>CAJVRI010001143.1:7652142-8927500 GCA_911649635.1 Poeciliopsis gracilis
TTTTTTTATAATTCCCAAAAAAATGTGTATTATTTGTGACTATGCTCATTGTGAGACCATTTAATGTAAAACAAACTCCTTAATATTGTGACAAGAGACTAAAGTGATACTGAAGATGTCATAAGACAAAGTTACAAAGTGATATTATTGAATGTCCTTCAGAGATAGTTTGTTTAAAAAGTGACAAATTGTAAAAATACAATAAATCCAACATAGATATGTTGCCACACAATAATCCTCCTTAGTTTTGCTTTATTACATCCCTAATGTACCATGTGCATTTCCAGGATTGTGCCCCAAGGGACACAATCACATACTCTCAGAGTAACAGTTCAGTGGGTGACACACAGACAAGGCCACCTGCTCAGAGACACTGAGGTAAATGTGGACAGACATACAAATATGATTTAGTGTATGTAGTTCCTAAGTAAGCTGTCATGGCCTATAATGCTTGAAGGAAGCTGGGCAAACTAGGTTTATTACCGTGCTGATGACATCAATTTAAATTGTCAGGACCAGGTAAGCTAATACCCTTCACAGCTTTCACAAATCAGTCCTGTTTTCATTCACCTCTTGTGCTGCTATTCTGAGTGCTTCTATGATTTATTCAATACCCTCAGCGGGCCTTCAAATCTGCAAAATTCTGTGTTGATAGAAAGTTTCTATGCAGGATTCTACCTTGCTAAACAGAATAGCTTTAAACCAGAAGCCCCTTCTTCCTAAAATCACAAGAATGTTTGGATGAATGAAAAAATAAATAAATATACCTTTTTCCCCAGGGCTTACGATGTAAATGTGACATAAGGATGAAGGCATATCAGTTTCTTTATCAAATAACATTCTGATTATTATTTTAATTTAACACACCGTGTCTTTTGACTTTCTTTTAAGTTGTGATCTTACAGTCTGTAAGACTTGAGATGTCTACTTGAGCATTCCTGTTTCTCTGTCTCTTAGATCTTAATGTGAAAACGATTGCTTTCTAATGTTTTTTTTTTGTTGTTATTTATTGTCTGCTTGTACACCAGCATGATGGACAGTGTTAAGACCTTCCTCCTGACTCGAATTTGTTGTTTCTGCCCATGTATCTATCGGCAATGCATTTCTGCAGACATGACATGGAGAAGGCAGAGGAGTTCAGTTCCTTTCACAGATTATCCGTTTCGTATCATGCTGTCACAAAATAGTGACAGCTTAACCAAATATGTAAAAACCATATTTATAAAAGCCACATACTGCAGCTTCAAGTCCCCTCTGTGATTCTGATGAGGCATGAATTGTTATTATAACGACAACTGCAATGTTACTTATTGTGCAGTTCTACTTCAAGAAATGACAGATAAAAACAATCTAACATTGCACAGCAGGGCATAACTTTAGAAGTGTTAATGTGCAATGTGCATTCAAACATTTCACTCCCTAGAATGGCGCAGACAATATAAATACAATATATACATAAGATAAAACAAAGATAAGACATTTCATCTACTTTTTACTTTCTCTTATTTCCACATTCAATATCATGTTTTCTTTATATTCTAACACCTGCTGCTTTTGTTAAATAAGATTGTTTTAATTCATTTCCACTTCATCAATGCAAAAATCAGCGCTTCTATGTGAAAACAGGCACCATACCCTGCTAAGCTCCCAAAGGCCATTTATTGGCTGCCAGTGACTACCTTCATTCTTGCCCTGTTGTATTTGTCGGCTCCACCTCCACGAAACCGGATCTGTCAAATAATCATCCCCACTGGGTAGGAGAGCCTCACATTTTGTTAAATTGATTCTGAGGGTCACTTAAATGAGGAATAAGATGGGGAGCATCTAAGTAAAACGCAGAACAGTGATTCCCAAACAAGAACGACAGTTGGAAGTTGATGATTTGGACCAAAGCAGGCCACTTTGACAAAGTTTGCAGATAAAAACTAAGCTGATGGATGAGGAAAAAGTCTGAGGCAGCCGAGGACTACCAAAACAGATGGATTGTAGGTGAAAAATGGAAAAAGATTGGCTGAAAGCTGAGATTTAAGCAGACACAAAAGTGAG
This sequence comes from Poeciliopsis gracilis, assembly GCA_911649635.1. NCBI lineage: Eukaryota > Metazoa > Chordata > Actinopteri > Cyprinodontiformes > Poeciliidae > Poeciliopsis > Poeciliopsis gracilis. Next base: position 7,654,189 of record CAJVRI010001143.1, read on the forward strand.
AGGAGAAAGAACTAAAAAAAAAAAAACACACACACACTAACCAAACAAAAAACAAAGAAAGAAACAGGAAAAGAGTTCATAATTATGAGAAAGGAGAGTGCCAAGTGAAATTTGAGGACTTTTTCACAGCAGGACAATTGGATGTCATGGTGCACACAGGACCATACATCCTCATTTGGAGCCCTGCTGTTGTTCTGAACATACATCAGCTGAACAAGACTGAAAAGTTGCTGGTGAAGCCACACAAACTCGCCTGCTGGCAGAGAAGGTGAGTAAGAGGGAAAAAGAAACCCAGCACATTTAAAAATAACAATGTTAGCCCCAGAGTACCGCTGCTAAAAACTGTTCACACCATGTTACATCCTTAAATTCATGTTCAACTTGAACCGGGGAAGACAAATTCCCAAGCAACATAATGACTTCTGCAGGACTGAGAGGTTTGCGTTATTCAGCTAATTTGTATGTAAAACAAGACATGCCTGAAAAGTTTTAGGCATCTTGATATTTCCTGCGAGGTCTGTCACAGGAAATATCAACTCGGTTTTGCAATGAAAATAAATTCCTTAGGGCGAATTATCCTCCTTACAAAACACACATGCTCAGAGGGCAGACATGCTCCTTGGTCTGACAGCAGGTTTGTGGTAACTCGAGTGAGAAGACAGACCCGCAACCTGACAAGGACAGACAGTGACATCTTTCTCGCAACCTTCTCTCCAGCCCTGAGGGCATTGATAAGACCAGACATTTTAATTTGGTGGGTCAAAACAAATGCATCAAGGCTCTGCTGGCAGGCCACAGAAAACCTAATGGGCAGCTGAGTGCTGCAGCGGCAGGATGAACATGGAAACTCATTCTGAATACATTACATCATGGCTATTCTTCAGCTTTCTCCTTGTTAAAGATCATTTACCAATTGGATCTTAGCCAAAACAGAATGATCACAATTTGATAGTTAGGAAGTCGTATTTTTCTGCTTTCTGAAATTTGTTGAGAATATATGAGAGTCAGCTTTTTAATTTTCTTTTTTTTTATTTTGCCGGTGAACATTTTTGCGATAATGTGATGATGTGTGGAGTTCACTTCCAAACCAATAATTCAACTCATTTTCTATCATTCAGGCTCTCAAATTTAGTTGTGATTAGATGAAGTTTTAGCATCAGATGTTTAAAAGGGAAATGTAATATGGAGCCGTCTTGAAACATATCCTACTGAAAAGGGAAGTACATTTGAGAATAATTTAAGAATCCTCCAGATGAAAATGAAGCAGATGTCAGTGAACTCACAATTACTGCTCAATGCTTCAACAATAATCTTTCACCTGAGCTTTCAGAGGCAAATCATTTACAAACATCAGCTGAAGAACATCACAAGGGTTATAAAGAACTAATGTCCCAGCAAATTCTTGACAAACTCATCTGCGTGTTCATCTTATTGCAATAGTGTCTCTACAAGTCAGCAGACAGCTACAGCAGCTGCTAGGGTTCTAGCTAATACCAGCACATCACCCCAGTCCAAACTCCAGCACCCTGTAGCTCAGAAAATAGTTTTTTAAACACTTGTGACGGTTTATGAATCATTTAATGGTTTAGCACCATAACACGTGAAAGACCTTTAATTACTGTATTAACGTTCCAGACCCAGGTCCTCTCCATGCCCAGAATCAGAACCAAACATGGAAAAGCAGGATTCGGATTTTATGCTCCTATAATCTGGAACGCACTTCCAGAAAACTCAGTGTGTAGTCCAAAAATGCTATTATTACAAAACTGTTTAATATTTATTTGATCTTGGTGAGAGCCATCTGTTATGTAAGCATTAATTAACTACATTTGCATGCTAGAATGCTAAATAAGATCAGACTTCAACATGGATCATTTTTGACACAGTTTTCATTTTCCTAAGAATGCAAACAGCTGTAATCTCATTTGGGAGTGACTGAACTGTAAACATCTCTTCAGAAGTGCTCAAACTTCTGAGGATACACAAAAGCAAAAGATTTCCAAATCCATCATGCTCTCAGCATGGCTCACTCCCCAGATGAAAACATATTTGCTCTGCTCAGTGCTTGTTGGTGGGAAAGGATTTATTACCCTCATGTTGCTTAAACATAGAACAAAGCAAGATACAAGTCAATGAAAGGAAACAGGAAATTAAAACAGAAAAGCAGAGCTCTTTGAATTCTCTACTGGGATAAATGCAACAGCACACACGGTTAAATGAAAAGAAAGAAAACAAATATAAAAACAAGAGGCTAAAATCAAAGAAATGCTGCCATAACAGCTCTGTCCTATCAAAAGAAGGATAAGAAGTATGATCTGACTATAATGGAGTACTGTCTGCAGACACACGAACTTGAACTTTTGACATTTTGTCCCAGTACATCAGACATTTATATATTTTATTGAAAGCTTTTATGATTGAGTAGCTAAGTAGTCGTGGAAACATGTAATGTTTTTCATTTTTATACATTTCTATTAGTGGTCCTGTAAACAATAAAATTCTAATCAAAACTAAATTTTGACAACATAAGAAACATTTTCATTTCAGAAACACTTTTTGATGCAAAATTATTCAATAATTAGACATGAAACATAAAACTGAGTTGAAATAGCACATCTTCAGAAATGTGTACAGATGAGGTCGATAAGGGACGTCTGTGCTTCCAGCAACATGTTTAACACTAAAACAGTGTTTTAGACTTGAATAGCTTTGGTTATAAGCTAAATTTAGCACTAATTAAGCACAACAGTATACTTTTTCAGACTGTGTCTTGAAGCAAAAATGATCACCCAGTGGTTTAAGAAAAACACTTATGTTGTCCATCACTGTGATTTACGAGCACCAGAAACAAAAATACAAAGATTCTGATGCTGGACTTTGAGAACTAGAAAATAAAACATATAAATAAATAATAAATGTAAATAAATTAATTGTGTTAAAACAAATGTATACATTCATCAAAAATGTATCAAATATATATAATAAAAGTCCCAACTCTAATATTTATAAATGAATGTGGGGTATGCGTTCACGCCTGTGTCAATATGTAACAGACCCACTTTTGTTGCTGTCAGAAACTGTAAAATATTAAAAACAAACAACACCACCAAAACAAAAAAAAACATCTCTACCAGCTCTGTACATCAGGGGAATCAATGTTTTCCAATTCGTTCCTTCCAAACAGCTCAAGCTCAGTAAGATTCACGAAAAACATTCGATCAGGAGATTCTTTCACCCATTCAGCGGCTGTCTGCAGCATCTCTGTCACCACCGCCCAGTTTCCTGCTTCTCTGTTTAATGCTGGAGCTGATTGGCCGGTCACGAGGTGAATAGTCATGTCTTGGTAACTTTCAAGTTGTACTGTTGTCTTTCCACGATGGAACAATGCTCCTTGATACATTCAAAGCTTATGATTGTGTTTTATAACCTAACTGTGCTTTAACCCTCCCTACAGCTTTAGCCCTGACCTGTCTATGTTCCTTGATGTCCATGATGCTGTTTGCTTACTAATGTTCACCAACAAACCAGAGAGACCTTCAAAGAAGAACTATTTGTATACTGAATTTAATTTGCACTCAGGTAGACTCTATTTACAAACTCATGAAGGCAGATGGTTGTAGTCAATTTAGATGGATTAGAGCTTCGCATCACTTTGTAGATCAGTAAAATACCAATAAAATACACAGATTTTCGTTTTTACAAGGCAAAATCAGAAAAGCTCAAGTGTTTTGAATACTTTCCAAGGCACTTTTAATTAGGCAAAAAGATATTTTTTTCCAGAAATATTGTTTTAGCTCTCAGTTACCCTGCTCCAACTTGACATGGCATTGGCATTTTAATCTCTCTACATATTACAAATCCTCATACAAATCAAAATAAAAAGGGTAAAAAAAATCTATTTTATAAACGAAATATGCAAAAATAGAACTTGAGATCTAGCAGTTTCATATCTGTGAAGCTGCACAAGGCCAATCTGGGAAGGTGCAGAAGGAGCCCCTAGTTTAATTTCAAGGTGATGCAAATGTTGTCGGTAAAGTAGGACAGCCAGATAAGCTGATGTTGATTCAGAGATATTAAGGAGTCAATTTGGAGTCTTCTTTGATGCCTTCCTGGTTGCTGAAATTCTTCAGTAATGAGCAGGTTCAATATATTCTGCTCTCTCATCAGCAAGCTTAAAAGCAGGAAAGAAAAAATATAACCTTTGCTCAGCCTGACACGATGTCAAGGTACAGAACAAGGTGACTTCTTAGCTTCTCCTTTTTAGAAATAGAAAGAAAAAAAATGGAAAAAGTATTAAAAGTCTGAACTGGTAAGAACGACATTTTATAACGCCTTATTAGTGTACAACAATGAATCGGATATGTCCTCTGCTTCCAGACAGATAGCACCAACAATGTTCTTCACTGTCTTGTACTTTTTAAATATTCAGTATATTGATCCTTGTTGAGTTACAGCCTTTCGCTTCCGCCTGACTGAATGTAATAATGATTTGCTAGATGGTCTAAAATAATGTCAATCTGGCTAAAATCCCATCACTAACTCAAGGCTAACTTCAGTTCTCAGGATTTTTTCTTATAAAACCCGTTTTGGTCACCTCAGTTTCCATCAACACTTTCATCTTGACAAAAAAGAAAACATTTAATTTGCTGGCATTGTATCCACTGCAACATCCATTCATCCCATTGATGGGAGGTTGACAGATGGGCAAAACAAAATCCCTTTCACGCTGATGAACTGACGGCTGGGAGGGCCGTCCTGCTGCAAGAGAGCCAGAGTTACCGTGACTGAACTGATGGCCTGAGCTGTTGAAAAAAAACACCTTTACTCTTAAGAAATCAGTCAGATCATGAAGTGAATATTAACTCCAAACCAATCAGCTGACACCCTATTTACAAAATGTGTTATACCGTTTTTATGGTCATTCAAAATTCTCTATTTTCTGTAAAAATCAGAAAACTCAAATATTGCAAATGTTTTATCCAAGACAAATAAAAGCTAAAAATGAAGCTTACTTCCATGTGAAATTAAAAAGAAGACGGTAATTATTCAACTCGTCAATTTAAAAATTGAATGTGGTTCAATGACAGCAGAAAAGGTCTACACTCATGATTTTCTTTGTTGTTGGAATGGAGGTGAGATTTAGAAGATTTCCCTTAAAAGGCCAGCAGGTCAGATGATTACATGAAACGAATGCCATCAAAACACTAGCACAACCTTGAAGCAATGAATCCCCAGGTCACGAATGAATTCACAACTTCTCAAGGAAAGAAGGAAGAAGAAGTATGATAAAGGAAGAATTTATCTCTAGCCTCTTTGGGGAATTACACTGCTGCACTACAGCAGTTCAACAAAAGAATAATTAAAAAAAGAATGTCTGGAGGCTGAACTGGTTAATGGTTTTCAATACCACTACACGGATTTAAATTGTGGTGTTTGGAGTGCAATTCAAACTCTGAAGACCAATTTGAGTGTGGGAGTGAGAGAGAATTTTGCCAATTTATTTCAGTTCACCATTCTTGCCCTGAATTTTTAAACCTTCTGCCTCCACCTCCAATAATCCTCACCTCGAAGCCAGTTCACATGTGTGCACAGCTATAATTGAATTCTCCCTATTTTTCCAGTGAAATCACAAAGAAGTCCTCATCTCTGGCTGTTTTATGTGTTCATGTCACTTCCAATCCATATCTGAATGACACCAGGTCTCTGTCAGGCTGTTTAACTATTTGAGGAAACCAAAAAACACACAGAAACATTTGGAGTGACATTCTATTGCCGTCAGAAATAGTGTACTTGCAAATTCTCAGTTTCCCTCTTATGTGAAGTCAGGTAATCAGAAACATAGTGTCACAAAAGTCATGTCTTTATACATTAGTCTAGGTGAAGGATCATTCTGGGGAGAAAAAGTAATATCCACACGGACTTGTGCAGCCTTAAATAAGTGCTGCCTGAGCAAACGTAAAAGGTGAGTGTTCTTAGAGGAGTTTAAAAACAACATGGTTCAGTAAATCACTTTAACCTCGACTTACTGGAAGTTTTGCTATTTCATAGGACATTTATCAGGCTGGTAAATATGACCAAATCATTACACTGTCATGGATGGTCATAATATTTCAAAAACCTTCAGCAACTGTTGCAAACAAACATGATAAGTTGAGCAAAATAAATGTTTGTTTCAACCATGATTTGCAGATTTTTTTTTTTTTTTTGGTCCTAAATTTCCACAAACTAATTACACAGGTCGTCATGTGTATATTTCCACAGTGGGGCCCAAAACTCTGCACCTCGACATTGAACTGGTCGTCTCCCTGCAGGAATCCCACTGTGATGTGTAAGTCAACCAGCTCAACAGCAGAGTCAAGAGGGCAATAAGTCAAATGAAAACCTCAGACTCATTCCATTTCTATGCTATTTATAAGTAAGAGTCCCACATGCAGAGTAAGATGTTGGAACTTAGATACTTTTACCACTAAAGTCTGAGGTCATCATAACAGAGTTATATTTTATACTTTTGTTTTAGATGCACAACGATCACCTTCTTTCTAACAACAGAAGCAGCAACAGAAAAAGTGCTGCTATATCTAACAACTGGCAACAGCAAATGCATTTCTCATATACATATGATATATAAACACAAGGGGGCTCTCATAAACATTACCCATGTCTTTAGAGTTATGCATTGTCTAAATCCTTCTCAGAGACGCCCTAATGGATCTGTAGGTCCGGTGACTGTGGAGACCACTGGAGAATAGTGAACTAATTGTGATGTTCAGGTAACATTAAGCTTCAGCTTCGTGAGATGGTGTGACATTCTGGTCGGTTCTATCACACCTTCACCTTCACGTCTTCAGGAGAAGTTGTGAAGGTGAAACTCAGACAGAATGTGGTGATTAAACAGTGTCCAGATGATTGCAATGGGGACACACGCCAAACATATCACACCTTTATACCGCCAAATTTTACTGAACTGTTGAGGGGAGGTACTTATCCTTCAGTCGTCTAAAACCAGCCATTTTTTTTTTTTTTGTCCTTTCATCTAAAATCACTTTCGCTGACACTTCAGCCATTCTCTCTTTTATGGACCATTCATTGCTTTTAAACAGATGATTCTGCACAATCCAGTCACTTGAGTATTGTTTTGCATCGGTTTTTGAACAGTCAACCGTAAAAGCTGAAAGCTAAACCACGGCCATGAGAAATTTTGAAAAATTCCAGCGAAATGGGCGGAGCCAAGAGTCACCGCCGAGATGAGCTGATGGAGTGGATGGGGCCGTGATTGGGATGAAAAAATCGCTTTTGTCAGCCTATCCAGTCTGTTGATTTGGGGTGAGTGTCAAGTAGTGCATCAGGCTGAATGAGTGAAACTGGAAAGTTTGGATTAATGTTCAACAGCAGAATAAAATCATCTGCATAAGAAAGTTCAAAGTTCTATTGTACGGGGCGTGCTGTGGTGGCGCAGCGGGTTAAGCACGTCCCACGTTTGGAGGCCTCAGTCCTCGACGTGGATGTCGCGGGTTCGACTCCCGGTCCTGGCGACCTTTGCCGCATGTCTTCCCCCTCTCCTCGCCCTCTTTCCTGTCTGCCTACTGTAAAAAAAATACGAGCCACTAGCGCTGCAAAAACCTCTTCGGAGGAGAGAAAAAAAAAAAAAAAAGAAAGTTCTATTGTACAAAAAGCATAATAATCTCAGAACAAATACAAAAAATAAGCATCTCAATAAAGGTTAAATTATAATTATCTATTTATAAGCTAAATATCTGACAATTACTTTAACCAAGTCTTATCAACATGAAAACATTTACTGTAAATAATGTTGTTTTTGGAACTGTGAAAACATTTGAACTAAAATGACATTTTGTTATCCAAAGTGTACACACCCTTGTTGAATGTCAGGTTTTTGTGATAAGGAAATGAGATCATGGCTGATGGCTTTCTGCAATGAGTTCTTCTGATCCTGTGTAACCTTTCTGCAAACTGTTGCCTTTCTCAAAGGACACATGTGGAAAAGTCAAGAAAATCCAACTGTGACAGCTGAACTTTATTTTGTGTTGATCAGATTAAATTGAATAATTGGTAGGCATGAGTATGAGAAGACTGATGGAAATTAACCAAAAGGTTTTTCAGAAAAGCGTTAGTTAAAGATTGTGCAAAGGTTTGCAACCAGTTTATTGTGCCATTGTTTTTACATTTACCAACAAAAACAGATTTGTTTCTGCAAGGTGAACTGTTCAGGATAAATGTCACATTATCTGGGCAAAGTTTTATAATGATTTGCCATTATTTTACATTAGAAATAGGGGCCTCTAAACAGAGGTGTAAAGACTAATAAATCCCATCATATTTATTTATTTTTTGGTTTTACTCCAGAACTTATTTCACCCACTGGCAAGAAAGCATCTTAACTTCTTCCAATATTTTCCATCTGTGAGGAGGTGAAAATTTCACAGACAAAATGGCTGCCAAAATGCATTGTTTGCATGAACTCTACATTCTTGAGAAGAAAATAAGATAAAAAACAAAACACAATAAGCACTTTGTTTAACAGGTTTTGTGCATTCTGTGGGTGATCACTTCTTTATACATTCCAAAAGAGTTCTGTAACAATTGCATTAATAATAAATAGCACCAGAGAAACTTTATGCATCCACTGAAGCCACTGAAAATAACTGCACAAGCAAAGGTTATTACAAATTCAACCTACTGCTGTACCTGTCTTCTTATCTATCACAGAAAGATAGTCAGGCAGAAGGGAAAACTGCATGAAACCCATTATTGTGGGGCTACTGTGGAAGGCAATCAATGTCACTTAACACTTTGTAGTAAACCCAGCCCAATTTAGCAGCAGTTAATGATAATTGAGCAATCTGCAATCTTAATTAGTAAAATATTAAAGGCCTTTCGTAGGCACTTCAGCTTTGATGGATGGCACAGACCTGTCCCACCCAGTTTGATGGTACAGCATTGACTTTCCCCCACCAACTCTGTTTAAGTAAATATGAAGTGAAAGGGAATATGACACGGCTTGTGGTTGTTGTCTGAAGGATGATACAGAGCAACCATAAAGTACTCACAGTGCTTTACTTTTTTTTTTTTCCCATATTTTATGTTACGGCCGTATTTAAAGTATAAATGGAACAAATCAAATGACAATGATATGACAGTGACTGATGTGTATCTTCTCTTTACATGGAAAGAAATTTGCATGAGTTTTTAAAGTACTGTTTCTTGAAAATTTTGAAAATAATTTCAAACAGAAAAGTCGACAAATACAGGCAGCAGACAAAAATGTCCAAAACACACTCAGGACATTCCTATTCCCCTGGATACGTGGGCTTCCTGTGTGATTGAGTCAGAATAACTGTGACCAAAATGTTGTTTGTCTTAATTAGCAAAGTAAAATAGCAGCATTTAGAAAAAAGCATCTGCCTTGTTAGTGGAAACTTATGTGGCGGGCTGCCCATTACAAGCAGTGAGGAGTACAACCATTGCACCTTGCCAACGCAACTTAGTTTTCACTGCACAGTGTGATAAGCAAAGTAATGTTAAACTATTTTCTTCATTAAAGTAGAGAAGTTTTTGTTTGGAAGTGTATGAAACAAAATATTATGCAAGAAATCATTAGATCATAGTAACTTAATTTTTCACAGACCCTAAAGTCTCACTGTCTGATCTGTTTTCCAAAACTATCTTGGGTTTATCTGGTCTTTGCACTGACTAACCAAATGACAACTGTTCCTGTTATTTGATATCTATAACAAACAGTAAACATGGTTAATTTCTAAATTTGGAAAAGTCATTTTTTAAGCATTTCAAGTTCTCTGCCTTTCAAACAAGCACCTAAATTGCACAGCATTGCACACATCTCTTAAGAAAGGAATCATGACTGTGTTGATTAAAGGTTCTTATAAGTACTTCAATTTGTATCTTAAATTTTATTTGAACAACTCTAAATAAAAAAACTATTTATACGGTGGCTAGTTGGCATAATGTGTTCAAAGATTCCCCTTTTCATGAGACCATATATACTGATATTGGTTGTCTTTGTCTTCATGAAAGGCTTGTTACGAGTTGGACAGTATTCGGTATTTCCCCACTCTAAGCACAATTATTTAAATTCTGTAGCCTGCTTATTGGTCCTCATGATATAAATCTTATCTAGAGATCACCTTTATTTTTAGGCACTACTTTGATATTTGTTTTCCTCTAACCTCAACTGTTTACATTTCTTTGGGCTCAGTGTAGAAATTAGTAGATTTTTTTTTTTCAAATCACATGTTCCGGTTAATTGTTCACATGAACAATTAATCAACTAGATATTGTTACATGCATATTGTTAAACTGATGCATTCTTTCAGCAACAAAACCCTTACATTCCTCAGGGTGTATGTCAAAGATGCATGACGTTTAATTTGGGATCACATTTAGGGCTACCAGCTATTTTATTAAGCCTGTGGAAAGCCAATCACAAGTTGTTGACAAAAGGTCTATTGATTACAACATCACACAGAATAACAAATGCCCGCAAGATGAAAAGGAGCAACGATGCATACATTTGTTACTGAGTCTTTAAGGGTTTTATTTCACTTCTGATGCTTTTGCACTCAGTGATTAAACTGAGTTGAAGCAATCCTTATTATCAATCATGAAATTGTGTCAAATGGAAATCGGGGGGATTATGCCACAATTATTTTATGCCAACGTCGGCCTCAAAAGCCACGGCTATACGATGCAAGAAACAGTTTTCCAAATAATGGATTTTCCCACCAGCCTTTGCAGCCAGCACCCAGTCATGCTTCTCTTTTAATACGAGTTAAAAATGCCTCTGAGGCCATAGAAAACACAATTTAACTAATCTAAATGAATCTGGATTTAAAGTCTGAACAAACCGAGCTGAATGCAATTAGGATAATGCCATGCAGAAAATCTCCAATAGCTTGGCGACAGTTTGAAGGCAGTTCATTCTGAGGAGTTTCATCCAAACTGAACAGCTGAAACAGAGCTGCAGACAAGTGATAACGACTGTTTAGACTGGTCTCCTCTGTCGTTGAAGGCTTTCTCTTGTTTGGACAGAATGTTAGACTGAGAAAGGCTTGAAGAGTTTGTGCAGTTCAACTGCGAAGAAATCTATATCAGACTGGCACTTGGATGGAAGGTCCTTTTTGCTTTCTCTTTCAGATAAACCAAAGACATATTCTTTGAAACAAACATTAATGCACAGATGTAAGCATATAAAGTTCTCCTAATGTTTCAACTTTAAGGAAGCTTAACCTAAAATGTGTTAGTATGCAAAATATTGTCCACAATAGGCAGGTTTAGGAGATGTTTATTTTACATTTTGCTTATTACCAAGTGTCACAAATCAGCATAAATAAGTATTAAGCATAATATTAGAAGAAATAATTTTGTTCTGGTATTTTAGACAAATAATTTATAGCAAAGCTGGTGAACTAAAAGCACTTTTAACTTGTTTCTGAAATGTGCCATACAAATAAACTTGACTTAATAAGGACTGCAACATTTTGGGAAGCATTTAAAGTTTTTATATTTGTATTTTTTTCCTGGCATCTACATTTGCCAGTAGAGACTTTAACTGTAATTTTGATCATCCAGTTACAGAAATTATTTTAGATAAACACCAAAATGGTGCTTATAGTAAGAACTGCAATTACAGAAAAAAAAAAAAAAAAAAAAACTGTGCAAAGAAAAAACTGGTAAAATTACAAATAAATAATCAAAATCAAAAATTAAGAAAAAGTTATTTATCCAACTAGAACCAATAATCAGGATAGCAGGAATATTGTGTTGGCAAAAGTGAAAAGATCCTTCACCCTTTGCCTTTTAGCCAAATCTACCACCATCAATGTATTCTGACATATGAAAGTCACAAAGTTCTGCTGAGCGTAAACAACATACTTTGTGAAACAAACTATCATAATGAGCCTCCTGTTAAAACTGGACATAGTCTCCAGCGTTAGTGCAAGCAGACATTTGTCTCCTGTCAGTGCCATCACTCTAGCTCAGCGTTGATGATGGGGACACATCCTACTGTGCTAATGGACCTTAAAGCTTATTTTTAATAGGAAGGTGCTTTTTTGCAAATGGCACATGGAGAAAGTGGCAGACTGCCTCAACACCCATCACCTGCGACCACTCAGGAGCTAAGACAAGAAAGCTTGCAGACAAATCCCCATATACACACAGATAACGCAGGAGCTGATGCTCATTAAACCATCAACACCTCCTGAAGTGAACCTCTTGTGTTGGGCTGGATGGCATCGAGTCACTGGCGCCTCCTTGGAATGCCTCATTTACCCCAGCAAGAGCAGAATCACCGGCAAAATGGGCAACAAGGATGTTTAAATGCACACTATTGCTAAACTTAGCAGGAGTTTGGTCCGCTTGAACAGTTAGCATTTTATATACATATATAAAAAAAACACATACTACAAATTTGTAGAAAGAATATAACAGTGCAGCTACAATGTGGCTTTACACTTAGAACAGTGCTGAGATAAAACAATGTTTTTTATTTAATAACGATCGACGCTTGACCCAACAACGCACTTTGTTATAGTCAATACTTTTGACTGTATAGCGACATTTTTCTCCCCACCGCTATCCTAAGAGGTAAGAAAACATTTGGCATCTCTCTCCTGACCTGTTAAAACCATTGGGGTTTATTTTCCAAGACAAGTTTAAAGAGAAAAATTAATGATTTAATTATGCATTAAATCCTGACACCGAGGCTCTCTGTAGTGAGACCAACCCCAAACCCAAGACAGGAAAGAGACGCTTAGTCGGTCTTTCACCCCTGTGATCAAAGCACATCAACAGCTCAGCAAAAGCAGCAGCTATTTCATAATTTCTACGTTGAACAGTAATCTCTCTTGGTAATTTGGTGTCCGCGAAACATAAGAGGAGAGCTATAATGTATGCTAGAGCAGAAGAGTAGAGCTCAAATGTAATATTTAATTGTTTAAAAAGAATTTAATCATCAACGTAGATTTGATGGTCGTACGTTTCCTACAATGTGCAACATTATAATTATTCCTGTCTTTATTTGATGAAGTCAGTGAAGAAGAAAATGAGAAATGATGCAGAGCAAGAGGTCAATTACACCGCTGCAAAACTAAATGTCATCAAAGGAGCGCTTTCTTTTATTTATCCTCTAATATCCGTCGATGCATCAGTCGGTCAGTAAAAGCCAAAGGACATATGTTTAAGTAACCAAAACAAAAACAATCGTGGATAAAACGTGTTATAAGCAGCTGACCGTGTGAGATCGAATATGTCAATCAAAAGGTGTTGCGGCAAAGTAAATACATGACTGGAAAGTTTTTTTCTCTCCTGGTGAAAATGAAGGAAACAGTGGAGCTTAAATTGCTCCGAGCTAAAATGTACCTTTTAGATTAGACTATTTACTATGACTTTTCTGCCACAGACAATTGTGGTGGATTTTGTTTCACAGAGGGAGGATACTGAGATGGAGCAGGTCACACTAATATAGGTATTCCTTCAAAAACAAATTTTCTACACTGTTTGAACTTGCAATCCACAGGAAAACTGAACATTTGGTAACAAAAACATTTGTTCAATGTCTACATTGTTTGCAGTATGGAAATTTTGTCTATACTGCTGCTGAACATTATTGAATATTTTATCATGTGGCATATATTTCAGTACTTATGGTGAAGATCCCACAAACTGCAGATGCAAAGACTGTTTAAAAAAACTGAGAAAAAAGTATCCAAAGGGATTTTGGTCTCTCATGAGCATCTAATCTACTGACTTAAATCACAAATGTCATGTCATCTAGTATAAATCAAATTATTATACTGCTGGCAGCATTTGCATCATTCACCTCAGATTGATCTTTACCCCACGCTTTTAACCTCAAGAAATTTTCAGGCTGCAACTGTCAGTTTATTAAAAGCTTTTGGCTGCCTAAAGGTGCCACACCTCTAATCACTTGCCACAAAAACGTCTGTCAATTTTATTTAAATCAGTGTTTTTTTTCCAATGGTAGAATTGCTGGGGAGGTGTTGAAATTTGGCTTTTAGGTTTGCTATCACGACAACGACAGCATGACAAATTAAATAGAAAGAATAGGATGCATTACATTTTGGAAAGGTGCAGATCCTACAAAATGTGCAGATCCTACAAAATGTGCAGATCCTACAAACTGCACTCTTCTAAATGGGAGAGTGATTCAAAAACAAATGCTTTCATGGCAAAGAGCTTAGAGTTGTGGGGTGTAGCAGAAAATGACTACAGTATAACTCTGGGCACGAGTATTCAAAAATAGACACCTTAGCGTTCGAAGAAGCTCATGAAGTCACGCTTCACATTTTTGGGAAAACAAATCTATCAAAGGCAAGATGTATTCCTAACAATAGTTGATTTGCTTTTAAGAGCAAGTGTTGTCAGGGGAAAGCTTAGTTTTACTTATAACTTGAGAGTGATTCTTGGTGAGAAATAAAGGATATTTTATTTAATTAAAACATTTATTTGTTCCAGCTGTCAATGATTAACCTTGATGAGCAAGACAAAATAAAAGATTTTAATTGTTTACTCCTTCAAAATAATTTTATTAGTTTTGAGACTTAGCATGAATGTTTGTTTAATAAAGTTATTCTTAGTGCCAGTGAGGAATTTATCAAAGAAACATATTATCATGAAAATTAAATGTGATCTGCAATGTCTAGCTATATAAAATAAATTAAACCAAACTAATTAATGAAGACTGTCACCTACAGAGGAGCCATCCAGACAGAGATCCTGATTACAGAAATCATCAAAAATCAGAAATCATTCAAGTCCAAAATTTGTGTGTTGGATTTAATCTAACTTGATTAATGAGCTGCTGAAACTTAAACAAAAACAAACACAAATATTAAAGTAATAGCTATACATATTGATCTAAAAACGTCTAAGCAAACTGTTGCCTCTGTGTATAGTTTTGTTTTTCCAAGTTGACCTGCTGTGTTTTTGTTTAGGGTGCACTTCAGTGTGTGCGAGGTCGAGCTGAATGCACATGTGTATGTATAAAAGAAATGGAGTGGAACACAAAAACATGGCTGCTTGAAGTCCCTGAACTCAGTCACAGAAATAGAATACTGATAAAGAAATCCACAGTCTTCTCACTCCACTAACTCCCATTGCGCTATCTGCCCACCAAGCCTTCCTCCACCTCCTCCACATCTCATCTGGCTCTAACTTTCAGCTTTGATCCATACCCTCTCCATTTCATGCTCCTGGTATCGTTTTGTGTTTGATTTATGCGTATTAAAAATTCTCCACACTCAAAGTCGCTCTCCATCGCCGGTCAGTGTTTCTTAGGAAACATCGCTTTGTCAAATCCTCTTAGATTGGGCGAGTTCCCCATATTTACCACGTCTCAGTGACTGTCTCTGTCGCTCACCTCATTTTCTTTTCTCGTACTATCTAAAAGCTTGTTAGCTTAAGCAAGACTTAGGAGTCCCTCTAGCTTTGCAATCTCAATTAAGAGACCACACCTCATTGAATGAGCCTTTAATCTTCAGTGAAGAGAAACATGAACACATTTCTCCCTGAATATGTTGCTCCTAATATGGGTTTAAACTCCATCCTCACTGGAGTGGGATGTGGCAGTTTACTGAAGTGAAAAACAACTTTTTTTTTCCTAATATGCTTCATTAAGACAGATTTCCAGCAAACTAACTTTTTGCACACACATGCTTTTCCTAAATCGGACAGCGTTCTGTGTAAATTAAAGCCGAATAGGAAACCATTGGTTCTCTCCAAATAGGTAAACAGAAGGCATAAAAAGAATAAAAATAAGCTGGCACATCTCAGAACTCTGTAATGTATAGAGCCATCTGTTTTCAATCCCTCCGTGCAATGAAGGTTGTGCACACCAGTGCAAAAAAAAATGATTTTCAGGCATTGAAAGTACATAACTCTATGCACATATGGCCAGAGCTCCGAGCACACCCGGTGCTGTGCCTTAGTGTCGGATTATGACCGATGTGAATCTGTTCAGCATTCAAAGATAAATCAGCAGGAAAGACAACAGTTATTTGTTGGCAAGTAAGTGAACTTCCAGAACAAAATCTATTGGAACATATACAGTGATGTACTCCACCGCATAAGAGCTAGTGAAGTGATTCTTTTTTTTTTTTTTTTGACTGCATAGAAACTTGGAAAACTTTAAAGAAAGTCTTACCTGATGCAGAGGAACAGCAGCATTAATTTATAAGATATGGTAGGAAAGAAATATATGGGCAAAGAAGAAAAAAATGGAGGAAGATGATGGGAGAAAGAGAGAAGGAGGGGGGGGAAAAACCAGACACACAGTTAGTCATGCACTGTACCATATCCATTTTGAGTTAAAAGCCCCACTGGCAAAGTGACATCTATCAATGTCATTGCTCCCTCATCCATATTTGAACAGTCATTAATCATGGAGTCTGGACTGATGTGGGCCATAATGCTGCCTGATAGTCCAAAGCCTTGATTATAATTAGTACGAGCACCTAAGCCGAAGCTAAAAAGAGAAAAATCTGAAAGTCGTACCATTTCTGGCAACATTTGCTAAAACCATTTGCCAAGCAATCACATCAGAAAGAATATTTTATGTTGAATTAGAAGTTAGTTTTTTTTTTTTTTTTCTGACATGATGATAAATGTTCAAATCACTTTTCTTTAAGACTGGTGTGTCATGTATGTTTAATGAAAACCTCTGGAATCACTCGAAAATAACATTTTCTCTCTCCACTGCCATGATACAAAACAAATAAGCCTGTTTGTGTCCACTGTGACTGAATAGTCAAACTTGTTTCAATCCACCCTATTCTGGTGGATTGAAACAAATTACCTCAGCATCAAAACGTGCTCTAATTTCAGTAAGCCAGTGTAAAAAAGGAAACCCATCTCCCACAAAGTGATACATTGATTTCATCCTGTCTAGTTTCATCACTACAGAGTCATTCCAGCACATATTGGTACTTTTTACAGTGTGGACCGGTGCCATATCCAGTTGGAAAAGAAATCCTAATCTTCTTAAAGGGCCAAACTCACAGCAAATGAAGAAAATGACAGGTCAACCCACGAGCTGAATAAAAACAACACATGGAAGAAAATTACATGGAAGAGAAATCTACTGCTTTTCATTTTGTGGATATTTTATCTACTGGGATCCACAATGTGGTCAGAAATAGATACTGTTGGTTTTCTTCCGTCCTTTGAGTAGAATGTTCATGAGCAATTATTAATCCCTTAGTTGAATACGGTTGCACAACGGAGATAAAAAAAAAAATTATGGATTGGGACATGTGTTTGACTGTGAAGTCAAAGTGACTCAAATTGGTCTCTCATGGCCTTAATGTGCAATACTGATAAAATGTAATGAGATTTACTGCAGCAGTAAAGCTCTCAACCACACACAAGCCAAAATCATTTTGTTGACTGTGATGCTAAGTTAAGGAAGAATTGGACTGGTGCTGCATATTGGTAGATATACGGATCATTATCACTGTCACAAAAATACCTCAAAAACTGGAAACAACTGTTTGCCTTTATTCCAATTTCTATTAATGATGAAGCTTCTTCCTACAAAAAATTACAACAAAAATCTTGTCTTTTTAAAATTTGGTTGCGATTTTAAGACGTAGCAGTGAGGACATTTGATTTTTTGTGATCTCCTATTTTGTGCATGAATCAAATCACTGGTGCACAATGAAGCTTGACCATCGAGTGCAGTAAATATTCAACTTATTTGAGCCTGAATCAGCGTAGATATATGGTACTCCATAAAAAAAGTAATCTAACAAACAGCTTTTGGCAATTTAAAAGGATGCAGTCATTTTTCTCTTCCTGCTCTTACATTGGATTATGTCACAGTAGCTTTTTTCCAGCATGTGGAATGAAAATGTTTGGATCTTAGATTATAATTTCAAGCATATGGTTCCTCAAAATAAATGCCAAATTTGTATTTTCTGTGATGTGCGCATATTCTCTCTCAAAGAAAGTTGTAGTATTTATTTTGAACTTTTTAAGAACTACTCAAGTGCCCAAAGCTTGTTGATTTCTAGTTCATACATACACATTTTTGTAGCAAGTTTACACTTTGGCAGTAAGAGGAACGATACAGCTGGAGAATAATGACATTTTCTGTAGTAAAGCACTCAAAGTGTAATGTACACAAATAAATCCATGAGGATGTCAAAGGCATACACAAAACACAAAGCACAGGCTTGTTAGGCGGGACATCCACCTAACAAAATTGTTAGGTATATTTGTCATTTTAGATTAGGTCGAAAATTTGTTAAGAATGTTTTTATGAAGACATCAATCGTTAAACTTTTACTTTTCCTTTAAAACAATGCACCTGTTTGTCAAACTGCAGAATAAATGACATGTAATCTTTTTAGCTCACATTAATAACACATGAACAAACATTTTCCTTATGCTCTGCCGAGCCGGTAATGTGTGAGGCCACAGACAAGGTGATTATAATACATTTAAAGCACATCTTGTGTCTGATTTGCATCTGTGTGCTGGAGAGTCAGAATCTTGAACATGAAATCTCTAGAAAGAACTGGGACAGAGAGCATGATAAGGCACATAAGTAAATTAATATGGGGAATACTGTTGTCATTCCGGATGGACGCTTCGGTACTAAGATTTGTTACTGGTTTGCTTTCACTGTAAAGTTTTAGAGTTTGTGAAGCTGCAGCCACTGATCTGAATGATCTCACCAACACTGACACTTTTACATTGGGTTTTGTAAAGACATGTGCAAATCAAGACCATTTGAATGGACAACAAACTACGGTTCACTCTGTAAAATCTGTTGTTATGATTGGGATCGCTGTTGATTTGGAAGAATCTGATTTGCCTGAGCATTGATTGTCTTCTTGCTGTTACCTCAAACATTTTTTCTTCATCGTGAAATCTATTTTGTGAAGTGCACCAGTTCCTCCCGCAGTAAAAACCCACAACATGCTCCAGTCTCTCTCGTGTTTCGCATTTGATACAGTTTTGTAAGTTTCCCCCTTTTTTCCTTCAAGTTATATATAATGAGGGTCATTGTGGCCAAATATTTCAAAAGCAGTTTCAGGAGATCCCAAGACATGTCTCAAACCCAGAACCTACATCCTGGAGAATAATAGGATGGTTAAGCAATATCATGTTAAATAAGCTTTACGGCTTTCTCAGGGAATGGTTCCTTTAGTTTGATTATTTTATAAAAGTGAGAGAAAACCTAAAACTCTGTTGTAAAACGGTGCTTACAACAAGCAAAATTGAGCAGTCAAATTTCTTGGTATTTCAAAAGTTTTACGAGGCTGTCAAATTGAACCCAGTATCATACTGGCTAGTAGGTAAGAGCCAATTATCCCTTCATTATGGCACCTTTGAGTCTGTATTTTCAACACAAAGAGAACATTTAACCTCAAAATTGATTCATTATAAGCGTATAGAACCGGAGAACATGAGGACTTGAATGAGTTTGATAAGGTTTAGATTATGATGGCAACATGACTGGGTCAGAGCATCTGTGAAACGGCAGCTAGTGGGGGTTTCCCTGCTCTGCAGCATTGAGTGTTTATGAAAGGAAGACCCTCGGGAAAATGAGCTTTTGGTCATAATGCTATGCAAAATTACACTTTATTATTTGGTTAAATTAGGCAGCCTGTCAGTTTCTTATACTCTTCATATATACACCATCTCTTGATGAATTCGCTGGAATATTTGTAGTGCTTTCTAATTGTTTCATTATGAATTTCTACTAAATCCTTCATCAGCCATTGTTGCACCCAGAAACTGTACCTTTGTGGAAAGAATGATGGTTGTACAATTTCTGCCAGAGAAAATTTTGATTTTTAAAGAGTGAAAGGAAAGCAATAATAAATATATAAAAAAAACTTTATAGTAGATTTGTTTCAAAATAATCCGTGTAGCTAAATAGATAAATAAAATGCAATTTAGTCATGGAAGCACTCTTTGGGTGGCATTCAACACAGATCTGTTTAGAGAAATTAAATGTCGATTTTTCTTATCAAACTACGGAAGAAAAACAGTTTTGTATGCTTTACCACAGAAGAAATAAAATTGCCTATTGCACCACATGCTATTAAATTCATCTGGATGTGCTTTACTAGTATTTGTAAGCAACTCTAATCAATAACACGGTGCAGAAGTTCGTTGCTGGGATCGCTGCCAGGAAGCCCAATTTCATTTTGTTCCTTGCTCCGTTACTTGGAACAGAGATAAGATTCCCACCTTATTTTGGACTAAAGTATTCTTACTCTTATCACAATCTCTTATCAAATCACTTTTAAAAAAGGTGAGTAGCGAGTAAGTGCTTCTGCGGTCTTCTCAGAGCCCCGAAAGTGCAATGTTCAATTAGTTCCTGAGATCCTGCTTCTTTTTCACCTCCAAATTCCTCAGCCACTCTGAGCATCTTGCTGTAATCTTCCTTCTTGACTCTAAAGTCCTAAAAAACCACACACACCAAAAGCAAAAGAATAAAAAACAAGCACTTGGATATGTTGTTGTGTAGATCAGATTTTAATAAGCTTTTAACGGTTTATTTCTATCATAAATCCTAGCTCTTCTTGAAAAGAGCTGGGTCAAGCCCAAGAGGCAAGGATGTTTTCTTGTTCAAACTACAAACTTAAGCAATTCAAACAAATCTACAAACATTTGGTCTGTGCCAGGTGCCGGTTTGCATCCTGTGATCAGGTCAACACCTTAAAATGAAGCTTGAAAATAATTACACCTTCCCATTAGAAAGGTTCATGCCTCACAAAATAAGCCAGTGTAACATGTCTCATAAAAGCCACAGACTGGCAGGTGAAATTAAGTTACTTTGCCGCTGCTGAATCTGTAGTCCATTTTTTTGCGCATGTAAAAGGAGGCAATTTTCTACCCATCAACTGCCAAATAAGTCTAAGCATATTTATCTAAAAGAAAAGAGGGATCTGCTACTCAGTCTATGAAGTGAGCACACGGCAGTAGTTTAAAAAAAGAGACCTGGCACAGCTTGAAAAGCACAAATAGGTACATTTTGCTCATCTGATTCCTGTAAGGTGACTCATTGCCAACATTCAACCCTGTAGCATCAGAAAAGTTGCAGAATGGAGACCTTGTTCATTTAAGTCATTTTTTATTGTTCAACAAATACTTAAACGTGGAAACAAACAAACGTGGAAGCATGCTTTTCTTGAAGAGCGTAAAATATGCAAGAAAAAAAAAAAAAAGATCGCTGCATCTACCGTATTTTCCAGACTATAAGTCACACCAGCCATAAAATGCATAATAAAGAAGACAAATACATATATAATTCGCACCGGAGTATAAGTCACATTTTTGAGGGAAATTTATTTGATAAAATCCAACACCAAGAACAGACTTGTCATCTTGAAAGGCAATAAAAATGGAATAGAGGCAACAACAGGCTGAACGTTACATGATGCATAAACAATGAACTGAGAACATGCCTGGTGTGTTAGCATAACATATTAAGAGTTATTCAGATAACTATAGCATTCAGATAACAAGTTTACCAAACCATCCATGTCACTCCAAATCACCCCGGCCAAACTATGAAAAAACTGCAACTTATAGTCTAGAAAATACGGTATATATGCATATTCTCACATTTATAAAAAGAAATCTTTGTGCTGATGCTAAATTTTGCAATATCATTTTAAACTTAGACCGGCAGATAAAGCCGCCGTTTTGGAGCAAATCAATATTTATATTTCTCCCAGTTGAGTGGTACTGGTACAGGCAACAGCCTGCTGAAGGACAGTTTGTCCATTTCACATTTAACAAATGACTCAGTTAGCTTAATTCAGGTTGGCATGGCAGTCACTGTGATGGGCCAAGACCACCGTTTTGATGCTAGCCTCCGCAGGGCTCAATCAATATGATATAGTCAGCAAAATCTTGCCAGAGAGGCTAAAACACATGCAGCGAAGCGTCTTATTTCTTTAAATAAGGGTAATGAATAGACAGTGAAAATTATTGCTATGTTATTCTTTTCTTTACATTTTGTTCAAATTTGACACATCGATTCAACTAAATTTTTATCTTGATGGAGTCTTTCATGTCTTTTTCTAAGCTTTCAAACCCAGTTTTGTGCTCAGGGTCGATTCAACTTTTTTTGTGCCGTTTGACCAGAAGATCTCACCAGCCATAGCAAGATTTATTCGTGTTAAGACCACGTTTCAATTTCTAAGATTTTCTCCGCTGTTTCCTAGCGGATCAGTTTTGAATCCATCAGGATTGGTGATTTAAAACAGACCATTCTGCTTCGCCAATCAGGCAAGAGATTATGAGTTACAGGTGAATCATCTTTGGATCATTACACACGCCGGCGTGTGGGCTATATCTGGGACGAGGGAAGATTTAGCTCTCAGAGTTCATGTGTTTGAAGCTGCAACATTTGCGGCTGCGTGGATCTGAGTGAGTTTCACATGCCAAATTACGATGGTAAATGAATGGGTGAAAATATCACTAAAAATGCAGCTATTGTGTGGCACTTCTGCTTTGTAATAGTCATTATTTTCAAAGGCAGACAAAGGAAGACCTTGGCTACCAGGACAAGAGATGCTCATTGATGCAGGTGGAAAGAAAAGGTTGGCATATGAGGGTTGTTCTAATTAAAATTTATCAATCCGGCATGGTTCCAGTCTTTAAGATCTGCTATCCTACAGCTGATTCATGCTTCCCTTTTCCAACACACCTAGAATAAATTAATAGCTGGTTACCAGGGGCCTGCAGAGCTGAATGACAAGCTGAGGAGCAATCAGTGGGAATTAACCTGCCAACCTTTTTAAGTGAACAATACATCCAGAAGTAGTTTTTGTGGGATCTGTGACAGGTTCTTTAATGCACTTCAGTTCCAAAAGAACTTTCCACTTCTGTGAATAGCCACCACTGTCCTATCTTTTCTCCATTGTGTTTTGCTTAGTTAAGTCTTGGAAATTGCTTTGTAGCCTTTTTTCCTGTTAGAGGTGACTGATAATTTTCACCCATTTTGAAAATCTTTTTATGTAGGGACATGATGTGTTGCACCTGAAATATTTTTGCTCTACTTCATGCAATCAGAGATAGATATGGGAGAAATCAGGCATGGGTAAGACTCGTGGAAATAAATTGATGGTTTTGAAGAAAAGGTGGTTCAGCATTTTATTCGCAATTCAACAAGGGAGGACACATTCGATTGGAAAACCTTTTCACCCACAAATGAAATGCTTTGCTTTGATATTGAAATGTGTTTTATGATCTGAAAAAAAATAATTAAATAACAGAAACATTTGAGGAGAAAAACTCTTTCTACAGCACTGTGTGCCACAGAATGAGCCTGTGTGAGAGAGGAGATTGAGGCTTAAAGCAGCCATCTGTGTCAAACTGAGGAAACCTGAGTCACACTCTGCAGAAATTCCTAAAAGATGCTCACACACTTGTTGCAGGTTTCACAATTTTCACCAGAGAGGAAAAGAGAAATCTGTACTACAGCAAAACCAGAGCAGCCAGGTCAATTCAATCAACTGAATACCCCGTAGGTGATCATTCTGTGTTGGGAACAATCAATGTAAACTCATGAAAAACAAAATCATTGATCAACACAGAAAAAAACATGTTACTCGGGGCATAAATAACAGCAATAATAATGATAAATCAGCCAAAGAACTGAAGTTGTACACATTCTTGCTGTGATTGCTATTGTAACACTGATAAAATATCAGTTCTGGCTACAACGTTGCTCTTCAGCAGGTCTCTCAGCATACGCAGCTTTTTCTCAACAGATGGTCCAGAATCTGTTTGATCAACCAGAAAGGGCACATCACTTCATTATTCACTGCTCTCCACTAGCTATGCTTGAATGTAACATGAAACACTAAAGACTACCTGTGAATTGACGTTTACGACCGGATTGTTTTTTTTTTTCCTGTAACCCTATGTACCCTATGTCACTGCATTCGATTGATAAACAATGTCTTTCACTGATAGCTCTTACAAACAATGAAATTCCAGTCTAGACTGTTCATTTGTTATCTCATAATGTTGAATTGAGCCACTGAATGCTTTCAGAGAAGGGGCCAGGCTTCTGACACCAAAAGTCTCTGGAGACCTTGGGCACAAACCATTTTACCGCTTCCAGCATCATAACGTGTTTTGTTTCACGCTCACTTTGCAGTTCACCCATTCTACTTGTAACATGGCCTTTTAAAGAAATGTGTTCACCACTTTAAGAGCCTCTCATGAAGTAACGCGTTTGGCTTCTCATTTCTCTTGCTTAAATTGACTGAAGTTTAACTCACTTCACTCAGAGGATTAACTATGCATAGCAACCTTCTTACCAGCTCTGTGCTGCTTATTTTTTATGATCGTCTTCTTAAAGGGCATATTCTATTCCATTTGGTTTTGGAGCCAGAAAACACAAAAATCTTTATAGGCCTGCCATAAATAAGTCACAGTGACCCTTTCCAATGATTTTTCAAAGCAGATAAGTCATTTATTTATTTATTTTTGTGACACTGAACTATTAGAAGATTTTTTTTTCTGAATGGAACTTGTATGTTAATGAGAAAGGCACAAAAATTAATTGCTGGAATATTTGTGCGTGCATCTAACAACACATATGAAGAAAGCACTCTTGTTCTCTATAAGTAAAGATTATGATGTTAAACAGGTTTGTGAACCGAGACTTGAAGATAGGTCTTCAAGTAGTAAAAACAGGAGTGTGAAACAGTTCTTGCCACAGGATTATGAATGATTTACAATCCACAGTTTTGACGTTTGGCTGAGGAAAAGATCAGCGAAAAGCAGCCGGACGGCAACATGACAAAAGTCATCCCATGGTAACGACTACGGCCAGTTTACCCAGTAGCCTCACAACTAAGGCAGCGAGCATGTAGGCAAGACAATGTTTGCTAAGTGTTTTTATGGGGGAGTTGTTTTTTTATTTGTTTGTTTGTTTGGTGTTTTTTTTAGAATGGTTGCTGCTTATGTGTCGTTTGTCAGTACAAAATGTCCGTGGATTATAGCAGACCTGTACCGGTCTGGTATTTATATTGTGTACTTTATATTTACAATAACCGTGGCAATTACTTAAAAAAATACATCATTACAATTGTCATTTTAAATACCCAGTATCACAGTAGATAAAATTTCTATTTCTACTTTATTTTACTCTAGATTATGACATATATTTCTTAATAAATGCTGCTCTTTGCACATCCACAGCTAATCAGCTAGCAGGAAAGCAGAGCTGCAGGGTTGATATAACATTACTCCCCTTCTGACAGACCAGATTAGCCCAGTGCAGGAGGGACAAGGGAATTAAAACAGGAAAATGAACAGGGGAAATAAAAGAACATGTCCACTGCAGTACGCCTGATTGTGACAGCCTGAGTAGAAATCAGTTACTCCTGCTGCTCAATAAGGCCGCCTTGAAATGAAGACTGATTCAGCACATTTGTAAGCATTAGAAAAAAAAAATAAAACAATTAAACAAAGTATGAATAAAATAGAATACATTTCTGGCCTCAGACATATTTTCTGTGTCACAAACTTCTCGGTGATCAGGTTGATGTGTAAAACACTTTGAGCTAAAGAAGCTGCATCTTGCTAATTTGACAGAGGCTGTTAAACTGAAATATGTGACTGTGAGTTCAACCAGAATCCAGAACCTGAGAATGTGCCATGAGAGTACACAAGCAGCTGACAATAAACATCCCTTTTTCAGACTAAAAAAAAAAACAAATCCAAACACACTGGTTAAAATACAAAGGGTTGGATTTGTTAAAAAAAAAAAATGTAACTGCAAAAATAACAAAAATCAAATCATTGTGACTGTTCTTGTTGGTTCGACTGAAAATTACCCAGATATGTCAGAAGAAAAGTAAAGAAACAAGGTGAAGTAACTTCGATCCAGAAGTTTGCACACTCCTAAGCTGAACATTTTGTTGAAAGGTTGCCTCATTTAATTTCAGTTTCAACTGAGTTTAATTGCTGTGCACCTATAATCAATGATAGTGAATCTGATTAACTCAACATAAATTTGATTCCTTCACAATCGTACAGCCAAGTCAATTTGCTTTAGTTAAAGCTGCAATTTGCAGAAGTTGCTGTAAAAATCCTCCAGAGCACTTTGTACTGTATATGCCATAAAACAGTGAAGGTCTTCAATATTTTCTGAAAACAATTTGAATAAAATACAATAATTAAAACTGAAAATTCCCCAAAATAGAAAAAAAAAGACGAGAGCTTTTTAGAGAGGTGGACAGAGGGAAATAACACTGGAGAAGTAGCGGGAATCTCTAATATTCTACATGTGACTCCTGTTGCATCTTTAAAAATGAGCAATTTTTGGGTTCCGTTTTTCAGATGGATTAGGGATTTCTGTCAAGGTGAATAAAAATATGTTTTCATTTGTGTCAGTCTCGTGTTGCCATCTTGGTCAGGATCTTATTAATATGTAGACTGTGAATCTCAGTGGGAATATTTTGAATAAATAAAATGTTTTGACCCAAAACCTTCAGGCTACTGCGAGTAAGGAAAAAAATAAATGTATTTAGCATCATCAGTAAATGCAAGAATGCATCCAAAGCAACGAAATTTAGGGAAGTTCTGGAATGTCCTAGAACCAGTCCAGATGTAAATGCAGGAGAGTTTCAGGAAGTTTTAAATATTTGCTCAAAATTTAATACATTTGGATCATTTGTGTTAGAAAAAGTGGGTAATTGTTGTCAAGTGACATGGGTTGCTTACAGATGTCTGCCAAATAAAACAAAATTTAAAAAAACAGATGCCTCAAAATGTATGCTGAAAGATGTGCAAACCTTTGCAGCTGGGTTTTTTCCACCCATTTAATTTTAACAGAGCTGTTGCTCAACTAAAGAAGTATAACACGTGACATAATTCAAAAGTATGGAATTGACTCCTTGTGGTTTAATTTTCTACGTCAAGAACACTTTAAAAAGGGCTGTGCACACGTAAGAACCACTAAACGGCAAACTTGATCCATCTGGTCCGTTAAAAATAAGCATGGAAGATCAATTCAAATGTTTTATGATCATTTTACAAGTGGTGCATGCCTGCATTCTGTGCCTTTTATCGCTATGTTGTGGTCATTTTCTCAGAAAAAACAAACAAACCTTGTTTTATTACATCACAAATACCTCACAGATAGAGAGGTTACAATCTAGATCACAATCTAATATCTTATTGGTCAACAGTTACTAACTAGGACTGCTTCTCTGGCCATAAAGTAATAAAGTTGCTGACATGGTGCTGCAGTATAAAATCTAAGATCCTTTTCAGAAAGCAGTAGTCCTCAGTTCTAGCATTTACATCCTCCAGAACAATAAATTTAAGCAGAAGCACTTTATTTCCTTCCTCAGTTCTTTTCTTGTACGAGAACTGTTCAGCATTTATTTATAACTGAGGTTAAATTAACTCTTCTGGCAGCATGCACAGAAATAAATGCTTAAGTATGGAAATCGCCACTGATACAAACTGCATTTTGAGTTTCTTACACTCAGGGTAGGAAACTCTGAGGGTACAAGACAAAAAGAAGCCTCAGTTGGGTGCAATTCATCTAATCGGTACAGATGTATACCGATTAGATGAAAATTATTTCAAGTTTGCTGCATTTGGGATGTGCAAAACTTAAATGTGAAGTTGAAAATACAATGCAGCACAATGTACCATCAACCTCAACTACATATTGACCCCCACTAGTGGAGGTCAGCTGATCTTAAGTGAACTCTTTCTAAGCTTAAATGAGCATGCACACAGGAAATTGTAGGTCCAGTACACAACACATCTATTCCAGCCACTGAGCATGATTCAGCAATGACACATTAATGCAAAGGACATTGCAGGAGAGATGAGTCTTTGCTTTACGGTTTCCACCACACCTCAAAACAAAAAATAAAAAAAGTCCAGCATCTAGATGTTGATAAAATCAGGTTATGGATTAAGCAACAAGCAAAAAATAATGCCAAGAACAAAAGACATCAACAGTAACTTTAAATCAGCTATTGTTGACGCACATCATTGTGTCAAGGCTTTGTGTCCAAACTGATGTCCACCATTCTGTTGCTTGAAGGATTTAAGTCTACACTTCAAAAACATGAGCCAGCCTTCCCAGGCGTGGATATCCTTCCAAATAACAAGAACCTGCAAATACTTCCTCTAAGATACTCAAATATTAAAGATTGTTTGGAAGTATTGCCAGGACAAAGAATAGGCTTTGATTTGTGAAATTACAACTGAATGAACACAAACAGTTGTTGAACTAATGAGACCTAATTTGAGCTTCGTCTACATTGTCACGTTCTGCAAACGTGACAATGTTTGCAGAACAAGGACAAATTTTATGTAAATTTGTCCTTACATAAAATGTAAGGACAAATATGCCATCCTAGCATTAAATGCTGTGGAGGAAGCTTTAAATCTTGGTCTAATTTTTCTGTCACAGTATCTGGAAATCTTCCTGTCATTAAGCCAAACGACAGCGCTTAACATTTGTTAAGCTAGCTTCAACCAAACCAGGTTAAACAACAGAACCCTGATCCCTCTTCTACCAGTGACTGCATGCACTTCCCATGACCACAAATATATAAACAACGTTTAAATTTGATACTATTCAGTATGAATTAAATAAAACGCAGTTAGTTTTTTAAAACATACCCATCAGGCACAATTGATTTGAAATAAGATTATTGTAGCTTTTTTTTATCATCCTACATAAACATTTATGACCTTAAGAAGCAATAAGACTGATGAATATGAACAATTTTTCTGCCATTTAATTAAAAAATAGCAAAACAGTGACACCTTTATGGTCATACTCTCTTGTGAAAAATGACAAACAAAATATAAGAGTAGTTTGGAAAATGGTGTAAAGGATATGAGCGAACTCCCTACATCACAGAAATTGTTTTTGTTAAACAGCAACATCTGGAACAAACAACTGGATACACATCAGTGAGAAAAATGTTTGGGATAAAAATATGTCTCTCACATTGCTGCTAAATAAGTCTGATTTCATATATAGGGGATCATCTTTCATGTGAAAACTATTCTTTCTTTGTCAATACCTTTCTAAAACAGTCTAACCTTAAACTGAAAACTACACATTTTAAAGTCGACCTGTTTGAGGTCGTCATTAAGTGTCTTCATTTTAATTTGGTGCCAAAAAAACACCAACTGTGGTTAACTTGACAAAGACAATTATTTTCCTGTTGGGAAGTATGATGGGTGACAAACCGCACAAGTATTCAGCAAAATCTTTTGCATCTGCTTCCATTTTCTCTGTCAGCTTTGCAGCAAAGATTTTGAAGGGTGAAAAGCGCGGCCAGCCCCTTAATTGTACAGAGCTGTGAGGTTATTTTTATAACAAATATCCTCATAGATTATAAAAGAAAAGGCTGTATGTGGAAAATGAAACAAATGCAATTTTTAAAATCTGTCAAACTGTCCAGGAGGAGGGACCAAGTTAAAACCGACCACAGTGCTGGAAAGCAGATTGTGCATAATAAGAATATGAGGGTAAAAAAGGGAAGAGGTCAACTGGGTTTACTTCTTTCTTTCTTCATCCTGTTTTTATTTAGCTTCTCTTTTAAAATATTTTGTCTGCAGATTTTCCCATTCATTATATATGTCATCCACTTTCTTTAACTTTCCATTTTCTCATTATTTGTAATAAAGTTAATATTTCTTCAGTTTTTTTAACTCAACTTCTCCCTTGTTCCTGTTGTTACCATTCTGCTTTTCAGTCATTTCAAATAGTGCAGCTTGTTTTTGTTCAACACAAGTTCAGAAAGGTAAAAGCTGTGACAAAACTAAATAATCCTAAACTATCATGACATCCTTAATGGACAGATTTCTTGCTGTTTTCAAGTCCATAAAACTTGTTCCTCCGAGTCCAATCAATTCCCAGCAAGATGAGGACAGAAGATCCCCAAATTGAGAAACACGTTGGCATCGTTAATGGAAGTGACAGAGAGATTTAAGTGTGTTCTTTTGCTTTGTCCAACGTGGTTCTGCAACAGGCTCTCCTCTCTCTCAGTGGCAAATCTCAGTCTCAAAGAAAAAGACAGTGCTGACTGATGGGCTGAGATGGTAATTTCATAGAGCTATATCAATGGCTACATTTCCTTTTAATCTGCAAAGAGCCAAATGTTCCTCTCCCATGTCCCCTTGACAAGCAAGCTAATTATCTGTGGCTGGGAAATATGCTAAGATGACCAAATTACTTGGGCAGGAGGGGGGAGTGAATGATTCTGTTGTGCATCTTGAAAGGGAAAGTAAAATCAGCTATGAAGCAGAGTAAGGAACAGCACGACTGAACTGGTGTTCGGTACTGAAACTTGAGACGAAATAAAACGTGTCATCAAGAAACCGCTGAAAATCTCAAGCACACTTAGTAGATTGGAGACGAGATTTTTGAGAAGAGGTTTTGTTAAAGGGTTATAACCAGTTAATATCTTGCCAGCATTAGATTAGCATTGGCTCTTCGTCCGGGATAAATCCAGCCAAAGTGGAGCCGGAGACTGAAACTAAGTGCTGTCCAATAGAGACAACATCAGAGAGGAGCTAATTACCTAAAAATAGAAGATTATGCAAATGCTATTTTATTAACCTACGCCGTTGTAGCAATTGATTCAGCCTATAGGATCAACCAATCCAGAACTCCCTTCATTATGGACTTCAAACCAAAGACGGGCAAATTGGTTCTCGTATAATTGCAACAATATTGCTAGTGAAAACATGTACATACTTTATTGGGAAGTCTGTATCAGAGATGTTCTGATAAAAGTCAATCAGGACTTGAGTTGAAATGCCTTATATGGTTGATTCCAATGGACCCGCAACCTTTTCTCAATTATTCTCAAGACTACAAAAAGAAGTTCAGCGTCAAGGTGTCATTGATGTCCTGACTTAATCTGTTCTAATGTCATTCTTTCTCTCTGTCTGCTTGATTCTAGAGAATCAATTTCACCCCACAGATGGCAGAGAAGAAGCAGAAGCCATAAAAAAAAAACAGATCAACATAAAAAATAAAAAAAAAACGCCACATGAAAGGCACAGGGGGAGCCCATTTCATTTGCCACGACCAAAGCATGACCAAAGTAGAGGAACGCTATGAATAAATGACATGCATTATTTCACGTGGATGTGCTGGGACTTTTACTGCTTTGTTTAACTTTGTCATTTTGACACTCTCTCTAGTCACAGCAGCAAACCTGCAAAAATAAGTCCTTCATACTACTGGTATTGTTCTTACCTCTTCATCTGTTGGTTAAGATCGTCCCTTCAGATGCCGGAAAATGTTCCCTACATTGGCCGATGCATCTTTGAAAGGCAGCGTCCTACAGCAGAGTATGACTGAACTTCCCCAACAATATCATTTGTTGTTGTTGAATGCAAAAAACCTCTCAAAAATGTGCAGTTTTGCCTGGAGATGAATAAAATTATAACTACGCAGATAGTGCACATTGAAAATGTGCTCCTTTTTCCCATGACAATCAAAGATTTGACTGGTTTATTGTCATTTTATATGACAGGCCCACAATATAGAACATGGCTGTGAAGTGGAAGGAAAATACATACTTTTTAAGGTTGTGTTCAAACAGAAATTTAGAGAAAAACATCCGAACAGCATGTTTTCTACTGCCACCATTGCAAGAATATTGAATGTTGGTCTCATATGACCGAAGAGCCGTGGGCAGTAATTTGCGATGTGCTCAACATGGCTACCAGCAATTTCTTTTGGCTCTCTTTCAACAATTGCTTTCTGATAGTGACTCGTCGATAAAGGGCTGGATTTGCGGAGCACTATTTGTCCTGCCAACATATCTCTCAACTGAGAGGGAGACCTCGAAAGGGTCTGTATAACTGTATTAAAAGAGACGTGTCCATAGCAGCAATATGAGCTTTGTTTCCTTCATAAAACAATTTTATATCAACTGGAACATACTAAAATTCCCCTTGATCTGCCTTCAAAGCAGTAGGAGCAATGAGGCATGCAGATGGGTGGCAAAGAAAATAATAATAATGACAAAATGCTCTCAGGAAGAAAGATTCGCCATTCATTTCTTTAAAAACTGCCGGAGAATTAGATTACATGGAGTGTTTCACATCAGCAACTCAGTCTATATTGTTTATGAAAATGCCACAGTCAAACTTAGTGTGGTCCAGACCAGTTTCTCATTGCCCCCGCATTTGGCACAAACGTTGCTGGATGCAGTATGGGCACTCACTCGGAGCAAATGAAACAGAATTGAAAGAAGATTCTTTTTGTTCCTGCCAAATTGTAAAAGCTCGCTTTCTGTTAGCCAACCCAATATGTGGTGTAATATATCCCCAAAACAGCCTGGCTTGTGAGATAAATTATTCAGAGTGAATATTTTTTTCAAGAAGAAAAATCACAGTTCTACCTGGGATTATTTTTAATAAAAGTCTAACACTCACACTTTTCACATTTAAATCATCCATTCCTCAAATCCAATTACCAGTTTATTGTTCACCCAGTCCAACAAAAGGAGTTGACAGCTGTGATTATTTTGCCTGATGTGACAGTATTTTGGCACCAATTACCTCCCTTAATGTCAAAATATCACTCTATCATCATTAAAGAACATTGTTAAGAGTTTTTCCCAAACATTTGCACTGTGAAAGATGAATGTCTAATTTTTATTCTTTTTAAAATATTCTTAGATTTCTGATACATAAATCCTAAAAAAAACAAACAAGTAAATGGTGGTGGTATTTTTTTTGGATTCCACTTTCAGCACTTCTCAAACAATGCAACATATTGTGAAAAAAAACAAAACATGTGCTTCCAGCACTAGTTATATTCAAGCATCCGGTTGTCTTTTATAAACAGTCTTGTTAAGAGCTTGCAATGAGCGCCAATGCAATATCTACTCTAACTCAGTAACGTCACATAGCAACACTGCATTAGCATTGTCTTTCAACGTAACGTCATAAAACTCTTCCTTATGCAAAGCAAGACCATATTACTGTGAAGTCACTGTAAACAAACTAAAGGGTTTCCATTAGTGACAAATCCCAGACCATTCAGAACATATGTAAAGCTCGATAGCTGTCATGGTCATGATGAAAAAAACTGGAAAAGGACCAGGCAGCTAATGCATAATTTATTTATTTTTTCAAAATACTTGATGCCAGCCAAACCTCAGACGGGGAGAAAGAAAATTCACAGAAGGGGAGAACTGAGAAGGCAGTGGAGTAAAAAGCAGGAAGGGCAGATGGGGAGGATAGGGGTGAACCTCAAGCATAAACATTGTTGACTCCATTCCGACTAATACTGTTCTGAGATACAGAAGATGCAGAGCAAACTGCTTTAAAGTTATGCCATGAAGTACAGCAATGTGTGACAGGCAGAGAGAAACTATCATTCATGTGCCCACCTATATCAACAGCCAGTTTGCAAAAAAAAATATGTAAAGCCTACAGAAACAGTCCCTTTGGCCTTCAGAACTGCTTTGACTCAACAAGGTGTATGAAACATTCTTAAACAAATTGACATTAGACTTCCATAGCGCTTTTCAGAACCCTCAAAGACACTTACTTACATTACCCTGATTTTAGTACATATCAACAGGATCCAAACATCCAGTCCCACAACATCCCAGAGATTGAGATCTAGTGACTCTTGATGGCACTGGGATACAGTGTACTCCCTTTAGTTACTCTAGAAACCAGTTTGAGATAATATAAACATCATGATCCGGTGCATCATTCTGCTGGAAGAAGTCATCAGATGATGTGGTAATAAAAGGATACATGCTTAAGGACAATACCAGCATACAATGTTTGAGCAGTGCTAATGTGGCACTGAGCAATCTAAAGTTTGCCATAAAAATATTCCCTGCTTTAGCAAAAGTGTCAAAGCCAGATCTGGTAACTGAGACTTATCAGACCAGGCGATATCTTCCAATCTGTACTGCTACTGTTGCCTTTTCATCATCCTAAACCTGTATGTCCAATCCCTGTTGAGAGAAACAAGAAATTTTGTTCACATAGCTACTGCTTACGGAATATTTTCTTTCAAAGACCGTTCTCTACAAACCTAAAAGAGGTGTGTGTGGAAAATCCCAGTAGAGCAAGAGCTTGGAACCAACAACAAAGAGACTTCTTCCCTTATAAGTTGTCCTCACCACATCTGGATGTCCAAATAAATATAGCTGCTGCAGTGTGAGTGGTTGACAACCATTTGAGTGAATCAATTGAGAAGGTGTTTTTTAAAAAAAAAACTGCCATCAAGTGTCTATTTCATGCTTCTTGTACACTTCATCATTCAAAAGATTCCTGTATTTCGCAATAGGAAAAGCCTGGGGTAAACTCATCTCGGTAGCTAATAAATTATTTCCTTGTAGAAAGAAGGGGAACAGATCGACCAAGTATGCTGGACTTTTCCCAAAACCAGTATAAGAACAGGTGAAATAGCTAGAGCTCTTATCAGGGAGCTGATAGAGCCTAATACAGGAGCATGCCTGGCTTCAGCTTTGATAATTTCTTATCTGTTTTTCCTCAAAGCTCTATTGGGTTTTTTTTTTAAGCCATTCAAAGGATGTGGACAAAAAGGTTATCGACATACTGCTCATTTCTTTCCCTCACCCCAGATTGCCAGCCCTTCTCACTTCTTTTCAGTTCCCTCTTATTTCTCAGTTTTATCATTGATGCCAATCATGCTAAAGCTATTCTTCCCGGGTGAGATATTGCCTTCTGCTGCAGACAGCGTCACAGGGCCCACCATCAAGTCAAATGAATGTAGATGCATTTATGAGATTCAAGCTGCTGTTTACAGCAATAATTTCTCTCAGCAGGGGTTATTGCTGCAAAGCACCCTGGGTATAGATCATCTGTTAAACACATCTCATCTCTCATACAATTTCCCCTCTGTCTACCCCGAGCAAAACAGTGGGTAATTAGTTCTACCAGTTTCGTATTAATTTACTGCCACGCATTCCTCCCACCCTAAAATCTCAGAAGGTACTCAAAGAATAATGTGTTCCCAGTCTATGGCCAATTGTGTGTGTTTGTGCAAGTCACTGTGCTTTGCCTTATGAAGACATGGTTTGCCAGGATGATGTATGCATAATAAGTAACAGTGAGTCAAACTACAAATTGAATTGCAGTACAGTGGAGAAATTGGCAGAAAAAAATGCAAGTGGAGAAAGAAGAGGCACTGGAAAGAAACAAGAGGAGCTTGTTTTTTTATTCTTATCTTATTTATTAATTTGAAAAATATAAAATAAAAATAAATGTAGAAGCTGACCTCCATTATTGGCAGATTTGAAAAAAAAAAAATTAAAAATATGCTTCTGACGATGGAGAAAAAATAAACTTGGGTCTTCAATGTTAAAAGAACCAGTCAACTTTATTTTGATATTTTAAGGCAAAGATACCAAATTATCTTTGTTCAGTGTTTAAAATGTTCAATTGTTTCATTTAATATAGAAAAATCAATCGTCTACTTTTGTCCAACAACCCATTTCGTCCAGTTACAAATCAGAAAAAATAAAAATCCCAAACTGCAGCAACAACAAAAATCAGTCAAGTCCAATATGCAGTCAAATAAAACGCTGCATTAATGCTGCTGGCATTCTCTGTGTTGAGTCATAAATACAGTTAAATAAAGAAAATATGACAGGCGTCCCCACATGATTGTAAGATTGTCTATAAAAAAAAAAGTGGCAACATGAAAAGGTTGTGCTGCACAGCTATGTTGTGTTGTCACATGCCACTACATGCTGTCCATGACCTTTGACCTTCCTGGATGCCCTCGGGCCCAGAGCCGCCCCATTTGTCTACGAGATGCGGCTGGCAGTCTGTCTGCCCAGCAGGTACTGCACTCACAGGCCTCGCTTTCGGCCACCGACCTGCACCGATGAGAAACCAGCCCTTCTGTTAGTTTTCTCACGGCAGGCTTGTTGGCAAATGATGCAGCACAAACACACACACACTCACACATATACACAGCACTTTTAAACTCTACACAAGCAGTGCACATACATGTATCTCCTTACAAGTATTTGTGCATGTGTTGTATATTATACACACACAGTAGCCATCTTGCCATGTCTCAGCTGGCACAGAGCAACTGCACCAACACCATGACTCCTGCCATATGGCTAGTAACATTCTGCTGTTCATTAGGGATCAAAGCAACAGCACTCTGGGGCTGAGCTGTAACTCACTGACAAATCATGAGCAAACACATTTCTACTTCACTGGCCAAACATATATAAGGCTTTAAATGCGTATTCCTACTTGAGGAATGTTGATTTCCAGGAAGACAACATTTTGTTTCATAAAGAAAAAAAAAAAAAAAAAGTGTAGTTGCCCGCTACTTAAGCGTTTAGGGTTACTTAAGTTCAATTCATCTTTAAAACTCCCCTTTCTTTAGCCGGAGGTTTTCATGTTTTGTTGATAGGAACTACAGCGAACATTCTCATTCCCACTGAATCCAATCATCTACATTAATCAATAACTTAATCTGGAAAGTGCCAACATAGAACAAAAATGGCCCATCACAGTTTCTTACAACACCTGCATTGACATGTCTTGTCAAGTCAAATTGTTTAGTAAACGCATCTCAGCAACAAGGCAGTCTGGGGAGCTTTACATTCTTGTCTGAATGCGCATGTTATTGGGGTGTAAGCATCTTGTCTTTTTTATAATAGCTTGACAGCGTTTTTAGAGCAGATTTATATTACTGTAAAGAACTTAACAAAAAAGTCCAGGAATTACATTTACAGTTTTCTTTTCCAACCAATTTATGGAAAAATCTCATTAACCTTCTTCCACTGAGCAGAAAGCATATTTGAAAGGGTCAAGACATTCACACATTTCCATTATTATGTTAAAAATCCAGTCAATGCATTAAGGGGAGTATTTCTTCCATTAGTTGTGAATCAACTGCATTTATTTCTACAACTTATATTCATTTTCAATAACTGCGGCAAAACATTATTTTCCAGGTAGAGTTATCCACCCATACAGCTCCACAAAGTTAAAATAATTTCCACTAAACCTTACTGCTCAGCTCCAAGAAGGCCCTCTTTGTGATTCTTTCTACTTTTACCATGTTTACACCAAACTAAGCTGAACGTTTGAAGGCTTGACAAGCCAATCAAGAATTGTTCATAAATTAAAAATAAAGAGAGTGGGCAAATATGCCATCCATGGCTGAGCTCCAAGGTACAAACCACTTTTTCTTTTTTTTTTTTTTGGTGATCTAAATAAATAATACAAAGCTGTTTACAGGATTAGGTGAACAGAAACAAAACAAAATGTGTACAGGAAAAAAGGGTCCAAAGTAGTAGTAAATATACTGGGTCCATCTGACCATAAACAAGCATGGTTCTCCCATATCTCTTTAGGGAGGGCAGGGGCACACACAGGCTAATTGGCAAGTAAGTTTCACGTTCTGCTTTACATTTCTAAAGAAAGGTTTTCTTTTCTTACGGATTTATGTGATTTGCATGCAGGCTAAATGGTAAATAGTGTGCAAATTCAACCACGGTTATTTATTTTGAACCCATGGTTTTTGTCCCTTTATATCAAGGTATAATGTAATTCTCTCATTAAACACATTATGTTGCTTCGATTCATTAATGCAGGTTACAGAAATCCTTGAGTCCCCCCTCGGTAGCCATTTAGGGGGTGCCAAACGCATTCTCATTCGAAGCGCCACCTATAAGCTCTGCCTTGGCGTTCAATCCCCAGTCGAGCTCCCATCACTGTGTATCACCACCGTTTTAGCATAAAATCAATTGTATTTGACAAGAAATAACTACATTTTGACTATCCTGAATGCCAATTCAAAAATATATTTGATTACATTTCAACAAACTAAAATGCCTTTCAAGATATCCTAAATGCCATCCTCAGATTCCTCATTTGAAGGGTCACACATCTGTAATCACAAATCAATATATGTCAGACTAGTAAAATTAGTATTTTTAGTTGTCAGAATTATAAAGTTTGAATAAAAAAATATGAATGTTTGGATCTATGTCCAGTCATGAACCAATTTCAGATAACTGAAATGCATGTGTGGTGAATCCAATTTTATGTTAAGACAGCTTGCCATATGCAGCAGCAATTAGCAAACATGTGCTGGAACTGTTCCTCTCCTAAAACCTGCAACGTCCCGAAGAGTTATTGAATACATCATCAATGGACAGAATGGAGAAAGATTGATTTGATCATTGGTAAAGGTAGGAAGTTCTAAAAGAGACAGAGACCAATTCCATGGCATCAGTTTCAGCCATGAGGAAAAGTCAAATACCACTTGAAGCATAGTTTGAAGTCATATTGCACTCTGCAAAAATATCTTGCAGTTTGCATGAGAAGATGAATGGTTGATGTGCTATCTCTGTAATTTTCAGTTCAAATAAGCTCTTTCATAAAATTGACATCTTCAACCTACATTTGCCGAGATGCAATGGACTGTTTGCTTAAATTCAAACATTTTGGTGGCTTTTCTAAAGTGGTAACAACCAAAATCAAAAGCACATTTCAAAAATTCATGACATTGTGTACAAAAAAAAAAAAAAGAGCGATATTATAAGTTCAAAACCACAATAAATGATTTTGAGCAATCTCAAGGCAATGGTTATGTAGCTGCTTTAAAAAATAAAATAAACATAGGCCAAAGACTTCAAGCTCAATGGGAGTGACTTCTAATGTCTAGTTGGTGTCATGATTGAAAATCTCTGTCAAGCCCTGGACATTAGATGGATCTGCAGGGGGATGTGTAGAATTAAAAGATCCATGCTCTTGTCCAATTAGAGCTCCAGTAAAACCCCAGAATTTTCTGCTGCAATCCAAGTTGATGGGGAAAGAATGTAGCTGCACCAGGAGCAGAACAATGAGTCAAAACAGGAACCAGGCACAAGCCTGGCAAACATGTTTTGAACCACCTCTCCACTCAAAGGAAGTTTTTGTTTTGGTAGATGAACAGAAGAAGATAATAAAGTCTTGATGAAATCATAACAATTTCCAGATCTCAGCGTGTTATGGGGGAATTCTAGATTGAACATCTAATATTGGAGATCAAACTGAACCCCAGGGCTCCTGGTTAGTGATACAACGAGGTATCTGTTTCAATAAGTATTTTTTTTTACTGTTGTTTTTTCTTAAGATAGAAAACATAGGCCTATATAACTTCTCACATAGACTAAGCTGTTATGTAAGAACATGCAAAGGATATTTAACTGACAATGATCTGCATAGCAATAATACATTTCTAAGAGTGGCCGATGTGATTGTATAGTATTAACAATACCTCAATTGCTCAGAAACATAACCTTGTAACATACCATAATGGAGCAGAGATGAAGATTTTAGGTTGATTTAGATAGAAGTCTTTGTATACCAATGTAATTCCTCCAGCTATTTTTGATAATTTGATATTTGGGGTATTTCTGAAGGTCAGGTTTCGCAAACAGGTTTTTACCTGCATCACTCTGAATCAGAGCATCTTGGAGACACCATAAACTGTTTCAATTCATAAGACGATTTACTTTGTCAAGCATTCATTTATCATACAATGTAGCTGTACTGTAAAAATGACTTATAACGCAAAATGCTCCTGTGGAGTCCTTAAGGTTAAGAAGTATTGTTAGTGCTCAGCATCTCCACAAAACCTTATTCATAATAGATTGTTATGGAGTTGAACATCATTTTTCACCTGGGTTGACACCATGGGGACTTCTCAAAATGTCAACAGCTCAGTGTGATTTCTCAGTGTGACATAGCTATCTCATTTCATAAGGAACCGAGACTCGCATTCAAGGCATCTATTAAGCCGGAGTACTTTGACATGTCGGTTCGTTAACGATTTTACTAAGGTGAATGGAAAAACAATGGATATTAAACGTGTTTTGTTATGAAGCTGCGAGCACTGCCGGAGACTAATGCGTGTCGTACAAGAATTGGTTTACAGACAGAGCCACTGGCAAGACAGCAGTGAACTTTAAAAAAATCACCCCGGCATGCAGTGAATCTCTTTAATGTATTTTCCTCACTGACCACCACCGTTTTTAATCTCCATGCTTGATCACAAATAAAATGCAAGAACATGTAGTTAATCACCGCTCCGGGCCTATCAAACACTGCCCCCGCCGAGCCTGCTTATTGACTGGAGCAGTACCAACAATCGGCCTACTAAGGTTTTAATCTAAAACACAATTACCACCTATGACTGCACGGATTCAAGCAGTTATGTTTTCTGTAAATTATGCAGTAGCCTTAAAGCTTCAAACTATTGGTTTATTAACCCAAAACGGGAGAATATTGGTGCACGAATGTATTTGTACATTATCTTATGAGGTTAATAGGGAAATAGAATCATTTATAATTGTTGTTTTTTTATTTGTGATATTGTACCGTTAGTTCAAAAGCACATGTGAAAAATATCTTGACCACAGAATGAGTCATAATGTTACAGCATTTTTCTTGCTGCAGTGCTTGTACGACATATTGAAAGGCCATCTTCCAGATATCTCCATGTTTCATCTAAGTATGTTTGCAAGGCAGATGGGACCACAAAAAACACTGAGTTTCTACATCCTCTTTGTGATGCACTTTTTCCTATTTGCTTTAAAAAAAAAAAAAACTAGATCAAGAGTGTGTATTAAATGTCTACTGCCTTATAGAGTTATATTTTGTTTTCTTTTTTGTCAAACTGAAATATTTCCCAACAAAGAAATTTTAAAGAGGGTTATAACGGATCTCCCAGGCACCTAGTGCCATTTTGTAGCACAGTAAGTCACTGCTATCTTTAGTTATGAAAAAGCTATATAAATCATAAACAACTTAATACAAACAGGATCACAAACAA
The DNA here is from genome assembly GCA_911649635.1 of Poeciliopsis gracilis. NCBI lineage: Eukaryota > Metazoa > Chordata > Actinopteri > Cyprinodontiformes > Poeciliidae > Poeciliopsis > Poeciliopsis gracilis. Next base: position 7,695,071 of record CAJVRI010001143.1, read on the forward strand.
ACCTCTAGCTATTTCTTCCTACTCTAATCCAACAGAACCACTTACCGCTAACAGAAACAGATGTTTGCTACTACTTATGGATACCCTTCACTACCATCAGCGGGTTGTTGTTGAAGCAAACAATATTTTTGAAATGTGCTTGAGATACTCTTTTACGTTTTTTTGTGTGTCTACTTGCAAACAGTCCTCTAATGCATACCGCAGAAAAGCATTTGTAAAATGACATAAAAAAATAATAACTGTTGGGGTGAGAGGTGGAAACAAAAATGAGCCCAATCCGTTTCAGCTGCTGCTTTATTCATGGAGGTCTGTTCAAGTGAATTCACTGCAAAACTGATTTGAGAGTAAACAGCAACATCCGCCGTGGTAATGGGATAATTCAGTTTTTAACCAAATCAAACTTCAGAGCAGACATGAAAATGTGAGAGAAGAGACTAGAGCAAGAAGTACAGAAAAAAAAGAAACTTCTGGATGGAGATTTGTTAAACCTATATTGTATCAAAGGGAATCCATTTAATGACATTATAAAGGATGAAACTAATCATGCTTGTACCTGTTTTCTTAAAGCTGCAGTTTGTAACTTTTCTGAAAAAATGTGTTTCTTGCATATTTGTTTGATCTGTCACTATGCAGTGACAGTAAAATATGAGACAGATAATCTGCAATAAACAAAATCAAATTGCTGCACCTACTCCTGTAGCTACTATTGCCATCTGCATGAATGCAAAGCTGTGCTGTCTGTTGTGTAGTGACTGTTCTGCCTCAACCAAAAAAAGCATTTGGCCATCTGGCAACCTATGTTATCCTTATTCTCCTCCGATCATGCGGCTCCCTTTCTTTGATGTTGATGGCAGGGAAGAAACTGAGCATTATTCCCTGTCTTTGAGGTTTTGATGAGAAAAGGAAAACTCAAAGGAAGATGCCACATAACACTTCATGTGATTCTGGGTGGGATGTTTTCAAAACCCTCCAGATAGGAAATAAGCGTCTGTTGTGAATACTCTCTTTCACATGTTTGTGGCTTGATATCCCCGCAGAAGCTTGACTTTATGTAAGTTTACACTACAGTAACCAAACGCTCTCCAAAGTCATTTCCAGGGCTGTGTAACTCATACAAGTCAGACATTTCAATCACGTAAGAGCAGGTATTTGCTGAAGCGTGAGTTCAGTTTTTTCCACCTGAACACATTTTTCATACTTAAGAAGTCGGGTCTTGTTCAGCTGCCAGCTCGAGTTAATTCTCTGGCACATCAAGATTAGTTTTAAAACATCTGGAAAGTACATGAAGAGAAGCAGGACATCAGGAGAAAGCTTTCCCACACACATCTGAAACTGCTCAAATTGGATTTTAAAGTTATTCCATCACTTCTAACTTTGCCACAGTAGCTTCTGTTATTATCGCTGCAACCCATTCGGATCAGAGTATGATATCTGCAAGGAAAAAAAAAAAGAAATCTCATCCGATTACGCTGGCAGCATGGACATTTGTGTAAAGAAACACATTTGATTTACAACAGCAGCATAAACATGAAACCATAAATGCTTTTAAATATGCTCTAAAAATAAAATAAAGGTATATTTTGATAGTTTAGAAACACAAAAATATTCCAAGTATCAGCAATCCATGTAAACAAATTAAAGCTCTGTGAATAAAGACAATCAGTGCTTAAGTGGCATTTAATCTCCCTGACTTACACCTACACACACAGGTTTACGGCAGTCTTCTGTTCCACAAGTAGCACGCCTGTCCTTCTGTCATACTAATGAAAATAAATCAGTTCCATCAATAGAGTTCCTCCCACTCATTAAAGTTGTCAGCATTTACAAAAAAAATAAAAATAAATGAATAAAAACCTCACAGGGATTTGACCATAAATCAAAACTGAATAGCAGAAGAGTGGATATTTCTACATTGAACTTGAATAGTAGAACATTAAATTATGGGATAGATGTAATACCTATGAATGCACAGATAACTTCATGTCTAAATTTTGCGCTAAAATGAAATAAATATAACGTGACCTTAAGCCAGTGAATCCTTTAGCACATCATCAACCTCTACTAATAGTGTAAAAGCGACAACCATTTCTAAGATCAGACTCCACCATTACTTCTCAAGGACTTCTGAAATCTACGTCATTTAAATTTTCCAGACAAGCAGCTGCTGCTGGAAAGTTTTTTGTGTCGCCTTGATTTTGAGAGTTTTCCCTTCGTGGGCTTTCCTTGACTGCACACCTGCTCCTTGCATCTAAGGCACCAGCATCCCCTGAGCTCATAGCATTTCTTCTCATATCACTGGTTTTCCACCATCGAATCTTTATGCAATTCTCTTTTTCTTATGTGATTTTAGTTCAGTTTTTGCTCAGTTTTTTTTTTCTTTTAAACTGTCAATTACTGTATTATTCCAGTTGAGTGAGTTTCAGATCCTAAAGCTGCTGTCACACCATCATGCCATATGTTGGGTTACTTAAAATCGCTTTTTTATTTATGTCCGAACAAGAAGCGTATTGAGAAAAAGCACATTGTGAGAAACATTTAATTTAAATATTGTTTCTGATGGGGCCTTCACTACTCAAATTTTGTCGTAATGATTCGAAGGGACTGAGTCATTCATTTTTTTCTCTTTTTCCAGACATCATTGGTCTTTCTGGTTTCATGCACGTTTCATTGTTCATTTTTGCTTTTGCTGCATTCCTTTAATTGAAATTGCAGCCGTTTCCCTGCTCAACTGGGTTCAGACTTTGTTAAAATAAATAGTTTGCATTCCTTTTCACTTTTTCCAACACGACACAAGCATCAGCTTAAGCAAAACTATGTAACACTGATATTTACAGCAAATACCTAAAATAAGAAAAGCTTGGCTTTTCCACAGTTTGTCTTCAGCAAATAGTAATTCATGCACGTACAGTGGCATTTCGCTGTACCCTTCTACTTTATTTATTTACTATATTCACAGTTTGCTTGCGCCACGCTGTTGTTATTGATATTTGTGAGATGCGTTTTAGGAAATATTCAATGCCTTCAGAAACTTGAGGCAGGTATGGAATAGAGTAGGAATATTAGAGTTAAAATGTGACGACAAGCTGCAGATCTGTTGGAAGTCAAAAGGGTATAGCATTAGATTTATTTATTTCTATATCCACTTATTCATAGATGTAGAAAGATGGTCACCAGTTGGCAGCGTACAGTCTAGACATTTATCAAGACATAAAACAAAAATCAAATTGATAAATCATTTATCAAAAATAATAACCTGAACTTAGCTGTTGACTTGCTGTTTTTCATAAAAACAACTAGTCACAAAAATAATTTAAAATTCAACCCATTTTCCTGAGATGTCTTGGCATCAAAGACTTATGTTCAACACCTTTTATGTTTTTTTTTTTAATTCTCAGAATTTCATTTATAGCCTTTGTGCAGGAACTGCATCTTTGTCAAACCCGGTGTGACTGGAGGGATGCTGCAGCATTGTAAAAGCCCAGGATTTGAGCCTTTTTCTCCCACCCGTCACATTTTCATATAAAGAGCTGGCAGCCTATTGAACCTCATTACAGCTCTTGCTTTCAGCGCCTCATGGCCTGATAATGAATACCTCTTTTTGGGGGGTATGGCAGTATGAGAGTAAACAGAACTTGCTTTACTTTACACCCGACACACAGAAACACAAAGGTATACACACATGCTGACAAGCAGGAAAAAAAACAAATGGGCTGATTTGGTACCTGTAGATGTTGAAACACCTGGTGGACTAACGTATCTCTGAAATATGTAAAAAAAAAGAAATTATGGCAGAAAGGAAGACAAAGAACTTTTTCATGACCACACACATACTACATATATATATATATATATATACTGAAATTACGATGGGTGTTTTTGAGGGTTAGGAGAGCTGTCGGGTGGGAATACGGGGGGATGCATTTGCAGTCACACTGCAGTAATGGAATCAAGGACTGATGAGCGTGCATACCAGGCTATTTACTCTGTCTGGCTCCAAAACAAAAAGCCACGGTCCACACTATTTTTCTTCCAGTGGTCCTTCCACCCCATCTCACAACATATGTCTCCCCCTCCGCCCCCCCCGGGTCCTCTCCCCTCCAAGCCTCCCCCTGTGTGAACTCTGAGTTAATCATTTAGAAATAATTAAATTCAATAAAGTGGAACAGATTAAATAAGAAACAACGCCTGGGCGTTAAGGGGCAGGGTGCGCAGCAACGGCAGCTTCCTCCCTCCACTGTGTGGAGGAGCAGCCGTCGCGCTGAAACCGAGACAGGAAGCAAGAAAACGAGGGAAAAAGAGGCGGAATTACCCGCAACCTCATTGCCAGCATGAAGAATATGACAGAGGATAAGAGAATAAGCAAAGAAGTAGAAAAAAGGATGTGCGCAGCAAAAGAAAAAAAAAAAGCTATGGGAGTGTTTAAATATTCATAAAGGTTGAGCAGTGATGGGTGGTGACGTAGAGCAATGAGGGAGATGGAAGCGACTGAGGGGAGGGTGGCAAATAATGAGCGTGGAGAAAGACACCCTCATGCTTTACAACACAGCTGGAGGCTCACTGTGCAGGAGAGACTCACAAGTATAAATGTGCAATTATGGCCGGCCAAACCTCACCTAGACATGAGAGATGAACAAAAACGAGATGAGCATGAGCAAATCTGGTCGGGTAAAAAGATAATTGGAATTTTACACATGCCTTTCTATATTTCAGAAAAAATATCAACAAATAGCATGTTTCTTTTTTTACTAGGCTCCCTCTTTTATCATGTCTGCAACACTCGATCTCACACGATTTAATTTGTTTTATCAGACAAACAGAAATTGCTCAGAAGTGGAAAAAAAGAGGAAAATAACTTCAGAAATCTTCTGTTTTTATTCCTTTAGCAACTAATATTATGTTAATGAAGACTTCGTGTGGGTGATTTGGGAATAATAATATCATTACATTTTGTTTGGACAGGAAAGTCAAGACTATTGTGGTATCCAAAGTTAATAACTCTTAATATAACAGCAAGAGCATTTCTGAACAATATTAAATCAAATTACACAAGTCGGCCAACTTGAATAAAGTACAAATAACAGTTAAGAGTTGCTAAAGACTGGAGAGTAAATTACATCCTTCTTGTTGCTTACATTTCAAATTAAAACATTTTTTATGGAGCTCGGAAAAACAAGAAGACCATTAAGGTAAACTGCACATTCCTTGAGGTCACTGGTTTCACTTGAGCATAAATGGCTTTCTGAAAGGTGTCATATTGGTTGCAGCATTAGAAATAACATGCAAATTTTCTTTCTTTATCATTTCATCACCAACACACAGGTAACCTTCTATGTGACATCATATCCATTAGGGACAAAATTACAGTGGCCTAGTCAAAACACACACTACCACCACCTTTCATACTTTACAAGTGGACATTGGTTTAATTGGTTATTCCCAGTTCAGAGCACTGTATATATTCTGAAGGCTCTTTGTCAACAAGTTTGAATGAAGTTGTGTCTCAGGGAAAGTTTTTATGACGCTGCATCAGATAGACAACATAAGCAAAAACTGAACCGTTTTAATTCTCAAACTGCTTCATCACTTTAAATTTGGCGAAGATGATCCATCCATCCATCCATCCGTCCATTTTCCATCACCCTTCTCCCTAACGGGGTAGGGAGGTGCTGGTGCCTATCTCCAGCTGCGTTCCGGGCGAGAGGCGGGGTACACCCTGGACAGGTCGCCAGTCTGTCGCAGGGCAACACAGAGAGACAAACAGGACAAACAACCATACACACGCACACACACACCTAAGGAGAATCTGGAAAGCCCAATCAACCTGACAGTCATGTTTTTGGACTGTGGGAGGAAGCCAGAGAACCCGGAGAGAACCCACACACGCACAGGGAGAAGATGCAAACTCCATGCAGAAAGACCCCGGGCCGGGAATCGAACCCAGGACCTTCTTGCTGCAAGGCAACAGCGCTACCCACTGCGCCACTGTGCAGCCTGATCCATTTTATTCCTTTGCAATTTGTAATCATGTCACCCCATAGAAAAAGCTTTTATTCTTCAATTGTGGGTTCCATCATTGACGTTAAGTAATTTTTCGCAGTGATTTCGATCAATCCTTCTGTGAGGTGAAGGATTTTTAGTGCTTATAGAATGAGAATCAACAGCCTTTGTGACTTTATCAGACTCCAGAAAGTGATCGTTTTTATCCATCTTTGCACACTATCTTTTTTGTTTTTTACTTTAAATTACTTTAGCCAGCATAAAACTAAAGGACATTTTTCTTCGCTTTCTTGTTTTACCTGTTCCTTTTTTTCAAGCTACAGCGAGAGATGTAATTAAGATTACCTATGTTTCCTTATCCTAAACTCACCCTGAAGCTTTATTGTTCTTTGGCCAGCCAGTTGTAACGCTGTCCCAGCAGGTCACTGGAGGACAATGTTCATGGGAGAAGGGTTGAGATGTGCTTTGCATAATAAAGAGCAGACACTAATATCCTCTCATGTGGTGAACTGGCAGATGTGAAACTTAAGTGACTTACCCTCAGGAGAACATAAATGTGTTTTGTATCTTTTTTTTTTTTTTTTGCTTGACCACTTGCCTCAGCAAGACAGCTGACCATGACAAATATTCCTCCCATCACTGCTGTTCATGGAAGCAACTCATGAGTAATTCATATCTATATTTTTACATATATATATTTTCAGCGGACATGACTTTTAAGATAGACGGAGCATCTGGCATGCAAGACATCAATCATCTGCATTGTTTTGAAAGTTTGCTCTGGCTTCTCTAAACTCCCTCTTGGCTTTGCACTATTGACCGGGCAGCTCCAGATTGGACATAAACACTGTATTAGTGTGATTGGTTGGATAGAGTTGATCCGTGCTGGGGGGGAGCCTGTCTGTCGGCCTGCTGCTGCTCCTGCTAACCAATCTCACAGGAAAAATTGGAATTCAATTATTCTGGCCGGAGAAGCCAGCCGTTCTCTCTACCTCTTTCTTATATGTGATCCTGTCTCTCAGTCCTTTAAAAGACTTGATCCTTTGCTATCATTCTCATTGTCTCCCCTTTTTTCTCCTTATTGTAGCCAGATTTTTTTTTTTCTTTGTTCATGACTGTTGCAAGCCAAATTGATGAGGAAGGATTGAGGGTAATTCAAGTAGTTTATCATTGAGAGTCCTTCCCTTGTTTACTATTCACCCTCACATTGATGCACTCCATCTGATGGCCACTGACCGCTCCTTTACCGCTATCCCTTTCTTCCAGGTATCTTCTATGCCCTCGTCCCGCCTGCCCCCAGCAGTGTTGTAAATCCTTATTGATGGAAGTATGAGGACATGAACGGGGAGCCAAAATGTAGAGGAAAAAAAGAAAAGGAGAGGGCTAGCGGGGGAAGACAGCCATGAGATGCAACAGATGCCCAGGGGGGCTATTAAAAAGAGCAAGAAGAGATAAAATAGGCGAGGAAGGGTGGTGTGGTGCTGTAAAGAGAAATGATGGGATAATGGAGTGAAAAAGTAGAAGATATAAATAACTGGTTATGTTGGCAGCAGGAGGAATGAAGATGAAAAGCTGAGCGTTACAAGGGGCTGGAAGATGGACAAATACTGATGGATCGTCTCAAAAGGAACAGGAACTCCAACGATGACCAAAATGCCCCGAAAAGTGGAGATGGAAAGAAAATGCACTGGGGAAAAAAAATCTCAGCTCTTATGAAATGTGCTCAAGATTGACATTTAATTTGTGATGCAACTCGCTTTGAAATTTATTCAAAAAAAAAAGAAACATCCCACTATACCGATGATCAAAAACGTGCAAAAATTCACAAAAAATTGCAGGAACAAAATCTCAAGCTTTTACGACACCACTTTCAAACTGTTCTCAAGATCTTTACATGCCATTTTCCGTGAAAACTGATGTTTTAGTAGTATGGGTTCACAATATTGCTGTGTAAAAAGGGAGAGATTGCCTAAAAAAAGCACTCACCATCACGTAATACGTTCCATCACTGGTCAACGGGTCATAACATGTTTCTCAGGGTTTCTAGGAGTTTCTGACAAGGTCTTCTTTGTTTGGCAAACACTCTCTAACTCTACACTGTGAGTTTTCAAAAGCTGTGAATGATGCACTGTTTTACTGTACTCAAAGAGATGAAAGTGAATGATCAAAAGGCAAAAAGCATCCCAGAGTTGCTGAGATGTCAGAAGAAATCAGCAGATTGACGGGAAAAAGTCAAGCACCACTTACGAGAAGCAGAGGCTGACTTCTAGGTTTCAAATTAACTTGTAGACTTCTGGTCTCTTTACTGGTTTGAGAATTATTCCCTAAAATTGCCTGTTTACATCAGAACAAGGGTAAAAACAAAAATAAAAAATAAGGAAAGAGTTGCTAAGTCAGAGAAGTCCAAGTCTAGACGCCAAATTAAAAGAAATGCAGTATTTAAAGGTTCCACATGTGTCCTTTTAGGAACAGGGCACCAGAAAGTCCCCAAAGTGTCAGACTGGAGTTCACAAATTTTAACAAACTTTAGATGTTTCTCAGTATAAAAGACATCTGGAGTAGATTTGCAGAACGTTTAAGAAAATATAACCAGTGCAGCACCAGCGAGGCTTATTTTAAAGTAACTTCAATAAGAAGTTACTCTGATCTGTGTGGGATGAATCTCACTTATGATTAACAATCATGCATGGTCCGCTCTTAAAACTAACTGATCCTGATGTGATTAGTTATAAAATACATCTTGTAGTTACGAATATCATGTCACAACTACAAAATTGCGTGTGTTTTCGCAAATTTTTGGAACCCATTAAACAACCCATAATAATGAAGCAGAAGGAAAACATCTTTTTTTTTATGTTTAGAAAAAATTAGTCATATCCTTAAAATATTACACGCATTTCATTTACTCACTTTGCTTTGATGCACATGAAATGCAACGGTACCAACTGTTGTCAAAAGTCACTTGACTAATTTAAAGTTATGTGAATCTCATTTCTTTAACTGAAGTGATCAGAGGATGGCAAAACTCTGAATGAGGGGATTCTTGATAGGGAGGTGGAGCAGGGAGAAATCCCACTGAAGTGGTTCAGCTGTAGTTCATTTCTTCCCCTCAGCTTCCCAGCTAATGAGCGGGTGCTGGATGGGACAACGAGGAAGAAAAAAAAAAAAAGTGTCCCACTCTCTCTGGGAAGATGACCTCAGCAGCTTCAGCAGGAATTACTTTAATTTATTTATTTTATTTTATTTTATTTTATTTTATTTTATATCAATCCATGCGTATTTTCCAGGTATCACTCTGCTCAATGCAAACACAAACAGGGCAAGAGTACGTTAGGGTCAGGTCAGCAGTGGTCAGAGGCCATTTGAGGCTACAAAAAGTATATTAATATAATCAGCCTTTAATGTCCAGAGGAAGGTCCAATGGATAATCTTTAAAATAGTCATTCACAGACTGTTTCAGTCCAATCTTACCAATTTCAGCTCATCTGCGAATGGTAGTTGAACAACGTTTTGAATCAGAAGGAATAAATACAAGTCTAATTTCCCATGTTCTGCGAAAAAATATTAGTGTATATTGTAAATATAATGTAGTTTTTTCATTCATTTCACAGATATGCATTGCTTTGTGTTAGTCTATTATAGATAAAATAAATATACTGACTTGGAGCACAAAATTTGAAAATATTCAATGTGCTATTTTTATTTTATTTTTGTCTATAATATCTTTGTTAGGCACTGTGTCCTTACTTGTTGTTCTTTAGCTGACATTGTTTGAGTAAACAAAAGATTGACGATACAAAGTGTCAACAATTTTCCCAAACTTTCAGGAATTCATTCTTGCATCAGTTTTATGAATTTTTTTTTTTTTTCCACATTGGTAGGCCTTTTGAAACATGTCTCAGAGAATTTAAACCTTGCAAAACACCTGGGATAATTTATTAGGCGTTCCGGTTTAAGTCATTCATGGCAGGGGCTTAGACAAAGCTGCTGATCCCTGGGGGAGATAGAGGGGCGCGACCGCTTTTGATTAGCATGCTGTTTTGGGAAGATAAGATGGCATGGACGTTCTGTGGAAAACTGGTAAGTTAAAAGGCTTTTCTAGACCAATCGTTATAAACATCATTTTCCTTTTTTTTTTTTTCTTTTTTTTTGAGGGAATTGCCTGGGAGCAAGCAAATACAATTTGAGTTTTATTTTTTCTGAGTGTGTGAACGTGTGTGGGTATACAGTCACATAACAGAAGGCACAAGAAAGGAGGGTGGAGAGGTAAGGAAAAACTGTGCTGTGTACATATATTTCTTTTTATGTGAGAGTGAGCCTTTGAAATCCCTGGAGACAAAAACCCAGTTTCTTATCTGTCCTTGTGTTTCAAGAAGGGATAAAAGCAATCTTCAAATGGCATCTGCAGTTGAGGAGCACTTGAACCCAATCAGCAACGGTAAGACCCAAATGGACCACAAGAGAGTTTCTGTGGTAAAGGAAGCTTAATGTCAATCAAACCAAAAAAAAAATGCCCACAGTCACCACATCAATCACGTCTTCTACCACAGTCTGAGGTAATATAAGCACAAAAAATCTCAGATGTGGAGGAATACAGCATTGCCCCTAAGAGAAAATGGCACAGCTTTGACTCAGCAACAGATGCAAGGAGCCTGAAGTTATGGGGCTAATCACACAGGGGGCAGCTACAGCCCTGTGACGGGCTGTTCATTTATTTCATTGCCAAGAAAAAGTCCTGTCTCTGCTTTGACCTCCCATGCTGGTAACACCCCTGCAGGATACATACACTTTTTTTTTTTTCCTCCATGCACAAAGCTTTGCAGGGATTTAATTTCTCAAAAACTTGTGAGGACTTGTGCCAAAGCAACTCTCATTTAAAGTATGTGGGTGGGCAGTGTTAAATGTCAATGGCAGCACAAACATATGTGCTCACAAATGGATACTCTGTGCAGGCTGTGATAATGGACGGGGCTGGGCTGATGTCAAAATAGGAAGCTGTCCATGTCTCAGCCACACAGATGTTGTATAACACAGTAGCATTTGGGTGAGTAAGAGGTAATTTTTAGCCAGTACTCTAAAAAGCTTGCTTATTTGTTTCAAAAATACTGTGATTTAATGGTTTAAACTGAATTTGCTCCCTTAATCTAACTGCTATTTATTTCTTATACTGTCAAAGTCACATGTTTTAAAAATTTGTTTCAACTGTTTAACGAAGAGCAAACAGCCTGTCTCAAAATAATGTGCAGTTTCAGTAGGACATGCAAAAATGTTTACTAAGACTCGCTGTCGTTCTCCTAAATGTTTATTTTCCCCTATATATTTCAATGAGTGTCACATGTATTAGTTTGGTTTTCTTTCACTCATAAAAATTGAACTTTCTAGTTAGGAGACAGGTTTATGTCTCCCCCCAAGATGGCTGGTCGCACTAACCTTTAACTCTCGTCGGTTGTTTCTCTTGAGGTCTGTGTGACTGACAACTCCCTAAATGAGTTCTCTGTAAGGCCATGGCCTCCTTGTGCTGAGATTAGTGCTGCTGCCACTGCAATTTTTACTGTGTTGACTACTGTCAAGCAGTAACAGCAGGCATTAACACCTTGGACTTCAAGGTACAGAACATCCCTCAAGCAGGGATTTAGACTCAAGAAGGATCAGATCCAGATTCATTAATGTCATATGTACAGAAAATTGGACTTAATATGTTAATATCCTTGATGGTCTTTTGTCAAATTCTGAATGTTATCTATATATGTCAAATCAATTCATGCTCTAAGTTGCAGCTTTGAATGCAACACCATGACAGTGAAAAAGCACAGTTAATTAACCTTCAATGTGTTCAGGTACCTCTGTGCACAGTTGCGACTTCAAAATAAAGAAAGTAACGAGAAATGAGTTTATAGAGTTCAATCTGAGAGAAGAACTTGTTTGAGTCGTGTGAATTTTTAAAAGGATTAGTGTTTGACAGTGTTTGGCAGAGAAAGAGAGGATTATTGCGCTCGCTTCGATCTGTTATTTTTTATCAGGTGAGATATGCCGTATGTCAGTGTACATGTGTAACAATCCCTATATGGATTCACTCAAATCCAGCGTTGAAGGACGTGGAGGAGAAAGTAAATTTAGGAGAACTCGTCCTATAGAAAGCTGAAAGAGGCCACCGCCGTGCCCATGTGACCAATTGTGAAAGTGGCAGTCGCTGATGCAATGCGGTTTGAGAAGAAAAAAAAAACGTTATGGGCAAGAAACTGCTCAAGTCGGCACTTATGCATGCTTAAAGGATCACGGCACACAAGGTGGCACGTACAAGAAGAAAAAATTTGCATGGCGTCAGTGGGTGGTGCCCCCCTGCTGTGTAGCCATAGCAGCAGATCATGTGAAGAGTACAGATTCCTGTCAGTCCATGCTTTCATCTGACAAAACTTCATTGATCTGTATCATCTTAGGCTACTTTAGCACTACATTCCCTATAAAAAAGATTTTCTATCAGTAACTGTGGTATTATGTTCAGAATGCATGTTTTCAACATTGCAAAGATAAAATCATGGAGAACTTGAAATTGAGGTAATCAAAGTTAGCAGTGATTAGCTGCTGCTTAAGGACATGGCAAGGGTGACGACAGCCAATCATTGACAAATAACTGAAGGAAAAAAAACAAAAATAAAAAGGATGCGATCACAAAGTCTCAAAATACAAAATTCATAGAACGAAGAAGCTTTGAGCTTAAGATTCAAAGCCAATGCTTTTGTCTGACGGTAAAGCAAACATTGGCATTGATTTTGCAAAATGAAACGAAGTTGCAGATAAGAAAGGCCTGTGGAGGGATGCAGATGTGGGTCCTGGACTGCTGCTCTCTAGCATCTTTCAGCTTGCTAATCCTTTTTTCTGCAACTGACACTAAGTAGCTGTTTCATCATTGTTTTGGTCCACAACATAATCAGTTATTAGACCAAAACCTACTCGGTTCACTAATTACAACTTAGTCCATTTTAAAATGCACCCGTGATACGTGGAGTGACGTATCAGGCATTTTAAAGTGGACATTTTCAGTCAGGTATTAGGTTTATATTTTTTTATTTTATGGAGTAATGGAAGTAAAACAATAATTTTGCATCTGTCAGTACTCTGGGTTCTAATTTTGCGACTGTTTTTATGAAAATAATCTGTTCCTGCCAAAAATAACATAATCTGCATTTAGCTTGTATGCAATGATATTAGGCTTCAGGATTTATACTAGAAAAGCAAGAAAGACATCAGTTAATAGAATATTAAGTTAACATTTCTGCTTACAGGTAGATAAGCAATTTAAGAAGAAAGTTTATATTTATAATTGTCTGTATGAAGTTATTCAAGTTGTGTGATGATGTTAGTTATTGCAGACTATTGAATCAGTTATCATAACTGAGCTTAGGAGCAGGAAGTCTGTGAACTTCCCATGACCTCCCCTTGTGCCTGCCAGAAATTGTACTTCAAGAACATTCTGGACTCTGTACTAAAATGTAAACTGTTTGTACCTCCTCTGTAAAGTTTATTTCTATTCTTTAATCCAGACGTTTCCAAGTCCAATTCATAAAACTTTCAATTTTATCCCTTTTCTAACCCGATAAACAAACAGCAGGATGTGGCTCAGCTCTGCTGAGGCTTTGTGTTGGAGGAAAGATGCGTCTAAAGATGGTGGGATAGTAACTCCCTAATGACTGGAGCTAGACAGACCTGCATCTAATTCCTTATTTTCTAATTTTACCCAAATTTGTGCTTCCCATTTCTTACTCTTTTTTGTTAAAGAATCACTCCAGATATGTGTTTGATGAGGGAATAACATTATATCACTTTAAAGAATCAGACTCTTTAACAGAAGTATTTATGAAAAAGGAAAAATTAGAAGAATAGTTTTGTATTTAGATTTTTCCTTATGAATAACAAAACTAGACGGAGTCTATTGACACATAGTCTTGATTTTTCTCTCTTTAATCTTTTTGTACTCTTTCAAATTTCTCCTTCGCACTGCAGCTGCTTTTTAAAGATCACGATTGATTTCTGTTTTGTCGTTTGTTTATTAACATGAGCTGTAACCTAATTGTTCAGGCATAAGAGGATCCAGGACTCAAGGGAAAAGTTGTTGTGTTTACACATACCAAACAACTTAGGATCAATTTCAAGTTGGATTTTTTGAAATGTAATTCAAAGCAACCTATCATTTTGCCCACCACAAATAACACTGACCTAAAAAACTTCACATAGTTTCAGGTAATCGGTTAAACTGAAAAATAGCTCTTTTTCGTTGACTTTCACAATGTTATAAAAGACAGACACTGTGTGTCATTTTTACTGTTGAAGTGAGAATGAACATAATGTTGAGATTGAAAAATAAGCTGTTCTTGTGTTAGGGTTAGCAAGAACTGGCTTATTGTGATGTATTCATGTAAAACAGATAAGCTGTGAACGATGACGTTGATTTTCTGCGTTGTTTTAGAATTCCAGGCTTCCTGTAGTTTTTGCAATGGCAGCAGAGGAAGCGAACAAAGCCGTTCAGTCCGTGTTTACTCTACTAGATATCAAATTGACATGAACTGCTCGTCACTGGAGGATTGTCGGTTTTGGTGCAGGCTATTTCTGGTAAGCTTAAAAGCGTTGAAGTGGATCATCACATCATGGCCAAATGTTAGCAATTTGGTAAAATTTAAAACTTCAACCACGCCTCAAGCAAGAAATTGTTTCTCAGTAGCCAAAGGCCAGACTCAGTATGAAGCGAAGCGTAGAGTAAGGGGCTGATTTTTATCAAGCTTGATCAAGACGACTTCGAACAATACGTTTGTAAACTTGCAAGCAAAGCATAAAATTTATATCAGCACTAAATTAAAGTCTACACAGTCCTCAAGAACGAATGCATTTTCTATCCTGCAAACCCTGACATAACTACTTTTGCTTTTCTGTTTTTGTTCTATGCAAATGCAGCAATATGAGTAAAACTACATGTTTCTCAGTCATCTTGGCATATATTGGCCTTCCTAACAGTGTTATTTATCTTATACAAGCAGAATGTCAGATTGTTTTAAGACTGGCTTTGACTTCATGATATAAAGTCATTACAATGAGTTGCTCATTCTTCAATAGAAGAAACAGAGAAGGATTTACAATTAAAAGTGTCTCACAGTAAAGCTTTGTTGATGTTGTAGCTTATATAGCGCATATATTAACATGCTGAGTGTGCCTATACGTGTGCATAAAGAACCATGACAATAAAAGGCAATGGGAGGAGTGAAAATGTCCTTCTGTCTCTGTGTGGTCCTTTGAGATATTCGCATTTGTGTCACAGTAATTATTAAAAGATTAGCTCACAGAAAATCACCAGAGACAGGAAACATACACACAAAGCTGAATTACAGCAGCCTCAACTACTTTTTAATTCCTTTGTGCTCTTGACAGCATCGTAAAACATCGACACACAAACATCCACCCGAGCGCGTGTTCTCTACACACTCTTCTAGGCAAAAAAAAAAAAAAAAAAGGACATATACCACGATTCATGAAGACATAAAGTACAGAAATGACACAAACAGTATGTCAGGTCAAATCAAGAAGTATCTGTGTGTTCTTCTCTTTTGTTTTGGTTTTCCTCACTTCACTTCCTGTTTTCGTCACTTGATGGTTGCACAACCTCATCCAGCATG
This sequence comes from Poeciliopsis gracilis, assembly GCA_911649635.1. Lineage (NCBI taxonomy): Eukaryota > Metazoa > Chordata > Actinopteri > Cyprinodontiformes > Poeciliidae > Poeciliopsis > Poeciliopsis gracilis. The sequence goes on from CAJVRI010001143.1 coordinate 7,710,730, forward strand.
ACTGGGAGCGAGCAGCGACCTTGGAGTTTAGCGTATCAAACTTCCAACAAAAAACAAATCGCACAAATGATACTGCTCATTAGATATGTACACTTAAATATCTGACAAGAATGACAGTTTTGTCTTATATTCATCTCTTCGTGTTTAACAATTCTGACCAACTATATGTTGCGTATCATGTTAAATACTATATTTTCATTTCCTGGCTTAGCTTATTTTATTGTGCTTAGCATATTTTTCCTTAGGATTAGCTAAATGAAAGTAAACAAAGTCATAAATCCAATAAGTAGAAAAAATGTATATTGAATACAATTTCAGCTCCACATATATTTCTATGTTGTTAGCTTAGCTTATCTTAACTGTAGCTACTGAAAATAGAATAATAAAATATTTTAAACAGCTACAGCTTCAAATATTTGTCAGAAGAAGAATCTTACTTTTTCATTCTTAGAATTTAAAATGTTTTATTGCATATTTGTGCAAACCTTTTCAGTATTAAATTAGAGTATTCCAAAGGTCATCATTATTATTTATTCTAAAAGTCCTACGCACAATAAAATTCAGCAATTAATCTTGTAATAATTGCTAATTTCGACAACCCTAAGAAGATTTTAACTATTACAAATAAATGCAGTTCCCTCACCTGTTGTAGGTCATTTGTCTTAACAAATTGTCTTAACATTTACATGAAAATAACAATAAGCATAACTTTATGCTTTCTATGGCCTTATTGTACAAGTTTTGGAGGAGCAACAAGAAGAATCCAGCACAGGTAGTCACAAACTCTCTCCCCCATAGTCCTTATTTGCTGAAAACACATACCATATAAGAACCTCACACACTATCACTGAGGACCAGTGCCAAGTGAACTGATGGTACCCTCTCTTGAGAGCTATATAACAAGCAGATACGTCTAAGCAGATGGCAGCCATGATGTGTGGTATGGCTGAGTGCACCTGACATGCAGAGTCAGTTCACCCGGAAGGGTAAGAGAATTCTTTTTAATTAAACTCCAAGTCCATTATGGATGTATAACTAAGGCCTCATTATGGGATATTAGCTATTTACCACAAAATTAAAGAAAGAAAAAAAAAAAAAAAAGGCTGCTGAAAAATGAACCTGTGAGTTTCTGGTAAATACGCTCCATGTTTTATTAAAAGGAAAAGAGATGGGAGATAATCTATTATCTAACCCCAAAGAGCCAAGAGGATGCAAGATAAAGAACAACAAAAACTGATACTTTAAAGCAAAAAGAGATGAAAAAGAGGTCTTTGAATTTTGTTGCACGGTGCTGTTATCTCCATGTTACACAACCGTCACTGCTAAGCCAGTTTTCTGTCATACGTATTTCTGTTCTGTGTGAGCCTTTTTTGCCTATGTATAGCGCAGCACTAACACATTCACAGTCGCCTGTATATATATTTTTTTTCCTGCTCAGCTTTCTACACTCCACTTTCAACAACCTACACACATTATGACAAACAGATGCACACAGCAAAAATCGCATAGACACAAACAGGAGCGCACAGACGCAAGATTACACACAAACACAAACATTGGGCACGGTTCGTAAGGAACATCCATCAGCGCTGAATACACAGTTGTGAATCTAACGCTCAATAAAGCAAATATAAACCTCCCGTTCCTGTTATCTGTCTTAAGCAGGAGCCAAGCTGTGACAGAGAGGAAAGAAGAGCAGAGGAGAAAACATATGAATCGTCACGTGTTTTTGGTTTGTGTTTTTTGTTCAAAAGTCAGTCAAAAAATAGGGCCTCATTACCAAGATATTAGGCTTACAGACACCTGGAGCAAAACCATTCCAACTCAGACACCTGCATTTTCATTTTCTGTTGAGAGGGAAAAGAAACTCTGATGAATCATATAATTAAAGAGGAACTTAATCCTGCATTTCTAATATCTATTTTATGTTTTCCTCAACAAAAAGTGAGTGATAAGAGACTTGCATATTACAAAGCTTTTCTAGACTATAAAATTACTCATATAACTTGTTGCTTTATATCTTACAAAATACCCGTGTACCAAATCAGAACATTACATTTTACATTAGATATATTTTTATTTGTATGCAGTTTTAAAGGAAGTATGTGCACCTTTTCCTGCAGTGGTTCTGCTGTTTGTGTCATAGCATTTGTAACAGAATGAGATTCAAGATAAATTCATATACCTCACATGCTATTTTTACTTGTTTCAAGATGCTTGGATTACTGTCAAAGTAATCAAAGTGGATTTTTTAAAATATGTTGAGAAGAAGAATATTTCATCATTCATGGAATGGAGCAAAAATTTTTCTAATTGCCTACAAGGATCCAATTCATCAGCTTTGTGTCCTACCATCCCTGCACTTTATCTTAGAAAGCTCACCAGCTGCACAGACGATAGGGTGCTAACAGCAACTGGTTTGAGAAAACTCATGAGGTTCCAGCAGAAAGATAATTGTGTTCCCATCCTTCCTCTACAAATACAAATTCAGCTCTGATATTTTTTTGCAAATAGTTCAGTGAGTCAAATCTCAAAGAAAGATTATCTTTGCCCCGTTTGTTCAAAAAAACCCGGCAGAGAAACTCGACATTTTGATTCTCTTCTCCTCAACAAGACACATCACAAACAGTGTTTTTTACAAGTGTTGCAAACATAACTGTTTCCTTTTTATTTATTTGTTTGGAATACCATACAATTTGCTCTGGTCATATCTTTAAATAACGACACATAAGCATAGTCGGACATTATTTTCATTGATATGGTGCAAGAAAACATTGTTTGAGAAAGAAAAGACTTAGACTTAGACTTGTACTTTATTGATCCCTTGGGAAGACTCCCTCAGGAAATTAAAGTTGGCATGCATGTGATGAAATAATATGTATTTTAGACAGCAAAGTTGAGTACTGACGTGGCTAAGACGGTAGAGTTTGGTCAAAATGAAGACTACCAGCAACATCTCTTAGAACTGCATGTATCCTTAGAAAGGTCATAAAAATAGTGCAAAACATCAGATTTGATGCCATGTGTATTTCCTCCATGAAATGTACCGAATGCACAGAATTTCTTTTTTTTTAAGAGTTCTGAATTTTCATTTGTTTGCATCTTGTCTCTTTTGAACAACCCTTTGTTCTCTTTATCTATTATTGAAAAAGCAAACCTGCTTGAGACCAACACCTGAATATGGACGGCACAACGTGTGTAATGATAATACTTTCCTCTCAAGCTTTAAATTTAGGGAAGGGCTTTACCGTCAACTATTTGTCAGCAATGACCTCCTCCACGAGTCTACGCAGCAGTATTGGAGGAGATGCAGCTTATTTCAACTGACAGGCCCGTTTCTCTCAGCCATGTTAAATCACAATTTTTCCACTGTAGCCGTGAACAAATAGACAAAAGATGGCTCTCAGCAGGCTTCGCATTTTGAGTTTCTCCTACAAGCTCGGAAATGAAGGTGCACTTCATTCCCTCTCTTTCTTGCTGCTTTCCCTTTCCATCTAGGACAGAAATAACATCCAATGGTACTGACAAAATGGCAAATATATATATATATATATATATATATATATATATATATATATATATATATATATATATATATAGTATATATATATATATATATATATATATATATATATATATATATATATATATATATATATATATATATATATAATGAAGTAAAAAATGCTTCACTACTTAAGTATATTTTGGAGTACTTCATACTTTCCTCGAGTATGAAAATTTTTGATAACTTTCACTTTTACTTCACTATATTTCCGAACTTAATTGCATAGTTTTACTCCGATACATTTTCAATGTGTGGTTTAGTTACTCGTTACTGAGACGGAGGAGCGTCACGAGTTACGACCTAACACACAATCGCTAACTTACGTTTTGTTGCAGTTTAAAGTGGCGCGGTTCATCGTGGGTCACACGCGGTGTTCCCGCTTCAGTTCACATTAATCCTTATCTGTCATTTTCAAACATTTTCCCGGCTTTATTTTCAATTAGCATTATTGTTTCAGGATCGTGACGCACCGAAAGAGAGTTGCGCAATGTGGTGACGTCATCAGAACGTACTGAGCGTTGGCTGTTTCATGGATTATTGTATTTTTTTGGATTACAAGTTTATTTATTTTTTTCTCTTATTAATTATTTAAACCTTGTGGTTTAGGAAAAGCTCCTAGTTTTCTTAACTAAATGATTCCTGCAGGTTTATCTATTAGCAGGTTTAATTTTGCCTGCACTTGGTTGTGTACATTATTTTAAGTGTATTTTACAAGTTTACCAAAATATAAAAAATGTCATTCAAACTGTGTTTGCCTTGTTTTACTTTTTACTTATACTTTTCATTACATTATTTGAGTACATTCATTTTTACAGTACTTTCCATACTTAAGTACAAGACGTTTCAGATACTTTAAGACTTTAACTCAAGTAACATTTCAGTCAGTGACTTTTACTTTTACCAAAGTCATATTTTGGAGCGGTACCTATACTTTTACTTGACTCCGAGATTTCAGTACTTTATACAACACTGATATATATATATATATATATATATATATATATATATATACCCTCTATATATATATATATAGAGGGTAAAGACGTAAAAGCTGACAAATCTCTTAACTGCTAAGAATATGATGGAAATTAGTTTTCCCGCAATTGCTGTTGCAGCTTTTTTGTTATTCAGGACATGGTGAAGAAAAGGCACTGAGAAACAATTTGTCGTCTTTTGCAGGTGTTCACTTGTCCAACAAGTAATTCAGGCAGATTATCTGGAATGCTTTTAGGGGATTATAGGTGTTGCCGTTAAAAGATTTCTGTCCACCGGTGCCAGCTCATGTGGATTGTTATTGGGAAACACTGGGAGTTCTTGTCCTTGTCACTGCACTAGTGGCTCCTGATGTTGCTCCTCCTGGGGAACCTTCACTCGTCAGTGAAAAAGAAACAGCTGGCAGCGCCATGTGTCACGGAGGTAGCACATGTCTGTCTGTAGCCCACCTCAGGCTTGACAGTAAGGTTGCGAGTGTTGAAGAACTCTAAAATCACCCACAATAAAAAGTGTAGACTTTCACTTTTCCTCCGTTTCCCATGTACTCTCTCCATTTTAGACACACATACTTGTGGTGTGCCTGACTGAACCCAAGATGAGATGATTTTTTTTTTTTTTTTTTAAAGGCTTATTCTCTGAACCTTTAGGTGGTGTTTGTGGACTTGTGGATTAGTTATGTTACTGGGTTAGCAGCTCCTGTCTCTTCTGAGGGAGGTCAAGCTTGAGTGAAATCAGCCAATAAGATCTCCAGCAGACCCTGTGGCAGCCGGCACACGCCGCTGCATTTTCTCCAGCTTGACCATCACTGATATCCCACCTCACTCTCCAGGCATTTATGAGGCTGTCTTGTGTTATCACGGCCCCCAGGTGAGGTCACGCTTCCCTGAAAGAAACGCAGGGAGAGGGAAGCCTAATATGGAGGGTGATGGAGGAAGACAGGCAAAGAAAAGTGGGGGGTAAGATGAAAAGGGAGACAAAAAATAGGCTTTGAAAGAATGGGTAGAGGAAAAATGTTGTTTTGGGTTTTTTTTTTCTATCCTGTAAAGCCATTTTTCTGGCATGTTTTTTATTTTCATTTTTTATATGCAAAGTAGCCGATACCATCATCCAAAAGCAGTATAATTAAATGTCATGTTTGATCAGACATAAGTGCACAACCTGTTACAGCACCAATAAATTATAAGCTGTTGAAGAAACGCAACATTCAAGTTGACACACAGCTGATTTGAAGGAATAATTGGTAGTTTCTGTGGGAGCCACTTAAGTACAATAGGATCAAAAAGCTCAAAGTTGTATGAGAGGTGATGATTTCCATCATTCTACAAGTAGAGCTGCAGATGAAAGGTTTGCTCCTATACTTACAATAATTAGTTTCTCATAACTCCTGAGCTGGAACTGATACGTTTTCATATCTTTTTACACCCAGCCTCTTCTTTGTGGCATCGGAATTTTGATTATTTCTAAACACGTTCCCAGAACTTTCCAGTTTCATGAAACATTCTTTGCTAAAGTTTCATAAACTTAGTTGGAGTGATTTCCGTGCCGTGTTTTGAACCACTGCTGGCATTTTGCTACGATAATTTTGTTAATACGAGGAAGTCAGGATTCTCGGGTTATGAGTTGGAACAAAACATCCCCTGAAGTCAGAACTCTGACTCAGAAAGTCAACGGTTCCCACACAAATCCCGGGTTCAGATCTGATATGGCTGTAGCACATATAACATTTTATGAAAGTTGCAGGAGTAAACAATTTATCAGAGCTTCTAAACGTTTGAAAGGCAAATCAGCAGCATATGCTGTACTGAACAAACTCCATGTCTGAAGGTGCTACGTTACTGTCTGGATGTAAAGAATGAAGATAAATACGCTTTTAATGGCTTTCATGTCAGTGATCTATTTTTAACAGGGTTGTGACATCATGTGTCAAGACTATATTGAAAAAAAAAGTAACAAAAACAAAATCTAAGTACATGAACTTTTTTTAAGTGGTCATAAAAATGAAGATTCTTAATTTCCTTTACAACCAATATTGTACATTACTCTTTCTATGAGCTGATTGTACTGCATCACTAAATCCTAACCATGAAACACTCAGGTGTGATGCAATGCAGAAAAAAATTCAGTCTCACACACAAGCTGGTATAGAATAACTTAGATGTTAAACTATTTCACAGCTAACGCTCATGCTCTTTGCTCAGGGATGCACTCGACGGTATGTGACATTTGTTTAAGCACGTTCAAACACTGAGCAACGCTATTGATCCAGCATTTCTTCTGCTTGTTTCGTTGATATGCAAGAGAACCTCGAGGAGGAACCTTTAAAGAAAGTCGCATAATAGGGGCACAGAGAAGGAAATGCAAAAATATTTTTCTGGGTTGTTTCATTTTGACTTGAATGTGCAATTTACCGTCAAATAATTGTCAGACATGTTCTACATCTTCTAACTTCTAATTTGACAAGAAATAAATAAAGAATTAACAAAATTTTGAGTGGATGGACAAACGTTTCCATTACAACCACACAGCAGAAATAACATCACTGAAAGCTGCAAAGAGACGGCCCCAAAAAATGCGCCTACAGATTCATTCTGTTTTTGCTTTTTGTCACGTATAAATAATTCAGACCATCAAATTTTAATGTCACACAAATACAACTTGAGGAAGTGCGAAAATCCCTTTTAAATTATAATTTCGCTTATTAAATTTAAAAAGCTCACCCAACACACTTGGTATAATGTGAAAAACTTCTAAACCCAATGTTTGTCATCAAACAATTAAAAATGATTGTGTCTTACATTGCTGTGACTGTGGCCCACTCAGGGTTTCACTTTTTCCACAATTTCTTATATCAGAGGAAGGCTGTAAAATAAATCAATAACAATAAATAGCGCAATAGGCACGTGATCAATATCAATAGATAATACATATGTTAGAATATTGAATACATAGAATATCCACTGAGCTGCACAGCATTCTGAGATGTAGGCAAAGAAAATGCTTCAGGTGCTCAATCTCTTGAGCTAAACAAGGTGGGCAGCATCAACTCACTTAATCTTTGGTTACCTAGCAACAACCTGTTGATTGACTTGTGCCTCATACCTGCTTAAAAACAATAAAAAAAAACCACAACGCCCTGAAGTGAAAACTGTGGATTAAACAGAAAATGTCATGCCACGCTTTTTCAATTACATCATGAAACGCAGTAGGAATATCGTTTTTTAATTTTGTTATATTAAAATCTGTCATTTATTTGTCAAAATTATCTCTTTTTTTTGTATGAAACCAAAGTTAACGTTATTTTAAACTCCTCTATACATTGTGGACAACAAATGAGTCTTTTCTGAAAAGGAAAGGACATTTTTCAGACAGCTGCAAACAGTAAAAATTTTAAAATGCCCTTCGGGAAGCTACTATAAACATCCCCACGAGTCACATCTGAATCATGAAAAAGTTGTTTGGAAACTTCAAGTTTTTTTTGGGGGGGGTTCTAAATGGCGGAAAGATGAACGGATGAAGAAAATTTCCTGACTCGCTCCATCATTGCCATCAACATTTACAACCTCTGAGTCAGATTGGTAAGGAGCTTCTGTTTCAATTAAACTTCAGCTGCCCACAGGCGACAAATACGTGAGAGGACAACTGATATTTTCGCACTATAATTAGAGGTCCAGGTCAAATCAAAAAAGAGGCAGCTGCTAGAGTTTCTTCCCAGAAATTAGAGTTTAGTGAGTAACCAGAAAGGAGCCGAGGCTGATTCTTAAGCCAGGCTGTATGAATGCCTTTAAAACACTGATGGTACGACAATATTTTTCAGGACGTTTCAACAAATTTAAAAGACTGAGCTCGAATTGATCTGTATTCTACACATTATTCTGATTTTAATTCATTTCTTTGGCAGAAATCTTTCCTGTCACTGTTTTATGACTCTCAGATGTTTTAGTTTTGATACCACAAAGTAAGGTTTCAAAAGCCTCCTCCTGATCTGACAGAGATTGATCTGGCAATGCCATTAAGACTCCAATCCTTTGTCGAGTGGCTTCACTGGTGTTAAACTGAAGGAGAGTATTGAATGGTAATTTATATATTAGATTAAAATTATATGCACATCATCAATAGCAAGAAGTTACTTATTTATTGACCCACAAATCTGGCCCTTTCTTGAATATTGACATTTCAATGAGACCGCAAGCTCAAAGTGAAAAAAGTTCCCAGTTGCAGCAGTACTCAATAAATGTGCAAACACTGATAAACCTTGAAGAAGTGTGACACTTAACTTCTATTTTTTCAAATGTTCACATCTGAGATGTACTGAATACCCTGTGGATTGTTCAACAGTAAAATTAGCTGGCATCTTCATTATTGTTGAGGGGCACATTTTATAGAGCAATCAGGTAAATATGTGGCCTTTAGTTAGAAAAATCCTGTATATATCAAACATAATTTAAAATAAATTTGACTTTGCAATTTGACACCTTAGAATCTCTTTAAGAAGCTCATCTTGCAGTTTGTCATTACAACCATGATGTTGTTTACAACTATTCTTAGCAGCATTTCACTAAGAAGTAATTTGTATGATGAAGTCTTAAGACTCACAGTTCTTTTGGGTGTTTGCTAATTGCTGCTGCCGCTAGTCTGGAGGAGCTCAGAATTGGTGCAGGGGAATTGGTGTTCAGTGTGGAAGAAACTCCCCTGGGGTATTTGGCTTTGTGAAAATAGGCATCGCATTGTATCAAGCAAGTGTTTACACACCTCAAATGGCTGCCAATGGAGATTCAACCATTTCTGATTTATGTATTTAAAAAAAACAACAATAAAGCAACACTCTATGCATGTTTTTGATGGAGGGATAAGATTATAAAATGGTAAAAAGCTAAAAAAAAAAAAAGTCACTTTTACATAACACTCCCCGGTTTAATGCGGAGAATATATTAATTTCATGTTTTTCTTGAGTCCCTTGCTGGAATAAAGTTTTCCACAACATTCAAACCAAATCTATTTATGTGATCTAAACTTGTATCCTAATGTAGATATGACTCAACACATGCCCACTTTCCTCCCACACGAGCTGCACTGCACTAAGTAAAAGGAAAAAACGAGGTTTCAGAGTGATTAACCATCTCCCCTGATTCTTCCCTCTGTCTGTGGAAACTCCGCTGGGCCTCGGTGCGCTGTTACCCACCACTATGTTGCCTTTTCATCAGACGCAGGTGAATCCATCGAGAGACGATGTCGGGCTAAAAGGGGGGATAACTACGGACTCTGCTGACTTCAAAGTCGAACACGCTGCCAAAGCAGTAGGCAGCCACTTTGTATGCAAAACTGCCTGTAGACAAGGAGTGCTGCTCACCATTGCATCCCCCATAAAATCTAAATTAATGCAGTTGTGTTTTACATGATCTGTACACCAAACTCAGACGTGATAATGATAGTTTGCATTTTGGATATTCTGCTGTTTTAGAGCAATGTTTTGAAAAATAAAATAATTCATGACTCATTCAGTTCTCTGGGGGTGTACACTTGTTATGTGTTCAATCAAACACTTTATCGAATTTCTATGACCCACCCACAACACTACAAATTCAAACAAGGACTAATAGGGTCCAAACGCAACGCTCCACACCTCCTCCCCCCCACTAGCCCCATCTAGTGCAGGTATTATTGCTTCCAGCTGCTTGGAGGATGTCAGAAGGTATTATATTTCCTTTCAGAAATCAATACCAGAACCAGAGCCTCTGGAGGGAGGACGTCTGAAGCGATAATTGTCTACGTTTAAGTAATGTTGCAATTTAACTCATTAAATCTGTTGGACTCTGCCGCTTAACGGTAATTTCAGTAATTTTCTCAGTTCAGCGCTAAATGAGAAATAATCCACCCGGACAATATTCCTTCACAAAAAGATGGGCAAAGTTTTCTTTTGAGTTTTAGTGTGTTGTGTAGATTACTGAACAGCAATTAAGTTTAAAAACAAAATCAAAATTATTTAGAAAATAACAGATTCATAATCGTGTTCCTTATTTTGTTGATACTGCTTGCTGGAGTTAAAGATGAAAAATATCTATCTATACAGATTTTAAATGTAAAACACAGAACAGCAAACTCTAGAGCTTTGCAAAAAGACAGGGAGATGAGAAAATGAAATTTTTTTTTGAATTACAGTGCTGTGAAAAAGCATTTGCATCCTTCAGAAAACACATTTTATTTCTATTTTTGCTTTTTACACTTAAATGCCAAAACGTCAGTTGGTACCCGATGTTTTGATGCTAAAAATTAGCATCAATGCTAAACTTGTGGAGTATCAGTGTTATGTTGAACAGAATCCATTCAGTTTGCAAACATAATAAAATTATGCAAAATGCTAATATTTAGTAAAGGTTGTCACTGACATGTGGACTATGAATGACATGGTGTCTTACTTTAATATACTGAATGGAGAAAGTTAAGCATAGCTAATAACTAAAGAAAAAGCTAAAATGCTTGTTTAAAGGAAACGCCTTTAAATTGCACTGCTAATATTAGTGCTAACGTTAGCACACCTGGAAGTCGCTTGTGTCAGATAAGGTCATTGTTCATAACTCAGCTACAGCAAAATGAGTATAGAATCTGCAAAGGGGAACATTCAGGTAAGCAAAAATATTGTTTACTGCATTATATATATATATATATATATATATATATATATATATATATATATATATATATATATATATATATATATATATATATATATATATATATATATATTTTAATTAATTTCATTTACATCCATTTATGAAACTCATTTTATTGAGGCTTACTGGAAGGCCTCTCTTTTTATGTAAATATGTGCATGACAATAGCCTTCAGCTGATTAAATTGTGGCGGCGGCTTCAACTTGGTGAATACAATGTGTATAAAATCTGATAATTAGTGCACATTAGTAAACATGTTGCTATTAATGTTCTAATTAATTTTGCGCCCGATTGAAATACCAACAATGTTAAATCAAGTTGAGCAGGTAGATGAGGGGCTTGTTTTCTGTTTATGTAAATAAACATGATTAGATGTTTTGTTTTTGTTTTGTTTGGGGTTTTTTCTGTACCTTAAAAAGAGAAATGCTTCTGTCTGTCACTTTTCCTGTTGCCCGAACACTTGAATAGCAGGAATAAACATCACAGAGTAAAGCATCATGGAGACTCCAAATGGGAATTTGCTAAGCTCTATGATTGATGTAGATTTGGTAAACGAGCTGTTACATTTTATGGACTTAGTACTGCATAAGTCTAGTTAGTGGTTGAGTCACAGAGTAAAGTGGAGGATGAAGAACTTGTGTAAGAATAATAGACTTTTGCACAAACTACATTGGGGGAACAGGTCTTACACTTAAAATGATTTGAAGTTCTTTTTCTCTACACTTTTATGGTTCGATAAGAGGGAGGCTTCACAACTGTTTATGCAGAAAAGAATTGAAAACCAACATTAAAGCCATTTCTCACCAAAGTCTTACTTAAGTTTTGATGTTCCCTTGTCTGAATGGGTTTAGCAGTAATGCTTCTTGCCCTGTTCTTTTAAATCAATTTTTTTTTTCTGCTTGTTATCTTACTTGCTTTTCTCTGTGTTCACAGGAATTTGGTTAGAAAAATTTGATTTAAAAAACACACTTCTGCTACAAAAGTCTTTTCCACCACATGAACACGATAAAACTCACATGATGTAAAAAAGATAAACTGCTGTGCTTTCATTCTGAGAAACAAAACCTTTTAACGATAAATCTATAAGTGTATACATCCAGTACACGCATACTGAGGGTTTCTGCTGTGCGCTTAACACAGTGGGGGTCTCCGCTTCGGCCGATGAACCTGTAAAAGTTCGCTTAAAAAGTTTTCCTTTTCTCCATCCAACATAGTGCGCGTGCATACAGTGTGTGTGTCTCTGCCAGAGACGCAGCCCCAAGAGAAAACTCTTATCTGTCCAGCTCTGGGTTTTATTGGGCTCAGTTTCTTATCAGTGATGTCTTCAGCACAATGAATGCTGGGGAATGCTGTCCAATTAGTTTGTTTCAGCAAAATGGACAACAAATATGTATAAATAATGAAATCGTGCAATCCTTGTGGAACTTTAGTTGTGAAGAATTAGTCCCTCACTTTAAAAGAAGAGTCCATACTCTTTTTTTTTTTAACTTTAAGAAAAACTAAGAAAATTACATTAGCTGCATCTGCAAGCAAACCTACTTTTTACCTGACTCTTAGCATTGTTTTGGCAATGTAACAACATGGGAAGAAACTTAAGGTTAAATCTCACCTGGGACTATCTGCCCTGTGGCAGTAGCAGTAACACTGGTCTGATTCACAGTGACACCAGCCAAAATGGCTCATGTTTACTGGTGGCAAAGCCAGAACATGGGTCTGTGAAAACACAAACTGGTGCCAAGCAAGTATCAGTTTACCATTGGAGCCAGGTTGGTGAAAAAAAAAAAAAGAAAAAAAAAAACTGGCAGACTTAAATGAAAGGAACAGATGACAAAATGTATCTAAAACAAGCCAGAATATATAGACAGCTGAGCTGATCCACTCCCGCTCTAGTAGGTTTGAATCTACCATTCGCTGACTGATGTAGTTGCCATTTGCTTTCAAATTGATATTTAACACAAAAGACCTTATGGAGAGCTTGTCAAATATAATTTTCTCAAGTGAATAACTGGCTCTGATAGCCTTATAAAGCAGCTGGATTCTTATCAGTTCCGAAAGATATCGATTAAAGAACATAGCTTCCTATGTCCTTATAACAAAGCACATAGGTAACCCAATATGGAACAAAATGGTTAGTTATCTGATATGAAAGACTCCCCCCTGTTCACCTGTGATAGAGTCAGGAAAAAAGAGAAACTCTGATTCAAAGACAGGCTCATAAAAAGCTACCAGCTTCCGAACAAAGAGCGCCCATTGATCAAAGACATTTGGTGGAACCTTTAAATGAGATACATGGACGTATTATCTGAGCATCATTCAGTGCTGCCTATTTTATGGCACAACAACAGAGGGAGAACGCAGAGCCGATGGGCTCCATTTCTGTCTGTTTTTGCCAAGAGGAGCTCACTAACACAATTTTGTGGTCTTACGGATGATTTTACTTCTGACTCCCCATAATGTTGTCTCAATAAATAATGATTCGCACTGGATGGCCAAAAACAATAAGGATAACTGCATTTCATGCTTTAAGAAACTCTAGCAGGGGGTTTCAGAGAACCTTCCATAAAGAAATTATGAATCTAGCTCAGTTACAGCATTAATAGGGAAAATTGCTCCCTATGGCAGAATGTCTTTAGCCATCTCCACACTGTTCCATTAAGCTTTGTGCATAACTATAATACTGCAAAGCTGTCAAGATTATCAGCACTTGTGCAGACACCACATACTTTCAATAATCGGACCAGAAAACATGTTAGTCATATCTTTAGAAAACATAACCCATTTTGTATGCGTCGCCATAGACCGGCAGGGTTGAAGCTTCGACTTGAAGCAGATTCTCAGAGTTGGGTGAGAAGAACCTGGAGCAAAAAGCAATCGGTGTGCTTTTGCCGTCACTTTTTTATAACCTTTAAAACCCAGAGAAATGCATATTAAAAGGTAATGTAGATATAGGATTACAGATGCTGTGAATGTTACCTAAATACCCCTCACCACTCAGCATCCTCTATCCTGCTTGCGTTTCCAAGTAACTGCAGGATGTAATCAATCTGAGGCCCACACAGCAGCAGGAAATCCATACAGAGGAGGCAGCCTTCTATCCGATGTTTTGTATAATTGGCAGGTTAGAAGTTCATCTGGCCCGCCAGACCTATATGTGGCGAGAGCCTGGAATATGTAAAGTGAGACATCAACACTAAACCCAGTGAATCCTTCAGTTATCACAAAAGAAAACCATATGAAATGTCATAGCAGGCCCTTGCTGATCTGAGGAACCTTTTGCTCCTTTTTTTTTGTTAATTCCCTCTTGAGCCTTGCATGCTATAACAGGTGCCATTTTCTTTCCCATGATCTTGAAGCGTAGTGCAGCAGAGGAGGACAATTTCATTTCTCAGGAGATAATTTATCAGCTTGGAGGAGACAGAGATTTGAGGTGTAATGATCTGATTCACTGGCCACGTTGTGAAAGGTCAGAACTAAGATAAATGCCATCCCAGTTAAATCTCAAGGAGTTACCAGGACTTCAGGAAAAAAAGAAAAGGAAACTAAAAAAAATAAAAAAAATATCACACAAGACGGGTATTGACTCACGGCATGTTAGAGTTGACCCCTGTTGCTTTTAATCCATAAGCCATTGACAGATGATATTAATAAAGACATTTGAAAGGTTAACTTTTGTTTCTCTGGCTGGTTGAGTTCATAATGTGTTAAGGAAGTGACCCTGGCCATGAAAGACGAGAGAAAGTACACAAGATAACAGCAGGTATTATAAATAGCCCACACAATGATTTCCCTATGGGCTGAATAAACCTTAAAGCATTCTTTGTATGTCAGACCATTGCATTACAAGCGCAGTGATTGATCTCATCCCCACACCCACACTAACAGTGGAGGAAGAAGTGCCTAAAGGCCCAATTTTGTTGAAGGCAAAGCAGGAGCTAGTCAAAGTAAGAAATGCTAAGAATAAAGGTTAAAGTGTTCATCCAGATTTGCACTTTTTCTTTCATTACTGTAAAGCACAAGAAACTGTAAGTCTAATATAAATGTTTCTCTCTTCTTTGTAACAGTTTGTGGTGAAAAGTCTTACATTTTGAAAAGAACTGGCCAATAAGCGGCATCTGATGAAGGGACATTTTGTACCTGATTTGTCTCAGACTAGAGAACATTGATGCTCAGAGAAAAACAAGCAAACAGCACAGCATGAAATAATAGACTTGTTACAATAAAGCAGTGGAGATACAGAGTATTTCAATCAATCACAATTGAGTTCAGGCATGGATAGCTTTAAACATAAATAACTGATCTCATTCACGAGGGAATGTGATAATTTTCAATTCTGTTATATATCCTGCATATTCAGTGTTTATATTATAAAACTTTGGATATCTAAAATTGAGTTTGAAGAGCAAGAGACAAAAAAACAAAGTTTATAAGAAGTACCTCTGTTAAATGTTATGGATAAATTGTTAAACTTTTCTTATTACATCTTGTATAAACTTGCTGCAGCTTACTGCAAAGCAACAAGGAGTTCTCAGGGTGCATTGAGTAATTATGTGTATAAAATCTGTGGATTTTATTTTTTAATCTTGCTGGTCCAAGCTAATCCTACACAGATGTTTTCAAAGAGCATGAGAAAGTGACTTAAAATGAGGTAACTTTAAATTTCAACCTGACTTGAAGAAAAGACAAGAACACTTTTCTTTATAAAATAAAAGCAGCAGGGAAAGTTGTGATTTTGGGCGATGCATTTATTTTTCTTGAATGTGTATGTTTTTTTAAAACAAAACTAATCGTTTAAATACTAATAACTAGAAGTATCAAACTGAAAAGTGGCACTTAAAGCGTTTATGACCCAAAGGATTTCAGACATAAAATAAGTTGTTTATTGGGCATTTCAAGTCAATTAAAGTCGTAACACTTTTTTTGACTATACAGTACAAAGGTCTGGGGACCTAATCCGGCCTGACAAACATTTATGTGTCCCTCTGGCTTCTGGAGGTATGCATAAATAGGACCATCAAAATAACAGTTGTGTCCTTAAATATTATGTTATCAATCAAATAAATGCAGGTTTTAATCTGTGTACTGCTAAATTAGCTCAATATGAAAAGTTTATTATTTATGTACTTATTCATTCATATCTTAACAATCTAAAATAGGCAGTTTTATCAATACATTCTGCCACAACCGACCCTTTGAGGACTTTCATGATTTTGATATAAAATAAAAATGAGACACTGCAATAAGGGATTGAGTAATGTTTATAAGATGTCAGAACCTAAAAAATTGGTATGAATCCCTATTGAGCAGTGACATGCAGTGAGGTTCATAGCTGGTGATGCACTTATTTAATCTTTATCATAATCAGATTTACAAATATAGACCTCTGCATGTTATTGTTTACATCAGGACATTTTGTGCATGCGGACAATGTTGGAGGACAAAAAGACTATTCTTCCACATGTATGGCAGAGCAGCGCTGCTGCTGCAGAATAATCTCGTTAACTCATGTAACTAGCAATGCTAGTTTTTTTTTACCTGGAAAACATAAAATTACAATCATTCTGTCTGATTTCTACCATTTCACCGTGTAAGCATCTATGAGTTAAGGATCTTACTAAGACATCATTTGATTTTCTATTTAATGACTGTTTGTTTTTGTTTGTTTTTGTGATTTCCATCAAGTCTTTAGTTATGAAAATAACATATCTATACAAAAAAATAAAATAAGTCATTCAGACCAGCTCAGATCATTACATTTACTTATCCACAAGTATTAAAATTACTCACACTACTAATTTGATTTAATAATTTCAACATAAGGCAACAACAGAAGTTTTAAAATGGCATCATCAATTGCATCAAAGTTTAGCATGTCTGCTGCCCTCATTATGCATCTTTGAGTTAAACCAGGCAGCAATTACACTTGTGAGAGTCGGATCAGGCTTTAACTTATATCAAATAATGACAAGGTAGTCCGAAAAGCAATGACTCTACCTTTAGCGATTGGGTCCAAACCTCCATGTGAGACTGTGATTGATAAACTTGTTTTGCTTCTATTCCAATTGCTGCAGTTTAGTCTGAAGACCAAATTTGTTCATTCAGGAAAGACAAGGTAGCTAACATGCTCAGCTTCTTATTTTAAGGTCCATGACTCAATGTTTATTAAATATTATAAGTAGAGAACAAAAGAATACGGCGCCATTAGAGTTGGTTTTACTTTAGGACTGAAGTGCGCATTAAAATATTCTGAATGTGTGATGGGTTTTGAGTGAGAACAAGCTTACTCAGACCATTTTAAAATGCAAGTAGAAGATACAATATTGACTCATCTCCCAGTTGCACTGTTCTCATATCATCCAGTGTTATGTTGACAAAACATGCATGACCGTCTGCATGACCCAAAACATGGAATTGCATGCGAGTGTCCAAACATCCTTTTTCCATGCACAGCAGGGATTTACTGTTGACAGTTTAATCCCCAAAAAATCCAGATGTCTGAATGATTAGGGGTCTCATGCAGCTCACGATCAATACAAAGATAGAGAGCAGGATGAGCCATAGGCAGCTAATTCCTCTGATGTTGTAGCACACAGCTACGTCACAGCAGACTCCAGCGGAAAGGTTAGTGATGGGTGATGAGCGATGCGTACTGCGCTTTTCATTTCTCTACAGCCTGCATTGTTGTTTTGTCCAGGGAGAGAGCTGGTGAATCACAGTCACAGCCTCTGAAGTGGTCAGTTCCCTATTTAAAGGGCAAATCACACTTCCAACAGCAAACACTCTTATTCATTTATAGAGGATTGTAACCTAGAGGCGTTACACGACACACTCATATCAGTGTTACTTTACAAATGCATGCTAATAGCACACAGCCCCTCTTCAGCACTGCAGCATATGCACTTATTTGCTTGCCCTCGAATGACACATCAGATGACTGAAGAGCGTTGTGTTGATTTTCTTATTTTATTCAGTCATTGAGATAGATATTATTTTAGAACAAAGTTGTTGACGTAAACATGGTCTTGTGGAAACTCGTTCCATCCTGACAGACGTTTTCTAAGCTGGTTATTAGTACCTCTTCAATTATCTGCTGAAACTGACTGCATGGATAAAGGTCAAATGTGCATTTATGAATACATGTTTGCTTCTGAGAGACAGAGAGAGCGTGCAGGTACCAATGCAATGCAATCTAATAATAATAATTTTTAAAAATCTACAGTCTATTCAAACACTCCAATTTTAGCGTCAATAAACAGAATATTTTCACAACAACCTTTTCCCAGTAAACCATGTTAATAAATGATCCTTTGTTTAAATTTCCAGTCTCTTAGGGAATAAGGAAGAAATGCAAGAGGAGTAGAGAGCTGGGAGTGTTTCTGAGGGTTTAGAGTTTAAAAAGTGGGAAACTGACGGGGCTAATCGAAGGAGTGTTGAGGTGATAAGCCAGCTAATAGCTTTGACTCTTATGGCAACAAAGCTGTTGTTCCTGTGCTAACAACGCTTATCGCTTCAGGGTCTCAAAGTTCTGTGTTTAAACCTCCTCTGCTTCCTCCAAACTCGCAATTTAAATAGATAAAATCTGACTTTTTACATAGAAAGGTAACTTGTAAGGTTAAATTTGAGAGCAAAACTGTTTCTCCACGATACCTTTAATTATATGTATATGTACGGCTTGGATACTCAGCTAATCTTCTAGTGTTGCCCATTTTTAATTGTACTCATTAACCTCGACTCCAACCATACGTTCATCGTCTTCGGCTTATCTGAGATCAGGTCAAGGAGGTAACAGATCTAAGCCGGAAACTCAGGCATCGCTTCTCCCAGCTGCACTCCGTATCTCATTCTGGGGATCTTGGGCCATTCTCAGGCCAGCTGGAACAGAAAATCCATCCACAGAGGTTTGGGTCTGCCCCGAGGAGCCCAGGATGCATCCTGATCATTTCCTTGAAACTCCTCAACTGACTTCATGTATTGAGAAGGAGCTTTGGCTGTATTCTGATCTCGCCCAAATGACAAAGCTTCTTACCTTGTCATTGATACTGAGCCTTCCCACACTTGTTTTAATAACCTGCAGGATTGTCTAATGTCAAATCCTGTTAATAATTGAAGGCATTATTGACAGATGTATTGTAAATGTGTTTTACATGCTGTCCAGATGAACAAAAGATAACGCATGATCATCATCCTTCTCTTTTTTTCTAGACATCATCCATTAGTCACTATTAAGAAAGTTTCCCCAACATTACAACTAGATTAACCCGAGTTGGGCAAATCCTTTGCCAACTTTGTCTAATTTTGAATCTCTCTTCAATTCAAAGGATTCTCTAGGAAACACTCCATCTTCACAATGATCTATGATCCTGTTTCCTCCAAGTCTAATTAAAGCTCTAAACTTACATTGTGTTAGATACAAATTCAACACAGATTGGTCTAACTGCTTAAAGAGAAACTACAAGAATCTAATGCTATCTCACAAAGAGTTTCTTCTCACGAGACATTCACTGGTCCTATGTGAGGAACATTTTTGATAAACATGCCATCATGCTCCATGAAAAGGCTGTGTGATGTGCTACGGTTGATTTTTGTTGATTTTCTGTAGCACAAAAGAAAGACGTAGCAAATATTTTGCTTTTACTTACTTCTTTTATTAATAGATGAATCTTTGTTCATCCTATGAGGAGCCTAATGTTTATTTTCATTCGAGTCATGAGCAATGTGTTTCTCCCATGTTCAGTCAAAAGGAAAAGTTGCACAAAAATGTCACCTCCAATGTTATTGGATTATTGCAGCTTATTGATGAGCCATCAAAAAAGAAAAGAAAAAACACTTTCAAAAGTTCAGTAAGGGGCCTGAATTTCTCCAGTATGCTGACACTTTGATGTGCATTGCTTGCAGGAACTGCCAGCCACAATGAGGTGTGACGTAGGTCCCCCTTCTTTCCCCCCTTTCACCTTCCTCATTGTTCTGCAGTGAAGCATTAAACGGGTTTTTCACTCCTCTAGAAACTCCGTCTTTCGTTGAGACTATATAACAAAAAAAGCAGCCCAATTATAAATTACATTAAAAAAAATGACGATTCACCCGCTTTAAGCCGTTTAAGGTCAAAGGGAGACTGAAGCCATCCTCATATAATACTATAAAAAAAGAAACTAAAAACCAAGAAGAAACACACAGTTACTGAACAAAATGTGAATACTAGAACCAAAACAGAAATGAACATAAAAACCCTTTTCTAAAACCTCACTGAACACAACAAAATGCATTACTAGGGTGCAAAAAATGAGCCGTCTGCCACAGAATGTTTCCTATCAAGCACAGATCAATTCATACCTGCCTTGGGGGTTATTTTCACCTGCTTTGACAACCTGTAGTTTAAAGTTGCAGTATGTAACTTTTATAAGATGTAATATATATATATATATATATATATATATATATATATATATATATATATATATGAAAAAGGAAAAAAAGAGCTCATCTGCCTTCTGCGCAGAGAACATACGTGTTAACACTCTAGATAAGTGAATCTCAAATGAGATTGATTTCAATATATTCCCTTTACTTATTCTTGGTATGTTTTGATCCTTTGACCTGTCCTCTCACCTCTTTACATAAAAAATTGTATTTTTTTTTTTTTTTTTTGCCCTGACCCCTCGACTTATGGATCAGCATCTGTAAGGTCAACGGATAAACATTCAAATACAGTCAAACCTCCGAAGACATATTTATAAATTCATTTAACTGGTCACTTTGTGTCTTTAAAATCTGAATTACTTTTTTTTTTTCCCACCGGGGGGTTTTTGTGGGCTCTAGTGTGCATTATACGAAAGTAGGCTGACAGGAAGGGGGGCAAGGAGAGGCAGGAAG
Source organism: Poeciliopsis gracilis (assembly GCA_911649635.1). Taxonomy (NCBI): domain Eukaryota; kingdom Metazoa; phylum Chordata; class Actinopteri; order Cyprinodontiformes; family Poeciliidae; genus Poeciliopsis; species Poeciliopsis gracilis. Next base: position 7,731,826 of record CAJVRI010001143.1, read on the forward strand.
ACATGCGGCAAACATTGTCGGGTCTGGGACTCGAACCCGCGACAGCCGCGTCGAGGACTCAAGGCCTCCAAACGTGGGTCACGCCATCCCCTACACCAGCACCGCATGCCCCTGAGTTACATTTCTCACTGAAACCTGGGTGCTAAATTCATTTTCTCTATTAATAATTCTTCAATCTATGTCTTATTGTCTCCGGAATTCACAACTTTATGAAAATTTGCCACAAAGTCACTGAACAGAGTTATGGGATGTGAGACAGCAGCTTTGTTTGGGTGACTGTGCACACAGAGACTTGCACTTTTATCCACATTGCAAACATCTACTGGAAGAGAACGCTTCATCACCATCACAGGCTTCATTTGGCGACATTGTGGCAGGCAAAGAAAATGCAGGAGAAATAAACAACAATGTGAAGCCTGCCAGACAACACAAATCCAGATTCATGAGATTTGTGTGGCCAACAAGCAGGCTGGCTTGTTGGCCAGTGACATGCAGCGAGCACACTGGTGTGAACAAAGTATATATTTGTTCATGGTATTCTTACACTCATCTAATTTGAAAAAAATCTGTGTACAGACTATTAAATATTTAAAGGTTCCACAGCTTAAACATCTACAGGCAACATCACTTCAACTTTGAAAGTTCTCATAAATTTCAACATTACTTTTATTGTAGAGGTGACTGCTCTGTTTGCTTTTGTTGTTTGCGTGTTTGGTTATGTGTGCACTAGTTGTAAGCAGCCTTTGTACTCATATCAGATGGGATACATGCAGAAATGTCAGCATTTAGAAGATAAGTATTTTTACAGATTTGTTTCCAAACAGATATGAACTTGTGCGTATCCGCGTGGCGAAATGAAAGACGATGCTTTCTGTTTAGTTTCTAGCAGAGATTGAAGCTAAATGTGTGGTAAATGAGTAAAAACTCCAGCGCAGCATTATCAAACAAAACACATAAAAATAGAGAAAATAACTATCAAGCAGCCTAACTCTCCTCAGGTTATGCACATTTTAATACCCGTCTTTCTTGCTACTGTCCAATTTTTACATCAACAACAACATTCAAGTTACTAATGTGACATGTTCAGATTTTTATGGTCCAGATGTAATTCTTATTAATTGACTACATTGTGACATAAGTAGAACCTGGTTGTTTTGTAAAGTGCTTTGAGAGGCCATTTGTTGTGAAATGGCTCCATATAAACAAACTAAATTGAATTTACACCAACAGCTGATGGATCTCCCATTTCAGTCTACATAAAAATGTATCTTTAGGAGAATCGTGTTCAGTTCAGCCCTCTTCACAGTCCCAGTCCCAGTTGATGTGGCTCTTTGAGAAACTGCCCACTTGTGTCTTAAATAGAGGCAGATGGTTGCTCTTGCAGTGACTTGTTTTGCTAGAAATTAGAGAAAGTTCTTCCTCTTCACTGATCCCTATCACAGATTGCATCCTTGATGTGGGGGATAAATGAGGGAGGATGTCTGTTAATGAGAAGCCAGTTTATAAATGTTATTCTGTAAAAATCTATGGAATCAAATGTGATCGTAATCTAGCTGAATTGGAACGTTATTGGCCTTTATTGGATTCCAAATTTAATTGAGCTGCTCTGCATTTTATTACATTTGAATTTAACTTAGTTTCTTTAGAAAGTTGTGAACTAGCAGAAGGTTTATTCTTATCTAGCAGTGAAATAAACTAAACTATTTTTTTTCAGAACATGCACTGATCAAACAGATAAATTTGGTTTTTAATCATTTCTAGCTGGGTGAAGGCTAAGATCTGAGCCTAGGCGGCTGTCCAAAAATAAATAAATATGCTGAACTCCTTCTGTATTCATCTATAATGTTTGTGCTTTTCTGATCGTTTGCCTACATTCAACTTATCATTCAAGCAGCATTCAACATCTATGTACCAAAAATGTGGAACAAACTTCCGGAAAATTGAAAAACAGCTGAAACACTGAGTTCATTTAAATCTAGACTAAAAAAACAACCATAAAAAAACCCAACATTTGATGTGCTGCTGATTGTGATGATGGCACTCATCAAAGTGTAAAGTTTGTTACTGCTTTTCTCGATTGTTATCTTTTATGACTTTGTATTTTTGTGTTTTTGTGATGTAACGCACTTTGCTGAAATGTGCTACACAAATGAACTTGATTGACTCATTTATCATATGTAATATTTTGCATACATGTTTTTCAAAACAACTTTTAAAAGAAACTACTTTTTTTTAGTGAACATGACATTACTTAATCAGAAGACATGTGTCCCGGAGAAATAAACTAGAAAATCTAGATTTCTAGTGAGCGTAGTTTGCAAGGTGCAGGTGGAAGTGGTTAACTAAAGTCGGGTACTTCTATTAGCCCTTGCCAACCTTAATGGAAAAAAACAAGGCTTCAGGGATTAGAGGAAGAAACAAGAGAGCAGAATTAACAGAATGGGCCTCCTGTTGGGAAAAGGATCAGAGGAAACAGCATGAAAAAAGTGGGAAGAAAGGAGTGAGTAAAGAACCAGGATATAACAAAGTAATGAATCATCTTTTTTTTTTCTCCTTTCACAGAGACCCCCAGGTCACATCCTTCTGAAACCACCTTCCCTCAGCGGACCACTGAAACTCGCCTGAGACTTCATCACATGAGGGTCGGCAGGGAGCCGAGCTGCAGCCCTGCATATCTTACTGCGTGGAATACAGTGAGAATTTCTTCCTTGATCTCCCCCGATTTTGTTTTTATGTGCCACTTGAGGACACTAATGCGCTGTTGTACCTTTCACCATAACATACTGGCTGCACAGCAGCAGACACTTTCTAAAATACGAAAAGTACTTTTCTGCTTATTCATAATTTGTTTCTTTTTTTACAACATTTTATATTCATTACTGTGATATATTAAATGTTATGTATAATGTGTGGAAGATTGAACAGTTCAAAAATATGTTTGTGAATGGCATTAACATTTTGGTGTTCACTATGGGTGAGCCTGCTATGCTGTAAGAGCAGAGCCACTTTAAGGAACGATGCAACAAGCAGAACTTCATTTCAAAACAACATTTTCATAAACCGTAGTATTAGTAAGAATAGTTGAAATGAAATGACAGCGATGCTGTCTTTACATTATTGAACAAGTGATGTCAGCTCAAATAAAATCAGAATTTTATCAGCCAGGACCATCAACTCCTTTGGTTTTTCTCCGGTTTTCTCCCTCAGTCCGAAAATACACGGTTTAGGTTTGTCCTACGTGAGATACTTTGGGTTTTGCCTGGTTATTTGTCCTGTTGGTTCCTATGTTGCGAACAGAATAACAATAATCTATTGTTGTGAATCCAGAAGGACAGCTGGAGTTGGGCTCCATCAGTCCCGGTGAACCTGTTTGGATAGGAAGGATGGACGCAGCATCGCTGTGACGTGGAAACAGCCGTTTTCTTCCTAATGCTGTTTCTGATTTGAGTATATTTAATTTGATTTGATATAATGATGAGCAACAAACTAGATTTGAATTTCAAACACAACAATACCACCAACATTTTTTTATTTATTATTTGACTTTTGATGAAATTATGCAACAGAAAAATGTTACTTTATGGTCGCCTGCTAGCACTGCACGGGATTTTGCTACTGTGTGCACACATTCATGTTTGTCTAGGATATGCAAAACCAAAGCACACATCTCAACAGCAGTTCTTTTTTTGTTGTTTGTTTTTCTTTTCGGTCTGTTGCTCTCCCACCCTTGTTGGTGCACTTCTCCTCTAGAAGCACCACTGGGAATGCTGCATGAGCAGTTTCATGAGCTCCCACACCCAGCCAAGTTCCCCTTGGGTGTACTTATTATTATCCTTGCACATTCTCTTAAGAATCAATGTGTATGGTTATGTGAATAAAAGACTTGATGATAAATACAGGGGATACAAATTTGAAACATTTTAAAATAGGCTCAATTTGTGTCATTCATTGAATAATTACTTATACTGAACATAACCGGAGATTAGCTTGTCAGATCATATTTCAAAGCAGCTCTCAGAGGTTGTGCTTTTACTGTAAGTTTGCTATTCTGCATACAGTCGTAACACTGCTACACTCGAAATCGTACGACGCTTCAAGGACACTTAAGTAGAAGAGATACAGCAAAGGTGACGCCAATTAGTGGTTAACTTTGTGCTGGGAAGAATTGGGACTATAATGGGTTTATTGGGCTGTGATGGAAAAGAAGAAGTGAGAAGACTAATTACTAAGGCCAGGCTTGCGCGATTCCTCTGGGTAAAGGCATGACCTCACAACTTGATATATTTAATGGACTATGTAACCGTCTAACCCCAAAGGAAACCGGCCTGAAGTGACTTTTCATCCAACATCCAACCTTGTAATTTGTCCTGTCTCACTGTGGAACCACATCATCATCCTATAAGCGCCCCACTCAAACATTTCAAATGACTCACACATTCCCTCCGTGTCTACAATAAAAACAAAAGAAACTTTGTGGAAACAAGTTAGATTTTGTCACCACATGGATTCGCTGACATCTCAGTGTGACTGAAGGATAAGAAAATAAGACTGAACGTTTCATGCGCTCCTCTTACTTTGACTTTTAAAGTCTGACGCTCACTGTGCCGCTTGTTTGATAGCGTTGCATCTGCTGCCTCGGGCTTTCCATTTAAGAGTCTGTAAATGTATGTTTCATCTCAAAGTAAATAACTTTGTTGTTACACAACAGACCGTTTGAAAAGAGTACTGAGCTAAAAATAAAAGCAAAGATGCCGATTGCAGCGGTGTAACGCTGCTCCTCCAATAAAACATAAATAAATAAACGAGTGGGTGGAAATTTTTCAGTTTCAGAGAAAATGAGCAAAAACAGAAATGTTGAGCGAACGAGACCTTTCTGTGCCCTTGAAGAAATCCTGCAACGGCAAGGACGGGTGCCAGAGAGGGTCGCCTGATCACCTTATGACAAATCAGCCTCCTTTCTACCTTGTTTTTCATTCAGATAGTGCAGATCTCCACCTCTGTGTGATAAAAGCCTGAACCAAGATTGGTCTTTATACAGGCAGATTAAATGTGATCACCTTGCCAACATACCCTGCAAGATTGCCATGATCAACGGGCAAAAAAAAAAGAATAATGATGATCATATGCAGGATAATAGCCTATACTGAATGGCTGCATGATCTATTCATAAATCACTCACTTAAACTCTTTTGCCATCCTAAAGGACACAGTTCCCACCTCCCCCCCTTTGGCATAATTTACTCAGATGTTTTAAGCCCCAACATAAAATAGATTAGATTATTGTGACACCAATTGGAAATATTTAACCCACTTAAAATGAATCTGTGCCACCTTGTTTTAACATTTAATTTTTATTTTTACGCTGTTCATTTTCTGTAATTGCGTTTTTCTTTCCAACCTAAACCTTCATGCTCAGGTAAATGTATTCAAACAGCAGCGCGCACAGCAAGGTTGAGACTTCATGAATATTGCAATAAGGTTAAAAACCCAGGGCAAATATTGGCTCGACTTTCAACAACACAATACTGAGTGTGTAAGAGCAGCTGTGCTGGAAGCTGGAGCTTTGAAGTCATTTCATGCAGCCTCTAAAAGTTTGCGAAGCACTGAAAGAAACATTAATTTACTTAAAGAGAAGGGCCGAGTCCTGCTGAGGCGTAACACACACTAAACACAGACAAGAACATTAAATCAATAAAATTCATTTTCAGCTCCTCTAGTAGATGTTAGCATTTGGACATCAAATTTGCAAAGTCGGCCATGTTTGCTCTGATACAACGAGGCTCGTCACTTCAGACTGCAGTTCACTGCAACATGTTGGTAACAAGCCAGCTCGGTTTGGAAAACATTTTTCAATTAATAAATGAAATCATCATTTGAAAACTTTGCAATAACCCTGGATTTAGTATTGTATTGTCACTAATATTCATGCTTGACTTGATTCCATGTAAATCTCTCCCAATTACTCTGTATAAAGCATTATTTTGTGAATTTATTCAATGTGTAATACTCATAATTTTTAGAAACCCACATGGCATAACACCAGAAGTTTATCCTCTCTACTGTTGGAAGGGTTTTCCGATTTTTTATCCAAACCAGACATAATCAAAACTATCAGCATTCCGAAATAATATGTTTTAAATTAATTAGGAGCAGCTTTATTTCTGTGATGATCTAATTCTGTTGGAGCCACAGCGTTTCAGTAAGGCTGCTAACTGGTTTAAGCATTCGAAACTGTCAGGGAAATTAACCATAAAATGAATTTGTGTGAGAAAGAAGGGGCACGGTGACAGAAAAATACAGAAGCAGCATGATATTAGAATAAAAAAAATAGACACAAACGCACAAAAAAAATAGGCCAAAAACAACAACTAAATCATGAAATTCATCCCATGATGAATTGGGCAACAAACAAAACCTATAAAATAAAGATTAACACACGAGCCACATGGAAACTGTGGCAGCGGCTTGCTTTGTTCTTGGCAGAAGAGCGACGGAGAACTGCAAATTGAAGGTTGGAGCCTCGGCAGGTTGCTATGGCTAATTCTGTGCTCTGAATGTGAAAAGCATAGGAGCTGCCAGACAACTAATCCACTCTCCTGTTGATGAGGAGTAAAAGTCACTCTCTTCCTTTTTTGTGCCGAAAAGGTCAAACTCATCAAGTTATATCCTGTCCTTTGTAATAAAGCTTGTAAGGTAAAAAATATTACATAGTGATTTCCAAAAGTTCAGCAAAATCCAGTTCACTTTAGCGCTTCAGTCAGTTGATGCAAATTTAAGTAAGTTATATATGCAATCAACACCATGTGCCACTAACATCTCAGCTGTTAGTGGCTACATATCTCAAAATTCAGTGATCATATTTTAATTTATATGGTTTAAATGCAACTTTGGTTATATATGCTAAAGAAAACGCTCAGACTTTGGAAAATAAAGATGTAACAGGCAACGTGATAAGAGTCTAATAAGACTCTGACAAGATTGTCTCTGTTTCCTCACATGGAAAATCTATTTTAATGAATTAGAAGGAACCGTATCCACAATCCCCAGAATATCCACTTCCACTAAAATTTACACATTTTAATAAATGTATTTCAATATGAATTTGGGCTAAGGGGGAAATAAAAACAGAAATATGAACGAGAACAACCCATCTTCTGGAGCCAGTTAAAGAAATGTAATCATTCGGTTCTTCATCGATGTCCCCAAGAGCCAAAACGGGTCGGAAGACCTTAATCTAATTTGTGTCCATGTCTCTTTGTTTCAATTTGCAACAAAAGGTTTTGGCAGGACATCAAAAAAAGAAGGAAACAGTTCCAATTTAAATGCAATCGTAGGCTAGTCCACAAGTATTTATCCACTTGCAATTTATTCAGACATACACAATTTAATCAACCTTATTAGTCTTAGTGGATCACAACGCCTCAAACTCTTTGCTGCTCTAGTGTTGCAAGAGACTAATTTAGCATAAAGAATATACAGAAATAACTTACTGCCAAAACTGTCTGTGAAAATATGAGAAAATGGCCTTTACATGAGTTCTCTTAACTTCAATTACTACTACCAAACGTAACAGCTACTCAACATCAACAATATGATGTTTGTGTTAAAATCAATCCCAGACTGATAATGAGCACAGCTCAGTGCAGGGTCAAAGAGCGTCAGGCAAAACTAACACCTTGGATGTGACATCCAACTTCTTTTCAAGCTCAGCATTGTCAAGACCAGGTGCAACCCAGTTCAGCTGCAGCCACAACAAAGTACTTTCAAATGAAAGAAGAAAAAAAAAAAGGAGAGAAGTCACAAAATGGTGTGACATTAAGATGACGATGAGATAGGCTCTGTGGGATTAGGAAGGATAAAAAACAGCTGTGATTCACTAGGATGGCTAAAACCTGAGTTGGCATCAATCATCAGCTCTGAAAATTTAGGACCGATCGGCATTAAGGGGCTGTCGAGAATTATTGATGACACGTTCCAAGAGTCTTTCCTGTTTGACGGAGAAGCACTTAATCTGAGATTTACAGCATTTAAGGCAAAATCCTAAAAGCCACAATCCTTTTTCTCATTGGAGGGGATGATACCGAGCCTCTGTGGGGCAAAGCATGTGCCTAACGCACTGCACCACAAAATTTACCCAACTTGTTAAAAAATGCAAAAACCTAATAAGGTGGACATCACTAAATGGGTGAAGAAAGAAAGAAATAACAGAGAGCATTAGCTATTCTAAAAATGTCCAGGAAAAATTGAGAAACCTAAGGCAGTCCAATTCATATTTTTTTTTACATCCTTTCCTTTTATGTTGTGATTTGTAACACAGGCCACACAAAAAGAAAGTAATTCAAAGTTTGAGTTCATATGTATTTATTTTTATAGCAATTTATCCCATGACCAGAAGCAGGCCAGGAAAAAATGTTGTGCAAGAGGAGCTTAAAGATCTAACAAATCGGTGCTGGGCGAAGGAATAAAAAGAAACTTTGTATGAACCCAATCTGCCAGTGATTCACCAAAGTGCCTAATAGCTGCTTGTGACAAAAATCTTTCAAAAGAGGAAACATTTTTCAGCATTCATGACACTTTTCTGCTCTGGTTTAACCAGCATCATTACAGCGTAGTGCCCATGGAAACAACCTGCCCCAGAATAGAGAACCGTGGATTAGACACAACTTGTCTTTTATAAGTGTCTGCAGTTATGGACTCAACAAATTGTTTGCTCCTCAAGTGTCAGTTCAAGCAAATGCTAAGAAAGTGGTACTATAAGAAAATGTGTACAATGTTACCCCATGTGAGCATTTTTTATTTATTTACTTTTTTTTATCTGCTGCTTGTGCATCTTTGAACTATATATATACATTTATTCCATTCTCTTCACTTGGTTACTTTCATAGAGTTGAGCCAAATTAAAGCCAAAGTCCTCACCCCATCTTTATTGCCAATAGTGTCCACACATCTATTAAACATATTCATATTAAAAATGCATTTTTAGATCAAGAAAACAATCAATGCCCTGCAAACATCAGTCGTCTCTCAGATACTTCAAACTCAGAAGACGCATCATCCATATATGGCACTCACTTCCTGTTTTTAAGGGAGTCGTGACCTCAAAGGTGAAAAAGTGCTTATGGAATTATTTATCTGCCATAAAAACAATGGGAATGGGGGTTATCATTTGTTAATGTTTTATACTTTCAATATGTGCTAGATTTTTGGCTTCAACATATATTTGTGTTCATAGGATCAGATTTTGCCTTTTTCTTTTTTCAAGTTGGTATTGAGTAGAATGTTTTTAAATAAGTTTGTTTTCAAGAAAAGGAAAAAAAAAAGCGTTGCCTGCTACCACTTAACTAACCCAAAACCATAAAACTGACGCAGCCTTAGGACATATTAGGCTCTTGAAAACTAATGAGGAGCAAAACCAATAAGAGTGAGCCGCTGAATTGTTTTGAGATGGAAAGACGGCACATAAACCCACAGCGGAATGATTCCACCCGCATTCGTCTCAGAAGAGGCAATGAAAGCAAAGAAAATCCCAGCAGCCGCAGACATTCGACAGAGTCGACTTTCACACGGATGCATTTCCCCGGCTCTGATGTGAGGAAGCCAGAGAAAATAAGTCAGTGGTCATTAGCACTCACTGTTTCTCTGTTGTCTGCTGTGGCAGGGATTTAAACAGAATTTTCCTAACCCTAATCCCCGATACAACCTCTGCTTTTTATACACCGCATGGAATCACGTTGGGCTACTTTCAGCTTTTTGTAAAGAGATTGGCTAAGCTGTAGACACCCAGCTCAGTTCAGAGCCATTGTTTCTTTTTTTTGTTTGTTTCTGTTTTTTTTTATTTTCACAAACAGAATATAAAACCCCTGCAAGCAGGCACCAACATTCAAAAGCAACACTCCAAACGTCCCCCTCCAGAGACTGGTTTAATCATGTAGGTGCTGAGTTATTGAGAGGGGGAAAATTATTGCTCCTGTGACAAATGCTTTAAATGCCACCCTTGTTCTCCTGCTTGCAACTTTATTTTCATGCCGGCAGCACTTCTGTCCTTATGTGTCCAATCTGTTTTTTCTCTTGTCAACAGGTGGACGGAGAAAAATTGTTTTTCTCGAATAGGCAGGAGTTGCCATATCAACCGATACACAGGATGGGGGCATTAGATTACACAGCCCAAGTGCAAACTATAGCACAATACAGGAATGGGATGGAAGCCTGACACATAGTCATATCATGACATCTCGTTATAGGTTTTGTGAGAAATTGTCAAACATCCAGGGGTGGAGGGGGGAAAAAATCAAGCCAGTGCGTCACACATACACTTTCACACACAAACCCGAACTGAATGCCTGCCAAGCAAATACAGACCCCATAAGAGAAAGCGCACATGCTGTTTGTGCCGGAACAAACGTGAGCATGCAGTTAAAGAGAGGCCTTTGTTGAGTTAACGGCGTGATCACGCAGCGAGTCAGCGAGGGACAACTATTCCATCAGGAGATGCCTCGTTTTGTCAGACCCTTTCCCCGGTTTCACAGACTGCTGGGGTGTTGCTAAGAGGAAGCGAGCTCTGCCAGAAACGATGGCGATGCTTTGACAGGCCACCGCCTGGTGTCCAAGTGAAAAAAAATAAATAATTAAAAAAATGGAAAAGATAAAGACATGATCTGAATTAGTGCCACATCCTCCATAACTCTTCATCTTCCTCTCCCTCAGCGGCAATCCCTTCTATCTTATCATTTTTAACACATTTGTTTGTGAAAGAAAAATGCTTAAGTTGTGTTTGTCAACTGGCTTGATCTATTTAAAAAAAACTTTTTAATTGTTATCGCATGCTGAAGACAACAAACCAAGACAGTGAAATTCACTGCCAGCAGGGTAATTTGGTGAGTGTGTGCAGGGCTATTACCAGCATAAAACTCCACCAGTCTCACACCAGACGTGCTGTCATTCAAAAACCAGAGGGTGGGTGTTGCACCTGCAGCAGGAAAACATTTTAATACTCTTTTTCTTTTAATGTATCTGAAATCCAAGGGATACATTAACATGTGCAACCAATGCACCGTCTGAGAACTGAAACACTTTTCTATTTATCCTCCATCTTACTGCTTGAAATACCACATCGTTGGTTTTATTGTACCTCTGTTTCTGCAAACAAAAGAAAACACAGATCAGCGTTAGGGTTGGGGCAGTGATTGTCTTCAAGGACTGGAAAGAGAATTGAAACATTCTGTATATACATAGAATTCATTAAAACGACTGGAAGATATTATATAATCCAAGTACTTTGTGAAGGAGGAAGTGAAAACCCCTGAAATATTCAAATCCATTTGCTTCACATCTTAAAATTCTGTAATCGGTTAAAAGCTCCATGTGACCTGAACACATTTTTATTATTATTATTATTATTAGCTAAGCATTTTGAATAACATGACTTGAGGAGACTGAAATAGTTTGTTATCTTTGGTCCATTAAGACAAAACCCTAATAACATTTAAAGCTGCGGGGACATGACTGCACGTGTCTCAAAAACTTAAGTGCAGGTGTCAGTTAAGAATGAGGATTTGGGAATCACTTCTTTCAGAGGAAATTAAGACTGATCTGCTCTTAATTAGTTTGTTTCTCGCCATGTGTATCCATGGCTCTGTTGGTTGCCAGCTTGTGTGTGTGTGTGTGTCTTGCTTCTTCAAACACACTTTATAACACCACATCAGTCAGGATAAGGAACCTTAAATTAACTCTTAGTGCACAGTTTCAATCAATTATGTGGTTTCTGATGCACAGTTCCACATAATGCCAACTGCAAAACCTTTTTATATCACTGTCTGCATAACTATGCCACTTATATTGATAAAATAATGCCGTTCCTCATAGGTGCCACATCCATAAACACTAAACCTACACCTCCTCAGACTCCTGTGCACTCTAAGAGGCTCTGCACTTCCTGACCTCCACTTCAACAGAAGGCTAAGCTGGAAGCATGACATCCTCATAGCATATGCATTGGGGTCAGACACTATTAAAACATTTAAAAAGTAGCGTCAAGACTCAAAATGCTGGGTATCGATTTTGCTTGACAAGTAAATAACATTCACCCTTGTGCACACGAAGTTAATACTGTAATCATGTACACAGTACAGCGCTTTGTGTCTTCATTGTACAGACAGACGTAATTTAAGTGACAGCGGAAAATGTTACATGTGAAACGAGACGGCAGTGACAAAACGAGAGATCATGACGACGATCTGTCACAGTCAGGATAAAGATATGAATCATTCTTTGCCTTGGGTTTGAAAAAGCTTTTTTGTGATGCAAACACCACATTAACTGCTCGCATCTTTCCTAACATATTAAATCATCCCAAATATGGGGGTCGTTCTGGATGATTAAAACGTCTGCTTTCTGCACTGAACCCAGCTGAAATGATAAAACAAAATACATCCAACATTTTGGGTGTTGCTTTAAAGACAAGGACCATGTTAAAGTTCTACATTAAAAACAAAAAGAAACAAGAGCAGAGAGACAAAACATCTGGCTTGCAACATATTGCAGATGAATTAAAGGCAGCAGTAAACATGTAGGAGTGAGGGAATCCATGCTGAACCCACAAGATCTTTTTTTAATGCCATAACCGAGTAATTTTCAGTATCACTATTTCTTCCCTGTATTTCACCAAATAGAAAAAGGGAACTGAAGTCAAATCCCTTGTTTGTTTGAACAAACTTAGCAAGTCAAGTTGTGCTAAAGACAATAAATGTTAAACCAAATATGTGTGAACCATTATAGTGTCTAAACTCCCTTAAAGTGCGCTGCTGCTTTCAGATTTTGGCTGCAGTGACATGGGACGTCTCCGTAAAATGAGGCCACCTTATTAAAGAACAATGAGATTATAAAAGGTTCAAACGTGGATCCATTAAAATCTCTCACTGGAGTTTACAGACTTGTTCCAGCAGTGATTAAAAACATGATAATTACAAGTTAGCTCTGGGTGTCTGGGTGCATCATACCCATTCAATATGAATACTCCTAAAGGGATTTGTCTGCTAGTAACTGTAAGTTGGACAGACAACTAAAATGCTCTGCTAATTTTAGAAGCAAATGACAAATCTACAGCATCTGGGATGTTTTATTAATCTTCGTCTTTTCCTGTGCTCTTTGTCATTGTGCCAATTTGTCACAGAAGTTCATTTCTCCATTTACAGGCAACAGCATTTTAGCAATGAAAGCTTTCTCTTAGCTGAATTGACTGTAGACAGAAGAAAAAAGAATCATCCACGAAGGAGCACAAAAAAGAGCAAATAAGAAATAAATTGGAGGGTTAACGCTGAATCTAATAAAGGTAACAGAGCAATCATCCAAAAGCGAGTGATTATACTGTGCCGATTCGAGTAAAAGTCTTAGACGCGCTTATATTTGCATGCGCATTTGACCCAGTTTTGACTGATGCCGGCATATTTGCACTGAAACACTCGAGAGATCCCAGGAGAGGTTTAAGCTGGGTCTTGATTTCACTAAGAGAGAGCTTACACACTAGCTTAGCCTCGTCTTTGGACGGTATCCCTTCTCCCTGGGCATGATGGAAGGTCCATACCAATGTGGGAGAGACAGAGTATGAGAGTAAAGCCGGGGAGAGATTCTTGCGACAGATGGTCCGAAACTTGGCGTTTGGGTCTGTGGGCACTAATGCAAACAAAGGCTCCCACATACAGTTGGCGCCGCTTTGTCAATGAGGCAACCAAGCCGACTCTGCAGTTTTAAATGGCTTCGCTCATCTTGAGCTCTATGAGAATTTAACACCCAGTCCATTTTTTTTTATCAGTCTTTTTCCATTTCTATCAACCTCACTGTCAGATTCACCCTTCTTCCCCAAATCTAGTCTCACCAAGGTCCCCAATTTTAATCCCTCAACTCCTAAATCTCCCAACCCTCCGTCTCAGCGCCACCTACTCCTCCTCCTCCATGTGTCTGCAAAAGAATGCATCATCGCATATAGCCGCACTGCATTTTTTATTTTTTATTTTTTTGGCTGACTCCTGTTTAGCCTCTAATGGGATTTACTCCAGGCTGATTTTCTGCTCTTTGTCCTGCGTCCTGGAATGAAGTCTTCTTGCAGCCAATAGTGCAGGTGGTGGGTAGTAAATTATGCACACTTCCCCCTGAGCGAGTCAGAAGTGAGTGAAAGAGGGAGTTACGAGCTCTCCGTTACCAAAGTGGTTTCAGTACCTCTCACCAGAACCACAAAAACCAATTTTCAAACAAATCCACAAACTGCATCGATGAAAGCACCAGAGGCGTTCACTTATTACACCATGCAAACACACGCCGTATTCATAGCGCGATGCACAAACAGACAAATCCTCTCCCTGCATTTATACGCCCACTCCACCTCCCTCTGCTGCATCTGTGTCATCTCAGCACACTTTGGGAAGCGCAACAACAGCAAAGCATAATGGCATGTACAAAGACAAACGCTGCTCCCATCGTGTGGGACTGTGGAGCGTCACAATGGACAGAGGCTGCAGGCCTCATCGGCATCAATCTGATCTTACAGAACGGATCACCGCAGGCCACTGCCTCCACCCTCTCCCCTCTCTTTATGCCCAACTATCTGTCAGTTTCTCCTGCCCTAACAGGTAGAGTGGTATTGATGGCCAAACCCCAGCGGTGGTTGGTGCGGTCTGGGGTCGTGGCGAAGCACTAACATCTGTCACAGCGTCCTCCGCAGCTCGTTATAAATCTGTCACACAAAAGACGGCGGCAACATGAATAAGACAAGGGGCGGCGAGACCTTCACAAGGGGGAAACATGGGTCGCGCGTCGACATGTGTAACAAGCGGCTTGTTGAGTTATGAGTGGCGTCTAAGCAGGTGTCCTGACGAACATCTTTTTTCTTTTTTTTTTTTGCTCTTCTGGCTGTCACAAACTAAATGCCGTTGTTAAAGCGAAGAAATCAATGATGGCGCTTTCAAACAGGTTTCATGTGGGCTGTTTGTTTTGAAGTCAACAGCTGACAGTGTAAAATGAGCCCAATATCCTCATCCGATGCCAGATTTTGTAATCCTGAACTCGAGATGGATTGTGGGAGCACCAACAATCAAACATCCAGGAGGATTTTGATGCACTGGGCTCATTTAAAATGTTATATTGTCATACATTGTTTTTTTTTTAGGAGGCAGAGTCACAGTGCCTCACAGAGGCCATCAGTCATCCCCTCACACAATGACCCCCCACTCCCCTCCTCCCTCAGAGGATCCTCAATCAAAGATGGCAGCATGAAAAGCAATAAATACTTTGAAGTCAGCCTTCAGCAGCCTGCCGGTGAGGCAACATGTAATGAATACATAAACTAACAAAGGCACAACATGACTGCCGCTGTCTCTAATTAGAGCAATGTAGTAATTCTGATTGCATCAGATAACAGGGAAACCAAATAACTGCAGGGCAGTGAACTCATGCTGTCTGCAGGGACTCTTTGAAGCTTCTTGATGGGCTGGTAGTCTGCATGAGCTTCAGTCCGGTGGACGGATGGAACCAAGCTCATGTCAGATATGTGTGAAACGTTTGTTTTAGCATTTATTTATGATGAAATCTCCCCTTCTAAAAACAAGCGTTTGAATATGCATGTCTCACCTAGTGCTTTAGGCAACTGATTAAAGTTGTTGTAACACATTGAGTTATATTTTTTTTTTTATTGTATTTTGAGCTACTCATGCACGTGGGCAGAAAAGAACTTGAGCAGCAGATAATGCTGCATGCAGTGTATATGCTGCTTCTAATTTGAAATACCATGCCATTCGTGTTTTGTGTTTGTTTCCTGTGCTGTGTGCACTGCAGGTGTTTTTAGGTTTAAGCAGGTTCTGCACTGGTAAACGGAGGGAGTTACTCATTAAAATTTAAAACTCAAGAAACAAGGCGACCATACAATCAGCGCCGCTGACCTCTGACCACCACCAGAAGTCAAGGCAGGTCAAGAGTCCAATTACAGGACAAACTCCTACCACCTTTACCGCTGTTGCCACTTTGCTTCTGCCTGTAACGTTGCTATCAATCCAGACAACACCAGAGGGGAGAAGAAAGAAATCAATCCCATCATTTGGCAGTCAGTGAAGAAAAGTTATCTGGGTGAGCTCAAGTACTCAGAGGTCATAAAGCACACAGTCCCACTGCATTAGCAATTCACATAAATATTTAAGATAACACAAGAATACAGCATTTAGGCGCTTTGCAGCTGTGGGAAATGAGCATTAAACCAATAAGATGGTAAGTTTCAAGCAGGAATACAAACAATTTGACACCAGCGAATGTTCTGATAATGATCATTGCTCTTTGCGTCAACTTCTCCATCCACAGCAGATACGATCTTGAGTTGGGAATCAAACTCCATCTCAAGCGCATTATTTTGTACCCCTTTTAACTCAAATGCCACTGGAATCTCTATTCACCACAAAATAAAAAAATAAAAATAAAAAAATACACCACTGAAGAGTATTTCCTAACAAATTGTTAAATCACAGCGCGCGGTGACATTTAGCATCTTGCACATAATTTATCTGGTGACACAAATCAGAAGTGGCATTTAAAGTAAATTACACATTTCCTGTAATTAACAAATTATCTAATCCTAAAGTTAATGTTTGGTTGAAATACTTCAGTCTTTTCCTCCCCTTCTTTTTCTCTTTTCAGACACTTATTTGAGTTCCCTTCAAGGAGTCGAAGGGACGCAAAATGAGACATCTGCTGGAGATGATAAGACAAAGTGACACAGAGGTGTCTCTCCACTGCAGAGAAGTACTGACAGCGGATCCTGTACAGCTCCGAGCGGAAAAGCTGAAAACCTACAAAACAGATCCAGCCTTTAAGCCTTGACCTTTATGTTTCACTTCTCTTCCTTATTCTGCTCTCTCTTCCTCTCTCTCTTTTTCTGTGTGCGTCAGCTGCTTAGACATGACTGAGTCCAGCTAATCGGAGTAAAAAGCCTCAGGAATGTATATTTTTGTAGTTATTACACTGGCCTGCAGATCATGAAGGTTCCCCCCTTGAGTCATCCTTGTCGCACGGCGTGAATGTAACTAGTATAATGGCGCGCTTGTGTGTCATCTGTGGAACTGCTCTGACAAGTGTTATGGGAGTAACACATAGCCTGTGCAACAAGAGTGTTTTCTTTACAATAACGCAGAAGGGTGTAAAGAACAAAAAAAATGTCAATATCAATAACAAACAGCGAGAAATGGGGAGAGAACCAATATATCACGGCAATAAATGCGGTGCCCCGTAACATACTAAACAGAGCTCTTCCCCAAACATATTAAATGAAACGGTGCGCCATCCAGGCTTTAATCATATATTCTTTATTGCTGCGTAGCTCAATAAAGCGAATGCACAGGATTGTTGCCATATGTGACTCTAATCAGAGGCTCAGATCTTTCAGGATGACTCAATATCATGCTGAATTTAACAGCCCGAGTATGAGAAGTTTTGATACAAAGTTTGCGTTCACATCTTGCTAAATTTAAGATTATCTTTTCTACAGCAAATTACCATGAAAAAAAGAAAAAACAGTCACAATTTAAAAGACGCTTCTATAAAGATGAGCAGGAAGCCACAAGTTCCTCTAGAGGGGTAGAAAAATAACAATTAAAAAATAAATTCATAACCATTAGCCAGACGGGAAGATAACGTTAACTGGATAAGTTGATGTCTTGAACCAACTTGGAAACATTTTCTCTTACTGGAAACAAGCTGTTCAGGCAAAAGGCTAAAAACAAACAATTGATCTCAGTTCAATTTAGGTTTGGACTCTGGCTGAGTCCTTTAAACCAAATAAATATGCTTTGATCCAAACCACGGCATTACAGCTCTTGCAGCATGCTTAGGAAAACCTCTGTCCCTCTCTAAAGACTCTAAAATCTTTGGCAGCCTTTTATTCCAGCAATGCCTCCATATTTCTATTAAAGAAATAAAGCTGCACATCATGATGCTGTCACTGCCACATTTTGACATTGTGCCCTGCTACTTTTCGTCCATCAACCGCAATCCCAACCTTGTCTTTTCTTCCAGATGTTTTGCTCCACATGGTTTGGGGCAAACGTTATTTGGTATATTACAAAAAAAAAAATCAAAATCTGGTAACACTTTATTTGAAGGGGTGGGCATAAGACTGAGATTGCACCGTCATAAACATGACATAACAGTCATGAACATGAAGGAGACTTTATGAATGTTTACAACTGTTGTCATGAAGTGTCATTCGGTAAATAATGACACTTTTAATGCATTAATCTTTTAATTGGCTTTCAATTCAAATTCTAACACAACTTTGCATAAAGAAGTCATTATTTACCAAATGATGCTAAGTTGACACTTTTAATGCACTTCTAATACAACTTCAAATGCAACTTTTGCACTAAAAGTGTCATTATTTACCGAATCACACTTCATGGTTACTGTGTCAAACATTCATGAAGACTCCTTCATGTTCTCTTGTGACAAGTGTTGTGAACACTTCAAATAAAGTGTCACCAAAAGCCCAGATAAAATACTTTAAAAATTCTGGTTTAATGTAACAAAATATGAAAACATTAGAGAGGTATGACTTCTATTTCAAGCCTCTGAACAAAGTAAAACTCAATTTCTGTTGAGACATTCAGAAGCATAATATATAATATTTTAATAGATTTTTACAATGATAAAGCCTGACTCTCCATCATTCTGTAGAAACACCCGCAGCGCTGTGAATGGATTAAATAAAAGCAACACTTCTGCTGCAACATCACTAAGCAGATTAAGGTACTATGTAGCCTTTATGCAGTCCACTGAAGAGCTTATGACGTATTAAAACTACAGCTGGGTAATTAACAGGGCCTGGTAAATGACCTGATCATCCTCCCTGTGTGTAGAGCTAGTACAAAGACATAAAAAGACAAACAAATCCATTAATGAGATTTACACAGCATTATTATTTTTGCTGGGACGAAAGGGCAGCATTATATCAGATACGGAGCTCAGCGAGTAATGAGTTGTCCTAAACAGAAGATCAGATGGAGGAGATTATATTATGCATGCCAAATCCTTCAAAGGAACCATTATTTCAGCAATGCTTTCCATCACAAATTGATTCAGAAGGAGAGCCGGAGAGACAAAAAAAAGAGAAAGAAAAAGGAGGACTGCACTCTGTGCTCCTCAAAAGACTATTGGCTTTCAGGGGTCTAAAGGGCAGAAAAATTAAATCCTCCTTGACATTACCTTGGCAGGGGTCAGAGGAAATTGTCCGTCAGTGGTGGCGTGGCTTTGGAAGAGGACTCAGTGGGGCAGAGCACTCGACGATTCACCACATGCTGCAGGTCCAGGAAGCCCTTAGCTGGAGCCGGGTGGGAATATTTTTCTGTCCGTTTTACTGTTTTGTTTCAGATGCAAGGAAAACCTGCAGGAGCTTTTAAAAAAATTGATGGGGCAAAAATAGATTATAAAACCCTTGCCACAAAGGTTGGTTTTAGTAGATTGAAGGCCGTTTGCGCAGACACTTAAAGCCCTTGTGTAACATATGTCAGGCAATTCGATTGGTTTCAACTCGCCCTCCCTCACTGGTTCTATTTCTAGCTTCACTGGCTGATCATTTAATGGCCGAAACGCAGCATTTTGGACATGGGTGAAAATTTACAGATATTTAAGGATCAGACAGGGAGGTATCTATAAAAGTTTTGCTCGGGCTTGTAAAACTTTTAACATTAAATTTGTAATGCCTATGTATTGGTCTGAAATGTTTAGTGTTAGGGTAGAATGTACATTTAGCTCATGAGACGCATTTTCTTGTAAAATTGAGAATCCCCAATTTTTTCACTTTATTTTTCACAAATAAAGTGAAAAGTTGACAAGTTAGAAACTATTTTAAATAATCATTGTGTGATTATTCAGCCCAAGTTTGATTTATGAATACGTTTCTGTTTTCACATTGAAAAAATTAAGCATTTTGCCAAATTTTGACCAAAAGAATTATAAATTTTGAACAGGGAATATATATATATATATATATATGCCAATGAAACAGTCCTTTAATTTAGTCCTATGCCAATTTCACTGTGTACAATATTTTGTTACTGTCTCCTGTTTGAGACACTATCATGGTTATGTTTGTGGCAAAGCTTCTTCAGGATGTTTATGTAAATAAGAGTTGTAATCTAAAACCAGGAGCAGTCTGTACATGATCTCTGTCAACACATTAGCTGAACTGCCTATCTGCCTTATTGCTTACATGCAGCAGATATGTACAATATTTGACTTGATACATATTGGGTAAACACAGCAACTAGATAGAGAAATATACAACAGGTTTTACTATTGCAAAATCTTGTGCCATGCAATCTTATTACATCCCTCCTCTTGGTTCATATTTGTTTGTTGTTTCCTGTCAAATGTTCAAGCTAACAAGGCAAAATGGAAATCTAACCGATGCAGTAAACTTTTCCCAAGTTAGCGTTTAAGTCAGATTTATCATGCAGTAATGTGGCAGCAGAAACAGGAATCCCCTTATTGGTGCTCAAAAACCAACTATATTTCATTTTGTGAAAAAGGAAATCTGTGATTTTATGACAAGCAATCAGTGCTTAAAAACCTGACCTGCCGATACAGACACACCACTTGGTAGCTAACTAGAAATTGTTTTCTGAAAATGAGCAAGTGTTGAAGTTAAACTGAAAACGCAGGAAATTACCAAAGAAAGTTGAAGAAAAAAAACATCCTACAGAGATTAAAACAAAAAAAACAACTGGAGTCTTGAACTGTTCAAAAAGTCAACAATCTGAGGAAAAAAATATATATATTTTGCAGCTAAACCCTCAAAGAAAACCACTTTTTCCCCTTCATTTCAACCTTTTTAGTTTAGATTTTACAAGAATATATTGTTTGCAATATTACAGCAGATTACAGTATCTCTATTTCAGGTCACATTTTAAGAGCATTTTAAAAAGCCACATTATCACACTTCGACTCAGCTCTCACAGAAGATTATAACATTACATAGAATCTAAAGGCTAAATGTTCTGCCCGTTTTATCATTTCCAAATCTGCTTTAAAGTCATTGTTTTCCCTTTTCCCCTCATGACACCATCAAAACTCACAACAGCCAAATTCCTCCGTGTTGTTGCTGGTGATGTTAAAATTCACACGGCTATCCCCTGCATCTGGGAAAGAAAACTCCATAAACAGGACCCTGTATGCGTAAGTACGTGTGGTCAGACGGTATATTTAGCCAGCCTTGAGCTGTCATCTCCAGAAGATAAGAACGTGGGCGGACTGAATAGTTTAGTGTTTTTCCTGTGCATGGTGCCTGTGTGACATGCTCATTAATACATGTTCCACTATCACAAGGACAAAGGAAGCCGAGTAAGGGCAAGGATGACACTGCAATGACTCCGAGCAGATTTTTCTCACCGTCTCACCACTGTTATTTTTTTTGTGTGCGTTACCCCTCCCTCCCATTCACTTATGCTCATGATCTTTTTTTAGATGCGGATTTTTCTTGCAGTCGTATTTATGGCAGTGTGTAATGATTCATAAAAAAAATAAATAAATACTCCAAGCAGTTCAGTAAGCTTTTCCACCAGCGGAGAGCAAAATGATACATGCAGGTTAAGAATAGTGACAGGAAAATAAAAAAACGACGGAGTTAGTGGTTTTGAAGGTAAAAAAAAAAAACTTAAAAAAAAATTAAAAAGTGGTGGATCTAGATTTTGTATGCATATCATAAAGCTCTTGTCATATCCGTACTATAGTTTCCAGTTTAAATACCTTGTTGTCATGGTGACCCATATGCCATTATACTGCTGTCCTTGCTGCATTAAATGTTGCAATGTGCAAGCAACAAAACAATTCAAATATGTTATCTTATCTACATAGAGGTCCAGGGTTACTTTTTTTTTACTCCCACTGCTTTTTTTTAAGAGCAACTCGATGAAGACGTGCAATTGGTGACCACCACACTTAAATTATTATTCTGATATTTAATGAAAACATATTTATAAGCTTCAAAGTCTGGTCTTGACATCATCATTTACGGTCTATCTCTATGAGTGGATTGTGTTACCCATTCAAGCAAGACAGAACTCGACCATATCTACTCAGTGAAGGATGCACCTGAAGAACACGAGAACGACGCCATGGAAAACCCAATTTAGTCACACTGCACTGATTGCCTTGATATTTCTGAATTCAATTAAGAAATTTAATCTCCATTTTTCAAGCCCAATGCGATTCTGCCCCGAATGACATCGGCAACCAATTTTAATATATTCGTTCTTAAAATAATAACATGTTTTCTGTTCTTATTTTAAGAACAGAAAAGATGGGTCAATTGTAAATTTTGTTGCCCGCATCTTTGAATTGGCATGGTCTTACTAAAAAAAAACAAAAAAAACTTTATTTATTTCTGTTGACAGGTAATTAGTGAGGACTTAATTTGGTCAGTTTTCTTGTTTTATGTTATGGGTCATTTGTTTTTACACACATAATTTGTGTCATTTTGTTTCTTTTAGTGATTTTAGCTTCTGTAAAGCAGTCTAGGGTTTATAGTTTTGAAAAGTTTATTTTTTTTAAAGGTTTTAGAGATGCAGCGCTTTAGAAAAGCACCCTGGAACTTCTTCATGTTTTCTACAATTACAGACATAAACTCTGGTGTTTTATGTGGTAGACTTGCATAAAGTAGTGCATCATTGTGAAGTGGAAGAACATAGCACTTTCAATAACCACCTTGTTTTTAGTTACAGCTTTATAAAATAAATGTTTTTACCCATTCAATTTTGAAAATTTATTCAAGTTCAATCACATCAGGCTCAGAGTCTGAGAAAAGACTCTAAAAGTTGTCAGATCAAATCACCAAGGTTTCTACAATAAGTGTGCCAAACTTAAAAAAGTAAAAGTCTCTCTGCTTTATGCCACTGCCATTGATGTCACAGTGATGAGCCTAACACCGCACTGCCTCAGCCTTTTTTAAATTACTACATTTTCAATTCTACGAGAATAGCTGACATTTTATAAAGGGTAAATGGTGGATTATCTACTGCTGATGAATGATACTTATGCATGTTGACTAAAACAGAATAAAAAAGGCAACTGAATTGAAGATCGCAGCCATGAAGAAACAATTTCGCAGCCATAAAACGTGGATTTTGTAAACCATTCCTAATTCATCTCTTTTACTTCTCTCTTTGCTCCTCCTATTCTTAATCCAATTTCCTCACTTTCTTTTCACATTCTGTATCTTCTACTTCTGCACAGCTCATCCTCATTCCCCTCCACCCTCCAAACCCTCCCTCCCCGGCGTGCTCATGTCCATCCTCTCCTTGTTCCTTCCTCCTTCATTCTGTAGCAAGATCCTGACTGCTGCTCGCAGTGGGATGGCAGCGAACAAAAGAGCATAGCAAAAAGGTTAACTTATCCCCGTTGTCACTCAACACTCTCCAGCCCGTCTTGCCTCTGGTGTAAGAATTTGAGGCCACCCATCGATCCTCACATCATCGACTGCACGTTATTCCCCACGCTCTCTGGAAACCGAAGCCGACCCTCATGCAGACACACACAATCTTACCCCCTGTCCCTCAAAACACTTGCTTCTGTGAATATTTGATTTTCAGGGGCAAAGCTGTAAACAATAATTAAGCGTGTTAAATGATATCCAATCAAGGCTGACAAAAGGATGTTCAATCACTGGATGGAAATGCAGTCTTTTGGGGGGGGTTTTTTGGGGGGTGGGGGGTTTTAAGCAAACGGGAATGATAAAAAGTGTTATAAAGAACTCCTGGAGATTTTGAACCCTAAAAATGTCAAGAGAAACCCTTGCTAGGATAATAAGCATGAGCTATATGTATTCTGCAAACTCCCTCGTTCACCACTGCTGACTTCATTAATTTAAAGAACTAATGGCAAATAATTTGTTGCCCTCTCAGTTTAATTGCCACGTGTTCGCTAGTTAGATGAGTCAAGCAATGCATGTTTATTGTTGGTTTATTTCTGCAGTGTGTTTGAATCTCTTCGAGACTCTGGCTAAAAATATATTAGGGCTAGAAAATCCTAAAATACAAAACATAAACATATCACAGCTTGTCTTTTTCTTTGTTTTTCAAGTGAGTTGTCTTAGCTTGTCTTAGCTAGCACAGTCAGTAGCAGGTCCATTAATGGGATTGTGGGTGTAGTTGTTGAGCACAAAGTATTTTAGACAAAACAATCACAATTTCGCCTGTCTTGTTTTACTTGTGTTCTCTTTTGAGCTCAGCCCATCTGTTGATTTCTGCAGGAGGTATTAGTAAAATGAATCAATAAGCTCCCTCTCCAAATGAACTTTCTGCAAATTTACCTCCAGTAATTAGCTGCGGCAGCGACTAACTTTTTTCCTCACTGTCTGAGTGTGAGAATATTGATGCGAGAGCTGCCGACAAATTTACATACGGTGATGTGAAATACGACTTTTGACAACTCCATTGCTGTTCTAAGTCCTCGTGACTAAAACAGGGACTGATTATGTGTAGAAAAGCAAGTCTCATTCCATGGTACATGAATATAAGTTATTCTTGTTGGCTGGGACACACCAGAGCAATGATGATTTGCCACTGTGGTAAATTTCAGGCAGACTAGGGGACTATACGGGTTTTAAATCACCAGATTAGATGCCAATTCATTAGATCTCCAAGCTACTGATTTCAGACAGTATTCCTACCAACTCCCTCATCCTTATTGGACAAATTGGAGCATAAATTCTCACATTATCTCGTCAAATGTGAGCTGGAGGATTCCCTTTCGCCGCCGTTTTCCTTTGACAACCATGTGCTGGATAGAGCTTATTTGTGGTGTCTTCACTCCATGGTGCCTTTTTGCTCATGCTCACTTTTATTTTTATTCTCAAATTTTTTGTCGACTATTTCTCAAATCCAGACGCAACAAATTATGTACGCTGTTAAAACAAATCAAGTTTACGTGTGCTACGCTCGCCAAAGAACATGTGAATAAGAACACCTGATATCACTGATAGGGCTTAACGCCTGAGCTAAATGACAATGCCCTAATTATAGCAGAAGCCAAGACATATTATCAGTTTTTGTGCCTGTCAGGAGTACTGTGAATAGCAATGAGTCATCAAGGCCTTTGTGCAACAGGGGACAAAAGTACAGACTCCGTGAGGAAGAGTAGGGGACATAAACAGCTTTTGAAGGTCCCCGGGAACCTATTAAAGTCTTAATGATTCATTTTAGTGGAAGATTTTTTTAATTACTTTTTTTGAAGTCAACAGGACCATTGTTTAATGTTTGCGAAGGATGACCTTGGCAGAACCTGATGAAATAATTGATAGGGCTTTTGTGTGTGCGTGTGCGTGTGGGTGTACACCATCAAACAATATGTGTAAGCCAAATGAGACAGATAAAATATCTCAAGCAAAAAAATAAATAAATAAATAAAAAAAACGTGAACAAGTCAGCAACACGTATTATTCAAAGAAGCACAGCAAGCAAGCAATACTTTTCTCTTATTTTCAGTGGCATGGTGCTGAAGCAACATTTGATCATCTTCAAATGTCTTTTTTTAGTTCCTCATCTTATCTTAATGCTGCTCTGCTCTAACTCAATGCTTCCACCTAGCTTTGCAACCACAGAAGACACCTTGGTTTGGCAACACTACATGCAAAGAGTCTCCCAACACTTCCAGACCCTTGGGTCATCATCTTCCCCTTAATATGTTTTCTGACAAGTAACACAATAGAATATGACACTTTTAGCAAGAAGACAAAACAGACTTGATGCAGGATTCCCACAAGGCTTATTTAGACAAACAAAGACCACCTTCTTAAGATGCCACCAGGCCATCAGAAAAGTCACCCAGACCAATTAGGAACATCACTGCTGGGGAATTGGGATGGTGTCTTACCTTCCTGCACAGCCTGGAATGGGTTGTTAGGCTCGATAAGTTTCACAGAGTGGGTGATTTTCTCACTCTGCAGGATGTCATCATTTAAACTCAGGTCTGAGATGGCGAGTTGGAAAATCTCATCGTCTTTGACAGCATTTTCCTCGAATATGGCACCTGTTGGCAGGAAACGAGGAGTCGTGTAAGAAATGTACTAAGGAGGGATGACATATTGGAGCTCGGACAGTGCGAGAAGTAGACTTACACTTCTCACATGTAGCATTGTGACCACTGAGAATGAATGGACACCGATTGTCTCTTCAGCATTGCACCTACTAGTGAGTAACAGGTCAGGTATCAAGTACACAACGCTTCCCATTTTTCTTTAAACTAAGAAAAATGGGAAAACAACTTGTTAAGAACATCTTGATTCACTCTTGTAAGGTGTTCCATCTGCCAGACGAGGTAAAATAAACGAACAGAGGTGAACCGGCAGCAGAGTCGTGGCTAAAGCTCACTGAGGCACTTGATGTCTGAACAAATGAACCAAAGTAGCTCAAACTGCTGCAGAAGTTCACACTGCTTCTGATATAAAGGTTGCAGAAAACAGAGTGCATCACTGTTGTTGCATATGGGGACCGCAGTCAGGTCAGGCTGCCATGACTAGAACACGCTGCTGCTCATCTGGGCACCAGACACCATAGCACACCTTCAACAGTCTCGCCTAAAGGCATCCATGTCGGGTCGGGGCTATAGAATGTAATCCCAGATCGTTCGAAGACCTGTTGATACCATTCATCAGAGTGATACGACTATTTAATCTAACTAAGCTCATCTAGTTTGAGCTTAGTCTGCTACGGGTGAAGATTGCAACATTTGATGTGCTGAGTCTATTATCCACAGCAGCAAATCTTCATCAGATCTAATGCACGCAACCTACTGAGCATTATAGGTTTGCATGCAGGAGGCACACTGCTTCTAAACCGCCTCTGCTCCTCCTCTGTTGATCAAAATGGCATCGGCCGGCGAATGAAAAAGTGCACACACATATCTCTGAGGGGGAATTCAGAAAATATAATTGGGGTACCCTGTAACGCTATGCAAAGCATCAGCCAACATCATCTGGATGAAGTCCCGCTGCTGCTGTATTAAGCCAGCGACTGAGCACCTGCTGCTTGCCAGACTGTTGCAGTAAACTGTGAGCAGCAGCAGCAGCAGCAGCGACAGAACGGAAATCTGAACGCAGTGACATTGACATTTTTATCAGGGATTACAAGGCCGGTCGCTGTGATCTGATCAGGACGAGGAGGGGAGGAGAGGGGGGATGCAAATATTTAATGCAAATTATTTGTTTGGATTTAAAAAAAATAATAATAAAGCCTAATCCCATCTTTGAAGAGAATCTGTTTGAACATCCTCTGATAAAGGATGCCTCCATCTCTGCATACCCCTGGTTTGAAGTTGGAGTACAAAGAGGCTCTATGCCCTTTTGCATCTCTAAAACTCCGCTGACGTCCCCCACCTCTTTTCCTCCCTCCTTCCCTCTCTCGTTCTCTCTCTCTCTCTCTCTGGCTCGCTCTGTTATTTGACATTGCAGTCACGTTTGGGTGAAAGTTGAAGCTTGTCGGCTGCACAAAATGTGGCCGAAAAAAGAACAAAAAATAAATATTTTTTAAAAAAAAAAATCAGAAGAGGAAGAAGAAACCCATGAGTACGTTGGCCGATGGACGTCAAGCTCTTCAAAGCTTTAATTAAAACGCGCCTCACTGTAATCCGTGTTTTGAATGCAGAGGGAGCGCAATTTATGGGGCCGAGTGCTTATTATGGCTTTTGATCTGAAGCCAGGGGGGAATGCAGAGATGACACCTGCAGAAAAACAAGACATCACTCAACACCTCATAGAAAGAATATAGCCAGGACTAAATGTTTGGCATTTAAAAGGGGGGAGGGAGGGACAAAACTTTTTACCTGGTTTTATAGTGTTAAAGACAGGAGGCAATCTGGTTAGACTGTTTATAACGCCGTGTGACTACAATCTCATGTGTTGGCTGAGCTTTCCTTTTTATTTTTTCCTTTTATTTCCCTTTACTACTGCCTCTAAGAGCATCACGTTTCCTCGGACGCTTACCGATATGAATGATTGAGTCCGCATTGGCCGGATTGCAGTGCAATATCCACAAGGAAAAGCAGATCAGCAGCAACTCCATCTCGGTATTCGAGCGAGGCGTCTCATCCAAGCTTTTAACTCGACTGTCCTGCACTGTCCAAAACGGTGCGACCCCCTCCCCCCGGAGAAGAAAAATGCAATCGGTGGATATACCAAAAGAAAAAAAAAAACAAAAAACACGGCGGTCCTTTTTTTTTTTTTTTCCTTTCGCAACAGACAGGTGTGAAATCTCAAAAAAAAAAAAGAAGAAGAAGAAAAAAAAGAAAGAAAACACCGCTTTTCTTCTAAGTTTTTTGTCTTCTCCTTTCTCTCTAAGCCAACACAATCAGGTCAGCCGCATGAAGGTGGGCATAAAGGACGAGGAGGAACCGACAGGGACCCGACATTGGACTGAGGAGACAGGTAACAGCCCGGCGAGGGAGAGACCCGGCGCACCTCTCTCTCTCTCACTCCCGCTTCTCTCTCCCGGCGCTCCGGCGTCTAAAGCATGGCAAGCAGCTTAAAAAAAAAAAAAAAAAAAACACGGAGGAGGGACACCCCTCTAACTACACGCGGATAGAGGTTCACACACACACACACACATACACACACACCAAGGAGAGAGGGGAGATAGAGAAGAAGAAGGAGGAAAAAAAACACACACGCTCTTCAATTCTGTCTCAATCACGTGATTGCGGAGACTTCACGACTCTGCCGCCGTCCTGACGAGCCGAGGAGAAATGATTTGGACTCGCCGGAGAAAGACGCGCAGAGAGCCGATACTACTAGTAATAATAATAACAACAATAATAACTAAAGAGTCGCAGGTTGTGACAGGCAGAAGGCGATAAAAAAAAAAAAAAAAACAGACGAGAATTTCTCTCTGGAGACCCAACCCGACACAGATGTTGCAAAAGAGGTGAAAAGTGGAGGAAACAGTTCACTTCTGAGAGAGAAGTGTGCGCTTTTTCTCTCGGCCGAGACGTGAGAGATCGAAGCGGAGCGCAGCTGGTGTGTCCTGAGGAGAGGAGGGGGGAGGAAAAAACAGAGAGAAACGGATTTCCACGCCGCGATCTGTCCTCGGCGGAAGCTGACGGATGAGAGGACAAGACGACGGAGTGGACCGGGGAGCAGCCTGCCGGAGTTACCGGAGCATCATTAAGCAAAAGGGGAACACAACTATGTCCGCAGAATGGATTCCTTGAAATGCACGCCACGCTTTGCCTTTCATCGTGGGACCGCTTTTGTTTGTGCGCTACTTTTTATGCTTGTAAATCCGCATCTGGGCACCACTTATCCCCAAATGCACGTCTGCGTGCGCAAGCCGGCAAAGAAGCGGGAGAAGTCGGACTTTCTCGATGGGCATAATCTTACAATTAAAGGATATTTCTCGTGGATGTCATAAAAAAAACGGAAATATCTCTTAATTGTTTGGTTAAGTCGGTCGTGGGCACAGAGCAGAAACTTTCAGCACCACCAGCGAGCTGGACAGCGCCTTCAATTTAACAGTGAAAAAAAAAAAATAGAGGCGACAGATGCAGCTATGGAAGTCCAACTGTGCCACTAAGCAATACAGGAATAATTATTTTTACACGTCAATTATTAAATAAAATTGACAATAAATCTGCTTGATGAGTATATACATGCATTTGTATTTTTTAATGTGTTATATGATTAAAAATAACATTTTTATAATACTTTTTTCATTTTTTTTCTTCTAGTAATAAAGGTTATTGTGTTCTGGAGTGGTTCCCTGCTCTCAGCCAACATTAGAAATATTGGCAGGAAATGGGTTGATCAACGGCTTCTATATGGGACTGACCATTATCTAATAGCCATGTGTTAATGGCCTGTTTGGGTTTGATCCAGAAAGCTCTGAAAATAAAGTGGGACTTATACCAGAGTGCTTAACATGTTACACAAACTGAAACGATTTGTCCAATATCCACTTAAGGCACATTAGATTGTGTTTCCATTTTACTACCAACATGCGTTGCATGTTTGTCAACCTGCATGGTCCTATACAGGAAGTCCGTTGTGAACCAAGGTCACATCCTTTGTGGGTGTCTTGGTTACCAGCTCAGGCCTCATATCCAACTGGGCTAATTGGATACTAAATAGTCCTACTTACAGGTGTTGTCTGATTGGTCTGGAGTGGACTTGTTCAGTTTAACCAATCAGACATCACAATCAATGGACAGGCCACAGTCTAAGCTCCTCAAGTGCTAAAACTGCCAGGCTGTTGTAAATAATATTAAAAAACATCCTGAAACAATAATTTGTAGATGCTTGTAATTGAAACAGAACTGGGAATAAATGGATTTAATTCAAATGTATCCATAAATGATGTCACTCCTTAAATGTCCGTATAGGCCCGGGGATTTGCATTTTCAGGGTGACATATTTAGGGGAATGCATACATTGTCGAACGTGATTTTCATTTTTCTGTTTTTTTTTTTTGTTGTTTTTTTTTTCAGTTATGATGCTATTAATGTTATTTCGAAGTTCATGTGCCAAAGTGCAGCCTCGAATAATTAAACTGTCAAGGTAGCCCATCAAATAAACCTCAACATCTGATTAGTTAATCGGCACCAAAAGTGCACTTCAAAACAATTATGCTGAGATAAACTGTCTTAGGCTCATCCAGTGGCTTTACAATTCTAAAAATAAACCCATTGTCTGCACATGTTAATGGAATAAAAAAGGGAATAAAACGAATAGTACACACGAACGTTTCCTGTGAACGAGATATATTACTTTTTTTTTCTCTTTACTGTTATCCGTAACTTTTAAATAAGTGACTCAATGATTTGCTTCTAACTTGAAGTGGTTTACAATTCACTCTCTCCGTCTGAGGCACTTTTGTTCCTGAAACATTTGTTGTCTTAGAGAGGATTTTAAGCCATACTAGAGAGAATAATACATTACATAAAATGAAAGTTTCTTCAATTAGAAAGCATCTACATCCAAATAACTTATATTTTTTTAAAAGACCAAGCACTGCCCCTAGTGGCAGTTTTAGATGATGCATTAGTAAAAAAGAAAAAAGAAAAATTGTTTCACCATTTCCACTGTCAAACAGTGCAAGATACATTTTGTGATAAAATAAGCTCACAAAGAATGGCCAATTATCCTAAACAGCTAAAGAAGGAGATGCGTTTATGTCAATATTTAATTCACCCCAGCCATGCGTCGGCTCGGGAGGCAATGAAAGTGTTTTGATCTCGTTCATCATTTTCTTAACACAGTAGATTTAACCTTGAGGTTTAGCTTTTCAGTGGCGTCCAATACAGCATAAAAAATTCAAAACATCCCAAAAGAGGATATAAAAATCCCTTAATTTCACTCATGTATGAAGCAACATGATGAAAACATTTCTTCAGTGAATTATTCATTTTTAGAAAGTGGCCTAACTTCACACAGGCCCCAAAAATAATCCTTACTCCTTGAAGTTTTTGTTCCCAATGCAAATTTGGCCTTTTCCCTTCATCTTGCTATATTGAGAAAATGTGCATGTGAAAAGCAATAAAGTGCGTTGAGTCTTTTTATAACTTTTGCTTTGTCTACATAAGGAATACCAAAGAAGTTTCATATGTTTTACTAAAAGTACTACAGCAGACAATTTTCTAAATATGGCAGTAAAACCAAAAGTGATTAAAATAACTTTGCTTCTGGTTCATAGCTTCCACTTGGTGAGGATGATTTAAGTCGAATCTCTATCCATCACAGTAACCATTACCATATGCATCAGGAATGTTAAAATTAATGTAGGCTCTCTATTATTTATAATCTGCATATAGACAGATATTTAAATGAATAGCGCAGCATGTTTTATGTCTTGTGGAGGTGAGCTTCATGCATTAATAAGTAGGGGTGTATACCAAATGACAGCAAGAATATATTTTTGTGGATTCCTGTAAAATATTCTAGATTTTTGGGGGGGTTATTATGCAGTTCATTCCAACCCGTGCAGCTCCCAGTATCCATACTTTAATAATTATCTTTCTATGCACAACAGTGTGGATCAGCACACCACAGTCTCATGTGTGCCTCGACAGAGACATGGAGACCATGGCCGTTTGGACATGACAGCAAAGATGGGGGAATTTTACACAGACTGGTCATATATGTTTATAGCTATGATCAATGGGGAGGAAAAGAAAGACAGGGTGACAGGGACAGCAGCATTGAGTCACTGTCCCATCTGGTGCTTGAAAGCCAAAGGGGGAATAAAAAAGAAAGTGTTACTAACCATTAAAGAAGACAGTTTTAATGGTAGACTCGTCTGTAGACATCTGTATTCCCTTCCAACTCTTCCATGATGTCTTGGTGCTCCTGGGGATGAATCCCTACTCATAATTTAGTCTCATGCCACAATTTAAGAAAAGCATTTTCTTAAAAATAAAAAATAAAAGAAAGAAAAAAAAATGGTTTTGTCACATTTAAATTTTTCAGATTAGCAATTTTTAATATAAGAGAGAGAACACTCTTTGTACACAGTGTAGTTTTCAAAGGATGATTTAATTTATTAAGGGAAAAAGGTTGTCCAAACATAGCGGGTCCCATTTGAAAATGTATTTACTTAACAAATCTTATAGGTGAGTGCCTCACCAACTCGAAGGGCATCAAGCAATAGCCAGAAGTCTTACTATTAAGAAATGTATTACGGTAGACATATTTTGACCCAATCTTCACAGAGTCAAGATTGTGTCAAGGATCTTCACACAATCTTTTCACCATGACTGGCTTTTTGGGGTTCATACCACAGGAACTCAGTTTGGCCAAGTCAAGATTACTTCAAGACATTAAGTCTTTTTTTTTAAGGTTCTGGTTAAGGGGCTCCTTCACACCACACTTTTTTACAGTCTATTGAGTTTTTATATCACACAGTTAGAATGTTGTTATGAATGAATAACTGCATTAAAATTCAGGAGATTATATTGTTTAAAAGGCTGTTATCATGACCAATTCCTTGGTCGGGGTTTGAATGAAGCTTATCTTCCTCTAGCTAATTTAAAGACAGCAGGCTAATCTTAACTGAACATGTTCTCTCACGTGAACTACAGTCATTAGCACAACCTTCTTATGTTAATGAAAAATATCATTTTAGCATCTTGGCATTTCTTTGCTATGCTTCGAGAAAGTATCACTGCTGTCCTAATCTCAAAATGGCGGTCTGAAAAGAATGATGAGGTTCCTGTAGAGATGTTTTTCTCCCCAGCATGATGCCTCATAATGTTTTACCTAATGGCTGGTTCAAATTGATCAACATCAGTTGCAATAGCATAAGCCCAGCAATTAGATTTAATTGCCATTTGTTTTTTTTCTTTTTGTCTGTGCAGCAGTTCTGTTTCTCTTAAAGGACCTGGAATCATGATGAGATATGTACCAGGGAGGAAAAAAAGCCACAGCAAAATGACTTAATTAGCCTGGATCTTTGGTCTAATAAAAGAACTGGACAGAGCCTGCAGTTCACAATCAAATGTACTGATATAGTCAACATAATTAGAACATTTGCTGCAGCAGTAGGCCTACTCTATAATAACTGTGGTGTTAGCAGGAAGAACTACCCTGAGACCAGGGGACGTGCTCTGCAGTTGCAACAGATGTATGTTAATTTATAGCTTAATTAAAGCTTGTGCTTGCAACACACCATCACAATCCGTCATTTGAAGTGACTAAAGGGTGTGTGCATACCTTGGCAACCCTGGATGTTGTTTTTTATACAAAATTCCCGCAAACCAGTTTAGAGAAGGGTTAAACCTGAGACAAGTTGAGAATCCATTCATGTCAAGCAGAGATGTGCAGGGAATAGCAATACCTGTCTGCACCTGAAGAGGTGAAGTAAGGCTTGCACTTCCAAACACACAGCCTGAGGTAACATTATAGATTAATCATGTTATGGGAAAAATATGGACAACCTCCATCAAACTCAGCATTTCAATGAGGGAAATGTGGACTATCTGTAACATTGTATATTTCAACCTTCCTGTGTGCAAAAGCCGAGTGAAATACATATGGGTTCATATATAAATGCTTGTATGGCAAAAACATATACACCTTTGGAGAAGGACTGCGAAGACGGCAGGAAATGAGATTGGATTCATGTCATGCTGAAGTTGGAAAGTCTGACAGCTGCCAAAGCCGAGGTGTTAATGTGTTTTCCCAACTCATTAAATATCTCAAGATTTCGTCAAAGACATCACGGCGGCCTATCAGCACGGAGTTACGACTTATTAAACTATGGTGCCAGCTGTTTCATGTGGGAGATCCAAGCAAGGTCAAGACTTGTTCATCAGCAGTTCCATCACACCTGCATGAAAGGATTCTGTCTAAACTTTGTTGTAGCTGTAAAGTGCAAATCACTTCCACAAAATTAACAACAACAACTCTGGTTTGAGAGTTGGAGAAAAAAAATTGCTGCTCATTTTATGCCGATTTTATTCTTGTGAACCAAGTTTCTCTTCAGTTAGGAAAAGTAAATAAAAAAAATAAAAAAAACATCTTCAGCGGTTGTGTTCTGTTTTCTTTTTCTCCACTCCCTCACCACAATCCAGAGTATTAAAACAGTGAATGATTGAGACAGGACTGCGGTAGCGATCATGAGAAATAAAAGAAGATGTAGATGTAGCAAGGGCTTTCTGCTTTCCACAAGTCAATACTGTTTCTTGTCTAGAAATGGAAAGTAAACAAAACCTCTGTTATAAGCATCGTACCTACACAAAAGCTTAAAATGGCTGTAGTTTCTCAGAAAAATAAGAAGAACAGAAAACATTTTGACATTGTTCAAATAATTGCACTCATCTGGAAAATATGCTTGTTAAGTCATAATGGAGTACAATTGTGTCATTGGAACACAAACTCCTTATTATCCAGCATTAGTCTGAACTGTAGAGCATTAATTTTGCCTGCAGAGCTGTTTACACATCATATGCCTATTCGCCACTGTTCAGCCGTTTGTTTTTGGTGCCCTGAGCGGTGCTATTGAACTCTTCTCTGTGTCAGCCACATTTCACTCCAGCTGTGCCTGGAAGACACTCATTAGTTAATGGGATTGTTTGAAAGGGGAGATAATTAGCGGAAGCGAACTCAGACATCTACCTGCAAAGAGGTACGCTCTGCAAACGAGAGCAGCGGACATTTGAGTCGTAAAGAACGGGTCGGTTTGGTTCATTGTTAAAATCAGCACTGCAGGAAAAAAAAATGCTGAATCTAAGTGGAGAACATGGAGGAGCTGACTGAAGTCGGAATAGATCAGAAAAACAGTCGTGATCCCCTTTTTATAGCTAAGGATCGCAGGAAGAAATCTAAAATGCATTTAAAAATAAAAAAAAAAGTAGGCAACATAACACAGCAAGATTTCAAGTTGCTGCTCAGGTGAGACACTCTGCTTCTGCTCATTATCTTTGTGTAGGGAAATGAACTATGGCACCAATATTACAGCATAATGGGAGACAAAAGTCAGACTGACAGCACAGCCTCCAACAAGAAATAATCTAATCACAGTCAAACAGAACTTTTAGTTCTCTGGAAAGCTGCTCTTGCTGAACTAAAAATAAGAGTCCCAGCGTTTCTCCCTCTTTTCCCACATCCCTCCTCCGAGCTTACCCGCTGCAGACTCCACGGATGTACTTGAAAGATCTTTCTCTTGGTCTTATATTAGGTGTGAGGGGTGGAGATGACAAGATCCTTAGTATTCCTCCCAGTTCACGGTTTTCTTTCAACTCAATGCGATTCCTCTCTTCCCGCCTTCGGCCCTCCAGACTACTTTTCAGAAGTTAAAGTCATCGCCCTTATGACAGAATTTAAAACAGCGAGAGAAGACAGCATGAAATCTAAATGGATATCCTCGCAGAGGATCTAAATGCATGTGTCCCACTTGACTACTTTGGGGAAACTCATTCTGATAGTCGCCAGAGTTGTCTATGCAGATGTGCTCCTTCGTAAGCGCTTAAGAGTCGGCAATGATTTATTAGCACCCTTGTGAATTTTGTCACAGCAGCGGAACATGCAGAGGATTCATTTCTTTATTTTAAATAAGATATTATATTAAAAGAAAATCTCTTCAGCTGTACTTCTCTCCACTTGGGTACTTATCCTTTGACTTTGCGGTAAATTACAAAAGTTTCTATGGGGGCCAGATGGGAAAAGCGATTCACAAGAAATAAACCTTGATAGACTGAGAACCAGAAAGTCTTTCAACTCAGAAGTTTTCACGCACTTAATAATCTGAGATTGTCCAGATGATCATACTCACACCTAACACAAACCCTAAAACAATTACAAAAAGAAAATCATACGACATTTATAAAAGCCAGTTTGAAAAGGAGCAGGAAGAAATATAAGCTTATTAACTCCTAATCCACTTTGTACCCTATTCATCACCATATTACACATTTTATAATCAAAAACAGTCTTAAAATATATAAATTTTCGTTATAGAAATGTACATTACCATTACCAAGTTGTATAAAACCTCTTAAGATATACAACAACATGTGGACCTAAATTCACACACACATATTGGATAGAATAGTAATATATTATCCAATACATCACTAGTAATATTTAGTAAACTATAACCTAATGTCATCAGGCTTAAACTTATTTAAAACATGTTTCTTTTCTAACTGAATGGTATATTGTTGAGATTGAATGTCTAATTTGTTTCCTAGTTTTACTCCACAGAAGGAGATGCATATATTTTTCGAGGTTAACTGGGAAACTCTATGAAGTAGAGTTCATCCCAAGTTCAAAGCAAGACGAATCGGTCCAAGCTCCAGCAAACTAATGTGAGAAGCTTGCTGGAGTATCAACTCCTGGATATTACGAAGGAATTCAAGCAAAACTCTTAATCTGGGGGAAGATTTTCAAAATGTCTTCATATTTTGACATTTAGGAAATAGAGATCATTTTGGTAATCCAACTGTCATTAAACAGAAAAGGTCTAATTTAATGTTATATTTTTACAACTTATATTAAAACATATGACTTCAACTGTAGTAATTAGATTGCTCCACATTACCCTGAACACAACTGCCAGTTGTAAAACAAGACGCTGACAGCATCGTGCTGTGGGATCTGCAGAGACAGAGAAGTCGGCAGAGTTGTTGTGAACATGTCATGTTGTGGTTTGCAGAGCCTGACAGTAGCAGAACAGAGTTTCTTTAAAACTAAATGCAGAGAAAAACACACAGGGATATCGCAGTATGGAGCAGGTCATATAGATCAGGCAGAGTAATGGAAGAATCCAGCAATGAACAACAAAACCAGGAGGTTAGACACTGAAGTAGGGGTGGAAACTGACAGGAAACAGGTGAACTAATCAGAGGAGATGAGGGTCAGCTATGGTGGAGTGCCAGCAAGGAAACTGAAGGAGAGACTCACACAAAGGGAGCTAAACTAAGACTGTGGTTGGAGCTACTGTAGCTGCACAGGAATCCTCCAAGTAAACATTTTAAGAACTAAACAAAAGGCTCGAGACTGGCACAGCAATTCATCAAATAGGGCATCAAACTGCAAAGAATGGCTTAGATCAGAGCATGTTGATGAAGAATCTCAGTACGTGGGATTTTATGGTCACACATAAGCTCTCAATTCTTTCTGTTTAAGCTTGAGCCCTTCAGCAAACAAGAACTGGTACCAGTTTCATTCTGTAGCTGTGGAAAACCACTGGAGATACGCTGGTTTAATCACACACAAAACTGGTTCTAAAAAGTGTTGACTTACAGGAAGCTGAATAAATATGCATGATGTAATTTTTGGATTTTGTTATTTGCAAAACAAATGATAAATCCTGTCTCATTTTTCTTCTGTGCCACAGTTATGCATTGGCTGTGTGTCCGTCTAGTCAAGCAAATCCCAGGAAAATACGTAGAATTTTTAAGCTGATGCTGGGAGAAGAAAACAAGTGGGAGATACCCAACTTTTAGCAACCACACAGCAGTAAAAAAAAAAAAATTTAAAAAATCATGATTGTCCCAAACTTTGCTGTGAAAATTCATTTCCTGGCTAACCAATTCAAGGTAGCTACCAATAATAATTTTTGGGGGCTATAATGACAGACTCCAAGAGCAGAATGTGCAGATAATGTTTTCAGAAATTATGTTTTTTTTTTTTTTATAACTTGGTCTTATACGGCCATGCAGGCTTGTCAGTTCCACACCATCATTACTGCCTGAACCGCGGCGGCAGCAGTTGCCTGCTCCTGTAAATATCTGCTGTGCTACATTACATAACCCTGCAGCCCACTTAGTGTTAAACTCGAGTTCAGCTCAAGTTAAAGAAGTCAGTCGTGGGAAAGGGGAAACAAACAAGCAAAAAAAAAAAAAAAAGAAAGAAAACCAACAAGTGCTGCATGTAA
The DNA here is from genome assembly GCA_911649635.1 of Poeciliopsis gracilis. Lineage (NCBI taxonomy): Eukaryota > Metazoa > Chordata > Actinopteri > Cyprinodontiformes > Poeciliidae > Poeciliopsis > Poeciliopsis gracilis. The sequence goes on from CAJVRI010001143.1 coordinate 7,770,207, forward strand.
TTTCTAACTTTATAAGTTATTTTCAACAGGGAAATGACGACGCAACACTCTCCCAGGGTTTTACGTTCACATATTTCAGTAAAAGCTAATTAGTTTTTGCCCTGGAGTGTCAAGGCTGAATCTGAAATTGCGTGCCCCGAATTCAAATGCAGAAAATAAATCCAAAGAGTAGCTGCACATGTTATTATCGCACCTTCAAAAATCAATAAATTGGAATCGAGCATTTCTGATTAGGTGCCACAGATTAGAACGTCCATTCAGAGTGACAAGAGAAACCTGTCTTGTTCATCTGACACGCAGTATCAGATGAACACTTTGTTATTGAAATGTGTAGTGTCATCATGCCGACATCTAAAAAGCTCTTTGAGGCCTTTCTAAAAAAAAAAAAAAAAAGATAGTGGAAGCCTCTGAGTCAGCCACTCGCTTTGAAAGGATCGCCAAAATATTCGTAATGAGTCACTGCAGGGCAGGGATAATGATCTCAAAGTAGGTAAGAACTTGCACCTGTGTGAAAAAATATCTTAAATAGAAAGAGAGTGGTTTTAAGTACCTGTTTTGTAATAAAGATGTACAAAATATCACATAGATTTTGACTCATGAAAGTTAATTGAAAATGAAGTTATGTTGCCTTTTTTTCTTACAAGTAGAAGAATAATAAGAACAAAGAGACAAACTGAAGTTAATTTCAGGAATGAGGGATTTAGTAGAAAAGCTGCGGAATTTTTTTTTAATTCAACCTTTTACATGTTTTCAGAAAATACTGTCTGTGGTTATTTGGCTAAAATAAAAATCGATCGTCAAAGGGTTGCAAACAGGTGTTTTAGTTTAATCCCATTTCTTAAAAGAATCAGGCAGGAATCAAAACCTCAGAAGAAAGAAATAAAATATGTCCTACAAATCTGCACTAGCGTAAAACAGATCAATATGTTCATAAAATTATTGCATGAATGTTGCAAGAAAAGCATGACATGTTGTGTTGCTGTGTATGGTTTTTGGGTTGTTGCTCATGCACGCCTATTCAGCAGTGCATTAAATCTGTAGTCCTAAAGGCACTTTGTAGATACTTTGGTATTAGAGGTGATTATCAATTTGGAAGACCCATATCCACATAAGCATTAATATCTTCACATTTTACTATTCTATTGCAACATAACTTCTTTTTTTATCTGTTTCATGAGGTGCAGCAAAACGCTTTAAGCGATTGCCCCCGTGTGGGTTATGTGAACTACTAACGTTGCAGAAAGTTTTGGGAAAAAAAATAATTAAAAGTATAATAACATAATAAAAATAGAATAACTAACCAAAATCAGGAAATAATTACTCCACATGATATGCATCTGATTTAGAATATGGGAGATAATGAAGGTCAGAATGGGTGAACAGTATGTTCATGTGTGAAAAGACCAATTATTTTAAACATGTATTTGCTGGTTTTGGTTATCTTTTGTTTGCTTTGGTAAGACAACACAATTATAGTAGCTCTGTGTCGCAATTAGTTAGACTTAATAGTCTCATCTGTGAAGTGTAAGATGGAAAAAATGCTAAATTGCTAAAACGTTACATTAACACAGAATTGTAAAATTGTTTAAAAAACACTATTGGCACTATTCAAGTGCAGATATTGAATGCCAAGTGTAAGAATCAGTTCAAACATCCATTCAGTGTACACTTTGTTAATGAATCAACTTGAATAACTAGCAAGTTATTGAACTTGACAATGGAACGGGGTCAACTGATTTCAAATCACTATCCAATGGTTAAGAACATATTTGGGGTAAATTCAGTCAAAAGGAAAAAAAAAACTTTCATGCAAAAAGCATTTCTCTAAAAAGACAGGATAATTACTGCAGGTAACTACTGCAGCTGCTACTTTTATGTCCAGAAAGATGTTGGAAAAACTACTTGGGAAGCATGCCTGAAAGAAACCTCGTTGCTTTCCAAAAGGAACATTGAATGAAACTACTTTAAAGGCAAAGGCCTCAGGCCTCATTTATATGGGAAGCTTCTGATCAATTTTCATGTTAAAAGGGACTTAATCATTAAGCCTCTGGTAGGTAGTCATATATCAGTCAATACTTAGGCAGATGTTTATCTTCCCTTTAAAGACCAAGATGCATTTTCTTAATTGTGTCTCTTTTGCTTCATTAACTTTAAGAGAGTTTCTCTGTGTCAGTTAGCATTTGTCAACAACCCACCTGCTGTAACACCTGCCACTCGGCTCTTTATTCCTCTTCCAGGTCAATGCTATTCCTGAATACCTTCATATTAGCAGGAATTTCTTCAAAAGGAATTAGTGGCACATTTCATTAATTCAAGTTGGCATGAGATGAACGGAGTTAAGGTGTGAAAGCCACAAATAAGGAAAACAACATCCTGAAGCAGACGGTTTGTTTCCAATCCTCTAGGAACAGAGCCTAATTGAGTTATGTCAAGTGACAAAGTTTGTAAATATAAACATATTTTGATTACCCAGAAAAAAATATAAAGTGGAGTTCTAACCCAAAACTACCTTTATGGACAAAACAGACTTTCATCACATCCTAATAACCGGACCAGCTCAGACACAAGTCCACATGTGTACTCCATAGCTTAGCTTATGCTTAACTTGACTCCAAATTTAGCTACACAAGCATCAAAGTCAGAGCTTGATGTGACACATTTACTCAGTTCAACAAAGCCATAAGCTAATGTTTTTTTCTGACGCTATGTGCATCTCTTGGAAGTTAACTTATATCGTTTTAACATACAAACCCATGAAACAGTTCTGTGGTTCATTACCTGCGTGATTGCTATTAGTCTGCTATTTTAACTATACAATGCAAGTCACCTTTGCAAACACTTAAACTTGTAATTTCACTAGTAGTAATTGCCCCTCATTCTGCGCTTTGTTTTGTACAAAGTCTCTGGGCTCTTGGATGTTGGGAAATGCTTTCTGGAGGTCTGGACTGCCTTGAGGTTCTACATTTTACCTAAATCGCTTACGTTTGCCCGTGACATATGTAATGTGCCAGTTGGACCCTAAGAAGCTTACCGGAAGTTGGCTGTGCTGTAAACAACCATTCTCCACTGCGAAGCGAGAAGTCCCAAGCCAAACGTGGCCAACACTGACTGAATGGCTTTGTTCACTTCCTCTACTTTTTTTTTTCTTACACAGATTATCCTTATTTGGAATCTTTGCAGATCAGGCCATAAATCTGTGGGATACACCTTAAATTTGATATCAATTTGATCATGACATGTATGATTTTGCTGAGTAAGTAAGACTGCAGATTTATGTGTGTGACTGTGAACTTATTGGTATTAATAAACTTCATTTAAGCTTTGTGTAAAACTGCGCTTCTCCAGGGTTTTCCGTCTGCCCCGGGCTTTTTGTAGAGGGATCATATTTTGTCTCTATTTCTGCCTTTGCTGCAGGCAACTTCTCTTTGGTGACAGATGATAACATTTACTCAGAACGACTTTGACAGGAGCTTTGTGGGTCTGTGGTCAGGGAAATTATTTATCCATTTGGCCAAAGGAGTAATTAAATTAGAAAAAAAATAAAATAAAATGCGTTTTGCGCAGGTCATTGAAAGTCTGATTTCACTGGAGAGTTGTGACATTTGTTTCATCACCATTGTGAGCGCAGTCTTTGATGAGATCTGAGCCTTCAGTTCGAGCTACATGGTGGCACAGAATCAGTGACACCAAAGAGCTTTCAGTAGTCATTTAAATGTCCAAGGCCAAATACAAGTCTCACTAAGAAAACTAATATATATTTTACACCCACAGGCCACTTTATTGTGTACATTTTGAAAGTACCAGTTTGCTACAGGTCATGTCAGGTGATCATTCATCATATCGTCTTTCATCAGGTCTAGATGATTGAATATATTACGGTGCTGCTAGGTGATTCACACTTTGTGTTAGCAAGCAATTAGCCAATTTTATTCAATAAAGTAATTGGTGAGAATAGAGTGTTTCTTTTGGTTGAAAGCTATGCTGGAGCTTCTAATTGCATTTGTAGAGGTGAGAATGTGTGTGTGTGTGTGTGTGTGTGTGTGGGTGTGTGGGGGTGTGTGGGGGTGTGTGTGTGTGTGTGTGTGTGTGTGTGTGTGTGTGTGTGTGGGGGTGTGTGTGGGGGTGTGTGTGTGTGTGTGTGTGTGTGTGTGTGTGTGTGTGTGTGTGTGTGTGTGTGGATTTAGAAGATGGGCTTTCAGCTTGACCACCAGTGACCCCCTGCTCCCCAGTTTCAACACTTTTGAATATATCCCTAAGAACTGATAAATGATTTATGTGTGTGTTTGTTAAAGATTAAGCAAGTTAAAGTGTAGTCAGGTCAAAATCATTACAGTGGTTTTATATTTGTGAGACACAAACTACAGCAAGGCAGACGCACAGTCTTCAAACACTTGCTTGTTACCTGCCAGAAGAATCATACATTTATTCTGCCCAATCAAGTATCACAAAAAGGGGAATTGCTGGCAGGATTTCAACATGCGCACCTTGTTCTGTAATTGGTACACTGAGGGATCAAGGTGGAGCTGCATGTAAATAAGTTTCTGGTTACTTTTGCATGTGAAACCCGCCTCGACTTTATGCAGATTCAGTTATGTTTTCCATATACATTGAGCTTGAGAGATTATAAGTTTTGCTTCTGCTGTTGGGAAAAGTATTATAAACATCGACACATAAAAATAAATAGAAGTGTCTGAAATCATATTAAAAAGACGTATTAATGTGAAGGTGCAACATCAAAAGTGTTGCCTTCCCTCTGAATACATATTATTTATACTCAAGGATACAAGCATTTAGACCAGACACCGAATGTTCTGTTTAATGTTTATATAAAGAGCAAAGTCCTTTAATTCTTCAGATGCTTGTATTTATTTATTTTATTTTTTTAAGAACATACAGCAAACTCAAAACAACCTATTTCTCTTAAAAGTTCTCTGTAGCCTTCAACACTTTGACCAATCTCCCTTTTCATGTCTGGTGCAGAACTGAACATTGCAACTATTTAGCTGTCGAATAATCTGAGTGTCTTCTTAACCTCAGTCAACGTAGGATGAGTACCTCACCATGACATAGACAGTGATCAGAGACTCGCTGAGCGTTTGGTGTGTGTTGACTTCCTCCAAACATAAAAACAAACAAGTGATTTGAGATGTAAAGATGGCGGCACAAAGCATCGTATCGTTTGCCGTAGATAAAAATACGTCTGCCGTCAGTTTAAACCTGAAGAAATGAAATAAACGTAGTGACAAGAAGTCCTATAATGTACAGAAAAATGTCTTGCTTTGTGCAAGGGAATGAGCATTGACATGAAAGATGAACATTTTATAGTTTCCTGTTGCCACATCATGCGTTGCCCCAGGGTGAGAAGTTACGTTTGCTGTGGTTCCACCATCTTGTTTGACGTTTACATGGTTCTTACTTAATGATCTTGTATACATCCTGTGGTGAAAGCTTGATACTCTGAACAATATACGAGTAATCCGAAGATGTTAGCTGACTTATTCAGGAAGTAGATTGGTCAGCCGAGGCCAATCCACAGCATTGAATATATTACAGTGTCAGAGGCATAGAAAGGTGCTTATGGAGCATAATTTACCTAATGAGGCTTCATAGGTCTCAGACATGGAACCCGGTAGAGAGATTTCCATAGTACTCTTTGTGATTATGTTGAGTAGTGCTGATTCAGCCCACACGTTCTGTCATACAGTAAACCATAGATTTAGATTATATGCATTCAATCGTTTTTGACATTTGAATGCTGTCACAGCCAGGCTATGCGCTTAGCAGCTTTCACACGCAGATGTAGCGCTACAAACAACTGTCACATGGCATTTCTCTAAGCACCATATCAAAGCATACTCCAGTAAACCTAACCAGCACTTCCAGAAAAACCTTTCCAAGCCATTTTAAGAATGCAAGGATGTTGCGGACAAGAAGTCAAGTAATCAAGTAATCAATGTTTACAGTTGAAGCTAAAGGCAGAATCTGTCCAATATGTTACAGATTGAACGAGGCACAGAGACACTCTCCCTATATCTGCAGACACCTTCTCCACTAATGTCCTTCAAGTGAATGTAATTGGTCTGCAGTGAAAAAGCCAAGGTCAGAATGTGAACTTGGCAGCAGACACATTCTCTGGTAGAAAGAAGTAAGTAAGAAATGGATTAGCTTGACTGTAGAAAGCTATGCTTGGCAGAACAGCTACATTTTTGAAGAACCATAAATCTTAAAATCAAATACCTGAAGAGATTTTGGACAATCAAGTCATCCAGATTCTTCCTGACTCAACCTCCAATGTTTCCAATCTGAGTTTGAGATGCCTGTTCTACACCATTAAGCAACAAAGCAGATATGCAGTAAAGTAAAGAACATTATTGCACAGCAGTAAGCCAACCAAGAAAAGCTCATCAGCCTAAACTAACAGTCTGACTTACTATAGTGCTTTCCTAATCAGGGTGACCACTCAACGCACTTTACACTAGACTAGATCCACATTCATTCACTTGCACTCATGAACAGATATACTAGGGCTTCAGTTCTTGGCACAATCAATTTGTAATAGGAAAGCTAGAAAGGAACCCATAATTTTACAATTCACCCACTGAAAGACAGTTGCCTACTAAAAGATCCCCAGGCTTCTATGATCCACTGCTAATTTGCTGTCAAGAAAACTATTAGTTGTGCAGTAAACAAATCTGGCCTGCATGGAAACATGGTAGGAAAACAGAAAGGTATTGGATGTGAGGTTAAAAATGTTCCACTAGTTAAAGAGAATGGACCAAACATGGGAAAGAAGGTGCTCATGCTAGACAATGAAACTTTTTTGTCTACACACTAAATGCTATATATTGTGGAAAAGTGACACTACTCATTATCCTGAATATGAGACATGGTGATGGCAGCAACATGCTTTTCTTCAACACAAAGAAAAGCAAAAGAAAGGAAATAAATATGCTGTAATCCCACCAGAGGCTCCAGAGCAGCAATAGAAAGGTTTCTGTTTTAGAATGGTCCATTTAAAGTCCAGACTGAAATCCATTTGAGATTTTGAATAATTTCTTCTGCTCACTTTTGATGAGCGACAATCACTGAAGGATATATATTTCTTTCAGACATTCAAAATGCGGCAGCTTTTGATTGCGCTGACTATTCTAGCATGAATATATGCAGCACCATTTGAGTAAACAGATAAAAAAAATAGGCTTTACTTTAAATATCTGAAGTTATGCTCACAATCAGGACTGTTTTCTCCTGTTGCTCATGTGTAAGATCGAGTTCTCTAAATGACTGAGAGCTTGATCCAAATCTAATCTAAACAATAAATCTACTCTAAACAATAAAGATTAGACTATAGTCAAGAGTAACAAAGGACACTCAGCTGTCACTCACAGCAGCCAGCCATTGCTCTCTCTGAATCCGGCTCACACTGAAAGTCGGAACGATTTGATCCGGATACAGGTGTGGCATGGGATCGCTTGTGTGCGCTTGTGTGAGCGGCTGCTCTCATCCTGCGCTCTTTTACAATATGTTGTGCCTCATTTGTTCTCCTTCCCCCTCGAGTTAAAATGCAAATGAGGGAACTGTTTAAAAAAAACATCATGTTCTGTGTCAGACAGTTAACAGCCTCCCCGCTGAGCTATTCGGGCAGGACGTGCTCGCAGAGCTCACCAAGCGAACAGCATTAAGGCATTTAGCATGTCCACTCATGTCACTGTACATTTTAGCTGGCGTGAGAGTGTAACGGCTAATTAAAATGAGAGATTAGTCTACTTTTGAGCAGCTGTGATGAATTACCATCACAACAGATTGATGTGACACTCGCGCCCGATTTCCTTAAAATGTAAAATTTGAAAACACTGTCGTTTTGCATGCCCACTTTTAACCCGAACGCAGCAGTCTGGCAGTCTGTTAGGAGGATGACAAATCGAAAGGAGTTTTCATGTAGTTTTCCAGACTTGTGAGAACAAGATTGACTGTGGAGGGTTTTTTTTTGACAAACTAGCAGTGAAATTACTCTCTCTCACACTCCACTCTTTCTGTCTCTCTCTCATCTTGAGCAGCAGAACTACCATCACCACCTCCAGACCTGCAAATTGAGAGGAAAAAGCCTGATCGTTCATGGTGCTGTTATGTTTCCGTCTAGGTAAAAAGTCTTGTTGCACATTTGTGTGCTTGTTTGCAGGGTTGTTTTATTTTTGCAGAAGCAACTCTGACAGGGTGCTTCTCAGCATCAAGCCTCTGTAATTTTGAACCTTAGACAATTTTTAAGACCAACACTCCATTAGCTAGGAGGGAACCATGTGATCTTGAAAGAGACTTGGAGGTGTAGAAGTGACAAACTAGACAAAGCTTATTGATTCTTCCTTGGAGGTGATTGTTTAGTGTGGTGAAGCTTGCTAGGTGTTTTTACAGCCTTTTCACTTATGGGTCGGCTTTATGGAGCAAAGATTTTGAGGTCACATGCTCAGTGTTGCAGTTCCTAACTAAGAGGTAAAGACCGTTTGAAGCTGTGTTTAACCAATATTCTTGCAGTTTGTATTAATTACAAGCAACATCAACATCACGATGCCAAGCTGCGGCACATTACCATGACAGATGCTTTCTTTACAACACCCCCGGTCTTTCCAAACCCATTTACAAGCTACTTTGGCGTTTTATGATATCTATTTATTTTTAAAACATCAAAATCGATACATGCACTATTCCATACTTCATAAACCTTAAGAAAATACTGTGTTCCGGGGTCATTTCTGCTGCATGAGACATTAACCCAGGGATAATTCTGATTTAAAATGTGGCGATAACGTGTGGCGTGATAGTAGACCGGCTCGCTGACTTGCTAATAACCCCCTATTAAGTTTTACAGCCAATTAAAAGTTGGAGTTTCGGCTTTAATCGGAGGCACGCCAAATCGTCAGGGCCCCATTTTACTCCGCACGAGTCCATACGGCATCGGCAATTTCCGAGAGTGGGTCTATAATTTGCATAGCAGATTATAGAAATACAGAGGTGTTCAGCATAAAATGCTGTCAGAACCATATGATTTATGCTGCATCCGTTTCAAAGTTGACTCCCCTTGCCAGCGCCACCGCGGTTTAACAAATGAAGTGCCTGGTTTGACTTGTGGAAAGCAGACGGGACACGGACAAGATAAGCAAAGCTGCACCCTCCTGCCAAAGGACATGGAAGATTATGAAAGAACTCGTACATATTCTTCAACACATGGCTCCATCCTGGAAGCAGATTGTTATTGTAATCTAACCTGCTGTGAAAGACCCCCGGCTTTAAATGATGCTTGTGCCTAGTCCAACAAGAGGTCATAAAACTAGATTTAATGGCAACAAGGGGTTGAGTAATGGCTTAGTAATTGTTGTGGCACAGTTAACCCTTTTCATGCATGTACTGCCCACTAGAAACAATGAGAAGTGAGGTCATGTTTATCGGTAAACCAGATTTCAGCGACAAGGTGAGAATAAATAGAATTTTCAGTTCTTATTATTAACTAAAGCCAACTCTAAACAAATAGTGTGTTAGGCTTTATTTTAATTAACACTCTGTTTGGCTGTCATGCAGTTTTCTGGATGTTTGTTCCAGATTAGTGGAGGAAACTGAATGCTTGGTTTTAATTCTGAGAGAATATCTGGAAGGTCAAAACAACAACAACATATCGTTAATGTATTGTGGTGCTAAGCTATTCAGTGATTTATAAGCTAACAACATATTTTAAAGTCTTATTTCTGAGCTACAGGGAGCTAGTACAAAGACTTTAGAACTGGGGAGATGTGCTGGACATCTCCCTGGTTAGTGAGAACACAAGCAGCAGCTGTCTGATTTTTCTTTAGGCAGACCTAGGAGTGATCAGTGTGACTAAAGATAAATGCATGGATGAGCACCACAAGATCCTGTTGGGAATTTAGTCCTTTGATCCTAGAAAGGTTCTTCAGGTAATAGAAGTCACCTGGTGCTCAATCCTAATCTGACCAGTGGTAATAAAACTAGATTTAATGGCTAGATGTAATTGTCCTTATGTGTCTCTGAAGGTTCACGTCTGAGTCCATCTCTGCACGCAGATTCTGGGTCTGGTCAGTTGTTTCTAGCTGTGATAAATGAAGCTTTGCACTGAGTCTTGTGAAACAAGGTTGATTTCCTTCCTCTTCAGATTTTTCCTTCATTTTGTCATCTTAGAAACAAATTTCAATCCGTTTTATTACGTGCTTATGTGACAGATCAACATACTAGTGCATGGTTCTGAAGTGGAGAAATAATTTTTTTTTTTTTCACTAAAGAAAATATGAAACATGTTGTAGGACCAGATTTGCTATCATTTTAACAGGATGTGTTCTGGGTATCTTTCCATTAGCATTAGTCGCACCACTTTTCCAGTATGGTGTGAACACTTGATGATTACATTCAACAACATCCCTCACCTGACCCTGCTTCAAACATCTCCACGATTTTAGCCTCCGTTGGTTCCTTAAAGTTCTCAAACAAACCTCGGAGGCATTCACTGAGCAGCCGAATTCATCCATTCTGAATGATCTCTTCTTGCTAATTAGGAGACTTCTGAAGGAAATTGGTTGCAGTGATTGTTATTTACGGATATGGAATACAAATGCATGAAACCCTTTAAAAAAAAAAGATCAGAAGACTGTTCCTCCTTTTTCTTCTGCTGCTTTAGAGTTTTAAGCTACTTTGTACTGGATTACTAAATAGAGAACATCAAAGTTTGTGGCTGTAATTTTGAAGGATGAGAAAGTGTTCAGGCACTAAGTATTTCTGTGTACTCTTGCAGACACGCGATATACTCATGAGCGAGGAAATAGTGGTACATTTAGGGATTACGTTGTGAACACTAACCAGCCTACTCAGCGACTCTCATTTCCAAACAAACCCAATTAAAATGGATGAAATCTTCACCCGAATCTCTTACTCCTCATTTAGAGTCTATTAATAAAGATAAATAAAGGAAGATATTTCAAATCCCACACAGAAACGTGTTATATTGTGTTTTCAGTCTTTTCAATTCAGTTGAGGATTGACAGAAGACAGCGGAGCTTTTTCGTGCATCTGATTACGATGCCTCCCGGTCACCGCCTGACGGCGATGACTCGGTCTTGTTCTTCTGGGAGGTGACCCCGTGCAAGACGCAGAACTTGCTGGAGGGATAATATCCTGCGTGTACTTTGCGGTGAAAGGAAGCATTTAGATCTCACAATGAGCTCGAGTGTCGCCAGAGAGAAGAATACACAACCTTGACAACTTAATCTGGAGTGGGAGGCAAAATTTGATGAATGGATAAATAAATGGATGAATGGCTTACAGTTTCGAGTTCTTACTTCTGGTCGAGTCGGTTAATAATTGTCTTGTTCTTTCCATATTTTTCTTCCCTACTTGAAGTTATTCTTCTCTCAAACAAAATGTTTGAGAGTGTTGCGTTATAAAAGTTTTTCATTTCAGTTTTTAATTTTTATGTGTTAATCTGAGTTTGGCATTTTAGGTTCACTGTATAAATTGGAAAGTAGCAAAAAAACTAAACTGATTTTAGGTTAACAATAAAATACGCTGCTTCTATTATGAAAGAAGGCCAAAAAAAAGAAGCAATAAGGATTTTCTTTTCTGTTTCATTTTGTTTTTGGACATTTTAGTCCAGAAAGGCGGCAGCAGCAGCAATAGAGCTGAAAAGCAGATTTGCACTGGCAGCCACGCTGAAAATATAAACAAGACTCCCGCCATGCGTCCAGCTTTATGAGCCTGCACATGTGTGATGTTTTCAGCACATCCCGTTTTCAGCATGGCAAAAAGACATTTGTCTTAAAATGTAACAAAATAAACGTTATTATGGAAGATCGTAGCTCTACATCAACTTTTTTTAGAAGTAGGCATCACTGCAAAGATTAAGTGAAATCATTCTCTTAGGTTACTGGGAATATTTTAGTCTTCAGATTACAAAGATGCAATAACTAGTGATAAGCAACAGCAATGTGGTTCTCTTTACTTAAGAACAGATTGACGTTTCATACTCAATCAGCACGCAGAGGTTTTCAGTATGTACTGAAAATGACTCCACTGAAGTCATTTTGACCGCCTGCCACAGGCCACTGTAATATGATTTTCTCAGAGAAATCCAATATTTATGTCGTTAACCTTTTCATCCAAAGTGAGCTGAAAAGGGTTGAATAAGCAGGGTGCTCTTGTTGTTTCAATGATCGCTCCCTCGTGACCCGAGTAATCGAGCAACCAGGAGCGCGTACATCCAACTGCGATCGCTTCTAATAAAAGTGCAACAATCAATACGTGTAAAATAGTTTCCTGTTATTCTTCAGCCATAAACTAAGCTTTAGAAACAGACTCACTGCACGTATATGAGGCTCAAAGTCAATCCTAACAAACCTTAAACACTCTGATGTGATGAGTAGAGCCGGAATTACATTGTGACTTGAGATGTTAATGCTTCATATGAAAGTTATTCAATATGCAAAACCGGCAATTGGCTCCAGGAAAAATGTTCTTCATTTGGTTCTCCAGGCATTTATTTTCCTTCTTGAGCCCAGACAGCAATTTATTCTATTTTTACCATCAGTAAATATTTCTATATTTGAGGAAAAACTCTTTGATATGTGAGGAAGACACACATAATTATAGTTCAGTCAGCAATTAAAGAGTTTTTCTTTCCTTTTTTTTATCTTTAGATGCCCCTTTTGATCTGTAAGGCATTAAAGTGAGTTTATAAAACGGTGCAAAAGTTTTAAATCATTCCCCCCTCCCTTTGCTGGCAGGCTTTTTAAAGTGACCTCAATCAATAATTCTCTGGGCTTTGTGAAGGTTTTTCAAAATTTCCTTCAGAATTTTATTAGAAATTGTGAAAGTTTAAAATTGAAGGCTAAGGAAAAAGTGCCTGACTGGAAATACTTCCAGCAAGAGTAGAAATCATAAAAATTGACTCTTTGAGAATCAATATTAATATCTGTGCAAAAATATGTTACTTACACTAAAGGTTGTCTAGATTATCTTTTTTTATTATTATTATTTACATCCGCAAGTGATTTGGAAATACTTTAGGAATACCCCCTATTCCTAAAGTATTAGGAATAGGGGGTATTCCTATGTTGTGGTAAGAAAATGCACAATTGAAATAAGTTCCACGTATGTTTGCGAGCTCTGTAGCGTTAAAGTGCATTAAAGCAAAGATTTGTTTTGCATTTTTAACATTTTCTGTTGCATGGCTTGTAAATCGTTTAATCCAGTGATTCACTCTAGATTATTTTCACAGAGAGAAAGGGGCTGCCATAGGTCCCTGAATGCAACTTCATTTTCAGCCTGCTTTGCCAGATTAGTTCACCACATAAACACAAGTCAATAACAATCCTATATGTGTCGTAAGCAGGAAAACTACGTTTTTTTTTTTGTTTTTTTTTTTAAGTTTTGCATACAAACGCTTCAATGCAACTTCACTCAAATATCTTACAAACTGCATTATTAACAACTTCTATCAAATCAAAGTAAACATTTTAACAACTACCCATTTCAGTAAAGTGCTCTGGATGGAAACCACAGAGCAGAAGTAAGAGGTAAACTTAGACACGGATGTGGAGGAATCGAGCCCAATACATGTAGATACGCTCAATCGAAGTGGTATTTTATTATGACATAATAGTGGTTTTCTTAAGAGCAACTTGGGTTGCAATGAGTTTTGTCATAAGGAGAAAATGGGAAGGAAGCTAAGAGAAGCTGCAGTCTCTGCTGCATCATTAGAAAGTGAGTTAATCTATTGTATAGTTTCATAGCACTTCGAAGTAATATTTACACATGCCAGTATTTGCATTACTGGCACCTAATGATGTTATATAGTCGGAGAGAAAATCTAGAAAAAATTTATTTTGGAATTCTCCTTAAGATGAAGGATGTTGAGATTAAAACTTTGTCATTATTTCTAATATTTTGGGAATACTTAGGTACTTATTAATGACATCTATTTTATCAACTTCAATAAAAAATCAGATTAGAACCTGGGATTGAGAACCGCCTACTCTGATTACGCACAAGTGGGCGCGCAATTCAGATCCAGGAGGAAGTTGTGAGACTGAACGTTCACAGCAGCCGAATCCTTCGTAATTTAAGTGCAATATTTTAATTTAATTATTTACATGTAGTAACCAGTGTCACAGTAGTATTAATTACACCGAATTAAATACAGTTGAATATGTTATTGTAATTTTAAAAAATAAAATTGAAGGGTAAAGCTATAACTGGATTATGATTTTTTTTACTGCATCAGTCAAAATGATAAACAACAAAAAAGTCTAGCATAATGTTAAGTGACATTTAAAAACATTTTGATTGGGATCCTAAACCACATAAAATGAAATCAGGACATCCCAACCAAATAAAAAAATATTTTAAACATGGCCAGTAAACAGATTAAAAATCATCTACAAAGTAAAGTCCAAAGAAAGCCTTAGAGAATGTCTTGGGTGAGTCATTAGATCCAACCCCGATGGTGTTTGCCGTGTTCATTGGATAGTAAATCCAGCTGTAGTCATGGAGACAACATTGACTTTTTGCAAATGATGCGGTTCTGCTGAAGTTTACAGGCCATTACCTCCAGTGAGCCCTGAAGACATCTGCAGATGTCTGAGAAAGGAGGACGCCCGTATCGAACCGATGAGGATCAGTTGAATCTCTGCTCAGGCTCTCATCCCGACCAAAGAGGCCGGAACGGGAGTCGGCTCCTCTACATCTAACCATGGAGCTGGAGATGGATGTATGGATCAGGAACTCGTCTGCACTAATGAGGGCTCCGGGCTGGATTGACACGGTGCCGAAAGAGATTAGCCAGAAAGCAGCGCTCTTGAATTGCTGGTCTGCTAGCATTACGATTCTCCACCGTGGTCATCTGATATGGATCGTGAAGTGGAAATCAAACAGATGTCACATTTGAAATTTATTTCTCAGACTTACTTAAGAATAGGGCTTAAAATATAAGTTGGTTAATCTATCCAAATCCCAGTGTAGAATGGAAATTATGAAAAGAAATGACGTGTTCTCAAGCTAAAACTCCGACATCAACCCTAATGAGCACCAGTATCTGAGCACGGAGCTGTGTTCTCTTGTGTAATGCACCACAGAGGCACTTTAAAATAAACATGAGTCCAGGGAATAGAAATCGACGATTTAACTGCGGCGAGGTCAAAGCTGTGTGACTTGCTGGAGTGAGACCAAAGGAAGCTGGGCGCTCACCTTTTTGAGACGGCAGCCACAGATCAATCACTCTCACATTTCAACCAACTGCTAAAACCTCCAGAGGGGATGGCACACAGAGGGTGGAAAACAGGAGATCAGTGAACTCTATGGAGAGCGGGAAGGAGCAAAGTCTGATCTAATATGGCAGCATTCGCATGGCGTGATAGGTTGAGTGGAAACATCTCCTCAGCACATACATAAGCTGCTGTTCTGAAATAGTCATGTCTGCAGGCTTAAACGACACAAAACAACTTTTCAGAATGCAGGGAAAACATGCTTTGCACTGGGAATTCAAAAACAGAAAATGTTGCACATACACGAAGGCTGTTTCCTTCAGGGATAATGGGTTTTTTGTGCAGGACAAACATTCAACTTATCCTGAGCAGTTCACAATAGGCATCCTCCAATCTCAGACAAATTGAGTAGCAGATGGCAAAATATAAATATATATTTTGGTACTTTATTTTTCTTTTTCACTTTGGCTTGATATGGGAATTGGGAGCAGATATTAAAAACTATGAACTAAATTTATTTGGAAACTCGCCATTGATTCACAGAGCCTAAATATGATGTTATTTTCCAATGGGGAACGCTAACACGTTCAAGCTAAGCTGGAGTTCACTCTCTTTTTCTCCTAGATCCCTACAAACAGGCTGATGTCTAACCCTGAATCCAGTTTGCACAGAAATGGTTCCTTGCAGGATACAAAAGCAGCTCGGTTGGCAGCATGTGAATGCATGTCCTCAGCAAGTTAGCACCATTCAGACTGCAAAGCCTCGCCTTTCATTCGGTAAATAGTTACAATCAAAGCTCTGCACAAGCAAGTAAATTCAAACTCACCAGTTTTTCTATGTGTTTCTAGTTCATTAAAAAAAAAAAAAATTGACCAACCTGCAGTCAAAAATATTTGACGTCATGGCCCACTTTCTTGGTATTGGTGGTGTGGGATTTATCTTGCAGTGTTGTGGTGAAATGTTCTTGGTGTGGTGGTGTCAGCCACATCATAGTTTGAGTCTGTGAGTCTGGACAACTGAAGTTGAATGGGATACCATTCTCTCGGCATTCCTCCCTGAGATCTGTCCACAGTGGTGAGCTGATATCTCTCCAGCAGCTCAGACGATCTGGAGAGGGTTATTCCTCTTCTCGGTGTTGTGTGGACGGCTTCCTGAGGGCAGTTTCCTGTAGATGTCTTGTTGAAGTACCAATGAGACCAGGCTTGGCACGGAGTTGTGATGCTGGGTTTGAGGGTTTGAAACTTCAAAGTCTCTGCATACTTTCTATTTTTATTTGTTAGGGTTTCTGAATCTGAAATACGGCAACATTTACCTTAAAAGTAGTGGGGTTGATGTTGCATCCATCTTCACCAAATGCAAGTCAGAAAACAAGGATATTCCACAGCAATGTCCATTTTTAACCTCAGTAGAAATTTTTAAGCTAAGCGGGTTATACAGTGGACTTTTATGTTATGGATTTTTTAATCATCTAACAGCCCTGTTGCATTAATTGAACTGTCTAGTTCAACGGGACACAGTTTTTATTTCTTAGCTCACATCTTTGTGTTTTTCCATTCTTTCCTAAAACTGCATTTGAACACAGCAACCTCTGGAGCATCGTCTTCGTCATGAGTTATGTTGATCTTGAACGATGGAAAGAAAACATTTTCATATCACGGTCTCTGCCCCCTGAGCCTGAGAAAGATGCCTTTAGGCTCAACAAACCTCGTTAACACATTTATCTCAGCGCGCTCCTGTGGTGTCCCCGAGCCAAGCTGTGAATCCCTGAACCCCATCGCTGCTCTATCTAATGTAACCCTGACCTGCCAGAAGAGAAAAAGCAAAATGATGCCCCTACACTGATCAATAACACATTACTTACAGAGTATATAGAATAAAGTACTTAATCATTGTTTGGAAGGTCCAGGGTCCCTCTGTAGCTCGATTAGGTTGGATCATATGTGTCTGTTTGTTGGGTGACATACTTTTCCAGATCGGTATATGAGTCTATTTGTGGATGATACTGCCACAGTAGTTTATATTAATCCACTACCAGAAATGTGACAGTGGTATCAGAAATAATTGATGTGCACATATCGTTTTTATCGGCTTTTTGACAGACAACTCAATAAATGCATAAAGAAAATGTCCAGTTAGGACTGAAACCAAAGCAGTCAACTTTTTGCAGCTGACTGCTTTGGAGTATGCACTTCAGAAGTATGCACAGCTGTATTGCTGGAATTGCAACAATGATATAATTTAAGGATATGAGTAGACTTAGCGATTAATATTTACTTTGGATCATAACCAACAAGTCTGACTTTACCATGCAACAGTAAAACTGCAGGGTTCTACCCTGTAAAAACATCAAGTTGTATCTGGGATGTGTTCAACCGTCACACAAAACATAAGAGTAAAATTCAGAGTAGCAGGTTTTCTTCTTCCCTCGATTCGAGTTAAATGGCAGAAAACTTTGGTCACGAGCAAAGCTGAGGTCATTCACGATGTGGGATCGAAATGTATTCAGCCGCGTGTCTGTGGATGTGTTTGTTTGGGCCGCGCTATCTCTGCTGCGCAGCTCTGCACCTTCGGCTTCGGATGAGTTGACTGACTTGCACCGCCACCCGTCCGGAAGCCACTGGAAGAAAAAGAAGAAAAAAAGACCTTTTTTGGTGTCGTGGAAGTGTCGCTGTGCGAATAGTGTGTAACTTCATAGATGTGAATATGAATGTCTAAGCAGGAATGTGTCAAAAAAGAAAAATACATATATACATATATATATATATATATATATATATATATATATATATTCAAAAAATCATTTCAATTAGGAACTGCAGGAATTGATCCGTGAGGAGCAACTGAGCAGGAAGAGTTGAGATACTGAGAATATGCCTTGTTCGCAATACAGAGCAAATTATTAATCAGACATGAGAATGAATTCACTTGTAGAAAAAGAAAGAACTTTGGATTTAGTCTCAGTGGGCACTGTCTGCAGATACCTGGTACTGATTTAGAGAGTATGTATTTGCAGTATGCATGTGCACTGTAGTTTATGACTTAATGTCTAGAATTAATATCAGTATGGCTCTAACGATGGGTCTTTGTTTCATTAAAGAGAAAAATGTTACAATCTTAAAGTCAGAATGCCCTTTAACACTCAGGTTGTTGTAACTAATATATGTTTAACAGTAAAAAATACACAATGTTGGTGGAGGAAGTTCAGTAGATGCTCTGTTGAGGCATCTGCAGCAACAGCTCTATGCAGATGCATGCATCTGGCAGCCACGCATGATGCACAATAATTACTGACACTCTCAGGCTTTTTCACAGCAGACATTTGCCACATATTGTAGCAGGAACAAATACATATGACACACCGCATAATGTTCATGGCGGCTGTAGCGGTGTAACCATATCTCAGCGAATGAAGCTGAAACTGTAACGCACTAATGGCTTAAATGCTCTCCAGTGTTTCTAACTTCTGCTGTGGCAGGTGAAATATGTTTTTCTGAGAAAGAGGACTGACAGAAAGATGAAAACGCTGATGATAATCAGCTGATGCAAGCACGACTTCATGGCTCAAACAAAAGTGTGGCTTTCAGTGACAGTAAGAAATGTAAGCATCTTGCTTTTTTCAGGGTATAAAAGTGAAGTAAAAGTAAAACTATGGTACGTGAACACATTCACACGAGCCTTTTGCACACCAAGTGCTCTCAGCATCTGCAAAATTTACACTTGATTACATATTAAAGGACGACTCTACAGTGCCTTGCAAGAGCAGTCATCCTAAGTGAATTTTTTTCCGCTGTACATAGTAATGCACTGCATTTTAAATGAGGAATAAATACAAAACCATTTTGTATTTATACAAAAAATAGGGAATGTTTTGTATGTTAGAAGGGCAGGAAGCTGGTTAGAATTGATGGGATTGTTGATGGAGGTAAATACAAGGCAACACTTCAGTAAAACCTAACAAAAGGCTACTTCATGGCCGCCCACAACTTGAAAGTTTCCCAGTTTCCGATGCACAGATCTGCCCTCCCCTGCAACTTCCTCATTCAACTCCTTCAGTCTAGCCAGAAGCAGTTAGCAGAGCTCGTTATGCGAGCTACATCTCAGTAAAACTCTGGTAAAACATTGATAAAGGATTAACAGAGGAGGGACGTGATGCTGACTTCCTGAAAGCTGTGTTTCAGAAAGTACAGGAGTTTTTAAAGAGACCGAGGCCTGATTTAATGGTTCAACGCTTTAAACTATGAAGGCATTTTTTCTAAGTTATATTTGACAGATACAGCATTTTTATAACAACTGGAGTCAACATAATTACTTGACTGTGCCATAAAATTGCACCGTGTCCTTTGAAAGTACATAATCCTGCCCTGGAGAAATACCAGTGAAATATACAACTAAAACAAGTGAATTCATTAATAATGACTAATTGTGATTTACTGATGCTATCAGTCAACAGGTATCCCAGATTTCTACTCCCCAGGGTCATTACAGGCTCCTTCAGTCTGCGTGGTATTTTAATATCCGTGATAGATTAGTTTGTTACAGCTACATCACACCGGATCCCACAGATTTAAAGCCACCCTGATGTTTCAGCAGATTGATCAAATTTTTAAACGGCTACCTCAGATCTTAACAGGAGGCGATTCATTACGGCTCTTTAAATGATTAAATTTGTTCCATTAAATCTTGTTTTCAACTGTGTCTTGGAGTAGTAGCATTTGTTTCCTCGCCATGTTTTATAATCTTTGTCTTCCCCCACTCTCTGGGACTTATTTAAAAAAAGAATCCTGCAAATGACTCATCCTCAGACTTTGATATTGTTAATTAAAGAAAGTCAAACATTACCAGCCCAATGACAGGGGAATGTAATTTATTAACTGTGGAGGGACCTACAAAGTTCAAATAAGCAGTAAAAACAACCAAATACAAACTGAGCCTTTAAAAGTATGATTAAGTATAATGTTATTTTAAAGATGATCGGCTTTTTGTCCTTTGTTCGTTTAGCTGGCAGATCTCACACGGAGTGCTGCATGTAGCCCTGAGCTAACGACTTTTGCTTTCGTCTGTGGCGCATTTCACAAACCACGGTGACCCCAGCTCCTCATTTTCAAACTGTCTGCATTAATCAATGTCTGTTGTCATCGATGCCGCATTCAGTTCTTGCTCCGTCTGGTGCTTCACATTGGCACACCAAAGGGCAGGGAGGTCCCACAGCAGAGCCACGCTGCCAAACACAAATTACAGTAAATTGACCCATAATTGCAGCTAGTTAAGCTCATACTTTTTCACAGAAATGGTTTAGACTAAAATTATTTTTATTCTTACTAAGAGCTCATAATTAGCTACTTATTTTGTGTGACAGAGTATATTTCACTGTACCACTTTTTAAGTTTGGATTTCTATTGTAGCTATAATGCCACAGGTAAACATGTCTGTAGTAGAAAGTGCTGAAAGTGATAAGTGTGACTGGAAAAGTGCTATATAAGTTCAGTCCAGGTCACATCAAAAAGTGCTCTTTCTTTAGGTCCTAAATTGGTTTTGTTTGAACTTTGACTTCTTTTCCTGTCTTTTTAAGGCCAGTAAGAGTCAGTTTCAAGATTAAGCTCTGATTTGTTTAGTCACTTAATCTTGGGTTGCAAACATATATGACTTTGCAAATGTATTCATGAGCCTTAAGCTTTTCACATGCACCACATACATATTTAAACAAATACCACCTTGTTGGCCCTCCATATAATGCAAAAAAATAAAACATTTATTCCAGCTGTTTGTGCAACTGAACTGTGTTCTTGGACTCGTCTCTTGACATCCACATATACTGAAGCTCATGGTTATAAAGTGACAAAATGCTGAAATGCTGAAGGATTTTAACTTCTCTTATGACA
Source organism: Poeciliopsis gracilis (assembly GCA_911649635.1). Lineage (NCBI taxonomy): Eukaryota > Metazoa > Chordata > Actinopteri > Cyprinodontiformes > Poeciliidae > Poeciliopsis > Poeciliopsis gracilis. The sequence continues at coordinate 7,791,337 of CAJVRI010001143.1, forward strand.
CTAAATAGCAAACACCTTAACATCCAACTCTCAAAATTAAATTTTTACATGGTGTAAAACAACAAACAAATTTATCTCCCATTTCTTTAACTAAAAATAAAAAAGATAAAACAGTTTTGTCAACAGAAAACATCTCCATCATCAATAAGGACCTTTTGGTTGAAAACCTGGCATCCAGTAAATGATAAATTGAAGGATGATATATCTCCCAGGTCCTCTGTCAGGACTTAGCTTTGCTTTCCAATATCTGAAGATATGACTTTGAAATATTGTTCATCTGGACATATATATATTTATTTTTAGGCTTGACCCTTCTTGCTTTATCCTCCTTCTGACCATTGTCATTTTCTAAGCACACACTGCACAATACTGTCATGGTGACAAAGCAAAACTTTGGAAAAAAAAACCTTCAGGGAGTTGGGAGAACTATTGATTAACTTCACCTTAGACAAACAACACCACAGGCTCAGTAAATGGAAGTAAAATACAGTGAAATGGAAGAAGTGGATTAAAATATCTGAACTAATTAGGCCAAGATGTTTACTAGAATATTACAAAACCAGACAAAGTGATATCTTAGTGAGTGTTTTCGTATCCACTCTTTACCCCTTTGCTAATTTGAGATAAAATGCGTGATAATAATGCTAAAAGCCTTTGTAAGATTCACATACAGCAAACAGTACATTTAATGTTCCAGCAAACACAATGACTCTTGAAAGAGTGACTGCAGATCAACACCGAAGAAGGTGATCATGTATTTAAGTAATTATCCAGCCAAGGAAAAAGCCATTATCTTTGTCAATTGTCGATATACAATCACGTAACCTACATTGGTGCAAAACAGCTTTAGTCCTTGTACAGATTTCTTATGCGATTTTGTCGTGAAAGTTTCAAGTCAAACAAATTTTAATATAAATGGCCTGACTAAATTTAAAATGTGTTTTGTTTTGTTTTTTTAATCATGATTCATCTGTTTTATTGGACCCGTGTGAAAAACTAATCACATTCCGAGTTAAATGACAAATTAATTGTCAATACCACATTTTTTGCTGAATTCAGTTTTGGCAAAATCATATTTGTCCATTACAACTTGTTTTGGTTTCTTTTTTTATTACTGGATCAAATAGCCTGATGGACACGTTTACCATTATGGAGAAAACATGGAGGCATGCCAAACATTCCCTGGATTGGTCGTAATCCAAAACCAATGCAAGAGTCACCAAAGAGCAACAGCTACAGCACTGCAGGTCGCATTTGAAAAAGAAAACACTCTAAGACCTGCTTCACATTTTCAGAAAAAAAACAAAACAACTTCAAGAACACTGGGAAAATATGCATTGAACTTTTTCACAGTGCTGTACACTGTATTTTAAATATACAAACTGTTAAGTCTTCATGGTGGAAATATTAACTGTTTTATTTCTCCTAGTGGCTTAACTCTTTTTTTTTTCTTGCATTTAAAGTGGTGTGAACATTATGTTCCTTCATCTCAGTTTCAAGAGAAAAATCAAAATATGATCAAAAAGTGCCAGCAATAAACTCTGAACCTTTGAAGAAAGGTCCTTCACGGGATAAAAAGAATACATACGCACTCACTAGTCTGCAAGGCAGATGTAGAAAGAAAAAGAGTAAAAGTACAGTTCTCCTTTAAAGTGTCGCCCAGGGCTTGTAATGCTGCAGTCTTTGCTCAGATCAAATATGATGGGTTAGGGTTTCATCAGTAGAAAAAGTTGACTCTTTTCTAGAGCTAAGGACCAATATTATGCTGCTTTTATCATTTCATGTGCAGACGATTTAAACAAATATAGCAATATAGTTGCTCCCTTTAACTAAATCCTCAAAACTACTACCCAACAAGGCATTCAGAGAAGCGTTTGAAAGCTGTTCTACATCCAACTCTTGCAAAAAATTATTTCTGCAATCATTTTTGATTGCAGAAATCATTTCGGACATGTGCTGGTTGTGTCGCATGTCAACTTTGTCACAAGGTTGGACCTTAAGGACTCCAACCAGCAGCCGTTTCCCAGAGAGGACAAATACAGAGATACTGTGTTGTTGTTTGTTTTTATTGATGCAACATTGCTTCCTTAAGCAAGAATATCTGTGGGCTAAAAATTATTTTTCTTTTTTTTCTTTTTTTTAAGGAGCTGAACACTTCACTGCATCAAAGCAAACAGAGGAGCAGGGTGCAGAATTGGACCTATAGCTGCTATGTCTGCACTCCAAAGTTTGGTGGAGAACGTAAATTCATGTAGGAATAAATGCACATTTAAGCAAATTGGTTTGCTTTTAAAATCAAGGCAAAAATTCATCTGGATCAGGATGTTTTCAGAGATTTCTGGTAAAACGTCACTTTGCTCGGACAAAAATAGCCAGAGAGCAAGTAATGGCTAACAAATTACCGTATTTCCTGGACTATAGAGCGCACCTCACTATAAGCCGCACCCACAAAGTTGTTTTTTTATTTTTAATCTGGAAAATTTGATTGATCAAACAATCAATAAAATTTTATTTGTGTGGCACATTTCAGCAGCAAGGCATTTCAAAGTGCATTGCTCCCTTGTCATAACAAACACAAAAACACAAAGTCATCAAGTGGGGGGTTCTTGCCTTTGCATCTGCAAAAAAGGTACACTGATTACACTCCTACTGTGTTGTATGGAACAAAATACCCATTGGTATTTTTATTCCCACTCACGCTCACAGTCATGCAGTTTACAGCAGTGTTAACAGCCTTTCAACGGGTTTCCGGCACGAGCCTCCGTGCACCTCTTTCACGGAATTTCGAGCAGGGACTCCGTCGTCCCTCACCGATTTTTGAGCAATTCTATGGGACCTGTTAGTGTCTAGAATTTACAGGGTTTCATATATAAGCTGCACCGGCTATAAACCGCTGACATCTCCGCCACTCTCGCTTTTCCACATGCACAACCAGATCAATGCCCCTCAACTTAACAACTGCATCATATGAAGTTCTTCCTGTGGTTTCCATGATGAGGGTGTATCTGTTTGAAAACATTTCTCCGTCGTGCCTACTGCTGAATAAAAATCAGGGCTTTCTTCCTTGATTTCCAATTTTGACTTCCAATGATTCACTTCCTGCTTAAGAGCCCCCTAGTGATTGAAGAAAATCCACAGAAAAGCCGCACCAGCCGCTTGGTTCTAAGCGTGGGAAAAATGTAGCAGGGAGCTTGTAGTCAGAAAAATACGGTATATTCAAATGTCAATTAGGAGTTTGCTCAACACTTTTAAGTTCACCTGCAGTCTGTGTTTGAATTGGACTCTGGCAGACTTTGGCAGGTTGCCTCATTTTCTTGCAAAGTCAAAAGACTTTTTGTCAGCTGTCTGACCTTTTTTTTTTTTACCTTAATAGAAACTTTCAGTGTGGTCTTTTCCTTCATCTAAATTCAACAAGGAGTCCCTGTTGAGCAACCAGAGTAAAAAAATAACATTGGATTTTAACAGCAAAGCCTGGTAAATGATTTTCACCACCGACCAACAGATTTCTGTAAACTTTTCAGCTCAATTTTATTTAATTTTTTTTCCAAGTCAAACTCATATTTTTCACTTCACATAAGAGTTTTATATTTTATATTTCAAGTATTTGTTTTTGTTAACCTTTACGACTAATAATTTACCAATATTCATGTTTTGTGGACATTATAGTCAGAGTGGAAATTAATTCCTAAAACAACTAAAACAGGCAGCCCATCTAAATAATTGCTTGTTATCCACCGACTTATAAAGATGACATGCTAATTTTGATAACGTCCCTCCACATCTCTTAAATTGCATGGTTTTCTCAATATGTATTGAAAGACAGGGTTTTGTTACAAATGTTATGTCTAAAATTTTTACCCACTTGTGTTATTCATCCACTGCATGCTGCACTAAACCCCGGTGTTTGAACTTCCTGTTTTATATTTGTTTGTACAACAGCATCCTTTGCAAAACAGAGAGGAGAGCACGCTAAATTATTGAACGGTGAGTTCAGACAGGATTAGGAAAATATGGGGACATCAAACGAGCTACAAATACGCTGCGTTCTTCATGTAATGGGAGTTATTTCGGGACCAGATGGCAACAATTTATCTGAATGCATCCTTGTCTTTTTGCCGCATGACTGATGACTTATGATGGAACAAAGCCATTAAAGGGGAGCCACACCCTGGAGCTCATTAAATCTCCAGATATTAAACGATCTGAGGTCCACCATCAAACCGTGCGCAGAAAATAAATCCATTAAAAACGAGTGAGCTTCTCTCTGTGTCAATGGCTGCACTTCGGAGGCTGACACAATCGTTGTGGTGGACAGCTCCATATAGTGCATCGCTACAAAACATGCACTATAGAAAAACTAATTGAAACTGTTCTATTGATTTTCCTGAAAGACCTGCCATTTAGCCCTTTTTTTAAGTCAGTGAATTGATCGTTGGTTCAGATTTTGCCATATAATAATTTCATTGTACAAAACTAAAAAGAAATCTGATACTTATTACAAGTTGTCTTTCCAAATCTGGAATTTGTACATAAATGATTTTAAAAATAAATTTAAAAAGCAAACTCGGTCGAGGGAAACGATTAAACGGTTCAGATTTGATCACTTAAATAACATTAACAAAATATTTTTAAAAGTCATACATTTCAGAAACACTGTTAGTCATTTGTGGATGTTTCGTGATGTGCTGAATTAAACTTCAATCTGTTTTTAAAAGCACTGCACCCCCAAGTTGAAACATTAGAATATGTTTCAACAGAACACTGAAATATATCATTTTTAAAGAAATGAAAAAAAATACATGTACAACCACGCCCTTAACTAAAGAGAGTTGTTGCATTGTCATCTTTTAGTTTTTCTACTTAGACCTTGTAATTTGACAGACTGACCTTAAAACAGAATTGACCCCCCGGCCAGGATTTGTGGGGGTTAATGACCAGACGTGTTCGACAAACACAAATACTTGAGATGACCCTAAATAATAGCTAAGAGAAAAACACTGAGCATTAAAAAAAGAGGAGAAATTTGGCAGTGAGTAGTTCAAAGAACAGTCAAAATAGAGGAAATTACAAATATACCTGAGGCAGAATTTAAAGACACCATGTTAACATGAAGGTTGTTACAGAGTTTTTGAGATGTTTTTCTCTTAAGTCTATATAGACCAGAGGTTTGGCACCAGGCTTAGATTTCCTAACTTACAAATAAAATAATGGGAACAGTAGCATAAGAAAGACCACCACCCATTTCATTTCACCAGCTCTCCTAATGATGGATATGACAAAGCCATAGGATTTATATCGTCTCCATTAGGATCGATTTTTGTTGTCGTTTCTTTTGGCTGTGCAACGTTCAGAGCCAGTGTACATTAGAAACAACTCATGACACTTTGATCCTGGATGATCTCACTGCAACCAGGGGGCAGCCATTAAAAACTCTTGTCAAAGAGACAAATAAGATGCTTCACCATCAAAAGAAAGCAGCTGAGGCGAGCGAGCAAAAGATGTGATGAATTAGAAACACACAGCATCAGAATTGTTATTGAAAAGTGACACAAGAAAGCCAAGAGACACAACGACAACAATACGAAGCAATGGGAACAGAATTTGAAGAGTCCAGTGAAAGGGTGTTGTGTGTCCACAACTCAGACAAATATGATCTTGGATGTGTTCTAGGCTAACTCGCTGTATAATTCTCTCTTTTTTTGACTTCTAATGATGAGGTATCTTGAAAGAAATGTATTCGCCAGCGTCAAACCTTAAGACTCACACGAGACCGAGCTGACTCGAGTTATAACGAACCCAGATCAAACAGGCCACAAGCATTTTAGAGAGAGCCTGTTTGTCAAGGACTTCATCTATATTGACAAAGTCTGAGATCCTGGCCTTTTTCCTGACATGCTGGTTAGCTGCAGATCTTTATTGGCCTCCACACACACACTGGCCACAGAGCTGGACACTTTGCATTGTTGTCCATTTACAGTTTCCGATCAGAAAATATATGGAGATTAATATAGAGCAGTATGAAAAGTCATCAACTGAACAAGCTGTGGTGATGTGATATGGATGAATGTGATTGTGCAATGGAGTAAGTTACAACATTTTCTCATGCTACAGTTATACACCGCAACATATTTTTATTGGGGTTTTTTTGCAACAATCACAGCATTGTGAATTAGAAAGAATATAATATATGGGTTTTTTTTAAATTGTTAGTCAATGCAAATCTGAAATGTGTTAAGTGCAATAGTATTAAGGCGCTATGCATGAGGAAAAAGTGTGCATAATCCGCTTTTCAAGGTAGTCAAATTAATTTTCAGTTTGGGCTAAATTAAGATTACAAATGCTCTTAAAGGGCCAGTTGTGCCAGAATGTATTGATAAAACCAATTCACAAACAGTTAAAATATCAATATTTATAACTAAATATTAATAAACATCTTTTCAGTTCTTCAAGGAGTTTGTGATACTTGTTTTGTGATTTTTTTTGCAATAAAAATCAAAGTGTTTGGGGAACTAACTAATTTGCCATATTTGTGCTCATTTATGTCGGTAAGTTTGACTTTGTATTACTCACTGCATAGATCATGCACTAACCAAGCAGCTATTTAATACAAGTAGAAAAGTTCCTGAGAAGTTTTAAGAAAATCTGCAATAAACTCCTAACTATGTATCTGTGCAAAAAAGTGCGGGGATTTGTTGATTTTGCGTGAATTTCCACAATAATTCTGAAGAAACTGATTGATATAATTGCGCATAAAGAGATAAAAACTGCATTGATTTGATTGATAACATAATATTAAAGCTCACTTAGTGTTTAGTCTAGAATCTGGAGGGCCACACAAAGCGCTATGATGGGCCGGATTTGGCCCACGGGCCTTGAGTTTGACACACGTGTCCTATGACGTATGTAAGTATTTTCCGTGTAGAGTTGGACTTCCAAGTTCAGCAACAGATTTTTGCTTATTCCTCTTTGCAAAGCAACTCCAGCGCAGTCAGAGCGTCTATGTTTAGCTATTTAGGAGTCTTCTTAAAATTTACAAGTGGATTTAAATGTGGACTTTGATCCATTTGACTACATGAATAAGCTTTGATCTAAAGCAATCAATTGGCAGTCTGGATGAATGTTTAGAGGCATTGTGCACATGGAATAGTAATCTCCAACTGGTTTTCTTTCAGGATTGCCTTTTCTTTAGCTCCATCAATATTCGCAGTGAACTTGGACAAAGAAAAGCATCCCCTGCTGCTGCCACCACCGTGCTTCAGATTAGAAATTGTGTGTTTGCATTCTTCTATTGTACATAGAGAGTTTCGCAAAGTTCAATTTTGGACTCATCTGACTGAAACAAAAACAAAAAAAAAAAATTTTTTCACATCTTTGTTGTGTCCTCTGCATTGTTTTAGGCAAACTTTAAAAAAAAAATAGGACTCTGTGTTGTTCTGTCACATAAACTCCCCACAGGAACATGTTGCCTTACATTCAGAACAGATGTCTTCCAGCGAAAGAGTTAAAGCTTAAATCAAAAAATAGATTTAATTTACATAAATATCCGCCTCTCTTTTAGACCACTTATCATCTACGCCCCACTTTACTGCTTGAAAAATAGCTTCTATTAAAAATAGCTAACAACTCAGTCAGTGCTCAGCTCTATTAATAGATCACAGGGGATCAATAAGGGCTGGGAAGACTTCATGTTTTAAAATGAGGATCAGACCAACATGACGAAGGTTCACAGCATTCAGACTTTGAATCCAGAATTTTAGTTGCCGTCTGTTATTGTATGTCTGACATTTCTGCATGTTTGAGAAACTTTGATTAGGCTTTTTTTCCAAAATATTTCTCATTCATGAAGGCTTATTAAAGTCTGTTTGGATTAAATGAAGCTTAGGAAGAATTACAAAGCTCTAAATTAGAGATATGTATGGGCTTAATGCTGAGTCACATCTAAACGGAGTGGAACGTAAAAGCCTTAATGTTGTAACCCATTGCTCAAAGTGAGAGCTGCGCGGTTCATTGCGAGGAAGAGAAATGAACGGCGAAAGATGTGTTTGTCTTCGATAACGAGGGAAACAAATCTCAGCAAATAGAACAGATGCTTCATTTTTCCTCCACTTTATCCAAAAGTTGTTTATTTTCTGCTTCCTTCTGTTGGCTGTTGTAAGAGAGACGCAGAAGCTCTCAAGTGATGATTGATGCTCATGCGCTAAATCCGGAGACAGAGCTTCACATCTGAGTTAAGAGAGATTAAGAGAGCAGCAATTTTTGGTTTAAGACAAAACAACAAAAACAAAAGTCAAACATTTGGCACTTTGGAGAGGTTAAACAGATGCTTGCTTATTTGGTTGTTTTGAGTCTTGCTTTCAACCAGCTGGTTGAATGTAAGTGCAAAGCTCTCTGTGTTTCTGATCTGTCCTCCTGAGGGGAACATCTGACTATTCAGCTGCAAAGTGCTCTGCTGTGATCTAGTGCTAATGGTGTCTGACTGCTGTTTGTTTCTTGGCAGGTAGTGCATTGCTGATTCTACCACAGACCGGGAGCTGGAAAATAATGAAGAGGAGCTATTGACACGTTGGTACAGATTATCCATGTTGGAGCTGTGGCAGCATAGCATAGAATATTTGTCTGCTGAAGCTAAATGTTGCTTAAGTAAAAAAGAAAAAAAAAGAGTGCAAATCAATACCCAGTTGGTGCCTGGTCAATTATTGAAGGTTTAGTCCGATATATGTGGATAATATTTGTTGCACATATGACTCAAAATAGGAGTTTGACAAAAATCTAATCATTTATTCCTTATTGTGTGATTGCAACGCATTTTAAATGTGTTTCTTACCTCATATTATTGTGAGGAAAGGTTTATCATAATGTAAAAGTTTCTTCCCGACAATGACTTTTAGCCTCAAAACGACCAAATTAATACTAAATTTTGTCATTTTAAGTTGCCGTCTGTCATGAAATGCGTACTGTTGCATTGCGCACAAAATTATTCAAAGCCACTGCGTGTCTCATGTTTCAAAATCTTTCCTGGAATATTTTCAGAGCAGATTCTGGATCGCTGCTGTTTGCCCTGAAGCAAAGCGCAAACAGGATTTGATTGTTCGACACTCTGAACTTCTAATTTTTTGACACTGAGCAACACTGCTGAACTCCAATGTGGATTTATCGATTTGATTTGCCAATGCCTGACATCCGAAATGACTTGGACATGCCCATTAATGCCTAACGCACAATCATGCTAATCTTACCTCACCCTTTTTTTCCTCTCCGTTATACATGCAGAAAGTGGATTTTTTTTTGACAATGCATTTGAAGAAGATGAGTAAAAAAAAAATCATAAAGTATGAAAATGTTTGAGGCATTTAAGAACTCAAATAAAATGATGTGAGTTCGCTGAATTAAAACATTAAACACATTTAACACCAAGGCCTAATTTTAGAAAGTTATCAATTAAATCAGATAACCATGTTGCACAACAGCATGGTAAGAAGCGACGGATCAAAAGTTAGCTTTCAGTTTCAACTCAACGTATAATCACTTCAGCTAACGACATGTCAGATGCTTGACCTCTGCTGAATTATGAAATATTTTTACTCTATTTCATCTTCAAGTCAGAGAAGATATTTTTGCCTGCATGTTCACCAACTTGATGGCCATCCCTTTTCTTTATTCTTTAGTCTTGTTCTCAATACTCCAAACCCTAAGACTATAATTAGTATGAAAACATGTGTATTTTTATTTTTATTTTTTACATCAATCATTATTCATACTTTAAAGAAGTAATAAGGTGGAGTCATTGTGCACAGAGATGAAAATGTCAGTAATGCACATTCCTGACTGGAGCTTTGAAATGAGAACTTTCTTGGCACATCTCACTTCTTAACTCAAGATTGGTTCTTCTAGGCAAGGTGTGATCCAGCAAGAGTGGCCTCACACACACACACAGACACAGACACACACACACACACACAGACACACACACACACACACACACACAGACACACACACACACACAGACACGCGCGCATGCGTGCTGCATATCTTCAAAGCCACATTATCGAGTGGTTTTGAAAAACACATTGTGTGTCCAAAGTGTGTTCCCCGTCTGTATGCATCTATTTTTAATGAGAATCCATGACTGAATTTATTATTTAGGTTTGTTCATGAATAAATATGTGAGCCCTACAGGGACATCTTATTGCACCCTTCTTTATGTCTTCCAGACATGCCCGTGTTCAGATGTGTTAAAATTTGAGTTGCAGCTCAATGTAGGCATATCATAAACATTCGGTAAAACACTCGGTCTTACGTTTCACGTTATTTAAAGCTGATTTGTTAAATTATAAAGAGTAATTTTACCAATGGCCCACAAGAGCTTTCACACCAAAGACTAAACCGGTGTTGTCCTTAAAGATATCAAACTTCTGGTGCTCTGAGATTTGATAAATATGCATCATCTACAATTTGAGGAAAAAATTGACTGAAACTGACAGTAGATTAATGGCACCATATATCAGACTTAACTTGACTTAGTGATTGTCCTTGTATTTAGGACACTGTCCACACTGTTGTGCTCCTTTTTTGTTTGAATGCCTGAGGGCCTTTACCCATATGCCTACCTCTCGTACATTACTGGGGGTTTACACGCGTATTGCAGAGCAAGTTAAGCCCGACATAATCTGAAGTGAGGTGGAAGTAATAAAGAAGAGGAGATCCTTTCATTGCTGCTAATGTTTGGTCACTGCAGCCAATGTTGTAGAAACTCCTCAGAAAGTATTTATTTTACATTTACTGTATTAACCTGATTAAATGCAAACAATAAATAGAGAAACACAAACAGGTTCAGAGTCTGTACAGTTACACGCATTTGGAAAAAGACAAATCGGTTTATTTTTATGGCAAATTAATCAATCTATAAGTCAGTAATAACAGATTTACAGATTAAATTGTATTTTACAATTTACAATACCAGCACCGATTCAAAACTAATAAAGAAAGAGGGAAAGTATGATTACAGCTGGTAAATTTGCTAATCATGTAAAAATTAGTTAAAGTTTGATGTATATAGTTTGGCTTTTAATCTTATAAATAGATGGATATTATGTCCATCCAGTTTTCTTGAATAATTTTCTAGACTCTGTAAATTCAAGCTGTTAAAATAAGTTGAATTGCTTTATTACTTTACCACAGGATATGCAAAATTATCATGGCTGCATTGATGTTAGATACAGCAGAAAGACAGTAGTTTGTAGTTTATGGCTCTTTGATCAGTGGCTCCATTATGTCTGATCAGAGTGTTTCCTTTTGGCTACTCTGAAACGTTGTCCTCCCAAACTTTATTACCCTGAACCTTTTATCTCCCTTTTGCTACTTCCTCTTCCACTACAGTTCAATTTTTGAGAGCTGCGGCTGCAGAAAAGGGTTGCCGTATTTACTAGTCTTCTGCCATTGTCTACTGGTTGCAAGACTGCTGTCAAACATCTGCAGGCACATGAAACAAGCACAAAAAAAAATTATAATTATAATTATATGCAATTAAAACCAAAACTGATACATTTTCCACGGTTACTTCATTCTATTGATTGTTTTAAAATACAACATTTATTACAAAGACACCAGCTTCTGTAGAGAAAAATTTAATTAGCATCTTATAACCAGAAGTTCTGTCACATCTTTTTCTTTTTTCATCTCATCTCTTAAGATTAAAATCCCTCCAAATTCAGCAGAAACGTTTGCCATGAACAAATGCATAATGAGTCAGACAGAATGTTTTCTTCTTTTCCTCTTTGTGTCTTATTTTAAATGCCAAATTGTTTCTTTCAAATTGATTGTGTTGAACAGACAAAAGTCCTGTGCATCTTTTCTTAACATCTATTAATTCACGTCCCTTCCTAATACTGAATGTGAAAGTCTCTTGTATATTGAGTGCTTCTGTGTGTCAGAAGAGTGAAGCACAACAAGCGTAGGAGTGTGATGGCGTATTGCACATGAGAGGGCAGGAGTGTGTAAATGTGACAGCTGCTGATCCAAACTATAATCAAATTTGTAGAAAAATGAGGCGATAATTTCCCTCTCACCATCTGCACCAACATTTCCAATGTATGTCACTAAACTGATATAAATATATACGCCTTTTTTTTTCTTTTTTTGTTTTTTGTGTGTCATTGTCCGTTTAGTTTCACGCGACTAATCTTGTTGAGTAACCCTCTTTTATATAATCAGTTTCCAAGTCACCTCAGTGTCCTCAGATATCCCCTGGCTGATGATGTGGTTAAAACCGCCGTCACAGTTTCACTTGTCTCCTGACCCCAAGGCCAGTCATTAGGCCCATTTTGTCGCCTGTCTTCTTCCGTGCTCCGCATTGCCAAGTTCCCATCGCAAATTGCTGAAAAAACACCATGGAAATAGAAATAGGAAGAGAGTGAATCTGTGGCCTCAAGTGTACGGTTCATGGTTATGATAACGCTACATGGGGCTAATATTAACATCATGGAAACTCTTTGTCAGATGTGTGATCTTCAAAAGTAGCATCATGGAAAGAGGAGCTGACAAAAGAGGTGCCAGGGGACACAGATCTTAACTAAAAAAAAAAAAGAAAAAGAAAACAGCGGAAGCTTCACAAAGAGTTCATATTTCTGAGTGTGCATATCTGTGTTACAGCTTTTGCTCTGATCTCTGACAGAGCTTATGACTTCAGTGTGCAACTGGGGAAAAGTAAATATCTTATTTGCTAGCTGCTAGTCACTGCAGCAGTTATGGTGTAGTCATATTATAAATTCACTTTAATGTAAAACTAGCCTTAGCCCTTTGTGACCCAAATATAAAATGTCTGCCTAGATATTTTTGCTTATTTTAATTGTTCGCAGTTATTTAAATGTCTTCTGAGTAAATATATTTGCCCGTTTAGCCATAACAACTGGAACTTTCAATATCTAGCAAGTTATTTTCGCATTTTAGCCCCAATTAAAAGATTGCCCCTCATATTAGTTTCACTCCCTGCTATGGCGGAGGTGAAATTACCGTAATAACCTGATATTGGCTGGAAAGCAAAATGCCTCCCATTTCAGAAAAAAAACGAAATTCTTCAGATAGCGCAAAGTGTGGTGGAATTACTGTACTGCAAATGGCACAAACCCTGAAACTCCTGGCCATATAGTATCAGAGTTCAGCCTAAAGTGGAACTCTGCAGGTGGACGAGGCAAGTGGATAGTTTATTGTACAAACTAACAGCAACACAGAGGCACGCAAAAGTATAAACCTAAGAATGAACTAATTGCATTAAAACATTAAGTGCCGATGTTGCTGCAATGCTGTCGTTAGTGTGTCCTGACAGTGTAATTTATTTATTGTGCGTGATTCAGATGTTTTTGTAATTTATGTAAATTAGTCAAACAATCAAATGATCAGACGTGTCCGGAGAGAGGGGGATTTTTGGAAAGAAGTGTTTTAGCAGTCAGTTAATGCATGTTTTAAGCACCACTTTACTGAGGGCAGGAGATGGGAAAGAGGGTGACTGGAATGAGAATTCTCCTTAATGACAGTCCGAAACACACATGGTCATCCTTGTGCTTGTAAATTACATTTTAAACTACTCAGTGTACCGAAATGCGTAACTTCAAATGTATATTTCAGAAACTAAAACAGAAAATCTTCAGCGGCTCTAAATGAGCGTTTTGGTCTAATTTAGACCATCGCGGCTCTCTGGCAGCAACACCGGAGTAATTTAATTAGCACAGGTAAATTCAAACATTATTATGCACCACCGCTCCATGCTAATCTGCATAATTAGAATACACAAGCAAAAGGCTTGATCTGGTCTTTTTATAACAGCATTAATAAGCTGATACAAATGTTTGATTAGTACACTGGAGTCCACTGTCAAATATACAATTGGGATTTGAAAGAGGATTAAACTCAGCTTGAAAGAAAAGTTATACTTGTTCAACTTTGAGGTCAAACAGCTGCAACATTATTTTTAATGACACCTACAAAGAAAGAGACAGAGGAGTCATGGATAATAATAATAATAATAAAAAAATAAAAGAGTTACAGCTTACAGAGTTACAGCTCCAACTCTTTTGTGGTATACTTATGCACATCCAGAGCCTGAAATTTGTATTATTCCTTACAAAATAACTCAAACTTGTACAGATCAAGTTTCAAGGCTTGCCACTGGTTATTTATTTGAATAAGGTCTGGACTTGGACTAGGCCATTCTATCAAGAAGACAGAAACTTATCTTCACCTACTCCACAAGATCTCGGTATTTTACAAAAAAAGAAACAAATGTCATCGATTATCGTCACGGGATGTGAAACATTCAACAAGTACCTCAAGTGTTCATGAGCAGTAAACCGAATTTCCCGCTTTCCTTACCATCAAGATCTCACTTTCCTGCGGGTGAAGGAAGGGCTGAAAAAGGATTATCTTTTTTGCTGTCAACACACATTGGCTGAGACACTCTACAAATGTGCTCAACAGAGGAGCACAGGGGAGAGTCCTGGGGGTATCGGTTTTTATCACAATCCACACACACAGGCACCAATTACAGCCCCACTCACTTCACTTTGGCACGCTGATGCCCGAGTTACTGTTTGGAGACCGAGCAGACGGATGCCGAGAGTCAAACAAATCTTGCCGTGATCGCCCTTATCCGACGCCTGTCTGTGTAAATGATATTCAAACGCAGCTGCGGATTTATCTTTAGTCACGTGCCGTACAGTGATCTTATCGCCCCTCTTCCCCAACAAACTCTGTTCAGAAAAATCCGCCGTCACTGTACGTCGTCTGCCTGGGGAATCGCTTTCTAGATTCAGTTTTGCCCTCACCTAATCTTCTCCTCTGCACTGTTGCGCTGTTTCCTCCCATCCCATCATTCTCGCTCCATTTCTCTTCATCTCTCCATTTCTTGTCTGTCTGTCTCCATTTCTGACTGTGAATCTCTCTCCTGTTTGGCGTTCGTTCCCCAGAAGCGGCCAGTGGAGTAGAAGGAGTAGAGGCAGGAGTGTATGATTATTCATCCGGGGAGAGGTACAGAGGGTTTTTTTTTTTTTTCTGCACACTTGCTCAGCCTACGGCCAGTTTGCTTTTCTGTGATTAAATTCATCAACACTCTCCCCTTCTCACATGCAGAGCCACATTATTCTCCTGAGAGAGTTGCCAACAGAGCGCTCCCCCCCAGCCCCCCGTCAGAAATAACTTCACACACATGCACTTCCATTTCCGTCAAGTTCACTGAAAGTCTTCTCTCTCTCCCTCCATTTAGGCATGAATCCCCTCAGTTCTCCAGTAAGAACAGAAGTTGTTTGTTCACATAGCAAACAATCTCCAGAGTTTGGTGTTTCCATTTTCCTCTCATTTTATGCAAACTTGCAGCCTGTGTTCTACAATAGTCCATTATGAACCAAATTGATATTATGCAAATAAGGACGGAATGAGTGTAGGGGATGGGAGCTGCACAACTGGGATGGTCCACGGCTGCCAGCAGAATGAATTAATTGTGTCCTAGCATGTGGGGCCAGAAGAAGCAACAGCAGGAGGGGGGGTAGGAGAGGGTCTTTATCCGTCTCGGTACGGCCTGAAGCTCTGCTGGAGTTTCAGATCTGGTGATTAGGCTGAGAGGTCGAGCTGCTCAGCGGAAATCTCCTCTGAATTCTGAGGAACCGCTGAAGGCACGCTCTTCACCACATCAGAGGAGGATGAAAAAGAACTAATGTTTTTTCCTCTTTGCATCCACGGATTCAACGGGCGAGCAGACATCAGACCAAGATCGCAACATTCTCTTCTTGGAACTGATTATTTTTAGCTTCAGACGGGAAGCGTTTTAGGCAAGGCTGATTTTAGTTTACCAAAGAGAGTCGCGATGACGGAGCTCATCATCGTTTGGCACTCGCTTTAGGCTTCTGTCAGCTGTGTCGTCTTTTGCCATCAACAACAACGCATAAAAAATAGGCATCCTGTAAAATATAATCTGTTCAGCTACCTGTGTAGAGGTGTACAAAGGTTTAAAAAACTGCCTTTTATTGTCGGCCTATGCTCATTGAGTTGGGCAATTAAATAAATGACTAATGAGCAGTTTCATAGATTGGCCTGCTTCAACATAAACTTAGGAAGTTTAAAAGGTATGTGTTAATTCCAGGTTTTAAAACTGCAGGTGATGAATGTAGGTCTTAATGAGCTCCAATGAGGAGTTGCTTCTCGGTGCAAGACCAGTCAAAGCTCAAAATAAATAAAAACCTCACTCAGCTAGAAGCTGCATTCAAGAGAACTGTAGTAAGACCCGAAATACATTTGTTGATTTGTTTTCCATGATGAAAGACGTCCGTGGCACGACAAGAGCGCTCTGAAGGGGGTAGGCGTATTCTCGAAATCTGCAATCAAGGCTCTGTGAATGTAAAAAAACACGTTACGGTGCTCTTCAAGAGCTAGACCACTTTTAACACTCAGAAGACAAAGATAGAATATCCCAGGCAGAAAGCAGAGAGGTTTCCAGGAGCTTTCTTCTTCCTTTTATAGCATGTGAACTTTTAAAACCAGAAACATATATTGATGCTGTGAGCAGAAACCTCGGTCAGCCTTTGGGCCACATTATGCTGAGCCAGCCGTTAACAATCACAGCCTACGTTCAAATGCATGACTTTCAAAACTGTTCTGATTGATTTAATGATCAATTTTTATTTTGGGTTAATTAGTTCCTAAATGATAAGAAGTTAAAGAACATTTATTTGCAGCGTAGTCTTTGTCCACAGCAATTATTATTTCAATACGAGTTTTCCCAAAAAACACTATACAAGTGTTTTTTTTGTTTTTTAACTTTTCATAGTGATGTTTAGAGAGAGAGTACTGTGTGCTGCAGATTCCCGTCAGTCACATAATCTGTTGTAACTTTTCAAACATGCACAGCTTTGATTTTGAGGTATGACAGTGAAAATCTGAGACGGCATCAGCGATGTGGACAGTATGTTGTGATCGGTGTCAAATAAGCTCCGGTGTATTTCACTAGACACTCTGTGTGAATTGGCGCACATGATGTTTGTCCCAGCATTGAGACACACATAAGACACACTTTCTTCCCACTAGGTTTTACCATTCTCCAGCACACCTGATTCAAAGGGACAAATTTGCTGAACATCTTGTTATCCGGTTCAGCAGAGGCCTGGTTATTTACCCGTTAGCTTTGTGCTGACACAAGGTAACATCTAGCACTGTTTGCCTTGAGGATCAGCGATCATAAAACTGCTTTAGAGCCGGAGTGTCAAACTCCTGTGATTAAAGTACCTTTATGCCTGTCCTTGCATGGACACAAGTGAGTAAAAGGGTTGAATGAAGTCCTCATGTCTTTATTACGTTCTATAAAACACTTAATTATGCCTTTTTTCCCTTTTCTTTTATTCAGATATACTGAAGCGGTTTTAGAAACTTACAAGATAGTTTCCCTCCAGGTCTGGAATTTGAACCGTCAAAACATTATTGGATAATAAACCTGACAATTCAAGCGATTTCAGGTTTCTAAAAGTGTTTGATAAAATCTGAGATTAAATATTTACAAAAAAAAAAAAAAAAAACTCTCAGTTTGACTATTTTTTGTGAGGTCCCGGTCCCTGCCATTTGAAAAACTTCTTGGTTACATTAAATTTACAATCTAAATCTGCCGTCTGTGTGAAGAACTTTGTTTTGAGCCGAGATCAGTAAAATGGACACAATTCTGGTATTAAAAGCATAAACTGTAAAGGTAATGAGCTTATTGTGATGTAACCAGTAGAGGTAGCTTTGTGACACTCAAAGCCCCGTTTTAAACTCAGTTTGGATAATTACACCATCAATCTCACTTTATAGCACATCCCCTAAGGGCTGGCTGCTAAAATACAGACAACGGAGGAAGGGAGACGCAATTTTGCAACTTCACCTAAAATAAAATTTGCACAGGTGAATCGAATAAGATGATAAAGATTAAAAAAAAAAAGGTGTAAAAATGCAGATGATTCATAACCGGAATTAAAAAATTTGAAAAAAGAAAGAGCAACAAGGGCTCAAAGCACTGGAAAGTCGAGCTGCATGAGACTCAGTTATCTGACCCACAGTCTGCTTTTGTATGCCGTTCACACACCGAAGACAAAACTGAGGACAGAAGAAAGAAAAATACAAACACAGACTGAAGGCTGAGGTGAAAGCATCCTCAGGGACAAATTTCTGCATTTCTTAGCACACAGTAGGATCTGCAACTACCTATTAAAAACAGTCAGATCCACCATTAAATCAACGTAAGGGTCTTAAAGTCTAAAAACAAATAAATTGCACAAAAAATGAAAAATATTTCTGCATAGCGTTTTAAAACATATTCCTAATGCAGTGTACAGAGATAACCATCCATCCATCTGTTTTCTATTCTGAATTAATTCTGCTTAGGGCCACAGAGGCACACAGAAAAAATAATAGTTGAACTATTTATGGATTGTAAGACATAAAAAAAAAGATCTCATAATAGAACACTTGACCAAAAAAATATTAAAGACTCTAATTTATACTTTTCCAAGATTTCACTTGAAAACACCTGGATGATATGCAAATTCCCCTGATGTACATACTGCAAGAGAAAAATGCCCGAGGCTGTATTTCTACCTTAGGCACTGCATAATTCAAGAAACAGTCTGCAGTGAATTTTGGTGAACAGCATGAAAATAACCCCGTCTCTTACAGACATGGCATAAATCTGACATGATACGTCTATCCTTCAGCTAAGGCTGTCTTTCCTACAAGGAAAAAGAAGCTTCATTATTTTCCCAGGCAAGGATACATGTTTTAGAACAAGTCCCAGAAAAGTGTCCTCAGTCATACTACCAAGAAATTCAAATCAATGTCGGTTCTTTAGCGTTCTCGACAGGAAACCTGTTGTGATGAGAAGTAAAACTAACTTTTTTTTCCATGACTTTTACCTTTATCCAACTGTATATTCACTTTTTTATGTGTAAATCAAATGTATTTGTTTTTATTTTATATGCGTCATGTTAGATATTTGTAAAGCATATGAAAATCAACCTTTGGTACTATTTAAATCTGTGTCATTGTAAATGCAAGAGTGGAGGTTGGCAGAATCACAGCCAGGGGGTAAATAGAAATGATTAGCAAAAGGATTTAATGAGAAACATGAAGCAGAAAGCAGAGCAAAGTCGAACAGGGAGCGGACTGGGAAGTGTGGAAGAGTGAAATATTTAAAGTCTTCATTTCTTGACGACCGCAGCTAACCCAAAAAAACTTTGAACATAGTTTGAACATATCCTTGATTTACTAACAAAATGGCCTGCCTTGAACCAGCTATGGGGTGTTGTCAAGAGGAAAAAGAGAGATGTCAGGTCTGACAATGTAATGCTGAAAACCTGGGCTTCCATTGCACCTCAGCAGCAGTGCCGCAGGCTGATCACCTCCATGCCGTGTTGCATTGATGCAACAGGAGCCCCAACCAAACACTGAGTGCATAGAAATAAACATGCTGTGCAGACGCCTCCCATTTCTGGTTAAAGTATCCCTTTTTATTGATGTTATGTACATTCAAGAAAAAAAATATATATATATATATATATATATATATATATATATATATATATATATATATATATATATATATATATATATATATATATATATATGTTATGATCTACCCAAAAACTGTGAATGGGTCTGATGACTTTAGATGTTGCTTCAATATTTCCACATAATGTTCTTCTCTCGTGAGACCATTTCATTTTTTGAAGCGCACCAGCTCGTTCTGCAGAAAAACAACCCTGTGTTAAACATACGTCACAGTTGGGATGGTGCAAGTGTTCCCGTCTAAAGTACTTTTTAGATTTGGGAGATTGCTTCCATTTCAAGACAGGACTTTTTGAAGTGACCCGCTGTATATGGTAAATGTCCT
Source organism: Poeciliopsis gracilis (assembly GCA_911649635.1). Classification (NCBI taxonomy): domain Eukaryota; kingdom Metazoa; phylum Chordata; class Actinopteri; order Cyprinodontiformes; family Poeciliidae; genus Poeciliopsis; species Poeciliopsis gracilis. Next base: position 7,811,234 of record CAJVRI010001143.1, read on the forward strand.
GTTCTTGGAAGCACGTTATCAGCTCCAGAGGACCCCGAAGAATGAGACTCATGCTTCGGGGTCATGTTGCACCACATTCAGCCATTCACCCACTGATGGTGGTAAGCTGTAGCCAAAGCTAACCTGGGGTAGACTCATGCACCGAAGCTACCAGGCCCTCTGACCACCAACAGCAGTCAAGGCAGGTGAAGTGGACACAATGACAGAGACAGATGGGGACTGGAACTGGCAACCCAATCGATAATGAGATGAACTTCTGCTGTCGCCACAAGTTTCATCCACCTTTTCACTCAATGCTGTGATGCATTAACTTAATTCTTTTAACATCTTTCAAACTAGGATTTTAACATGTAAGCGGTCTCTTGGGGAGCAAACGCAGTGAATAATATCAACGTTTACATCTCTAGCAGGATAATATCATCATACTAAACACTTCATTTATCAAAGTTTGGAGACAACCTGAAGAAATGAACTCTGATTTACCAGCATATTTATCTGCCTCGCCAACTCCAATGCTTCAGATGAGGATGCATGTTCCTTCAGCACTGATCATTCGTTTTTTATTTTATTGTTTTAAACTAATGAGGGCACATTAGTTGTACATTTGGCCATTTTAAAGTGCTTATTCACTGTTGCAGGTTGTAAATGAGGTCATAGGTGGAAAGACCAGGATGACATGCACTAATTAATTATTACTAATTATTTAAGGATACACCTACAGTACTCATTATATCTGAAACATAAAGTCATACTTTATTTGCTCTCAGCAGCGCTTTTAATGGTTTTTAGAAGCTGGCGTTTCTTCTCCAGTGGGTTAATAGGTAGGCATTTTCTTTTTGTGTGGATTTTAGTTTAAAGGTGAGAAGAGCACACCAACAGGTCTTTCAGTGGCTGCTTTAAATTTAGGCTTTTCAGGTACTTTTCAGTTGACACTGTGTTTGTTAGCAACGAATGAAAAATAGCCAACAGATTGCAGGCATAAACCAATCTCCCTCTGAGTGCAGGCGGTGTAAACACACACCAGGTGAAGCCAGAGGTTAAGCTTCGCATGATTAAATGGTACAATAAAAGATGGCATGTTTGGACTTATGTAGGTGTGTCGACATCACAACAGCCAAAAACAAATATATAAAGTAATTAGCTGAAGGTCAAGCAACAGTGCAGCATACAATGAGCCAAAACAGTCATTTGATGAATCAGCCTAATCATCACCAATCCTCTGTTCGCAGAACCAGGAAAATAATGACTGGATAAGCAACATGGAGCTTCGGCATCAAAAGTAAGAGTAGGCGGTTTACCAAAATCGAGCATGAAGGATTCGTAAAATCATTCTGGTAGATTGTACACGCCAAGAACAGGTAGAGAACTCTTACTCATATGATGCCTCCATGACCTCTCCATGACCCTGAATCGACTGCCTATGGTTTGGATGAATTTTTATTGTTGTGGTGACGGTGTGAAGCTGAAGTAAGCAAAAACAATGGATCTCCCTGTTTGTCTGATCCTTCTGTAAGCCCATCCAACTATGCTTTTCTAATAAGTCTGCCAAATCAAACCTCTCCTGTTGACAACATCTTAAAGAGCCGAGTCTGATTTCAGAGACGCCGTGCTACAAAACAAAACATGCAAGAAATAAATAGGAGTCGATTCTAATCCGCCGTTTCACTGGAGATCATTACTGAATCTGATCTTGTGAAGAACCTCCAGCAAAGCAGTTAAACCCCTCACTGGGAATTCTTTAATTGCATCACTCCACGATCGCGGCACACTCCCGTCCCCTTGGGAAGACGAGTGCCACTTTGTGTCAATCAAATTTGCAGTGTTTAACCCCGTCACCTGTCATTCATCTGATTAAGCACTGTAAGTAATGAGGATGCCGTCACTGGAAATGATGATGGGTGCTGCAGTTTACATTAAACGGTGAGTTGTAAGCCTGCTATACTTTACGGTTACATGATGTTGTGATGAGTTAAAGCCTATTTCTAACTAGTTAGCATGTGCATAATTAAGTTTGGGCATTTTTTGACTCGAAAATAAACTAAACTGTTTTTTTTTATTCATTTAATTGCAATATGTCATATCTCTATAGGCTAAAAATGCTGTTCATCCAGTTGTAATTATCAAAAACTAAGGAAAGAATCTACACAAACTGGTAATAAGAAAAAAATAATTTTTTTTTAAACATTATGATGATATAAGGCAAGCAACATAAAAACATTTTTTTTTTTTATAAATAAAAACCAAACTAAAAAAATTAGGAGATGAAGTACAGTTAGAAATACAGTAAACGCCTCGCCAAAAAGACAGAATCCGGTTTCTAAAGAAAATTCTTTACACTGTCGCACGATATATGACAAAAAAAAAAAGAAAGAAAAAAAACTTGACTTTTGGAATTAGAAACAAACATTTTGCAATGTGAAGAGACAGAGTGACTGGCAGAAACGCACCACTTAGAGAAACATGAGGAAACTGGCTGGGTCGCTACAGAGGTGAGTTTGCTTCAGAGGGATTTGCTGTCATGACGATATTATTAGAGAAGTGTCTGGAAGCTACCCGCAGTTGTTCTGTGTGCACAGCTGCATGAGTCTGTAGTAGGTATAAATCCAAACTGTTGAAAAGACCGAGCTTCCTTGGAGAATAGAACCTTTTTTCCCCATTTCTTTTCTGTCATCTTCATGCACTTCACCCGAGGGCCGAGCTGCTGGTCATTACCAGCTCTGGGGAGCATTTTTGAAGAGGCAGTTGCTATAAAAATGCTGTATACAACAAACATGACTAATTAAAACTGACTTCACAATTTTGAAATTGGGCCTCCGTCTCTTTAAGAAGCTCTTGCTCTTTCTGACACTCCTTTAATGCGAACATGAAGCCGTTTACAACCTTTCTGATGATACGATTCGCATGTCCACCGTGTTTGTTAATTGCTGCTGCCGTTAGTTTGAAGGAGCTGAGTGGGGAAATCATGGAAGAGGAGCACTCTGAGAGACAAACACTATGTTTGGATACTAATGCTGCGTTCAGACCAAACATATTTCACGTGTCTAAAATGTATCCAACGCCTTTGTGCAATGGAAAAAGAAATATAGAGTCTTGACTTTATTTACTGAAAGCAAGAGAATGTCATCAGCCATCTCTGTTATGACAATGTTATTATTGCCATGCTTGGTGTGCATTGAACGCTCAGAATGGTTCAAACTCGCAGTGTTAGACATGCAAGACGCGGCACGAGATGCCTTCACATGTCCACGATCTGCATCGACACTGAATGTTAGCCAGACACACCTGACGCTCCAAACGCGTGCCGTCTGAACGCAGTGAAGCTCAGAGGATGAGCTGCGAGAAAAAAGCCGCACTCGGTGTTTATGAACCCCAAACGGTTGCCACGGGAGAATAAAGGGTTTCTGAACCACGTATGAAAGAATCAAAGCAGCACTCCAGGTATGCTTTTGATGAGGAAATAACATTATAACATGATGTAAAGCTTCCAAAAAGTTAATTTTACATAACACACCGTCTTGAAGACCTTCTACCCTGCCAGATGTTTTCTCATACAATCCAAGTTACAAGACACAAGATTGACGAAAATATTTTGATAACTTTATTATTTTCTCTGCCTTGATCGTGTCCATTCAGAAGACTTCGGTTAACATCCGGGTAGCAGAAAGCAGGAAATCTCAGACTTTTTCCAAATAAATTTCTTTGAACTGATGCAAAGTACAAAACTAACTGCAAAAAGCTGCAAACCAAAGGAGATTTTGCTGTGGAGTGAACTGATTATTTGGCGTTTAGAAATGATAAAAACAGAGTTAAAATAAAATAAATTAAATCTGAAACCCATAAGTTCAAACTGACTGCTTTATTGTAAACTCTTATTTTTTACATTTATGTTTGAGGGGTTTATTGCACTGCAATGTTGGCACTTCCTGTTGCTTAAAGCTTAGAAGAAGTGTTTATTTTTTGGGTCAGGGGTTAAGTTTAGTACGGAGGTGTGAATTGAATTTATGTTAGGTTTAGGGGTAGGTATATGTTGCTAATTGGGTCAAAGTTAGGCTATAGAAATAAATGAAAAATAAGTGGAAATCCCTGTGAAGATAGATTAGCTGTTGTTCACATAAATCTTTAAATTGGTGCATATTTATGTAAACTTACAGAACAGGAGTGAGTCCAGATATAGGTGCAGCGGTGGTGAGGAGAAAAATTCAGCTGAAGCTTAATACTTTCAGTTCCTTTTATCATTTATTTTCCTTCAGACCATCATTCCCTGCGAGTGCAAGTAAACTAAAATCACTGTTGTCGTCTGTACGTCACCATTTTAAAGATTGTGTTAAAACACTTTGACACATGGAGGCTTCCATGTGCTCTTAAATTAAAGTGGGAAAAACTGTAACATGACCACTTTTCAACTTACTAAAATTCATTATCAGTTTTGTGAACCTTCAGTCTCTTTTACCATTTTCTAAATCCCCAAACTACAGCTATTATGTCTGCAGCAGCCTTTTACCTTCACTTGCATCTGTTGCTTGGTAACAGTTTTCTCCTGCATGAACGTTTCTTCTAAAAAAAAAAAAAATAAAGTATTTTAAATGTTCATTTCATAAAACCTTTATTAAATATGAATATACATCATCTTAAAGTGGCCATAAAAGTTATAATTTAACGCCACATGTATGATAAGTTGACTTCTCCAGTTCAGTACTTGGTGACTAAAAAAATGCAAGTGTAATAACATTACACTCTCTTTGTAAGATGGCTAATTTAATCACACTATGTTATTTAGTCATAAATTAGTCATGCTAATCTTTAAGCTGATCGTGCTCATTTTTCCCCACTCATGACCAAGAAACCCACAGCTGAACCGCTCGCAGTAAACGCGCTGCTTTGCATGCTAAACCTTGAGGGGATTTCTAATTAGGTAAGAAAACAGCACAACACAGTGAAGAGAGGACCAAAGCAAAGGGAGGATATTAGTAGAAGCCCAGAAAAGGGGGCAGATGGAGGAAAAATGAGAGGAAGCAAAGAAGAGAGAAGGGGAAAGAGAGAGGACAAGAGCAAAAACAAAACAAGAAAAAGCAGCGTGAAAGATGACAGGAAGCGTGGGACTTATCAATAAATCATATCACAACAGCAGCTAGAGATGGCTGTGGAAATATCAGCCTGTGATATTGAACAGATCACAGTGGGACAGATGCTCGGAAAGAAGTCTGAGGACTGCAGAGATTTGCGCACAGAATGAGATTTACACAAAGAGATTAGCGCGGGGAGCTCATGAGAAGTTCCCCGAAATGAAATTAAAAAGATTGCGGGGAGTGAAAACTCCTCACCCTCTCGCCGCTACAGATCGACAGAGAGGCCACGTTCGAGCGACCTCGGCCACCTGACTGTCAAGTCGCCGGTCTCTGCGTCTCCAAGCGGACGACACTCCAGAGGGGCAGGGTTAGGGTCCATGCCAACACACGAGCCCCCTTGTAAAGCCTGCATGAGATGGCCACGATGCGGCCAGGGACCGGACTGGGTCAGCCAACACTGGAGAACTGGTACGTGCCCAGACTTTGCAGAGAAGCCCGTCGGGCTGTGAGTCAATGAGCCAGAAGGTTACCGTGTTTTTCGAAGCTTTAAGAGCTTCGAGACTAAATGTGCATGAAAGGAGAGGGATATAAAAAAACAAAAAACACCCACACACACCAGAAGTGAAGCAAACAATCATGTAAACAAAGCATTGAGCTAGATACTTGCCCCAGTTGGGCACTGTAAGCACAAGCTGCGTCACAACACCACCTGGATGCCGGCATACATTCTCCTCCCTCTCAGCCTCAGCTTAAAATTACATTTAAATAAGAAGCAAAGATCAATTTCAGTTACGTTTCTCTGTTGTTGTTGTTTTTTTTTTTCCCTTTCTTTTTCCTATTTGCAATTCACACGGGTACTCAAGGACTTCCACTCATACTTGCAAATGATGCGTGGGAGTACCGGTAAGTGGGTTCACGGGGATGCTGGGAGGTACACCGAAGACCACCGAGCTCGGCAAATCAAAACAAATGTTTAAGATGCAGCCCATTAGGAATGATTGCCTCCGATGATTGAGTTTAGTCGAGGCGGCTCGGCAGAGGTGACGGAGGGAGACGTTACAGAGAGCGGTTTCAAACTGGTTCAGAGTAAAGCTGTGCTTGCTGTTTCAGAAATATATGTAAGAAAATAAATTCAGAAAATGCGAGGAGCTAGGATAGTTTGCCTTGCAAAACAGTTTTCATAATCCACAACCTTTTTAGAAATTGATCAGATTACAACCACAAGCATTTTATGCAGTAGAGTGTTACATGCACTACTTTTTGTTACTTCTTTAAAAATTTAATAAACAATTTTAGTAAATATTTTCAATAATGAGTAAATCATTTCAATAAATACTGAAACATGTGATGCACAAAGACCCCATAGAGCAAAAGGTATGTCCCTTCCACCTTAGCAAATAAAGGTACTGAATACGTTTGTCAATTTTTCTGATAATAATGGCTCAAGTTCAGTCAAGAGAGAGTGCAAAATGAACCAAGTGTCAAACTGACCGTTGTGCTGCATTTTCTTATGGTGAATTTAACAAAACTTGTTGAGATGTTCAGCACTTGAGATGCAGATTAAAACTTATCTTTATAAACTTATGTTATAAAGGCAAATGCATATCTTAAATTTGCAAATACTGAGGACGTGTCTTTGTGTAGGTGCCCATGCTAAGAGAGTGCAGTGGCTCGAATCAGGTACACGGTGAATCTGTAACACGGTGAGCCAAATTTAAATCCGAGCCTGCTGGGACATAGTGAAGGAAAAAGCAAAGACCAAAAAGAAGCAGCATCTGGCTGCACGTCAGTGAAACCAGGGACTGCAAAGCTGAGGGCTTAAAATGAAAATATCCATCAGACTGCGGTCAAGATGAAAATATGCAGTTTTCCATGTTGACATGAGCTCATATTTACTTATTTATTAAACCCATCCTTTTAAATCTTCTTCCTAAGACACCTTAAAGTCAGATAAAAGGACATTCAAACAAAAAAGATTGAATGTTATGAAAAAATGTTATACTTTTGTCACACATTTTCCATGTCAGTCGATGCGTTACAAGATGATGCAGATGGATCCCAAACACCAACTATGGCCGCCCAGTGCAGCCGTATTTCACTGAGTACAAGGGAAGCCTTCTCTCCACTGACTGGAGACACTCAAAAAATAAGGCAAAAATAAAATTACTGTTTTTGAGAACTCAGGGCGTCCCTCAGGCCATGACGCCCAAGGCGGTGAACCATGTTGCACATAGCAAAAACTGTCACTGTGAATAAGAAAAAGTAACTATAATAAGCGAGAATATCTGAGAGTTTCACTCATTCATCAAGAAAAATGCATCAAGGACAGAGAGCCTGGGCAGTGAAAGACTATCAATACAGCAGAACAGATTGTTTTTGTTGGAATCACTGAGATTCTAACAAAGTTTCTACTGATCCATTCATGGACAGAAATTGTGAAGCCACTATTGCTGTTTGAAAGAAGGCATTGATTTTCTTGTCCCCATTTTTCTTACTTTTTTCCCCCACAGAGTTTGCACTTTCTCTTGAAGAAAATGAAATGTGAATCCACACACAGTTTTGGTTCCCCCCCCCCAAAAAATACAATACGATTAGAAAAAGCATTTCGGCTTGGCTTTCAGAAAACAAAACAATTCCAGTTAAAATGAGCTAAATTCAAACGATTAGAAATAGTTTATTTCTTTCCACTCTGCATTATCAGAAGTCTAACCAGAAACATAGATAATTAGAATACATTTGTACGTTTGGATTCTGATTTAAACTTACTTTGGACAAACCAAAGACGTCTCAGATGAGAAAGGGGGGGGGAATTTACACCATTGTGTTTCTGCTGTTTATAATATACTTAATTAATGTACCTTATATGCGCCATCAAACAAAAAGTTAGTCTTCAAACAGCACCAGATTGGATCCCGGCTCCGTTAAGTGCCGATTCGTTGCCAAAGGATCAAAGCCTCCCCCATATCCAGGTTAATGTCATGATTGATTGATCAGAGCTGAAAATCCATGTTTGTTTGAACATCCCAAAGCCTCTTGATTGATCACTACACCAAGTGAATGTAAAGTGTTTTTCTTTCATTCTTAAATCAACTGTCTCCAAGCTGGAAAGTGGATATCATTAATGGATCTGAAACAACGTAAAAGCTTTTTCTTTTTCTTTCCTTTGGTTGTTCTTATCCTTGATAAACATTTAATTATTTTTGCTTTGGTCTTACTTGTGCGCAATTTATTTCAAAAGACCCTCAATGAGGTAGAACATTATATATGCTGTAATATTGGCCTGATCCAGGTGAAGCCCACTCTCCCTGAGAGCCGCTGTGACCGGCATACCGAGCGCCGCAGCGCCAGTACGCTAAGGGGACATTGCGCAAGGCAGAAAGAAAAGAAAATTAATGAACGCTTTAAATTTTAATTTTGAAGAGGGGAGGAAAAAAAGCCATGCAACCAGGAACAACAATGACTCATCCGACAAAACGTCTAGATTGTGGGCCTGTTAGCGCTATACGAGAGGGGCAGGAACATCATAAATGTAATATGTACTGAACCACGGATGGGCTTAAGCCAGAAAAAACAATCAGGATTCCGGTTGTCCGCGTGGCGAGACGCCGCACTGAGACGCAAATGCTTATCGACAACAAGGCAGCCTCCTTGAACTAAAGATCGTCTCAAGAACTTGGCCTGCTGGAGCATTTTATTAAAGGAGGTATAAAATTAGAAGTGATATATGGGCAACAAGGATGACATGATTGATTATTTATTATGAGCCATTTAGCAGCTGACTCAGAGCTAATTATGAATGATTAATAAGCCAAGTGGTCAGTGAGCTGATCTATTGAAAGTGGTTCATTAACATCATTTTTTAACAGCGTCTTCTGGGCAGTCTCGTTCCCTCATTACAAACCTTCGCTAAGCGATAGCATACATCCCGGCAACGCTTTGTTCCAGGCTGCGCCGCTCCGTATTTCAGAGGCTGACCTTGTGTCAGCGAAAAACGTGTCAATGTTTACTCGTAAGTCCCTTAATCCTTCACAAAACGATGCGTGTAATCATTTTATGGTTGGGTTTGGAGTGAAAGGAACGCCATTTCACAGAGGCATCGCCAACTTTCCATGATGAGCCTGCTACATGCTATGCTAAGGATTAGCCTGCTCGTTTTGCCAGAGATACTTTGACTGTTTTCAACATGTATAAACATGCATACACTTCATGTTAGCTGCAGTATTTAGCTGTTCGTACCACCAAAAACAAAAAAAAACAAATTTTTTAAAACTAAGAAATTCCATTGCTTGTCTACAAGAAGTGTAGAAGTGCCGTCTTCTCAACCTGAAGCTTGAAACAAGTTTCTAGTTTCACCCCGTGTGTGAAGCAACATCCACTTTGGAAAATTCTCAGTTCAAGAGCCAGGATTTCAGTCTTCAACGTTTAAAGGCAAAACAAGCACACAGTCCTGTTTAAAAGCTGTAGTTTCATCAAATTAGATTTTCACACAGAGCCCAGCCAAAAAAAGAAGAATACTCTGATTTGTGTTGGAGCCGTGGTTGTGATGCAGTTCAGGGCTAATTGACGCAGAGCAGATTTTCTTTTTCTATGCAAAAAGATGTAACCAAAACATTTAAATGTTACAATGTAGCTATCAGTGTGACTGAAGTAGATGGAAAATAGCATCTCTGTCTATGAAAATGTTCCTTTTAATGAATGTAATTTGGGTCTTGTGCTCACAAGTGGCCACTCCAAAGTGTTTTATTACCTGGTGTAAAATGACTCACGTCCGATTGAGTCTGCCTGGAAAGCCTTTGTCTGTGACAGACCAACACTGAGCTCTCTCAGAAAGACGTGTTTGTACGCCAAGAGAATATTTAAAGCAACACAGAAAAAAAAAAAGAAAAAAAATGAAATTGGAAGATGGGATGTGCAAAATACACTGAACAATCTCAGGCCGTTTTTTTATATCTTGGCATATCTGAAAAAATGTATTAGATGGGTCTAAACATGGGGGAAAAAAATTTGGAAAAGCATTTTCTTGTTTAATAGTGCAGACAAAGGTTATCATTGTCCTTGGCACGATTACATTCATAATTTATACATATATTTGTGACAGAATGTTTGAATGGATGGAAACCAGGTTTAGCATTTACATTAAGCTGAACAATCAGAACATGCAGCTTAATGTAACATGCAGCTTTTTTATTCAATAGGGTATTTAAATTTTTGAAACCTTGAATATGAAGAAGCTCCTTCAGGTGATATGGTATGTACTTTCTTTCTGAGCCTAACAAAGTATAAAAGAAAAGCAAACAAAAACAGTCTATTCCTGGAATACAGAAATCTTTAAATGCATTGTGAAAATTTTTCATTGGGAATGCAATTTATCCCCGAGTCGAAATGTTTCATAGGTAAATATTTGGTCCTGTTGGAGAGTTCACTTTCTCATTAAAAAAGCAAACTTGCAATTTTTCAACGTTTCAGTGCACACAACTTGACCATTTTGGACTGAAATAACTGGTAAAAAAAAGAAAAGATAAAGGAATAAAAAGAAACAAATTCAAGCTAAAATCAAACTTGAGAAAAGAAGCATGTCAATGTGTCCATGAATGCTTCGAACAGATGAACTGAAAGTTCAGCGAGTTGATTTCTTCTCCTCTGATCCAGCTATCCATCGATGATGTAATACCGTTTATCCTAACAGGTTCATGGAGTTGTTCCAGCAAATTGTATGAATGAAGGATTGCTTTTACCTTGAACCATTTCCCAGTCTGCAGTCAATCTACCACAGTCACACGCACAGACAGACACACTGAACCTCACAGTCAAAAAAAAAACAACAGGTTTTCTAATATATTTTAATCTTAGGATATTTTCATAAAGCTGAGTGAGGATGCAGACGACTTTCATTCAGGGATCCTGGTCTACAAAGATTTCAAATGCGTGATAAATTGCATAATCCAAAAAATTAATAATAATAATAAAACATTGTGCACATAGTAAGCGGGTGTGTTGGATTCAATCCACAAATAGGACAGTCGATTGCACGTGCAAAAGAGGTGCAGAGCATCTTATGATAATAAAAATTTTGAGTGTCAACATGGAGTGTGTCTGAGAGCAAAGTGGCCATAAAAGAAGTAGGAAGCCATTACTCTTGTGTATTAACATTAATAAAAATATGTGGGAAGTATACAACATGATGCAGCGCAACAGTGGAAACGTCGAGATAAATTGAAATAAATATTTAAACGCTATTTAAATCTGCAACTCCTCCGCTCCTCACTGGGGCGTTCACTAAAACCCCATTGGTCTAATCTTACCTCCGGTCTTTCTGTGACAAGTGGAAATGAGGAACATAATTTGTTTGACCCAAACATTGCAAAAACAAAGTAAGCCCATATTTTATAACATGTGCTTCATACAAGCCTGTAATCCTCTTCAGGAACTGTGAAGGAGGAATCTCCACAAAAAGCCAGTTGCACCTGCTTTTCAAACGTAAAAGCAGCAACTTGTAATCTGGTTCGGGTTTGATAAATCTCACTGCAGTTGGTAAGTTTCTGACGTCTTATGATCGGTATATGTTCTGGATATTCATAAAGGCAGACGCACTAAATTTATTGCCAATCTATCCTAATTTTGCTGACTCAGTCCTCTTTGAATGTTGTTTGTAGATCAGGTTTGCGTGTGCTACAAAGTTTGCACTTGTTTTCGTACGTGCAAACCGTTCGAAGACCACATCTGTGGCGTTCACTCAGTGTTAAAGTGGGAGTGAGCAAACAGCAGAGCGGTCTAAGATCTTGCGAAAGAAGACTGAAGCACCTCATTAGTCTGATAAGGGATCTAAAGATGGCCTTAAAACAATCTAAAATCGGCCAGAAAATTTACAAGCGGGGAACATTCAATGCAACATCCAACATGTCCCTTTTTCAATACAGCTGATACAAAAGTGCATGCCTGTGGATTCAGAAAGAAACAATAAAAATTTAACTTCCATAGGAGATGTGCAAGGAGACATATTTATTTATATATTATGTTTTTCTTTCTTACTGTGTGCCATTTTTTTTTAGCCCGCCCGCCAGCCTGCACACCTGCTCACAGGTTTTCCAATAAATACATCTGCCCATAAACAAGACTCATTGTGCGAGTCTGTGCCACTATAGATGCACTGATCGAGCTTCTGTTCGCTAATTTTTAGCGACCACCTGTCCAACACCAAGCCCTGCTTTGAATGATGATGAAATAAACGGATTTCCACCGGCATGTTACGATCGCAAGCCTGAACAAATCTGTAAACGTGCCAGGTTTTCATTTGCAAAAATAAAAAATAGAGACAATGAGAAATCACTTCAAAACTTTGCTAAAAATGAAATAAATTTTTCATTGGGAAAAAAGTCAACATACCACCACTTTGATTACGCCATCTTCCAAGCCTCTGCCTCTGAAATTGTTTCTATTGTGAGGGAATCCTTGGTCAACAGATTCTTTCTCTGATTTAGCTCCAGGCTGACTGATTTATTTCAAAATTCATTTTCTGCCGCTTCGGCCGTCCTTCGGTTCACCAGGACGTGGTGACACACTGTGATGTTGAAAAGTGAACAATTTTCAAACAGACAGCCTGTGATTGTGATTCAAAAAAAAACCACCTGGTATTTTGGAGTCGTTCATGACTTCATCCACCTGAGAAAAATCCCCAGTTGAAGAAATGCAACTCAGCATCATGCTGCCAACCCTCTCGTCTTGTGGGCGTCGTGTTTGTTTTATGACGTTCAGTGTTGCGTTTTGACACAAACGTTCCTCAGAACCGTCGGTCAGAAATTGTTTTGTTTCATCAGAATGTATTAGTGTATTGCCTCACAAAGTCAGGAAATTCCTTGGAGCCGCTCTCCTGACGTCTGAAAAAGACAAATGGTTGTCACATGCTGAGCCTAACTACTAATTGTCAGAAATTCCTTCCTTCATGTTGTAATTGACCTTTTGGCAGCTTTCTCATTGCAGCAACATCGAAGTGTCTTTACTATTATTATCCTAGTGTCACATTTTTATTGATCATCTTTGATCAATAACCAAATACATGGTTATTCCACCAAATATTAATATTTGAATTCTTAAAACATTAAAACTTGTTTTCTTTGCATTATTTGAGCTCTGAAAGTACTGCTTTTTTTTTGTTTTTTTTTTTTGGACTATTTCTCATTTTCTGCAAATAAGAACTACATTTTGCTTGGAATTTCAGACACATGTTGTCAGTCGTTTGTAGAATAAAAACAATGTTCATTTCACTCAAACATATACCTATAAAGATAAAATAAAAAAAAACAGATCAGTTTTTGTTTGTGTTGAATTATTTTTATTATACCTTCGTATGAGATGGTATTTGCCGTTCTTTTCTGCGCTATAGTGTCTGAACGTTTTGTCACGTTAATTGGATTTACCAGAATTGATTGCAGCTGTAAAAATCAATAACACTGAATTTTGAAATGAACTATCATTTCCTGTATAGGCTCTTTAGATTTTCTTTTAATTTTCTTCCAGACGGAATTATTTTTCAGTTGAACTGTAAAGGATATGAGTCGCTCTCCAATTGAGGAAAGGGATTTTTGATTTGATTGATTAGATTTAGTGCGTACAGTTTTAGGAGATTCTGAACCCTCGGCAACCTTCATAGCTTAATTCTGGAAAAAGTACCATGGAGATTAACAGGCCAGCCCATTGCCATCGCCTCACATCCATCCGACATTAATTATTAGATGAACCTGCACTCCACTTTGCGAAAACAGAATGTTGGAGGTGAAGCAAAAACACTTTTTTAGAGAAAAGGTTGTCCTGCGAGGTGGTGTTGATGCAGCGATTTAGAATGCACGGCCGATATCGATTAGCGCCGGCCTCGACCGGTTTTGAATAAAAAGAACTGAAACCTGCCAAGCGTTCGGAGCACCTTGTGAATAATGCAGATCTGTGCGTGTTGACTGCTCACCTCGGCCCACCAAGTTCTCACAGTGGAATTGAGTAGATCTGATTTGATTAACTTCCAAACTCACGTGGACGATTATGATATTCCTGAGGCAACGTTAATGAAAACTGCTTGATTTGTGGTTTCATGCAGTGCGGCGCGCTCTCTGTTAGTTTCTTGTTAAACAGCAAATGAACCAACAGCAACACTGAAATAGAAGATTGCCGATGCGGCTCCACTACAGGAAACAGGATCGGAAGGAGCCATTTTTAGGATAGACACTGAAGTACAGGTATATATTTGTAGAGTTATGGTACGGTTTTTTTGTTTTGTTTTTTCTGCTTTTAGCATTTTTTTAAATTTGTTTCCCCTTCTCAATTCATCTATATCTCAGATTTTCTGCTTTAATTTTTAGAGCAAGAATAAAAATACAAGATTTAAACCCAGTTATTGAATATCAAAGGGTTGATTATGTTCAAATAAATGAAAGTACATCGATAACCTACCTATCGATTCATATCTATATCTGCTCGTCTTTGCAGAAATGTGGAGAAATATGGCTCGCTTTATACCACATTATAAAGGAAACGTCAGCTTTCAGTATTTTATTCCACTGTAGAAGAGCTGCATGTCGAATAAATCGAATCACAAAAATCTTTATTGCTGCAGTTGCAAAGGCCAGTAGGAACCAATATTTGGTATTTTGTGTGCCATGCATACAGATATTGCGCACCGATGCTGTTTTTGAGCTTTCGAACAGAATTTCACTAAACTTAATGATCAATGTTTTGTTGTTTGGCTGGGATTCGAGAGCTCACAAATATTATAAACATTTAGATTAAAAACAAGAAAGAAAAGAAAGGGTAAGATGACATCCTTTTTTTTTCTGATACTTTTTTTTCCTACTTTCTTGATAGTATTGTTGTCACTGTGTTTTGTGGATCCATCATGGATGCAACAACTGAGCATCTCGCAGGCTCAAAATTAGATGCGGTTTCCCAGCAGGGGGGCTGGCAGGGTGGTCCCGTGAGAATCACGGCCCTCTGGCAGATTGCTGAGCTGCGGCTCTGATGGAGAGGATAATTAAAAGAAATGAACAACGGCACATTGTGCATTCCCGCGGAAGGGAGACACGCGGGTGAGGAAAATATCCGCACATTCATGGAGACTCCATGTCCTAGACAAGATGTTCTCGACTAAAGAAAGGGTTCAGCTTCATTTTTTATTTATTTTGAAGGGCTCTCATGCATTCCCAGACCACAACGTGAGCGTTTGACAAGGGTCGGTCACTGTTCATCTGGTACGAGCTTTCTGCCGCCGCTGCTGCCATGGCGACCACAAACAAATGAGATCCACTTGGGCGGACTCGCTGAGGGACATCCGCATGAAAAACACAGATTACATAAATCATGAAAAAGGAGCCACTTGAACACCAAGGAGGGCCGGCTGGGGGTGGGGGAACCACAAGATAACCGACTGGCAGGTCGATCTGCAGCGACTGCCAGAAAAATGAGATAAGGGTTTGCAAGCAGGCAGATTCGGGAATAATGCTGGTGGTTGGGTGGCAAAGAGGAGGATCTGGAGATAATACATCCCACAACCCGACTGCAGGCAGCGTAAACGGTAACAGGTGTCTGAGCGGGCGGGAAAAAGTGAGAGCTTAGAGGTTTCTGAACATCAGATGAAAGTAACTGCTCGTGAACATAAGGAAAATTCATTTTGAACGGGTCACGCCCCAAACGACAGCGAAGCAGAAATGGGAGCTATTAGACGATGAGAGTTGCAAACGTGAAAGATTAGTTGTGTCTTTTAAAAACTTGGGAATGGATGAACTCCCACGTTCCCAGTGCCACAAGGGATGGCTGGGAGCTTTCATGAGGGGCCAAGGGCGAACTCAGCGCAGGGTTCTGTTATCAAGTCTGGACACAGAAAGAAATTCTCCTGGTGTCTAGAAATTACATTTCCATGAGGCTCGAGCTGCAGGGACCGATGTGTGTACGGGCGAAAAGCAAGCCCAGGAATCAATTCTTTTTTTTTTTTTTTTTGACCAATGTGCTACTTGAATTTGTGTTTCGATAGCCTACGGCTAGACTTTCTCTGTCTTTGAGCTGTCAGAACCTGATTCAGAGAAGAATATGAGAAACGTATTGGAGGCAGCGGAGACGGTGTGATTTTGAGGGTAAGTCAGAACGGACGAGCAGAGAGGCAGAGGGGAGATACAGGAGAGTTTCAAAGCTGAAAATGGATATGCATTATTTCCTTGAGTGCTTAAGTTGTCCTCTGTATATAGATTTGATTATTTTTTTCAACGGGTTCAGGTGTAACCACCAGGGCTGGAGGGGATAAAACCAGCAAAAATGCAAAAACTCTAAGTGAACTCCGTAAAATCGACCGTGCGCTTTTTTTTATCCAAGCAGGAGCTTAGAGGGAGCAAGAGAAAATTGTTGTTCTGAATTAACCATTATAATGTGTTTAGCTATGCATGGATTACAAACAATAGACAAACACAGAAGACCTCTGAGCTTCAAATGCTTTATTACTGGCAAACAGACCTTAGTTTATGAAAACACACAGAAAAATAAGGTTATAATTATGTTGCCTTAGGTTAATTACCAATGGAATAAATTAAAGACATCAATGGGTCAGTCTACATTGCTTTGCAATGGTTTATATTATTCTAGGAATCTTTAGGCATCAAGTAAATCGATTTGATTACAATTCAGAAGCAAAGTCTGAATTGATTGATGACGTAAACGTCGACACCAACCTCAATGCACATGAACTGATCTGTAATTAAATGTAAGTCCTTAACGATCCACTGTTTCTCTGCTAGACACATACGACCCTTCTGCGCTGCTTTTCTTTGGAGGACGCAGCACGCTAGCTAGCATGCTATGTGATGTTTTAAAGCCAATTCTGAACAGCAAAAGAAACCAAGGCATCCCAGGGCAGAAATAACATGTATATATTCACCCCTTCCAACCGTTGAGTGTTTGCCCCAGGGTATCTTCCCTGTAGGATCTGCCCAAGTATCTCAAGGCATCAGATGCCTTAAGATGAATTCTCCAGCACAGAGCATCAATAGATCTACTCAGTCGTCCTGAGAAAGTTTATTTGACCCGTTCATTTCTAGGGTCTCGTTCCTGCAGTCAAGATCCATGAATAGGCTATAAGAGAAAATAAAAAACGGAGAAAGACCGGCAATTCAGGTTGACCACCTTTTATCAACGACAAGCCAGAGCAACACCAGTGCTGCAGAACGAACTCTGTTTCGTCATGCAAGTGCTGCTCAGTTTGGCTTTATTCTTTCCGTAGCCCCCCAAAACATTTTTAAATTCCTTGTTTCTCATGGCTTCAGCTGGTGACATCCCTGATATGCTTGGGAGATTTTCCACAATTTGTGTGGGGAAACAAGTGTGAAATTGTTAAATTTAGCTCCTGTGATGCTGACAGACCAGGCAATAGCGTAATGAGAGCGGTCGAGTGACAGTTTTTCCTATCAAACACAGGCTTGCTTTACTCAGAAGCAGCATGTCTTCTCATTGCATCATGGTCTAATAAACATGCTGCTGGTGGAAAAAAAAGAAATACTGCTATCTCTGTTCTTTCATGATATCTTCCATGCACTCTGTGGGTGGGTATGATTCTGCTCATTTGAGTTACTAAGTACTGCCTAACTGAAAGAAAAACATGCTTAAAAACTTGGGATTTACTATGTTAATAAATATGGGGAAGGAGTAAATGTAGGGCCGGTTATCATATTGCTACTTAAGTGTATGAAAGCGACACATAATCTGCTTGATCTTGGAAAATGCTTGTTAAAAGTGAACAGATTTTCCACATATAACCAAAGTAAGACGTGTAAAGCATCCTCGGTAATTCATTATAAAATGTATAGCAAAATATTCGGTTACATTAAACACCTCGTGCTTTGATGTATCAGCAGCCTTTAGGTGTAGTGAAACATGTCACTGAAAATGTCTGGCATGTGCAATGATGTGGATTTTGTTATCATTATGTTATGTCACTGAACATCTGTGTATCTAATATTTGCATTGTTTACCGTTCCCCTTTATGTAATACCACTAAACACACGCTGAGCCGTTCAACTCAATAAATGCAGTGGCGCTTTATCCTGCACTGCTTACTTGTCCCTGACAGGCATGTTTTCATATTTAACTAATTCTGGAACTTACCATAGAAATAAGCATTACTCTTCTCTCAGCTTAATCGAATTTACACTGTGATTTTTAGTGGCTAAGTAGCTTTTACTTGTAATTACAAGGAATTAGTTTGCTCACAAGAACTATTGTGGAAATGAATTGCATGTCATCCCCTGTGGGCTCATCTCTTTATTACAGTGATTCCGAAAGCTGGTCCTCAAGTATCCCTGTCCTGCATATTTTAGGTTCTCCTTGCTTCCAAAGACCTGACTTAAATGAACCGGTGATTAACAGGCTTTTGCAGCGTTTGCTGGCTGCAGAGGAGGTCACGCAGTCTTTTTAATCCCGTGTTTTGAATACAGAGATATGTATAGAAGACTCAGGGCAGGGCTAGTTGAGGACCGATTGCTGCATTTCATTTAAGGTTGAAAAAAAATATATATGTTTTTACCTGAATTGCTTGTTTGCATATTAAAGTCATATTTTATAAAAGTTGTGCTCAGCTCTTGAAAATAAATTGCATTGTGGGAACCAGCAAACCTTACAGTGCTGCCACGCAACTGGAAGACAACACTTAGGAGATACCGAAGTAAGCTTCGTCATAAACTGTTGACACTCTCACAGAGAATTAAGAGCTCCTGTGCAAGTCCCATCGGCTTAAAGGCAAATCCCAAATCCAAAACCGGGTTCTGGGAAACAACCAAACCAAAAAAATAAATAAAATCCTACAAAATAAAAGCTGTCAGCAGGTTAGTACAGTTCAGTGAGTTCAGAAAATCCAAAGCAGTCCAGCAGCAAATCAGTTCAGGTCAAAAGCAAATATAATGCACTTTTATAAACGACAGAGGAAGAAAGCATTCCCAAACCGAAGCAACCCTTTGTTGAGAGCGTAGCCACAAACTTTTCCTCACCCTCCAGGGCTTTTCACTTCTTTCTTTGCCAATGAAAGAAATTTCACAGCCTCCGTTTTCTTTAGTTCCAACTTTTATATCTTTGTTGTAGACACACTGGTTTCTCAGGAGAATCACTGTCCTGCGACAACAGGAAATTAGGTTTCCTATAGTTCTTATAAAAAGTCTTTCATGTTAATGACGGTAGGTTATTTTTTGTCTGCAAATTCCACAATATCTGCACTTTTCATACTGCTGTCTTGTACACAAACACTACAGCACAAAGTATTTTTATATGAACAATGATGCTTAAGAGTTCTTTACACATATCTGCATAGTTCTTTAAGCTCTGTGTGTTTAACATAACACAATACAATATAATATAATATAAAGTGGAATGGCAATCGACAGATTTTGCTACTCAAGTTGTAAATCCTTACAGCTCCTCCAGAGTTACCAGCTAGTTGAAAAGGGGATTGATTTAGGGCTGTAACAATTTTCCGAATTCCTCTTTTATGAAAATTCCTTGAGGCAAATTATCTCGAAGCTTTGTTAAATTATGTTTTATTACTCGGTGAACCTGCATGATCCAACCGGGTGATTATTGATGTTGCGCAAGACTCTCACTTCCGCCTATGAGTTGTTGACAAATGCTAAGTGCTAGCATCTTAATGTCCAATTTTCTAGTTTGACGCAGGGTGATTTCTTTGCTTGATCCAGATTTTTTATCATTTTACACGAGACCAATAGGCCTTCGTCCTGAAAATAGTGGCTGGGACGGAGCAAACAGTGGCAAAGAGCGCGGTGGGTGCATTTATACAGGTGGAGCGGACAGACTGAACACAGCCGGCTGCTGTAGCTTAAGTGTAGCTTTACGAACAAACTGGAAAATAAATTTCGAACCATCTCAGCAGCAACAAATGGATAGCGGAGCACGCCGTGGCGGTACGTAGGTGTCAGATGTTTTTTCTGTGTGTGATGAAGGCATCAAATCCAGTCGCGCACATGGACACAAAAAATACAAATAGTTTAACAAAGTGAGAGTTCATCTATAAAACTGAATATAGACATTTTTTTAAATAAGTGTCTTTGTGAATGTGCTACTTTATTAAACTGGATGTCATCTAGGATTTTTGTATGATTTCTGTCCAGGTTAATTTAAAAGGTGAGCTATTATTGTTAGAGGTTAGTCTTCTAAACCATAGAAAAGTAATTGTTTGGGATGCACAATTATAAAAATTTGTGCCGATGTTGACATCCGATAATACTGCGATTACTTGATTACTCCATTACTGAAATAACAATTTACAACTCTAAATTAAACACAGACACCCTAAATGGTTAGATTTTTGTTTGCTCAAGACTCATATTCTTAATCTTCTTCATAATTATGCGTTCACTTTGTGTGCCTATCACATAAAGTTCCAGTTTTGTAGTCATTGTAAGACATATCTGTGACTGTAGAAATGTGAGCTGCTCGAGCCACGCACATTTTCACACTATATTTATTTATTAATATATTAATAAAAATCAGACGTTATACTCCTCATCTCTTATGAGTTTTGATTCCCTTTGCAGAGTATAAAGAAGTGTGCAACAACTGTCTAGGAAAGGCCATTGCTCATAAAAACTGGCTCAGCTGTATGATAAACAAGAATCGGCAGCTCACATTTCAAACACACCTTCTGTCTCTCAGCATCTTTGTAAGTAGCTCATTTTGCTGGATTTGAAGGATGGTGGGAGGTTCTGCCTTATTGCATTCCCCACAGAAGCCCGGCCTCTTTGTGACTCTGAAGTCAAACGCTACAAACCACGATTTAATCACTTTTGCAAGGATGCCGGGGCTTGGTGGATGTTCTCCGCGGTGTGCCTCTGTTCTCCCCCTGGGCGAGGAAGCCTTGCAGGGCACAGTGCCACAGGAAAAGAGGAAAATAATTAATATTAATGCTTTTGAAAAAATGACTCAAAAATTCAGTTATGCACGATAATGCAAATACTGAGTCTCTCCAGTCTGTTGTACATCCCTATCCCAAAAAAAAGAAAAAAAATGGTCTGTCGGCTGGAGCAGAATTATCATTTGTAGATGTTTATTTTCGGGGTACTTCTTGGTGATATTTCTACATAAAGATAATCACATTTGGTGAGAACTATACCACCGCAGTAGCGCGATACTTAAACAAAGCTTGCAGCGTAACAGTTTAAAAGAGGAAAGCCCTTCTGCCTTGACATCTCTCAGCTCTGCAATGAGAGTTTTGTCTCGCAAAACATCATTACCTCCAGGGAAGTATCATAGGGGCCATTAGAGTGGAAAAGGAGCAGGTCTTCAGACTGTTTAGAGGCTTGAGAGGCTGATGTTTTGATTTCTCTTTTTTTTTTTTGTGGGGGGAGGGGAGAGAGAGCCATGGGGGACTCTGCTAGATGGGCTGGCATGCCCACACATGCTTCACACTGGCAGTTAATCACTCAGATCTCCTGCAACAAAACCAGCCAGGCAAAGTGAGAGAAAAAAAAGAGGAAACAATATGATGGATAGGCTGAAACAGACAGGGAGTGAGAAAGGGAGGGAAAGAAAAAAGAAAGGGAGGATGGATGTAAAAACATCCTTATTATAGATATAAGAGTGAGGATATTTTTGTAATCTTCTGAAGTCGTCTTTATTGGATATACGATTAGGCCGACGACATTTGCTTCAGGCACAACATAGAAAACCACAACTACTGGGGGATACAGTCTGCATCATAAGAAAACTCCTGCTTTTTAAATTGTTTATGTAAAAAAAAAAAAGAAATACTAGCAAATGACATTACAGAGAGTGTTCTATTTATCACCATTATTACCCATTATTACTAATGGACAACTTGCAGTCACATTTCAGCCGACACCTTTCTAATCTCTCCTGATTGCCGCTGTAATGCCACTCAGTTCATTTCATGAGAGTATATGGTTTCTTAGAGAAAGCAAAATGCAAACAAGCGGAAACAATTACAGATAGTTGTGTGACATTTGTGGACGTTTCAGGTTATTTCAACGCTACAGAGGTTCTTGGCAGCAGAGAAAGCAGAGAAAATTCTGCTGGCAGTGAAGCTTTTCTTTTTGCTCAGATGCAGAAATAAGAAGCTGCGAGATGTAACCTCCAAGTCTCTCCAGTTTTGGTTCTGATTGTGCTATATAAGGCCTATCGGTTCATGTTTTTGGAGCTTGGCACATAGGGCGCGTTTCCTTTTTAACCACGGTAAAGAGAAATAGTCTTCCACGTAGATCTGTTTTCTGTCTAATACTTTCTTTGAGGACAAATACAGAACGGATCGCACAGTTCACGACAAATTATAAACACAAGATGTCATTTCAGAAGGTAATGAGGCCTTTCTGAGAAAAAGGGACCGTGAAACTGATGGGTTCAAGGATCTTTGCTGTTTTTCGTTCATTAATAAATGAGAGCTCAATCTTCAAATTATTTCAAAAATACATCAAGGAAAGTTTTGAAGAAAAAGCTACTCACAAGATATTCTCTATACTCCCCCTGACCTCTGTGACAGGAGATAAATAAGATTTCTCTTATTAAATGAATAAGACAGAGCTCCAGTAAAGCATGACATTATTGCTTCTCAATAATGAAGATTTTCTTTTGCGTGTTTCCAACTGGTTTTAGGCAATTCAAGTGTGGAATTGATGGAAACTCTTTTGTTCATAGTCCACCAGACATCAACCTAAAGGAACTCGCAGCAACTTCACGTTTCAACACAGTCCTGCAACATTCGTGTGTGTACACACACACACACACACACACATTTTGTACCTCCATGTGGCCTTAATGCACACACACAGATGAGCAGCTCTAAACACACTAACAAGAAATCACGCCAAGCCAACACAACACTTATCTGACTCCACCCCGCTGCCACAGACAGACGTGAGGCCGGCTGAGCCTAGAGGTAAGGAATACCAAGAGTCTGTGCCAATGCAGGGTAGTAATACTAGCACTCCACTCTGCTCCTCATCTGGCTCGCCTGTGGACAAAAGCTCATCCGTTAGAGTGCAGGTCACGCACACCCAGGAATACAGATGGGCTGGTGAGTCTTTCTGTTCTGCCACTTAACAATTCAAGGACTGCGATTACATGGAAGCGGCTATATGGGCATACATGGGCAGAAAAGGGTGCGAGTTTGTTTGTTGCGATTTGAATAAATAAACGTGGCCGAGTGAATTCGCGTTTAAAGCGCTACCTGTGCACCTTTACGCGGTTGTACCTTTTGTTTGCCACTTTCACACCGTGATGTTTGACGAACGGTGTGTAGCCTTTGTACGCCTGACCAATCGCAAATGTGTATTTGGGGAAGCAAACAAGCATCCTTTTAGGCTGCTGAACACACCAGGCTGTGGCAGCAGACTGGTGGACAAACTGAACAAATTCTTTGCAGTAAATCCACTATTGTCAGAGGCTTGTGCTGCAGCAGCAGCATGTGCAGTTCCTTTGTGAAACACACAGCCCTGGTCCGACAAAGACCACCACCGCGGTCTGATTCAAAAACACTCAATGATCCAATAGTGCAATGCGGCTGCTCACTCCTTAAGGGCTCACCTCTCGGCAGACGATAAGCAAAATTTCAATTTTGGGTTCCCATTTTGTTCACCTTCTACAGCAACTTGCACTTCAACATCATAAGAAAGCACAGGATGACTACACAAACGCCGCAAGATCCCATTTGGAGCATGTTTTGTGACCCAAAGTGGGGGTTTTATTTGGGAACCACGGATATAAACAGTGATGGGAATACCAGATAAAAGCCTCACTATTTGCACCTTATAAGCTGCCTTATAGCTTATAGGGTGCCAGACAATCACTCATTCTGGAGAGGAATTTAAACATTTACACACGTCTACCTATGTTGAGGTCAATGGGTTTGTATGTTTTTATATATAAAGGATGCCTCTATCAAGAGTTCTTTTATCCTCGATACCAAATCTAGTCATTTACAATCAAGCGACAGCTGAAAGCCGAGTCCAATAATGGAGTCTCTTCTGCTTTTTGTGATAATAGATAATTTGTTTGAAATGGAGCTTTAGCCTTTCATGTTTCCACATCATTTCCTGACCCACATTCAGAATCATTTACTGGGCCAGAGAATGAAAAGGCAAAAGGGAGTTCATAATAGCAAATGGAAACTCGGGAGGACAAATACGGAGGTGACTCTTTAGACCCGAAGGATAAGAAAAGTTGCAGATCCTGGTGGGTTGAGAAGAAGCGAAGATTCAACAAGGGAATGGAAATCAGAGTTGAGAGCAGGAAGGCAAGAGAGAGTTGGGGAACTTCAGAGCTGCAGTGGACAACCAAGGGACCGATGATTGTCCAGGAGAAATCTGACATGGAGAGGTCCAGGTCCAGTGTTGGTATGGAAACCAAACTAATATTGAAGCTGAGAGGCGCAGAGGACACTCGGAGCTTGAGTTCAAGGAGGGTAAATAAAACATACTTCTTGCTCCAAAGGCAAAACTAAACTCTGAAGGAACCCACGGGGATTGACTCTATGGTGATAAATCTTTCAAACCGATGAGGTGATTGCAGACAGGTGTGTGATCTGCAGCAAGCCAGCCAAGCCCTCCAACAAAGATCACATCCATCATATGCCACTATGACACAGATTAACTCCTTTAAGCTCCATAAAAATCTACAATAGCCCAAAGTGGGTCTTCGAGGGCCGGCGTCCTGCATGTTTTAGTTCTCTCCCTGCTTTAAGGCTCCTGGATCCAATAATGGCTTTTTAGAAGGCCGAAGAAAAACATTGACATGCTGAATAGGTTGTTAACTACCACCAGGGTAGATGAAGAAACTTTAAGTTCATTTCTTCATAACTTTTTTTTTTTATTTCTCATGGAATGGTAAATGATACTACAATGATCTCCCTGACTAAGTTACACATCTAAGATCATTGCTGATGTCTTTCCATTTTGTCAGCAGGTGAGCAGGGTTAAAACCACCAAGTTAGCAACCCCTTTAGCATCAATTGATAGAATCGCATTTCCAGATGATCCGTAGAGATCACAAGATTGACAATAACTGGACACGTAGCAACTTTTAGAGGTTTTCTTTTAAACAATCGCTCCATTCTCACAGAATTACATGTCCCTGTTTTCAAGTTGGAATGCTGAAGCAGGACCAGCAGCGCATCTCTTGTGAAAATGCTTCTTATCTGTTTCTTTGTGTGGTGAGGGTGGATCCAGAGGGTGAGTATTATGCATTTACAAATTTAGCACCTCTGCAGGAATCATAAGTATGAGCATCTTCACCCTCATAAACTGCCATGAGAGAGGCAGGGAATTGCACAGATTCAAGCGGAGAACGATTCTGCATATCAGGCTGTGTGTGTGTGTGTGTGTGTGTGTGTGTGTGTGTGCGCGTGTGTGTCGCACATCTTGGTAAACAAACGGCAAAATGTTTCCCTCTCGCCGCAGCATGATTTAAGGTAAATAGGGACACTTACTGCCCAGCAAAGCAGCTATGGAGCATCTTCATAAATGTTTCACCGTTCTTCTTCTGGGGGGCCACGTGTGAGGTGGGGGGGGGAGGGGTAAGATGGGCGCATTTATCTCCACAAAGACATCAGGGAGCTCGCGGCTCGAGGGGAAATCAGCGGGCCACGCTGCCGATGGGGAGATACGCGTCTGTGTGCATGTAATGTGGCTTGTACGCAGAAGAACGGAGAAATACGGCGGGTTCATTTCACCAATCAGGCCCCTCTGTGGTCAGAGGCTGTGCGCTCACACCACCTAGTGGCATCAGGGCCGGAAAAATGTGACAAAACAGCAGAACGCGTTCATTCTGTCTGTGCACAATTGAATTTGAAAGAACATGTCAAATATCACTGCCTAGAGTCCATAGATTGTTTTGTTGTTGTTTTTTTTTTTTTGTTTTTTTTCTGAGGCAACAAACACTAGAGAAATAATAAGCCTATATATAAATATAAAAGCATGCAGAGGGGAGAGGAGAAACTCATGGACAAGTGTTTGAGCCATGAAAGAAAAAGAAAAAAAACTAGCTGCAGACAGAGAGGAGGATCAAAGGATGAGCACCGGGAAGCTGCAGGAATCGGTTGTAGTCCTCCGCCTCAGGAAGCAGAGCTTCAATAAGATTGATTGTGATTGACAGGTGGGAACAGTGAATCCCCCTGTGCTCTTCACTCCCCCTGCCCAGGTCCACCTACCCCCCACCTACCCTCCATCCTCCATCCACCCCTCCCTCACATTCTTGGACATCCCTACCAATCTACTTAAGCTGTGCAAACGCCTGCGCCTTTCTCTTTGCGTTTCGCCATCATCCCGAGGCGCTCCGAGCCGCCGCCGTCCTCCAAGCGGAGCCTTTGCCTGGTGGACTATATATAGGAAGGAGATGAAAGGCAAGGAGATGTGTATGGAGGTGCAGGTCATCAATATTCAAGTCTCTCTCTCTCTCTCTCCTTCTCTCTGTCTGTCTTTGAAATTTAAATTTCCTCCACCAATAAACTCCGATGGTGTTTGCATGCTGGGCAATGAGACGTAAAGACATAATTACACGGTATTGATGCAATGTTTACAACACAAACTGCCTCTGCGAGTCCCGTCAGCTCCTGATGGCTCAGATTTTATTTATTTATTTTTTTTTTTAATTATTTCTTCTTTTTTTTTTTTTAAGCCGCCGCGCTTGTTGCGTCACTGTTAACACAGCTGTCTCCCGTCGCCTCTTTTTGTTGCCACGCGGCACATTTCCATAAATCCCCTTCCTCCTTCCTCCTCCTCCTTCCTCCTTCCTCCTCCTCCTCCTCCTCAGTCCCGGAGCGATTTGTAGGGCGACTCTCGGCGAGCGACTGCAACAGGAATCCTTTGTTTCCAATATCCATCAGTCAGGTGAACTGAGAGGCCGCGTCCACAGACTGTCACTGCTGAGTGCAGTTAAGAAAGCCGAGCACAATCTGGAGCCTCCGAGCCTGACAGGCGGTTTGTCTGGGATGAGGAGGCGACATGGGAATGGAGACACTCACACACCTGCACAGCCTTCCAGTATTTATTGGCACCCTTGCCAAATGTGTGTAAAAACCCGGTTTGGAAATTCATCTTATGCTGAATGGCTTTTTTTTTTTTTTTTTTTGTTGCTGTTGCTTTTTCACGGCAACCGGAAGTAGTATCTCAAAGGGCTGTGGCACTTCCTGTTTTGGTGACTGTAATTCAAGTACTCTGAAAAATGGCTCTCCTCCTCCGGTCCTTTTCATCGTCCTTACTTAATTTGCCAGCCCTTTCTTTCGCTGATGCGGAGGAAATCGCAGCGGCTAATTCATCCACCAACAAACGTGTGAAAGGATAGAAGTTCTTCCACGAAAAATATATCCACCGCTATCAAGTTAAGAAAAGACGTAGCTTAGCGAGCTAACCGCTATAGCTACAGTATATGAACTACACAAAAATCGTAATGAAGCTTAGCTCAGTTTGCTAAATTACGTGGAATATTGGAGACAAACATAATTTAAACTTTTCAATTATATTCTGATTACATTCTGAAATGCATTTGCCAGTACAGTTTGTGAAAAACAGCATAATCTCTCCAAAAAATACATAATTTCATAATTATGTGGTCATAATAATAATATTATTATAGTAACAGTTATATTTCACTGAAATTATCTTACATGGAAAATATATACAACAGATAATCTGTCATTTAGAAAAAAATGAATAAATGTTTGAGGTGGTTATGGCATAATTCACCCTTCAGGATGGAGTTTTGCACACACCGCGTTTTCTTTCCGTGCTGGTGTGTTGGACTGCTCGGTTGAAGGTTGCCGTCGTTTTTTTAAAGGGGTGCTGATGTTTTCCCGATTTGGCTGAAGCAGTCACTTGTTCTGAGAATAAAACGACACGCGTTCAGATTCAGACGAGTCAAGAGGCAGAGGACCGCGTTGTCTCCAAGCCAACGTAGTTTGACATTTTTCTGATGTGAGTGATGTCTTCTGATGTCTTTAAAAAAAAAAACAGATATGGATAAGTTAAATTAAAAGTCAAGTGCTTTGTGTTTATCTTAGTTTCTTTTTTTTTTGTTCCACAAGTGCCTTGCATTCATTTTACTTTGAAGTGCAAAGAACACAATTGAGTAAAAATAAAAAAAAAGGACAGTACTCAAATCTCAAATGTTTGTGGCTTGAACTGGACAACTTTGACCTTTGGGGGTTTTAAAGTTTGGACAGCACTCATGTGCTGAAGGCGGAGTGTCAGAAAGATCCGGAGCTTCTTAAAGAGACAGAATCCCAATTTCAAGGCCTAAAATTACAAAAGTCAAATTTCTTTTATGTCATGATAGATATACATAGCATTTTTATAACAACTTTGCGTGAAAGTTACTTGATTGTGCTTTGAATGGACACCCTTTAAGACTGTCCTGAACCACAATGTCCGAAGTACGTAGCCTGTAAAAGAGGAGGTGGGTTTGGACTGTTGCTCAGTGGTCCGAAATCCTCCTTTCAGATGAAACAATGAATGTAACGTGAAAAGCGAGGTCCCAAAGTCTGGAGGACGGTGATGATTCAGGGAACCACAGCTTCGTCTGGTGTCGGTCCTCTGTTTTTCATCAGGTTGTACATCAGAGCAGTCTTCTCCCCAGGGACTTTTGAACTCAATGTTTCACTCCGACAAAGAGCTCCGTAGAGATGCCGATTTTGTCTTCCAGCTGGACTCGGTGCCGGCTTGCACTGCCAAAAATACCAATATCTCTTCTTCACTGGCCAGCAGAATGACTGGGCTAAAACTAAAGAGAATCAAAGAATATAAAAGTGCCATAAAGGGAAATTTAAGGCTTTTAAAAAAAATCTTTACCAATTAAGTGTCAAGGGTTCTTCATGTCAGCAACAAAACAAGAAAGGCAATAAAGGAAAAAAAAAAAAAAAAACACACGCCATATGTACTGAAAGTATCAATTTTGTTCCATTTTCAGATACAACTATTTACATGTAACCAGAGACTATGTTCTCAAAACAGGTACAAACAGTTGATTTTTTTTTTTAATCTTGCAATTATTGTATTTTTTTTTTTTTTTTTTTTCAAACAACTCAGAAATATAGTATAAAATAAGATATCAGCCTAGGAGTGGGGTGCAGTAGAGGGAGGGGGAGAAGAAGAAGAAGTCTACGCACTTTAAATGTCCAGTAACGTATATGTACACGAGTATTTACATTCTAAAATTTCCTTTTAGACCAAAGTTTTGCAAAGTAGTTAACAGTAAACACAGCCATGTTCACCGCGGCCCTACAAAACCAGATCAAACGGATGTTTGTACAAGAAGTATGGCTGTAACCCGGTTCAGTGATCAAAACAGGAGAGCAGTTCACGACAAGAGGCTTTTCAGAGTATCGGGCGGAACGATCACGGCTGAAACGACGGCGAAGCAGAATGAATAAATGCCGGCTTCGCACAAGGAGTCCAGAGCCGAACAAATCGTGACGATGGACTAAGGGAAAGCATGAAGCTACATCCAATCGAGTTTCTTAATCAAAAATTATATTTTGTTAAAACTTGGGCCACAATCTATAAATTTTCAAAAAAAAAAAAAAAAAGAATCGGTCACATGATTATATTAAAAGAAAAACAGTAAAACAGTCCAGCTCAACAAAGACTTTGCTTTTTTTTTTACACAATGAGGAGAGGAAACATTAAATTAAATACAATTCTTAAAATTATTTCATTGCATTTAAAAACAATCATCTGGAATAATTCATTATGTGCTATAGCTGAGAAGAGTTAACCACGCTGTTGGATTAGTTGACATTTAAATTAAAACAGACACAAATATGGGCGAGAACGACACAAATCCAGGATGGCGCGTCGTTTCGGTCTCAGTCAAAGCTCAACCTGATCGCTTCAAACGTGAGGGAGAAATGTTTAAAAACAAAAAAACTGCTAAAATTGTGTTTGAGAACAATTAAAAACTAAAAATCAAAACCTAAAAATAACAACAAAAAAAACCCATTTCCCTTAAACATTCAGTCTAATTGTGAATATTAGTGGGGAGGGGAGAGAAAATAAAAATTGATGGATCGCATTCAAAATCATTCCACGCTGTTTACATATAGACATCATTCTGAAGTCCATGAAGATGATTGATTTCCCTGCTGATCAATTATTTCACCCTTGGCTTGGACGTGAACAGGCAGAGATTAAAATGTAATGATCCATAAAATCTGATTCAAGGCTTCACACAGTCGAGCTGCGTAGCCAGAAATCAGAACCTGACAGCCGACACGGCTCCTCCTCGGCAGCTTGTCGTCGTCGGACGATCCGCTTCGAGTTCGTTTCCAACGACTCGTTGTTTACCAATCTCACGGGATCATTTAGCAAATAATAATCTGTGCAAATCACAAAACAAGTATGAATCTGGACATGAAATGTGGAGTCTGATGAGAGAACTTAAAAAAAAAAAAAAAAGAGGGAATCAACACGTCCGTCAGCTAACAGGGCTTTGGTTCAGGCTGTGCTCTGGAAAGGGAACTTTAGCTTTGTGTGAGTTTACACGCAGCGCATCATCGGGGTGAGCGTCGATGGGCGGTCGGATGAGGTCGTGGGAGTGTGACATCAACGGGAAAGGGGATCTTGAACCCTTAAAGTGTGCAGAAGAGTGAGTTCGTTGCGGTTCATCGTGTGTTAACAGTGTTCCAGGTAGTCGATGACCCGTGAGATGGACTTCTGTCCTGTGGTGCCCATTGCACACTGTGCGGGGAGGAAGGAAACAGAAAGGGTGAGAACTCAAACATTTGCAGATTCAAGTTTGAAATGCATCTCCAATACAAATGTTTTGAAAAAAGTGGAACACATGGTTCCAGTCACCCGTTCCGACGAAACGGATCGCATGTGAAGCTGCTTCAAAACCACAACATCTGGGACCAGAAATGGCTCAATACATATTAATCTAATAATTGGCCCTCTTTTTCTTAATTTATTAGTACTTGAAATATGCAGCTTGGTCACGCAAGAATTTATGAGATCGATCACATTTTGTATTTTAATGCCGTAAAAGCTAGTAGAGGCCACGTGAGCCGTTTTAAAACTTCTGGAGAAAAAGTCCAGCAGCTTTTACTTCTCATGGAAAAATGACTCAGATATGACTGAAATAATTGACTGAGAATCACGAAAGAAAGAAAGAAAAAGAGGGTGAGAGAGAGAGAAAGAAAGAACATCGGAGGCTCTCAGAGTGCTTTTCTCACCCACTTTACAAAAAGGTGCTTTAATGCGTTTGGTCCAAAAATAAATGCCTTTTCAACTAGCCAAATGCCAAGGACCAAATCAACAGCTGAAGATATTCAAATAAAAATCTTCACTTCAAAAACTTGTTCATTCTTACTGTGTTATTGCTTGCAAATGATTTTGTCCCCTCTTACCATCTAATCTCTATCTCCCCCCTTCCCAACCTGTTTCTGCACAGTGGCTGTTGCTGCGACACTTTTTCCTTCCTGTCAAAAAATGCATCACGTGTTTGGAAAGTCATGGTGTGGAAAATAAATCCCTCTGCGTTTGAAAGGACACTTAAAGCTACAGGCAGCTTGTCTGTAAAGTAGCTCACGAGTTAACCAGCCAATATGAGTTTATTAGACTCGTAAAGAGAAGAAAGGAGCCATGACACTCTCCATCATTACGCATTAGTTCAATTCTCTAGCTGAGTTCCCACATATTTTTTCCATTTGAAACATCCATAATTTTCCTACTTCAAATTAAAATTTTCTTCCTGCAGTTTTTATAACATTCTGGATATTGAGGAATAATAATAAAAAAATTTAAAAAAAAAACCATTAGCTCTCTGACTCGTTATCAGCTCTAATTATTTGGCGGCTAAAAAAACCATCAAACACCACAACGTTGACATTTATAGAGCAATTCTACATTATTTTATCAAAAGTGGGAATAATTATTGCATTTCTATTATTAAAATATCCAGATCTTGCTTTAATCTGTATTAAACCTCTAAAATTTCCACCTAGACGTTGTCACCCTGTGAGATTCTCATTCGTGGCCCTGACTTGACGCGGCGCCATCGCGTCATTCCGACACCGGGCGAGTTCCCGCACGTTTCCGCATTGACCCGTTTTGCGCCGTCACCTCGCGGGTCATACTCACAGTGAGGTTCATGAAGCTCAAGAACTTCTTCAGCATTTCTGTCATTATAGAGAAATCCCCTTTAGGTAGGTGCTGTCTCACAGTAGTCACGTTTATCTGGGGAGGGCAGGCGACACGGAGAGGCCAGTGATCAACAACTGAGAAGTTTTCAGGCGCCCGGAAAGGAGTGTGTGAATGTGTGTTAGTCATAGGCTCACCTGGCTGCCCTGACAGAGGCAGCCCAGTAACAGAGCTGTGTAGGAGGCGACGATGCTGTCCTCCATGTGTTTGCCCGCGTGCTGCAGAGCTGGAACGAAACGAGTGAGAAAAGACGTTTTTATTCTCAACCGCGATCGCTTGAATGCTTAATAATAGACACGTCCAATGAAATATGCGCAAAAATTAAGTTATGTCTGTAATTTTTCGAGGCTTCTTAATCAAACGCTGTAATGGATTTTACTCTTCATAATCACTTACTGTAATTGGAAAGCATAGGATGCAATTAAGCTGAAGCTATGCTGCAGAATCGAGAGCGTATGATTATGAAACGAAGAAGCACGTTCGCGTGTAAACGCCTACCTTTATTTAGGTCCAACTCTTCGTCCTCTTCCTCTTTCTTTTCAAGGTTTTCAGCTTGACTGTCGTTCGTTTCGGATGCCACCCACTGGATTTCTCCTGACGTCTCCTGCCACTCGCCGCTCTGGTCCAGGGCCGGCTTAGGGGCCTCGCTGATGAGGTCGTCCGTCTTCGCCTCGGCCAGGATGGCGGCACGCTCCCGCTCCAGGAAGAGCTGGAGCATTGGCGGGGAAATGACAGAGGTAAGTCGGGGCTTGGGGGGAAACTAGCAGAAAAGGCTACATGCAGCTGTAGAAGACAATAACTGGAAGATAAATGCAGAGGAAAAGGGATTTTGATACATAAAAAAAAAAAAAACTCCAATTCTCAATTTATTTCTAAAACTTCAGGTGAATTACCAAAAAAAAACCAATAAATCAATAAATAAATCTTCAAAAACCATAATTAGTGGCAGAAGTTTCAAAGCTATAAAATGAAATTATGAAGGGAAGGTTCAACTTTAGGAAACATTTTTTGAGGCAGTTGTTTACCCTCCACTGTTGCACAGCAACTACCCCACAAAACCACCCTGGTTCCCTGGTATGAAGGAAGTATTTAAATATGACCTTAAACTTTCAAGTTGAAATTTTGTATTTGGAATGGTCCAAAGCGATTTACATGAGTTACGTTTTCTAAAAAAAAACTCACATCTCTGTCTAGTTCATAGTCGTGTCTTTTGCCTTCAACTAGATTAGACCCGTCCTGCTTTCAGCCATTTGTGGATTCAATAAGAGTAAATCCTGCTGCTGTTTCGGCTCTTTAAGGACTGACATTAACTTTACTAAACTGCTGCTAATGTTGCGCATTTATTCACAGCTTAGAGGGATTTACTTTTTCTCCAGTAAAGTAAATGTTAATCCGGCACAGATGCAGGAACGCAAATGTCTGCATCTGCAGAATATACATTTGTTAAATCCTTGCGGTTACGTCTTTGCACAAATGTTAAAGAGATTTCACATGAGTTGTATAAGGAAGACGAATAAAACTACAACTTCTTGTTTGTGTTATAAAGCTGAAAAAAAAAAATCAAAGGTCTTCATTTTCATGTCATTTTCTCGGTTCTGTGCCTGCGGAATATGACATTAAAATCAACACAAAATATAGTTATTAATTTCTCCAAAATTTGGCAGGCGATGGGCAACGATGACTGGGACCTTTTGAAAAAGTTTTATTTTTCTTTGTTTTATGTTGCAGCTCTTGCTCACACAAGAAAGCTTTGCAGTGAAATAAAAAAAATTAATAAAAATGGAGATTTTTTTTGTGACATATACATCTACACTGGATTAGATGCCCACAGATTGTTAAAAATGACCTTGGAGGTCTTCCTTACACATTTCCACTGTGTCTTTCTGTGCTGGTAACCAACAGCTAAAATAAAAGTGTTTTTCGGGGGATTGTGTCACATCTGTATTGTTCTGTCCTCACTATTTTTTCCACTCAATTGCAAGCTGGAAAAGGAAACTGTTTCAGAGAAACTATAATTATTTTGAGAGAATATATTCTTTTATACGGATATTCAGAGTAGCTAGGGGCTTGAAGTTGATGTGGAGAAACAAATTTTTATTTATTTTCTTTTCTTTTTTTTTTGAAGCAAAAAAAATAAATAAAAAATTAAGTAGCAGCTATTGGAGGAGCTAGTAACAACACACAAACCAGCACAGATTAGGATTTCTGGGTTTATGGGGATAAAAGTTCAGGGAAGCATTAAGAAACACACCCAAATTTAGCAACTTGAACTGTCCAAGCTGTAAAAATTATGTTCTGTGCAAAGCGGAGAAACACGGCTCACCTGCTTTGCTCCACATTACCTCAGCAACGTTCTTAGCATATTCCAGTTTCCTGCAGACGGTTTTTCCATTCTTTGACATAAACTACAATGACAGGTGGTGTCTGAACACGTTGTGGCAGTTTCTACCTTCACCAGGGCAGCCAGCGCTCCAGAAGGCTTCGGCACGTCCACCTCGTCTCCCTCGGTCGCGGCTGACTGTTCCGCCGCCGCCGCCGCCCCGCCGTCGCCGTCTCCGCCGTCTCCACTTGCGTCGGATCAGCGGGCTGCATCAGGCTGTCTTCCAAACACGTGTCATCCACCATGTACTCCATGTCCACCAGACAGTGGCGGTTTCTGGAGCTGTACTCCACGAGGTTAATTAGCAACCCCAAACCCTGATGTGCATAGATAAAAAGCAACGCAAACAGGAGAAAGCACGAGTCAGGAGGGGATTAATTGTGTTGTTTTGTCATCGGCTGGAGGGCAGGGACGTTTTTCCTCGGAAGAGTCTTACCAACACTCGGACGTCAAAGCGCTGCTCCTGTGGGATGTAGCGCGGCACTCGGAGGACACAGTTGAGCGCGGTGTCTATCAGCTGTTCCTGCTCGCCCGTCTTGGTGCTTCCCCACTCTGCAAGCAAAAGGATCGACCGTTTAGCCTCTGCTTACGCCAAGAAACCAAACCCTGCTGAGCTGTTTTATTTCAGAAAACCTTCAGTATTTCACTTTGTCCTTAATGATACAATCCAAAGTGAAAAGCACAAGAATACACTGTAAAAACTATAAAATCTTAAGTATTTTGGTGCAACTCCCGAGTGCAAATATGTTAGTACACTTTAAATGAGACAAAACTAACAAGTAACTTTTCCGCAACATACATGTGCTTGTTTTAAGTCAACAATTCCTTAATACTGATAAACAAATAGTACTTTTCCATCAATTTTAAGAAATTATTGACTGGTTGAGGTATTTCCACTTGAAACTAGTCCAAAAATACTTTATAACATTTTGTGTTTTTGCAGCGTATGTTAAAATGTAATAAAAACAATAGTATTCTTATCTAAATAATCGCCTCTTGACAGAAGCTAAGCCAACGTTAATCTACCGTTATCGTGGGTGAGGTTGAGCAGCACCCCTATGACGGCTCTCATGCAGTCCTCCACCGCCTTGCCCACGTTGCTGAAGCTGCAGTGTGGCAGCGTGACGCCCCCCGCCGCCGCCGCCGACAGGGAGCTGTTGTTTAGCGCCCGGCTGTACCGCTGGATCATATCTTCGCAGTAACGCAGCGCTCTGATGACAGAAAAGAGGAAGGCTTTTGTTAGAGATCGTGAGACGTGAAATGACAGAAGTGGGGCAGAAAATAAAAGATTAATACTGGAGAAAGGCGGCACAATGACGTAAAGCAGGGAGATCAAGATTTTACTTTTTCCAACTGATTTAGTTTGTCAACGAGCGTCAAGTTTTGGAAGAGCAAAGATAAAACGGCTTGAATCCTGCTTTTGCCAACATTTGTAAGCAGAGGCCTTCGCCTTCTTTTCTTTTGGAGCAGTCCTGTGAACGGCTGTTGAACCCAATATATTTCACTACAAATGTAGGCCTCTTACCATTTCAAGTTTGAAAAGATTACAAAAAAAAAGGATTCAAAATTGAGGTTATAAATAACATTGCCACTAAACTTTGCCAGGCTCTTTGAGTCTAAAGTCACAAGTTTATTTGACGGATCAATCACACTTTATTGCAAATCATTTTAGTTGCAAATGCAAGTAACATGGTAAGTATATGGAGCTAAAACTGTCTCATAATTCACAAATGCAGATTCACACTTGGATTTTTGATGAAAACACAAATATATATTTATTTCCAAGCTGCTTCTGGCCTGTGAATTGCGCTGGATTTGGGTGTGAAGTTTGAGGGGAGCTCTGAAAATGTTGCGGCGGCGCACCCGACAGGAAAAGAGCTGAAATCTATTATGAGTCCTGGTGAGTGACAAAAAGCATTCAGGTAACTCAAACATCAGCCTGAGCTCACCTGGCAGAGGAGACGATGAGCTGCGAGTTTTTGTAGGCAATCAGATAACCTTGGTTTTCTGGGTTCTGCACAGTCACCTGTTAGCAGAAGATGACAGAGTGAGATACACAAAGTGCAAGATTTAAAAAGGAACCAGGAACATTCAGGTTTAACCCAGATATCATAAAAGCTGTCAACAAGTTGTTTCAACTGTGTCTTTCATCCAGTGACAAAAAGAAAATCTCAAACTAAAAAAAAAAAATAAAAAAGCAAACTTTTTCTGTCCTCCAGTCTCACTTTTTGTGTACAAGTTTTGAAAAACTTGAAAGGATGCTACTTACACTTTCAAGCACTCTCAGACACCTCTCAGCTCCCCACAAAGACTCTACAAGTTTCTCCTTGTCATCTTCCTGGCTCAGGTTCTCCACGCACTCTTTCACTGTGGCAGCACAACGCAAACGGCACACTTGACTTTTCATGTCGATGAACCACAGAGCAGAGGCAATTAAGCAGGAGGATTCAAAACACAGACCTTTGTCCACAATATGGTCCAGGCCTCCGAGCAGCCGAAGTTCTTCTTTGAACCAATCGCCCGCTCTCTTGGAGGTCAGGGATAACAGCGCCTCCATGGCGAGATGGCCCGTCTGCACGAGGAGATATGTTTGAGTTTTAGATTGATTAACTATATATTCTATCTCGGATGTCAACATGAAGCACAGAAATGTTTAGGAACGAAAAAAACTAAACGTAGACATGCAGACACAGGATAATTTATGGATTTGTAACTTTTTATTCATCACATTTCTGGAGAACTACATAGATCAACAATTAAAATTCTTCAATGAGACCCTGAAACTTAGCAATTAAATTCATGATTATTATAATAGTAAGATGGAGGTAAAAGTTAGGTTAGACATCATCACAGGTTATTAAAGGACAACCTACCGTGATGTTTTCTAAGTCGAGATGCTTGTTGTGCACGGTCTCGCACAGCTTCCTGATCTTCTCCTTGACTTTTGCCACTTCCTTGGCGGTGAGCTGATCCTGGTCGCCTGAGTAATCCTGGTCCAGCTCCAGCAGCTTGATCATGAGCTCCAGACACGCCCGGTCCAGATCCATGTTGAGCCGATCTCGACTCAGGATGTACATCAGGGCGGCGGTGCACAGAGCGAGGTTCTGGGGGGAAGAAAACAAAACGTTTCTTAAGAAAGTTGATTTAATGTTTGTGAAAACTGTCAATTGAAATCCAGTTTAACAACAGATACCAAAGTTAGTTTGTGTTAATTACAATAAGTTACACAATTACAAGAAAGTAGATTATTAATAAGGCTCTGTTTTGTGAGAGAATACAACACCATATTGTAAGCACTTCATTTATGCATTTATGTGCAACAAATGAACGGACAGACAGACAGAGTAGATGTCAACGTACCGGATGCTGCGGAGCGTCACTGAGTATCTTGAAGACCTGAGCCACTTTACCTCGGGCCCGGAGGTGCATCCTGAAACTCGGCATGGCGCACCGTGTGGCCAGGCTGATTATACTGGGAGACAATAAAGTGTGGAAATTACAGTATTATGCATGACTCTTTGCTAAGCCTAAGGGGCCAGAATGAGACAGGCTGCCACTGATTCACTTTGCATGTCTATTGTTTAGTCGATTTGCCTAATTCCAAACAAATTATGGAATTAGGCATGAGTTGGTTACAAGAATAAAGATATATCAAGGCTTAAGAGAATATTAGGGTCTATAAGGCTGAAAAACATCAACATCACAGCAGACTGGGAGAGTTTCTCCTCAGAAGTGAAGAAAACAAGCAGCGAGCGTCTCCCCTTACCTAAGGCATCTCGTGTTAAGTGGCTGGCTGCTCTTCAGCCCCGTCTCCAGGTACTCAAAGTCGTCAGTGAACTCTTGATTCTCTCCAAACTCCACCACATCGTTGAAGTGCTTCACGTGCTGCACCACCGTGTACAGCTGTTGCAAGAGGAATGGGATTAATTACGGCTAATTGAAAAGCGGCGCGTCTGTCCGGAGACACAATCAGCCGGGGGGAAAACACATTTGCGCCGATATCGATGGAACGGCCCCGCGCCGCTAAGCCCCCTCCGATGGTTCCATTACCGGCAATTGCTGACTGCGCTAATTTGCCTCATCAATAATGGTTCAAGCGTTAAAGCCTGATCAGCAGTTCCTTCTGCACGTTCACCAGTCGCAATGAGAGTGTCGAGTGTGCTCAGCATGACATAGGGTGGACTAACTACAGCATTAGTGCGAAGCAACACCTCTGCACTTCAGGTGATCTGTTGCCATGGACGCCCAGAGTGTAATCTCTGATCAGGAGGCCCGGCATTAACCTAAGTAATCTATGGGGGATTTAAAATTATTAGCAACAATTGTCGTTGAAAAGGCTGACTGTTGCATCTTAAGAAAAAAAAAACCAAACATATCCATAACCTATAAAATAGCTAAACATCAATTGCAGTTACCAGAGATCCATCCATCTTCCACTCACCTCTTTGTCTTCTTTCCTGCATTTGAGTGCCGTTACAATCTCTTGGTTGGGTCGTGTGGGGATGGTTTCCGATTTGATGACTTTTGGTGGCGGTGGAGGCGCTTTGAACAAGCCGTCGTCTTTGTGAGAGTTGCTGTCCTTGCTGCCGCTCGACAAAACAGGCTGTTGAAGGAGGTGGAAATGCACACATGGAGGGAGAGGGGGAAAAAAAAAAAAAAACAGTCTGACCAAAGTAACGAAATCTGTCTAATGGGCACGTCTACAAGGTTTACCGCTGCTGAACAGTTTAGGAGCATGTGTGTAAGTAAGCGCTTTAAGCAGATGTCGGAGGAGATCGAGCAAAGTCAACAGCTAA
Organism: Poeciliopsis gracilis; assembly: GCA_911649635.1. Classification (NCBI taxonomy): domain Eukaryota; kingdom Metazoa; phylum Chordata; class Actinopteri; order Cyprinodontiformes; family Poeciliidae; genus Poeciliopsis; species Poeciliopsis gracilis. Next base: position 7,850,643 of record CAJVRI010001143.1, read on the forward strand.
ATTTATGAAAGCCTGTGCCCGAGCACTTTGTCTCTGAACACATATTTATTTCCATGGGGTAAATTCAGCTCAGAGGGTAAATAAAGAAGCAAAGCTAGACTCACTTGTCCAACTGTATTGGTCAAAACACAAACTTGGAAATTAAAAAGAGCTCCTAATAGGCCTGTTGCAATAAGCATTTAATCAACTAATTGGATGACAAATTAATATAAGCTTGACAAAATCCATTGTGATTGGTTTAGAGAGACTTCATAATCCATTTTTTATGGTTTTGGTTCTCCATGGGTTTTATTTCTGTTTTATTTATTGTTGTTTTTTATTTTGGAGATTTAAATTATCTTCCAGTTTCAGCGCTAAATGTTATTTGCAAAATTTAAGTTTATTGGTATTTGAGAGGGCAAAGTTGTGTGTTGCTTTTATCAATATGTTACTTGAAAATAGAGTCAAAAGTAACAATATTATCATTTATAACAATAATTCGTGGGACAGTTTATACATGTGTTATCCTAGCTGCCAACTACTGAATAATTTTACTACTGAGAAAACAAATTGAATTCCCTTTTGTCATTTGCTTTGAATAATATTCCTTAAATAACATCTCTAATTGAACAGCAGGCATGCATATTTTCCAAATGACACAACCTAGAAATACACTTGATTCTTACAAAGTCTTGATAGATGTAACTAATACAAACTTATGGTCTTACCGGGGCGGTCTGAGATCGAGAAAGTGGAGGCACAGGAATCTCTTCGGGTTCCGGTTGGTTCCAGTGTCGAGCGTTGTACACAGCTTTAGAAGGAGACTAAAAACAAATTTAAATAAAAGAAAAAATCATATCTATCAGTTCAATAGAACGCTAATCATAAATTTCTTTTAATGATTAAAGAGGAACCGTGAAAAATAGTCGTACCCAGTATAAGACAAATTAACAAACTACTTTAAAAAGGTTATTTTTCTTTTACTTCCCTGATGAAAAGAAGTTTGGTACAGAAAAAATAAATAAAAGCGTTGGTGAAGGTTGCTGCCCAGACGGTCAGGTTTAGAAGTTGCTGACCCGGAAAGGCTGACTCATTCATTTCCACCCCTGCTGCAGCATCCTAGTACTTTAGTCATTAACAGAGAGTTGGGATCACTGAAAAAACATTCATTTTTAAGCAAAAAACTCTGCTTATTGTGTATAGTTTAGTTATTTAATTTCAATAAATGGAAGAAAGCTCATTCGCTTGTTTTAATCAGGGCAGCTGTAGGCTCAGTCTGTAGCTGAAGAATCTCCCAGCAGCACAGAAACACTTCCTGTAAATAACACATTCTGTGACTCAAGCACACATTGCGCAGGCGATGCACCAACTTATCCTGATGATGGTGATAACGGCAGAGGACAGAGCACAAATAACCCAAAGCCACGGCAAAGTATGATTCAAATAAAACAGGAAAATGTGCTCTGAAAACACCACTAATCAGGACTGAATTATTATGAAAAAAAAAAACAAAAAAACAAAAACAAAACAACAAAATACGAGGTAATAATCTAAACTCTTCACACAACACCCACAATTACAACCAAGCACACGTTTACCGTGTTGGTGTTAGGTGTAATTAAAGCTGGACTTTAACATTGGGCGCTTGGCGCGACGAGATGCAACTCAAACATAAATTACAGATGAATCATGGCATTCACTCAGAAAAGTGTCAACAGAACCAGCCTATCAGATTAAGTAGTCTGTAAACAACAGGGCCTCACCTGTGAAAGGAGCTTCCTGAAGCACTGAGGGCTAAACGGAGTATTGACGCTCTTAAAAGACGAATAAAAACACTAATCATTTTGGTTTTTAGTTTATGTAATTACTATCATTTATTACTAATTAGTTATATCAATGATTGTAATGTATTTTTAGGTTTCCTTCCTTCATCTCAAATGGCTTTTTTGTCCAAAATGTAGAATTAAATTTAGTTCCACGTTCCATATTAACATTTGGTTTTATTTTCATTGCTCCTTGTTTGTAATCTTAGTTTTGAGACCCATCAGTTTCTTCAGTCAAGTAATTCAACACCAACACTGCTAACAGAATTGTGTGCATTTTACCCCCAAATTTTCATACTTGAGTAACAATGCAATGAGAAACCTCTCACAGAAAGTACTAAATAAAGCACGGAAAATATTTTTTTGGGATAAAAACAGTTTGAATTACATATGAACAGTTAGAAGAAAAAAAAGTTACCTTTTTGGGTCCACTGAAAATCTTTTTGAGTCCAGTGGTGGAGTCCTTCGATTTGTCACCTTGCCTTCCTGTTCGCCCTTTCTGGCCCTCAGTGACTCCAGGGCTGGAGTCATCAGAGAAGTCAAAAGCATCTGTTGAAAAAGTCAAGTATGCTCTTTGAATATGCTCAGCACACACACACAAAAAAAAGGTAAAAACCTGCATTTGGTTCATTAATTCAGTGAGGCAACAATGCATCTTGGAGATAAATCTTAAAACATTTGAGTGATTAAAGGTAAAGAGGACAGGTGGCAAAGAAAATGCACTTGTCGGATGGGCAGACATCTTATTCTGCTGTTGAATATTTGGTATCGTTTATAGAAATGGCTGTTTAAGATTTTATAGAAGCAAGGCATGCTAATTTATTGACTTCACAAAGAGGAACCTCAGTGCAATGTGACATTAAATGACCTCTACCAACAACCATTTAGCACTGGCTGAGAAGATTTGGAAAGTTTTTCTTGCGTAACCCACAAATGCCTTTTCCTTACAGATGCTGCAGCATTTAGAGGAAACAAATGAGCCTTTTAAACACCATAAGATTTGGTTGCAAGTAAGACTTTGCATTTCAACCAATGAAATGGCTTTCTTTACTGTAGAATTACAATACTGCACCATCTTTGTTGATTTAACCTGCTACCAAATAAAAATGACCCCAAGTCAGGTTCCAAACCCAGCTTTGGAAAGATCATGATAAAATTATTTGTCACTTCTTCATCATATCAGTTTATGCCTCAGAAATATCACCTCTGCTCACCTGTATTGCTGCTGGCTTGACTGTCCTGAGAGTCGCTGGTATGAGGACTGTCAACACTTGAGCTCAGTGCAGCTAAGGCTGCGGCCGCCCTCTTGACCTTCTTCTCTTTGGCCTGAGAGTTCTCGTCATCGCTGTCACTCTCGCTGAGGTCATCAAAGCCAAAATATTTGATCTTGTAGCTGCTTTTGCCAGCCATGGCCCCCTCAGAACTCGCATCCTCCCCTTCGCCGTCTTTGTCCTCAAACCCAAAGAACTCCAGTTTGGTCTCGGCCTTGGTCTTCTTTGTCTTTGTCTGGACAGGCCTAAACCTAAAAAAAAAAAAAAATAAGTAAATAAAAATAAAAACAGTAGAACCAACATTTCTTCAAAAAAAATAATCTGTGCAATTAAGATTTTTTTTCCTGCTTAGTTTATTACATTTAATTCCAAGGATTCTCCTATGTGATTTATATCAAATTAATTCAATAAACTAACATTTAAAAGAAAAGAGAACAAGTATATGTCATTTTTGAGTGAAAAAGTAACTATTTTGCCAGAGAACAACCTCCAAGTACTGCTTGTTGTTTTAGGGTAAATGCATTGAACAGACAAACAGTGCAAGGCAACTTCAAACACTGACTACTGCTGTCACATTTCTGCTTTTAGAAGTTATAGAAGAGAGTAAACATGGAACGCTAAAGGTGACACTTTAAAAATAAAAACAAAACAAAAAAAACCAGAAATATCCAAGGTGTGACAAAATCTAAATCAAAAAACGAAAACATATAAAAAGAAAGAAACCTACCGAGTCGGTTTAGGTGGTTGTGTGTCCGACTTCTTCTTCATCTGACCTGCCTCTCCCAGGTCAGCGGGGGTGGGCTGTGCCACGTGTTCGTCGATGCTGCGGTCCATTGAGTCCTGGATGGTGACATTGCACACTGACAAACAGGACGGGTGCAGAACTGTGTAGTCCCGCACCCTCCCGCCGCCCCTGCCTGCGGGCTTGGCTGCTGTGTTAGCACTGGCAGCAGTACCACTTGCGCTAGCAGAAAGGACACTATTGGATTTATCTTGGGCACTCGAGGGGTCAACGGGCTTGTCGCTGTTGCTGTCGCTGAATTCAGCAAGTGCTTTGTGAGACCGGTGGGGTCGTTGGTATTTCTTGCAGTTTGAGGCCCTTAAGGTAAACGGGGAAGGGGGAATGTTGTCCACCGGTTCTGGTGGGGGCTCTGTGGGAAGCTCCTGGTCCGCACTTTTCATTTCCTCCGACAGGGATCCGTCATAAGAGCATGCAGGTTGGATGCTGTGCATTCCTCCGGGTACGTTTACTGACATGGCGGCATCCAAGTTAGAAAAGGAGGAAACCGGCATCTGGGATAGCGACATGTTTTCGTTGTCGAAGAGGACGGTCTCTGAGACGTAGGTCACATATACGGGTTTTTGGCTGCCGGCCAATGCACTTTTATACCACGGCTGATTGTTTTTAACATCTTTTTCTGACGTCTGCTTATCTGCGAAGAGAGAAGAAATACATAAACTGTTATGCAACATTAAAATTGAAAATATTTTCAAGAAGACTTGGTTGATGACATACATTGTGGTTTTCAAAACCAAAATGTAACTCATGCAACTTTTCATGCATGAGGTCAACAAAAACCATGGTCACGCTTTATTCCCCAACAGGCCCTTTCTACAAGTGGCTACTTACTTGTCAATGTTGCCGTTATACTTGCAGATGCCTGTGCTGATGTCACCACGGCAGCAGTCACTCTGCTCTGCGCTGTAACCGTTTTCGGTACGGCCTCTTCTGGCATCTTCATTTCAGAAACATTTTCGGAGGTCACAGTCTTGGACTCTTCATCGCTGTCGAACCCAAACGGGTCTTCGCTGTCACTGTCCTCAAGCCTGGGCCTCTTGGAGACCTCAGTTGCTCCAGGTTTTAATAAAGGCTTTTTGCCTCCCAGCTGTGCCTTGTAGGTGGTCTCCCCCCATTTGGTGGTCAGGGTGGGCTTCTTGTTGGAGAAAACCTCTTCAAATTTGGAATTCGCCTCCCCTCCCTTGCGGTTGTAGGTTTTACCGAATCTGGATGTCATGTTGGTTGCTGTATGTTACATATTCTCTGTAAACACAGGAAGAAGTAACAGCAAAAGTTATGCATTCTATTCACCAGTTTATAACTGAGTAGTTCTGGTTTGAAATGGATTAGTGTAGGATTCAGTGTATACTCCCTAGGGTAACATTTATAAATACTTTGACCATCAATATTTAAAAAAGAAGAAATATGAAAATAAATATATACATTTGCTGTTCTAATCTAACATGTTTGATATGATGCACATAAGACACAGTTCCAAAAAGAAGGAATTAAAATAAGAAAAAAAAGATGGAACCAGGTTATGACACAGATTTTAATAAATAACGAACACTTAAAGTTATATTTCAGAGTTTTCATACTTTTACACTTTTATTTCTGCAGTCTAAACTTTATCCTTATTCTCCCCCAGTGTTTCTCCTTATGTGGCCTGGTCCCCACAAGGAGCAGTGGGACCCCACAACATAGTGTGTGTCACATAATGTGTGTATTACCAACAAGGTAACAAAAACAAACATGTGTGCACACAAAGGGTGTTTTTTTTGTACATGTGAGAGTTCCAACAGTGCTAAAAACTTTTGAGATTTAACAAACTAATTTTGTTAAATAGTTTAAGCAAATTACATGGGGAAAAAAAAAAAATCAGGTGTCACTGAACTTGAATCTTTTCAACTCAGCAGGTAATGTCTGGTTTTAAACAGCAATATTTACTATCTATGGCAGAAAATTAAAAGCATTCGATATGTTTTAATAAGAAAAAACAAGTATTTGGAATACTTGATAGCATTATTTGCTTTATATTCTATGGCTATAGAGCTATATTGTTTGTAATCATGTATTAACCTACGCAGAAAAAAAAAAGGATCAGACATATTGATAATTTTATGTAGCTAATATAATTAGAAATTCAAATTACTAGCAACATCACTTTTATATATAAAACAAGCGACACACATATTACATTTTAATAAATTCTTCATAACATATATTCAATGACAGGAGATATTCTGCGAGCCAATTTGGCAAAGTTGAACCAACTGTTAGTTGATAGCACACCAAGTTAGCATTGTCAGCTCAAGCTTTTGGTGAAAATCGGTCAAGTCTTCTCCAAACAACACACAAACAGAAGGCTTTTTGTAAATCAAAATAAAGCTCAGAGGTTAGATAAATTATCTACGAGGTACAGTACCGGAGCAGATAACTTATCTGCGTCTGTTAAGTCCAGACTGGCCCGCATGTAAAGTTAACTGCTGTGAAGTTAGCCATTAGCCGTTAGCTTCAGCACTGATAACTACTAGGCTAATGTAAGTCTCTTGTTTACATTTCTAACCTGGCAACATCAGACGGAGAAAAGCGTGCTTTTTCACAGACGACCAAGTGCAAGGATATACGGAACTGAATATATATAATGATATATAAAGTAACAGTGAGTCAAACAATAACTGGGACATACTATACCTTTCAACTCAAGCTAACCGTCTGCTTGTCTCCTAGCCAGCCGGTTAGGCCTGATCAGCTACTCACGCACAAATCAAGCGGGTAAAGTCGGTGCACTGCTGCAGAAAGAGCTCTAAAAACACATATCTATCCGAAATATTATTTTATAGCATTGCAGGCTATAAAAGGAAATCTTAACAAATGCAAGCGAAGCTACACCAGTTCAAAGATAAAGAATAATCCGGAGTTTTTCCATGTTGAAGTGCTACTGACTGCCATTAAAATATCCCCTCCCTCCGCGACGTTTGGCACTCTACTGCGCTGCCTACTGAGAACATAACTGACCTATCAGCAACAAGAGCGCTTGCCTGCGCTGTGAGGCTGTGTCAGCGTCTCTGATTGGTTAAAAAAAAGGCAAAATAAACAACAGGGGGCGCTGAAGGATAGTATTTGTTGAGAATTTTGGATTATGCCAAATTTGGTTTATATTCTATGAGAATTAAAGAAGATATGTTAAATAAAATTGCATGCAATTAAAATGACAGAGAACAAAAGTTTGTAAGTAAATCAAATTTGTGCAAACAGAGACTACAATATGATTAAAAATTTGTTTTTTACCCACAAACCTTAGTTTTAGTTGTATCCAATGTCTTGAATCTGAGATAAAACTACTTGCACCCATATGATGTTTTGTACCAGACAATGCAATTCTGACACTTAGTGTAGTGGCATTAAAGAATACCAACAAATAAATAAAATGATATTAATAAAAGTGATAAAAAGTAACTGAATACAGTAAACAAAGGCTACAAGGTTTGCAGTTTATATCAGGGCAAACAACCAAAGCTGAAACAAAGAGTCTGCAACAGATTATGATATTTTGAGGTTAAATGAAAAAAAAAAAAAAAAAAAGTGTTCTTCAGGAAGATTGATAGCAACACCCATAAAATCCCAAAGATATAACCTGAAGAAACAATTGGATATGAATGATCATATCGCAGAGGAGGTGTAATGTTCACTTTTAGTATTATATTCTCTGTAGAGAATGTAAAGATAAAACTCGCTGTAATTTTTTATTTATTCTCCATGCGACCAAAGGTTTGTTTTGAACACTTGCTTAACTCACTCTAGAGACCCTTTCATAGTGCTCTGACCAGCACCACTGACACCAGCAGAGGCAGTGGTGCTGGCACCAGTGATGCACACCATGAATACTGTCCTGTGAGCCTGCTTAGCAGCGTGGTCCTGCTGTATTGACACTGAAAAGCACATTTGTCAGACAGACATCACTACATTTCCTTCAGGCTGAGGAGGTCTCTGTGAAAGTGGCTGGTCTTTGCTCCAAAAAGCAAAACAAACAAACCCAAATATATGTGTGTCTATGATTATAGACACACATATATTATGTATATTACACACATACATAATACAAATATGATGAATTTGTATACACAGTATGTAAACAAATACATATTATGAGCTTGTCATAAAAAGGATAAAAGCACATCTCAATCCTGTTTTGTATGAAGACCTTGTCAAACCTCTTTGTTGAACGTAACAATGAGCTCACTGCAGTGCACCAGTGATCTCCGCAGTCAACAGATCTTAATCTAGCAGAATTTCTTTGGGCTTTGTCGACACGGGTCATTTGCATTACAGACAGATCAGAATTAAGTGCAGGACGCCATCAAGTCGATATGGACCAAAATGTCTGAGGAAGGTCTCTTGATGAATAACTTCCACATGTAATTAAAGCACTTCTAGAGGCACTCCTGACTTTGTTAGTCAGGGACAAGTGAAGTGTAGCCTAATAAAGCTGTGACCAAGTGCAAACTTGAACAAGGCTTAATTTTTCAGATGGGAAATGCCTCGCAGTTATTTTATGAGTTAAGGTACTCTCAGTCCTTTGTTTAATTTGGATACCGACAACACTGCACTCATATGGTGTGAAGTACACATTTTTCAAGCATTTAGATCATTTTGGACCCATAGAGAAACTGTCAGTCCACATCATAGCCCAGAGGAGGTGAGGTAATACAGCCGTGCCCTGCATGACTGTTATGAACTCAGGTTTTGGCAGGTGTGAAGTGATTACCTCACCAACAAGCAAACATCACAGCAGAGTCCAATGTTCTGTACTTTTACTGTTATCTTTACATGTTGAGAAACTTTTGATCGAATAAGTCGGGAATGCGCGCAGCTGCCAACGGGAAGCAAACAACAACAAAGAATCTTTGAGTTTAACATCTGCACAAACTATTTGCAACAGACTTGGTCCATTAAAGAAATGCAACTTTGAGAGAGAACCAGAAGGTGGCAGCACTACTTATCTTATCTTATCTCCTTTTGTTTAGTTTTACGTTCCTCTGTGTGTCCAAATCTAAACACAGATTTGTCAACCGGATCAATGTAAAAGTCAAGGAATTGTGCCTAAATACAGTTCATGATTTGTCATACATGTGAGATTTTGACCATCACTGGAAAGCAGTGATAAAAAAGAATATGGAGGATGAAAACGGAAAAAGAGAAGGCAGAATAAAAGTCCAATGGTTATTAGAGACATGCTCTGCAAGTCAAATGTGAAAAGTGGGAAACGAACCACTGAAATGACAGGAAAGGAAATTTCTTGTTTTTTTTCTCCAGCAAATAGTCAAAGAAGTTGAGGTCTGACTTCCTCTTTTTAGAGCTGACCCATCACAAAATCCATAAATATAACCAATGACAGAACAAAACAAAGAAAAATAAAAAGGATATATGGTTTTATCGCTTTGATTTCACATGTAATTTATATTTCCAAATAAATCAAAACATTCTTAGTTCATTTTTTTTTTATTGTTTGGCATCTGTGCAAGATCTCCATAGTTCTCATGAAGTTTTCTTTGTAATCTCTGTCCAAAATTAATGTGGTAAACACCACTCAACACCACTGTGCTTATTCATACAAAGCCCTCATCTGTGACCACTGCATTATGGGTCAGATCTCCACTTGGCTCGCACGTCTGTCTCTGAGGTCAGTCTGCACAGTCCCTGGACCAACAATCGCAGCAGACCACTATCAAACCCATATGAAGGCAATAAAAACAAATCCAAAGCAGACCCTGATTGGCTCTGAGCCCCTCTCCCCCCCCAACCCCTTTCCTTCTTTGTGTTTGCATTCACATGAGGAGAAAAGACCAAAACCGCTGTACACACACACGTACACAAAGAAAATATTGATACATCAGCCTTGGTGCTTGTTCTCTTCCAAGAGAGTGTGTATGCAAAACCCTCTGGAAAAAGATGGAAAGAAAACAAGAAAGTCAGCATGCCAAATGTCAAAACAAATGTTGGTAAACCCTTTATTTTCATTTCTGTATACATCACATATTTAAAAACAACATTGTACAGTACATTGAAAAAGGAGTCTTAAAAAAAAAAACAATTGTACAAATGAGATTTGCTCAGCGAGTTTCGACATTGCTTAAAAAAAAAAAGCAGCGGGTCTCACTGAGCTACAGTCCACGTTAAAAAGACAAGATAATAACCAAGATTTTATGTTTTTGATCAAACAGTAGTAGCATTGATAAAAGCATTATTAAGGGCTAAAAGTGAAGACACAAGCAGATAAACAAAAGTACAGCACCGCTTTTAGAGCGTCTGCACAGTCGTTCCTTTCAAGGCACAGCCAGGAGTTTCCCTGGATGGATGCGTGGCGCCGCTGGGCCTTTAGTCATAGATGGGCGGGTCAGCTGCAGGTCCCCGCTATACAAGGTCCTCTGGATGATAAGTTAAACCTAACTCCAGCTCCTTATGAAGGGTCAAGGGTCGATCTCCACTGGAACAACAGTGAGGATGGCATCCTCGTTGCCGCGGCGTACAACTATTTTCAGGGTGTCGTTATTCTTGATGGCGGAGCTGACGTCAGTCGCTGTCGAAATCCTCTGGCCGTTGATGGAGATGATGACATCATGCTCCTTGAGCCCGCCACTGAAGGAAAAGATGAGGAGATTTAGACTTATTGAGGGCTTCGAATGCTGCAACGTACAGCCAGATTAAGCTTGAAGCTTAATCTGGCAAAAACAGGCCCAGCTGCTAACCTGGGCCGAGTCACTCTAAGACCTTCAAAAGAGTTTTATTCCAGGTAATTATTGGTTTCTTTGTCAAACCAATAAAAATTGAGGCCAAACCAACAGTTTGATCTCAGATTCCCTGAGTCAATGTTTAGCAGAAGGACCTTTTGCAATATTTACAATAAAAAGGTTTTTTTTTTGTATTTAACAGGGTGTCTTACAAAGGCCACTTGCATTTAGCTTCCTCTGAACTTTGACCTATCTTTCCCATCCCTTTTGGAGGAAAGCACTTTCATAGCATGATATCACCGTCCCTGGGTTATATGAAGAATTGGGTCAAAATGTTTATATATGTAGGCAAAAATGTTTGATTTTGGTCTCATCTGACCACGGCACATCCTTAAATGTCACTTGTGAATAGCTCAAGAAAGGAACTTGAGTCAACTATGGCTTTTTTTTTTTGTGGCCATCAACTGACCTTTCAACAGATTCTCCCATCTGTGGCTCGTTACAGTTTGTCTAGAGTTACCATGGGCCTCTTGGCTGCTGATCCAACATGCTCTTTTTCTTCACTCTGCCAGGTTAGGTGATCGGCCATGTCTTGTTAGGTTTGGAGTTGTTCCATTCTCCTTACATTTATGGATGACGTGTCAAACGGTGGCTTGTGAGAATCCCAAAGCTTGGAATGTTGTTTTAAACTCGTAACCTTTAAACTTTTCCACATCTTTATTGATGATCTCTCTGCTCGACCCCCGGATATTTGTGATGCCGTTTGTTCACCAGCGGATCTCGAAGGCATTCACAGAACCGAACTGCTGCGAATCCGACAATCAGTTTCAGACCATCGACCAGTTAAATCCTCCAGTCCTTCTGGGACTGGGGATACCAAGGCGTTCCCAGTCCAAACAGCAGATGTAATCTCTTGGCCAGCGGTGGGCCTGTCTTTTAGGCCTCCTCCCTTTGGGACTTGCCTGAATCCTGCCCCCTAAAGCCAAATTCCCCCTGCAAAAAAACTAGGGCAGGATGGGCAGGGGTATCAAAAGCTTGAAGCCTAAATCAGCTGCTAACCCACAGCAACATATTTTCTCCCATTGCACTTTTCAATGACGACAAAACCCAGAGATGTAAAACAATCACGCATTGCCCTCATTACTTTCAGCTGCTCTTAGCGAACGGAAAGCTTTTCACATCACAGTCAAGATTTCCAGGGGCCGCAAGGCAACACAATACAGACTGAGATCAAAAGCGGAGCTGCAGCCCGGAAAAAGAACCGCAGAGCTGTTGTCCTGCAGCAATCTCCATGATTTAAGCGGCGAGTAAACACTGACGAGGCCTGCAAGGAGAGGGGTTGCTCCACTGTGGGTTGACGAGCAGGCGCGGAGAAACCGCAGCGCAGCCAGTAACCTCCCAGCATGAGGCTCGAAAGGAAACAGCTGACCTCAGCGTCTCCCGTGGCCCACTGCCGTACAGACTGATCTCAACGGGCTGCGACTGTGGGAGAGGGGGCGGAGAGCATTGGAGTGGCAAGCACTTCAGGCATGTTGGACTAAGCAATGAGTTTACATCCCAGGTTAGGTGGGAGTGCTATCTGTTTAACAAAAGTGAGAAAATTAGGGGGAATTGCATACCGCCTTGTTGCATAGAAAGGTCCTGAGAGAGATGAGTTCAATCACTGGAATTAGTTGAACATGTATTGTTTGAAAAGGTCAAAGGTGCAACAAGGCCCAGGTTCTGTTTGTCTGAATTCATTCACATTCATAAGAGCCCAGGGTGTTACTTACATTGCAGCTGGTGTTTTTGCTATAACCTCCATCACATAGGCTCCTGAGGTGATGTCAGGGAAGTCACGATGTCGAGTTTTAAGGTCCTTTGCTAACCTGAGGGCAGAGAAGTGGGAGGAAAGTTTTACCCAACAAAACTTCAACAGAGTTCACAAATTATTCTCTCGTATAAATGTTTTATCTAAATTCTAAACACACTTATAGTAATGTGGGAAGCAACTAAGGACACTTACGATGGCGTAAGAGTCATCATTCTCACTCCGATATATTTCTTTTTGGCATCTGTTCTTCCTGAAAATGGACAACACAGAGGACGAGTGACAGAAATGTTAATGTCTGTAAAGAGAAACAGAAATATGTAGAGAAACACAGATTTGTTAACTTTCAGGTATTTGCTGCAAACCACCATGATCGTCAGAGATGATGTGTAAAATAACTGCACAACAAAGTTCTTCAAAAGAAGAAAAAAAATCTAAACAGTCTCACATGGCACATTATCCACCTTTAAAAAGTGTTGAAATGTATTTTGGTCGTCTTGTTTCTTTATCTTGAGGAATCAAGCAGTCAGAAGTGTGTGTGTAAAATGGGCCACACACAGAATTCTGACATATAAGCTGAAGGATGTACATTAACTCTTCATCTCTTTGCTCTGCAGGAAGCATCTGCAGTTGGTTTGCAATTTGTTTCGCTGAACATTCTCCCCTGGGCTGATTGTTGTTGAAATTTGACGGATGTGCCGTTGAAGTAAATCACCTCCAACTTGCTCCTCTTTGATAGCAGCAGGAGCACATCAAAGCCGGTGCAAAAGTGTGTCTGTAACGAGTTTTTAACGCATTCCATGAACACAGGACCTCTGCCTTCACTGTATTTGTGGCAGAGGGAAAAAAAAAAAATGAACGGGCGCTCTAACGCACTGGCGCTCTTTTATTGTCAGAGCGTCTTATCGACTGAAGAGCATCAACGAAAGTGTGATGAATTGTGTCACCTCTGGACTGCCTGTCATATGACTCCGCCAAAAACTGTCGAATCTTGTCCGAAGGAATGGCGAAGGAAATGCCGGCCGTCACTTTCAGCGTATTGATCCCAATCACTTCGCCATCCTAAGATAAAAATAAAGGTTCTAGCATCTCATCTCATGGTTTTGTCCTGTCAATGTAAAAAAAAAAAGAAAAAAAGAGGCTTACCAGATTTACCAGAGGCCCTCCGGAGTTACCATACTGCAAACAAAAAGTGACAACTTACTTATTTTCTACGTATATGAGGAAAACGTAAAAAGAATACTGCGTCTTTTCATATTTACATTGATGATGGCGTCTGTCTGAATGTAGTCCATGTCGGAGTTTCGGAGACCAAGCTCTCTGCCGCCCCGCTGAGTGGTGCTGACGATCCCCGTCGTCACCGTGTTCTGCAGAGAGAACGGGCTGCCGATGGCGACGACAAACTCCCCTGGCCTCAGGTCAGACGAACGGCCCAATAACAGAACAGGAAGTTTGGTCTGCAAGTGGAAAAGATGGAGGGATAGCATCATAGCTATTTCTGGGATCTTTGCTTTTTGATGATGATGATGATGCACATTTGACAGGAGGGAAATTGGATGTTGTAAGACGAGATTTCACAATCCTAAAATGTCATCCGTCTTTGCAAGGCTGTTTTGGTCAAAGGTATTATTATGAGCTCTGGATATAAGAGAGTTTTTGTTGACAAAGACAGGAAGTATTCTCTAACTTATTATCCATTTGTACGATGGAGTCAGATAAGCCACCCTCAATTTAAGTTTAATAGCTGTAAATAGCCACTCAGTAATAGAGCAAAGTTTTTCCAAAGCTTAATGGCTCTCATAAAGTCATTTAAAGCTGTTCAACATTTGCGTTTTGGGACCAATACTGACAACACATGATTCAACATCCTCTGTTGTCAAGTAACACTTTGAACAGGCACGAAAGAAGTTAGTTTATTGTGTTTTAATGACTGATGCATCGCCATACACCAGTCAAACAAACAAAAGCATAATTTCAAAACTTTTGTAAGACGCAGCGATCTGAAAGGAAATCTGAAGCTCCTTGACGCATCCACTGCAGTCCCTCTGCTGTGCCTCAGACTTCCCATGATCGTATGTTTTATGAGTGGACAGCATGAATAATTACAGCGAAACCGCAAGTCGTCTAAACACAACCCCGCGCTCTGCTGCAGGGCTGTGCTCCCACACAAAACAATTACTTCCTCGGCACCACAGGGGAAAATGTCATTCATGCCAAACAACTGGAACTACAGTATAAACGATCACAATTAGAAGCATGCTTGTTGGCTTGAAAATGGAGTCTGACTGATGTTTCCAAACGACACCAAATAAATACAACATTAACCTGCGATTTTACAGGCCAGTCGATTTAGGTCACTAGAGGTTTACCCTGAAGATGCAAGAATGAGTAACTTGTATCAAATCCGCAGAGACAGCTTGATCCTCAGATTTAAATTCTTAGAGCTTAGTACCTCACAATCAGACCTCACAAAATAATTTTTTTCTTACTTTCACTTTAATTGTGAGACACAGATCGCAAAAAGGATGCACATGAACCAAAAAAAAAAAAAAAACACAACAGAAATTCAAGACACTTGCACTGCTGTCATCTCAAATCCTCCCACAATGCAAAGCAGAGAAATTACACAAATCTGCCTCACAATATGCAAATACACAAGAATGACTGAAATGTCCAGAGCGATTCCCAACCTTACCAATATTATCAACATGGTCACCACTGGGCTTTATTTTATTTTTCATTTTTACTTCAGCCTTACAACTAGGAAAGGAAATCTGAAGCTCCTTGATGCATCCACTGCAGTCCCTTGCCTTTTAAAGGCAAGAAAACCGTGTTGTTGTTGCATATCTGAGTTCTGTTTGTGTGATAAGCCAAGTCAGATAAACATGTGTCATTTTTATCAACTTTTACTAACTTATTTTATGTCATTCACAAAACTTACACCTCTAATAAAGAAAAACTGTTTTTAAGTCTCTGCCAAGGCATTCAACGCCCAGCTTTCGTGACCATCATAACATGATTCTGGTTGTGCAATATTGACTGCTGCTGTCTTGACGTTGGTGCTTCTCAGTAAGATGTGAAGCATTAAATAAATGCTAACTGTTTGCAGTGCAGAATTACCCACGCAAAGTCACACTACGTTCTGAAAAATTGAGTGTAAAATGCAGAAGCTGGCTGACGAGCAGACCGAGTCCAAGTGAGACTGCAAAACAAACCAGACCTGCAGACCACTCTGTGTTGCAAAAGACACCTTAGCTTACGTAGCACTTTGCAATTCTTACAAGTCAACGATCTGGAATGGCTTGTGGAAACTCATCTGGGCATGCAAGGTTGTCTGTCCTGGCTACCCAAGTGACTCACCGGGCTATTTCAGACGGAGGGTACGACGCACTGGTCCTTCACTGTGGCCACGTTTGAAGGAAAGAAATGGGGCTAGGTAGAAGGAACGGCACGAAACCACGAGACCGAAGAGCGAGGATGTGAGAAAAATGAGGCTTTCACAGTTTTGTTTGATTCATGTTGTACGGTTTTTAACAAAATGGCCCCTTAGGATTTTTCAGCAAATAGACATTAGAAATTTTCCCTTTGAAAACATTTAGGTTGCATAAAAATCAGCTCTGGTGAGAAGAGCCACTCATTATGGGCCTTCATCTCATATAAAGTTTTAAATGATACGGTTTAACATCTTCATAAAGTGTCAAATGATCCTATGGTATCATCGACTGGACCAACAAGGCAAATCAGATTGTATTTTCTCCAATCCACAGTGCACTAATATTACACAAGCAGACATCTCTATTAGTAATTCGCTAAATACCCTTTAGGAAGCTGCATCTCAGCAACTTGCAGAGTTTTTTTTTTAGCCATCCATAAGCTTTGCTTTTCCCACAGTAACAAATAAAATGAACTGAAACACAGTGGAACAAAAACGTGATCCAAAAAAAGAATAAAACAAATGGATTCGCATGGCTGTGTATCCATCATTTACACAAAGGAAAAGTTCACCTAGGCCAACCAGATTGAGTCAAGTGATAAAAACCCACAACCTTGGCACTGCTGAGGTATACAGTCAGAAAACTAAAAAAAAAAAACAAAAAAAAAAAACACAGAAATTCTAGTTGTGTCGGTATATAATCCAAACTGCTCATAAGTTCAACTCTACCTAGCAAAGTGTTTTTCTTTTTTCTTATCGACTTAAAGGCAAAGACCGTATTTTTTATGAAATCTACCTTAAAGGAAAAATCATGAGTGAAATAAGGTGCAGGGTTCCACCTGCTGAGTTCTGATCTTATGCCCTCAGGGCTGAGCTACTTAGCATAAAACAGGACAGGATCCAGCATGCTTGTGCAACACGCATCTAGTTAACGATCAGAAGATCGGGCCGAAAGGCGCCAAAGGAGAGATTAAGAGAAAACGTGGATATTTGTCTTGTGATGCCTTTATGGCTCACATTTGTCTGAACGCATGCTTGTTTGTGCAAGTTTAGTACAGTTACTAGACAAAGCGTAGTCCGAACATGAAGAAGAACTAAGGCATCAACTAAGTCAACACTAAAGGATTGGGTTTTTTTTTTGCTGCACAGAGAAGTTGCTGGCTTTGCATCGGGTGAAACCATATCCTTGCTGACACCAGTGCGGAAACCGCTATGGTTTCCATATGTTGTTGAGGAGGTTCTCGGTTCTTCTAAGAGCAAACACATGTCCGGGTTTCTTGTGTGGCTGTAGCTCTGCAGCCGAAGCCCAAAGGGGAGTCAGGGGTGTCTCGTTTCTGGCCAGACGCCGCGGAGATCTCGAGCTGCACAGATCACAATAACGAGAGGAGATGACGGCTGAAGTGTTTGTTTTCCTCAGGGATGCAGCGAATGTGGCTCATTTCTCTCTTACGTGCTTTATTTACATGTTTCTGAAACTGCTTAGTCTCTGAGAGCTGGTGACCTGAGGTCGTAACGCTTTCAGCTGTGGGACGCAAACAGGATATGAAGTCAGGAGAAAGCGGACCGAATAGGTAAATTAAAAAGCAACGTGCGGCTCTTCGTGCTCAGGGGGGCTGATGTCATTTCGCAGAAGCTCAAAACCGTTTAACACCGTTGACCATAGCTGTTCGGTTTTATGACAGCTCTACTGTTACTTGAATTTGGGAACAAGCGAGGTTTAAAAAATATAAAAGGACTTAGGAGCTTTTGATTTCAGTTTTATGACAACTCTGTGGTTGTGTTTGCTTAAGCTTGGGCAGAAGCAATGCTTGAGAAAAGGTCTTGAGGAGGCTTTGATTTCAGGAAAGAAAATAAACAGTGTATGGTCGCTGCTCAGGGGGAAAAACATCAACCGTCTGACTTATTCATCTTCATCAAATTTTTCGCCGATTAAAGGTTGCTACATGGCCATTAGAGGGTTTCCTCATAACAGTCTTTAAATTTCACTTAATGAACGTCTGCACATCTGCACTGCATCTCCATGAAAAAAAACAAACAGAAAAGCACCATAAATAGGTAATAAAATGCATGAAATAAGTCATGTGCGCTGATCTTTTCTAAAAGCATCACTTTGGTTGATGCATTCTAGAGAACCACTCGCATGCCTACACAACAGACATCGTAGCAAATCGGGAAAAGTTTTCAATTATACGTTTAAGCATTTTGTTGGGCTCTTCTCCTTCCACTCTCCGCAATTTAGTACTTTTATTGCAGTTTTCTCACAGCTTAAATCCTATAAAGTATCCTAAAGAATGGGGAATGAAAAGCAGTTTTGTATCAGCCGTGGATCCACTCTCTCTTAAGGAAATGAAGCAACGTGACTCCAAGTGCAGTGGGTCGTCCCACAGTAGCGTGTGACCAGCATGAGGAGGCTTTGCCAGGCGGTTGTGGTCGTGTCCAGTTCTCATAAACATTACTGGTATCTAACTGAATAAATTGTAATGTGAAACTACCAATATGTCATTTAAACTAATTAAAAAAAAAAAACACCAAACAAGAGCCAATATAAGAATAGTCCCAATCATTTGGCAAGTTTTCCATGGGCACAACTTACCTATTGAGATTTGCTGCTCAAGTCACAGCTGTCTTTCCCTTTCAAATGTCGCATAAATTAAAGACAAATAAACAAGTTTTCCAGAGAAACCAGGCTCTATGGCCAGAAGCGCTATTACAAAGAAATCTTCCTTTCAGGGCTAAGTTTAGTTTGTTAATGAATGCAAATTGGTAACATGATTATAAAATGGGACTTTTGCTCTTATTCATCTTCAACAAATTTTTTGCCGATTAAAAGTTGCTACATGGCCATTAGAGGGTTTTTGCCCCCCGTCAACCTGTCACAATGTATTCAAATTTCCTTAGCTGAATTTATGAGACATATCAAAGAAAACGCAGGTTATCAGACAGAAAATGTTGCTTTAAGGCCAACAAGCTGATTCAAAACGAGCGCTTAGCTGAAAACTAAATGCAGCTCTGCATTTAGTCTATGTGGGGGTTTTTTCCTGAAAGGCATCCTTAAAAGATTTGATTTATTTGCCACTGATAGTTTTTTTATCCTCTAAGCCATAATTGTATCCACCCATTTTTTTTTAGTTGCTGAAAACAATCAGGTGAACAGGTACAAGAACTAGGCTGAAAACGAGTGGAAAAACTCCCAGCGTTGGAAGAGAAGCGTGTAAAAATGTTCAGCCTAAAGAACGACCGACAAAGACCACTTCAAAAGATTACAAACATGTCTGGCTTCTTTGAAGAAAAATGTAAAGACATAATGTGCAGTTTACTGCTTTATGCTTTACGTCTGAGGAAACACCAAGGGCTTGTTCATGTAGTTCAAAAGCAAAAGTAACTCACAGCCTGTTTAGTTTTAAATGGCTGTGGAGCGTCTAAGAGTGACGTCATCGACCAGTAAGCCGAGAGCGTTTTGGGCAGCGCCGCGCTCCGTCCAACAATGCCTGGAAATCAGTTCTGGAAAAGCCAGAAAGTAGGCCAAGACAAAGTGTGCAAAGACCAAGCAGCAAAAACTTGTGCGCGTGTCTGCGTTTATGTGTGTCTTCATTTCTCTTGGATATTTACCCAACTAATGGCATCTGTGAGCATGGGAACCGTTTCAGCTGAAGAGGAAAGTATGGATCTGGAGAGGAGGACAAAGATTTAATGCCTCTTTAGTGAAGGACGACCTGCAACGTCTCCAAGAACTTATCTCCTTGCTGGGAGCAGACACGAACACATAAAAAGACCGAATTTGCTTGTCACCACTGATCATCAAAGGCCAATAGATGAAACGGCATCTGAAGCGGAAACGTTTACCTCGGCGTTGCTGATAAAAAAAAAAAAGGCAGATAATCTCAGAAGAAAATAGCTGCAATGGGACACTTTCCCCCTCCTTCCTCTCTGCACATAAACACAGACACAAAGGCACACTGTGCATATTCCAGGAGACGGCCCATCCAAACCAGCACCAGGCAAGTTTCCCAGGGAGAATGGTCTGAGAGTCCTTACAGGCGTAGCGATGGGAAATACAAACAGTGCGATCGTTTCAGAGGAATACATGAGGCCATTTTTTAATTCTTGCCTGATTTTTAGAGCAAGTCTTGAGGTAATAACTCAGTTACTGCTACCAATGCCTAGAGATGGAAGCAGGAGTCATGTCTTTTTATAAAGATATTGTCACAGTGTCTTGGGTCAATTTCTGAAAATGTCCGTCTAATTCCACATAAGAAAAAAATGTTCAAATGAGAAGCATAAACCCCATTCAAAAACTCAACGTTATTGTGCAGCACTGTTAAAAATCACGTCCATCAAATCCTTATATCGGCATTGCTTGATGGTGGGAGCATTGAAAACTAAAAGCCCCTTGTGTCTTTTATTGTTTTTAATACTGTGCATGATGTGCTTTTGCGTATATTGATCTTTTGTTTCTCACCAAAGCCACAGTGGCGCGTTCATGTCTAAGAAAGCAGAATTTCCTCCCTCTCCCCGTCTCACCAAGACACATGGTTCCAGTTAGCATCCGAGCCGAGTCGAAAACTCCACGCTCACCTTCCCGACCGTAAAACAGAAAAGTAACTGGCCGGTATGCAGATAGCGTCTGGCGGTTTTTTTTATGGAGACTTCACGGTGAACAGTGTGTTCGGCGTCGCAGATGCTCTTTTCTCCACATCAACACATTCTCTCCTAGTGCTGTCGTTTTCTATATTTTTGGGGGGAGTCTGTGGGATTCAGCAGTTTTGTGCCAGACAGCGTTTCCCAGCCCGGCGCGTGCGCAGACACGCGTCCGCCTGGATGTTGCTTTGCTGAGATATTGACGACGCTACAAACGGACTCCTTTGTGCAAAAGTCAAGAGGTGTAAAAATAACCTAAGTTTAAACGGCTATGAAATCAATTAGATGGAAGAATTTCATCACTAAATCCTCCTGATTTGTTTGTCTACTGCCTGTCGCATACTGGCTGCTCATAAGCTGTGCATACAACCACCCATCATGTGCAAATCCCTGAAATAAATAATTCTTCAACAGGCTCATAGGCTCATTTGTTAAAATATGAACCCAAGGAGCTGTCAATGTGCTCCATTGTTAAAGCGTGAAGTCTCCTGAAAATCCAAATCAGTCAATATCGGTCAACATAAAAGTTTTTTTCAAGTCATCTGGTTTTCACGTCAGTGTTAATGATTCCAGGTAAACGTTATGAAGAGAGCGCTGAAGTCGATTTTTCTGCACTCACTCATCGACCCGTTGGCCTACCGATCCTTTCAGACGTATGGATCTACTTTCCGTCCACAGGGTTGCCTCTTTTTTTTTCCTGTTTTCCGAGCTCTCCCCTCCCCAAATCCCCCCCCCAAAAAAATCCTCGCCACAGGAACAAGTGAGCGCAGCACTTCCCCTCTTCCCTTCTCTTCTGAATTTCCAGCTGCCGTACACTGACTAATGCATTCCCCAGAGTTGAGGGGTAGACCACAACCCCAAGAACAGACTAAGAGCTGCTACCAATAAACTCTGATTTCATTTTGAAATGCAAAGAGAAAAAGGGTGGAGGAAAACTGATTCCTGATTCCCGTCAGAGGAAACTTTAAAGCGTCTCACTCGTAAAGCGATGTATTGATTATCTTTGGCTGCCTGCCGAGTCCTGATATTGACAGCGAATAGCTTTTTTGTAAATCAAAAGCAAAGCGCGAGAACCAGAATTAAGAGCACAGAACAACAGATAAAGAAAACTGACTTCTTCGGTACGCCGTTTCTTCAGTTTTCATTTTGCAGTTTTTGGACAAAGCGGTCCGTTGTTATGAAAGTTCTACCAGAAAAGGCCAAAAAAGAGAAATGAATCAGATAAATAGCTCTTAGTGAGAGCTGCTTTCGCTTATCTGCCAGTTTTTCTCTCGGTTTCCATAAATTTCACAGCATCAGTCATCTTCACAGATTAAAATACGCTCCATCATTTCTCTGACCACCAATCAGAAGTCATAAAAAAATCTAATTTATTATCATGACTCAAACTGGAGAATATTCCATGAGGAAGGATTTAGAGTTTCTTCTTTTTTTTTAAGCATAACAATAACATGGAGAAAAGGCCGAATTTCACACCACAACTGGAGTTTCTGGGTTTTTCGCCCAGAAAAGCGGCGAGTTAAGAGTGAGAAAGGAAAACCAACAGCAGCAGCGAGAACTGAGGCCAAAAGGTCAAAACTAAATGAAGCGTGATTCTCAAAACCAGATACTTCAGAGTGAACGTCTTCTGCTGCCACTTTGAAACATCAATCTGTCTATGACTGATCAACATGGGACCGGATTTGAAAGCGTGTAACAAGCTCTTTTAGCCATCATTAGAAGATGTTCAAGTATAGATCTTTGGAGGATCAACTCTTTCTTACCTAGTCGAAGGTTTTATCTGACAACTGGTTTTCTGTGTCTGACATGCGGGATGCAATGTGAACGCTTGGACGTCTGCTTTCTTTCCACAGACAAGTTTTCGGTCAGCCAGCTCACTTAGAAATTCAGCTCGATGTCTGTCAAATTTTATAAGTCTTACCACCGTCCATCACTGCTCAACAGAGATTAGTGTCTGGATTCCTTCATGATTCTCTGCATCATGATAAACTTTGTCCAGTCTCTTCAAACTGAGTATACTTAGCAAGTATAACAAAGGCCTTTTTTGTTGCTCCTTGTTTCACATCATTGTTATTTCTCCGTTTTGGAACCCAAACTGTGGGAAAAGGGAATTCAAATGTTTGGACAAAAAGCTCATTAAACTGGATAATGTGTTGCTTCTGTGTCACATTTATCGTCTTTCTGATGGCTGTATTTGTGTCTTTTTACAGCCTGTTTTCTATACTGATGTGTTACACGCAAAGTGAAGGATTGAATTGGGTCTGCACATTTGATCGCCTGATGCTCATCGAAATTAATGACGCAGGACACAGAAACTTATTTACTTATTGGATTTTTCTTTCTTCAGAGGAGAGGATTGTCGAAGCACATTGTGGACCATCTGTGATGTGGCTGCACAAACAGAACGCAACGCTGGAACTTTTTCTGGGAAAAAGATGCACATTTTAATGCAAAACAGAAACGCAGACACATTTTTTTTCAAAGTTTGCTTCACCCAAATAAAAAGAGTTCAATCTATTGGATTACAATGCAGACTAAAATGTTTATTTTTGGGGGCAAGATGTGAGAAAAAAAAAAAAAAAAAAAAAAGAGCTCTTCCTTCCGCTTTGTGCAACGACAACTTCTTTATTTTTGCTTCACAGGATTGTAAAAGTTTAAAATAGGTTTTTATTTTTGGACTTGGATAAACTGCAGAACCTCAAGTACTAGCATTTTTACAAGAATTTTTTGCACAAATATTTTTATTTTTACTTTTTTTCTGCCACCTCTCTCAACTTTTCATAAAAAAAAAAAACTTTGGCTCCTCGAGTTTTCTTTCATAAACAAACTAAACCCGACTAAGTTGTCAGTAGCTTAACTGTGTCAGATAAAAACGCCATAAATTTGTATGAAGACGCAAATTTGAGCAGCTTCCCCATTTATAGCCCCGAGGCTGGAGTTACTTTAAAGGAGTAAATCCTCCCAGTTCTTCACTCAAATAAAACGTCAGGTCTGGTCTGGGTGAGACCGTTTACCCTTTTAATGTTAATGACAGCTTTGCTGGCCCTCCTTCCCTCTTATTATAATCAAGCCATTCTCTAATTTTTCCAGGTATTAACTTCCACTTGGTCTAAATATCAAGCGTACGTTTTTTCTTCCCACATTAGTAGAAATGCTATTCGTGTCTTAATCATGTGGTCTTTCCACAGACACCACAGGTCTTGTGAAACTGTCTGAGTGTTTACGACCCACGCAGACTTCGCACAATGACTAACACCTTATATACAGAAGAAATCATATGAGGGTGAAATCATTTCCTACATCGAGGGCATGGTGGCTATAAATAAGCCTGCTTGTTATAAAATGTCAGATTCTGCAAAATAGTTTATATATATATATATATATATATATATATATATATATATATATACCACAATAAATCACTCTTAAGCTTTTTTCCCCCTCACTTACTGTGATATTAATATAACATTCTTTGATCTCTCAGCAAGATAAAGTAAGGCACAAAGACAGAAAAAAAGAAAGCTTTCCAAAGCACCTAACCCACCGGGAGGAACTCCATGTCCTGTCATTTAATAAGCCTGTAATATGTTGACTCTCGAAGGTTTTATTTTGTCGATATATTTTTGATAGCCTGGTAAAAACCAGCTTCTTGTTCCACACGGATTTGGACACACGGTCCTGGCTCCTCGACGACCGAGAAACATTTGCTTTCTGGAGGCGTGAACGTCACCCGACGTTTGCCGGCGATGCTCAAAGCTCACTGGAAATTATATGCGTTGTAAAAACAACAATCCTCTGCTGCGAAGAGAGAAACGATGAGCTGAACGACATTCTGTGCCGGCAATAAAACATCTCAAGCATTCCTCATGCGCCGACTTTAATTACTCGTCATTTGGAAGCGTGAGCCAACAGGGATTGAAAGGCTTTGTTCACGTCTTCCCCTGCCGTTGCTCAAACTACAGCAGTGGCACACGACACATCTAATACAGCACAGGGAATCGACGTCAACATTCCCAACTCCTTCTGTTCGCTGATTGTTGATATTCAACGGAAGAAATCAAGCTCAATGGGAGAAATCCCAGACAGAGAGCAGAAAGGTGATAAGAACTGAGCAGGAATGCAGGCTTATATTCTGATGTCGATGTTGTAGCTTGCAGCAACATGTCTTCTCGGCAAAGTCTTCGTTTAACATATACAGCTCTGGAAGAACAGAAGCCCTCAGAAGCTTGGTTTAATTATGCCAGCACCTTGAAAACATTTATATACATGATAGTGCTTTACTTTTTTTTCTTTGAAAACTGTTGATTCAAAGGATGACAACCAACTCAATCTTTGGTATTCCGGAAAATGTTTCTGCATGCATTGTACAAACAAGGACTCCTGCATAAAGGCAGTCATGTCACCGTGTCTAAGAGTTTTTGTCACTCCTGAGTCCCATGAAGATGTGGGGTAATCAGGCTGAGAAGCTCCCAGGACCAGGAACGGCCCGTCATCATCGGATCCATCAGTTTTTATCCAAGAACGAACAAACACAAAGCACCTGCCACTGCGATGTTTTTCACCTGCCGTTGCCCACACTGTTGGTTTAAAAATAAATAAATAAAAGCGAAAATTGCCCAGCATCACTTTAGACCTTGTGCAAAACACATTGTGTTGCTGTCGTGAACATCCTTCCAGCCGTGTCATCCAGCCA
The DNA here is from genome assembly GCA_911649635.1 of Poeciliopsis gracilis. Taxonomy (NCBI): domain Eukaryota; kingdom Metazoa; phylum Chordata; class Actinopteri; order Cyprinodontiformes; family Poeciliidae; genus Poeciliopsis; species Poeciliopsis gracilis. The sequence goes on from CAJVRI010001143.1 coordinate 7,875,799, forward strand.
TGAGAGCGAGCCTCATCATGCACTCATCCCCCCGTTACGGCTCACAGTCAATAGGCCTTGGCTTTCTGCCTCACATTCCTTCAAAGGACTGACTATGATTAACGTCCAACATGGATTCCTCTTGTCCAGCAGACGGCGAAATAAAGACGGAGACGGAGGATATGCGGAGAGAGGGAGAGAAAATGCGACAAACAGATGGACTGTGGTGAAAGTGTAGTCTTGTTCTTTTTACAGAAACCCTTTCAGTCCGGGTGATCGTCTCCACCGGTTCCTCGTGAGATGAGCCGGTTCGTATCTGTGTTTCTCCTGCAGCCCGACTCTGAGCACAGATGGGATCTGAACCTGGTCAGGCTGCACCTGCATTCTCACTTTACATCTCTTGCACCTTGAACGATCGGTGAGATTCACGGCGTTTTTATATATACCTCAAGTCCGGGGATCTTAAATTTTGAAGCACGTTTTTGGCAGGTGTATTAGGAAATGGGGAAAAAAATAGTGGAATGTTTTGACCTTGTTCTGTGCAGCTCCCTTAAATATATACTCTCAAACTGGTACGAATCCAAAATAGCTGCTTCCACAAGATTGAAATGAATGGCCAATCCAAGAGTGGTGCTCGAAAGTTGCAAAACAACTCCAAATCATGTAAATGCAATTTAAACTATTGCTTACCTTTAAAAAATCATTTTTGCATTGTGCTGTCAGGAAGCAGTGTGCCGCCTGTGACTGAAAACTATACATTTTGAAGCCTACACATATTTCACCGTAAATAACCAGCCTAGGTTTCCACGGCGATGGTTTAAAGGATCATAAAATTTGGAGTTTGACACCGTGATGTTTTTGAGACTGGAGTAGTTTTAAGATCGTAGCCCTTCGTTTCCTTCTTGGAAAACCTGAGGACGCCAAAAGAGGGACACAATGTACTACATGTAATATAGGGCACCTATTAACAAAACATCATTTCAACATTCCTGAGCAATCCTTCTGTGTCTCCTGAGTGAAGAGGCACATTTTTCACCAGATCTCCTCCCTGCCCAAATTGACATAAACAAAACCAAAAAGTATAGAAGAAAAACCCTCTATAAAGGCTGAGTCACACCAGCATGCCTCTCTCTCTCTCTCCACCCTCCTTCTGAGTAAGACTTGCACTGACCGGTACGTCAATCTTGATGAGGGCTATGTCTGACTTCTCGTCCACATCTTTGATTTTGGCGTCATAGGAGGCGCCGCTCTTTAGCTCCACTTTCACTCTGTGTTTATTGGCCACGACGTGGGCATTGGTCACAATCTGGCCGTCTTCAGACACGACGAAACCGGAGCCACTGGCCACAGCGACCTCCCGCTTGGTGTAAGTCATCCTGGAGAGGGACAGAGGGAGAAGAAAACTTTTCGCTTGCAGAACAACAAATGAAATGCGTCGGTTCAGAAGGGTTTTTTTTCTGTACTCTGAATGCAAAATAAGAGAAGAGATTTGCGTTTGATTTCCGATTTTCAATGCTTCGAGCTGATTCCAGTCTGTCTCCAAGAACTACAGGAAGCAACATGCTAAATAGTTTTTCGAGCATTCTTGAGATATAATTTAAGAAACAGTTTATCTGAGTCTTACTCACCTCGCTCTTTTCAAAAATGATCAATTTTGACTTTTCTTCCCTCAGAACTAAATCCATACAGAAGTGGGTCATTTCCAGAGCAACCTGATAGAAATTTGTGGAGGTTTTGTGATGAAAAAGAGCAAGATTTCTAAGTTTCCTAAAGGCACCGATTAATCCAACAGAGCAGGAGGTTGTACCTGCATGATCTTAGGACGGCATATTATTTTCTGAAAATTGCAACGGCATTGTGGATTGCCAAAAAAAAAAATTACCAAAATATTTACTCTGCCTCACCTTTTGTTTTCACCTCAACCATGTTCCTTTCTCCCTTAATTCAAACATAAATGTATCAAATATAGAAGGCATGGTCATCAGTAGTTTCTAGATGCATTTCTGTATATCAACAACTAAAAGTTAGGCAATACAAAGGTAAGCAAGTGAAGGTGTCTGACAGACGAGGTGTTACTGAAACACTTTGCAGGCAACACTGACAGGAAGCCTTTGAGATGCTACAGACAGACAGACAGACAGACAAAATCTGGAGAAATGAAAGGAAACTTCAGTCTGCACCACTTTCCCACACTCGCAGAAACACACAGTCAGATGAACAGCTTGTACATACTTGCGGAAAAGTTCAATGTGAACCACAGAGGGAGCGATTTTCTCCACCACGTCGGCGATGAAGTTGTATTTGTGCCTCGGGCTGTCTGGATTGTCCTGAGCTGTGGACACAAACACACACGCACACGCACACACACACACACACACACACACAAAAGATGTCAGACTGGCAAAATAAACAATCCATTCACCAAATATAGTGTGTGATATAAGAGTCGTGTAAGAATAGAAAACTCACACTTTATCTTTATCAAAACACAAGGCGAGAAAAAAAAAAAAAAAAAAAGGTGACACTTTTGACACTGTCTCGGTCAGCTCTGGCATTCATGCTCATTTCCAATGTTTGGTTATAAACATAAGAAATGAATGCTTTGGAATGAACTGGATCACGTATCCAGCTTTAGGCCGGTTAGGAAATTCTGACCTGGTAATTAACCCCCTCCGAGATGAAAGTTTAAACAAAACTCATCGTTTTCTCTGAGCTTTTCATCCTCTTGTTCCTAAGCCCCTTTTTTCATGCCACGTAGGTGGAACCTTTTCTTTTTCCTTTTTTCTCTCACGGGGCCAATTTTCAGTCATGATGTTCTGAGAGGAAAAGTCAAAGGCACCCGTGAGCCCTGGGACATCATTAATTGGGCTTAAGAAATGAGGACACTTTTCGCTCGAGGGGCAGTTACGCTCGCGCCGGCTCGGAATGTAAACTATCTCGGCGAAAAGGAACGCCACGAAATTTTTACAGAACGAAAACATTTATCAACCCACTGGGGGGGGGGGCGGCGTCTTCATATGATCCCCGAATCCTTCCCGGCTGTCAGGAACCACGTCCCCTCACAATTTATTGAAGCTTTAAGACATCTCATGCAAAAACAGAAATGTAAAGCACCGTGTGACGCAATGACAAAGTCAAGGGGATCAACAGAGTAATAAAGACGTGAAGACGTGTCCTGAGGGAAGCATGACTTTAGGAAGGTGAACTCTGAAAGTATTGTTCACTTGAACCAGAACTGCACATTTACACCGATTACAAGCAGAGATATTTTAAAACCTCTTAACTTTTTAATCTTTTTCCTTTCTGAACTATAAATAGAGTATTAATTGTGCTAAATGCCGGGCTGCTTCTTACCGCTGCATTAAAGCAAAGTAATGGAAAGACTGCAGTCATTCTCCCCCTCCTCGCTTCAGACCTGGGAGGTTTGTGGTCGCCTCGGAGGGGATTAATATTACCACGAGAAGCCCTATTGGTCAGAACCCATCTCGTTTCTATAGTCCCAGTAAAAGACTTCCAGCTTCTTCCAGTTCAACATGTTATTATAACTATAGTCTATGAAGACGTTCTTGGATTTATCAGGAGAAAATGTCGCATGGATTCAGACGGTGCCCTGGAACATTTGTCCTATGCGCAAAAATGTGATGCGTCAGAAAATCACCTTGAACGCACCGTCCCCACGGTGACGTACGGCAGTGGCAAGGTCGTGCTTTGAGAAGGATTTCCTTCATCAGCAACAGCAAATCAAAAAAATAAATAGAAACATGTTGATGGAAGGATGATTGGCGATGAATAAAGGCCAATTTGGAAAGTTGGAGAACTACAATAGAATGGTTTAGGTCAAAGCAAAGTCAAAGTATCTGAATCATCCAGTCAACATCCAGGCCGCAATCAACTTTCAAAGTTGTAGACGGACCAAATTCTTTGCATTTATAGATTAATAGATGCTCTAAATTGGCTAAATTGCCTAATATGTCTTTCCTTAGATGACCAATGACGTAGAGAGAGCAACCAGCAGTTGCAGCTAAAGTCAATTTAGCTGCAACTACTTTTACACAAACACTATAAACGTTACCACAGGTTTTTAAAAAAACAACAACAATTTTTCTACCAATTGTCTCTAATGTAACAGGTGGTTAGAGGCCCTCAGTACCATACAGATTCAGTCATAAGGTGGCATAAATCAAAAGGCACTTGAGGCCAGGCAGACACAAAGACATGACTCAGATTGCATAATACCCTTCCACATCAAGAGGAATGATCTGCTTTGACTTGTGAGAAAAGACTCAGCCTGACTCCCATATGGAAGTCATATGGAGACATTTGGTGACTGCTAATAAAAGAGTCAAATAAAGTTAAGTGTCCACTAACAACAATCAGATGGTTGGAAGATCGTTTCTGGAGTTGGCGAATGTCTTAAAAGTCAGGAAAGGATTAAGACACAATTAAGAAATATCCAAGTTTTTGCGTGGTTTTTTTGTTTTGTTTTGTTTTATTTATTTTTTTTTTTTTGCAATGTTTACAAAACGCAGGGCTCACTATCCTCAAAGCTGGGTGTATCCATTACACCTCCCACTGGTGCATACTACAGCCACAAAGGGTCCCAGTTCAAGGTCTGGGCTTGTTTTCCCATGTTCACCCAGTGTTTTACTGGCACTTGCACTCAGAAACAGCTTCTTTTTTTTTAGCTTATTTACGCAAACAAACCAAAACGACTCTCAAATCTGCACACCATTCCGTGCCGTTCACCAATACATTTCTCTTGATTTTGGTTCAACGGTACAATTTTATTTTTGGTTTTGTTTTGAAAACCTTCCTGCATCTTCCTAATTGGTTCCACCTTCACTCTTCTTCTTGCCTATTTGTACTGGTCAAAAAAAAAAAGTCCCATCATGTTAACTCAGACATTTTGTTTTTGACGGCGGTGGAAAACATAATTAGTTTAATCATTTTTTGGGGGGTTTTCACCAGCTGGCGCTCAAAGGAGAAAGGCAGGGAACAGAGTAAACACTGAATCAGACGGCTGTTCATGCTCACCTTCCAGGTCAATTTTAACAAATCACCAGTTAAATTAAAGGGCATGAGTTCTGACTGCAGGCAACGCACATGCACAAACAAAGCGTCGAAATGTCAGACGGAGGGGCAGCGGCTGACCCGGAGAAGTAAACACTCCGCACTGACATGCCAAAAAGATGAAAACGAGCAGTAAAATTCATTACAACATGAGAAAACACATCTGAGGTACAAAAAAAAACCCCACACAAAATCCAGGATGAGGTACGACAGGCGCTGCTGATGTACTGAAATTGTTTTTGACAAATGGGAAACTGAATGTGTCTTGATGGTAATTTCCTTTTACCTTCCATTTCATGCAACCAGCACAAACAGGAAATCTCATGCAAAATATGATTTTATCCATCATGCTGTCATTTATATAAATGCAGTAAACCATTTTGAAAGGCAAGAACAATTTGGCAGAAAGTTTTCAAGTTCAAAAACATCAACTCCGGGTACGGAACATGAAAATTGGAAGTGCAACATTTACGCCAAAAAGAAGAACATATATTTCTGAAGCCTGGCTTAGAAGTGGTCTCATTTCTCTTTGATTGAGGGAATAAAAGAGCTAAAGTACCAACCATCAACTGGTTACGGGCAAACAGATCATCATTATGAATCATCCAGCTCCAAGGAGTTGCTTTTAAAAAGAACACTGGCAGGATTTCAAGGCTGCTCCTCAAGTATCAGGATTATTAGACTGGGCTGCAATGAGTCTGGGCTCATTAGTCCATGGGTCAGTAGGTCTTGGCACCCGTGTGTCTGGCATCCAAAACAAGTCTTCTTGTGGTTTACTGACGGGTTATGTAACCGTTCTTTGCCTAGGTCTGTTTTTCTTCATCGTTGCCAGTTGCTTTCTTTGGTTCTTTGTGTGTCGTCTTTATCCACAGAGCAGGTATACTACAAGATTTTTGAAAGCGAAAAAAAATGAAGGGTAAGATATTTTTGGGGGTCTATAGAGAACCGACAGTGACTGTGATAAGATGAGACCAGCAGCTGATAGAGCAAAGGTGTCCATCTCCAGCTCTGAAGGTCAGTTACTCTCCATCTCTCAGATGCATCAATGATCAAAACGGCTCAATTACGTCATCAGTTTATGCAGAGTATTTGGGCCATATGTTCAGGCAGAATTAGTGCCAGCGTGTCTATGATGTGTGGCGTGAGACACCTGTGGACTGTGTCATTTCAGATTTAGAAAGAGGCCCGGCCAACCTGGTGTCATGTCAATGCAGCAACCTCATCATGCTCATAGCTGCAGGCTAAGAAGCCTTTTTTCTTGTAATTCTTGGCGCAGACGGTGCCAAAATGATCTCATCAAGCAGCTGAAATAACCCAGAGAAAATTAAAAAACATGGCATGTTCAGGCTCCTGGTACAGAGAGCGGCATCTGATGGACTACTAATGGGATGTGGGATGGCGTGGTTTAAATAGAAAACGAATTTCTCACATTGTGAAAGCGTCGTCTTGGCATAATCTTTTAACAATAAAGAGACGGGGGATTGAACAAGTGTCACTCGCTGCTCATTTGGGTTTATTGGATCACTTTACAGTATCTGAAGAGCGGCGCGTATAAAAACATCAGACCTCCAGACGTCTGCTGATCAGCTTAGATCACAGCTTCTTAAACATTTTCAGTCTGAAGACCCATTTAACAAACACTCACAGACCACCTAGCTTGAAACGGCCCCCACAATAACACACAACACCTTCATATTGAGGAACACAATAGAGTCACGTTGTCAAAAACAAACATTTTCTTTCAGCTGGGTGAAAATAAATCATTTTATTTTCGGTGCTAACATGCAGTTGGTCAGCGTGGGGCGCAGCTCTGATCACCCTGGCACACAGTCCGTCCTTAGTGAACTTTTTTTTTTTTTTTAAACACAGTTCAGATGGGGCAGATTGAGTATTGTCTTTAACAATTCAACTCGTAAACTTTTTTTTTGTTCAAATTTTGGTGCAATAAAACTGCTATTCTAAGATAATTGGTTATCACACCCACCCAAATGTCTTCTTAGTATCTGCATGCAGCCAAGTACGGGGTTAAGCAAACAGACATTGGCAAAGCAGCAGGAGAGACGGCATAGGAGCAAGTAGGAAAACAGATGAGTAGAACACAAAACCAGGAGCCGAGACAGACCGTTGCAACGATACAGACAGGAGTCAGAGAACGGCGCTCTAATATTCTGCAAAGCTAAGACAAGTTCAGGAAATATGTGCACGTTCAGCAAATCTCTGCAGCCGGAGTCACAGAGTGCGCTCTGCAACATCAGCTGGGAAAGAAGGTGGGAATAGTCTGGTGGATAGTCTGTGAATAAACTACTTTGATTTTTTTTTTCCCTTCCTTTCTTTTTGTTTTGCCGCCGTTTGCTTAAAGCGTCTACATTATTATTATCGCCATAGCACTGCAATCAAAATCTGAACGCTCACACAATTGCACACGTATTTAACTGCTCGGCCGCTCCTCAAGACTTGACATGCAGCTCAGAGATAAACCTGAAGACTCGTGGACATCTAGATGCTGCAGGTATAAAATTCTTCTAGTCTCATTTCCACCTTGCCTTTCACAACCAGTGAAGCCTTACTGGCTTACAGCAGCCTATTGGTTCAAAAAAAGCATGATATGTATCTAATGAATCCAAAGGGGTCGAAGCAAAATCGTGACCTAGTTTTCATTGCCAAGACAAAGCGCTTGTTTAATCGAGATCATTGCTGTTCAGGCGCAAAGTGAGATCATGCAACTGTTACTGTACTTGCACATGTTTTCTTAACGTGGGGCCAGGTTTCGCTGGAATATGGTCAATGTCCTCAGAGACGGGTTGAGTTCCTGTAATGTGCTGCCTCCAGCACAACCAACGCTAGTGACAATATTAAAGAGTGCGTTTGAGGAAGCATTGTTGTAAAGTTCGGACATTAGCACTGGAAATACGACTTCCTTTTCCTGAAGAAAAAGAATCGTTTTATTTTTCCTGGAAGGGATTTGGAAAACTCACCACCACAGTCTGTTTCAGACATGGTCAGCTGCCTGGGAATGACTTACAGTAACCCTTTAAGTTGCTACCAAAACTGACAGCCCAGTGCAGTGATGCAGTCTGCCCTTAAACTGCGCCTTCACGTTTTCTTTTTTTTGTTTTGTTGTTTTTTTTTTTTCTCAGATACGCAAATAAAAACCTTTCCTTTAAATGTGTGGGCTGCTAATTTGGTGTTTTCCTCTCGAGTCTCCTGCCTGTTTTAAACTGCCCTCGACAGAGGAGGACTTGTGGCTTTGAGGAATTCCTCCACGTGACAACTTGTGTGTGATTTACGAGTGACAAAAGAAACACAGACTGGGAGGGAGAGACAGAGAGAGACAGAGAGAGAGGAAGAGAGAGAGAGGAAAACGAGAAGGAGGAAGCAGTCGGAGGTTTGTTTCTGGGGGGGAATACAAGTTTCCAAAAGCTCTGAGGGAGGTTTCAGGCCTTTGAGGCAGCAGGTGCTGAAGCGTTTCATTGATATGTTTTTAAGTGCCCACTTCCAAAAGCAGTAAGTGGGATAAATACACACCGAAACCAAAGGCAAAGTACAGTATCTTTAACACCTGCAGCCTTGAATGTGTGTGTGATCACTCCTCCTTCCTGAGTGTTTCAAGTCATGTTTCAAGATAGACACATACCACACTGATGATGATGAATAACCCACTTGTTTTTCTTAGATGGATTGAATTGCTCCAGCAGAATGACATCAGTTTATTATAGAAGCGCGCCGATTATTGGGAAATGCTTTGACAAAGCGCAGGTCTGTCGGGGAACGGCGAGCTTTACAACGGTTACGTCAGTATCGTTCCGATTTTATTTTTGTTCCGCCCTTAAGAATTCCTTTCTAATCAACTAAATCACGCTGGCCATGAGATTGGGCTGCGAGAAATCACGCCAGTGGTGCTCATGTGACTTTTACTGGGTACGCATCAAGCTTTACATCAGCGCCGCGCCGCATGACTTCATCCTGTCAGGCGAAAGCGAAGAGAGGCCTCAGATCCAGGACGTTTCTGAGGGAACAACCGGTTGAGTGGCGGCTTTTGTTGCCCAAGACACACGGATACGGTGCGTCCCTCTGAGCTACAACGTCTGCGCAAACTTCAGAGCTGCCAGAAAACGTCAGATCGGTCCAGTGAGAGCTGAAGGGTCAGAGCGAACACCTGACAGGGAAGACTGCAGAGGAACAGCGTGAATGGATGTCAGTCAGTTAGAACGTCATCGAAAAGTTCATCTGACTCCATGAACTTTGAGTCAAATGACTCAAAAAGTGAAACTTGTGTTAAAATGCTTTCATTACGTATGCTAATATGTAATGAGTTGTTTAATTCTTTCTGGGAAAAAAAAGCTAAAAAAAATAAATAAAATAAATAACTGAAATCTATTTGCACCTTATGACAGGATCAGTAACAAACTGGTTCTTTTGCAGAAGTGTCGGCACTCAATACCTGCATAGACATGAGGTTTAGGTCAAACCAGTTTGCTGACTGGTGAAGCACAGTCACGTAATACCAGTAATACCAGGTATTGGTACATTTGGCTGTAAGTCCAGAGAGGGAAATAAAAATGAGCAACTCCATAAGAAGGAAGCATAAAACGTCCTGAAACGTCTTGGTAGAAGACTGCACTGACAAGATGGTGGCAAAAGACTTCAACTCAGAAGGTTGGAGTCAGTTCATCTACACGGCCGCGATCCACCTCAGCAGGCAGATTCTCTGGGAACCTGACATTCGAATGAAATGCAAAACTTACTTTCATTTGAAAATAAAACTTCGAACCAATGAGAAAAAATAAAACACCTGCGATTCAGCTCAGGTCCAAGAGAGGCTTATTAACACCGGAGATGCAACACGTGCGTGTTGCCTGATGAAGCCCCTTCTCTTGAATCTGTACCTTCTTTATCTCTATCACAGTTCATCCTTCCACTTAACTTTCTATCACTATGGTGATAGCAGTGACCTTGTGCGGCTTGTAAAATGTGTCTATGATGACAATCTGCCAAATCAAAAGCTTTCAGTGTGATTGTGTCACCCATATATCAAAACATTTGACATCAAAACACAAGAGATGATTTTCTGAGAAACAAACAAAAAAACTCAACGTGGGTTTTTATCAAGCCTGAACTCTTATCACCGGGGCAACAACAACAATCCTCTCAACCACGCAGCCTCACCTTTCCCGCAGGCTCCCCGCTGAATCAAGAGAACAGGTGGCTGCTGCAGCTTCTGCGCCCGCCGGCTCACCCGCTTCAGCTCGCAGATGCTCCGGTAAGACACCCCGTCGCTGCCGCACACCGGCTCCGCGGTCTTGCACGCGCAGACGCCGCTCTTGCTTCTCCTCCGCACCGTCACGCTGTACGCCACCCCGCCGCCGGACACGGAGCACTCCAGCCCGTCCCCGCACGTCGGGTCGCCGAGTTTGCCGCCGCCGCCGCACGCCTCCCCCTCGCCGGACGCGCACACCGTGCAGCACTGGCAGACGTCGAGGGCTTGTCCCGCCGGGCAGTCCGCGGGCAGACGGGGACACATGGATTTGTCGCACACCGAGGGGCATCCGACGACAAAGCGGCTGGTGAGCTGCGCGTCCGCCTGCAGCGACGCTGCGGCCACGCACAACAAGAAGGACCGAAACATTGTTCAGAGTGGAAAAAAACAACAACAACAAATAAATAAATAAAGTGAAATGAAAAAAGGATCGAGCTAGAGAGAGATACAGGAGTTTTAAAAGTGAAGCGCGAAGTTCATAGAGAAGGAAAAGTTGCAGGGCGATAGGATGGGAGAGCTCTGTGCTGAGGGGGGGGAGAGAGAGAGTCATTGCAGCTGGAGAGGCATTTAACAGAACCTCTGCGCAGCCAATCTCTGCGCACGTTTTTGCTGGCACCGCATCACACACGCAACTTTCCAGTCAGTGGGAAAAAGGCATGGAAAGTGGTGCGTTCACGGGACGCAGCGAAAGGGAAAACAGAGTGCGGATGCTCCCGGAAAAGACTGAGGCAAAAGAGAGAGAGTTGCATCATCTCTGTGATGCATCTTTTTTTTTTTTTTCTTTTTGCCTTGTACCACTCTGACCAGAAAGACCAGAGGAACTACTTTTCTAATCTGTTGGAATCGTAGGAGAAATTTTGGAGGTGAGATCCAAGGCAACCCTCCCACCTGTGCTGTGAAGCATGATGATGGCAGTGTCATGCTGAGGCGCTGACTTTCGGAGCCTGGAGCTGAGCAATTCATCAACATTGAAAGTAAAATATAATTAATCACAGACAAATTGCTCTGGAACTTAGACGAGGGTGAAAAGCTTTTTAAAAAATAAAACACACAAGGTGCTGAAAAATTGAAATGCTGTTCAGACACAACTGAGAGAATTTTTGTCATTCCCTAATAGTGTGACACCCTGGGGGAGAGCCATAGGGGCCTTTATTTGAAATTTAGGAATGTACTAGTTTATGATACATTGTCACATATAGCAGTGTAAATGGAGCGAGAAGCTGATTTAACCAGCTTTGAATGTCGTGAAAGTAAACAAAACAAGAGAGATTTGCCCTAGGAACTCGTGTAAAATCGACGTCTCAATCTTTAAATCCTGATAGATGAGGCCTTACTGTCTCTCTGTGCACACATTCATCTTTTGTTCTCCTGCAGAGAGTTTGCAAATGCCTGAGCTAGACCACCACAGCATGTGGAATCGCTTAAGACGTGCGTGAGTGAGTATGTGTGTGTGTGTGTGTGTGTGGGGGGGTGCGTGTGTGTGTGTGTGTGTGTACCAGCATGGATGTTAGTAGCCTACTTTTAAATAAATTAAAAGTAAAAATCTCAGTAATGGAACATAAAAAGGCCCAAAGCCTTGTGTGTGCTTTACTTGCTCTCCGTGCTGCAGTACAGTTTCCAAGATGTTTTTTTTTTTTTTTCATTTATTTTATTTGACTTTGTTTTCATTTTTATTGCTTCCTCATTAATTAGTCACACATGACATTAACCAAAACCTTATGGATAAACCAAACTATTAGGAAGGGGAAAATAAAAGGGGCGGTGGAAGGGATTTGTGGAGGCTAATGCAGCACGTTTATCCCTTTTTTTTGTGTGTAATTTAACCACTAAGTGCTCATGAGAACTTTTACATGTTTTAAGAACACCAAATTACCCTCATTAATAATCTGTGCCACGACCTTGTGTGATTTCCTAATTAATGAATTCATGTATCTCTCTTTGTTTTATTGGCTGAAATAACACAATTCAAGAAAAAGAAACATAAAAACCTTACTGCTGAACAACAGAGCTCTGTTAGATTTACATGTCTGTGGCCAACAGTAAGCCTCCAATAAACGGCACTGTCGTAAATCGGCGTCATAAAACGCCTCAACACGGCGTGATTGATTGTGAGGAGCGGGATTCTCTGAGTTGTCTCCGAGTGGGTTTAAATCGAGGGGAGTTTGTTTGTGCAAGGCCGTTTGGGAATGGAGGAGACTGAAGGTTGGTACCCCCTGTGGAGAGCCGAGGGCAGCACAAGCATCTCCATGAAGAGGGCAATTAGAAAGGGGGTAGGAAGTTCTAAATTAAAAAAAAAAAAAAGAAGAAGAGCTCTGTAATTTCAACGTTTATTGTATGAATTAACTGAATGCAACTGGCAGCATCTCAAAAGACGGAGCCAAGCCCTCCTCGCGCAAATGCATAGGCGACAAATGGTGGGAGAATCTGCAGATGAAAACAACCTCATCCATAAGGAACACCCATCCACCAACCGAGGGCAGTCAACACTGCCAGGGATGGACCCGGCTGAGGTCTGTGTGATCTCGCCTCGGCTCGACTGATGTCTCAGCTGAGAGCCGGGTTCTTAAAGGGACAGCACAGCTTCAGTTCATCCCCCCCTCCCCTCCCCCCCTCTCCTTCCCCCCTCAAAAGAACCCACATTCAAACCTCAAACTTAATGATAATAGACCAAGAACAATGCACGAATGTGGAGAACAGTGACGGATGTGTTTCCATACTTATTTTTTCATTTGTTGTATTTTCTCATGAAAATCAGTTTTACTCTTTTATTTCTCAGGGTCATTATCAAGGCTTTGGATACACCATACAGCATCGAGCATGTTGTAAAAAAAAAAAAAAGTCAAAACAGCTTCAAATATTGTTACTGAGGTAGCCTGATATCACCATGAAATGTTAAAGAATCCAACCTTTAATCTGAGCTCACAGATGTTTGTGGGCAATAAAAGCTGTTAAAGATGCCAAGAATTTGCTTGTGAGATTGTTACTGCTTGCAAAAAGTTATTGGTTGCCCTAGTGCATTGAGAACGAGCAGTGCAGTTTTTCACGCATGTTATGCGTCTTTTCTTTCTTGATCTAATTGACATGTTTAGGGACTTCGAAATGGTGCTCGCCGAATTGTTGCCGTGGCCTGTAAACATGGCGTGACGCAGTGGCCTGTTCCTTTTAGTCACCGGCCACAAAGCGAAACAAGGGCCCGTATTTATCTTCCCACATCGCACAGTGAGGAGGATGGTTAGGGAGGTAAAAATAATTCTCCCCGTGCTCAAGAGTCCTATCCTGGGGTCACCATGTTTCCATTGCAATCGCATGACAACATCTACGTGTCAACTAGTTTGGGAGTGATGCAACGTTTTGCCCTCGCAAACTTAAACATGTGGCGTTCAATAAGCATCGGGGGTCGACTATATCAAGTGGAATCAAAAACAAACTATTCTTTGAAAATCCAGCCACTGTATTAACACTTTTTTTTTTATAGAGCAAATCTAAAATATTTCAAAGAAATAGGCAATATTCTACTACTACTACTACATTTACTTGCAGAGATGAGTAGCCAAGGATTGTACTCAAGTAAAAGTAGCACTACTTCAACATATTTGTACTCAAGTAAAAGGAAACATTCAAAAAGTTTGTGCAGTAAAGAATAAAAAGCACTTGGTAAAAAGGCGACTATTACACAACAAATTTAAACAGAGAAGTCGGACCTTAAAGTTGGATTTTTTTAAAAATGAAAATAAATGCCAGTGTGAGATTATGAACCTGCAATAAAAGAATGTTCTAAAAATTACTTTTTTTTTTTCGTTTTTACACCTTTACCAGGGGGAGCCAGCATGTTTGCCCGGCAAAGTAAATGGTCGTCTGAGATGTTTATTTTATGAATTATTGAATATTTTGTTCATATTCAGGTAAAAGCTGTTTTCAATTAAAATAATAATAAAAAACAACATTTTTACTTTTTACACCCTGAGAAACAGGCAATTTTCATCACAATGTAGAGATGTGCTCACTCGACATCAACATGGCATTTTTTTAGGAGTGGTTCAGTTTGTGGTTGCAGAAAAATGTAGTTGCAGATATTTTTATGTGTGCTGATTTCATCCATTTTTATAAATCACTTTGCATAATGTGATAAATGTTGCAACAACCAACCATTTTGCATGAGAAATAAAACGATTGACTTAGTGGAATGATGTAAAGATGATCCTCTCCACAGGAGGGCAGCAGGGAGCAGCTTTATATTGATATATATATATATATATATAGAGAGAAATTGGTATGCAAAGGATGCCTCTACAGATTGGTTATATTTTCATAAGCGAGACAAGCACAACTCTCACCACGCAGCACATTTTCAGTGTTTATTTCTTTCAAGTCATCCACTTAATAAATAGAAACAATTCAAACACCAGACTGAAATGGGAGTGAAATAGCTTGAGTCTAGTCAACTGAAGTAAGACAGGCACTTAAAAGAAAAATAAAGATGAGTGCGCATTATCTAGTAGAAATACAGTGAGCCGTTTGCGTTTTTTTATTCAATAACTCCGTCAGGTAGCTGCTTAGAATCACACTGAAGGTACAGATACAGGAAAACTCAAATCTAAAAAGCATTTAAAACAAAACCGCCAACTCACAACAACAAACGGGTCTGAAAATAAACGACAAACACAAAGGTCACCTGACGAGTTGTTGAGATATTTGCATGCAAATGAAGCGAGTGACTAATTTCAGTGTTTTTGCGTATCTGTGATGTGTGGGGTGACTCTTACCGTTTAGTCAAAATGCACACAAGTTCAATGCTTTTTCCACTTAAAAACTCAGCAAAGCACACAAAGCAAGGCGTACGAAAATGTAGTCTGAAGAAGACGCCGACTCAGCCTCTGACTTGGTTCTCTAGAAACTACATGGAGAATCCACTAGAGCTGGGAGAAAGAACAAGTGGCAGCTTTACACATTAAGATGAACGTAGCGATAAATGCAGACTAAACTTAAGAGACGCTTGAAAACAAAGAGGTCAGAGGAAGATTTTCACGCAAGAATACATTTGGCTGCAAACATCAACTTCTTACTGTTTTATCCAGTGTCAGTTTGTTTAGTGTGTGAATGAACCAGGGAGTCTAGCATTAGTGGATTTACAAAAACACAACAACGAAAAGCGACTCTAAAGTTTAAAAACCCTTTTCAGACACTGAGGGGAAAAGCTTGTATTGTTCAAAGCTCCCTTATTGAGTTGGCACAAAGTAGTTTATTAAAAAAAAAAAAAAAAAAAAAATCCCTGTGCCTATGTGTGTTAAAATAAAGCTCTGACGCTGAATTTCATTCAGAAGAAGTCAAACGTGTAGCTTGGCTCGGACCCCGTCCAGAGTCCGGGAGTTTGGGTGAACGCTGGGTCGTCTTTGGCAGACGAGTGCGGGTCGGCGGTGTCGATGGAAGCGCTCCGATGATGAGTTTGTGTTACGGCTTGGTTTAGCGAACCGAAGCCCGGGTTCACGGTGTGTCCTGTTGATCCGAGGAGCAGAGGGGAGAGATCCCTCGAGCGATGACGAAGGCTTTCAAGTCCAGTTCAGAGTCAGTCAGACCTCACTCACTGGCAGATCCGCGTTGTCAATGTCCAGATGTGTCCGGGGCGCCGGGGGCTCGAAGCTGCTTCGGCGTCTCCATGGCGACTCCTCGGAGCTCGCCACGGTGATGCTGGCGGGCGGCTGGGAGGTCACTTTGCCAGCGTCCTCCTGCAGGGACAGGCGTGCTGGCGCGTGGCTGTGAACGGGGCGTGGCAGCAGGCTCATGAAGTGCTCGCTGTCCCACGCCAGGCTGCGGGCGTGCACCGCACGCGACAGCATCGCCCCGCTCTGGGTTGCATGGTGGCAGGGCAGGTATGGGCGCGCGAGGGACGGCGGCAGCCGCTGGGTTGCGGTAGAACGTGGGACGGCTGCCGTGTTCCTGCGGCGAGAAGAGGGAGGCGGGGGGGGGGGAGATGGAGAGGAGAGAGGGTTGGCTGCCGTTATTGACTAAAGCGCATCTCTGCTAAAGGTAGAGTAATTTTAAAAAGACTGGATGAAGCACCGGCAAGTGGAGTCTGATGCAGCTGGAAGGTTGTAGAAGCTGAAGAGTGCGGAGTTAAGACTGGAGATAGTGGTGGTAGTATTGGTAGCAGGGAGAGAGGAGTGTCAGCGGGTTTAGGTTGCAAAAGGAAATTGAAAACAAAGAGCCTTTGGAAGAAGCAGTGGCTGGTTGTCGCTTAGTATTTCACAGCTTTTCATAGTCACTTTTCAGTCTCTGAAAGATAAACAGAAGCAGGAGAAGAAAGAGAAACACAGCAGAGGCGGTGAAAAGCAGAGAAGTAGTCGCCATGGAGCAGCTGGTGGAGGGTTAGCGGGACAAACATGGCAGCATTAGAGCTTCTGGAAACTCCTGGAGTTTCAAACAGAACTTCATCTCGCACAACAGCGCGGTGGGACAATTTGTGCCTCCGCGAGCTTTACTGAACTGAAAAAGTTGTTCCTGAGAGAGATGTGTAAAAAGATTTAAATTCATCTTTTATTGCAGTAGATTAATCACAAGCTTACAGTTGAGGGAAAGTCCTCACGGTGGAATTGCATTTAAAAATCCCACATTGATAAGTCGTTTTTACTAAAATATCCGTCTGTCCAATTATTGGAAACCCAAACAAAAGTTGTTCTTCTAGTAAGCAAACAAGACTTTTGGTTTCCATGGAGAAGAATCGTTATGTTGAACCAAAATGTCCAAAAGCTCAATATTCGGGAAGATTCTCCGAGACGTATTTGTAAGAACATTATAGATTTTTACAAATCTAAAATATTGTGACGCAACTCAACACTCGCAAACAACCCTGAGTGTGCGGTTCTGCACGCGCAAATTCAACACTTAAAAGTTAGCACGCACAGGTTAAGACGTTAAACGTGCGGCACACACAGGTACACAGAATCAACAGGCGAACACGAAAAGAAAGAGGAAAGAAAAAACATACAGGCAGCGGACAGGAGGGAAGAGGAGAGACAAGCAGGATGTCACACATCTAAGACAGGTGCACAGCTGCAGCAGACTGCAGAGAGAACAAGTCACGGAGGGGAAGAGAAGGCGTGAACGACAGCAACAGTGACAAAGACAGAAACAGTATTTACAGGCGAGCTGCTGGAAAACTTCAGTCACTGTGCTATACGCTTGTGCAAGGTTCATATAAATATATGTACATCTGTACATGCAGATATTTAAACGTCAGTATAAAAAGGTGAAGAAAACGAGAAGAGCACAAAAACAAAATAGGTACATTTAAGTGAAGATTTCAGCTATCAGTTGTATCAACTGCACAGCTTCATATTCCTCAATAATGTTGCACAGTGCTAATAAAATGATCAGAGGCCTGGATTTAACAGAGAGAGAGAGTCGGGTTTTTTTCCCCCCCTTTGTTCTTTTTTAAATTCAGGCACTGGATCTCTTGTTTTTCTTATACAACGACTGCATGTCACTCACAAGTTGCAAATGAACTCTATGACATATTTATTTTGGACAGTCTTTTAAATAATGATACATTTCTATTCACTAATTAACCTGACCACAGAGGATCCACAACTTATTGTGAGAAAGACAAGCAAAAGAGAAAAAACAAAAAAACAGAGAAAGGAGGTAAATGAAAAAGCATCAAGAGAAGGGGGACACAGTGAAAGGGCTTTCTGAGTTATGGCAGCCATATTTAGGATGCGGTTGGTACTGACAGAGGTGTGAAAAAGTATTTGACTCCATATGTATTTCCTCTGGTTTGTTCTTTTTTTTTTATCACACTTACATTTTCACATAAGCAAATTCTAATTCCAGAGTAAGACAAGTAGAAGAAATGGATATGAAGAGACATTTTCAAATGATTTCAAACGCGATCCAAACCAGCCTGGCCTGACGCGGAAAAAGTATTTTCCTCCCAAACCTAATTATGGGTGGCAACAAGTATTTGCAACGCTGTGGGGGAAATTTTGGGCCACTCTCGTTTGCAGAATTGCTTCAATTTGCCTATTTAAATGAAATGCCTCTTTAAGGTTATGGCATTTAAATGCTAACCACTCTTTTGTTTTGTCTATTTCTTCTAGTAGCCATTTAGAGGTGGACCTGCTTTGACCAATGTCCTCACCACTCCAGGGAACGTTCACCACTGGTTTATGTTTTCCCCCCTCCGTCTTCGCTACTAGCTTTGTGATTCAGCCTTAAAATCGTTCCGTGTTTCTCGTCTGCGCTTGAATTTTTCATCATGTCAGGCCAAAATACGTTGCTTTTTGAGATCTTCGGCTTCATGAAGTTAGAAAGTGATTTTCTAAGGGTCTGGTAATAATCATGTTCGGTTGTGAAATTGAGTCAGAAAGTGTGACTAATCACAGTTAGTTTATGAGGTTCATTCTGAAGAGGTGCAATTACATTTTTTTTTTTTTAAACACAGGCCTTTGTTGGTTTGGACAGCTTTTGCCCTTAAAAGTACATTTCATTCATTTATTCGAGTTATTTTTGTCTGACATTAAAATTTGCTTTAAGAACTGATTCATTTAAATGTGAAAAAAAAAAAAAAAAGATATTTCCAGAGGGAGCAAATATCCTTTCACAGCAGCATACAAATTAAAAAAAGAAAAAAAAAAAGATATGCATTTAGACCTTAGCTGCTCTTATGGTAGCCATTTTCACACATTCAATTCCATCCTAAAAAACATTCTCAAAATAGGTTTTAAAGTTGGACTATGCGCAAACAGAGATGTGCACAACTGTGTGCATCACTGTGGACTCTTCGGTTATAAAATATAAATTTATGCAGACGTAGCAGCAAGATGAGATCTGCAACTTCATGTTCTTTTTCTTTTTGTTTGTTTGTTTTATTCCTCCGTTACTCCCGTGAATTCATTCCACAAACAAGTTGGCCGATTTTAAATTATTTTAAAAACAAAAATTCAAAGAAAAAGTCAACTTGAGTTTTAAAACTCAGCATCGGCACCAATAGTAGAAAAACTTTTAACTGTCAACCCTGAATATCGTGAAGGATGACGCATGTTTTCAGAAAAAAAAAATAATATTTTGATAACAGGCCTTTTGGCTCCTTTGTGCTCCTGCCAGATTCTTCCCCCTGTTCCCCTTTCACATCTTAGGCAATGCGTAACCAAAAAATCACCTACTGCAGATTTTATAGAAGAAAAAGCTTAACCTGCAGCTGAACATGTCTCGTGTTCAATGTGTGAAAAGAGCAAATATCTAACAACCAAAGCACCAGCCAGTGAGAGGGGGAAGGAAATAATAATAATAATAATAATAATAAAAAAAGGTATTGGAAAGGTGAACTTATAGTTTGCAAGGGGGATTTAGACGAGCTGACATACGTGCCGCTGCACTCCCCGATTCGAGATGTATACCTCTGTATACAGGGGTTCGACAGCCGTCTGGCCTGCCGCATCTGCAACAACACAGTGCACAGCAGGATTAGAGCAGACGGGCCGGGGGTCCCGATGCGACAGGATGGAGAGACAGAGAGAGAGAGGACGTGTGAGACAAAGGAAGAAGAGGACAGTAAGAAAAAAAAGAACAACAGCTAAAGAAAAAAAACAGATGTGGAGCACAGAATGATTCCAGTGTAACCAGGAAGTACCAACGCAGAGGTGTTGATTACTTCTCTGGCACCTTTCAGTTTTAGCTGCTTTTTTATGACTATAATTTTTTTTATTTGCTATAGTAAACGAATGTCATTTTAAGAACAGAAAGTTCTATGTGGTTTGCATTCAGCTGAGGATCCAAAATACAAATCTTCAGTGACATGCATCATCTGCTGAGTGTTTAATAGATGTCACATTTTAAGAGGACACTTCAGTAAAATAATATGGATATGGTTTGTGATTGGTAATGAGGGGGTGATAAAAAAAAAAAGTCTCCAGGAGCACACCGCATAATGACATCATAAAACACAATTGTTTTTTTGGCTTTTTTCCCTTTTTTCTTTCTTTTTATTTTGAACTAAGTGCGTTGGAAAACTGTTCATACTCCTGGAACTATTTCCTGTTTACAACCACACATTCTGTTGTAGTTTATTGGTGTTTAATGGAACAGAATGACATGGAGGGGAAAGAAATGCTTGTTTGTTTGTTTTTTGTTGTCACCTGAAACCTGCAAATCACTTGCATTTGTACATTTCTCCAAATCTTTTGAGCTGGAGTTCTTCAGTTACTAACCTGCTGACACTTTTCAGATTTTTATTTGCCAAAACAAAATCAGACCAGGCATGCTTCTCCTTTCGCTTCACAGTGACACTTTGTGATCCCATAAACGCCAATAAAAAATTGTGGTTGTAACATGACAGAATAAAAAAGAAGAGGTCAAAGGTTGCAACTAGTTCTTCAAGGAACAATTTGAAGACAGTGTGCGTGTTTCCACAACAGAACTTACTTTGAGCTCGCCTGCTTTTAGGTTCTAAAACTGCTACCTCATATGGCATAAATGAAGTTTATCAAGAAAAAAAACAAAAAAAAAAACAGATTAGTTGTGTTTTGGCTTCAGTTAAATTGACAGTTCATGCTCAAGAACATCCACTAAAAACGACACACATTAGTGTTTCTTATGAGCCGAATCTTCCTACCACTAGATGTCAGCGTAATTCTCGACTTCTGCTTGTGTCCATGTGTCACAGTGAATGGTACTTACTGTGGCAGCCGACCTTCCAGGTCCCCGCTGGGCTACTATGGCCCCTGAGATAGCCTTTATCCAACTGTGCATCTCCACTGGGCTGTCCGCCTAATGGAGACAAAATAAACATATTCATTAATTAAAGTATTAGAGAGAGAAATCCTATGGATTGGATGTAGAAAAGCGACAAAATTCAAGAATCTAACAGTCTGATCTGAGATAGCTGCTAAGCTAATTTTATAATCACAGAAAAGACACCTGGATATAAAACGTCCTCGACGTGGTGACGACTTCAAAGAGATTATCTCTCATCATGATGTCACTAGAAGGAAGCCAGAAACAATTGAAATCAAATTTGACATCAGGAGCTGATACAAATCTGTCTTTATCAAACACAAAGACGTTTATTGTACACAGCGGGAAAATGTCGGGGCATGTTGAATACCTCTGTTTGCACTCCTGGACCTTATGAACCTCCTTTAGTGGGATCATCCTCAGAGGCTCTTTCTCCTAAAGAAAACAAAAAACACCCAAACGGAGGACGAATATTATTATTTGGAGGTATTTTAATAGTATAATTACTAAAATCAATCCAAGTTCATTTCTGTCTGACAAGAAAAATGGCAAACTTTTCTCAACGCTTATAATTTTCTGGATTGTTAAGAGTGTCCTTGAGGATGTTGATAGCCAAATACGCAGATAAACGTGTCAAATAGGGGCTGACTCTGACAAGGACAGGGTACAGGATGTGCAGGTTGTCTTGAGGACAGCTTGTGTGTGCGAGTCTGTGTGAGTAAAACTGGCTGGAGCGAGCAAGACGTGACAGGACATGTGAAGGCAGTGAATTCCTCAGACTGCGAATAAAACAAGCTGAAACATGGGACTGAGAGTGATGTTACTCCGCCCACCACTGGCAGGAAAAGCAACTCCACACTAAACATTTTTGTTAAAAAAAAAGAAAGAAGATTTTCATTTTAACGTGGAAGTTAATTACCAAATCTGACTTGAAGTAGCTCATAGCGTTTTCCTCAAGGAGGAAGTAGCGACGCTTCCAGTTCCTCATCTGGGAAGAAAACACATCGAGTTTGTTAGCATTCCTTCCAGGAAATTTAAAGGAGAAACTTGTCAATCTGCAGCTTCAGTTGGAACAAAATTTTCTGTACAAATGAAATACAAAGCAATATAATTATTATAAAGTTTGCATCTTACATGAGTGAGTCCTTGAGAAAGTAGATGCTCAACTTAAATATTTCTAAAAAGCCACATGTCCAAGTCAAATTGCAACTTTTCGGTACTTCGTTAAACCTTCTTCTTATTTGCCTGAATACTCTTTTTTGTCTTCAAGCTTAAATGTAGGAATGAACAGTCGACATGGCAACATGTTTTAGAAAATTGTTTCTTCTAACAAAGCTTCCTATAAATCAGGTTGAAAACTGTTTGATTCTGGTCAGCAGCTCATTGCTTTATGCTTCTCTAAATGTTCTTCAACACAGAGGCAAGCCTGCTAAACCGCAGCAATTTCAGAGACTTTACAGTCTTTCACATCCAAGGTGTTTACCACAAACTAATTTATCTTTTGACAATAATTTGTAGGATTGATAACACATAGATGATACTTTTTAACAATGTCCAATCAACTTTTGATGCCAGTCTCTCCATCAAATTTATTAGTGTTTCACTTTTAGTCTAAATTTAGAAAATAGACATTTCCAAAATATGTAAAATAAGGACCTGAAGGATTTTTCTGAAAGCCAACATGGACTCAAAATAAAAAGCCGTCTAAATGCCTCACCACGGCTCCTTGCTTCACACAGTAGCCTGACTTGATGACGCTCTGTTCCTGAGCCGGCCTGCCCAGGAAGTACGGCAGCTGACTGTGGGAGCGCTGCAGCGCCTCGCGCTCCGATCTGTTCGCACCGTCACCGCCTTCATGCTGAGAGGAAAAACACTTTATTGACATGTCAAGTTTAAACTTTGCAACACAAACACAATCGTTACTGGGTTAAATATGCAAATTGATAAAGTCCCTCCCCAAAATATGCGGATACTTAATCTAATATAAAATATTGAACATACACTAAATAACTGCATTTTTATTTTATGTTTTAAATGAGAATAGAAAACACATTATTATTATTCAAGGCTATGAAAGTCCAACCTATTCTCTGCAAACAAAGTGTGTTTTAGTAGAAATAATTTGTTTACCCATAAATATATTACTTTTTTTTCTATTAACTAAAAGGTTAGACAAGGTCGTGCATTTATTTACACCTTAAACAGGATTTCCTTGCACAAGCTGGTGAAACAAAACTAATTATATTATTGTTCATCAAAATACACCACTTATTTTTTGATGCAATTTTATATTATATTCCTGCAAAGGACCTTTGAACAAAACGTCCAATTATTATTTATCTAAGCAGTTACTTTTAAATGAAGTTTCACAAATTCATTTTCTATTTGAACATTTTCTGGAAAATTAAAAATAATTAATAGATTATTATCTGAACTTTTTCAAGGCTTGTCACTTGAGTTTGGAAAAAAACCCAACTTGACCAGTTTGAGTCAGAAAACTTCATGTTCACTGGGTGAGAGTTGGCAAAGAAAAGAACAGAAAAGAAAAGAGGAGAAAAGAAAAGAGGAGAAAAGAAAAGACAAGAGAAGAAGAAAAAGAACAGAAAAGAAAAAGATAAGAACAGAAAAGGAAAGAAAAGAAAAAGATAAGAACAGAAAAGAAAGAAAAAACAAGGAGAAAAGAAAAGTACACAAAAGAGAAGATAAGAAGAGAAAAGAAGTGTTTTGGAAGCACACACAGAGCCCCTCCAAAAAGACATAACATGAATTTCAGAACCAGCCAAAATAGGATCTGTCTTTTAAGAGATGCATTCATGGCCACTGACGCACAAAGTCTTTTGATTGCAACACTTTCATTATCAATGGAGAAGATTCAGGAATCACTTGATGTGAGTTTTGGTCAAACTTAAATATCAAGAAACATATATTGTAATTGTTATTCTCATGTTTACCCTGAAACTCTGAACAGTTTCCCTTTTAGGTTTATGACAGGTTATTTGGTGGAGCTGATGTTCACCTGGGTTTGGGTTATGATGGGAACTCCACCGATTATGTCCGTCCTGTAGGAAACTTGCTTCTTGGGCCCGACAACGTCTGGCAAAACTTTCTGGTTTTCTGAATTCTGGTGGCTTTCTGACGACTTTGGCACCTTAAAAAAAAACAACATAAACGTATAGACAGACCGTTTGTAGCCATTAGCTGTAGTAACTCTACTACATTTCTCAATATTTTAAGTCGAGAAAACATCAATTTGCATATGCAAAATCTGCCTGTAGTGTAACATATTTTAAATCCATTTCCTCTTTGTCAGGAGAGCATTTATGGAGAACAATGGAAGCAGTCCTTTATCCCAGACCTCAGGAAAACAATACAGCATCCTGTTAGTCATGTTTTGACTCACTTCTAGTTCCTTGATAGAGTTTCTTAATCAGTTCACAGAAAGAAGAAAAAAAAATATAAGCTAGAAAAATTAAGAAGAAAAGGAAAAGCTGCATGTTGTGTGTGCTTGTGTGACTCACGGTGATCTTGGTGGCTTTATTGAGAGCGTTGACCCAGTCTACAAGGTCCTGCTGATCATTCGCCTGAAGGAAGAACTTCCTCATCCCAGCATTGATGACTAACAGATCATAAAACAGGAGTGGGAACAATAGAAAGGGTGAAATTAACTTAGGTTCCAACGCCTCCGTCACAAACTACATCACTACTCCTACAACATCACCTTCTGAGACACTTGGTGAAACATCTAATGTGAATATAAACTAAGAAGGCAAAGATGAAGTGTTAATCCAAAACTTTGCCATTCTTGCACAATAATGAGTGTCAGAACGGAGCAGCTGCCCCTTGTGACTGTGGTGATGAAATCAAACTGAACTGAGGGAGTTTCCCACAGTCAACAAGATTTTCTTGTAAAAATCTTTTTATTTTTTGTAAAAAAAAACCAAAAAAAAAACATGAAAATGATTCAAGACCCAACAACTAAGCAGCATCGTATGTTCAGAGTCTCTCTCTTTCCCAGATGAAAGATAGACAAACTTTTACATGTTTTGCATTTTTGAAAGTTTAGTCAGAAGTTGACTGCGTCCTCCTTTCTCTTTCCCATGGATCGTTAAGTTGTGCTATTCAAAGCTTCCTTGTATCTTCTGCTTCCTTTCCACGTCACTGTGATAAATTACATTACAGCGGCGCTGATTTACCTGTCAACTAGCAGCAGTAAAAGGCACAAAGCAAACTCTGTGGTACAATTAAGATCATTCATTTTGAGCTCCTACTCAGAGCGGAATGACACTTCTCTCTAAATAAATCTGTCTGTTCTCTGGTTAATGAAATTATAGTGTTAACCTTTCTCAAATATGTTGACCTTGTCTTTTAGGCACACCAACTGTTGAGTAAGTGTTTTGGTCTTTAAAGTAGAGTGTCAGAATGACAAATCTAGGTGTAACCAAGTCAGGCGACGGATCTGACTCAGTTGTAAAACTATGCACACTGGTGGGAAAACCTGTTAACCTTCAACTCTCATACAAATACTTCAAACCCGTCCATAAGGCAATCGGCTTCAAAGATCTCTGATCTCGGTTTTCTAACGACACAAAATACTGTTGGAGCACCGGCTAACTTTTCTGAACACCACTAAGTGCCTGAAGGAGCGGGGGGGGAAGCAGGACTCGTGGTTATCAACATGTGCTGCACAAATGGCCTTTCAAAAATAACTTCATCCAATCTCCAAAGCAAGTCCCAATTAGGATGCTGGCATCCGGCAGAAACCTCAACAAGGCATGTGGCGCGCACGCAGCTGGACAATGTGCACTCACACGGCAACATCAACACGGTCGGCCATTTGTCGCACTAATACTTCCTGTGATTGAGTCGGATGGAAGTGAAGGAGAGGGACAAGTCAACAATAATAGAAAGGGAAGTTTTTTTCCTGAAGAACCTGATCTGAGGTAACTGATATATTCATGCAACACCATGTTATCCTCAAAGGTGAGTGAAGCCAAGTTAAGATCTTTCCCAATTTTGCCCGATATAAATTTGTTTTTGTCTATAATGTTTCTAAATATAGCAGGAGAGTTGCTGAGTTGGCACTAGTGGTGTGACTATTGTAAACTGTGAACTTGCAGACATGACCTGGTGGGCGGGACTTTCAGTCTAACCTCTCTCACAGCAGAGCAACAGTCTGATGAAAATAAGACTGGTGGATAACATCGGCTTCACATTTAAGTATGAGCCAATCACACATTTCTCAAAATTAAGGAAATAGGGGCCGATTTATTGTAGCACCCCTAATGGGAAGACAAGCTCTCTAAAGGAAGTTAATGTCCTTGTTTTGGAGAATACAGTGATAAAATATAGTTTAATGGCATATTAACAATTTAAAGCTTAAATAGTAATCTAACAAAATCAATGTAGCCTTTAAAAAGCTAATTTAGCAAGTGACGTGAGCAAAAATGACTCTTTAAAACATTTGTTCTAAGAGAGAGTCATACTGCCGTGTATAAATATATATAATGATACATTAAACAGCAACACGTTACATTCTAACATGATCCGGTATTGTATCCTATTCATTACTCTTTGAAAAGCTGCAGTGCTCTGTCATGTAGCACTCATTTATCATAGCTTGTTCAGACTGAACTGACTAATCTTCAATCATTTGTGTGTGTGGGTGTGTGTGTGCGTGTTTCAAACACAGCTCTACCTTTACACATCCTGAGGACAGACAATACCAGTTGTGTGCGGAGCCACCATTGTCCACCATGCTGGCTCTATCTTAAAAACCAGCATTGATGGAGCTCTGATTACCTCCAGTAAAGCCTCACACAAAAGTCAACAGAACAGCAGCCTTGTACTGCATATGTAGGATTACAAAGAACATTTTAAAATGTTATTATGAACAAAAACAAGACTTGTTTCCAAGACGTATAAAACTTTGGAACTTTGGGTCAAAACTGTTGATTAAGATGTTGTCAACAAGACGAGTCAACCAAACAAACCAAAGTTAAATAGGAAGATGATGATGTTTGGTTGTGTACTTACCAAAGCAAAACTCTGCTTTGGGCCTCTGCTTGGTGGCATCACTGACCTAAAGATGGACGAAGTACAAAGTTTCACCTTCATATTTAACTAAACTGTTTTATTGAAACTGTATTAGTGTAAAGAAAGTTTCTGATGGTATATGTTCCTTTACCTTAGAGATGTAGGTGAGCTTGAGTGAACCAACACAGTCTGCACCAATGGGCAGGTTCTACAGAAGGAAAGCAAAAGAGGAATATTTGCATTATCATACTTAAATAAAACGTACAAAAACACAAGACTAATGTTGATTTAAGTGATGTCACAATCTGATTGCAAATGTCCATGCAGAATAACATAATCTCTAAACCAATCGGATCAGGAGTTACTGACGACTCCCAGTCTTTGTTTTTGGTAGACGTTTAAGCATTTTTAAGGGGCAAATCTTTAGAAATCAAGGTCTAGTTTTTGTACATGTCTTGCAAAACGGTATTATAGTTTGGCCAGGTTATTTTATGTGTCAAATATGGGTGTTTTGCAAAGAAACAACAATCGGCCAATGCCCATCGTATCTACTCCCACAGTCAGCCATTAGAGGGCTGACTGTCAGACCCGTCCACCAGGTCACATCGTCATGTCAACAATAGTCACCCATCTGTTGCCAACTTAGCAACTTTGTTGATATATTTAGTGACTTTTCAGACATTAAAAAAAAACAACAATATTATCATCCAAAATCAGAGTCAAAGTCGGGCTACCCATTTCCACCACAGGTGAGCTTGGTGCACATGTAGTGGAAATGATCAGTAAATGCCTCCTGAATGAGAAGCAGCTGCAAGAGACAGTACCGACTTCTACAACCTCTACATTGGACAACCTAAACTGCACATCCACAGTTTAGGTTCACAGTGGATCAAGAATCAGCAGGTTTCTTGACCTGCATTCAAGGAACGCTCGCTTGAAGACAGCAAGGTGCACATTCTGGACAGGGAGGACAGATTGTTTAAGAGAGGAATGGAAGAAGACATCTATATTAAACGTAAAAAGACAACAGTAAATAGAAAATTTGGCCTCAGCTTTTGTCTTTCTAACACCTTCTCGTCGTTATGTCTCCCTATGTGGTTTTTCAGCAATTCAAACCTTGGAACGTGTGAGCAAAACAGCTCACATGAAATCATTAGAGACATGTTTGGTTCACCAGGAAATAATGAACCAAACACCAAGCTGAGTGTGGCTCAAACTCCAGTGATTTTTCTAACTTCGACTCATGAGCCTTTTACCTAAACCAACATTGTTCAGCACTCAAGACGCCTCTTGATTGAGAGGTGAAACATCGTCGAGAAACGAGACAAATGTATCAAGAGACAAATGATCAAAAAGTCAATTAAAGACAAACTGGCTACCTCAAATGCAAACTGCAGTTGAAAACGGCAAAAGCAAGATGTGAGTTGAAGGAAGACTTCAGCTGTCACGAGTTGAGACAGAAATGTCTTTAAAAACAAAATGATAAAGCCGCACAAATTTTTGGGTAACATGTTGTCATGTTGTGGGTTCTTAATTTAGTAGACTGCTGAAAAAAAAAGGTCTTGACATTGACCTTTAAAAAAACCAAACATGTACCGCTGTCAGAAAAAGGAAGAACAGAAGAGGCTATAGCAACTGAAAGGTCACTGGAGTTAAGTGTAGTACTAATGAAATGCAGTGTTATTTTACCATACCTTGAAACAGCTATAGGTATGCAGCAGTTATACGTTTTAAATAACATAATACAGACATCTGGGAGTGACTCAGTTAGAGTCCTAAATTGAATGAAATGGAGAATCTGTGTAGGCAGCTCAAGCTTATAGAGATGGCAAGAAGCTTTTTCTAATAAAATGTAAATAAAAACTTTTCTTATTATTATTTTAGTCAGAAACATAAATGATTCATAAACACAGACAAAAAAAAAACACTTGACAAATTACCTTCAATATGAAAAAAATAGTCCTCTGTCCAAAGTATGTGTATTTATTGAGTTATGTAACCATTTATGACATATTACCTCATTTTCTTTAACAATATTTTCTAAAACAAATAATGAAGTAAATATTCTTATCTTCATGCTAGCATTATTCCACAAATGAGCTCCACTATTTTTAGCCTTTAGTCTTAAATTGTATTAATGTTCTGGAGTATTAAAAACTCCTTCAGCAAGGTTTTTGATTTTTCAAAGACATTTTATAATAAACTTTGTCTTTAAATTTATAGATTGAAAAGAAAAGTCTTTTTAAAATGACACTCATTTTATATAGTTTTTCACATTTTTGAAAAACTATATAACTCTAGAAGGCTTTCTTGAAAACTTATTGATTGAATGGAAACTTTATTTAATCAAGTATCAGACTGCAATTCCGACTTGGGCAATGCCTGGCCTTAAATGACTGATTGGAACATTTCTAATTGTTGAGGTTGAAGTTTTAGCTGAAAATAAATACCTCATAAAAATCTCTGCAAAGCACGACTGTATAGTTCTGCACAAATTTACTTTGGCTGCACTCCATTACCACCATTTTTACTGCTTTGCTCTGTTACTGAAATTAGGAGATCCAGATTTAACATCATTAAAATTTTAACTTTTGTCAACCTATAAAAAGAGAAGAACTTAATAATTTAGCATTTCTCATGCACTGCATCATTTATGGAAACGTTGCATGACATGGCTCTGACAGATACAAAGCAGATCAAAACCAGCATGACCCCGCGCGCGCAAACACAAACACACACACACACACACACACACACACACACACACACACACACGTGCACCCGCCCACACACACACGCCCACACACACACACACACACACATAAATAAGTAAAATGAACCTCACATTAAAAAAAAAAAAGCAGGAGTGTAAGTGGAGTTCCTCAAACCCTCATCCTAAATGATTTACAGCAGTGTGGGCCAACAACTAAAACCCAGACACACCGTTTGCCCTCAGTTACTCCTGGGCTTAAAATATGTGCTTCCCAATTCTGTCAGCTAGAATTACATAATTACAAGTTCTCCTGTCCTCGTGAAGCTGCCAGGCGATGGAAACGTTTACCGTACTTAATCCTGTGCTCATGATGAATGAGAGAGGTTGGCTGTAAGTTGCTTTCAGCTGCAGGAAAGCTGATCATCGCCTCAGATAAATGGCACATGGCATTCGGCTGCTTAAAATGACCAACACTCCATCGCCAGAAACCTTACAACAATCTGCAGCTGCAAGAATTGCTTCTTTTTCTTCTTCTTCTTTTTAAACCATACTCATTTCTTCAAGATTAAAGGTAAAGAGCTAAGCTAACACCAATAGCTGTGCGTACCTGAGGGTTATCCATGAACCACACCAGGCTCCCCTGCTGTGTGTCCAGGATGAAGTAGCGTCGCAGGAACTTGCCGCTGTTCTCGTTCTCCTCGATGTCCAGGAAACCACAGATGCGGTTCTGTCGGTCCACATAAGGCATCTCGCCGCCGGGACATTCCCCGGCCTCGTCGGGCCGGGAGCGGAGAAGGAGGAGAGGGGGCGACCGGGATCGGGGAGAATTCCTTCGGGACACAGACAGAGAGAGAGGAAGAGAGAAAGAAAGAAAGAAAGAAAGAAAAAAAAGAGTGGAAGGAGCGATTTGTGAGGCGGGAGAGGGCGGTTGTATTTCTCCTTCCTTCGTTTTGCATCTACTGTGGTCTCGCTGCCACCTGGAGCTCACCAGGCACCAACCAGCCAGCAGATCATGTGACAGTAACCACAGCCCGCCCTTTTATCCTTTTATATCAGCCTCACCCACTCTCTTTTTTCTTTTTTTTTCCTGCTTTTTCACACTCTCTCCTCTTTCATACTTCCTTTCTCCCCCCTTTTTCCTTTGCAGTCGGCTCCTTTTTCACTTTCCGAGCTCTCTCCTCCCAAATGCTCACTCATCTGATTTGGCAAGCCTCTGTCCAACCCCTTCTTTCTACTCCCTCCTTCAGCTCAGCACTCACTTAAGCATAGAGAGAGAGAGAATAATAATAAGCAGTTATTAACCTGGTAAGTCATATCCCTAGGGGAAAAAAACAACAACAACAAAAAAACCCATTTGTATGTTGTTAATCAACAAAAAAAAGCTCGACGCGTGTGACTGCTCACATCTCAATGTCAAAGCTCTGCGAGGGGGGGGTGCCGAGTCACTGTAGACATATTGTCGCATCAGGCTGTTTAAGCTGTTGTCTTTTTGGAGACCAGGCCTAAAATATGGGACTGATGTGTGTCGGTGGAAGGCAGAAGATAAAGGGGCTCTTTCTCCGCAACATTATGTGCGCTGTGTGGGTGGACAGGGAGAGACGGTGGTGGTGGTGGTGGTGGTGGTGGTAGAGGGGGGTACAGAGGGGACAAAAGGCTTAGTTGTTATGCATGGACTCTGGGCTGCGAGCATCTCAGCGAGTCCCTGCGTGCACCAGAGTCGTCCCGTTTGACACTCAGGCGAGAGAGAAGGGGCCGCAGTAAGAAGCAGCTATCTCAGCACAAAACGAACACCGGCTGTCACGAGAGGCGGCCGGGCTGAGCAAGAGCTCCTGTGAATCCAGACGCTGAGGAAGGATTGTGGTCACGATACGAGTTAATAGAGCACCCTCTGGGTGAATGGTTAATGTCGACCAGGTGTTAAAGTTGAACTTAGCGTTCTGTAAAGGTGGATGCTCTTTACGCTAAAGTCAGATTTTGACTGAAACTCAACGAGCGCGCTCCCTGAAGTCGGAGCCAGGAGTTTGATGTGCAGAGTGGCTGCCACTCATGTAAAACATGTTGAAAGTTGCAGGTACGACCATAACGGTGATTGAGATTTTACTAACAGGCTTCTTCTGACTGGAGGTTACATTAACATATTGGAGAAGTCCAGTCAAAGTCCCCGACCTGAATCTGATGATGAATCTAGCGATTAGGGTGACGGCATAGACCCTAATCCTTCCAACCGCAAAGACCAAAAGACAATCATCACAATTAAAAGGGTATAAATTAGGGCTGGACGATAAATAGATTTGATTGATTAATCTAATTTTTGGCTTTGAGGATTCATCTGGACATCAATATTGCAAAGCAAAGCATTAATGCCTGCCTGGGAGTTGAAATGCTGGAGGCTTCAAACTTACTAACATGGCAAATACATCTAGAGAAAACGATTCCTAAGAAGTCAAAAAGGCAAAAGTGGAAGTGTTACTTCCAGGTATTGCATCTCTGAGGCAGACAAACAGGAAAAGCCAAAGGACACAGACAAGCAATTACACAGGCTGGCTTCATTTCACACCCAAAAACAAGTCTGGTACAAAGAATCAAAACTAGAAAGCACCAAACTGTGAAGGGGACCAGCAACCCCCCCATTGCAGTATTATATGAATCAGTGGCCACATTTCAGCAAGTGGTGTTAATTCAAGAAGACTTTTTGCTTTAAAGTAATTTATCATTTGAACACCCAGATTGAAGGTGACAAAACAAGCTGGTCAGAATCCACGGCAACCTACCGCACCAACTCTAGCTTAGCAACAAAAAATAAGATGGAAATGTTTTATTTCATTTGAACAAGTTTCCTTTTCCAAAGAGTCCGCTTTGTGAAACATTATTATATAGCTTAAAATGTCTTGTTTTTTTGTTTTTTTTATACAGACTTACAGTGCAGACATGGAGTTCAGTTTAATAAACCCCATTATTTATATATTACCAGCTATAAATATAACCAGTCTTAGTTTTTTTTTATGTCACGTTGAAACCCGGTCAAACAACAAATAACAGGTTGTTGGTTTCCATGAGGCTCACTTAAGGTGTAGGCGGCAGTGGTTCTTTCCTCCGCGTGACCCAGGAAAGACTCGGTGCTGATGAAGCAGCCGCGTTTCGGGGTCAGCGTTTGCGGTGGTGGGGACCGAAAGAAAGCATCGGTTTAGAAATGAAACCGGTTTGGTGGAAAGAAATAGAAAAGACCCTTTCTTTCCATTAAACTCTTTCACTTTCAACTTAGCTCATAGTCATTTAATGAGTCTTCTCAAGATCAGAACTACAGCCACTGAACTTGATCATAAACCCCTTATGCTTAGTAAGTTATTTTCACACATCTCAGTTTTGTATCAGAGTGAACTTTGGAAAATCTCAGTAAGAAAGCGAGTCGAAATTTGGCTTACAGGGAAAATGGATCAACTCTGATCTCTGGCTGATTAACTGGTATATATAAATATTTCCCATGATGAAAAATGTCACTGCTGTCAGGAATTTTTGTAGCCATGGCTAAACAAGAGTTTCTGTGGAAAAAGTATGTCATTTTACCATAGTATTAGGCATAAACTCAAATCATAGTATTAGGCATACACTCATGCATTTTTCTGCTTTCTTTCTATCAAGAAAGGTTCTTTGCAAGAGACATTTTATAAACAAAAAAAAAAAAAAAGTTTCTTAAACAAAAGGAGCAAGAAATAAAATTCGTCCGAGAATATAAATCTGCTGCACGCACACACGTACATAGTCTGACTTGGAGATAATGCTTCGAGAGCTGTTAAGACACGGATTTGATCAGACTGGCTTAGTAAAGACCTGGTTTCCACCCAATTTTCATGCAACAAATTCTTTACTAAAGGAACCCAGCCAAGAAAATGTTTGACAACCTGCCCGGCTGTAGTCGCATTTCAGACTCCAGGTGACGTTCACATTTATTTTCATGTCTTTTGTTAAGAAAAAAAAAATAAAAAACATAACCCGTATTTTATACTTCTAGTCTCTCATTATGGGCAAACTTAACACTGAAACTTGTTTTCAAGTGAACAACAACAAAAACAAAAAAAATACTAGTAAGGGCTTATTTGGTGATACTTTAGCAACAGTGTTTAAAAGGTATTTCTAATCATCACAATATTATATCTTACATAGAAATACTTAGCTATTTTAAAGACACTGCCCAGGCGTGTATTGTTGTAAATGTTAACAGAGAGTCAAAATAGAGCTCAATCTCCACTGGAGCAGTTCACAAATTATGTTTTGTTATTGTTTCTGTAACTAAAAACTCCTGCTCCTTGTGTGTTTTTGGGTTAGTGATGTCACAGGAAGCAAACAAATCAACTAATCAGCTGATTCTGGAACACAATCTTATGGGGGAGCAACACATTTCTAGATCGTTTCCAAATCAGTCGAGTTGCATTTCAGCATCAGCCGAACGTGTTTGAATCAAAATGTAGCTCTAGTGCTGCAATGGGTGTTAACAGCTGAAGCAAACATTGACAGTTATCATGTTCAGAGATTTATCTGGTATCAGTCTGTTTATATGTCTATTTGTACAGATTTGCAGCTTTTAAAGTGAGTAAATATCATGTTCTGCGGATCGCTTGGAAAAGTTCCTGATTTACCAGCGAAGCGGCATGGCACGCAATCTGAACTCACAGCTTTACCTCATACGGACAGGTTCTCTCTCTGGCTGCTGACTGATTGATCTGCCCCCAACCTCTTCCCCCTCATTATAAACCTGTCCAGTGGTCATCTTTGTGTGGAAGTAGCAGATAAGGCAGAAACATCACTGGGATCAGATCTTAGTGCTTTTATTACAAGAGGGCTAATATGGATCACAGAAGATCTGACAGTAAAATATGGCCATGCGGTTATCCCTTATTCTCTTTGCAAAGAAATAATCTCTCTTCTGAAAGAGAGATCTGATCAAAAAGTAAAGCTCTACCAATCAGAGTTTTGTGGTTGATGAACAATCCTATTTTGGTAAAGCTTTCTACAGCTACTGAACTCGATCGATCAACTTGTGCACATTTTGTACTCTGTTTGTCCTGCCTTCTTGTTATCTGTACCTTCTCCAACGTGACGTCTTGACACTTCAATGGTACTAAAAGTAGTTAATCTCGAGTCTTTTTCTCTTAACAGAAGCATCCACACTGAAGAGGGTTGTTGTCAACTTGACATGGTAGCACTTAGCATGGTGGGTTATGAATTTCAAATAGATCAGATTTTTGCCTTTCCAACTTGCTGTCACTAGCAGACCATGGTGAATGTGTATTTGGGATCAGAACGGCTTTCAAAAAAAACCCAACAAAAAAAAAAACACTAAAGAAAAATGAGGGCGTAGCAGAGGCAATTTACTGGGAAGGCCTCGCTCCCAGGAGGTCAAAGTGCAGGGGTAGGACAGATGGGTTCAGTTCAACTTTCTGCCCATAAACTTCTTTTAACAGAGCAGATAAGGCCACCAGGTTTGACTGCCATCACAAAGCTCCTTTCAGTTGAAAAGAACAACCAGGATGTCAAAGTTAAAACGAGTTTTCAATTGCCACCAACAAAAAGACTTTCTGTGCTTTAAGTTTACCAACCCAAACGCACAAAATAGCATTAGAATCAGAGTGAGCTAGTCTTGGTTAACCTTTGACTATTTCGATTACCATAACCCACTGAACAGTTGTGTTAGCAACAAAATGAACAACCAGGAATGTTCCAGGTTATGTTAGCTGTCCAGTAACAAGCCGAGTGACCCACAAAATACATGTTATAGTGTAAATGTCCCACCTAAAACTATCGGGAATCTGCTGGGAGAACTACAGCTTGCGTTAACGGCTAACCGAGATGACTGGGGTTAGCCAGCTTCAGAGGAAAATTAGAGGAAAACTAACAGAAAGAAAAGCTCTGAAAGCTTAAGTTAGTGGCTTTCCATATGAAGGAAAACATAGTTTACCTCCCAGCGTTCAACTTCCTACCAAGCGGACGTCGTCTTGGGGTTGTTTAGTCTGTCCTCTGCGCCGCAGCCCTCAGCCCATCTCAACAGATCCACAAGACAACATTCATACTGCTGCTACCAGGGTGAACACAGATCGTCTGTTGCGAAGATGTTCACTCTGAGTTTGACTGCGCTGGATTACAGCAACGACCTAATGCACGTGAATGAAATTAAATCTTACAATAGGAGTGACTTAAAAGCGTCTTACTGTGACCACGCTAAAATATTGAGTTTATCATGTTTCAAGTTTTGAGACACTGTAAAACTGTGTTATATTTGAATTTTGTATGACATTGATTTATTTATTTATTTATTTTTTTGCATCTCCAGAACTTTTTTGTAGTATGTTGCATTTTTTAATCTATTTTTTTTCATTGTGATTTGTTGAGATACAATATAGTTTTAAGGTGCTAATTGAAAAAAAAAACTAAAAATGTAATATTAGAAAGGTACTCAAAAAAAGCATTGGAGTGAGATATCTTCAACCTATTTTTCGAGCAAATGTATGAAGGAACTGTTAATATGGACTGCAAGCATCGTAGCAGAATGGCAATTTAGCGACCCCTAGTGTTAAAAATCTGAAATCACATTACCTTGTCTTTATAAATATATATATATATTTGCTTTCACCTTCTTTAACTTAGTCGATATTTTTAGATAAATCAGTAAAAGTAGCATATCTTACTTTAGTTGACTAAACTAGTTTAAAAGTTATGATGTAATAGATTAGGAATTAGGCCGTAAGGGGGAAATTTTCTCGCACCAATTTTTTTTTTTTCCTTTTTTTTTTGTAACTTTTCAAACTGCGGTCTCTAGACACAAGACAAACCAGTTGAAGCTGTTATTCTGTAGCTATTTTTTTTTCCACAGGCGTCGACAAAACAGGAACGTAAATGAAGTTTGCAGGGGGGCGAGAAGGAGGGGCCCCGGGCTCAGGCTGCTACAAGTTCATAAATAGAAGTTTCACTCTGCTGCACCTCTCCTGGCGGGCTGACGGAGGACTCGACGATGGAGGATGAGGAAGGAGACACGTACCCAGAGATGAGGCGCTTCACTCAGCTGCTGCCCTCCCCCAGACACCGCTCCCAAAGTGACACCTCTGGATTCCGCTCCAGAGTGTTGTTCAGGCTCCGGGGAGCCCGCTCAGGTAAGAGACGACGCTGCCTGACCCCTGGTTCAGATACCAGTGGCAGACAACAGTATGCTGGAAAAGGACAGGTGCATCTATTTGAACAGACAAGTTACTGTAATATTTTTTTTATCAACCCCTATGTGGCTGATTTTACACTTAGCTTTTCAAGCCACTTTTTTTTTCTTTTTAGTTGACAAACCAAATGTCTACTAAAGCATCACACTTGCAGTAACTTGAACACATCCGACTTAGAGCTTGTTTTCCTAAATGACAATGAGGGCGACACAAATAATGAAACTTGAAACAAACTGACTGAAAGACCCTTATTTGAAGCAGAAAACCAACTCAGGGTCCAGTGGCAGGGTATCAAAATGGCTTCAAAAAGACAGGACGACTGCACCAGCGGTATAACGCCTCAGCCATTGTGGTAACCGCATATTTATCCTCCGCGTCTTGCTCAAATGTCAGTGTGACAGTTTTTGCAGCCTGCTGCCCATGGCTGCATACAGCGCATACTTGCTTATGTATTGACAGTGGTTGAAACCACTTCCTATAAGCCAGCTCCACTACTTTAGCCTCATTCTGCATGAGTGCACCCATTTGCCATCACTACTGATGGGCTGATACCATAATAATGCACTGCTTTTCTAAGGAGATCTTCCATGTTCTGTGGTTTGATTAATCTGTTGTAGGATCACTACAACAGATTACTGTCATGCAGAGGCTTCGCTGCTTCTGCCTGTCTTGCACAGGAAGTATTGAGTGTTTATGTTTCAGATGTAATTACAGGAAATGGTTGCTGGAGCAGTTAGAAAACTGGAAGTCCAAAGCTAATTTTTGTTCCTTACATCTAAAAAGTTGTAGTTTGAACTTCTAAACAACCCAGAGTGTATAAAGAGTTTCAAAGGCCTTACATTAACTCTTCTGCATCTTCAGATACAGTCCCGTGAAGATCTTCATCTATATGAAGGTACGAATAGCTGCTTTACGTACATATGATATTTCCTGAGAGTGAGACCAAAATCTAATTGGATCTGAAGTTAAAATACTGGCGTTTTACCATCATTTTCAAAATTATGATTGATGTTACAAAAAGAAAACAGAAGAGGGAGTCGTTTCACCATTTTTTCTACATGATGTCCCACAACAACTTTCACTGATGTTATATGCAGACGACTCACCTTAAAATTAAATGTTATGTATAAGAAAAATATGTGAATATCACCAATTGTGACTTATTGAGGCCAATAAATCCCTTTAGTAACTTTGATTGGATTATATGAAAGTAAAAGCTCCTTGGATATTTTCATAAAGCAACTGCAGCTGCTGCACTCATGATGCAGCCGGTAAGCAATACTAATCACTCTGACAACTACACAAGATAATAAAGCAAAGCAACAATATTCTGTGTGCATTAATTTGCATGTTTTCACTTATGACTGTCTATCAGGCAGAGATGGCCTTCAGCCGATCTTCGTTAGGGGCAGATTATCGTCCAGATGGATGAATAAAATAAGTGGATAAAAAGACAAGGGAAATAGGAACAAAAGGAACAGACAGCATCGATTCTTAACGAGACAGATGGAAGTCAAAGAGCAGAAGCAAAAAAATTAATAATATGTGCTGATTAAGTAGGAGGAGGAGAGGGCTGCAGACAAAAAGACAAAAAAGCGGCATCATCTTGCTGGGAGCTGTCCTCCTTTCGGGTATCCGTCCCAAAATAACGCTGATTACAGCCCCTTTGAGTCGGCAATGACTACTTGTTAAAACATTGAGTTGTACAGATAGCAGCTCTTTACCCCTCACTTCCCACACACGGCCTATCCTTAGCCTCCTCTGTGGCTTCTGTTAAAGGCTCAGAAATAAAACTCTGCTCTGAAAGAGAAATGCGGTTATGAATGCATGAAGTTTGAAACACGTTTCA
Source organism: Poeciliopsis gracilis (assembly GCA_911649635.1). Lineage (NCBI taxonomy): Eukaryota > Metazoa > Chordata > Actinopteri > Cyprinodontiformes > Poeciliidae > Poeciliopsis > Poeciliopsis gracilis. The sequence continues at coordinate 7,914,630 of CAJVRI010001143.1, forward strand.
GCTAGAAATCTTTCATGTCGAGCCTTCGAGAACATTTACACCAGATGTGCATCTGAAAGCTGATTTTAATTCACACTCTGAGATAAAATCAAACTCAAAATTTCCTACTTTAGAAAAGTTAGGTTTAATAGAATAATGACACAACATATTTTTTTCACATTTTTTTTATTTCTCAGGTTTGCCAAGTTGTTCAGCTATTTGAGAAACACCCACATGATGATGTCACGGCTTTGTAAACTTCTCTTAAAATGAAGAACACTTTCGGATGCATTTTAAGGCACCACCTTCAAAAACACAGAACATTTCGTTTTGTGACAACTGGACCTCTAAAGTTATTCATTTCCAAAACGTACCAACATGTCAACACAACAATGTCAACATGTCAGCGTCAAACACCAACGTACATGTCTCTCATGTCGGTGCCCATTTTACTATCTTCAGGTTTTACTTTTTTTTTTGTTTTGTTTTGTTTTTTACGTTTTTTTGCTCATCTCTCTTCTGTGTTGTTTATCAATCTAGAAAAATTGTTGTTGATATCTTTAATTTAATTTTAAAAATTACAGTGCGACTTACCCAGCCTCTGGTCACAGTGAAATTGTCAAAAAGAAATATGGCATCCCATCATGCTTTAAGTACACGTAACACAACATTTCAGGAAAAGAGCATTACACCAACAATCACGGTTGCAGTAGAGTGATTGTGTAGAGCTCCTTATCAAGACATGAGCCATCTGTAATTGTTGGAACCATAATTTCTTTACCAAGGCATCCTCTTGTCTGAGAATGCCCTGGTGTCTGTTTGGTACCTTAATTGTGTAAGTGAAATGTTGTGACATGACCTTAAACCATCAGGACATTCATTCAATTGTTACAATTGTCCATTAAAGTAAAGTTTGAACATTTCTGAAATCCTCCAGTCTCCCAAACTAAAGAGTAAATCATACTCATATTTGCGTTTTCAAACTCCCGTGTCCTATTGCAGTGAGATATACAACGAAGAAGGCTATTAAACAGTGGGTTCAAAAGATTTAGTAATTATTTTAATGTTGATTCTGTCTTGGTCTGTTTTAAGTGCATTGTGTTCATTCTGTTCTTACAGTAACTGGTGGAAAAAAGAAAAGAACTCGATCCTTTTTGTTACCATCTGGTCTTGTGAAGAATGGAGTTTTCTAGATTTTGTGTTTGCATGTGGAGGTTCAGCTTCGGCGACGGTGTTGATCCAGTTGTTGTTTCTTCTCGCTCGATGTGTGTCGCTTCGTCTGACTTCTTAAAAAGCCAAAGTCTCACTTATCCCGTTGATCTCCCCTTCCATCTGTCTATCAGTAACTCTGTGGTTACTTAATAAGCCTTTAACTCTATTAATATTTGTAAAAATGCCTCAGCAGCAAATGAGCAGGATGTTAACTCTACTCAACCCCCCACTGTAATGATGTGCTCGTAGAGTAAGCGCGTGTTTGTGCGTAATGGAAATGCCATGCTGACATAGTGGGTTGATCTGATATATTGGCGCTTCGGAAGATGAGAGAAAAACAACAGCTTTGGGTTGTTTACATATTAGAAAATCGGTGAAGAGGTTAGACGACAGAAGATCAAATAGAAAAACGATTGAAGCAGGTAAACTTGAAGTATATACTGTATAGAGAGCAATTACACTGGCTGATGAAAGGGAAGTAGCTCCAAACTTTACTGCGTATTGCTGCTCTTATGCAGTCAATAACCTAATGGCTGTGTGGACATTATGTCTGTCTCACTTTAGACAGTGAAACAGTGTTCATGTCAGTTCTCTATCACCCACACACCAGCACACACACTGAAAAAAAAACTGCTTTTTTTTTTCAATTGTCTAACACTAAAACCACAACTCACAGCCCTCAAAACTCACTTTAACACTGATTGCATTGAGTCTGGTCCATGTAATCACTGTGAGTTCCAATGAGACGGGACCCTATCGAGTTTTTAGTATATCACTGTATTGCAGTGTGCAAATCTAAAGTGGGCGTTTTGAAAACGTCTCTGCAACATTACTGATTTCTTCAGTTTTTACTTTTTTTTTATCAGACAAAATCTTAAGATCAAACAAATGTAAAATTTTATACAAAGATAACTTGAGAAAATTTTAAACGATTATTCAAGCAACTTTCAAACCCAACTGCTCCTGTGGTAAAATAGCAAATTAATTATTAACTGCATTCGTTTGGTTCAAATTCACCAATCAGATTACACATTGGCCTGATTACAACGAGACATATGAAATAAGAAAAAAATTACTTCAGCAATACTTTTCTGATTGCATGAACCAGGCTAAAAGATCTCAGTATGTAACACATGACTGACTGATCAAACCAAAATGAAGAAAAGGTGAGAAACAAAAGCGATTAGCCCACTTTCAGATCCTTGTTTTGGTTTTGTGATCACAATAAGCTGGAAGGTCTCAATGGGGTTTGAAATTCCTTCATCAATATTACACCCCCAATGCACCTTGGGAGACAGTCATAAACCCTGAACCTCTCTGACACGATGAACTCTAACAGCTACTGTGAAATTGCAGAACAAATGTGACATAGTGGAAAGTGCAGCTGCCCACAGAACATAGAGGTCGTATAATTTTCCAACGTACCATCTGATCTGAAAGATATGTCAGCAAAATCTGATGCATATAACGTGCTGATAACTGTCAGCAATGTAGATTGTTTAAAACACTAGGACAGCCTCCAGGCCAGCCAGAGGAAGACAAAACAGAGCTCAGTGTTGTCTACGGGGTTTTCCCCCAGCAGGAACCCCACACGTTTTATGCAGATTAATTCTGTAAATTGGGCTACGTTATTTTGCAAACCCAGTTGCATGATCTGAAAGAACAAAACGCAGAGGATTTCAGATGGTCGAGTTGTATTCGTGGTTCATGCTTGCAGAAATGTGATCTAAAAAGATGCTAGTGACAGAAGTCCAAAAAAACTTACCGACTTAGCTTGAAACCATAAGCCGCTTATGCCAGGTCGAACCCATAACCCAATCTTGTTGCGTCAAATCAGACTAGAACTGGGTCATCGATATTTGAGCAAAATAGCCCTGGTGGTATTGTATTTCACCCAGCAGTTTTTAAGATGTTTGTGTCAGAAGGAAAACTGAAGGCAACCATCTGTCTGCTCTGTGAGGCGTTGAGGTGTCGCGTCTCACCCTGGAGTCTCTGACCATTGATTAGTTGGTGTTGCAATTTGTGCAGATGTTGTGTTGATCTAATGTGCGTTCAGCATGTGCTATGTTTATTTTTGTCATAGAGGGTGCCATAGTTCTCAGATATGGTCTTATTGTGTTACTAGGCAACAATCAGACTGAAAAAACACTAAAGAGGTTTCATTTACAAAGTAAACTGTCAGCTAATCAGCTTTAAAAAGGTACCGTAGATGTCACAGCTGAATTAATTACTATAAGGAAACAACTCAACGGCGGCCATCTGAAAACAAAATGTCAGAACCTGACTGGTGCATTTTGGCGATCACATTTAAAAGGTTCTTTATTTATCATGCAGAGTTCACAGAGTTAAGATCTTTTCTGGTTTCCATTAACCAGTTAATTGCAACAAAACGTAGTTGGAAAAGTGAAGTCCTTTAAACATATTCTTTTTAGAAGAAGGATCTTATTGTGTAAAGAGTCCCTGTTCTGAAACATTCTTTCCCCCATCTTTTACAACTAAACAAATTGAGCCAGAGTATTTTTTTTTCGTTTCATCAAAACAAAATCAAACACTTACAAGAATCAAGTTAAATTAAACATTGCCTTTAGCTGACACACTTGAAAAACACAAGAGTAGATGGCATTGACGCTTTTATATTTTCTCAAGCTGAAGCTGCAAATTTTGAAGTATTTAATTGGGTTTTGTGATTGGCAGACACTGACTGCATTATTGTGGTGTAAAAGAAAAATTATACGTGGTTTTCAAACTACTTTAACATATAAAATCTCAAAAGTGTGAGATGAATTTTTATATCAGCTTTTTTTTTTAACGTCTTTTAGCATAAGTCTGCACCACCAAGATGGATGCATTTTTCTACATCCATCTTGATATGAACTGACCATCTTGAAAGCAAAGGATTGTTTTTCTTCCACTTTTGCTCTACTTTTTTTTACTTTTTTTTTTTTTTTTGACACATTGAAGTTGTTTGCTTCAAGAAAGTAACATTAACCTCGCGGTGCACCTCAGGTTATGTGTTATATCACCACCACCCCTGAGAGTGTCTCATTCTCCCCATTCCTTTTGCATCCTTTTGGGATTGCATCGGTTAGAACAAAAATACAAACAGATGGAGGAAAACCCTTAACGTTCAGGAAGATGGTCAGAAAAGCAGGATGAGACGGATTTCGAGGGTGGGAAGGAGAGAACAACTGAGATGGAAACAAACATTAAGTTTTAATGCTCTTCATCTGAGCAAGTGGATTGAAGGAGGAGACACAGGCACACAGTGGTTGGAAACATTGAGGGAGGGAAGAGTGATGGAGGAGGGAAGTGGAGAGAGGCAGAGGGAGGGGAGAGAGCACAGGAGACGTAAGGAGACAGAGAACAGGGAGGAGGGCAAGTCAGTGGAGGGTGGGAGGGTGGCAGAGAGGTTGGGAAGAGGCAAGGATCAACTCGCAACTCCTCTTTATATTCCCCCGTAGGATCAAAACATGGAACATGACGGTGAGTTTCCTCCTCGTATTCTACTTCCCTGTCTGGCTGCGGGTGTGTTTGTTCTGTCTCTGACTTTATGGCGTGTTTCAAACTTAGACATATAAAAAGAGCACTGATCCAACACATCCTCTTCTATTTCCTCTCACATACTCAACTTCATTCATAACTTATCTGTCTCAGTTGGGAACAGCAATCCAGGATCAGAGCTTCAGATTGTTTAGCTATTGTGAAGATCACTTGACTGAGTGGCGGGTCATCTGCCTGAAGCTTGTTTTTCTTGCACTGCTCTGCCTTTTTTTTTCCACAGCATGCAGTATTCTGGGCTCGCTTCAACAACAACATACAGTCACGGAAAATGCACCGCAAAACAGCATTAACACTCAAACAGTAACGCTTCAGCTAGACCACCTAATATCTTCACCGGTCTTCTGTTGCGTTGTGATGGCCAGATTCGCTGTTGACACTCCTAATAACTGTGAAGAAATGATGGTGGTTCAAATCACTGTGCTACATAGGTCTGAACACTTTAGATTGTTAACAATTGGGGGGGATAATAGAAGCTGATTTCAACAGAGGGAAAGATACTTGTTATGATTGATGATGCCTAGTATTGTTGGCTTGTTTGGCCAAATCTGGTGCGTCGGTTCATCAGTTGGAGTCGAGCTGCAGAATAAATCAACTCTGCGTTATCAACTATAGTTTAATTGCTGTTTACAGAGGTTGTCACAACATTATCAGTGTTTTTAATAGGAAACATTTCTGCTGCTGTCCTTAAAGTGCAAATGAGCTGATTTGCACTTTAAGCACTAGCACTAGAGTTCCCTGCAGTGTGCATCCTCTCCTTTTTTATGATTTGAATATTGGGAGGGTGTAGTGATATAGCCACCATAAAAACACGTCTTAGATATAGAAATGTGTAACAGAAATTATCTTGGAATCAGAGGGACGCTTTATTGGACTTGAATGGGCTTAGCCAGAATCCATCTGTGTCCAGAGTTGTGTGTTTTGTAACCGAGGCGTGGGTTTGCCACAAAACAAGTTGTTATGACTGCAAATTTGTGAATCATTGTTTTGCAAGGCAAAGCAACCTCTGCGATCGTTCCTGCTCGCATATGTGCGTGTGGCGTGCCGGACTTTGCAATGAACTCGGTGGTGGGTCGCAGTTCTTTGTGAAAACACACTGTGCAGATTTCTCCTCTATTTGTCACACTGAACTGTTTCATAACGTTGCTTGAATAGTGTGCGTCTGGCAAAACGAGGTAGGCTAGAAGCTCCTTAATCTGGAAAGGGTTACAAAGTCATTTCCAAGGCTTTAAGGCTCCATGAAAACTCAGTGAGAGTCATCATATACAAAAGAGGAAAACATAGAACAGTGGTATAACTTTTCAGAAATGGACAGCCTACCAAAACTGCTCAAAAAGTTCATGAACGACTCATCTAGGATGTCACAAAAAACCGAGGACTACACCTAAAGCACTGCAGTTCTTGTTTTCTCCCAGATGAGGTCATTGTTGATGATTTGACCATAAGAAAGAGCCAAAACTGGCATTCATGAGAGAATCACAAATGGAAAACCAGTGCTGATCTAAAAGAAAATTAACTGCCACTGTCAGTAAACATCTATGTTGAAAATAGTTTGTTGGCCTGGCAAAACAAGAGTACAACCTTCTGGAAGCTACGTGCCCCGGTGTATTTGGCCCAAAAGCAAACTCAGCATTTCTGAAACAGAAGGTCATACCAACCGTCAAACTTGGTGGTGGTAGTGTGGTGGTCTGGCTCTGCTTGAGAAGCTCAATGTTTTCCCCCTAGAAAATCCTGAACAGGAATATCCAGCCACCCCTTTGTGACCTTGAACTCATTCGAGGGCACTTGCGTTACGCAACAGGACGAAATTCACGAAGAAGTCTACCTCAGAACGGCTAAAACATACAATACTGTACCGGCCTTAAGCAGTCTGCTCTTGCTAAAAAAAAACAAAAAACCCTGGCATGTGGCTGAATTAAGACAGTGCTACAAAGAGGAGAGGGTCAAAAGTCCCCCACGTTGATATGAAAAACTAACGTCCAGTGAATACAACACAGCCAGTAATTAGAGGGAGGCAAAGACGTTATTCTACATTTTCAGACTGCTTTAGAAAATGTCTTTCTTTAAATAAATTAAGTCATAATTTGAAAATTTGGTTTGATGGTTAGTAACATTTTAGTGTAACAACAAAAAGAAAAAGGAGAAGAAATCTGTCATGGGGCTGAGCGCTACCCATGTTCCCTTCTTGGTTTTTACTCTGTGTCAGTGTGACAGAGTAATTCCAGCTTTTATGTGCCTGTGTAATTATTATAATTTACTAGCGCAATTAGTTTATATTTCTGTGCCGGTAGGACCGTTTGTTAACAAAAAGGCTATAGACCACGGTTGACAGCACCTTCACTTCTGCATTTAGAGACACTAAATTTAGAAACAAAGCCACACCTTCAGCTTCAGTTATGTCACAAATGCTGCTTGGGTTTGGAGATAGCTCTCCGTATTCCCTGCACGGTTTAATATTTAATAGAGGTGAGTCCTGCTCTGGTAGAACAACATAACTTTAGATTGATCCACTTGCTTGACAGGTAGATCTCTGGCAGAAATCCCCACTTTCTTTTTAAAAGAATAACTTCCCTTCTGTTTCTCTGGGGATCACATGCTGTATTTTTTATATTGCTGCTATATATTTTTTTAGACGTGTTTACATCAACTGATTTTTTTTTTTTTTTTACAGAAAGTTTTATTGCGCTTCTAACTTTAGATTTAATATGTGAACTTCAAAATGTTGTGTGGAACATTTTGAAGCCTTACAGTGCTGAACTTGTGGACAGTGTGTGAGCAAAAGCTGGTTGGACGGTAGCCAAAGCAACCATTATCAACCACTGGTAGCCTACTTTAAAACAAGCCATGTTTAGGCTTGAAACTGGAAGCTAATAGCCTCACAACACAACTAAGTAAACATGGCGGACAGCCTCGAGCCAGCTGATTCTGCAGCTGATAATTGCGATCTGGTAAATGTGTGCGCATTTTACCTTATAAAGTTGGAGCGTGCAGGTGCAGAAATAAAATATGGGCTTTTACTCCCCACGTTTGGCTTTAACCTAATAAAATTTTCAGCTGTGCTATGTTTGCACATTTTCCTTCAACCCTGACCTTTTTGTCCTACAGTTATTATCAACCAAAGCTCTTTTCAGTCTTTTCACCGTGTGCTTCTTTGTGTCTCTCCTGCTCGCTTTGGTCTGGCTGCCCCGTCTGGCAGGATGTCAACTATTGATTTATGCAGACAACATTTTAGCAGTGATGGCAGCTTATGGGTTGCGCCGAACGGAATACAACAAACAGGAGATCGGATTTCAGGCAACTGACTGGAAGATGTGAAGAGAAAGAGAAGCCAGAAGTCGTCGCTTACTTTGCTCTTGCATTAGAAGCCCGTGCTGATAAGATCGACTAAAAATGGATGAGGGGACATGATATTGTAAGCATGGGAGATAAAGGTTTATTTTCAGAATTGGGAGGCGCTTTCTTTTTCGGTGTGCGGGATTGGAGGGCGCGCAGAGGCAAAAGCCCAAAACCGATTGATCATTTGAATAATCGGCTGCCTGAACAAAATCACATGCAACCATTCAATTCATGTTTCATCGCACTGCAGGAGTGCATCCTTTTGCATCTGTAATGTATTTTATTCGACTCTCATGTGACACACCAACAAATAATAATGCAGATGTGCAAGTTTTTAAATTGCTTGCACATCTGGATACTAAAATATTTTCTCACTTCTTATTTGCTAAGCAGCTCCAGCTCAGTCCGTTTGAATGAAGAGTGTCTATGGAAATCAATGCTCCCAGTCTTGCTACACATTATCTCGTGGATTTAGACCTATGTCCTTTCCAACCTCCATCTTCAGGTCTCTTCTTTATTGATCTCCAATCTTCTTCTAATAAACTCTGACCAGGATCTCCACATCATGTTGCTACTGCTGCACCAACAGCAGTCGCAACGTTTTTTGTGTCTTCTAGATGTTTTCTTCTGACTAGTCTTCCACAAAGCTCACATGTGCAATGTGCACATCTGAGAGTTGTCCTGTTTCTCTGATCTCTGTGTGATTTTGATCTTTCCAGTTCCTACAGTCAGACCTTCGCTATTTTTTTTTTATTTAGGGACTTCAGCGAAAAGGGGGATGAATCAGGATGAAAGACACACATAAGTGGACTGGACTTGTTAAGGTGAAATTAATTTCTCATAGCACTTGTACACTAGAGACTTATTCGCCCAACTTTTCTCAAAACACACTTCAATTCAATCATCAGAAGACAACTGGGGGTTTATTCCTTTGCCCAAGAGCACAGCAACCTGAGGCAGGGGAGAAGGTTAGACTCAAACCCACAAACATCTCACTGAGTAGGTCTACAGCATTTTAATATATAAAATGCTGTGGCTTGCAATTTCAATGTATATCGGTCGAAGTCCTAATAAACTATTTTAAGTTCAGTGGGCATGAATACACTTACAAGGCAACATATTTAATAATTTAGCAACTGGTTAAAACCCACTCCACTGCATTAGGGAGTCATGGATAGCTACACCTGTGATTGAGGCTGACGGGTTAGAAGTAACAAATCTTAACGGGTGAAAGAGACAAGGGTTTTTTTTTAGACCACTCAAAAGATGCAGCAGGAGATGAATTCAACAACGTTTTAAAGAGCAAAATGATAGGGCCTTTTTCTGTTTGCGCAAGTCCTCACTTATTGATCCCATCGATGAATCACAGGGAGCCGTTTTCCACTGGGGCCTTTGACGGGTGATCATGCTAAAGGGATGAAATGAAAACTTGATTTTAGTGCCTGTTGGTTCTCGAGCATGAATTTCCTTTTTTCCAGGCCTTGTTTAAGAATACAATATAATTTTTCCTCATTTATAATGGAACTGCGCAGGAATACAGCAACATTTCATTGGGACTCTTCCTCCCTAATTTACCTTTGCTGAGCTGGGTCGCCTGTTCTCGCTGAATCACACTTTGCTGTTTTGACAGTTTGGAGACTGAATCATGATCCCAGCATGGCAGTCGTTCAGCATCGACTCTTTAAAGGTCACTCAGTTAGTGGCTTCTCATACTTAAGCCATTTACGGACAAGCAGGAAGTTTGCAAAACACGAGTGCTTGGAGTATGTTTTTCTGTTTTAGACTTGAGTTTGTTTTGAAAGTGCGCACATGTGAGGCTCAACTGGGGGGAATTGGACTATACCACGAAAGACATCAGGTTTAATAAATAAGTTAGAGAGGAGAGAAAGCCTGTGGAAAAAAAATAGCACTTAAACAATTATTATCTCTTGTTCTGCTGAGGCTACTACTTAATATTTGATGACTCTCTTCCTTCCTTTTCCCCACTTCTCCGGAACCTCGACTCATCCAGCTGCTATGGTCATTGAACGGTCGGCTGATCTCTGTTATTTAGTACCAGGACACTGAAGACCAACTTCCTTAAAAAAAAAAAAAAAGAATATCCTGGTAGAGAAATTATGAAACGGTTCATGTCCATTTCTCCAGCTGTGAAGGGAGTGTATTTGCAGAGATTACAAGTAAAAGCGTCATATTGATCCAGGTAAAATCCAGAGGGAGCTTTGTTCTGCAGCCGATCAGATCTTCACAAAGACAGTTAGAAGCAGAATAATCAATGCTCAAAAAGAGGCACTCGGATATACACTAAAAGTATCAAGCTAATTTTGGAAAACTCATAAAACTGTGTGCTTCCTCGTGGTGCCTTTTGACTTTGAGTAACGCCTGCCAGAATGTCAAGAATGAAATCCTTTCACCGGACCAGTTCAGTGAACTTAGCAGAATGTGACTAAGCTTCTGAACAGTCTTTAAAAAGTCAGTCACATTTTTATTGTTTGTTTGTTTGTGTAGGCAGATTCAAATATGTCTAGAATCACATTAAATGTGATTTAGGATTTATTTTATTTAAAACAAGGCCAACAGGCAAATGTATTTACGATAAGTTAAAACCGCAGAATACACTCATTTCAATACAAAACACATGATAAAAAAGGACCCTTTAACTATTTCACACAGATTTCAATGTTTTTTATTTTGAATGTATTGTTACAGAAATAGACAACGTAGTAGAGTCTTGTGAAAAGAAATAAAAATAATACACGGTTTACAAGGTGTTTTTTGAAAACAAACAAAAAAAAAGAACATCTGAAAGAGGAAATGTTTGTAAAAAAAATTTTAAGTGAAGTCAGACTGAATGTAGAACATTTGTGAACACCAATTCTTAATTTTCACATTCCTAAAACCTGAACTTTTGCTGAGCTAAACCAATGCAGCACTGGCTGAATGTTGAATGTCTTTTGCAACGTGTAACTTTTATTTGCTTTCCTGGATGCTAGTCGTGTATTCTTACAGCCGTCTTTCAACAGTGACCATTTTTCTATTTTTTTTGTCAGTCTGAACTGTTCATCTGATAATTGTTCCTTAAGACATATAGCCTCCAATAAATTTGATCAAACAGAAGAAGTATATAATATCACATCACAGTCAATGCTAACTCAGTCACTTTGCTCTGTTAAGCGCTCTAAGTAATTCCATCCCCCTGTTCTGTCTTTATCCTCCCACCTCCTCCAGGACTTCCTGCATCTTCAATTATCCACTTCCATCTCATTAACTAATGACCTTCCTATAAAGCTGTGGTCGTCTCAGTTGCTCCCAAATTAAATTTTTAACAGAGTCCCGCAGTCAGACATGGTGATTAAACTAGCAGTCACTGTAAGCGTCTACCTGAATTAGTGCATGGATATAAAAAAAAAAGAAGAAGAAGAATATATATAAATCACTGAATCACTGCAGAAGTGGCATGTGATTGTTGTATGAAAGTCGGTAAGCAGGATTGCACAAACATTTTAGTGAGGTCTAGTGAAGCTGTTTAGTTTTGGTTGCCCATTATTCTGTGTAAATAAGCCAATATTTAGAGTTCACATGCTATAAAACACTTTCTTTGGAAACCTGAGGCAATAATATCCTTCCTTTTGCGATGAAATAAAACCGAAGACTTGTTTTTTCACTCTTTTGTGGTATATGAAAGAGTGAAAACCCAATTGGACACAACAATATTGTGTTCAATATTCTTTTTCTTAGTCGTTTTACTCTTATTCTGCCTCTTGGACAGTGATTGCTGGAGGTAGGCAGCAGCTCTCTCTCCTCTTTCAAGGATAAGCGGGACAGCTGGATGGACTTGAAATGATGTTCTTCTTTTGAACACTAGATGGCAGTCTTGGACTAAATTAAAAATCATTTTACCCTATGCTCCCATTTAACCAGTCAGTCTCAGTGCTGGGGTTTGTGGGAAAAGGGGGGAGAAAGTGAGTGTTTACATATTTTAAAAAGTTTAAAGTAATTTGATTTGTAATTTTGCAAGTGTAGGTAAGAAATTGTCGAATTCAAACGTGTTGAAACGTCCATATGAAGTCGACGCGATGTTCCTTGACGTCATGCAAACTACTGTTGTGCCTGTATTTGTGCACTGATAGCTCGCTCTTGTCAGGCAATGTTCTGCAAGGTTTCAGCTGACACTCTGTTGACTCTGATGGCTAAAGCTGCCCCTCACACAAACACATTCAAATTGCTTCCTGCCTGAAATCAGAGGCAGAGGTGGTGCAGTTCAAGCGAATAGTATTTCTATTATTAGACAGATGCTACTACGACATCCTCATTTCATGCTGAGAAACTGACTGACTTGTCTCCAGAGCAGAGTTATAGCCATTCTCCACTCTCACTGAATTCATAGCAAACAGAACTTACCGTGCCGACGCTCATTCAAGGCCACTGACAGCCAAACCTTAAGCTAAAAAGTGATGCCCCCTTTACATCTGTGATGGTTTTTGTGCCAAAATCCGTGCTTTGTGACTGTTTCTGCAGCGCTATATAGTCAGACCTTTGTCACAGACTCAAGCAATCCAGTTCAAATCCATGTAGAAATGGTGCAGATTATTTCCTACTACTAAATGTATGGATTAAAGAAACACAATACGTGATTAAAGAAAAACTATTTCTAAAAAAAAACACAAAAAACATCTGGTATAGAGCAAACATAAATATTTTTTGGGAAATCCTCCCAGGACAAATGTAGTCTGATTTAATGTCAGTGAGTGAGAAAGTATGCCTGCTTGCATACACAACCATCTGGTTTCAACTGAATATGTTTGCAAATGTAACACTGATCTATTTCTGTAACATCTAATTTTACCCGGCAGTGTCCAGGCCAGGGGTCAGGTCTTCCCGGAGGTCAGCGAGTATGTTATAGTGACTACCAGCTGATTGTTAGAGGAAGCTGATGTTGGGTTCCAGCTTGGCCAAAGAAGAAGTTCAATATAAGTTGTGGGGATGACTGTAGACAATTGTTGAGCTTTTCAGTCGGCTGCAAAGAAGATTCAACAACTTGTGCTGCATTTCGGAAACTCTCAGCATAGATTTCTGGAATCATCACACTCTCAGGATGAAATTTACTAAGATTGTAGAAAATATGCTTATAATTTACCTTTTATTCATCATGCATGACATTGAATAATGGAGTGCTTGTCTTTATGCAGGTTGCATTATCCCTGGTTTAGGTGGTCATGGTTCATTTTCAGCCTAACCCTACTTTAAACTTTTAAACATGTCTTCCCTTCGTTGCTATTGGTGATGCTGTTTGGTCACTAATGTTGTTTTGTCAAACCAGCCAAGCCCTTCAGCTGCATTTATTCTCAGATTACATTTCACAGCAGTGGACTCCAGTTAGTCATTTCCAAAGGAATTTCTGGATTAAATTTTTGGGTGTCAGAGTGAATGGGGGCCATTTAATTGGCCCAGTCTGGAGGCAGATGTCACATAAACTTAATCCAATGCAGAAAAGAGGCATCAAAATGTCTGAAAAAAAAATAAAAAAGAAGAAGACCCAGACTTTCAGATTTGTACTTAAATCCAGCAGGGAACTCACTTACTTTCTCCCCTCTAAATGAAGTTCTGGTTTCCAGTATTCCTTCAGTTTTCAGCTCAGGGCTGGAGGTGTCAGACCTCAGCAGCTTCTCTGATCTGCATGGCGGAACGAGAGGCATTTTGCAGCCGCTCACAGGGCGACGAGGTGGGAGGGGACGTCACTACGTAGTAGAGACCCGCTCGCTCGCTCGCTCACTCGCTCGCTCGCTCTCAGCGCACGAATCAAGTTTCCTGCGCCTCGGCCGTCTCAGCGTGGAACTTCTTCTCTGGAGATGAACGCGCTCGACGGCTGCGGACGGAGCTTATGCGGGGATAGGAAGCCGTGATAGCGGGTCCTGGTGGTGGGGGGGTGGGAGGAGAACCCGGTCCGGCCCGCCGCAGGAGCTGAATATGGGTCAGACCGCTGTGTCTGCCGTGTCTCAGTCCACGAGCCGTGAGTGTGTTTTTTTTTTTTTTTTCTGCGTATGAGTGCGCGCGCGCGCGCGTGTGATGTCAGTGTGTCTTCCTCTCTCTCACACACAATCCGCTATCTTCATCCAGGAAGTCCGCTCGTTTCTTGCTCTCTTTGTTTTAACTTTAGTTTCTTTTTTTCTTTCTTTCCGTAAATAACTTCGAAACTCTCCGACGAAACGCCGAGCTCTGAACTCACCCGGCCGACCGGACTGTCGTTAAATCAATTCGTGCATCTTTACGCGCGGGGTGTGCGTTTCTAAATTTACCGCTGACTGTGCTGGCCAGCTGTCATAAAACTAGTTAAACAGCCAGCGAACAAGCATGCGGTGGAGTTTTATAAGCCCAGGGCTGTTTATACGGCTGCATTGTTGCCTCCGAGTCATGAAAACTTGATGCGTTTTGCAGCCAGTTCTCGGTCTGAGCACAAGAAGAAGAAGAGGAGGAGGAGGAGGTTGGCTAGTTAGTTAGTTGGTTAGTTGGTTAGTTTTCCCCAGAAAATATTGTACTTTATTTTTGTTTTTGACGTTAATTCTAAGTTTTAACACGCATTTTAGAGGCAAAATGTGTTTTTACTCTTTTTGCGTTGCGCATTTAGAAAAGGCGTGACAGGAAATTTCACAACATCGGCAGAGATTTCATTTGACAGTTTGCTCAGCTCCATTTTTATTCCAACAAAGATTAGGCTTAAGCTAATGTAATATATTTACCAGTTAAAAAGGTTACAGAATAAATCAGCTGTTTACATGTTTGTTTGTTTGGTTTTTGTTTTTGTTTTGTTTTGTTGCTTTTTTCGTAATAAATGATTCAAACTAATATTTCCCACAACTTTCAGTCTCTAAACGCAACATGTGTCTGGAAGTAAATTGGAATGTCATCAATTTTTTGTGACTCTCATATAATAATGCAATTAAATCCAACATAAATTACGAGTGATAATCACTTAAAACCATAAATTTGCATACACTGATTAATTTTTTTATTTTTTTATTTTTATTATTGACTTTAAATTGGACTAAACTTTTCCTGTTTTATACCATTTAGGAATATTAAAATACCTATTTGGCTAAATGCCAGATAATGGAAGAGAGTATTGGGCATAATTATTATTGTTACCTGTGGAGGAAAAAGTGATGAACCTTGAAAGCCTGAGATCAGCGTACCAGTTTAGAAGTACAGAGATGGCAGGGTCACGTTGCGTGGGAGCTATTGTGCAGGGAGGACTTGTGAACTCCAGACATTAGATGGCATCATGCGGAAAGAACACTAAGTGGAAATACCGAAGCAATATCTCAAGACATTAGGCAGGAAGTTAAAGCTTTGGTATAAATGGATCCCCCCATGGCCTCAATCATGCTGCTAAATTTGTTAGAAAGTGTCCGAATGACCGTAAAGGTCTGATCTCAGTCCCAAAGAAAATTAGGAGGGAAGATGAAACCCAAAATCCCTGTAAATTATCAGGAGCTTGTGAAAGAGCGCCTGAAGCGTTTTAACCAAGTCGTACAGTATAAAAGACTATTCTACAAAATACCTATGAGGAATGAATATTTCTAAAAATTCCTGAATTTTTCTGACATTTAGGGATTGCAAAGGGAAAACATTGTCTTTTGCATACAGTCCATGTTAAAAACAAACTTTCAACAGATGACTTGAACAGTTGTGCTGCAGTCCAACTATCTTGTTGACAATCAGCTCTGATCTCATCTCTTTTGTGTGGTTGTTGTCGGTATCTGACAGTTATTCTTATTGTTAGGGTTGCAAAATAAAAGACAAACCTACAATACAGATAATATTAGCAGGGGTGCACCCATAAATCGGCCCCTGATTTCTTTTATTTTAGGACATCGGTGATTGACCAACATTCTGTATTACAAACTGTACGTGTTATGTGTGAAGCTGATCTTACCTACCGATCTTATCCAACTTGGAAAAGATCTAAAAATCAGCCACTGTCCTCTTTGGCTCTGCGTGACCGATCCACTCACCAGATCATGTCTGCACGTTTGCAGTTGACAGGAGTTGCCCCACTGCTGCCAAATCAGCAACTTTCTTGCTACTTTTATAGCAACACTGAGACAAAAAAAAAAAATAAATATCGAGAAGAATTGGAATTGGCAGGTCAGACTTTTTAAAGATCAGTGATCGGCAGAAAGCGGCGATCGGTGCCTAAATATTAGTAAATATTGCGGCGATATTAGTTGCACATTTGCCTCTTTGCAAGAACAATATTCAACAATATTTGTAATATCAGTGCAGCCCTAGTGGCCATTGTGTTGGGTCATTGTGTGCTCCATGTCAGCGAAGCCGCTTTTTAAAGCACTTCCTTCTTCTTTCTGCTGAGAAGTTTTATGAAGATGTTGATTTAATTTTCCAGCAGGACTTGACTCCTGCTGACACTTCCAGAGCTACCAATACCTGGTTTAATGAGAAGGGCACCACTGAGCTTGATAGCCTGTCTAACAAGACCTGACAATGTGGAGAGGTTAAAGGCTGTTAAATTAAATCAATCTCATTATCACCTCAGCAAAGCTGCAGGCTGGTCTTCTCAATGTCACTCGGCATTGATGCAGCAATTTATAGAAAAGGAGCCACAATCTACTGACTGCGCATATTGTAAGTATATGGACTCACGTTCTGCTAAGTGAATTATTATTTTTTTTTTTTTTTATTAAAAACATTTTTGTTTAATCTTAGTTTTTTTCTAATTTTCTGAGGAACTGAATTTTGGCTTTTTGATGATCAAACTTAACTGAAAGAAATAAAGAAGACAGGATGAAACACAGGAAATTACAGATACAAGTTCCCTTGTTGACGACATTCTGATCGTTTGAGATACATCAGTATGTGTTGATTAGTAAAAATAGATTATCCTGTACTTCCCTTATTTTTTTGTTACACTTTATCATAGCAAGTGTAACACTTTTCTTTCTATGCATGTTAGCCCTGAAATATAAAAAGTAAAACCTGAAATCGGTAATGGTCTGATGAACAATGTATCTATATAGAAATTAAAGGGCAGCTAAGCCAGAGACAAGCTGGACAATCAGGCCAAAGAATGGACATCTTGGAGAAAAGAGTCAAATCAGTGGCAATTAAACCAAAATAATAATATGCAGCACTCTACAGAAATTCAAATATAAAAACAATTATTGTAATTTTGCAGGTCTGTCGTGTAAGGAGTAAATTCAAAATGTTTTTCTTAACAAGAGTTTATCTCTCCTCTGTTAGGAGATGGCACAATTTAATATCTTGACATTTCAACCAATATCGGGGCCAGCTGTAATGAGATGTTTGGCAACAGGAGATTTTGCATCATTGTTATTTCTGTTGTTTTCTGAAATCCTGATTCAGAGAAGTTCTGAAATGGTTCTGAAGAACTATATATTTTCTGTAGTTCTTTAGAACTGTGCACCAGTCTAGTCTTCCACCCTTTTCCTTTTTTCACGTTGGAGTCATACGCTCTGACTTCCTTCTCTTGTACTGTTAGAAATGCACCAATCAACTTTGACTTCTATGTGATAGGTGAAATAGTGTCTAATAGTTTTTGTTTCCATACCGACCAGTGGCATAAACTTTGTAGCACTTTTATTTCTTTTTTTATTTTGTTTTTAATGATCAGATGAATCTTAGAGTGGACGTTTTTTTTTTTATACCTTTTTTTTTTATTCAGAGCCACTGCCTTGGTAAACACTTTCAGCATGTTTTCTGTTTCATGAGGTCTATCGACCAGGAAAAGTCTGATCTTTACTTGTCCTTCTTTGTAGAGAAATATTCAATAGATTATCTAGCACTGGTTGTGTTTCTCAAGTTGGAGTAGAAATACCGTCTGCTTTTTTTTGGGACATTGTAATAAAATCTTTAAATTCTGTAGAAAGGATGTTTTTTGGGGGGAAATTATAAAGTGTAGAGCAATCTCTTTCTAATGGGATACTTGATTAATGTGCAGACTGGTTTTATTGGTAATAAAACAGCTTTAGTTTTTGAAAACCTTAAAAGAATGTGAACTAATGTTTTGTAAACGCATTCCAAAATGCAAGTCGGATTACCAGTGACCTGGCTTCACCTCAGCGGTTACCCACTTAACTGCAGGCAAACTAAATATTAAACTCATCACGATTTTATCATATTGCTAAACTATGACGCTTTATTCATACAGTGATTGTTTTCACAGCTTTACATGTGTCACTATAAAGACGAGCTTCCATGCAACATGCATGCAAAAACCATGCATGTTTTTTGCATGGTTCACGTGCAAAAAACATGCATGTGAACCAACCATGAGAAATGCAGTATTAATTTCTATCCTTCATTTTTACTGAGGCTTATATGCTGTTTGGGAACACTTATCCACCACATGAAGCTTAGACCGTTTAGCTTGAGTGCTGCTGCTGAAAACCCCCTTTAGATATTGGTTTTCATTCATTTTCCACTAGTACAGTGGATCAATGGGGTGCAACACTGAACAGCAGTTTTGCAAAGCTCTGTTGTGGCTGAAATTTCCACCTCGTTGCCAAACAGGACTGATGAAAGACTCGTGTTAGAAGTAGTTTGTTTTTTTTGTTGATAGTTCATTGCTGTCTGATTGACCCATGATTATGTCCTCCAAGCTCCGGGAACTGCTTGACAGGAAATGAGTTACTTTTTTCCAAGGCAGAGTTTTATTCAATTACTTGTGATTTTTATGCATTGGTTCCTTACATCTAAGGGAAAAAAATATGATGTTTGCTGCCCTGTGAATGCTCCTTATTTCTACATTAGTAAGTTCCTGCTATTGAGGACAACATGGTGCAGTCGAATCGAGACACTTTGGGTGACTCGGCCTTACTTTCTATGAAAGGCTTTTTTCATTAGAGTTGCTGTTACCAGGCACACAATGAAAATCAAAACTCAAGATTCTTCACATAACGCAGCAGTAGCACATTTGAATGAAGCACAATCTCCCTCATAACACGCCAGCTGTCGGGTTGGTTAGGACACTGTCTGACAAGAGCCTTGTCTTCTTCAGAGAGTCACTCAAACTCTTCATATTCAGAGCTTAATATCATTTCACAAAACTGCACAGTCGTGTCCATGTGAGCTTTAGGATCTACTCATTATGTCCAGTATAATTTTCACTGGATCATAGTGTTTTTAAAAAAACAAATAAATAAATTCAGCTCATAGCTTCATGATGATTGTTTTTGGTTTGTCAATCTTTTTTTGATGAGTTATTCCCATCGGGCTTCAAAGCCCGTGCAGATTGGCAACACATGTGGTCTTCTTCAGCTTCATCATGAGGGTCGACTTCTGTGGTTACAGAAATGAATGAAAATCAGTGGTTGGATAAAAACAGATGTTCTTTACCAAACAAAATCACATATAAAGTTAAGAATAAGCCAGCCTTGCTTCAATAAAACACCTTAATCTTTCTCTTCAGGCTGAAATCTACTTCAAAGAAATCCTATCCTGATTGTAACATGAAATAAGTTTAAGCCAATGTTTTGGGCTCAGTGTAAGAAGGTGTGTGCTTCATGCTTGAGGTTTTGGATCAGCGCTTGAGGCTGTTATACTGAAATAATAAAGGAAGTAGTTCTGAAGTTGCTCTGTTGTTCAGTTCTCAGCCACAACGTAAGAAAAAGATGCTTCCAACACATATTTGAAAGCGGCTGATATTCAGCAATAAAACTGCAAACACCGTGACAACACTTTGAAACTTATGGAAAATTTTAAAGTGTCACAACTCGCTTCTGTGACAATGAAATGTAATCACTTCAGAGTAAGAGCAAGGGTGTAACACTGACAGACTTAATGGTTGAAGGATGCACTTAAATCATAAACACAGAGCATCAGCCCATCCCTTCTTAAGTTAACATCTATTGACAGTATGTGGTCATTTTTATTTGCAGTTGATAAAACTTTTTGATCGCTCCGTAGAACTTGTTGGGTGTGGATGGGGGTTTGTTCAAAAGTTGCTGTATTAAATAAATGTGCTTATATATGAGGTTTGTAAACATTTTGAAAACGGTGCCAGAGATGTTGCCACTATAGTTGCCATCCGCTTTGGATGAGAATATGAGACTTTAGTCTTGTACAGGGTCTTTTTATTTTCGTAAAATAAACATTTAAAGGAAGCCAGTACTTAAAATACTGGCTCACGAGTTTACTTTAAAAGAGCTTGCTTATCAGCCAGTGACTTGCTGACTGAGGATTGTTCATGGCTCATAGCAATCCGTTAGCGGTAGCCTCATCGGACCGCGCAGATGTCACATAAAGGGAACCCAGAAGTAAAAAATCTCAGATTGTTTCAGAAGAAAATAAACTTTACCTCTGAAAACAGCTCAGTCTCAGTCATTATCTTGTAATTTATGACATTTGAAACATCTTTATTATTGGGGCTTCTGTGAGCAAATAGCTCATTTGACCTGTCGCATGGTCAAAACTTGATGCATAGTTTTAGGAGATGATGGTAAAATTGATCAGTAGGGTCATTATAATAAAGTAAATCATACTTTATTTTGCCATCACAACATTCAGTAATACTATTATAACTGCTTGTTACAATACTATTGCGCACTGTGCATCTCTATTCTCATATAATGAGCCGAACATGTTTAAAAACTGTTAATTATAATTGATATCCAACCCATCGATAAAAAACTACAACTTTTTACTTTTTTTCTCCTTTTGTTTCTGTAGGAAGGTTAACATTGCTCTTCTAATCAGGTAATGGAAACCCTTTGAGGTGATGGGATGCAGGAAGGGACACATGACTCAATATAAAAACAAACTGGACCTTTTTGTGTCTGCAGTCAACGCAACACTCGATTGTTTTTGTAGCTTATTTTAACCAGCCTGCACCCCCCAGTGAAATCTCTCTCTGTTAGAATGATGAATATGCTCCACATTATTGCATTATAGATTACATAACAGTTCTGTGGTGTGCTTGAATTTGCTGACTTTACAGCTCTATAGTAGCAGGAAGGATCATAGTGAAGGATTATTAATGTAGAAACTGATATGCCCTCTGCCGTCTGTCAGCAATTATGGCCGCTGTAAAAAAAAAACACACACACACAGTCAAGTCACGATGTGATGGTGCAAATGGTGTAGCTGTCTTAACAACGTCCAGGTTGCTTGCCCTGTGAATTATTGTGTTTTATAAGTTTTGGTACACTGTGGTTCTCTGGCTTTTAGATTAGGAAGAAATGACATAAGTGTTAGGTTGCTCCTCCCTCTACTCATGTCCAACACTTTTTTGCCTTGTTCGTCTTCTCTCACCGTTCCTTTCTTCCATCTTTTCTTACCGCATATTTTCCCAAACTTCAGGCTTCGATTCCCTCCGTTCTGTCCCCGCATCTCCTGTCCTGTGTATGTTTCTGCCTCTTTCTCCAGCTCCATCCCTCTTCCTCCGTTTGTGACGTCTATTTCTTCTCTCCCCTGGTAACTTGCAGTGAAGGAAGGAAACAAGCCTCTCCCTTTCCCCTCCTCCTCAACACATGTCCCTGCTATATCTTCTGAGAAAAAACACATGCTGGCTTCAATACAGTACATTGTTTTCAGGGGTTAGCACTGTACAGAACAAACGACGACAACAACAACAAACTGCCTTTAAAGGATTTAATATTCTGTTCACTTTATGATGTGCAACTGCAAATAAACCCATTGGCTGCGTATCTTTGCATAGCAGTTTTATAACTGGACAAACCCTGTGGGGGATTACCTCAGTCAGATCTCGACTGTGTCACAAGTTGTGTTTCTGATTAGCCTACCCGTTCCAACATCTGCTGTATATCCAAAGCCTGAGTCACTATTCTAGGTTGGCCGAGTCAAAGTGATTAAAAAGAAAAAAAAAAAAAGAGCTCAGTATGAATCAGTTTCAATGTGTGATTTTAAAGCTTCAGTGATGTGTGCTAAGTGAGCTTTCTTCAAAAATACATCTGCAGGTCATTCCTCTCTGGAAGAGCCCGGTGTATTTGTAGCTTTCGCTGGAGATGAATTGAATCACCTTTCTGAGTAAAAGCAAGTTGGAACGCTTTTTAAAAAAATACTGATCAGGCCTATTGCTACGTATCACGGTTGAATTTAGTGACCGTTTTAAAACCTTCCTGGACTGAGTAATCCAAGAAGTGCAGATCTTTTAAACAGATGTTATCAGATGAGGCAAAAGGCCGTCCCATTATCCTGCTTTTTGTTTGCATCCCCTCTTATAATGCCTTGCAAAAGTATCACTTTCCCATTTTCCACATTTTGTCATATTACAACCACAAACATTAGTACATTTTATTAAGATTTTAGGTCATAAGCCAACACAAGTAACACAAACCTGCCACTTGGGGGGGGGGAAATGTTGCTTGGTTTAAAAAAAATAAAAAATCTGGAAAGATTTTATTTAGATTGCAATTGTATTCAGCCCCCTTGACTCAGTACTTTGTCAAACCATATTTTCCTGTAGTTACAGCTGAGATAATGTTTTGGAGCATTTCTACTGATTTTGCTCATCTAGAAGTTAAATTCTTTCCTTGTTGTTCATTGCAACGTAGCCCAAGATCAGTCAGATTACACAGAGCATCTGTGAGCAGCTATTTTCAAGTCCTGCTACAGATTCTCAGTGGGATTCATCTCTGCACTTGGAGTCGGCTCTGTTGGTCCAAATCACTGGGTCCTACCTCAAGCTTCTTTAATGTACTTATAACTTACAGGTTTTGACCTGAAGACCTCACACCGCCACTAGGGAGGGAAGTTGAGATCAGACATGTAAGAGGAGCTATAAAAGTAAATGACAAGATTTTAAAATATAGCATAAGTGGGTAAGCGCTGAAGTGATACTAGATCACGACTAATGCAATCTCTCTTCTGTGTTGGTTTAAAGTGAATCAGCAGCGTTCTGAGATGCCTGGAGATGGAGATAGGAAAATGTCTTTACAGTAGTCTTAATGAGAAGAAGTAAAAGTATAAAATATCTTTGCAATCATAGTTTTTGGTGCATTTTTATTTATTTGAGAATGTTGCTGAAATGAAAGAAGCAGTTTTTGTGTCGTTGTCAGAGTGATTTTCAAAAGACAGTGTTAACTTCACTGAGATCCAGAGGTTTGTTGGACAGACATACCTACATTTCCAATATATTGGAGATTTTATATTTGCCAGCGCTCTATTGTCTAGCATCAATGCTTGATGCTCAATAATAGTTTTAGATCATCTGGGATGTGTGATTGGTAGGAGCCTAACAATGTGCACAGTCCAATGAACTTCCTCTATTTAGACTGTAATAAGTAAATTAAGACAACTTTATGTCTTGCGTTCTCGTTTGGTTTTCTCTCTGCTGGATTTATTGCAGGCTAATTAAATGCGCGTGCCACAGAAACCCGAGTCCAACCCGACCTGACCATCAAGCAAATAAGTTTGGCCCGACCCAGTCTGGATTTCGGGCCATAAACCTAAAATCTACCAGTCAAGCAGTCAGTTGAGGAGGTAATGTTTTAAAGAGTTACACACTTTGAATGAGCAATATGGCTGAATATCATCAGCATAGAGATGGTATATTGCTAAACTTGATATTGAACTTAGATGGAAATCATACAAACCACGATATATTAAAAGATATTGTATATGAGACAAATATGCAGATAAATATTGGGTCATTTTGTTCTTTTCAGTGATTATGAAAATGTTAACAAGCCTTTCAGTTCAAGTGGAAAATCTGAAATATTTTACTACAACATTGCAAAACCTCAGTCAGTTGGAAACTTGTAGCATTTCATCTTCTTGGCTATGAGTTTAGGGAATGTTTGGTCTGGATTGCAAGCTTATTGGTTTTCTCTGAAGATTGAATTTATGGCAATAAAATGACTGGGCATGCGTTTGACTTACTCAGCAAAGGATGTGGAGTGTTAAGTTTTGCTTTCTGTGCTATATGAGGCTCAATAATTTGTACTTTAGTGTTACTGTCTTCCTCCAGGATAACAGAATCTTCCTCTTTCGTTTTAAAATATGTTATTGTGGTAATTCAGAGTCCTGTTTAAATAAGAGATGTAAACATTATGAAAACAGATGATGCAGATCATTAGCTATAGCCATTAATAACAACACTTAACTCAGTTATATTTAGAACGCAAGTTTTCGCATGTATTTTACTACCAGCTATGAGTCTCATAGCCTTTCTTGGAATTATGAAGGAAACCTGAACTTTGAACTTAAATTTCTTTTTCTCTTTCTGTTCCTGTTCTCTTTGTTCTCAGGACTCAAGTTTTCTTTCACTTCTGTGAACTGTTTCTGTGTATTTCTCCTCTGTCTGCCCAGCAAGTACTAAGTCTATTGTTCTTGTTTGGTTGTGGCCCACAAGAGGTTTTGCTGTTGGTCTTATGCTGATTATGAGGGCTGTTGCTGATTTTCCCATCATTAGTTGCACAATGCAGCTGCTAAACTGCACCTATTGTTGTGATTTTATATCAACACAGGAACAGGAAATGCGTGTTGGTGTGCAGGCGAGAGACTGTTTGTCAATTTGGAAAAGCATGCTTAGCCCTCTGCCTCACTTCAGAGCTTTCATTTTTAATAATCATATATATAGTTTCATATATTTGAGACCTTGAATTTTGCTTCAATAGCAATCCTGCCACACTGACTCTTACAGTAGTAATTACAGCAAGAATAAAGCTATTTATTTTCTATGGGTTTTAAATGTACAGATCACCAAAGGTGTTGAGTATCGGACACAAATAACCCAAGTAAATGCAAAAACCTGATTGTAAATGAAAATCCCATTTATGAATGGAAGAAAGCTTTCCAAATTGACCTGACCGCATGTGAAAATGTATCTGCCCCAATTGTTAAATCACAAATTAGCTATCATTAGCCATATTTTGTGTAAAGCTGACTGCAGTGTCCCTGTAGTGCTGTATTTGCAGAATCAAAAACCTAAACAGAACTTGTTTAACAACATTCAATAGGCTTAAAGGTCTTACAATATCTGAAAAAGCAACATGTCTTGCTCTGATAAAAATGCTTGTTAGCAGTTGTTGCTCCCAGTGAAAGGACAACTAGTTATTAGGGTTTGGGGTCAAATCATTTGTCGTATAGGAGCTGGTTGGTTTGGATGGTGTTTTTATTTCTTACTTTATCCAATCAGCTCTTTAAAACTGCATTTTGAATTTGCTCTTTTAAAGAAATTAATTTGATGGTGTAAAATGCACCCCATTGGCTGTGTTAAGTATGGTGGAAGATCTGTGATGCTGTGGGCTCACTATTCCTCCTCAGATTGTTTGAAAAGGTTCTTTTGATGAATACAACAAGAGCATGGTTTTTAAAAAAGCACCAAACTAACACAGAAACTCCAGTGGGTTAGTTTGTTGCTATTTGATTGACTGAATACTATTATCATATTTCTCACTGTTTCCTTATGCACAGCAGCACTCTGCTGCTCATAATTGTGGCTCTGCTTGACAGATAAGCATGCTGAGGTGAGTGATGGCTGTGTTTTAAGAAAGACAAAATATTGGCCTTGTTGATTAGTCAGCTGATGTATTTGCTAAATGCACCATTTGGGCTTTTAGTTTGGAAACTCCATCTTGACTTTCGGCTGAACTCTTTCAGAAAATTTGGCTTTTTATCCATCTTCACTGTCCACATCCAACCACTGAGTCCTTTCACTGCATATTGGCTGTTTCCTGCCACCAGCAACTAATATTGACATCAACATAATCTATCAGTGCTCATATAAGCCAACCAATCAGCAGCGAATTGATTTTCATATGAGCTGAAGATTAGGACATGGCTGTCTCTCCGCTGAACGACTGAATACAATAATGAAACCGTTTGACATGAACTGACATCTGATAAGATTTGAAAAGAATCCAATACTTTTCTTTCTTTCTCTTTTTTTTTGCAGAGGTTTTTACTTTTAAAGCTACACACAATGTTTGTTCACCCAGCATCCACATTTATATGATGCTGGAATATAAATGTAGATTGAAAGTTTTTTGAGAGTAGTAGCAGCAGGTCATATTGGCAAAGGGATTTTTTAAAAACGCTGCTGGATGGGAAAAAAAACATCAAACTCAAGTCCTGTAGGATACAGTGCATGTGTTCACCTGCCATTACCTCAAAAGAGACAAACTGTGGGGATAAAAGAAATCCATAGAACTGCTCTCTGAGCTTGTAGTAGAGGTGATTTGAAGCGAGATGAAGCAAAGCAATTGCATACGTTGGACAACTTTGAGCACTTCAGTCAAAGTGGGGTCTTTTGGAGTGTGCACTTGCAGCTGAGAAAAAGCTGTAAATACTTGGAAACCCTTCAAGGTTCGTCTTATCCATTTAAATGAAATTGAACTTTTTGGGGGTTGTTTAAAGAGCGTTTCTGAAAGCATGCTCATTTTGTCCCTCGGTGTGCTAAAAGCTGGTTTTAAAAAAACAATTTTCTGTGATCAGCTGTGACTAGTAACTCAGCGGTCTCCAAATCAGAAATCTTTTTCTTCAGTTCAGCAAAACAACAAGATGAAAAACTGTTTTTATTTTAATACACTGTTGGGCTTCATAGAAATGTGAAAAATGAGTGGATATATATTTCCTTCAGTTCTTCAATCTTCAGTTCCTAATTTTCTGCCAGTGCCACCTAAAGGAACCTGCAGCACAATTTTTTGTTGTTTATTTTCAATTCTTGAGATGTTAAATAAATAAAAACTTTGTGTGCTTAAAGTTTGTAAAAAGTTAGAAATGGCAAAACTTGGAATCAGCAGGTTGAAAAAACAAAATGGTTTTTGCTCAGCAAAATAAAATAAAATAAATAAATAAATAAAGCTGGATCGAAACATCTAGAAACATAATTTTATTTTAAACACTAAGCTGCACTTAAAGTGCAGCATGTTTCACTCTTTAGATGCAAATTTCCTATAAAGATTACATTATTAATGTGAAGCACTCTATGGACAGATATAAATTAATTTACAAAACTTTAAAGGCTACATACAGATTAGTTAAACATGGAATTTTTTTATTTATTTTTTTGTACATATTTGTGTCATATTCTAGTTGATGGCCTGGAGAAATCATCTGTGGCCAGCTGTGATGTGGTGGTGGACAACGCCTCCAATACCCAGAATGCCCATGGGTCGCGACAGCAGCGAGGGAAACTGTCAACACTGGGAAAACTGTTCAAACCCTGGAAGTGGAGGAAGAAGAAAACCAGCGACAAGTTCCAGGATCTCTCCAAAGGTAGGATGTGCGACATGTGCAGCTGTCGGTGTTTTTGACTCTGTGCTCACAGCTGCCGAGTTGTTCTCTCCAATCAAATGTCTGGACAGTGTCACGGCTTGTACCGTTGGGTTTGTGGGGAACATTAAATATGAATTGGACCGCTGTAGCTCCCAGAAGAGCTTTAAAAGGAAACGGTTGTTTGTAATTCTTTCGGGTTTATTCCTGGGCTGTTGGTCAGGAAATAAAAAGAGACAGAAGTAAATGGAAACACCAGAGGCTCTTTTTTCCCCCCATATCTGGTTAGTGTAATATTCTGCTTTTTGATTTGTCTGTGCAAGTTTGTGGCTTGTTTCCAGGATAATTTACTAGAAAGAATCCTTACGTTTCTGACCTTATAAAATAAAAAAAGTCCCTATTGTTGCATTTATCAGCGGTAATTCACACTTGTTTGTTTAGACAGCAGAGCAACAGTTGCTGGGTGATTAAAGCAGGCAGTTCTGCGCGAATAAAACTAACAGCTGACATTTTTTAGTTAACACCAGGACTAGACAGCGTGGCAAAAAAAAAATACAATTTCAGATTCTATCGTACTAAATTTGATCTTAATCTTTTTTTTTTTCTTAAAGAAATTACAAATGACAAAAAAATATTTTCAAAAACTTTTGTTTTATTTCAGCCATCCCTTCTGGGATTGAATTCAAAGTCCAAATAAACAGACACTATAAAACAAGACGATAGGCCCTGTGTGAGCTGGCATCACTCTAAGCATTGGTGAAAAAAATTTTTAGAATTTGCAATATGCCTTCTTAGACTTAAAATTTGATTAATTGATAAAAATATATATATATATGTAATTTCCCAGCCTTAGTCAACACAAAGTGGAAAATCTGGAACTTACTTTTGTGACTCTGCTGAGAAATTTAACATTGAGCAATCCCTCTAACCACATTTGTTCGATGTGGCAAATACTGTTTGCAATGCCCTGAGGAACACTTTGGGTTGCATGATGTTAGCAAAACATGATGCAGCAATCTTGTTGACGATTGCAAATTCAACACTGACTGCGACTAACCCAGGTTTTCCTCACTACCCTACTTTTGCTACTTTTTTTAATGGTAATACAGAACAATGTGTGATAACAGGACAATGACTTGAGATAGGAGTGTTGATTTGAGTATAGACATTTTAGAGTCCTGTGTAAAATAATTGCCTTTACCAGAAGAAAGTCTGAAGGAGAGCATGTTACGTTTTACCGAGTTCCACATCCATCTTGATCTTTTTCTTATTACAGTTCTAGAGAGAAAAATCTCCACTAGACAAACAAGAGAGGAGCTCATCAGGAAGGGGGTTCTTATCCCTGAGCAAGGTTCGTCTCATTTTGTCTACGTTGGCACCAAGAGGTCCAGATTATAATCCCAAACAGATGTTTTTGTTTGGTGTTTGCTCGTCCTCCCAAATCATGGGTTCTCCGACTTCATCAAAATCAAAATCATGCATGTCAGGTTGATTTTTGTTTCCCACTTTGATTTTCCCTTTGGTGTGAAAGTTGTGTGTACACTTGTTTATTCTGTGCATCTTTGTTGCCCTGGTTTCTGACATCCGGTCCAGGATGTGCCACTGAACTGTGTGAATATTATTTCCATACTGCATGATTACTACAAACCTGCACATTATAAATTGTAAATTTGTAAAATATTCTAATCTTGGCTGAATATTTGACTTGGATTTTTTTCACAAGGGGAGTTTTTCGCGTACTTCAGAAAACTTTACCTTTCTTCAGTGTCACCAAAGTTGCCTGTTGTTGAAGTGAACACAAATCTGTGACAGCAGCATTTTTTTTTTTCTCAGATGAACCGATCAGTAGTGAGAATCTGAACGGCCATGCATCGTCCAGCTTAACTCCGGAGGAAGTCAAAGTGGACATCGAGTCTCCTGAAGCTCTGGTGGAGGAACAAGCCGCTGGACCAATCTGCACAGACGAGAAAACATCAGGTGGTTTGGTTTTCTTCTTTTCATTTATTCCTGTATAAATTGTTGCCGTGGTCTGACCTGTAGGAGTCAGGCGAATTCCCATCTCTACTTCTCTACTTGTTAAAGGTTTAGATGTGAGAGTACTCCCCTTTCTCCTCATTTTCAGAAAACATTTCACAACCATAACAAATACTTTTCTCATTCTTGGTTAAGATAACTCTGGTTGTTATGTAAATTGTTCCTGTTTATTAAGAAAAGGTGGATCAGTCGAGAGATTTTTTTCCATAGTTCTGAGCTAGGAATATAAATTTTAGTTGAAACTGATGTCTTTACAAAGACAAGTCTTTTTTTTTCAAAGCTGTTTGTGTTTATTTTGAAACACCTCTGTGATGTTGAAAATGGCATCCCTCACTAACAACTTTCACAATGAAGAAGATTTTTGTCATCACAATCTTTTAACCTTTAAATCTGATGCGTTTACTGATAGGAAAACATAACTGATCCTGGCCGGTCAAGGATAAAATTGTCCGATTCCAGGTTCTCGGTACATCTCCACTAATAGGCTCTTACCACAAAATGCCAGAATCAGATCTGTTGAAAATTGTTGGGTCATTGTTGCTATGGCTCCCCAGAGCAAACAAACTGCTAAGACTATTTTTGTTTTTTAAACGGTTAATTTTCATTGTCCAGAATATTTTTTGAGTCTTTTATAGGTCTTGAAACGACGCATTGCATTCGGAAATGTGTCCGTTCTCTAGCTGACGTTGATCTCTCTCAGGGATCAATGAGGGAGCCTAATGTGTTCAAACTGATAATGCCATTACATCAGCCTCCAGCAGGGAGCCACAGTCCAAGCAGTGCAGCATCTCCTCTTCCTAATGCGTCCCACTCTCTCAGGCCTTTGCTCCTCAGACTGATGCTGCTTAAGTGTTGTGATGTTTTCCTCTCAATTGAGTTAGCATTGAACTTGTAGCAATTTGCCAATAGTCAGAAAGCCAAAGGGAGAAGATTTAGCAAATAAAGCAACAGATACCATGAGAGCTGGGAAGCTGGGAAAGTAATGCACATACATCATCTATCAAAGTCTATTTAAAGGCTTCAACTCTTTTTTTTCCCCCAACACCACCTCTACTATTTTTCACTGTCTATTGTTGCATGCATGCCTACTTGTTCATCTCTTTGCAACAATGCAAATTCTCAGTGTCTTTTTAATTCTACAAATTCTTCACTTCTTCCTTCCTGCCTGTTCTGGACCGCTCAGAGAAGGGCGTGACTATACCACCTGCCCGGACAAACCAGGTGCGACCTCGAGACGCTGCAGCTAAAAAACAGCAAAGTGCCGCTACGGCCACTGCCGCCAGAGCTGGTGGCGCCACCGCAACGCGACACAAAGAAGGTGCTCCAGGAGCTAAAAAGGCAGCTAAAACCACAGGCAAGGCAGGCGCATCCACGCAGGCTAAAGCTAACCCACGGCACACTAACACCACAAGTCGAGGGGTTGGTAAGTTCAGCTGGATGAGACTGAAGCCTGCGGTCCCCTTGAGAGCTGCTGCCTCCCTGCCTGCCTGTCTGCCGCCCTGCATGGAAAATGTGCCGTATCCCTAAAGAACTAACTAACGCGGCCCTCCTTAAAATAAACTCCACCTGTTAACCATGTGTGCATGTACACCTCATTGTGCACTTGGTATCTTGCTATTTCGTCACGCTACAGCCACAAACATCTGTGTGTTTCATTGGGATTTTATGCAATAGACCAACACAAAGAAGCTGCTCATTGTTAAGTTGACGGAAAAGAAAACTGGGTTTTATATTTTTTGACAAATAGACAGACGGCTGGATATATTTACTTAGGTTTTGCTCTATTTTGTAAACATGCAAAAAATCTATATGTTTTCACACCCTAAAATGAAATCCAATGCCACAATTTGCCTTCAAAAATACAGCTAATTAAATAAAGAGTCAATTCACAATTAATTCAATCTGAGAATAAATAGTTGTTTTCCTGTAGGCTTAGAGGTTTTTTGGGGAATATTAGTGATAGGAAATATCATCTTGAAGATCATGGAAGACGCCAGAAACATCAATGCCGCAGTTAAGTACAAGTTAAAACTCCCTTAGTCCTGCTGAGGACCCCGGTGTCTTCATAAACCCATTCACTTGCACGTAATAGTTTCGGGGGCTCAGGCATGAATAGGTAAAACAATGTGAA
The DNA here is from genome assembly GCA_911649635.1 of Poeciliopsis gracilis. Lineage (NCBI taxonomy): Eukaryota > Metazoa > Chordata > Actinopteri > Cyprinodontiformes > Poeciliidae > Poeciliopsis > Poeciliopsis gracilis. The sequence goes on from CAJVRI010001143.1 coordinate 7,946,086, forward strand.
ACATCTGACATGGCACATTCTTTTCTGGAGATTTCACAATCATGTTTAACTGATTGTTAAATCCTAAGGAAACACACTGAGGTTAACGGTTGTAACATGGCAAAGAGTGACGTGTTCAAGGGGTATTGATACCCTGAAGGCACAATAAAGTGTAAGTCAGGTCAAGTGGCTACAAAAGTTCTCTCTTATAGAGGGGATTGCCAGTCTTCCTGCAGTTGAAGTGCTTCATTTATGATCTCTGTTTTCTGCGAAAGCAGAAGCGACGGTTTGTGTGTAGCTGTGGAAACGCATCATTATGACAGTAAGTGTCTGCATGTGTGTGTGGATTGTACTGGTTGGATGAAATAGTGAGGGCACGTTTATCACACCTCTTCTTTCGTGTTGTCGAGTCCACAGAAGCGTAAAGAGCATTTCTTTTGTTTTCTCTCTACACATTTTACCAAAGCAGCTGTACAGAGGTCGTTTTTATTTGTGTCTGAAGTTCAAGCATTTTAATTTCTCTCTGGCTTCTTCAACATGAACACAAAGATGCTACACAAGCTTTGAAAAGCGGCTTTATTCCCTATCACCTCAGGTGTTATGTTTCTTGTTTCTTTTTTTTTCCATTTTTAACCTTGAAACATTATAGCTGGTAGCGCAGCTTTAAAAAGCACTCACTGTTTCAGGTTAAACTTCTTTTGAAGTGAGCACACAGCATCCTTTATAATCTGATCAGCTCCTCGCATGTGTGCATATTTAGTTTTGGACCGTTGGCTACTCTGTTTGCCATTGTGGAGTCACAGTGCAAAGTTATGATCCATGCAGAAGAGTTTTTCTGTCTTCAAATGTGCTACGGTGTCTGCTGAGGTGGCTGGTTTGACACAATCTAAACACCAAAAATGACCAGTTTGCTGCGGTTTTACCATCTTCACCAGTTATCTAATCTGCTGGAGGAGTCGGATGAGATAAATATGTTCCGACAAAAGATGCGAAGCAAGTAACTGCTGATATACACATTCGTAGCTAAACTTTGAGCAGGCAGGAGAAGAGAAAGGAAAGTCTGAATCAGAGACAAATATTTCTCTGGGGGATTCAGTGCAAAAACTAACACGCATTTGTGGTTTGCATGGACATCTGTCTCCATCTTGTACCAGAGATAAACCAGCATCCTTAACAAGTGGTAGAAATAATGCTTCTACCACTATATAGATTTTTTATTGTGACAAGATGCTGCATGGAGACTTGAACACGCATCTCCGCCTTCTTTTAACCTCAACAGCCTGTAATTTAAACATGTTTTTCCTTTGATTCCTAAGAAACAACTAAAGGAAAACATACTATTGTGTTTTTTGCCATATTTTACTTGCCATGCACTTCTTCTGCTTATATCTGTCCTAGCTTCACCAGGTGACCAAGAATGATACTGACACCTAGTGGCTAAAACTGCCATTGACGGTTATATCAGTTATATAAGATCATATTTATCTGCACACATGAGTTAATCAGTCTTCCAGCTATCTCAGATCAGATTGCATGCTTCCAGTTAGCATGTGGGGCTTATTGTGGTCGACATGGGCGGGTTACCCATATCAAGGCTTACCCATGTTATAAATGTCATAAACAAGATAGTTTTCCTGTCTTATAGTTTAAAATAATTTTATTGCTAGAGTAAGCGACTGAAACAAAACAATGCTGCCTCTCCTCGGCTTTTTATGAACAAAAACTACTTTTCCTCACTTACAAGAAAAATAAATGTGGTCGTGTAGAAATATTTCCAGAAAAAAATAAACATTATTTATCATGGTTTCTTAACTATAAAGTTATGCATCCACATCATAATACCCTTTTAAAGATGTCCAAGTGACCTCAGCTGACTCCTTTTGATGTGATGAATCAGCATTTCCTCTCTGTTCCTCCTGGATGATGGAGCATGTCATCTTATCTCAATGGAAATCAGCCACACTGACTGGCTTCCTGTTTGTCACTTTGGAGGACATATGATATCGCTGCTGCAGAAAAAATAGGTTTCTGTAAACAGTAGCAGTGAAAGACAAAAATGATGTTGCATTTAGCTACAGACAAGTTGTAGTTTCCCAGATTAAAACATTGTGGCTGTTGGTGTTTTCCAATAGTAAAGAGGGTTAGACCACTGACACGTTTCTTATCCAACAGAGGTAAATTGGGAGGGTTCTTCACTGACACCATGTAGTTCTCTAGATCAACACAATATTTCCTAGTCACTTATCTGATTTGGTCTTAACGAGAATCATTTTCAAATTTTACATTTGCGCATGCGTCGCAGTTGTTGCTCACGTCGCTTTTCCTGGAGGACAAACCGTGGTTACAATTTGTGACATCAGTGCAACGTTCCTAACGTCCTACTATTATTGTTTTAAGTATAAATAAATTAAATCTAGAAAGCAAAATAGTTGAAGAGGAGCTCTGCAAAAGCACCTTTCCTACTACACACAGCCTTCGTTCCACCTCCTTTGTTCAGTGTTTTTTCTCACTTCACTGCTGAAACTCCACTTGTCAGCGTCCATCAAACAAACACTAAATGCTGCATACGTCCCACTTTGTAATATCTCCTCTACAATTATTTAATTTCTTTTTTGTAATTGTCAACACTATTGTATGGCTTTACATTATTTGTAATTTTAATTGCTGAATCAATCTTGACTATGATTTTCATTTACTTTCATTTGATCATGACGTATAACTTGTATTGTTGGGGCTTTAATCCAAGTGTTTGAAATTTGAACAATTGTTTTTTCAACATGCTTGTTTAAACAACCCTAGCTTACTAATGTTTGGGTTTCTTACATTGACTGGAGGTTTTTCCGTTCCTCCTCAGCCAAATCCTCAAACCCAAAGAAGACGGGAGGCACGAGTAAAAACACCACCTCCACCACCGCCACACCTCGTTCTCGGGTGCCCAAGGACGCTGCGGCCCGGTCTGAAGGGACGCCTGCAAAGACCACCAAGAAACCAGAGGCTTCAGCTTCTTCACCCGAACCTCAGAAAGCCTCCACAGAGACTCCTAGTCAGCCTGAGGACCTAAAATCATCTTTGCCTTCCTCAGACAACAAACCTCCTTCATCCAAACCCTCAGGAAGCAAGGCAGAGGGAAATCAGGCTGTTTGTTCGAAAGCTGATCTAGAGTCTAAATCGGCTCGAAATGACACTGCTTCAAAGGAAGAGACTCGCAAGTTTGTGGCTCCTGAGATCACAGACCAGTCTTCTCATGTCAACCAGACTACAGAGGACACCTCCTTCACAGGAGACAAAGACGACCGCTCACAGGGGGAGAAACGTGAAAGGACAGAATTGGAGGACGGAAAAGATGCGAAAAAGCAAGGAGAAACAGATTGTGGTAAAGAGAACGACTCCAGGTAAAACCTTGTGACGCTTATACTTATCTGCCTTTGTGTGCCGGTTTTTGTTTTTTGATCATATAATCCGATAGTATTGACGTTAATAAGTTCTACCATTGTTAAATGTCATTTAATCTCTGGATTAATCTGTTCTGTGAAGATCGCAGAAGTTTGATGGAGCACATTGGAGAGCTCCAAACATTTCATAGAGTTCTGTTCAAATCATCATCTGATAACAGAACAGGGATTGATGAAAATACCAGACATACCTTTTCCCTGAACTAAACGGAGAATTTATTAGAAAAGCAACCAGGATGTCCAGATTAACTATGTAAGAGAAGTTAGTGAAGTTAAAACAAATGAGTAAAGCTAAATGCAAATCATTCCTGGAAAATTTGCTTGAAGACTGAAACAGAGGTTGACATCCCCAAACATACAGTCGGCGCTCTACATCAGAGCATATCCATGTGTTAGAATGGCCTAGTTAAAGTCCTAAATCCAATTGAGAATCTGTTACTCAAGACACTCTTCATCTAATCTTGGCTTGAGCTTTAGGCCAAAGAAAAACTGTACGCATTTTACTTTTAAGATTTGCTAAGCTGCTGTAAATGTAATTGTTTTATTTTCAGCGAATAAAACTGAATACATACGGAAACAATAATTTACACTAAAATAAAACTCTGGATACCAGATATGGTTCTCCTTGCACATCACAATGATGCGTCTCTCAGTGTCGGTCTGTCGCTTTAAGTGCTTTTTGGAACATATTTTGTTATGTTCCAAAACGCGTGTCTTATTGGAACGTAACAAAATAAAAAGTCACGAGTGTATGAATTATTTTGCACTGAACTGTTGATCAGTCAGTTAAGAAATAACTTAATCATTTGCCCAAGTTTAAGCTAGGAACCCAGGTTGCACTATAGCTGTGTTATTGACCTGTTATTGACCTGTTATTGACCTGATATTGGTCTGTTATTGACCTGTTATTGACCTGATATTGGTCTGTGCAGCTCAGCAGCGGGCGATGCGGAAAAGCAGCCGGGTCTGAGCGTGAAGACGGACCAGGCTGAGGTGACGGTTATCCCCGACAGGCCAAGAGACAGCCAGACCAGTGATTCTGATTCGGATGGACCCATCCTGTACCGGGGCGACGATGATGAAGAGGACGACGAAGATGAATACACAAACAGTACGATCTCAATTTAGTGATGTAGTAATAAGTGTCTGACATGAAAACAAGCGAATCATAATCTGACTCACCAGTGTACCAGCATGTTTTATTTTTATTGTACTAGAACTGACATTGAAACCTTCCTCATTAGCCATCAAGTTCATTTTTAGTCATTGAGTCAGTTAAACCTCTTGCTTAACTCCCTAAGTTTGCACAAATAAAAAACCCCTCATGTATACCTGTCTACTTGATCAGCAATGGATTACTTTAATATTTCATGTGTTAATCGTCAGTCAATATTAAGTTTTTCTTCAAGTGTTTTTCATTGCCTTAAGAACTCAATTTATCGATCTCCATTCCCTCTTGTCAGACTCGTTGGCCAGCAAGATCCGCCGACGAGACACGCTGAACATTAAGCTGGGCAACCGACCCAGCAAGGAGGAGTTGGAGGAGAAAAACATTCTGCCAAGAAGCTCAGAGACGGAGAGGCACGAGCTCCGCCAGCAGATAGGCTCCAAATTAGTCAGGTACACACACTGAGACTCACTAAAGGATGCTGTGAAAGTGTGGGAAAGTGCTACCTGTCATAGATTTGGCTCAGCTGTGGGACAATAACAGATTGGTAATGATTTAATGGCGTTGACGTGGGTGGTGTAATAGTACCAGTGATACGCAATGAAGCACTGAGGATGATGGCAGTCGGCACTGGATCTATTATAATCAGCAACAAGAGGTGTTAAATAGATTTTAAATGTGTTAGAATGATATTAATTTTCCTTTCTGAGGTCAGGGGGATGTTTCAGTTATATTCTGTCAGCCCTTTTGTAAAATGGCATGTGGGCATAATCTTCTTGTTTTAGACGCCTGAGCCAAAGACCCACCACAGAGGAGCTGGAGCAGAGAAACATCCTCAAACGTAAGTCTATGAAATCTTTTCCTAATCTTCGTCATGTGAAGATTAGAGCAGGGTTTAGGGATATTACTGATAGACTTGGCGTTACAAACAAACACGTTTCAGGCAAGCGTAACACCAAATGCACAGAAAGGCTTTCTTGTAGAGAACGGTTTTGTCCATTCCTTCGGCGTCTCAGCTCAGCACATAAATGTGAACCCGTAAGAAGATTTTCGGCGCTACTTTAGCGTGTTCGGCTGGTGCAGAGCAAATAAATTCATCCCAAGTGCAGAGTAACTCAGCTTTCACAGCTGATGAGCTCAAAATGGGAATTGGCTGACAGATCAAGTCCTGTAATTTCATTATGTAATCTTGTTGTGTGAAAATAAACAAATTGAATCTTTGAAGAAGAAACAAAGAACACGTCTTGAAAATGCTAATGCACATCCTTTGCTTGCTGCTCCAAAGGGAAACGGGGTTTGTGGTCATCATTTTCTAAAAGTGATGAATGATTGAGCTGAGGTGTTCCAGTTGTTCAGAGTTCATTTTATCCAGCCTCCTTCAGCTCCTCACATAACCTCATGTGTCTCCTAAAACAGACAGACAGACAGACAGACGTCACATCAGGGGTGTCCAAAATGCAGCCCAGTTCTTTTTGCGTTCTTGTTTTGGCCCACAAAGTTTGGACACCCTGTGTTGCATGTCCTTTACAGATGGACGGACACTCAAGGGACTCAGGACACTGAGCAGGAATTAAATTCTCCAACTTGGAGAAGATTAAGATTGCTGTGCACGCCAACTTTTTTTAATAAGTCTGTCTGAAGAGACATTGATACATTTGCCATGGATGACAGTTTGCTTTAGGTTTCTCGAATAAGAGAAATTTCTAAACTGAAGCCAATGTACTTAAAGCTGCACTAGGTAACTTTTATGAATTATATGTTTTTTACATATCTGTTAAAACTGTTTCTTTGTCATGATAGTATGTATGAGGCTGTCATGACAAAGTTTCCTCTACCATCTCCCAGTACGCCCAGTTCTAACTACAAGACATACTTGGTCAGAAACAACCAATCAGAGCCAGGAGGAGGGTTTTAGCACAGTCAATCAGGCTTGAGTATGCAACGCTCACATCCTGCTACAACTTGCTCACCACCCAGAGGTTGTTGTGAATTCTCAGGATAGTTTGCATTGCCAACGATGACGATGAATAAACTGTTTTCCTGTAACTGTAAGTTGTTTCTCCATAATTGGCACATTGAGCACCGAGTACTTGACCATGACTGACAGCTTTATTTGGGTTTCTGAGCAAGATGTGTATGTTTACAGATGGCAGTAGGACCAGAGAGACACAGGCAGTGGAGCTTCATTTTATACTTTTTAACTGATTATCTGTCTCTTGTTGTATTTTCACAACAAAGTGAAAGTTTTAAGAAATACCAAAAGGAGGTGGAGCAATAAAATGTCTGGCTGGTAGTTGTTTTTTTTTTTCCACAACGTCAGTAGTTTCAGGCCTTGGATGGATGATGAGAATTCATATGTCAAACCAATCCAGCATCTATTTCACTGTCTGGAAAACAGAACATGATCACATTGTCTCATATCTTAGCGACTTATAAACTTTGAACAGTTAACGGTGTGTATTTTGACTTAGGAAATCCCATGTCAAATAAAAGCAGAAGCTTGTTGCAGACATGATGGGAGTGAAATGACTCTGCTTATTCTCTGCATGCAGAAAAAAATGAAGCTGAGGAGAAAGAAGCCAAGCAAGAGATTAAAAGGAGACTCACCAGAAAGGTACTGCTAACACTGAGTACACACGCACACACACAGGGCACACTTATGGGCTTTACTTTACCATGAGGCATGAAAGGAGAGAGAAAATTGGCTTTTGTGGACAGATGAGCTCATCTCGGGTTCAGTAGGTGGAAGAGGAGCTGAGAAATCTTTCGAGTTTTTTTTCTCTTCTGTGAAAGACTTGTTTTTTTTAATCTACCCAAAATTCCCTTGTAATACTAACATCTCTGTTGTTGTTTGTGTGTGTAGCTGAGTGTGAGGCCTACAGTGGCAGAGCTAATTGCTCGGAGGATTCTGCGGTTTAATGAGTACGTGGAGGTGACGGACGCCAAGGATTACGACCGTCGGGCAGACAAACCCTGGACACGGCTTACTCCCGCCGACAAGGTACTGCTGTCCATTTACTTTGCTTTGCTACTTCAGTTGTATCCCAATTTTTCTAAAAGCCCTAATATTATTATTTAAGTTTACCTTTTCATGTATTAGATTAAGAATGGGCTGATTAGTAGATTAAAGGCCCAAATAATCAACCGAAGCACAAAGTTTTACACTTATACTGAGCGCAATAAGAGATAATTTAACAATACTTTTTCTATTTTTATTCAGCACAGCTCTTTTGTCTAAAAAATCTGATGTTTTGGGTGTTGGATGTGTTGATCATAGTTCAGCCTATGTGCCAAGTCTGCCCCCTACTGCTACTGTTTGGAACTGCACATCACACAAAGTTCATAAATTGGGTCACATTGAACACTAATGGGAGCGTGCGCCCGATTATAAGGGATTAGAATTAAATGCCGAAGCAATTCCAGGATTGAAAAATGTCAAATGGATTGTTTGCTTAAGGTGCAGGAGCTGTTGACCTAATCCAACTGGACTAAATAGTTTTGAGGGGTAAAGTCTGGTATATTCTACTCTGTACTTCACTATATTCCTGCAAAATAAGGATGCTATTATGAGGGACAATGTCCTTCTTGTATCCCTTAGCATAAATCAGTTTTAGTTGTATTGAAATGTAATTAAAATGATTTTATGACCAAATTTTATTTTATTTTTATATATATATATATATATATATATATACACTACCGTTCAAAAGTTTGGGGTCACCCAAACAATTTTGTGTTTTCCATGAAAAGTCACACTTATTCACCACCATACGTTGTGAAATTAATAGAAAATAGAGTCAAGACATTGACAAGGTTAGAAATAATGATTTGTATTGAAATAAGATTTTTTTTACATCAAACTTTGCTTTCGTCAAAGAATCCTCCATTTGCAGCAATTACAGCATTGCAGACCTTTGGCATTCTAGCTGTTAATTTGTTGAGGTAATCAGGAGAAATTGCACCCCACGCTTCTAGAAGCAGCTCCCACAAGATGGATTGGTTGGATGGGCACTTCTTGCGTACCATACGGTCAAGCTGCTCCCACAACAGCTCAATGGGGTTCAGATCTGGTGACTGCTGGCCACTCCATTACCGATCAAATATCAGCTGCCTGCTTCTGCTCTAAATAGTTCTTGCACAATTTGGAGGTGTGTTTAGGGTCATTGTCCTGTTGTAGGATGAAATTGGCTCCAATCAAGCGCTGTCCACTGGGTATGGCATGGCGTTGCAAAATGGAGTGTTAGCCTTCCTTATTCAGAATCCCTTTTACCCTGTACAAATCTCCCACCTAACCAGCACCAAAGCTACCCCAGACCATCACATTACCTCCACTATGCTTAACAGATGGCGTCAGGCATTGTTCCAGCATCTTTTCATTTGTTCTGCGTCTCACAAACATTCTTCTTTGTGCTCCAAACACCTCAAACTTGGATTCATCCGTTCACAACACTTTTTTCCAGCCTTCCTCTGTCCAATGTCTGTGTTCTTTTGCCCATCTTAATCTTTTTCTTTTATTGGCCAGTCTCAGATATGGCTTTTTCTTTGCCACTCTGCCCTGGAGCCCAGAATCCCGCAGCCGCCTCTTCACTGTAGATGTTGACACTGGTGTTTTGCGGGTACTATTTAATGAAGATGCCAGTTGGGGACCTGTGAGGCGTCTGTTTCTCAAACTAGAGACTCTAATGTGCTTATCTTCTTGCTTAGTTGTGCAATGCGGCCTCCCACTTCTTTTTCTACTCTGGTTAGAGCCTGTTTGTGCTGTCCTCTGAAGGGAGTAGTACACACCATTGTAGGAAATCTTCAATTTCTTAGCAATTTCTCGCATGGAATAGCCTTCATTTCTAAGAACAAGAATAGACTGTCGAGTTTCAGATGAAAGTTCGCTTTTTCTGGCCATTTTGAGCATTTCATTGACCCCACAAATGTGATGCTCCAGAAACTCAATCTGCTCAAAGGAAGGTCAGTTTTGTAGCTTCTGTAAGGAGCTAAACTGTTTTCAGATGTGTGAACATGATTGCACAAGGGTTTTCTAGTCATCAATTAGCCTTCTGAGCCAATGAGCAAACACATTGTACCATTAGAACACTGGAGTGACAGTTGCTGGAAATGGGCCTCTATACACCTATGTAGATATTGCACCAAAAACCAGACATTTTTAGCTAGAATAGTCATTTACCACATTAGCAATGTATAGAGTGTATTTCTTTAAAGTTAGGACTAGTTTAAAGTTATCTTAATTGAAAAGTACAGTGCTTTTAATGAAATTTCAATGTGACCCCAAACTTTTGAACGGTAGTGTATATATATATATATATATATATATATATATATATATATAATTTTAGTTTTATGTTTTATCAGCAGACTCTTGTAAAAGTAACATTTACCTTCTGATTTTGAAAAGGTTTCAAAATGAACATTTCCAATAACAGAATGAGGAGTGCAGCGGTACTTGCGGTGATGTTCTAGTACATCCCATTATAAAAGATAAATAGATCCAAATAATCCCAATGTTTCCTTTCGGACAGCTAATTAATGTGAAGCAGCTCTAAATTAGTTATTTTAATGGAGCAATAATACTAAATACTAAATTTTGCCAAACTTTTATTTCCCTTGTCTTGTTTTTCATCATGAAACCATGTTGGCTTATTTATATATTCCATAACTGCAGCATAAGGTTGCATCACCTTTGACAGATATTGGGACTCTTTGTAAAAATATTCCCTATATCACAATGTCACAAGATGTTAAATAAATGCTTCTTTTTAGCCGCGGCATAATCTCACATTAAAAACTTTAATTTCATTGTATATTTGAAGGCATCAGTTATGCCATGTGCTCCAATAACCATTGGCTTTGGAACAGAACCAGGCCCACAGCATCACAGCTCCTCCTCCATACCTGACAATAGGAATGAGGTGTTAATCCACATATTTGTCCAAACAGGGAAACTTTTGTGGCTAAACAGCTCATGTTATTCAAAGGAAAAACATCTAAAAAGTGCTGTAATCTGAGTCAGGCCAGCGACTCGGGTATCGTTTTGTGGTTTAAAGATTTTCTCATCATCGCCTGTTTGTGTTTGTGCGTCCTCCGTCCCCCAGGCCGCTATCCGCAAGGAGCTGAATGAGTTTAAGAGCCGAGAGATGGAGGTTCATGAAGACAGCAAACAGTTTACAAGGTACCCCTGCAGTCATTTCACTCCACTTAACCTGACTCTGAGGCTTCATCAGTCATTTAGCTCAGTGAATCCTGAAGCCGCGCTGTTTATTAGCCCTCGCTGATCAATACGTGTTATTGTGTCCTCCTAAAGCCTTTCCCACTCTCCTTATTAAAGTCATGCTGGGTCAGTTTCAGTTCATTACCTGCCAGCGCTGATTACCTATGTCCAGATTTGTCTCTCAGATGTTACTACACCTGAGCAGAATTGGATTTGTGAGCAAAACTAAAAGTCTGAGTCCAAACAAACACGTCACAAAAAATACCTTTGTTTCCTTGTCTCACTATTGGTATAAAATAAATCTAACACTAACTGTGGCACTGTGGGCTTTCAGAACCCTTTTGGGAACCTTTCCTAAATTTTCCTTTATTACAAAAATTTGTATATGAATATTTTTGGGCAGGCAAAAGCAGCAAAGTGGCCCATATTAAGGTCATAATATATTTATATGTCAACAATGCTTTTTAATGCAACTTCATGACTTAGTAGAAATATGTATTTTGGCTACACGCAGAAATGATGAGGTTTATGTCATTTTAAACACAAGATTTAATGTTTTTTACTTAAAATATCAACTAAACCAAACATCTGAACATACGAGTCATCTTTATTTTTGCTGCAGTCTGATTAGGCAGCAGAAAATGTAAGCAGATTCAGACTAACAAAGTTTTCTCCCACTGGAGCGATTACCTGCCTAAATATTGTACTTTCGGTTTCTTAAAAAAATCTCCAATTATCTCCCAGACAATTCCAAGTTACAATCTGAAATTCTTTGCACCATGGAAAGTTAGGACAATTTAAAAAAGAAAGTATTTCCAGGGCTTTTTCCTGGAGCACCATGGTGATTTGTTTTCACTGTGGTCAATGCAGTGGAAATGGAGAGAGTAAACGAAGTACCTGTTTCCTGTTGTTGAAACACAGCTGTCCATGGCAACAGCTAAATGTTTTTCTTGGTTGATTCATCAGGTTTTCTTGTCATAAAAAAACCCTACAAAATAGAGACATTTTGTTTTGTCTAGATAATTGTAGAAAAAAAAGAAGAAGCTTGAATTCATTTATCTAAAAGAAGAGGAAAAATAACTTGGTTAACCTTTATATTTTCTACAAATACGTGACAAATAAGTTTTATGCAGCAAATCACAGTCATTTTTGAACTCTTCAAAACTTGAGTTTTTGTCCAATTCATTGATTAATTAGATTTTAAATTACTAGCAGATAAAAAATACTTTTTTGTTACCCTGATTTTTCACCTCTGCATCCTTCTTTCTACAACTGGATCTTAAATTGAACTCAAGACTGTAAAGCTTAGACAACTTGGGAAGTAATGCAATTACATTGTTTTTATTTTGTGATATTAAATAATCACAATGTGAGTAAAAATGTAGAATAAACAGATTTCTTTAAATGTTACAGATTTTAACTGGTGTAAGTTGTCCAAATATTCATAAATGGTGAAATATCCCTTTTCCACACTTACAGTCATGTTGCTTCATGGATTGTGGAAAAAGGCAAATGTTTTGTGTTTAAAAATAGCTGTAGTCTTTCTTAAAATTGAGAGAAATGTCGAGGAACACTGGAAATTTTCAATAGCAACATTGTAGAACCTGACATTTCATTTTGCTGAGTCTCTGCTGGTGTTTTTCCGTCTGCTTGTTTTCGGTTTTAATAGACGAGACTCTGTTGTGTTTCTGCTTTCAGGTTCCATCGGCCGTAATGGCTCCCTCTCCTCTCCATACGTCCTCGCCTCGTTTCTCTTTGAAGCCTGTCGACATCTTTGAAACGGACACTTTGGCCTGTCGAAGCAGGGAAAACCTCGTTTTCATTTATGAAACCAACCATGTGTATTTAGATGAGGCATGGTGTTGTGCTCTGTCAGAGGATACGAGGATGTTTATAAAAACTGTGCTACCTTCACTCAGATTTACTTAAACCTGGCTTCTCCTGCTAAAACATATACAACGTCATCTTTGACGGGGGTCTGTTGCTCCTGGTGATGCATATTTATGTCTTTAATGACAGCTACATGTGTGTCTTAAGGCCTTGGCCATGTTAAGGCACTTTTGAAACATTTGCACATACCTATTGTGATTACAGTGCTGTGTATAGCTCGCTGAATAGGACCTCTTATTTATTGTAGAATATCAGAACCTTTGGGTATTTTATTGTTTTTGTTTTGTTTGTGTGTTTTGTTTTGGTTTTCCCACTTCAGGCCTTGTAATGAGAGGTTGCTGGGTGGAAAGACAAGCCGCATTGCCTTTGTAATTGTGACTGTGGCTCAGATGTGCTGTAAAGTGGTGTTCTTGCCAAGTTATGCCATAATCTTAGACATGCCCAAATATGGACATCCTACTGGAACAGGAAACGGGGGATGATGGGGGCGGGGGCGTTCAGGATGATGTCAGTGCCTGTGGGACAGATTGCACAGGAGGGGGAGGCGGTTTGTTCCGCTCTGATGTGCCTCACTGTGAAATCCCCGTTTTTTAGATCTGTTCCAAACATCGCCACTAGGGGGCGTTATATCCTAGAAGTTCCATACTGGGATCCTGATGTCTGTGGGTGACGATTATCCCCTCGGCTGCTGAAGCTGTCGAAGACGTGGACACCTTTAGGCTTGAGCAGTGAAGTGTAAATTATCATCAGCCTACTGAAAGTGACGTCTGCTTCTTCAGCACATCTTCTGATCATGTGACGTCGTATATCCTGCGCCGAGCCGTTGGCTGCAAATAACGATCACATCATGCTTGGCTTGCTGTTTTCAGATTGTACCATCTCTTTCAGTTGCAGTTTTTTTTTATTTTTTTATTTTTTTCATTTAAGACTTCTTGCCTGGTGCCTCCCTCGTCCAGACGAGTTGGGGTAATAAAAAGCAGGAATTTAATTCTAGGTTGCCTTTTTAATTAAAATAGAAATACATTAAATTGTTGTTTGGAGGGATATATATATATATATATATATATATATATATATATATATATATATATATATATATATATATATATATATATATATATATATATATATATATATATATTTAATGCAGGCTTGAAATGTTGCCAATGATGCAGTCATCTGAAAATTATGTTTACTAGAGTTTCTACCTAGTTTTTCAAAGTTTGGGCAAAGTCAGAGTATTATCATTTCGCAGGTCTGGATACTTTTACTCTTCACTATCAATTCCTATGAATTGAATTATTGGAACAAAGTGCCATTTTTTTCATTGTCTCATGCTTTATTTTTTATTTTCCCAGTAGCTCCTTCACTTCAACATTTTAGTTATCAGTATTTTGGTTCTTTGATTTCTGGCTGAGGACCCAAACATAAAAACATAATTATTTTTTTTTTACTTTTAGACTACTATAAATCAAGATATTCAACTGAACCTGGAGAGTGTCTAAATTGAGCATGATTCATTGCGGTGTAAACGCCGAAAAAGGTTAGAAAACGTTTTTTTTGTTAATAACTGAGCTTTAAACAATCAGGTCTAATTTGTTTAACCAAGTATCCTAAATTTGGAACAAGAACTGATATAAATTGGTTAAAAAATAGATTGAAATAGCCCTTTTAAAAAAGCCATGATGATGTAAAGAAAAAAAAGGAAAGAAACATGTTCACCAAAGCTGCATTCCTCTTTCACACGTCGCCTTGACATGCGTCTTGATAACTTTCTCTCTCTCTTTTTTTTAAATACCTTTATATTTGTGCATTTTGTTGCACCACTTTATTTTGAGTAAACTGATCAAATACATGCCCTAAAAGTAAAGGGCATGTACGGAAGTCTGAAGTGAGTTTTAGACTTTCTATCAACACGTTTTCCATACGTGTTGATAGATTTGTCAGTCGCATGGTTTGAGTACTTTTACCAAACCATGTTTTGCTGGCTTCATGTGCCACTTCACAAGATTCAATAAGAAGAATCCTAAATTGTCGAGATGCGTGTTAATGCAGGATGTGACGAGGATATTTCTCTGGTGAGGGTCAAAGAAATCTGGCCTGAGCTTTTGTAACAATCTTTCCCCCTGATGCCATTGATCTTCTGAGATTTCTGATAATAATTACTATCGACAGCCAAGAATATATTCTTTTTTTTTTTTTTTAAGCCATCACACTCGTCCTGGTTTCAGACAGCAGCAGTGAAGTAAAAACTGACATTTGGCCTGTGGCTTTTAAAATATGGAAAAAGAAAAGCCCTGCTTAAATACGAATATTGTTTGTAGGCAACGCTCAAACTCTGACCTTCACGCGTCCCACATATGGTCAATCTCTCCAAGGCACAATGAAGTCAATGTTTGGTTTATTTCTTCAAACTTTCCATGTCTTGTTTTTGGAAGCATGTCAAACATCTATGGAACTATGTCGAGCTTTAAATAATTTATTTAAAAATATTTAGGCATAAAGACATTTAAAGTAAATATCTAAATGGTGATGAATTAAAGGCGCTCTTGAGTAGTTTTAATATTATATACACAAACAGCCGCTAAAATGGGACCATTCTTACCCCAAGGTGGGAAATATTCCAAGGAAAATTTTCATTTAAATTTAGAGTTTAAAGCATCCACACTATTTATTATATTCTATATAGAATAGAGGGTTTTTGTTTTGAAAAAAGATGCTGGAATAAATCAGAGATCATGTAGAGTTTAAGTGAATAGTTTAATCTTATTGTACTAAATATACTGAGAGTCTTTAAAAAACAACTTTTATTCCATCCTATTATAACATATATAAGGAGAACAATTCTCGACTTGTACTCTGAAGATGTTTCTATATCTTACATGTCAAGATTAACTCAGAAATGAAAACACTTTCACACTCAATAGCAGCGACTCGTTGAGTGTAAAAATACTCAACGACTTCCACAAGTTTATGAAACGTTTACGACGTAAATGAAGTGCCGTTGTGATGCTGCTTGTTGTTGTTTCCTTTGCCTCTCATTGGGAGAACATTCCAGATGGAACTGCATATCCTTATTAACATGTTAATCATTGTAATTTCCCAGATATTTTAGCCTCGTCCATCGTTAAATGTTGATAAATTGGATGTGAGCTTTGAAAAGAAACCAGACTTGGATATTTCATATAACTTGACAGAATTGAACTGTAATAATCTCACACCGTATATCCAGATACAACTACTGTTACATCCTGAATGTGTATAGTGTTGTTGTTTTTTTGTATATAAAGAGCCATGAAAAAAAAAAAAAGTTTATTTTCTTCCTTGATGTTGCTTTTTTTCCTGCTGCATTTTGATGAAATGTTTTAACAGAAAGCATTTACATAAAAGAGTGACCTACATCCTGACAGAGGTCATATATTGGGTACATTGGACTTTTGAATACAGGTCAAATGGAGATACTTCTCCTCCAAGCTCATGTGAAACCAAGAAAACTTCCTCCTACTCTTCTGTCACTGCTTTGTCATTTTTACTGGAGACCACGTAGGATCTCAAAATGCCGGAGAGCTTGTGCTTCCTGTCGTATTTTCTGGAAGTGCACATGTTCCAACGCCTCGTTTCTACGCGTGGCGCCCCGTCGCTCACAGGCTTCCCCTCAAACCACAATCTCGTTTTGAAGGTGTTTGGTCTGAAATTAGAAAACTACTTCTGGAAATGTCCAGCCTTCTCTGAAATCCAGAATAAACTGCAAACTCTGCTGGAGTTTGAAGGAAGCCAGGGTCGTTTTAACAGCCTTTGGCTCAGTTGTGTTGTTATTCGCAGATTCTCTGCCGAGTTTTAGGTCAGGCTGGTTTGTTGGCAGAAATGCCAGGGTGATTGAACCAAGCTGCTAGTAATTTTGGCAGCTGCTGAAAAATGAAGAATGCATCTCCATAAATCTTGTCAGCAGATAACTTTTTTTTTTTTCCTTAATTTCCAGGGTATACAGCTGCACTGAATCTGGTTTTGATAAAACCAATGCCAGCAGTTGGCATGGCTCTTGTAGCTCTGAATGGACCTTCTTTGACTTGTTTTCCTTCCACTCAACTTTTCGTCGATTTGCCTGAATACAACGCTCAGCTTCTTTTGCAATCAACTTTTTAGACTTACCTAAAACGATTGTGAATGCCAAAACATTTCTCCGTTTAAACATCACTAGATATTATGAAGTGCAATTTTCTGCTAACCTTTTTTTTATTATTATTATTTTACGACAGAATTTTATGATTAGAAAACCAATTTTTTATCTTTTGGATGATGTTCCAATCTACTTAGAGGCACCGGTAGTTATTTGCAAAAACAAGGTTGTCCTGATGTGAGGTTTCTGTGCTTCGCACAAGTACAAATTTTTATGGTTTAAAACAGAACGGACAGCGAGGAGAGACTGGAGGAAAAGAATCTAATCAAAGATCTTTTTGTCAGGGCTAAATTGGAAAGAAAATATGGAACGTCCCTACAGATTGAACATCTTTGCAAAGATTTGGTTGAGCAGAGAAAATATAAAAATTGCCCTTTTTGTTGTAAAAATGTTCCCACAGACACGCACGTAGCCTGAGCTCTAATTAAATTTCACACTGCATAGGAAGGCAGCTTTTCCCCGACACACTCTAGCATAAGCCCACCGCTCAACTGGAGACGAGTTGACTGAAGACATCACTCTTAAACTCCTCGAGGTCGCGAGAAATGTGATTGTCGTGCTGCTCATAATGCAGTCACACTTTCCCTTATTCTGCTTCCAATCCATCAAAAAAATATTCGAGTGATGCTGAGGGTACGTGTTGAAAGAAAAGGAGGGCAGCCTTTTGGTTTGTTGGACACATTTGTTTGGTAAGAAGTGAACATTTACCTTTTGAATCTAGCAAAACTGCATCTATTATTCCTGGGGAGATTTAATTCTAACGCATGTTGGAAACAGAAACAAAAAAAAAAAGAGTGATTTCCATGTGATGTTCCCAAATGGAGCCACACTGTCGAATTTGTGAGGTGTTTAATAATGCGAGTCCTGGATCTTGGCACCATTTGGCTGAGCTGATCAGAGGGAAAGGAAAAGCATCAGCAGCCAAACAAGCAAGAAAATTTTTTTTTAAAAATCCTCCAAACGACATGAATGCAGATGGGCAAAGAAACGGTGCCATTTGTCATTTGTGAAAGCAAAACACGAGAGTCTGGCCCCAGCAGCCTCGATTATCATAAACATCTGAAAGGGCATGTGAGAAGGAACATAATGAGTCCCCTGGAATGGAGGTGAAGAAATGAGCTGCCATGCAACATTAAATAATTCACGGGGAGACGCGTCGAGATGCTCACCAGGCATGCTTTTAATTTTCCATAAAAAGAAGAACTGACACAGATGAACTTGCCAAAATAGCGCTTAATGCATCTGAAATGGTGTGCACAATGCAAGAATGTTTCAGAAAAGCTGCGAGGAGTCTTCCTTGGGTGACTGGGCCCCATGACGTCAATGCAACAATGGGCTCTTAGACGCGACTTGGTCATTGCGGAGGGAGGCTGCGCCCGTACTGACAATGAAATTGAAGCTTGACAGAAAGCAGAGGAGAAAAAAAGAAATTGTTTACAGATTTGACAGGAGTAAAATTACTGCCTCTCAGACAAAAGAGGTTGCAAATTCGGAGCGCATGAAGAGACAATTAATGGCGAAGCAAAAATGTGAAAGCAATGGTTCATCAAGCACAATTTTCTGTTAAAACAGTCTGAACAGTTATTATTGACCAGTCACGTAAATGAAGCAAACCACAGACATGCAACCAGCGATAAGAAAGATATTAACACTGCTTATAAAATAGCTTTTACACCTTTTAAGGGATGATTATCAACAAATGAAATAGAAAGTGAAATGTAATATTTTCTGTTCTTGTTCTTCATCCTCCATCCTTCGCATGGTGTATTTCTGTAACTTTTAAGTGTTCAAAAACATTTGAAAGTTGAATAAAAACACTAATCGTTTTTTCCGAAGGACAGAAACTGGATCTGGGAAAGTTTTTATTTATTTATTTTTTTTAAAGAAAGAATACATTCAACAACATGACCTCCCTCTAAATAGAGTGAGGTCACACAACTATGTATTTTAGTCAGAACAAGCGTAAACATACAACAAAATGGTTTTAGATTCACAAGGTTATTCCACGTTGTGTGTCTCTGTTTGTGTTGTTGAGTTTGCATGTTGCATCAGTTTGCTTACATTACTCTTACAGGCTTCATATTAAAGTTTATCTTTCATTTTGGGAGTAAATGCAGCTCAGCACCACGCTTCTGCAAACACTGTTCAGCATCGGTTTACTGTTAGCAAAGCAATTTGTTTCCCCCCATTATTTTAATGTGAATATAAGATAAATTATTACACAAAGCAAAACAAAGCAGGATAAACTGAACCAGTCCGCAGCCTCAGGGCATCTGCTTTGGATGCGCAGCAGTTCTCACCGCAGCAGCATTTAGTACCACTTGTAAGCCTCTGGAAATTAGTTTTGTTATTCGACTATAATCCTCAGACCAGCACAATAAATGCCCTTGTAACACATTTACAAGGGAAAAAAATTCTAAAAGTGGGGCCCACATGTGCATCCAACTTGACCCCTTTACTCTTTTACTTCTAAGCAGAATTCAGTGCAACAAATTTCCTACAGAAGCCACCAGGTAAGCAGAGCCCTTCTCTGTTTATTTTATTCTGTAGCTGTTTTGTGCATCAAATGCTTTATTTAAGAACAATTTTTAACAAACAGCATCACGAGGGATCATATCAGACAGGTCAGAGTTAAGAGGTGGAGCTGTTTAAAGCATAGTCTCCTGGAGGCCATGGTGACCCCTGGAGGAGCTGCAGAGATCCACCGTTAGTCATACACTCCACAAGGGTGACATATTTGGTATAGAGGCAAGAAAAAGGGACATGAGTTACCATCAATTTGAGGTGTGTGGCAGGACATGTTGATTCTGAGTCAAACTCAGCAGGGGGACCAGAGTGAGACCAGCAGTTTTTTATTGACTGAACCAGTGTGTTCAAAAATATCATATTTGTCACATATGACATTTTCAGTTCTAAAACATTTGCTAATAATAATTTGCATGAAACTGTGACTGCAGGTTCCTCCTAAGTGCACCATTAACTTTATGGTTATTTCCTATTAACAACCAAGTGCTATTGATAGAAAATAACAAAATTGTTGCTACAATTTTTGTTTTATATTTAAGGACAAAATTGATAAATGTGCATTTTTTTCCCCCCTACCAGTCATGAATAGACAAGCAGATGTAGCTTTCTGTTTAAAAAGTCCTCTTTTATTTAAAACTACCTGAGGAAAAAAAATATATATTATTTTGTTAAAAAAACAAACAAAAAAAACAATGCCCATATGTCCAGGAAGTCAAACAGAACAATTTGTATGGATTTGCTACTATATTTCCCCTGTCATACTTTCGTCTGATGTGAATCATTCCAATTTTTATCAATCAAACGGATTTAAATCATAGTGTGTTCAACTTGTCGCGCAAAAACGAACAGGACCGAAATATTTGAAACGGAACCAAAGATTGAAGGTTGTGTTTCGACCGTTCACAGTTGCAGGGGACCAACCGGAAGAGTTTGCTCAGTCGCGTTTCATCGAGGATTTAATCGGCCAGTTTTACCTCCTTTAGTGGGATATTTTTGTGTAAGTACGTTTGGCATTTATAGACCTATTCGACACTAAAACTGGCGTTTATAAACGAGTGTGGCGTAAATTAAAGATTCTGTCGGCTAACAACGAGTAGCTTTTGCTCACGTTAGCATGCAAGCTAACCGCATGCTAACTGGACGTTTATAACGTTTATAGAAGCGAGATAAAAAGTTGTGTACACGTAGAAACTAGTTTAAAATTAATGTAAGACACTTCATCCCTGTTTGGGAGTAACAAATAACATCTCTAAATATGTTATGGCGCAAGGAAGAAGTAACCGAGACGTGTTTGTTATACAGAACAAATAAGCATAAGGTCTTTTGTTTAGATTACCTCTCCACCTTAAACACCCTCTTTAATGATTATAATCTCTTTAAGATCTTTAATTTTATTGACATTCTGGTGACGGTTGAAAACCAGGACATTAAAGAAATTACTTTAAAGATGCACCGACAGGGATTGTTCCATGTACTTTAAGAAATGTACTAAAAAAACAAAAAAAAAAAAAACACGTACATTCAAATATTTTGCATTGTTTAATTATAACCAGACTTGTGGTCACAAACCATCAGATTATTATATTATATGCTATTATATGCTTGTCCTAAAATCCCACAAACCCATTAGATTTACAGATTTTCTGTAATTAATAGTACATTCAATAGTAAATCTGTAGAACCTGCAGATACTTTGCTAAACAAACAATACTTAGTGTCATATACTAATTTAAAGTTGCTAATGTTTAATTTAAGTGGCCTTACTATTAGAAATAGTCTATAAACCTTATGATTTCTATTCATCAGATGAAGGAACGCAGTTCTTTTTAATTCAAGTGCAATTACCTTGAGGGAAAAACGTAATCTAAATGCTTTCTTCTCAGTTTAAGTGTCAAGTATGGCTGTGATGTCTGATGAGTGCAGTGCAGCTTTGTGATGCTGAATTAAATAACGCGTCTTATCAATGATGGAAACCACTTACGGCTTCTTTTGTCACTTCCATGAATTCGGCATTATGTGCAATTCTTACCTTGAGGTTTCCATACCATTAAGGACTTCAAGACAGCTTATTCTTTTCTGAAAAGTTACTATTCCAACAAAATGAATACAGGAAAAAAAAATAAAGCAGGTGAAAAGAGAGCCGGAGCAGCAGATCCTGACACATCCTGAGTTTACAAACATGACCTCATTTTCTTCTTACTCACCAGCGCAAAGCTTTTTTTTCTTTTTACTTTCCCCATTTAGACCTAAGCTGAGCCAGAATGACGGACCGCTACAACATCCACAGTCAGCTGGAGCATCTCCAGTCCAAGTACATCGGTACAGGACATGCCGACACCAGCAAGTGGGAATGGCTGGTCAACCAGCACCGTGACTCTTACTGCTCCTACATGGGGCACTTCGACCTGCTCAACTACTTCTCCGTTGCCGAGAACGAGAGCAAAGCGCGGGTCCGCTTCAACTTGATGGAGAAGATGCTGCAGCCGTGCGGGCCACCGGCAGACAAACCCGACGATGCTTAGAGTAAAGTGTCGTGAGCTGCGGGCGTTTGTTTGACCACGGCTGGATCGAGTTGATGGACAGTTTTCTGCTGAAAGTTTGTCTGACCCACTTTAACAGCAGAATATGAATATTGTGTTTACCTGGAGACGAGTGAAAGATAAACTTTCCTCCCTGAACAGGGAAATATGAAGGTATAGAACTACTGGAAGATTGTAAAGTTGATGGAAAAACAAGTTCATATGTCTCGTCACCCAACTGTGTCTTTTTGTACTAAGTGATTGAGATGTATTTTGGCACAAGCTTCTTCTAGTTTGATTAAATAAAAATTTTGTATTTACTTGTAGTTTGATTTTGTATTTGATGGGTAATTTCATTCAACAAGTATGTTCCCAGACATTGCTTTGCTGTATGGAGTCATTGTTTCATCATGGAATGACAAAGGGATGGCACACCTTTCCATTTTGGCTTTATTTTTTTGTATAAGATGGATATATGTAGCTCTGGTTTCAATAAACTGATGTCCAGTTCTCTTTGGGATTTTTGAGTTCTATCAGATTTCCTTCGTAAAGATTATAATTTGTTCTTTGTGTCAACTTTTACAACCATTTATATACAACAAACGCAAAGCACAAAATCTGATTCCTGTTTATAAATCGAGGTGTGTCTCAGAAACCCTAATCCTTCCTGTGAAGCTGTTAAAAGTTTTCAGTTTTCATGAATTTAATGAACAGGAGGGAGAAGATTGTTGTTATAGTTGTCATATAAATAATGGCTGTTGTTGCTTTTGAGGAAATATAAGATATCAAACTTGTTTACTTTAAGTTTATCAGCTGATGTTATGTTCAAATAGCTAAAATAATGTGTCACACTGAAATACCACCCGACATTTCAAAATCCAATTTTTTTTTTTGTTAGCTAACAAAAAAAGTTATCTGGATAGTTAGCTTGTTGAAGTCAAAGATACAACCTGCAGGCCATAAACAAGTCAGCTTTTTACTAGCTCTAATTATTTTTCAAACTAATAGGAAACGCATCTATCTACATGCCATATATCTATTGTATTTCTGGTTATGTTTTGCAGAGCTGCACCTGCGTTCGCTTCGTATGCGAGGATAAACACTAATGAGCTGAAAGTTCAACGTCTATTTGGCCTCGGCAGAGTCAAGAGAAAGCAGCACACCTACGCATCCGCTCTCCTGCGTGCGTTGGGCGGAGCCGCCCACTCACACTGTGTCCGCCGAGATGTTCTCGGAGTGGCTTTGGATCATAGTGGTGTGTTGGTTCGTCATGTGTTGGTCACCATGTCAGGCTGTTAAAGTGTCAGCACTCCCAGTACATGAAAACACAAAACAAACACCAAAAAGAGGTGACATGTAAAGCTGCTTCGTTAATGTCTTAAGTAGAGGTAGAGTCTTGAAAGGCAGCACAGGACACAGCTTGAGATAAACGCTGAGTACTGAAGGGGTTAAAGTGGTTCTAAATATGACTTTTTTTTTTAAAACTAAAAACAGAAAGTCTGACATGTTGGCGCAAAACATGTTGCCGCGCACAAACACAGACAGTTTGCCGGCGTGCAGGATGATTCACAGCCGGATTGGGACACAGGTCAGCAGGCCCACAAGAAAAATTCTTCTGCTTTGCATCTTTTTGGGCGGCATGTGTGTGTGTGTGTGTGTGTGTGTGTGTTTGGCTGGCGTCGGTATGTTCTGTTTTCTTGCTGGGGTAAGTCTCTGCCATCTGTCCACGCTGTGAGGCCGTGACAGTCAGGAGGACGCCGGTGCCAAGTCAGACACGAAAGCAGCCGCCGCACAATCACAAACAGACTCACGAGAGTCCGGGCAGCTGCTCCCCGAGACGCCGAGCCAGAAGTAAACGTCTTTTGAAAGCAGTTCACGGTGAATCTCATTGGGAGAAATGACCGTTGCATGTTTAGTCATCCCAGTAGACCTTTCTTTGGTTTGTTTCAGGTGACAACAGCAATATCAGATTTGATGAGTTCTAGAAAATAACCAGGAACGCCTGAAGAGGACAAGATGGATGAGCTTTACTAGAATCAACGAGAGGAGTTCTGAATTAAAACTCCAATTCCTCGAGCAGGACACCAGGTGCTACCTAGTAACGTGTTACAAAGTCGAACCACTTTTTTCAGAATCGAGTAATCGAAGGCGTTGCTATTTCAAAACAAGTAGTCAGACATGAGAGACGATTTAATATGGGACATTTGGGTGGACTGACAACAGCTAATATGGGACTTTAAATTAAATCCTCTCCCGTGTCCCTGTAGTCAGTCCACCCAAATGTCCCATATTAAATCAACAAAATTAGAAAATAAATGTCAGAACACGATCTGTATGAGTGTTTCTTTTAAATGTGCATTTCACACAGAAATATTAGTCAAGACGTAGTTGCAAAATTTAGCTGGCAAAGCAATCATAAAAGCACATTTCTGGCCTCACACACACGCTTACGTTTAGACAACAGGAAGAGGCGATCATGCAGTTTGCCAGATCATTTTCAATTTTCTTTGCACTCCAGCTGCTCTTTCCACAGACAGGAAACGTGAATAAGAGGTTTTAGGCCTGCAGGAGAAAAAGGTCACACATTTATGAAGTGCATTGAAGGGTCTGTGAGCTGTGAAAGGAGATTACACACACGTGTGTGCGTGCGCTTGTGCGTGCGCTTGTGCGTGCGTGTGTGTGTGCCATTCACCATTCACCAAACAGATATTCTATCTCTGTCTCGCAGGGCCGTACCTGTGGTGGAAAAGTAGTCGCAGAGGCGCGATAATGAAACTTTGATAGCCTATCTTTTAGTGAGCAGCCGTGCAAACGGCACAAGCCAAGCACCGGCGGGAGGCCGGGGTAATGAAATCGGATGGATGGATGGGAATATTACCTGACGGGACGGCGCCTGTGCCACACCGTCTCACTGAGTGATAGCCTAGTGCGTGAAAAAAAAAAATGGAGGCAGGCGATATTTCGTGTGATTTAAACACACTCTCTGTAAGTCGGAGCATATTTCCAGCCATCAGGGGTGGAGCTGGAGAGAGATGGAGCTAAAACAAATTGCTCCCCGTGGGCCTTTTACTTCCAAGGCTGGTTGCTCAGCTGATAAACTCAGGCTGTCGTCCGGTCAGCACTGAGAGGCCTGTGAACGGCGTTCCTCTCATTTGCTTAATGATTCAAGATGGACCAGCCGGCTTCCCACGGCTACTTTACTCTCTGACAGTTTGTGACTTTATTACCCCCACCGCTCCTGCAGTTTTGTGCCGCCTTCTCCCACCTTTTCGCTGTCACAATTTTATGTTTGTCTCAGTCTGGCAGGTGAGGGTCAGAGCGCCGTTTATCTGCGACTCAGCCAATCCGCAGCTGCTTTAAATCAGGTTTAGCAGAGCTGTGAACAAAACGTTTCATTTTCGTTCTGCCTCTGCTGTTTAGGATCGAAGTACGTGCAACATGTTCCTGCCGTGCATCGAATCTTATATTCAATGTATCTTGATAATTTGTGGTTTTAGCTATTTTAAAAAAAAATTATTTTTATTGATGTTACAGTTTAGAGCAGCAGGAATGGGATAAAACAGCAACAACAACCCAAGTCAGTGGTCCAGAAAATATTCACAGCCCTTCACTTGTTCCAGTATTTTGCTGTGTTACAGCCTCACTGCAAATTTGGGTTGAAATGAATCTCATTCCTCAAAATTCACACACACAAATTATCGCATTACGGCAGCGGGCAAAAAAGCTTTTAGTAAACATTTTAAAAAAAAACAAGTCGTTTCTGTAGCTCAATATTGAGCCGTTTCCGCTGATCGTCCTCGTCAGGCTCCCTCGCCTTAAACTGACTGGTGAATTCATTTGATTGGACTTGATTTCCGTCTGTTCTTCCACATGTGGCCAGTGTGATACGACAGAAATGACTCTTTAGCTGAAGCTCACGAAAGCCCTGAAAACTGACGTCTGCCGACATTGTTTGCAAAACTGTTTAGAAAATCAAGACTTGCAAATGCTTCAGTGTTTTTCTGTGTGACAGTATTTATAAGTGGACTTCATTAACTCTAACATTAACTCTAAATGTTCTCTCTTTCTCTCTATCCCTCCTCAGTCTGCTTACTGCTGTCCAACATGCAATCACAAAGCATCACAGTTTCCTGAACTGAAAACTAAACTCTCTTTGTCTTTCTTTTTTTTCTTTTTTCATCTCTGTGCAAACTTTGGGCGACCCGGACGTCAATAACAAGGTCCTTCTTGATATTTTTCACAAACACTTTTCCCTCGGGGCGACACTTGACCTTTTTAACACCAGATCACTGAGCTCAAATCTTTCATGGGTCATCATCGGCTTAACCGATTAGCTCTCCGCACAAGAGGAAAGGGCCTTCGCAGCAAGCCTTGAATGTCGGCGCTGTCGAGCAGAAGCGGCGCGCGGCCAGCGAGCGGCTGATCATAATCGCCATGACAGGAATAATCAGGCTGCCAGCTCTCATGAGGCGAGACGCCGTACGTCTCCATGGCAGCAGCAAACACAGGCAGAGTTGTAAGTCCTGAAATTTCAATGCACCGAATGCCTCTCAGGCTCTTCTGGAGATACCATTTTAGAAAGCTGTTTGGCGATATGGAAATGGGAAATATGCAAAAACTCATCTTTGTTAGAAAGACAGGTTACGCGTAACGCTTTCTTCTGAGCGGATAAAAACCGAAACCTCCTGGATGTCTTTGTAGGTGTTAACGAGGGCCTGGTGGTTTTCTATGTCGCTTAATTAGTGAAAAACATTTTTTAAAAACGTAGCCACACGTTTTCATTCAGCTTGCCCTTTTCTGTAATGCATTCATGAAGCTTTTAACAAAGCACGCCAGTCAAATAAAACGGGTGAATTATTTCACGGATATTATCCCAGTCTCCACAATTAAGGCTCGTTTCAAATCGAGTGACCTTCAACTGCACGATTTGCAACCGCTGATTGTGAACTCTAGATCTGTGGAGCTGGACTGAAGTGTGCTGGTTGCAGAAAGGGCTTGGGTGGAAGTTTTTGAAAATATGTTTTTTGTCGAGAAACATCTGAGTCTGTCTGTGCAAAGCCGGACGCGCGCTCTGACACCGAGCACAAAGACAGATCTGTCAGAATCAAGCTGAAACATTGGGTTGATATTGAACACAAGAAGCTTAATCCTCTAATACTTCACTTGAAATATAATCTCTATCCATACGTCTGAGGTAAAGATTTCCCGGCTTTGTTTGCGACGTTAAAAGTTGGACCAAAAACGCAGACAGTATCTTGAGATATTGAGCGTATAAAAGGTTTATTTTTTGTCATTTTTCAGGACAGAATTGAAATTCTCAGAAGTGCTTGTTCAGTCTTTGAATCATTGTGACACTTGTGGAGATCGAGAAAAGCTTTTTCTCACTTCTGGGAACACGATTCAAATGTTTTTTTGCACGTGAGTAATTGTGTTCTCTTCTCTTTTCTTTCTTTTTTTTCCATACTTTGAGCTCTGCAGTGCTGTCTTTTCCTTTCTGAATTACAATGGCGTGGTCTGTCAGCAAATCACAGTAAGGTCATTTTATCTCTATAGCACTTTTTCAGCAATTCAAAGTGCTTCAAAAGTAAAAGCGTAAATGTGAATCTTGTCCAGTTTGTCCAAAATTACAATTTCCAATACATGTCATCTAAACTTTAGCGTTAGTTAGCATTAGCATCCGTCTGGAGTAAACTGTTCGATTGGCAACATGACTAATCAGTGTGACTCTCGTCTGGACACAAGGTCTCGTCACACCGATGACACGCAGATATTCACTTTTGAGAGTCACAGTCCGGCTCAGAGGCTGCGACCAAAATGGGAACATCTTGCCTAATGTGGAGGTGGTGTGATGTGTGTTTGATGCCACTGTGATTTCTGCTCTCTCCTATAAAATGCCAGAGGAAAATGTCTGACCACCAGTTTTGGACATCAGGTTAATGCAGCAGGAGGAAGAGCCAGGAAAGGAGAGTCAAAGTTCTCAACGACCAGAATCCCAGGACTTTTAAGAATGTCTCTGCTTCAACTCGCTGTCGTCAAATAATCTGCTCACTGGACTCTGTGGAAAGACGCTGTGCACTGAGAAGGTAATTCAGCCTTTTGCTTCTGGTCTGTTGGATCAGAGATGCATCTGAATAACGCAGGACTGGGGTTCAGATCTGAAACAGACGAGCCAGTCCGACTTTGAAGCTTTGAAAAATTGTTAACGTTCAAGTTTCACATAGTCAAAGGAAAGAAAAGAGTCGAAATCAGGATCTTGTCTTCCAGGAACCTCAACCAGAAAATGCAAGCAAAATCAATTCAATTAGAACCAAAAAGTTTCTCACCGACTCCCAGGGTGGAAGGAGAGGATTGAAGAAGTATTGAAGTGAAGACTCCATCCCTTCCTAGGAAACGACTCGATTTCAGGAGAAACGTTTCCACTTGCATCCTTCGTCATCCTACTTTTACCTGCTTCAGTCCACAGCATCACTGCCTATAATGTATCATATACTCCACGGCTCTTTGATGTCGTTCTCTGTTATCCCTCTTCATGTCTCAGTGCTCAGAGACGAATGTGTCTTTTTATCCTGTGTTTGGTCGAGAGCAGACCATCGTTCATGAATTTACACCAAAAGCCGAGACTTCAGAGCGGCTGATCGTTTATTCGGGAGCAAGAAACAAAGACATTCAGTGACATTTACAGTTTCTCTTCTTCTCCGCGATAATATTAGTAAAGCATCTTAGAATCTATTAACGAGACACCGGCGTCTGGACAACAGATTACATGCAGCTTGAAAAGCGGATCACGGGACGAGTTACTTACGACACAGCAAGTCATGAAATGGCTCAGAAATGAACAGTCATTGTCCTCCTCGTGCCATACGTAAATGCAAATGTAACGTCGTTGTGTTATTTTCCCGCCACGCAGCTTCTGCTGCCTTTCGAGCTGGCCTCATGAAAGCAGCATGTTGTCCCTCGAGGGCCCCGGGCTTCCCTGTTGCTCCAAAAAGAAAAGAACATCTCTTTTCAAGCCGGTCCTATAACGTATCGACATGTTTCGTCAGGGATGCAATCTGATTTCTAACTAAAGTCTGAGCACTTTACTTGTTAAATACAAGTTTTATTGAATAAAGTCGACAAAGGTGGATATTAAAAGCTTAATTTTATCCCCAAAATACGTCCTGGTCAAATGTTTTGCCATTGCATAGAATTTAGTCCTGAAGTTACGAAGAAACGGGATCAAAAAGCAAAGAAATGAAAATAGGAAGAAAAAAAAATAAGTGGAGGCTTTGTCTGCCTTTTAACAAAGATAATAAATAAAGCTTTTTATGAAAATTTAAATATGTTTGCAATCAGTAGGAAGGAGAGGTCGGGCTTTAACTCACCGTGGCATCGCCTGATGATTTTCAGCTAAAGGGATATTGCCACATGTCTTTCAAATGTGAGTATGTCGTATTTCTTAGCCCAAATAATGATAATAAAAAAAATCCTCTTAAATCATAGAAACACAACTGTCCGAATTTTGTACAAGAGTGCCTCTAAAGATTAAAGCAAGAAATTAATTTTAAATTTCTCCTTTTGACAGCAGTTTAGACGAGATCCAAACTCTTCTCTCTGTCTCATGTCTGTCCTGTTGGATGTTGCTCCTTCCATAATTTAACCCAATATAAATAATAATTTAACCTGTACTGATGTTTGTTTACCTTTTAAAAAATATGCAGGAATTCAAGTTGATTGGACGCTTTTTGATGGTCCATTTCAGTCCAGTACTAATGTTGTAGTAACAGTTCCTCCAAACCAGAACGTCACCAAATTCTTACTGGTGGGATCCTGATGTATCTGGTACAAACTCATGTCTCCATCACAGATGTTTTGTAGGTAAAAAAAAAAACGCTACAGGTTGCAGCCGTCACGT
Source organism: Poeciliopsis gracilis (assembly GCA_911649635.1). Taxonomy (NCBI): domain Eukaryota; kingdom Metazoa; phylum Chordata; class Actinopteri; order Cyprinodontiformes; family Poeciliidae; genus Poeciliopsis; species Poeciliopsis gracilis. The sequence goes on from CAJVRI010001143.1 coordinate 7,975,908, forward strand.
TTTCCAGCCGTCTGCGAGAAATTGCAATTGACATTTTATTTACTCTTTTTCTTGACAGATGGCTGAAAAGCCGTGCGAGTGAAAAAACGAACCAATTACCTGCGCAAAGTGACGTCAGCAACGCGTTTCACTCAAAGCAGAAAGTTTGTCGCATCGTAACATCGACTTGAAAACGTTTGCAGTTACCAACACGTCTGATTAGGACAAAAAAACAACAAAAACAAATCTCCGTTTGGTGACGATCATTGTCATGATTTTGCATTTAAGCATATGAACACTCACACTAATTTACACCTAGAAAGATTTTTCCTCTTTTACAAAGCTTTATAATAAAAAATATGGTTCAGAGAATGCCAAGCAGAGCGACTTAACAAGGCATTTTACATGTAGATACACAACATGTCGGCACAAGCATATTTACATAGAAATAACACAATGCCCTGTTCGCTCCTGTTCGGCTCAAGTTCCTTCACATAATAGCTGCTCAACAGCGGCTAATCATCCACCAGCAGAGACACGTGTTTGCTCTAAAATGGCGTGCCGTGCAGGCTGCACAGACGGTCCTCTTGCTGGTTTGGAGCACAATGATCCACTGCGACGACAAACACAAATGGTTCCCTTTATGTACATTCAGAAACGTCTCCGGTTCCGTAGAAGGAGAGCGTGCAATTCACAGTTTTTCATTCGTCCTCCGCGGCGAAATCGCAGGCGAGGGGATGGGGATGACTGCGGCAACGGGCGGCGCAGGCCTGAAGCGGCTGAAGCCGGAGCGGTCGGCGTTCACTGCGCAGGCGAGGCGCCTCCCCCCCCCCCTGCCACAGATGCACAAAGACGTTTTGAAAAGCGCAGCGGAGGGAAATCGTTTCGCATTTCACCTCCCATTCAGTGACGTCTCTTTGAAGGCCAAAGTATCGCCGCAGTCTTCCAGCAGTGACAAACACAAACCCTTCCTTTCCAACAATCTTCAGCCATTTGAATCCTCAAAAGAACATCTGGAGGAAAAGTGGCATGAAGGCCAACGAACAAAGGCAAACAATTGACTTGTTAGCTCATCGTAAAGCGTTATAGATAAGCTGAGAGCTGGGGCCGGGGCTTAGGAGTAATAAGGCAGAAAGAAGCATATTACCAGGCTGTAAAAGTGGTTTTATAGATCAATCAATCCTTCTATCTTGTTACCGGAAAATGTTTCTACCTAGAATGCATACAGTCCTTCTAGAAAAATGAGTTTCGTTTAATGATTCTTGATTTTTTTTTTTTTCTTCTCCCAACTGTCTTGTTTCTATGAAGACAGAATCGTTTGTTTCAAATCACAAAGCATGAAGTTGCAGGTTTACAACCCGACTTCCAGCAGAACTACAGAAGCTGGGAGCGGCGAAGGTGATCCGTGCTCTTCCGTGTCGGCCGTGTTTCTGTGTTTTGAGGCTCGCCTGTGTGGTTTCCGTGCACTAATTATAGGCCTGTGGTGACCTGCGTGACTTCAGAGTTGAGATCGTCGTTGGCAGCTCCTCCGCAACAGCGGGAGTCCAACGACGATCCCTCCAAGGCTAGTCATACCTGCAGAAAGGGAGAAAAGCATTTCTGTGTCACGCCTGGGTGATTCCTCCTCCATTTGTCTCCGTCAAACTTCCGGCTTTGTGCCAACGAAAGGCAAAAGGACCAGACAGTCACACATGACGGATAAAAGCTTTAAAAGGTTTATCTGTAAGATTTATTTCTGCTCACAGAGGTGTCGGATACCTGCTGATTGGATCTCTCGCTCGTGTTTGTGCCGTTGTGCTCACGCCTCGGGGCCTTGCGGCTGGTGGCTCCGGTTCTGGACGAGTTTGGCATCTCCAGCACCGAGGCGCTCGGGGTGCAGAACTCCCGAAAGCAACGTTTGAAGTTCTCGTCCAGGTAGCCGTAAAGAACGGGGTTCAGACTGCTGCGGGGGTGGGAGGACGGGAGAAATGGTCAGAGGGCAAAAAAACCAAGTGGGGCCCAAAGACTAATTCGAAGCGATCAGAGCGAACAGATGTGGCGGTTCGGCGCGGCTCGTACCTGTTGGTGTAGCCCAGGGCGATGCAGAAGTGCCAGGTGACGGTCTGCAGGGTGGAGCTGGGGATGTTGATCAGAGCAGAGATGATGACGAAGACGTGGATCGGGGTCCAGCAGATGATGAAGACGGCGACCACCACCAGGACCATGCGGGTGATTCTTCGAAGATTCCTGTCCTTTTCCTGTGCGGGTTTGTGTGGCGCGTTGGGATGCAACAAGTAAAATAAAACAGATAACATTTCATTTGAAGCAATCACAGAGATTTCATTAATTACTTCTTCTTCTTTTTTGATAAAGTTCTTATATAAAACACAGGAGCCAAGTTATCGTTCAGTCGGCTAGAGTGGTGAGTGCTAAGCATGTAATTAAAATGAAATTACAGCCTCCTGCTTCAGCTGATTTCACCTAATTGTTTTATCTGGAGTTTATTGAGTGGACTGCATTTCAAGGCATGCTCTAGGCAGACTCCCATTGTGCTTGATTACTCTTTAAAATATAATCAGTCCATTAATGAGATAGAAGCCAATCCTCCAATCACACGCAATCAAGAGCCTGTGAGATCTGAGTTTTGTTTCCAACAATAGTCGTCTTTGAATATGTTTGAAAAATCAAAAACGTTTGTTTTTTCGGACCTGGGAGCCCGACAGCATCCGGACGCTCTTGAGCCGCAGGATCATGAGCCCGTAGCAGACGGTGATGATGAGGATGGGCATGATGAAGGCGAAGATGAACACGCAGATCTTCATTAGGGTTTCCCAGTACCAGGCAGGGCTGGGGAAGTCCAGCTTGCAGTCGACAATGTTGGCGTCTGAGCAGAAAGACAAAATATGCTTAAATACCTTTTCACCTGGTTCTGAAGGGGACGGGTCGCACTTTTTTAGCCCTTAAATGAACTTTTTTTCTCGGAGTGATTTTGTAGTCCAAGTTCAAGCTACAAGAGCACGAATCTAAAATAAATGTTAGACGTTGGGCTGTTAACCCACACAGTTCATTGCACTGTCCCCCAGAATCAGGTTTTATTTCTCCAGCAAATTCCAGTAACACAGCAGTTCAAGGCGCTTCACACCATAAAAGACATAATTCAGTAACCAATCATTACTGGGACTGTCCTGATCACTCTGTCCTGATTCGACTACTCTGGACAATTCTTTGTTTCTATCATATGTACGTTGCTCTGCTTTTGTGAACTTCCTCTAAGACTGCATTTGACTTTCACTCCTTCCGCTGCATTGACTCATTCGTCTTAGCCGGCAAGTTTCCCTTCTTTTTTTATGTTAAATGTCTGTTCCTATATTAATGGCTTTTCCTGGTGGAGCCCAGAGACTCATCCATCCAGCACCTGCACCGGAGAGGAAAGTTTGTTCATTCCTCTCCCTCCGTTGGCGCTGAGACCTTTTGACTTTAAGATAATTAGGCTGCTGTGTTTTCTTTTTTGGGCCAGTGAGAACTGCGCATTACAGTGTGTGGACCAATTAGCATGCAGAACTTTCCTAATTGTTCTTCCGCTGTGTTGAGACGCCACGGAAAACTGAACTGTCTACAGGCAACCAGGAGAAGGAAGATGAAAAGTTAACTAAAGGAAGTTTCTGTTAGATTGGGGAGGACCGGGTTTTTTTTTTTGGACCCCTGCACCGTTCTGCCGCCTTCAAGGGGACATTAATCTCCACTGCAGTTCCAGAGTACAGACACTGTGCAACCGCTGAGCGCACTCCGGCTGACACTTTGACTGCTGGCTTATTTGAAATTCTGCAGAAGGAATCATTGAATTATAAATTAGAAGTGAGATGAAAACAGCTGTAGCTACTTTCCCTTCTTATTTATGCAGCTTTTCTGTTTCCTGTCTCTCATAAGCGAGTGGGCGAACCCCGCCTCTCACCCACTGAGCCCCGGAGATAGGCACCAGCGACCCTTTGACCCTGATCGATCGCTGTAGACGACGGATGGCTCATTTCATTAAAAAAACATAAAGTACTACATATTTAGTTGAGTTTTCAGAATATTTTGACTCCAATAAAACATATCTAGTAATGTTTTAGGGGCTTCGATCTAAATTTTTTTGTGTCTGATCTGTAATTGTTTGTTAATACAGAAACAGCAGGATGGATTTCCTGCAAATGTGATGAATAATAGTCGTATTTACCTACTTTTTCTTTGAAGAGCGTATTTAGAAATGATCTTAGGCATTACAAGTAATAATGCGCAATTATTGAGCCTAGAAAATATCGAGCCTTATTTCCAATAAGGCTCGATATCTGCAGTGAAAAAGAAAAAGGCATTAAAGTAATCTCGGGGCACTTTGTGGCATAAAATATGAATACAGCGAATAAAACGTTTCTTCCTCCTCCTGGTCAAGATGAAGGCTTGTAATTGCTTGTTTTGTTTCAACAAAGCTTGATTCAAGCACTTCTCAGAAACACGAACTTCAGCTCGAACCATTAAATGCGGAAACATCAAAAGCTCATTTTATGCCGACCTATGTTGCCGAGCAACTGTTCACATGCCCTCCTATGAAATCTATATTTTAGATGGAGACGACGGGATGTTTGTGCTAGAGGGGCGCTCATTAAGGCCCTGTTTAATCTGGTCAAAATGGTGTGTGTTTACAGTCATTAGTCAACATAAATTTGTCGTTTATGAGGCCTTTGTGTGTTCTTGTCCAGTCATTATTTTTACTGTTTTTGATTATCAACGCTTCCACGGAAAGGATTAAAGGAGCTAAACCTTTAAGTTACGACATTGCATAATCATCAACTTTCATTTCCTGGTCTGGATTCTTGTCTATGTCTGCGTCTCACCTGGTGTCACCTGTGAACTGCCCACTAGTCGCCGTCCGCTTACTGGTTCCCCTCGACTCCCTAAACCTGCTTACCTGACAAATTCTGATGCAACACTGGAACTGGAAGGCATTTGAGACATCCAAGATAAATAAAATGAATTTTGACAGCAAGTAAAGTGAAATAAAATGTATTTTGAAGACTCTGTAAGCAAAACTGTCCTTCCAAAAAGGACCAGTTGAGACCAAAACACCAAACTTAAGACTTTCATCATCCAGTTTTTAGAAAAAAAAAAAAGAGATAAACAATAATTCATGCCAATGGAAATTATTGAGTTTGTTTTAAGCTATCATGCGTTGAATTGATTTATTGATCATTGTGACAGGCCTGACTTTGAGAAAGATGCTGACGACTAAACGATTAATTGCAGGGAGAAGTTCGTCTGTCACGTTTGTTGTGTTGGAGGGTTTCACTGTTCAAAGTCAGACTCTGTTGGCCGTCCTGCCCAAACCAAAGCCAGAAACGGATTCAGACATATTCCTGGTGACATTCCAGCCAATAACGCTCTGCACATTTTATATAACACAAATTCTTTGGGGATGAAGTCAAGGAGGTTGTAGGTTTTGTGTCCAGTAAATGTCTCTCAGCCAGACAAGCTGTTGGTAAAACACAGAGTTCATCTCGTGTAATTACTGCACCAGGTTCTCGGTTCTCTCCTCACAGTATTAATCAGCAGAACTAGTTTTGCATTATCGTGGGTGAGCTTGTAGGACTGCTGTAAGGCCAAGATGTGGGGAAGGCTGATTAATTTATTCATTAATCAGAAATAAGTAGCTGCAAAGCCACCAAATATTAGTGTATCGTAGCTTCTTTTTATCTTTTAATAGCTTTCCAAAATAAATGTTTTGCAATGAAACATTATACGCTTCAAGTACATTTCCACGCGATTTCACAATCTTAGTTTATTTGTTGCTTCCAGAAAGAGTGCACAGCACTTATTAAATTACGTGACACACATAACCGGTTGTCTCGATACCTTCGGTCTCAAACAAAGCTTCCTGTGTTCCTTTTGAGTGTCTTTGCTCATAACAAACACGTGCTGGTGCTTACTGGTGACAGTGGAGGCCAGGAACGTCACTGGGAGCCCGATGGCCGAGGAGAGAATCCAGTTGCAGATGTTGACGATCTTGGCGTTCCGCGGCGTCCGGAAGTCCAGCGCCTTGACCGGGTGGCACACGGCGATGTAGCGGTCGATGCTCATGGTGGTGAGAGTGAAGATGGAGATAAACATGTTGTAGTAGTCGATGGACATCACCATTTTGCACAAAATGTCCCCGAACGGCCAGGTGCCCATCAGGTAGTTGACACTCTGGAAGGGAAGCGTGCTGGTGACCAAGGCGTCCGCCAGGGCCAGGCTGAAGATGTAGATGTTGGTGGCTGTCTTCATCTTGGTGTACCTGAACGGAGAGAGAGAGAGAGAGAGAGAGAGAGAGAGAGAAAGAGAGAGAGAGAGAGAGAGAGAGAGAGAGAGAGAGAGAGAGAGAGAGAGAGAGAAAACTAAGAGCTTAGTGGGTTTAATATTCAGTTCGAGCTCTACCAGGGGACTTTCACTCTTAAATGATCCATTTAGGTGTGGATTTAAAGCGAGATCAAAGCACAGACTGGAGACTCATTAAACATAATAAAATAATTGAAAGGACTTAAACAATTAAGGCAGGCTGATAACAGCAGGGTAAAAATGAACACGGACAACCGAGGAGTTAAAAAAACAACAAGTAACCTCGACTAAAGTGACATTTTGTATGTTTACCCCGAGAAAAAAAAAACTGTCAGTAAATACCGTTATTCAAGTTAGCATAGCATTGTGCTAACTGCAATATTGTGACGTTCTGACGCTGTTAAAATAAACAGCAAAACATGTGAACTACCAATATGAAATGACTAAATAATATATATAAGACTAACTCCAACTATTTAAATTACGGGAAAAGCATTTCAGTGTCTCTGGATGAAGCTGCTGGATCTTGAAAACAAACTGTAAGCTTTGTGCTTGATTCACTTAAAAGCTGATCAACCTTAATAAGTGAAGCATAAATCAAAACTGGGTCAGATACATTATTTGTAGATGGATTTTAGGAGAGAACTAAAGTAGCGCAGGTGATTTTGTTTAAGAAAAAAATGAGTTATTTTTAACATTCGGTTCCTCACAAGGTTCATTTTTCCATCTGAGATTCTGCTACTCCAATAAAACCTGAATTTATTTCATGTCTTGTTTTATTTTTATCATTTTACGAGGAACCTGAATAAACTGTGAAGTGCACCATGCTACGTTTGTGATTCCAGATAAGATTAACTGGGTGATACTATGAAAAATGTCGATGTTTTACGTCAAATAGCAGCAGTTCGAGGCTCGGTTTATTGCACTGCTCAGACACTTTTAAAGCATGACAAATAAATGTCTTCCCCCAGACTACTTAGAAGGGATTGTTGGTGATTGTACACGTGTTGGTGCATCTTTTATTTGCATAAACGTCTGAAATGTAAACCACCAATAAATCTTGGGCAAATCGTCATATTTTATGCTACTACATTCATTTTTTATTTAAAAAAAAAAGGAGTTTCTGAAAGACATTGGAACATAGCGACAGCAGTGGTTAAATTAAACACACGTTTTTAAAAGAAGCAGAAGGAATCAATAAGCGCGGCGTTAAAAGGTTCGGTCCATTTTCTCCTGTGTTGACAGAAACGGCAGAGACGTGCGCGCAGTGCAGACGGCACTCTGTGACCCGGGCCTTAAATAACTCTCCGTTTTACAGGATTCGACTGAAATATTCCTCCCGTCAATAACGAGAATACTTGGAACAAACGCTGAGCATCCATTACCTCGGAGAAGAAGACATAACACAGACAGACAACAGAGTTTTAGAAGTTTAGACCTCTTGTCAGGAAAGACGTATAGGATGTTTATCGCTTAACAGCTTCAGGCGCAAACGCAAGCACAAAAATGATTAATGACAGCCCCGCTGAAATACCAAGCGAGGTGGATTTAGGAAGTGCTTTCGAAAATCTGAAACTGAATAAAACGCGGTCGCTCGGATGAAAGAGGATCGAGAAGTTCAAGTTCTCTCAGCTTGAGACTTTTGAATGTTTGACGAGGAGCGTCTTGACATTTAATCAGGCCGTATTTTCTCCACAAATTCACAAAACGAAAAGAGCATCGTGAGATAATCAATCAAATGATGAAACCTTTACAAAAACCAAATAATATTTACTCAACTGTGGCTGTGAAATGCACCTAAATTAATTCGGTCGACGTGCTTTTTGCAGATCCTAAAAAAACAGATCTAAAGTATTTTGTAACTTCTAATTTCTATGGATTTGTTAAGTAGATAAACAAACACAAAGTAGACATGTTTTCAGGGTGATTTATAGAATTAGTTTTCAAACATTTTTCATGTTGCCTGAAATGTTACATTTCTTACTGGAGTAAGTCGTTGCACAGAATATTTTTTGTTCTTTTGTTTGTGTGTGTGTGTGTGGGGGTGTGTGTGTGTGTGTGTGTGTGTGTGTGTGTGTGTGTGTGTGTGTGTGTGTGTGTGTGTGTGTGTGTGTGTGTGTGTGTGTGTGTGTGTGAAACATACAACAGGTTCTGTTTGAGTGATTTCCTACAGCTGAAAGTTCAGCAGTAAACATTTTCTGGTTGTCGTTGTTGAAATTGCACTAGCAGATCTACAATTACTTTCCCCTCCTGGGGTCATGTTGGCTTGGATATCTTTAGTCCCTTAAGACATTTAAAAAAAAAAAAAAACCCTCATGTCTGCATTTGCAAACGGCAATTAAATGATGACGTGAAATACATAAGAGTGACAAAAAGAAAATGCCTAATCTTGTTTCTACAATCCAGCTTCTCCATGAAAAGACCGCTAAGATTCTCATAACGGAGGTTTCATTTCCTCCTCTGTCCCATTATTCATTTTTACTCACTGTCGTAATAGCAGGGGATTGTTTTCTTCTTCTTCTGTGTTAATTCCAGCAGAGTACTCACAAGCATCCGTGCTGCGAAAACACCGGATTAACATTAATAGAGATTCTAATACATTCGATCGTCTAATGATCTGATATGAAACCCCATCAGTCCCTTCCACTGCCGAGATCATTTATGCACGCTTTCCTGCTGCACACTTCTCGGTGACTTTCAAATCTTCCCAACAGGTTGCAGGTGGCGAAAGGTTTGTTAAAAATCTGATTAAGTCTTACAGTCTGTGCGTTGCTCTTGTCGGGCTTTATTTGCGCTGGGGCCAACGAGACACTTCACGACGCAATAAAAGCTGTCTCACTTGAGCGAATATGATGAAGCTGGATCTAATTTTCCAACATCTCCTCGCTGACTCGAAGATCCTCATAAAGACGACTTCAGACGAGTCTCCCGTGGGTTATCCCTGCAACGCACCAAGTTAAATTGCCCCCATTCCATGTAAACGAGCAGAATTAGGTGTTTGTTAACGAGTTTTCTGCTTTAAGCCACAAACTCGCCTCGGCTTTTACTGGCTAGGCTACAAAGTGTGGACATAAACACACATTTTCTGCTATACCCGCAGGCATGTTGTGGTTATCTAGTGTTTCCTAAGGGAGATTAGAAGAGATTTAGAAGAGTCCTGAAATATTGAGGGAAAACGTTGCTCTCCTGCAATGCAGGAACCATCTGCTAGCAGTTTGTCTTGCACAGACAAGAAGTCTCTTCTGTGCAATCTCTTATCTTGATTAAGAGCATCTCTTCCAAATGTGTCTGCATTAAAATATAAACAAACCTTATTTCCATGATTTCGAGTGGATTAAAAACACTCACTAGGAGGCTGGAGCAGCAAACACAGGAGGGCCGCTTTTATTATGTGTGCAGGAAGTGGCGTGTTTTTTTTCATTAACTGAGCTTAAAATGTAAGTGCTGTGAACCGGGCTTGCATAAAAGCGTCTCAGTTCGTACCCGCAGATCTGCGAGACGAGGACGAGTAGAGCAGAAGTGGCAGAAATGAACTTTAACTGCATGTCGTGCTTATTAAAGGTCAGCCTCCGTGCTACTCACAGTAACCTCTGTGTAATTTTCTCTGTGGCATTATAACGTCTACTGAGAACAATATTTTAGTCAGGAGTCAATCAATAACCATTCGGAGAAATTTCAAGGCTCTAATTCATGTTTTAGTTTAGTTTTATGAGGAAATCACTGCAGCCTCATGTCGGCCCTTCCTCACGTCGCTGTCTTGTGAGAAAACCCTTCACGATTTAGGTTTGTTTCACTTTTTTTTTTGTTTGTTTGTTTGTTTCTTTAAGATCTAATTCTTGCCAAAAGAAATCCCAATACGTATTTTAGAGCCAGACTTCATTATATAAACAGCTAATTAATCTCCACTGCAGCTGGTGGCGCCAGCCTTTTCTGTGGGAGGAAAAGGCGTCGCAAAAAATACCTGGAGAAAATTAGGGATGTCATAAAATGTTTGTTTCCGTGAGCTCGGTCCGTGCCATGCGAGGACTGAGTGAGAGAGTGAGAGAAAAAAGACAAGAAAAAAAAACTAAATAGCTTTTTATTTTCTTTTGCTGTGTTGAATAAGAAAATGAAACGACAGCTAAAAACAAGGCAAAAATAAGGCAAAAAAAACACTTTTCTAATATTGCAGAAATGAAGGAAACATATGTTTTGTGATCATAAAAAATGGATGATATTTTTTTTTCAATGCTTCCCCTTAGGAAAGAAATGTTTCATCACCCAAAAACTTTCAAACATTTAAAACAAGAGAAGAAGACAATTTGGTCGGACAGAAACTGGATCTTCAAAACAGTAAAGATGAAACAAATCCTTGCCTTTTAGGGCGTCTGAACTGATACCGATCTGCATTCTTTCAGTGTTGCTTCCTGTCACTCTCTGACACCAGACCTCTCCCCTCTCAGCTGCTTATTATTCATTATTTAACCTCGTCTCTCCAGCTGTAACTCTCACAGAGACGATACGCTTCCTGCTTCCCTTTGTAGTTTGCAGAAAACCTGCTCACTGTCCCCACATGCTGCACTCCCTCTGCTGCTCGCTGTTTCTCTCCACGCTGTTGCTGTTTTTACTACTCACCAGTTTGAATTCATTCCTCATCTTGACCTTTGGTTAAAAGTAAAACTCTTCTCCACATGAATCCTACCTGCCTGCCTCCAACCTAAATGACTGACTAAAACAGCCAAAACATCCCAAAAAGACACGGCAGATAGATTTAAAATGCATCACGTTACGCTGCTGTGCATCAGCTGTCTATAACAAACGGATTTTTGTGAAAGAAAGAAAGAACACAATATAATTAAAAGAATCAAGACATAAAATCCGGTCTATGTTTGATAGCACAGATACACCTAGAGAGATGAGGCTGTTTAATTTATGTTTGATGCTTTTGTTCTGCTTAAATTTGCATTACATTTCAGCAAATGCGTCCTGCTGCCAATTAGCAGTGCATGCGCGTAGGCAGGGCCGACACAGCCAGAAAAACGGATAAACACAAACAGGACTTTTTTTTTATTTTTTATTTTATTTATGAGCGACACTGTAATGACTTTTGTGTCAAATTAATTGGAGGCACAATGTTACAAGCTGAAATCCAGCTCATGAAATTACACCGTAACACTTCACTGGGTTTAAAATGAGTTTCTTACTCAACAGCAATTAATTGATAAGTTAAGAAGCGTCGGAAAGAAATACAATGAAATGACGTCTTGTTCGCAACCGGTCAAGAAATATGGATTATATAACACTTCAATGTACTGACAAAGCAACGGCAGCCGACATTTCGACTGAAAACTAAGGCAGGTTTGTCATAACCTACTAAATATTTTTTTCCCTCCACCAGAGGTAATGAATGTACCTGTTTATTTTCCGTATTCTTCAAAAGATCAGAGATCAAGACAAACCTCCTCGCTGACATTTACAGCGAGTTAAAGATGCTAGTCTTAAGAATGAAGTGCTTGATGCAAATCAAGTGTGATAACTAACGCTGAGTTTCTATGTAGCTGAATGGTAGACAGCATGGAGACGTTTACTGTAAATGTTTCTGTATTTAATGTTGATATCTGTCCAATGAACCATTGGAATCACTGGGAGAAAATCCCCCTGGCCCTTCTCCTTATTCCCATGATTCTGAGTGGATTAAAAATACTCACAAGTACCAAAGTGATTAAAAAAAAAGAGTTTTATGACACTAGATCCACCAGTTGTTATGGTAATCTTTCACAAATAGCTAAAATCCATAAATAATTGAGATCCTCCTTCTAAAGATGCTCATAACTGCTTACTTTAATAATACAGATATATCTCAATATGCGTCAGTACATGCAGTGGAAACCGTCTTAACAGGATGTCTGCAGTCTTCCTTATTTCTGCTCTTTGGGAAACAGCCAATCAACACCAAGGAAAATAAGTGGAGCTCCTGGATTGGCTGCTTGGCAAACCAGCCGTCAGAGCGTCAAGCAGCATCGCTTCAAGGGATTTCAGCTCCCAAAACTGCTGTTTGTTTGGAATATCTTGGAAAAAATACACAAACAGGCGGATTTTGTGCAAATAATTACATACACTCCAGAGAAAAATCTCTGAACATAATCATCTGTATCTGTACAGCACTTTGAGCTCCTTCTAGTACGAAGGGTTCTTTATATATAAAATTCATTGCTTGATTGATATGATGCTCTGATCATAGATTTGCCAATTATTTAGGGCCGTGTCATTCTCATTAACTGTCTAGTAATACTCAGGCTCCTGCAGAGTTAGCACAGCAAACAAAAAGATACAGCTCCTAAGTCTAAGACTTCAAACAAGTCAACTCTTAAATTAAAATACATAATGTTGTTACGCAACAAGCCCACTAATAGCTCATTGCTAATGACAGTCAATAAAGTTATTTCCTACGGGTTTTAGTTGCCTGGTGTTTATTTGACGCGTCATAAAAATCGCTGACTGGAATTGAGAGGTCAGCTACGGGGCAACATCAGAGCTGGAATAAATGAACCAGAACAATCTGGTTCATTTATTTCAGATTTGGAAACAGGTCTGCACCGAGTCGTCAGTCTTCAGCGGCAAACTTGGAAGTAACGCCAGAACTTTAAGCCCGCACACTTGTGCTCAACAGTTTAGAACAGAAACAGCTTCCTGCGTATGGATTTTACAACAAGGCAACGTATCGTGACCCCGGCTTGTGTGTTTGGAGCCCCGACTGCGATTCATGGGTTGCTGCTGCTGCCGGTTGCAGATGAACCATAAAGCACCGGCTCCAGAAACAAGCTGTTCACATCAGCGTGCGTCTGGATCGGAGGCGTACAGTAACACTGTCCATGCACTCCGTGACAAACAGCATGATGGACGCCGGGTTGCAGAGTGCGACTGCGTAAATGTGTTCCTGCGGGAAGGGCGTGCAGCTCTCCAAGTGTTTATGCTGCCTGCAGGTTGTAATAGAAGAGGATTTCTCTCATGATGCATGAAATCCAGCTCAATCTGAGCATACACACATGAATGTGTACGCTCAAATTTATTAGGCCTGTTTAAACACACAATTACGAGGCTTTTTTTTTATGTGAAATAATGGCGCATCTTAATAAATCATTAAGATGTCAAAAGCTGATGTAGTGCTGCGAATGAATAAATGTAAAATTCATGGGAGATCTCAGAATAGAGCCAGTGCTCTGCCATAGCTTCTGTTGCTGCTCTGTCTGCCGTGTCTCACAGCTTCACCAGGCTCTGCCAGTTTGGTGGAATCCCTCTGCTGACTCGGGACTCCCTGGACGGATTATTAGATCTTCCAGATGGCCTGGAAGAGGCTGGAGATTCCCTCGTTACAAAGCTGGAGGAAGCTGGCGGAGGACACAAATCAACAGGTATTGGTGGCACGGCCGCAAATCTGGTCTGCTTTGTTCATACAATCTGACGTCCAAAACACGACCGCCTGATTTCCCTCATTTTGGGAGCTCGGTGATTGGCCTATACTTACATTACATGTGGAGCTGATTTTGTCCTCTGAGTTTATCCGCCAAAGGTCTAAAAATCAGCCGCTGATCCCTGGTGCTCTGCTGTGAGGGAGCTTTAACAGACAGACCAACAAACCCGCTCACGTCTGCACATAGCCACCCTTTTCTTGCTATATTTAGCGACATTTCAGACGAAAAAATCTGTATTAACCGATATCGGAATCGGCAGGTCAATCGTTGATCGGCCAGGAAGCTCCATCCGGTGCAGCCCAAGTGCAAAAGGATAATTCTGGCAGCAGCATGTCGTTCTGGTCCTTGCAGAACAGTCGTGACTTTGTAACAAATCAAAAAAATGCAAAATAGCTTCACATAATCAAGGCAGTAAAGAAGAATTAGTAGCGCTAATCTAGAAAATCATAATGATTTATGCAGAAATCACAGGAGAGATTTATCCATCATGTTGTGCTCATTTAATCTGTAGAAGAAAAGAGGATTCCTTTTGACGTGGAATACGTGATAAAACTCCAGATTCAAAGCAAGTGAAGACAAAGAAATGTTTGAGGCAGCTCGACCAGCTCCCTCAAACCACAATCTAAATTTGGTAAACCTAACCTCAGAGATTGATTGCATCTTCATAAAGACTCTACTGTCAATAAAATCCCTACGGACTCATTGTTTGAATTTGCTTCGGTCTGCGTCAGTCAGGAGACAAGAGCGCTGAGCCTTACTTCCACGCACAAGCTCAAAGTGGGAGCTCCAGAAAACAGGAGGCAAAAGTTACACCTGCGATCCGGACAGAAGGGTTTAATGAAGTGAATCAAGCATGACATCGTGCGGCTTGATCTGTAAGGAATCCAAATAAGGAGAACCAAATCGCATGAGCTAAAAAAAAAAAAAAGTAAGTGGGCGTGTTGCACAAAGATTGCAATTGATTGCATGCACCAAAGTGGTGCAGGACGCCTTCTTTAAGTGAGGGTGCTGCGTGTGCTACTGGCTGTCGTCATGGAAAGTCTGGAGATATAATACTATTACTACTAACAATATTAATCAACAACATATTTCACTCAATTATGTCTATAAAAATAGCAAAAACGTTTAAAGATTACTGAAAACAAAGTTTTATTGTAATTCCGTCAGCCTATTCTGACCTCAAATCTGACTGTGATCGTTTAGTACAAGCAAACCTCTTAGAGGTCAACTATAACTTGCAGGTCAAAAGATGAAGACAGTGAGTTTGGGCAAGAGAAACAAGAGAACATGTGGCACATCTTTACAGAGATTCTCTATTTGATTCTTTGATCCTGCTTTGGGACGTTTCACGTTGCTTCACTTCTATATTCCACTTAGAGAGAGGAAAAAAATCACGACTTGTCAGCCGTGACAAGTCTGTCAATTAAACTCTTGCATTTAAAATGATACAACGAGAAGAGGTTTGTGTGTTTTAATCATAATTTCTCGACTCATTCATTAAATCGCTGTTTTTGCTCTCAGGCTCCACGAGGAATAAAAATATTCTCTGACAGAAGATCGGATTTGGACGAGATGCATTGTCGGGGTTGTCACAGAACATGTGCCATGAATCATAGATGCATCAAATTGACAGAACCGGGATGAATAATTACACATCTGAAATAAAGCAAGAGAGATGACGAGCGTGTTTTGGGGGATTGTCAGGCCGAAATGGCGCCAGATCTGCAGCTGGAACAAAGTGACAGACACACAAAGGACTTCACACCCATCTGTCAGCCACAAAGAAACGATTGCAAAAATAGGACTTTAAACTTTTAGCAGTGCTGCCCTGCAGCAAGAAGGTCCAGGGTTCTGAGAAATCCTTCTTGTGCTGGTGTGGATTTTCTCCATCAGCTCTGGCTTCCTCTCAAAGTCAAAAACACACAATTATGCTCATTTGTCAAGCTAAATTGGCCCAGTAAGGAATTGTGTGTGTGCATGGATGGATCGGTACCAGTGTGCAAAGATCGATGCTTTAGTGTCAGATTCCATCTCCAAATCTTATTTCATTTTTTAAGTCTACCTCAAAAAAAAATGTTTTTTTTAATATTATATTTTACTTTATTTGGGAAAAATGCACAAAATCATCTTCGTATGTTATTGAAGTATTTTGTAGATGACTTTTCCCATATTCTGTCCTAAATTTGAATAAAAATAATTCAAAGGGAAAAAAAAACACAAAAACACGTTAAGGCCAGAACTTTTATGACATATGAAACTTATATAAAAAGTTTCTGATCTGATGCTGTGTATCAGATCAGTACCTAAATCTGAAATATCATAGATAGGATGTTAACTGTTTCCTCTGTCGCTCTGTTGAATCAAACCACCGATCTGACTGAGAGCATTTTTTCCACCTAAACAATTACCTAAAACTAAAACCCTTCTTTAAGAATCAGACTTTGGCAACTTTTATTTTTTCATCCACTCAAAATTTCAAATGCATTTGACAAAGGCAAGAACCCGGTGACAACAATCGACACTCCTTCCCGCCAGCTCAGGGTGTGGATGTGACGTGAAACGGCCAAACAGCCTCAGGATGCAACGCAGACATCGACCCAAACGCAATGATTCAATGACTTCTTCTGTAGGACCTGCCATGGCGATCACTGACAAGAGACACTTCATGAACACATGCGTCAGCGTTGAGAGGCGACGCGCTGGAACGACTCTGATCCCTTCACACTGCAAGCGAGGAGCTGAGATCAATATCTACGGAAAATAAGATGAGTGAAGGATTACAAACTCAACTCTTGTTCAGCTGCCGAAGCAGCATCGTTTTTA
This sequence comes from Poeciliopsis gracilis, assembly GCA_911649635.1. Taxonomy (NCBI): domain Eukaryota; kingdom Metazoa; phylum Chordata; class Actinopteri; order Cyprinodontiformes; family Poeciliidae; genus Poeciliopsis; species Poeciliopsis gracilis. The sequence goes on from CAJVRI010001143.1 coordinate 7,992,488, forward strand.
TTTATTTATTTATTTATTTTGACCCAGAGAGCAGAGGGTCTCTGGGTCAGAAGCAAAAAAAAAAAAAAACATGGCCTATGAAGCATAAGAGCACGACCTTAATATTAAATGTTTTTTGAAGGCTTATGAGAAAAAAGCACTTGAAGGAATAAAAGAGCACTTTAGAGTGCAACTCTCCAATTTCAACCGTAATACCAACTCTGTCCTTTTAATCACCCCTGAACAAGATTACCTCCTGTTTAAATGAAAGCGGCGAATGAGGCCGAGTCCAGATGCTCTGCTTGTTGCCTAGGAACGCTGCTTTCAATGGACAAAAGACCTGAGGGTCAGAGTCCCTTCGGTCCGTCACCCCTCTCAGACTGCAGTAAGAAACAACTACAAGATGTTTCGACAAACAAATAGCCTGGACCCTCCCGTTTGTTACAACCACGAGCTTTTTTTGCTTCATGCACTACACCAAAGCAAAGCAGAACACAATCTGTAAAGTGGAAGGAGATCGATCGAAAGTCTTTTACAACTAGAAATCTGAAAAGTGTGGTGTGCATTTTTGTTTATCCTTCTTTAATCTGATATCCTATCGTTAAATCTTCCAGAAATAATCTAATTAGTCGCCTTGTGTTTTTGACTTAATCGCGTTTTAGCTCCAGCTTTTCTCTGAGTGCTTCAGAGGTTTGTTGAAGAACATTAGTGACCAAAAAGGATAATGTAAGCCACCAAAACAAAACTTTGAATCTACCATCAGGAATAAGGACGTTAAGGGCCTCAAGGGAACACAGAGAACGGTTCAATCCATCAGCTGAAAATAGAAAAATGGCCCAATTAATGTTTGCTACAAGCTATGAGTTGTTTCCATGTTTTTAAGTGGTTGTGAGGCTCAGAGGCAAAACCGAAAACAGCTGCTGCGCAAGTCACCCAACATGTTTTTGCTAGGTAACCAAGGAACGCGTGAGTTGCTAGGTAACCAAAGAGTAGCAGACTTGGTCGATGCCACCCACCTTGCTTAGCTGGCCTGGAAGTTTGCTGCAGCGGCAGGACAAAAATGTTAAAAGGTTCAAGGAGTTTGACTATGTTTGCAAGACGCAGCAGTTTGATGGCTCATGTTTGACCTTTGGAAAGGATTCGATGGCTGAATAAATCGCTCCTCTGGTTGGTTATTTAAAATGTCAGCTCTGATGTAGAAAAGTGCATGTTTTTCAGTTCCTATTGTAGAATATAAAGAGCAGGAGCAGAGCGAATCAATCAGTAAATGACAGACAGATGAAAGAGCTAAGAACGTCCATCAATCTTTGATTAGGGGGGGAAAAAAATACATAAAATGAGTCTGTTCTTTGCTCTGTTTAATTATTCATCACTCCGTCACTCTCTCTCTCTCTCTCTCAGAGACTCTTGCTCCATTCCTCAGAAAAATGACTATTCACTTTCCCCTGGCAGTTTTTTGGTCTCCTTGTTTCCCTTTATTTGTTTTTGGGGGGGGGGTTTTGTCTGTAACTCGACAGAAAACCTGCTGAAATAAACAGACAGAGCTCTAATTCTCCATGCAGGCCCAGCGGCACTGAAAACCTCATCACTCATGAACACAGAGAGGGAGGGCAGAAAGATTAGCTTCTATAATTGTCACCCCGATGTATAAACTCCCGACTCCGTTTTGCTCATTCTTAAACAGAAACCAGAACACAACATTGAGCTGGATTCTAAGGCTATCTCTGCTGAGCTTCTCTTCTTCTGGCAGCTCTTTTGATCGCCGAATGCGCAGCTTTGGGCCCCTCGGGTGTTTGTCTTGACTCATCTGTGCCAAATGAGCTTCCAACAAGATAACCGAGGTGTAAAACCTGCATGCGAGCGACAATTACGAAGCCGTTCGCGTTGCGGCTCGAGGGGTCGTCACCGGGAGCGAGGAATTTTGTGACGCGCCGTCGCAGGTTCAACGGCGCCCTCGGCAAAAGGCGTCCATCGTCACCGGCGGAAGCTCAACGCAATCGGGAGCCGCTTCCCGCTCACGGCGGAGAGGAGCTGAAATGAATCCGGTGATCCTGATGATTTGCTTCGACATCGTGCTCACACACTGAGCCCTAATCTGCATTAATTAGCTCCGAGGCATTCTCTTTCGTCCCATTTCCTGTTAATTGCGGCGATGGGTCTGACACCGTTCCAAAAGCTGACGCTGGCGTATTATGTAACAATCCCCTCACTCAAAACACTGCAAACGTGTTCAAAATTTGCCCACTGTTGCTTCCTGCAGAGAGTTTCCCGCCCGTGTCAAGAAACACCCCGGGCGATTTGTGCAGGCTGATGGTCTGACCTTTAATTCTGTTTAAAAATTAAGTGTTCACTCAGTTAGGTGGGTGAGAAACTCCATGTAAAACCTCTGGGGGGGGGGTTGGTAACCTTGGCAACCTTAAAGCTCCAGGTAGAAAACAGATCTACGCTGTGAGATGGTGACATTTAACCCAACAATGACTTTTTAAAAATCTTCTACAGACACATTGCTAGTGTAAATTACATTTCTACTGAAAAAGAATAATTTAAAAGGTATTCATCTATTTTTAATCCAATCTTTAATTTGGGTATATTTATTGAGTGTTAAGAAATAACTGTTTTCCTCAAAATCTCCGGTTACCGGCCGCTCTGTTGTTACTGCTTGGTATAAACCCAATTTTGTCTGACATCCATTCATTTTTTTTTCCTATGCTGTCTTCAATTTCAGTTTGGTTGTCGAGATCATCATTGAAAAATATTGAGCTTGTGTCTGCTGAACTATTTCTGTGTTTATTTGCCCATGCATTTGCACAAAAAAACCTGTGATACCAACAGGTCACAAGATGCTTTTTTTTAATGTATGATAATTTTTAGGTGATATTTCAATAGTTTGTTTTTCTATGCACTTCAAGACATGTTCAAGTGTGTTACAGATAAAGCATCCCCCACAGCATCTTCAACAATATCTGATATCAGTGGGCATTGTTTTCTTCCCCACTTATTTTCCTTTGTGTCGCCACAGTTACAATTATTTATATTTATTTTTGTTTACTGAAAAGCTCCATATTGGCTTCGTCTGATCAAAGTTCACAGTCTGAGTTTAAGTTCAATTTTTCCCAGCTTTACATGTTTACATTTGTGATAGTAGGACAGATAAGGGCTGGAATCACTTCCAAACTCTATTAACTGCACCCAAAGTAATCGGTTTCTGGACCCGCCAGGAAAGAGAAAAGTATAATTAGATATTCTGAGAAACTCAAGAAGCTGAGGTAAAACTTGACAAGATAAAGCAAAAAAAAAAAAAAAGATTGTAGTGCAGGAGTTTTGTTCCCTCACTTCTGAACTGATGTTCTTTCTCAGTTTCTAATTCCTCTTGCAACACCAGCTGCACTTATTGAAAGAACATCTTTGCCAAATGCAAACACATTTGCCTAAGTACAACATCCTTAATGAATAAGCCGATCACTCAATAACTGAAAACGAATGAACTGATTTTTGTTTGTCAAACTGGAGCCTGACCTGCGAGTTAATTAGTGTTCCTAAAGTGTTTACATAATCATCATTTGCCGCCACATAGTCAAATTACAGCTAAGGACAGGGACAGGATGAAAAGTTTTGCTTTTTGTCTGAAGGAAAAGGCAAACAAACAAACACAGTTTCAGGCATGAATGCCTTTTGTGTTTTTATCAAGGCCTCTGCTATATCCCATAGGAGAGGCCTTGATCTGAAATGTGCGGCTGTACAGACAGACAAACAGATCCATCCCCACCACCAGCGACCCCTCCAGCTGCAACAAAGCTCTTGTTTTTTTTATTTGTTTTTTAAATCGAGACATGTCCATAAACCAGAACAACAGGCCCAAAACATCAACTATTTAGGAAGAAAACTGTGACAAAATGCCAGTCGCAACACAAGGGCAAGAATCCAACAATAACGATAAGCCTTTAAAATATCCTCCTCCTCATTAGGTTGTTTCTTTTAGTGATGCGACGCCAGACCATTATTAAAAGAAAAATTGTGCTCTCATGTTTGCAATAACATCTGCAGAAGAGGCTTTAAAGCAACTATTAAAAATAGACAACTCCTAAAAGAATTGATGATCTTATGGATTAAAAAACGTCAATAAACTCTCAGTCTTTTATTTAAAACGCTTTATATGGTGCCAAATTTTGATTGTCATTTTGTAGTGCCTAATTAATACTTTTGCACTTTCCTCAGAAACGATATGATCCAAATGTACAGTGGTGAAATCTTCTAAAATAGCCCTTATGTATTATACTGTCAAAAAAACAATATCAAAAACAGATGATCCCAAATGGCCAAATGTGTAAAGTTGTGACACAGTAAAGGAGAAAAATAAGGTCAGATTTGCTTTTTGGTTGTTTGATTTGTCAGAAACCTCCGATAAATGGCTCAAGTTTGAAAAAGTCAAATTTTCCAACTTATCCTATTTTAATTCTTTTGCATCAGAGAGTAAGTGAATGGAAATAGTTACACAAACATGATAAAAATGAGTCCACTGAAGCAAATTAAGCATTCAGTTTGAGCTGAAATATGTAAAAAAATAAATAAATAAATCTGTGTGATGTTGGTGTCAAGCTGTTGTGGGGATTTCATTACATCACAGAAAAACCGAAGAGCCACTCTAACCGCTTTTATCAAACGTGAACCTTTGATTCTTTTGAAATAGCCATCAGAGTCCCTTTTCATGTGGTTATTTCCAAAAAAAAACAGTGAGTTTTTAAAATTTGCAGTCAGGCAGACAGACATCTGAGCATTTTCTCTTCTTTTGAAAACTTTTCGGGCACACGCAGGCAAAAAAACACGTGAGAAGAAATCTAAGAATGGCGAAAACATCCGTCAAACACCTGATAGAGGAAATAAGAGAGACAATTTCCTGCAGCTGATCATGAGCCGTTAAGCCACATTTACCAATCTGTGCTTTCTTCCCAGAGATTTGAAACAGCAGTAGGAACAAATTGAGCCTTTATTAGAGGCTGTAGACACAAAGTGCCCACAAATCCAATTCAATGTTGGTGTTTTTTTTGCTAAGCTGCTTGTTGTTCATCTCCAGGTCATCTTTTCACTGACTCACCATTGATGTCAAAGTTTTTTTTTTTATTTTAATTTGCTTTGTCAATTTTAATCTATCTCCCAGCTACTCAGACTAACTTATTTCAGATGTTCCAAGATCACATCTCAGACATTTCACTTGCATGTCTGAGGATATTAAAGGGACTCCTTCCATCTCTCCTTTCATGCATTGTGCTATATATGTTATATACTGTTTGTTGGAGTGAGACTTTAGATTTAGTTTTTTCTTAAGTGAACTGTTTTCAGGTGTCCCCTGCTTTTAAATGTTCTATATTAATAACATTTATTCTCTTATTCCTCATCGAATGGTTGCAAGCTGGAAAAAAGCTGCAGCTGCCAAAGTCCAAAGCCAAAAAAAATATATATATATTTTTTTTTCAGCTATCTGGAGGCTCTGGCTCCTTTGAGGAGAATATAAATTTTAAAAAATTAGAAATGTTTAAAAGACTCTTGCGCTCTATTGAATCTTCAGCTGGATGTGAGAGAAAAACAAACAATCCATATGAATCCGGACCAGCAGGCGCTTATTAGATTTTCTTCCTTCAATATGCATTTCAGAGACGCTGCAGCTGCTGCAAGCGGCCGACCGCAGCCACATCTGCTCGTGCTGCTGGACGGGCCGTGGAGGAAGGAGATTCGGGGAAAGTGGCGGACTCATTTTGCTCATCCCCTGGCTCCGCAAAAACACCTCCCAGTGTTTCCATGGCAACAGGAAGCAATCTGCTCTGGCGGCAGACGAAGCGTAATGCTCACGGAGCTCAAACTCCCCCCCTGCTTGATTTTTTTATTTATTTATTGTATTTTTCCAATCAGGCGTGCAGAAAAAGTTTGCGGAGTTTCACAGAAGCCAGGAGAGGAACCGCAAAGACAGAGAGAGAGAGAGAGAGAGAGAAAAAAAAGAAGCGAGGGACAGAAGATGGAGAGATGCTTAATGGCTTCCAGACTGTAAAAACAAGAATAAAACGTAAAAATAAAAAAACTACCATCAACTGTCTGGGTTTAATCTGGCCAAACTTCGTTCAAGGGCACATCCATAAAACGGTGAAGGAGAGCTGAAGACAACAGGAAAACATCCATTTGCTGCTCGTCATTGTCAAAATGACAAGAAGAGAAAGAGAAAAGACGAATGGAAAGCTGCAGTAGAGAACGATGACATTGTTTACAGGCCTAATGGATTGTGGTTTGAGCTTTTACCTGCGTTGTAATTCCCTTAAAGCCTCATTCGCTTAGTAAGTTGCAAAAAGGCAAGAAAAAACTAGCAGACCCAGATCAGTCCTGGATTTTTCCTGGTTTGTTTGTTTTGTTTTTTTTCCAAGGATGAATTTATGAATATTTAAATAACGCCACTCTTTGTATTTCGAGCTGTCTGCTTATCAGTAGCTGCAGAAATGCAATGATTAAAAACAATGAAGGTGCCTAACTCACACTTCAAAGAATTTCACTTCCATCTCAGCTGTGCTCCCACTTTGAAACCAGCAGCAGGGCAGATGGGCTGTGATTAATTAGTTTATGGTAGACAACATCTGGTAAAAATGTGCTCTACCATGTATTACTTTAAAAAAAAAAAAAAGTTATTGAAACCTTGGTGCAGAAAAAAAGATCACAGATTTGATCAAAATTCTAAAATCCAATTTCTCATCTCAACTGCAGTCAATAGTTTTCATTATAAGAGTACATGTTTGAAAATAGACTGTTGTCTGAGGCATCAGCCAAAGGATTCATCGGCTGCATGCAATGGGCTTCAGATAAAGAGACTATTATTTGGATTTCACTGAATGTAAGAGAAATGGTTAAGTCAATTTTTGTATTGTCTTAATCCCTTTTTTTCTCTTTGTAATTTTTTCTCATTACAAAGAGAAAAAAAGAAACAGAACCAAAGCTAAGATCAGGGATTTCCCTGTATGTCAGCTGAAAGAAAATCTTGCAGGTTTAAAGTTAAAGGGCCAGTGACGACGCCAGGTCAGAAACCTCCGTCCACTGGTGGGCCGGTCATAATTGAACCAAAAAATACATAAATAATCTGAGTTGATCGTGAACATCAATCGGTTGATTTCTTAAAGGACAGTGGGTTAGTCCAGATTTTTGTGCAAAATGACAGTTTTGTGCACAAACTGTGTGTTTGTGTAACTTTATAGCCTTTTTGTTTTGCTCTGAGGAGACTTTGTGTCCAATTTGGTGCCATTTTAGCTTGACATAAAGTTATAGTTTTCAGATCACAACTTTAAGTTACAAGCTGAATTATAGTTATTAATAACTGTAATGGCTTGTAGTTAGTATCATACAGTATTAGTGGAACATTTCCTTGCTGAAATGGGTGACTTATCATCATTTAACCATAGAACTTCTTCCAGTGAAATTCTGTTTTTCACACTTTAAGGAGCCACTTTGATGAGGAGCTCTTTATTTTACATATCTTACTATCGGCATAATTTAACTGTATCGTTCATAAAATAGTGAAAAGACGGTCTCTGCGACATCCACTTTCACTTGAAGATGGATAATTGTTACACTGTGGCCTCCTCTGCCAAAATGGAGGACTCTGAGCAGTGAAAGAGCGGTTCTGAAACAGCACAGCACAAACACATATGAACTCGGGTGTGTCGTGTGCCTTCGCGTATCATAAAAATAATCACAGCCAAAAAACCTCAGGGCCATTTTTTGTCAGTCCCAGTCCGCCCACAGCAAGACACGATGGCAGCAGCCTACCGGGTTTCAATTTCAACAGCAAAGCAGAGACTAATGACGGAAAGCCTCCATGCTCTCCTAGTCATACATCACTGTGCCTGAAAGTGCAAGAAATTCCCAACTGTATGAATAACCCAAACAGTGGTGTATGGCAGTGGCTTAGTGGTGCTCATAGGCTGCTGTGCTGCCTCTGGCATTGGGAACCCGTAGTGTGTGTGTGTGTGGCGAGTAAAATCGACTCATCCATTGGTTAAAAAAACAAAACTCAAGGCATCAGGAAATCAACCTTGGTCAAAGAGGACATCCTGTAAAAAGATAGAGTGGCTTTCATAACATGCAAAAGATTCCAAAAGATAGAGACGCAGCAGTCATTAAACATGACATTTTGTGTGAAATGTTGAAATAAAAAAAACTACCTGTGGTTTTAGTCTGGATGTTTTGTTTGTCACAATCAGCTGCCAGTTTGTAGATTTTTCCCATTAAACCTAATTTTCCGTGAAGCCTGAATAATTTTGGCTTCACAGAATCACACAGAGATAAATGGATCAATATGTCGACAAGATGAAGCAGTTGTGTAACGTCAATCGGTGAACAAAAAAAACAGATAAGTAAACGTGCACATAACTCTCCTCCTCGTTTGCATTTCACCACCAGACGGAATTAAGCTCTTGTTTGATGACCTCCTCACAACAAGCCTTCTGTCGGACTGCCGCCTCTAAGAGATCAACAAGAATCTCCCTCTTGAGGTTTTCTGCACACACGAGAGCAGAAAGCCTTCACCCTTCATCTCAGTTCTCCTCACACAGTCCTTGCATGCACTCCACGATGTATTTAAGTGTTCTCCTGTGGCCAGTTCTTCTCTGAACGCATCTGTCATTACTCTGCTGTTCCCCCTACCAATTTAATACTCTTTAATCCACTAGAAAGAGCTTCACCCGGTGCATCTCGCTAACACCAATTTCAGCTTTCCATATCTAATTAGACCCAGGGTGTCGATGAAACTGACTCCAGACGAATTGTGCTGTGGGAACCTTTGGTGTCTGAGGAGAGCAGCGAATTTCTGCTTTGCCAGAAGCAGAAGCTGATGAGGCAAGAAAAAGCTCTCCGAAACTGTCATTTCTTTACGCACGGCCTCAAAATGTTAATTAATAGCACGTGGATCACAATGGGCTGTTTGTGCGTGAAACTGGATTAAAAAATGAGTAAAAATAGTCGACATGACGCAGCCATTAATGGCTCCTTCATTAGAGACTGAAAGTTCACCGGTCTAGTGCGTAAAATCTTAAAATTGCGAAGCTGAGCAGGGAGAAGCACGTGGCCATTTGTTGCTTATTTCAACGCATTTTTCAACTATTTATGGGCTTTTCTCCGACGTCCAGAGACACGGGGGGCGGGGAGAGTTTACAGAGGCTCTACGGTGGATCATGTTTTTGTTCCGCGCCAACACGGGAGTCATGCGTTTTCCCCCAGCTCGGTTGTTGCGCTGTGGATCAAAGAGGCGCATCAAGAGGCAACATTTCATGCTGTAAAGCGGTAAAAAGAAACATGTGTTCGTTTCTTTACAGTTGCGTTGCGATGCCTCCTTTTGCGCGCTGCAGGCGCTGGCTGTGGATGCATTTTACGCACGAACAGCAGCCCAGTGGGAAAGTGCGTGTCCATTAGACACACGCGCACACGCAAATGCGCACACTTATTCGTCCAGCAGCAACAGGCTTGAAGAGTTTCAAAGCTTGGAATCGGCACAAAAAGGCAACTAAGCCGCATCTTACACACTTTTTTTCTCTCTCTCTACTTTTAAAAATGGCTCTTACCTTACAATGATGTACATGACCAGCACGTTTCCCACCAGCCCCACCATGCAAACTATGGAGTAAACAGCAGTGATAATGATGGCGATGATGACGGGGTTGGCGTCTCCGTCCAGGCTCCGGGACACGCCGTCGTCCCCGCTCCCGTCGCCGCCGCATCGCATCTCCGCGAAGCTGCCGTTGTCGGCGAAGTTCCGGCAGATGCTGCCGTTCTGGCCGAAGAACGGGAGCTGGCCCCGGAGGTCTGAGCTGTTAGCGGCGCTCTCCATGGCCCTTCGCCCCTCTGCGGACTCGGGAGGCTGCGCGGTGAGCCTGGCTGGGTGTTGCTTGTGCCGCGTGCGCCCCGCACGCAGGACGAGTCCAGAGCCGCGCCGCGACGTGCTGTAGAAATGCGCTGTGAGGGTAGAGAAGGGGTGAGTCCACTGGCGACCCTCTCGTGGCACTGTAACGCCGCGTGGGAGCAGACAGGAAGCGTGGAAGTGACTAAATTTTTCGCTCTTCCTTTATTTATTTATTTTTTTCCCCAAGCGCCGCGTCTCTCCGTGTGAGCCTCCTCCGTTCATGTCCCTCTTTTAGCTCACAAATCAGCACTTCAGTGGTTCCTCCTCTCTGTGCTTGCATCCCGACCTTCTCTCTTTTCTATTTTCTACTCAGATCATATTTTCTTTTTTCCTTTCTGAAGACTTGACCTTCCCTTCCAGACCTCCTATAGCTATCGCAACTCGGAACATATTCAAAAAGTTATTTTACTTCAACCAGTTAGTTCAGAAAGTGAAACGTGTGGCATAGGCTCACTAACTGAAATGCATCTTAATTACTCTTTATTTTGGTTGTCGAATGAACAACCAAATTCAAATGAACAAGATCACACAAAGCCAACAATAAATAAATTAATAAAATGACTCATTTTGGACCTTCTTTGGTATGAATTTCTGTGTGAGTGCAGCATGGCATGGAGGCGATCCACCCGTGTCACTGGATGGAAAACAAGATCACCCTGTAATATCAGTTTTTGTGTCTATTATCTTGCTCTTGACAATATTCCACAAATACTCCACAATTCATTGCAATGCAGCAGTAATACATTCAAGTCAGTACAAAAACGTTACTTCATTCTATGCTCTGCAGACACTCTGTCTGCACTGATGAAAATGAAGTTAGTTTGTCACGCTGAATCCTTAAGAGTCACTGCCAGCACAGGGCAAAACACGCCTATTTTCTGAGAAATGAAGTTATAATCATTTGACCACTAGGGGGCGTTCGCTGGATGTCAGGCTCTGGTCCCAAAACGATCCTGTGATCTTCCAGCGAGGGGGAAAAAAAGAAGACATGACACCAGAGTGCAGTGTTATATTGATATAAAAGTAACACAATGTTGTTGGTCAAGACTGAACTGCAATATGTTTAAACTTCAACTCTTGAACATGTTGGTTTGCGTATGTTAAGATGTTTTGAGAAGTTCTCTTTGGCGGCAGACCCTCGTGTTTTGTTGTGCGCTTCACGCACCATGTAAGACGGAAAGGTCTGGAAGGTTCTTACTGGCAGGAACCACCGTAATATTTTCAAGTCTGAAGTCAAATTGGGATCAAAGAATCATCCGCTTTTCGTCCTGACCCTCCTGAGACTATCCATCGGTTTCCTCTGACCGAAGCCGACTCGTCAGCCGTCTGCTGCAGCGAAGGTCGCCTTTGCTCCGAAGCTTTCAACCGAGTCCCACTTTTAAAGATGAAAGATGTCAGTTCAAGAACGGATCAGTCAGTGTAGCGTATTTCAATCCGGTTTTAAGAGTCTGTTTCCACTTTCTTATTAAAAGAAAGACTTCAAGAACGAAGACACCTGTTTGTCGTGTTTTTTAACTGGGCACTCAAATAGCTCAAGATAATTTTATTAGATATTTTTATAGTTTTTTTGTGTCACGTTGTCCTTTACACCAACGTTCTTTGGCATCTAAAACTGTTTTGCAAATTTGCACATACTGCCAACAGCAACATTTAAATCTCGAGGACAAATCATTCCTGATATATTAATTAGACTTCCTTTTTTACTAAATAGGTGTTTACCCACGTTTCTTTTTTCACCTTTTCAAAACATCTATTTATTTTTCTTTCTGCTCATTCAATGATTTTGTTAAAGCTACGGTTCTTTCTTATTTACATTTTTTATTTTACCTGTCAACCATATGCAGTGAAAAGGTAGACAGGGAGAAAAAAATTCAATGTACCACTCTGAAGGAAGTTTGCACGACGAGGTTGAAGGGGATTTTACAACTCTCCTTGAACTGCTCCATAAACGTGGAAAAAAAAAGAAAAAGTTTTCATCAGCTTTCTTGTGTAAGATAGCTACGGTGTTGCCTGTGAGCAGGATGAGACGTGAGCGCAGACCTTCAGCTAATAAAAAAAAAACCCATAAGCACACGACAACGAATGATGACATGCCCGGCAACAATGGATCTGGGTGTTAGGAGGAGGAGGACAAGATGACTGAACTTGGATGAGTCGGTGCCAACGGAAATAGCGGCACATCGCCGTCACAATCCTTTACGAAGGGAGGTAGCGTGCAGAAATGCGTCTTGTAACTCTTGCTCTCTGTAGTTGTCACATTAAAAGAACCTGTGCTGCAGTCCAGTTCTTTGATGCCGTACAAAGAGACTGCGATTTATTAGTACATGTACTTACGTGCAGGAGGCGTCCGATGCTGACCCCCGTTTTTTAATCCTGCACAGTTCAACGTGGAATATTTAGGTGAATAAATATTTGCAACTTAGTCCAAGGCTACACTTGGCTGCAAGCCATTTAAGACAAAAATGTTGCAGGTGTCATCCTTCTGCTGTCTGTGTCCCCACCTGTGCACCCCAGGGACAAACCTGCAGGCAGAGCATTAGATCCAATAATATCATTGTTGGGACAATGCTGTGACATTTCAGTGGGAGTTGCATTGTTTATCTGGCAGTGGCTTATATTTTCAGGTCATTTCAATACGCCTGACACACCTGTGACAGGCTGGGTGATGTGATGTTGAAATTGTAAATGCTGCAGTGCTAAATATGCAGACAGATAATGCGCGTTATTCTGCAAAATGGGATTGCTCCATTGAATGCCATCGAAATAAAATGAATCTCCAGAGAGGAATGTGAACAAGATGAAAGCAAAGACTGTTCAAGGTGGCCCAAATTGTTTGTCGGTACTTACAAATATGTTGCCTTTATTTTGGTTATAGAGCTCTCTTTTAAAAATCACCCAGCATATTTGATACAAACATTGAAAATGAAGATTGGGTTTTATCATCGTAACAGATCCTGTTTCTCTCTCGAAGCCTGAAGAAAATTCTCCAGTTGCCCACGTTCTTCCCACTCCTGGATGATGGAGATGTTTTATACATGAATGCTTCCACCAGATGTCATCAATCAAAGAATCGTTCTTGTGTCGTTGTGCTCAAGGGTCGTAACAGGTAGCAGGCGTGTTACACGTCATTGCGAGTTGTATGCAAAAGCCGAACGGCCTCCTTTAAGCATACAGAGAAACAAAACTCTGCTCGGCTCCAACCTACTTAAACTCTCTCCTCCATCTCTGTCACCTCCTATTGCTGAAGATCCAGTAACATTTTTCCTGTGCATGCTCCACATGTTCAAACAATCAGCGTAATTGCTCCTATGACATGGAATCAGCTGCAGTCTGAACTCCAGATGTCGGATTGATTTCGTTGAACTTATTTCGAGCGGTTCTTGACACATGCAGTGCGATTCGATCAACCAGTGTCACTGCTTTTAAACCGATTTGTAATTTGTTTCAAACTTGTGCGTATGTTTTAGTTTGTTTTACTTTTGTGCAACCGGGTTGCAGATTTTTACCTGGTTAAATAAAGGAAATAAGAAAAAGTGAAACAACTGGATGCAAAAAAGTTATTTCAAGGATTTAATAAATAAAAATGTTAAGTACCAGAGTGAAACAAAGGACAATGTGTCTTAGGTCGTGTTGGCTCCTCCTGGACCCCCCCTCTCTTGTCCTTAAAGACGTTACTGTTCATCAACTTCAGACATTTTTCTCACCGGCTCGTCCAGCTGCCCACTCCTGATTTTTCTGTACAAACTGTACCGGCTGCAGTCATGGTCAGGTAGAAGCACTGAAGGGAAAAATCTATGAGCCCTTCAGAGAGAATTATTGATCAAGATTACTTTTAACAGAGGAATGAAATACAGTCTGGCTCGCTGGAAGCAAAATATAAAGAAATGGGACTTGATTCAAATTCTCTGCACTGGGTGTCCAAAGTTCATGAAGGAAAGTTTTCATCAGATTAGTGCTGATGTGGTCTCATTTAACGACACTTTAAAGCTGCTACGTTTGTGTGTTTCTCTGGGATTTTATGCAACCAACACAAAGTGTCTCAGTTTTATGTATTTATTCGTTCTCATCTTTAAATAGCTGGAAATAATTGTTGTGTCAATCTTCCAGACCACATATGTCAAAGTCAAGGCCCGCGGGCCGGATCCGGCCCGCGAATTAATTATCTGTGGCCCCCAGGATGATATTTAATTACTCTTAGAACCGGCCCACAGGCCACAGCTGCCCACTGGCATTTTGCACGCACCAACACTACATTCCCCACAATGCATCAGTAGCCCGCGAAGTCACTGAAGCACGAGCAGCTTCATCAGCAATCAGAGCAGAGATCAACTTTCAGCCGCCCTCTTCAAAAATAGCTAAACGTTTAATGGACGCTGAGAACAAGGGGTTTCAGGCCTGGTGGGAGGCAGACAGTGATGTCCACTTTCAGTAATGAGTAATCTAATGCGTTTCTATTTCAAATCAGGTCGTCAGACTACAGTTACTTATCTAAACCACTTTGTGACTATTTTCTTTTGTCATTTTATTTCCTCTACGCCTCTTGCGGAGTGACCGCAGTTTCAATGCGACACTGTCAGCAGCGACAGAAACAATGGAGGGAGATGCGCATTTTGTTGCTGGAAAGGAACTATTTTGAGTTTCGGTCGCCAATTCCATTTATTGCGGCTTCGGGCTTGTTTTTTCTTTCTAAAGTCGCTTGTAGATTTAATGAGTCGCGGGTTGCGGTTTTTGGGCTTAATAAGCGACATAAACCCTAGAATTTTTCTGTCATCCAGTTCGTTTCAGTCCACCATTTCCCGGATGATCCGTCCCACTGTGTCTTTGTTAATGTCAAGTTAATATATTACCTCTGAATGACGTCAAGCTTCGCATTGCGCTCCATAAAACCGCAAACATCGAGACTAATGTAAACAGCGCAATAAACGTGAAAACACCTACAAATGAACAAGTGTATTATTGCTTTATTCATTTCATAATTAAATAATATACACTGTGTTAGGTCTTGGTTCAATGGGCTATGTGCAATCATTTCAATATATTTTAATAAACGTTGAATCAGTCTGGCCCTCGGCTTGTAGCAAATTTGGTTTTTTGGCCCTTGGTGTGTTTGACTTTGACATCCCTGCTCCAGACTGTTTAGGTCTTCTGGTTCTGGTCTGCTCTGGCATCCCCAGAACCAAAGCCAAACATGCGGAAGCAGCATTCAGCTTCTATGCACCAAATATCTGGAACAAACTTACAGAAAAGTGCAAAACTGCTGAAACACTGAGTTCCTTTAAATCTAGAGTATAAAAAACCCACCTGTTTAGAGTTGCTTTTATACCTTAATAAATGAAACACTAACCAACATTTTGATGTGTAATGGCGGCACTTGGAAAGATTCAATGTTTCAGTTGTTGCCTTTTTATGTTGTAAAGCTCTTTGAACTGCCTTGTTGCTGAAATGAGTTATGCAAACAAACCTGATCGATTGATTGATTAAGGAGTTTTCTTCTGCCATTAGTGAAATCTTACAATGCTCCCTCTCCCTGCCAAAGAAAAGCATTAGGACTCTGTCATGTCACATCACAGGGTTGTAGTGAGGGGGTAAATACAAATGGATAGCATGCTTTTTTTTTTTATACTTCAGAAAAGATCTTGTAAATCACATCTCCTTTTTGTTTCCGCTTCTCAAGAATGTATTGTTTTACGCTTTTCTGGCACATGAAAGAGCAATAACGTATTGGAGTCGCACAAGGCCAAAATAGCAAGACGGTCTAAGGTAATTATTAGTTTGAAAAGCTGCGTCGCAAACTGAAAAAAGGAAAACAACACTTAGGAAAAAGACGGCACTTTTTCTAGAGGCAGGTGTGGCATTCACAAATTCGACTAATTGTGACGAGGGAGAGAAATGAAACTGAATCTAGGAAATAAAACATGCCAAACAAAACAAACCTACGGCTACGGAGGAACAATTTGTTCAAACGTAGCAAAGCTAATGCAGAAAAGGTTGCTGTTTCGCTGCGGCTGCTCTACAATACTCTGTCTTTGATGGCTGAAATAAAAGCACCTGAGCGACTGGAGGGCTTCTCTCTGAATGACCTTTTCAGTCAGCTCTCACACCGGCTGTGTGTTCGCACTGATAAGTGCGGTGGAGGTGCTTCACTGAGAGGTGTTACAAGTCATATATAAAATATATATATAAAAACAGATGGTGGCAGCATTTCAGATATATCAGCACCGCTTTTATCAGCTCTGGTTGAGGAGTCCAGTTGCATCGTGTTCTGACCATTTAGACCTTTTCCTCCTCATCATTCCCACTCTGATCATTTTTTTCCGCACTGATTATCCAAACCCGAAAACACTGAAGCACATGAGTACAAAACCTTGAAGAGCATAAAATGAGAAAAATAAATCAAGAGCTCTACATTCAGGCTTTGACAGAAGAAACTGTAAAAAGAAAATTGTAAAAAAAAAAAATCACCAGTGTGTGTAAACAGTGCTAAAGTAAAAGAAAAGCATTACAGTAATATATCACTGAATGCAATTTACATAACCATTGAGAGCAGTAGCAACAAAGTCCAGAAATAATTTGAAAAGTTGTCCACCAGGACCACTTAACTTCCTATTTAATGTATTTGCATTAAAATAGAAGCGCTCGACAAAGGAGTGTAACTCAGCATAATCCAAAAAGAATTGATTTTAATCAAGGTAATGTTCCCGCTCGCCTCGTTACAGAGCGGCTGTAAATGGGCAAAGAGTATTAAATGAAACTTTCCGGCATTATTATTGCTGCCACTGACGTAATAATGCTGATGCTGTTGTTTAATGATTGCTTTCATTTAGAAATCTGACGAATCAGAAACAAAAATCCTGTAATTAAGCAGTACACTGCTTCCCGTGGATTGAGTACGTTTTGTTATGTAGATCTTAGCTGTGCTGTTTTAATAAATATTGTTCCACACACAAACATCACCTGGCATTTTTTTTTAAATCAGGTTTTGCTTCCAATAAGCCAGTCTTGACTCTTTTTGGCTCTCTTGAGTGTTTTTTTTTTTTCAAAGACGTCCCCTGCTTTTCACCATTTGCAAATAATTCTCAGCCATGAGTCAGTCAGCTATGAAAGGTTCATGTGGGATCAGTCCCGTCTGTCTGCAGTCAGCATGCCGCCATTATTTTAAAAACTGCTTTTTAGTCCGTTTTTCCAGCAGCCTGCAAGAAAAGACGGGTTATTCTCATTTCTCCCGCTGAGGAAACTATTGTTATGTAAATGTCATGGACAACTTCTCAGCAGCTAAAACAAAATTATACCAGATTTACATGGAGGCCACTGAGTAAAGCACGCATTTGTTCAGCGCGCTTGTCTGGAGAACTTCGGATACCATGAAAACTTAACCCACGTGTTTCGGTAAAGTTGTCACTTTTTTTCACGTATTCGCATAAAAATAATAGTATGGTGAAACGCGGATCGACGTCACAGAGGGGTCTGTGTGAGTGGAGGCGGAAATGACGTCACCAGAGATGCTGGAGGAGGAAGCAGACACTGAGGAGAAGGCGGAAGCTCGAGATGTTTGGACTCCTGTATTGCCGTTTGTTGAGCTTCTGAGGAGGAACGCTGAGATGGGGATATCCAAGGCAGGCTAAAATCAACACAGCAGTACCTTAGTTCAGCGTGTATCACCTCCAGTGTGACTTCTCTCTAAGTCGAGCTTCAGACTGCCTCTCTGTTGAACAGAGCCCTGCTTTTAAAGCCACAGGCTCCGCCCACAGGAAGTCAAATCAAGAAAACAAAACAAAAACTAAGCAATTACTCCTAACTCAAATAAATTCTTAAAGTATACAAAATAATTAATAAGAGAAAAACAAAAACAAAACAAAATCCAAAAAATACAACACTCAGTGTTCTGATGACGTCACCACATCACGCAACTCTCTCCCGGTGCGTCACAATCCGGAAACAATAATGCCAATCGAAAATAAAGCCGGGAAAATGTTTGAAAATGACAGATGAGGATTAATGTGAACTGAAGCGGGAACACCGCGTGTGACCCACGATGAACCGCGCCAGTCCACGCTGCAGCAAAACGTAAGTTAGCGATTGTGTGTGTTTGCGTGTTAACGCGACTCTTTAATTAGGTCCTAATCGTGACGCTCCTCCTCACAGTAACGAGTAACTAAACCACACATTGAATATGAATCGGAGTAAAAGTATGCAATTCAGTTCGGAAATATAGTGAAGTAAAAGTGAAAGTTATCAAAAATTTCCATATTCGAGGAAAGTATGAAGTACTCCAAAATATACTTAAGTAGTGAAGTATTTTTACTTCGTTACTATACAACACTGCTTACTGCACACTCTACCATCAAAATAACTTAATGTAAAACATTTCAAAGGGTGTATGGAACTTTTTTCCCCCTTTCTATCTTTGAAAAGTGTTTATTCTCTCCAGCTGAGGAATATGAGAAAGCCTTTGTTGCACTGAGTTTTGAATTGCGACTCTGGCTTGTTTGCTAAGTGCTTGGAGACGGGAGCCTTTTTTTCTGTTGCCATGCTAACAATGAATGCTATAACTCTGAGCAAAATAAAAGCATCTTTGCATGCCTGACAGGTGGTTGTTAACCCTGCAATCATGTCCTTTTCTCTCTTTTTTTCTGTAGAGTAAATCAAAAGAACAACACATCTGCATTGACAAGCGGTGAAGTAATCAGGCATTTTGTTTTCTGTTTGAAGGAAAATCATTTTCTTCAAATGTGCCTTGTTTTGAAGACGTATGTTGACAGGCAAGTTGAAAATACATGACGAGTATTTTTTCGGCTTAAGGTAAAAAAAGAAAAACAACAAACCCTCAGCACTCTGAGCTTGATGTGATTTACCGCCTTGAGTGACATTTCCTCTCTTTTCTCATTTCCTGTCGGTGCTGTGCAGGACCGTCAAATTATTTGAACAAAAGCTCAGAAAAAAAACCCAAAAAAACCTTGGAGTGGTCGTGTTCTGAGACTGGAAACGGGTTTAGTCTAAACTCTGCTGGATTGCCTGGTGAAGAATAATTACAGCTGCAGTGTGTTTCACGCATAACAGGTTTGTCGCGTTTGAATGGTGAGCTGTTCTGCTTTCAGCGGCTGAAAGAACAGGCCGAACAAATACAGCAGGACAGTTTTTTGTTTTCTAAGAGTAATGAGTTTTAAAGCTCATTACTCATCCAAAATACATAAACAAAATACATAAACTAGTCTGCAAAATTAAGGGCTATGAGTTCTTTTCTTTTTTGCTTGCTAAAAACCCAACATAAAGACTAAAACAAATATTTTGAAGACTAAGACTAAAACGAATATGATTTAGTCTTCTCTCTAGTGTTAATTTGCATTTGCAACACGCGCAAAATCACTTTGAATTCTTTTGATCACTGCAAATGTTTTCAGGATTGTAGCAAATTAGAAGATGCATCGTTCGCATTTCGTTTCTGTACATTGCTCTGGTTTAAATTTGCAGTAAATGATGACTTGTGGCGGGGAAAAGGAAGCGGTTTTCAAAGCTGACAGCTTTGGTCTTTGATTCTGTCACTTCTGACAGATTTAATCTTGCCCTAAGGAACTAATCTAATCTCCTGGTGTGGTGATTTGCTTGACATAATATACATTTTTCAAGGCACCATGACACGCTGAACAGAGACCTCCAGCTGTTAAGCAGTGCTACGTGAAATATTTAGCCTGCTATTGTTGTGAAAAACATCATGTAATCTAAACCAATAGACCAAAAACGTGCAAGCACACGAGCAGAAAATCAGCCAACACAAAGCAATCAGACTTTACGTTTTTTTATTCTTTTTTAGCACTAAAAAAAGAGACGCTTACCATCACAGACTAGAAGTGAAAACGGGGCCCCAAGGCTATACAGCGAATCATTAACAACGAAAAGATTCGTTGCTTATGATCTCAAAACACGCCCAGTGGTCATTCGACGTCCTGCGTCACCGAAATCTCTATTTCCTTGGAGATGGGAGTGAGGAGATGATTCGGTTTCTGTATCTGTTACAAATACAAAGGCCTTTGTGTGAAAGTGTGTACAGAATGTAATGTGTGTACTTGACCTTGGTAAGCGTCTCTATACCCTGCTACAAAAATAAATAAAATCTTTTGCCAAGTAAAATTCAAACCCAACAATCCAAAACATATTCTTCTGTTTAATTCCTTTAACTTTATTAACTGTGTTTGATTTATAAAGTTGGTACAATAAAGTCTAAATTCAGGTGTTGGTAGTTATATTATCAATGGGGCCACATGAGAAACTGAGGTAAAATGGCAACATTCACTGTATTTTTTTAAAAAGAGCAGTAGTTGGTCTTGTTCTAACAAGCTACTAAAACTGTTGATGTTAAGGTTTTTCCTCTTGATGGTTACTGAGTCCTAACTTTGAGTTCGGCTTTATTATTTTTCTACTGGGAAGATGAGTTTCGTTTCGCGGTGGAGAACGTTTTTTTGGTTTTTGTATTCTCGCCTTTGCTTCTCCGTCGTCCCGTTTCAGGCAAACAGCCAGAACGCTGAGTCATTGCTTGGCTCCAGAACCTGATATTTGAACAATTTCTGACATTTCCTTAAAAGCTTCTTTCATGTATTCTTCTCTCCATTTTACATTGATTTTACTGCTCAGTTTGTCAGGAATCTCTTATTACTTTCCATCTTTCTCAGCCCGTTTAGAATCTATTTTCTATAATCAGCAATCTCTCAAAAAATATCACTTAGTTGGAGTCAGCTTTGCAAGCATGACGCTGTTCTAGTTTAGACGTCCCTAAATCCCCGGATGCCCACTGGCACCATTGATCCTGGCTTTTCACCGTTGTATTTTCGGAACCCTTTTTATGTCTGAAGCAACTTTTATTCCTTCATTTTGATTTTAATTGTACTGTCGTGTTTAATTTAGAAACTGAGGCCTTTAGAGTCTGACATGCAGTTGGTTCTTTGGCTTTTCTGAAACCATTTAAAGGCCTGACCCCGGTATGGATTTGTTGGACATCCACTTGTAGAGAGACCGACAATCATCTGAAATGTTTTCCACTTGCAAGTAATACTTACCATTTTAGAATAAGATTATTTTAAAACTTAGATGTCTTAATAATTCTCCATGAACTGAGAGCCAGCCGCTGCTGCTTCTTAAGTCGTTGCTGATATCTTTTTCTCTCCGACCTTGATTCCTGGTGGCAAAGAGACGAGCGTAGTGGGATCACGACTAGCACCAAGGTTTCATAGCAACTGTTCAACCACCATTCTTTGTCCTTTATATTGACAAAAACATGTGTGGCACATAAACATATTTTTATATAATTATTTTTGCACTTGTGGACCTGTGATTTAAGAAAAGAATTGATCTAAGTCATTGACTTGCAACATTCATTCCTCCTGAACGACAGTAGATAAAACTGCATGCTGAGCATGCATGTAGTGACAGTGGAAAAAAAAAACATCTGTCTTCCACCTCCAGCAGAACATGGCTGAGTACAAGCAGATGGAGCTTCAAGAGGACTGAGCAGATGCAGAAAAACGAAACAAAAGAAATTAAGCATTTATGGTGATTGAATAGTTTTCATATTAGATTATTAATAGGTTTTATTATTTATGGTGCTGTTGAGTTAAGTATTACATTTCATTTTAAAATATTTTTAATTTTTTTTTTTTTTTCTTCTTACAGTACCATTGCAGAGATCCGAATGTTTCTCTGGAAGTACTGCAAAGTAGTATTGACGAGGCATTCCAGCTAAGCCTGGAAAGCCTTGAAAAAAGAGGAAGGCAGCTCAGGGCTGCAGAAGTTGAAATATCTCCAGACCGAACTCAAGGCTGCAGAAAAGAAGTTCAGTAATCTTCAGAAGGAACTAGAGATGATAAAAGAAGAACTTGTTGCTGCTCACAGTGAAATAGAAGAGCTACAAGACTGTGCTGCCTTTTATACTTATGGTAGGCATATTTATAGTACATCATGTTCATTATAGGTTTTATTTCTCTTTTATATTTTAATCTTAATTAACATATTATATAGTGGTATATCATGAGGTATTTGTAGTGTATATAGAAAGTATTTTTTTGGTTCTTGGATGGTTTGTTTTTTCTTGTTTTTTTCTCAAAATCTGTAATGTTTGTACTCCAACCTGCTATATTACTAGATTCAGTTGGAATAGTTATATTTGTGTTGATATTGTTTCTTTATGCTGAAATCTTTCAGAAAAAATGATGCAGCAACCCAGGTCCCACACGAGGAAGACATCCAAGAAGAAGATGTCCAGGACATGAGCTGGATTTCTGAAAATGTATTTTGTTTTCTTTTAAATTCATAATTTTTGTTTAAATTTATATCATTTTAATTTTGTTTTAGAAAATGTTTATATTAAAAGAGTTATAATTTTTTGAATGGATTCGTTTTACATTTTTTTGACACAAAGCAAGATGACCCCTCTAAAGTTAAAAGTACTTTAATGTGAAAAAAGAAATTAAGCATTTACAGTGATTGAATAGTTTTCATATTAGATTTTTAATAGGTTTTATTATTTATGGTGCTGTTGAGTTAAGTATTACATTTCATTTTAAAATATTTTTAAATTTTTTTTTTTTTCTTCTTACAGTACCATTGCAGAGATCCGAATGTTTCTTGGGAAGTACTGCAAAGTAGTATTCACGGGGCATTCCAGCTAAGCCTGGAAAGCCTTGAAAAAAGAGGAAGGCAGCTCAGGGCTGCAGAAAAATATCTCCAGACCGAACTCAAGGCTGCAGAAAAGAAGTCCAGTAATCTTCAGAAGGAACTAGAGATGATAAAAGAAGAACTGGTTGCTGCTCACAGTGAAATAGAAGAGCTACAAGACTGTGCTGCCTTTTATACTTATGGTAGGCATATTTATAGTACATCATGTTCACTATAGGTTTTATTTCTCTTTTATATTTTAATCTTTATTAACATATGATGTAGTGGTATATCATGAGGTATTTGTAGTGTATATAGAAAGTATTTTTTGGTTCTTGGATGGTTTGTTTTTTCTTGTTTTGTTTTTTTCTCAAAATCTGTAATGTTTGTACTCCAACCTGCTATATTACTAGATTCAGTTGGAATAGTTATATTTGTTTTGATATTGTTTCTTTAAGCTAAAATCTTTAAGAAAAAAAATGATGCAGCAACCAAGGTCCCACACGAGGAAGACATCCAAGAAGATGTCCAGGACATGAGCTGGATTTCTTAAAATTTATTTTGCTTTCTTTTAAGTTCATAATTTTTGTAAATGGAAAAATAAGGAAATGTTTATATTAAGAGTTATAATTTTGTGAATGGATTCATTTTACATTTTTTTAACATAAAGCAAGATGACCCCTCTAAGGTTAAAGGTAGTTTAATGTGAATTTGAGTTAAAAGTTTCAGGGAAGGACCAAGTGGGATATTAACAGACTGAATTAAGTTTGGTATAAATGTTGATGTCACACAACTCTGTTGTGGTTTTGACAGATATTAGTTAGAAGGAAAGGTTTTATTTATTTTGTTTCTATTTTTACTGTTGAACAACAGGATGATGGCTAAAGAATAGTGTTTGCAAGACCAACAACATGGTGGTTTTGGCATCTATTGTGCAGACGATGCAGAATTTGATGTACTGCAGCAACCAGAGTTGAATTTGGAGTGTTTACTGTATTGGTTTTGTAGTTTTAACATGGTTCTTGGGGTAATTTACTGACCACCACTAAATCCTCTGACACTATTTAAAAAGCATGTGGACTAAAATTGTATACAATTATTTTGACTACCGTAGAAGACTGTGTGCGTCTAACATGCACCGATTTCAGATTTCTCATCAATTGAATCTTCCTCGGTCAGAAGGAATAGGTAAACTCCACCGGTGTTACTGATAAAACAGCAGCAGGTAGATGGGAGATGATGTTACGGACAATGATGAGGTGGAGTTTCCACATTCTTGTTGTCTTTGTAAAACTTTTCTCACATTCTCCACATGTTGGTCATAATCTTTGCTAAAAACTAAAACATCATCGAGGTAGGGCATACATATCTCATCCCTGAGATCTTCAAGACAACCTTCCATATGTGACCGCTTCCCATACACGTCCCGATGCCAGTTGGTTGGATTTTCTGCTGTTCATTGTAATGAGTGTTCAATAAGAAAAATACAGCGAACCGTCGCTGTAACGCGGTTGACCTTTCACAGCCCCGCTGCTTCGCCGACTTTCTTTCATAGCAGCGCATTGGATTACTCATTACTGAAAAAAGTGGTTCGAAATCGGTAACGCGTTACTTTGTAACTCTGTAGAAAATGTTTTAATTTCACTTCAGGTGCAATGGCTTGGATCACTGCTTCAACGATCTCTCCCTCATCGTATCCTTTTTTCAGTCTTCGTTCCATTTGTCTTTCAAGACTAGTGAAGTTCAGTTCATCCTTTTGGACAAATCGCTGATTTGTCCAAAATCGCTGATTTGTCCAATAATTCGGAAATCCTTTCTGTACATTGGATGCAAATGTACTTGCTTTTTGACTTGCGATGACTCTTTCAGAACTTGGTGCGCTGCTTGATATTTGCGGTGGTAAAACTAAAGGTGTAGTACCGATTTGTACCAGCAGAGGTTGCTCATCTACCACTTGCAGCAGCGTAGTCTGACGCAGCACCTGATAAAACATCAATTAAATCTTTAGTGGTCAATAACACTGATAATCCATTGTCCTCTAAAGAAGAGATGTCTTCGCTTTCCAACTGAATAAGCATTTTTCTGATTAACCGACATGGCGACTTCACCTCTTCGCTCAGCTGCAGGCTTCGCGCTTCAGTTAGGCCCGAAGCGGACCTCGGTCTCATCCAGTGACAAAGTAACCAGCTTCTTCTTAATAAAGACAAATAAATTTTCCCACTCACTGTCCATGATGCTTCGTCTTTGGTTGACTCGCCTCTTGGAAAGATTCATGTCCGTTTCTTCATTGATTGTTTTTCTTTTGCAGTCGTGTCGTCTGGCTAGCCGCATAGCCACTTAGCATAGCCGCTTAGCATAGCGGCCAGCACGTTCTTGTTGCTTCGCCGAGACGTAGTTCCTCTTCATACAAAAAAAAAAAAAACACTTCTCATTGCAGAAAACATTTTCTGAAGCGGGCGGAAACGCAAAAATGTATGTTGCACACTTGAAAAGGACTAAAGAAGCTCATACAGATTTTCGCTTTTGTGCAACAATCGACGGTTCGCGCATATGGCGTGAGTCTTTTTCTCTTTTCGTCATGACCTTTCAACTCCCATCATGCATGGTGTTCTTCTTAAAGGGGTATTATCATGACAGAAATTTATGAAATAAAAAAATAAAGTAGCTTGAGCACATATTTAGCCATAAACCACATGAATTATTCTAACTAAATACTAAATAAATAAATGTTCCCAATAAGATAATTATACCTATTAATTTAACACTATAATTTTCTTAACATATTTTCAGGGCGCTACATATTTAAAGAAAAGCATCTTAAATTAAAAAAAAATAATTTTGAAATTACACCCATAGCCTTAGAATAACATAATCTCATTTTTCAGATTGCTCTGGTTTAAATTTGCACTAAATGATGACCTGGAGTGGGGAAAAGGAAGCGGTTTTCAAAGCTGACAGCTTTAGCCTTTGATTCTGTCAGTTCTGACAGATTTAATCTTGCCCTAAGGAACTAATCTAATCTCCTGGTGTGGTGATTTGCTTGACATAATATACATTTTCCAAGGCACCATGACACGCTGAACAGAGACCTCCAACTATAAAGCAGTGCTGCGTGAAACATTTAGCCTGCTCCAAAAATAAATAAATAAATAAATCTTTTGCCAAGTAAAATTCAAACTTAGATGTCTTAATAATTCTCCATGAACTGAGAGGCAGCCGCTGCTGCTTCTTAAGTCGTTGCTGATATCTTTTTCTCTCCGACCTTGATTCCTGGTGGCAAAGAGACGAGCGTAGTGGGATCACGACTAGCACCAAAGTTTCATAGCAACTGTTCAACCACCATTCTTTGTCTTTTATATTGACAAAAACATATGTGGTACATAAATATATATTTTCATATAATTATTTTTGCACTTGTGGACCTGTGACTTAAGAAAATAATTTATCTAAGTCATTGACTGGCAACATTCATTCCTCGTGAATGAATGTTGCCAGTTTAATGCATGTTTGGGCATGCAGTTTAATGCATGCCCAAACAGTAATGCATTCAGTTTAATGCATTTCAGTTTGATGAGAAGAAGTGCAGAGAATGGTACAGTCAACAGTCCTTAAATAAAGTAAGAAAAGGGGCAAGGGGTATAGTTGTTTCTCGTGTCCATTCTGTCACATATGGATATAAAAAAAAAGCTCAAATAAATCATAGAGTTAACAAATTGGAGCAGCAGTAGAAGAAGAAAGTAGCAAAGTGAGGACAAGTAGTTTGTCCTCAAATGGGCTAACTACAGAGATAGCTCAGAATAGCATAACCCCTTTGAAAGAGACATGAACCAGAACACAGGAAGACTGTTTCCCAAATTATGATTTACAAATTTGAATTATAGAAATTGCTATTAGAGGATTGGCTTTTTCCTCACTTGTAGAAAGTGACACTCTCTCACCAGCTGCCTGCGTTAACTCAAGGCCTTTTGCTTCATTTACAGGATGATTACTCACATTTTGCATTAAAATGCAGTCATCACTGAGACGCAGAACATTTTTCCTTCCTGAGCGGTACGATAGCGAGACATATGAACACAGCACCTTCATGCATCTAGAGATTTTTCTCAAGGTTGAACTAGACTGCACAGGTCCATACTTATCTTTCTTTTACCTTGCCAAAGATTTTTTTGCCCCCAGGATGCCTCAAAAGGAACTAAAGAGTTTGAGTTGTTTTTTTAAATACCTCCATATGCCCCCACAATAGCATGATCTGGTGATTTTTCAAACCCAGAGGGTAATGATGATTTCTTCCTCCCAGGTTGGCTTACTTGGTACAAAGTAATATCACTTAGCGCCCGTGTTTTGCTATCCATATAAACCGTACAGAATCATACCAATGATTTAAAATAAGCCATTTATAGATTTTAAGTCCAGTACGCAATTTCCTGTAATTGCTGCATGTTGGAACACCAGTCCTGCAATATTTCAAACAAATGGCACACAGGCGCTTATTTTTCTTCCCTTGAGGGGAAGCTGCCTATTTTTGGTTCCTATATTCTCAAACAAAGAAGGATTTATTTTCTTTAAGAATTATGTGTCAGATGTTACACTACTTTTTCTTCTTGCCTCTTGTACTTCCAGGAAATTATACAATAATAATAATAACACAAAAGTAAACATTAAAAATCTCAATCTGCCGTTGCATACTGTATATAGACCACAACAATGATGATGAGTCATTTCCCTGCTGCTTGCCTGCTGAACCACAATGTCTCACCTGGGAGGCCTGGAGAAGAGCTCACAGAGTTCTCCGTGTTTAATGTCGCCTGTGTAGTGGAACACGGCAGGAAAGAAATAAACCGGAGAAAATCGGCAGAGCATTTCAAAAAAAAAAAAAAAAAGCTCGCATCGGAAAAGCTAACAGGATATTTGTGTCCGAGATAATGGCCGGTGTGTCACATCAGCTAACAGCGTGAGATCTGGCACCAGCAGATTGTAGCCTGTTCACAACTTGCATGATGTCATTTTGCAGGAAATGCCAGGAATTACTAAAAGAAGCAATGTAAACAAAATCCTGGCACAGACCTTGCTGGCTACCTTGTGTGTAATCCTATGTGTTTGCATTAATTCCTGGGGATCATCGGGTATTGCTACTATTTCAAGGTAGCAATACCCGATGCACAAACTAGATAGAAATAATGATTCAACCATTTGGTTGGAGAAGATTGGAAGCAGTCAGTCATATGAGTACTCCACAAAATTGCAAAATTAAAATGTGCAACTAACCAAATAAACGAATGTATTTTGCATCAGGTGCCATATTTTCTGGTAATCTTTTAAAGTGGTAGTCGTCAACATTTCTACAAGCTTCATTTGATCTTTTGCTGCTCTTTCTCTCCAACATCCAATCGGTTTGAGATGACATTTAACACTAACCCAGACATCATTTAAGCATGAAATTGTGCCTACACTCAAGGATTAAAAAAAGTGTTGTGTGGACAAATAGTTGAAAACTTGGCAAACACACATTTTGTTTTTTTTTACTATTTCCTATTAAGGTGCTCTGGTCTGAGCAGCCTGCATAGAGACCCAATTAAAATCCACAGTAGAGTGGACAGACTCATATTACTGTTGCAAGCCATAACTACACCAAACTAAGACCACAACTTGCTGTTTAAAATGAGCGAGAGGACGGATGGAGGGTGCAGAGTCTGCTGTGGATGCAATATGTCTGGGTTGAGTGCTCTGTGCCCTGTGCACAGATTCATAGCTCTACCATCCCATAATGTTTGGGGCCCAGCCATACTAGCCTCATATCAACCTTACTATGCAAACAGTACGCTGCCAGAGCTCCAGGCTATTTTACGGTGGTGCTCTTGGCACCGCAGCGGCTATGTGCAAATCCTTACCGCTCCGGCTGCAGCACGAAACTCATGCATGCCTCCAGAGAGCCTGAATGATCGGAGTTTATCAGACTCCAGCTCAAATGCGTAATCTATTCATCAGAATGCAAAAATGTCCTGATACATTTTTTTGGGGATGGCGGTGAAGAGGAGGAGTTAAGAAAAAGCACAAGCATCAGTGTCTGGAGTTTTAACATACCTTAACCGACGGTATCCCATCTATGGGACAAAGCTAGTTTGTTTGAATACTCTGCCTTGTCCAAAAGCCCAGTTGATCAAAAGGTGATTTAAAAACGACAACAAAAATACAACTTCCCACTTAATCCACGTCTAAACGTCTGGAAATTGTAGATACATATTCTTTTGTCTTTTGAGTTGGAGTTCAAAAGAAAGTCAGCTTTCAAAACATGACTGAGAGATGAACATTGCTTGACTGCAAACCTAATAAGAAAAAGTTTGTTTTTTTCTCTGCTGTCGATAAAGAAACTTTCCCGTATAACACTTGCTTCGGATCTTCTCTGGTGACATTAGAAATCTGACAAGGACACTGCTGCAAATCCCATTTCAACCTCTTTTCTACTTTACAAAAATACTCACCTTGGAGCCCTGTCAAATGTTTTTATTGTCATTGTCCCTTTTTTAAAAAAAATTTTCTTGACAACATGTGGAGGTTTAAATCCAGTGAACTGTTTCAGCTTTTCATATTTCTTCCTTTCTTCCTAAAAGTCAATCAAGGACGCTCTCTGCTGGACACCACCGCTCGCTCTGCCGTTCTTTCGTTTATTTGAGTAGTGGGCAAAGTAGTCAGTACAAAACAGTTTTCAAGGAAAAAAAATACAACATATGTTGCGTCCTAAGCTCTCAGTTTCATTTCCTGCTAGCCAGGTCGGTTCCTGCTCCTGTTCAGCCAATGAACTAAAAAAAAGAAGAAGAAAAAAAAACATTTCGAAGTGATCAAGCAACAGGAAAAGATTCTTATTTATTGAACTAACTCAGTAAGTCGAGGCATATGGGCAGCTGGTGTTTGAAATAAGACAGCGGACAGAACCGGGATAGAAACAGACCCAGAAATATCACTGCTGACACAACATAGAAAGAGATCTGTCAGTCTTTGTTTGCAGAAACGAGAACCACAGTCGGAGCCGGAGTTACAACGTCAAGCTGTCTTCACAACATGAACCCTGTTTGGACGAGTCGGCGCAAAGAGTCACTGAAGGCAACACTTAACGTTTAGCAGAATAATCACCCCAAGAAACAGACTAAATCCTCATAAAATGTCACATTCATTTTCCTCCAATCTGCTTGCAGCTAATTAACTTTGCACGCGGCTAATTGAAATTACTGACAGTTAACAATGGCGGCTCAAGAAAGAATTCAATCAACTTAAATCTAGGTCCTGCGTCAAACAGTAGAGCCTGTGACCAGAGAGATTTCACCAGGGAATCGCAGCTGCAGATGCTTTCAGCGACGACGTGCGTCTGAGCAGCTGCGAAACTGTCACCAGCTCCAGTGGAGTTGTGATTCCAGAAAAGTAAATGACACAGGCACGCGCACGCACTTTCACAATATCAGTTTTGCTAATATGCTCCACATTCGAGCGATAAACACAATCTTCAAAGCCACAGCGACTTTTTTTTTTTAAATATTCTGTGAGCATGAGGAGCCCAGCAGTTGGTTCAAAGCCCACATCTCCCCGACTGTCCAATTAGCACCAGAGCGAACAATCCAGCAGTCGGCTCTAAACCCCGCTCTTCTTTTCAATCAGCTCTCCAGCAGGAAAACACAAGCTCTCCCACTCAGAACACCAAATACATATTCGGCCCTCTTACCGCTGCAATGCTTTGATTTGCAAGCGTTGCCCAAAGCCCATGCTGAAGCATGCATGTCGGCTTTCACGTGTTAAAAATATAACTACATTCAGCCGAATCAGACATCATGAAGGACGATCCACCATTATCCCAGGAATGCTTGAAAGTTGCTTCACTGCAAGTTATGGTGAGACAGTCGGCCTCCTGATGTTTTCTTAGCTCTTTCTCTAAAAGGTTTGCGCTGCTGCTTCCCGGGTCGCCCCGTCCGAATCAGACGTCATGACACGGGCTTTTCATCTGCGTTTTGCAATCTGCAGAATTTTCCTGCCAATGAGAGAAGAGAATAAGAGCTTCTGTTTCTTTGTCGCCTATTCAGGCCTTCGTTTCTTGTAGTTCTGATGACTGTGGCTTATCAAAAGAGAAATCCTAAAATTCAATGTCTAAAAATATCAGCTGTTCCTTATCCCACATCACACAAAATGAGCATATTGCACAATGTGCAGAGTTTCTTGCCAGTCATCCCAGAAATTGCCATTTTATAGAAACTCATTGCACATGCAAATTATTAGAAGAAATTAGAACATCACCCTTAGATTAATCAAAATCAAATGTTTTAATTAAAAAATAAATAAAAATGCCAGGCTTCTGAAAAGCGTCTGCATTTCTATACTTACGGATCTCCTGTGATGGATTTCACTTGACAAGCCTCTCCAGATCAGAATACTCCCTGTTGCTGGTGCGCCTCTTCCTACCACACTTCTTCCTTCCACTCAATTTTCCAATCACATGCCAGCTTCTTCGACAATGACCTTTTGTGGCTTTCCCTCCATGTGAATGATGTTTATGACTGTCAGCGGTCTTCCCTGTGACTGACCCAGAGTGAGAGATTCAGGAAACTTTTGCAGGTGTTTTGAGCTAATCAGCTGATCGGGTTGTGACATCATGAGTTTCCAATAATAACCTTTTTCACGGTACTCCATTTTTCTGAGGTCGAATTTGGGGTTTTCATTTTAAACAAAGGCATGGCATATATCACTATGTTTGATTGTTCTATATATGTACATTTTAATTTCAGGCAATAAATATCGCATTGTTTAAGATATATTAGTATGACTACTAGTGATGAATGGAACGACACTGAGATCAATGCAGGATAACAGCGTAATGGGTCTTCTAATAGTTCATTTAAATTTTCTCATTTTCTCTCCAGTGCCTGAGTTTATGTGTTGCTTCAAGGTTGTAGTCAGCCTTTAAAGCTAACAACTGTTCATCTCCTCGTTTTACCAAGAACAGCCTGATTAGTGTTTTAATTACAGAGAGAAAGCGCTCTCTCATCTTTGAATAATTTTGATGTCTTTTAGTTTGATTTTTAATTCAGTGTTGTCAAACTAAACTGCAGGACTTGGGGAAATATAAAAATACTAAAGCTGGGTTTTGTTTTTTGTTTTTTTCACTTCTGATCTGTGCGATATTAAAATTAACAATTTATGACTCTAAAAAAGTTAAAATCTTGTTTTCTGCACACGTATTTGATGACGTATGACTGGCTTTCTTGATTTAAATATGTTTTTTTCATTTGTTTGTCCCCATTTCAGCCAGCTCTGAGCTGCTGAACAAAACACTACAAGTTTCCATTTGGTTTTCTACAAATAGTGAGCTACGTACATTGCCAAGTAGATCTCAATGTGACAAAAATAATTACTTTTATTCACTGAAAAGATGATCATTTTGCACTTTTACAATAGTTCATCTCAAAACGCTTGGCTGTTTTTAAAAGAAACCAGGCAGCTGCTTTAATAGCTAAATCCACCTGTGCATTTGTTCAGTTGTGTTTTAAAGCTTTGGGGGGGAAAAAAAAAAATAAAAAACAGATTTGAGGCCGAATCTATTTTTAAGGTTTGACATTTTGAAGAGCGACTCTTGCCTGTCCTTTGTCTCTGGATATTTCGTCCTCGTTCTTTCGCTTGTTTTCGACGCTCGGTGAAGTTCTGAGCATCGCTTTGAAAATAACTTCACGTCGAGATACCCACACACATCCAGGCCTCTGTCCAAAGTAAATGTTTCGTTTTTCCTGATAAAGACATGCAGGCATATGAGGGTCTCTGGAAAGTATCTGTCATATCTGACAGATTGTTGTTTTTTTTTTGTTTGGACAGGACATTTTATCTGGAAATACTCCTTCTAGTACAATCTTAATATTTCACGTCGCTTTTCCCATGTGTCGGTTAACTTCTCACTGTTTCATTAGTTTGTACTAATAAGATTTGACTTAGTTTTTGTCTTCATACCAGACGCAATCCGTCTGTGGAGCAGGAAGGATCCCGTTAATGATTATGATCTGATTGTGAGTTCATCACGAAATGAATTAACTTTAGCTTCGTCATCAGGCAGCGGCAGACCCTTCAGGAATTTGAACATGTTTAGGCTCACAGCTGAGCAACGTTTTTCTTATTATCTTCGGACATTTGGACTTCTGAACCGTGATCTGGCTGTCATGTTTGTTTCTATTTTGAGATAGAAAAGCTTCCCGAAGGTCGTCAGGTTTTGCTTCTCAAAGCAATCGGAGCCAGAAAATGGAGTCAAAAATGAAAAGAACCCCTGGAGTGAACAGAGAAAGAAAATATGAACGGATGCTGAGCCTCAATTGTGGCATTTTCATGATCATTACACGTAATAATGCATCTTTGTGACAAAACACAAAGAGATTGGATTTTTACATAAATCTCTCCTGCTGAAAGCTAACTAGTTTATATATATATATATATATATATATATATATAAACAAAGCTGTGGATCTTTACACTAATTATCTGCACAAGTTTCACTCTGCAAACAATTGTATGGTGGGTCTTTTGATTAAAACTAAAACCATTCCTCCATTATTTAGTCCTAGATTTCCTGCAGAGAAGAGTTTTGGAATGTAGAAAAAATAAACTTAAAGTTTATGGAGATTTCATACATTTTTACACGAGCTCAGGAATTCGATGTGACGTTTCAAACGGTGCAGCATCTTCGATGATTTGTGTGCGTAAGCAGGAAGGGAGAATCCACTTCCTCACACAGTCGGTGTCGACTCTTCCAGGGAATCCTGGAAAACTGCTCTCAAAACAACTACTGTACTCAGAAACACATGATGAATAAATAATACATCATCACGGGTACTCACGGATTAATGCATGGAGATTAATATGTTTCACATACTTTAATGGATGTTAAAGTAGGCGAAAAGAAGTGGTGAGAACAGTGGCTCTTTGTCTTTATGAGAGACATTTTTAAAAAGTTACAGGACTGTCCCGGCTAAAAAAAAAAAAAAAGCTCTAATTCAGTGTGGGTGAGTCACGACATTGCTATGTGAACGGGAAGCGTTATCACCCAAATTATACGCAAATGAAACACACAGTCTGCTTTAGTAGTAGCTCCTGTTCAGTTCCTTATCAGCATCAGTATTGAACAATCCCAGGGATGAGCAGAGATGAGGAAAGCAACAAGCTGGAGGCTGAACAAAGCTTTAGAATGACAAAGAAAGAGGAATATGTAGGACTATATAGAATATATATAATAGGAGGAGTCAGTTCATACAGACTTGCACAACAGCCACTTTATCTCCAACACAATCAGTTTAGAAAAAGCCTTGAGATACAAATTGCAATTTCTTTTCTTATAAACTACCTTAGATCAGATCGGACATTGCTTTACTTATTTCCATTCTATGAAAACAACAAAACAAACTCTTTTTCCTTTTATGAAATATAATGTTACTGCACTTATATATATATATTTATATATATATATATATATATATATATATATATATATATATATATATATATACATATATATATATATATATATATATATATATATATATATATATATATATATATATATATATATATATATATATATATATATATATATATATATATATATGTATATATATGTATCTCCTTTTGCCTCATAAAAAGTTAGAACTGAATACAGATTAAAAGTTTTCAAATGACATTTCTTAAGCCGCAGAAATGGATAAATCCGACAGGATGCGATGAAAAAGAACTGGAACTCGATATGTTTATATGTTCAAGTCCGGAAGACAAAATGAAGGTATGATTGTCATTAGGGAATATGTAGCTGGAAGGAAAGTTTAACTGCAGCACAAAAGCAGAGGCGCATCACCAAGTTTCGACTGGAGTTATTTAGCCTTTTCAATTTTTCCCGAGGAGATGAGAATCGGTTGTTCACTAAACTATTAGCCGCGACTCCAATCAGAAAACGCTTTAGCAGGTTTCCCTCGGCTCCTCCTCGCCGTGATTGCAAGTCAGCAGGCTGCTGAATGCTGGAGCGCACAGGAAAAAAAGGCGAGAAATCAGTCAAAGGAGTCAATTTATTCAAGACACAGGACATGTTGACTCTCTGCACCCGTTTACGATTTCTCATAAAGTAAAAAACACGTTTGATGCGAAAGCAAAGTCACGAAGCTTTGAATGTAAATTTGGATCTTTTGATGAAGAAGTTTTAACTACTGTGTTAGTGTTTACGTCGACTCGTTGTGCAAGTTAAATTGGTGGTCAAACTCATTTTGGAAATCCAATTTTCAACTGGATTTGCGTTTTCTGCTCTCCAGTTATCCAAGTTAATCCTTCAACTTTTGCTGCATCCAGGCTTATGCTTCCTTTTCTTTCTTTTTTTCACCAATGAAGCAGATTTCCTCACCAGAAGGAGTTTCTTTTTTCTTCTTCTTCTTCTTTCGGAGCCAGACTCCAGCGCCGGCGACATTTTTAGGCTTGACAGCAGAAGTAGAGGCAAAGAATAATTTATTTTTACAAGGAAAGTGGAAAGGCTAGAGATTGGAGGGTACTCAGGATTCAGGAGGAGGAGAGGTCAAAGGTCAGTGAAAGGCTTGTGGAGTGGAATAATAGTGAGTGGGGCTTACTGGAGCAGCAACTGTGGGAGTTAAATCAGGTGAGACTGGCAGGTGTTTAAAGATTGAAGATCCAGCGACGTTCTGATTTCTGCCTGCCGGTCACGACCCGGAGCGACGAATTAGACAAGAACCCGGACAGCCTCCCTGTAGTTTGGGCTCAGCTCTAGAGTCCGGGTGGTTTCCCATTACAAGTGGGTCAGAGCTTTAATGGGTGAGGTCGTCGTGCACAGGAGGACTCCAGAGTTTCGAAGGTGACGCGACGTAACACAGACACAGACACAACAATGAGAGACGAGGAAGCCATGTTGAACATTCTCCTCAGTCAATGGTTTTTTTTTAGTCTGAATGCGGCAGCGTAAAGCGCGTTGGGAGTCTGACAAGCAATCTGAGATGTTTAAATAGTTTATCTGTCTCTCAGGAATCCAATGAAAGGGCTTTTATATACTAATTTATAACCTAATATCTATTTTAACGCCCAACTCACTCTTTCCCACTGCTGTCTAGCGAAACTCTTCATGAATCTGAGGTGTGGATTCTTGTGGCCTGTAAGTGTGTGTGGAGCAGAAATACCAGGGAGGCTGGCACACAGACCAAAACTCACAAACAGAAGAAGAAAGACAACAGCAATGATTGTTTTCTTAAAATACAATATTTTTTAGGGGTGCCACTAAAAAAACAGAATCACATCTTATTTTAAAGCCAAGTGAGGCAAAGCAATTTATTCGACTGTTTTCGGTCAATATAAATCAGCCTTCACAAGCCACAGGAGTTTGTGTTTTGGTTTTCTGTGTTTCTCTCTTATTGCTGCTGGTTTTGCTGTTGCTAGAAAATCTCTTGTGAATATTCTGTAGTCACTTCAGTTTTGGCACACGAGTCCAATCCTTTTTGTTGAGGGTCTTAGATGATTCTTGTATTCTGTTGTTTGTCCTGTTTGACTTATTTCTCTTAGATTACTGTCAGGTCGTTTCCCGCTGGGTCTGTAGTTTCTTTGTGTCTGGTTCCTCTGTTATTCTTCCTCTTCCCTCAGTTTGCCTGTTTGCTCTCTTTCTCAGCTGTGGTTTTCATTGCTCTTTGTTTTTTCACCGGTTCGCCGCCGTTCCTCTGTGCTGCTCCTGGTTTGCTTTTGGATTTATTTAGTTTCACCATCTCCAGCTCACGCCTTCTTGGAGATTTGGAGCATGAACGTGTCTTTCTGAGTTACCTCAATGACTTTATTTTTGCTTCACTTTTGTGGAGAGATGATAGTTGCAGCTCAAAGGAAGCAATCTTTCTTCCTCCAGCTGTCTATTACGTTTGTCATCAACCCAAACAGCAACTCTATCACTCATACATAACTCACATATATATGATTTATATATATAATTGATTTATGATTTATATATATAATTGATTTATGATTTATATATATAAATAAAGAACTGATTTCTTTCTAAAATACACAAATCATTCATTTCCATTTTAAGACTATATTTAAGAACATATTTCAAAAAAGCACATTTTCATACAAAACAGCTCAGCTCATTTACATATAATCAATTAACGACAAAGTAAAGGAAAAAACATCAAAACTTTCACATTTTTATAGGCTGTCACATAGATTAGTCTCATCCTACATGTCATTTGAGATAGTCTACTGCAGACTGTAATGCCCAAAGGTCAATTGTTATTTTTGTAAAATGGCGGCTAATTGACTTAGCACGCCACATTGAGCGCCTGATATTTCTGTCCTGCCTTCTCCTGAGCAAGAAAGTTTCTGACTTTGCTTTTTTTTAATATCATATTGTGTAAACGTGTAACTAAAGGCACGTATAACCTTATTTATGGGTATCAGGTCACATATTTAGGATCAAATGACTGAAATGAGAAATGTAAATTGATTTTGGATCCATTCTGAAACTGGATCACAGTCTTGCTGTAGCTCGTCTACGTTGGCTCATTTTCCCTGAAGTGTTTGCGTGGGCCCGTGTAAACTCACACTGTAGCAGTTTCAAAGGTTGTAACATCTTCCTCTGTGATTTACAGTATTAGTTTCTATAACAATCCCAAAGTCTGTGGAACAAATGACAGCAAAAAAAAAAAAAAGAAAAAAAACGCTGCCAGGTGTTCTGTATTTTAATTTACAAAACTTGGCTGCCCTTGTTGTGGGGACATCTGCTGTTTTTCCATTTGAGAAGTCAGTTTACATAAATCACAGGGACACAAACACTGAAATGACACCCTGGTGAGAAATCTCCTTATTCTTTGTTTCCAGTTCTGCTCTTTGACGCAAATAATGCTTTGCTGTGAACTAAAAGTAATATGCTTGATGCTGTGTTTGTCCAACTGTTCAACATTTGGGCTCACAAACTGGGCTGAATATGAAAGGAAGTTAAACAAAGTTACTAAATTACACCAGTAAATGTCCTTAATGACTGGAAAAATGTTTTAATCTTGAACAGCTTTAGAAAAAATATGCAAAATTATTATAGCTCAATAGGAAACCAACCCAGCCTTCTACTCGTTCCCAGCTCACCCCCGTCCAGCTCAGTTTGTTTCTTTCCCCCCGCAGGACATCACTCCATCACTTCTCCTCCTCCTCGTCTCCCTCATTCTTCACTTCCATCCCTTCCTCTTCGTCGTGGGATCTATGTTCGCTCAGGAAAAGTCACTTCCAATACGCCGAGTCTCCTCCTCCCAACCATTAAAACAACAAGTCCCCCACAGGTGACTCATCATTCCATCTAACATGACTCATCTCCAAATCTCCTGCTTCATTAAGCCTCAAAAATCAATTTGTTGTCCTCGCAGGTAAGACACTTGTTGCAACCGAATCTGACAAGTGAGTCAGGCCTCTCTCTGATCCGGGTGGACAAGGCTTCTTGATGGGCTGTAAATCCCTCTGAGTATCAGGACTCAGCTGATGGAGTTGCTCAGGCATGAGACGTCAGGAGGGCCTAATCAACCAATCAGAGGCCGTCCGGAGGCACCGCGAGACCAAAATGGATCTCACATTGATTTTGCCCTACCTCTGTCGGTTCCACGTTACAGCAGAAATGCAGATGCTCTTTGATTTAGAGAGATGTTATTCTCTGCACAGTTTACATTTGTAAGGCTTGTTTACATGCCGGTGTTTCAGGTTTTTTGACCCTGTTCGCTAAAGCAATGTCTTTTGTGGAGCTAATTTAAACGGTTCTGTGGTTTTAGGTTTCCCCATTTCTGCTTGATTTAAACAGATTCACATTTTAAAAAAAAAAAATCTCAAAGTAGAGAAAAATTCAATATTTCTGCAGATACTTGCGTTTTATTTTCCTTCTGCGTGCCAGATGTCACAATAAACACAGTTTATCGAGTCAAGGGTATAGTCAAAGCTTGCAGAGTACTGACAAACATTTTAAAGCTTTCTGCCTCACCTGCAGGCACTTGTTGCCAAATCCCAAAGTGAGTCTCTGAATTGTCTTTGTTAACAAAGCACTGATCACAGAGTCCTTTGCACTACGTTTAAAAAAAAACAAAAAACTAACAGCCCAGCAGAATTGGAGAGATGTTTCTTGATAAATGGATGCCTCTTCCTACAGCAGCTGCACTTTCATTTCAAATATACATACATTTTCTCTATGTTGTATTAGTCTAAATACAAACCCCACCATCCATTAAATGCGAAATGGAATTAAATTCACACAAGAATAAGCTCGTTCACCAGGTGAGTCATGGCCAATCATGGTAACGACTGATGTAAACAGTTACACGGGATAATATATTCATCATTCAGCCTCGGCGGTAGGGCCTCATTATCTAACGTCGTGACTTCGTTTTGGAGAAACTGAAGTCAGTGATTTTGCAGAGCTTTGGATTCAGCATGGTCAAACGAGTCATGCCATCGACAGCCGGATGTTAATTTGACAAATTAAAATTTATGGGGATCCTTTCGGTAATTTGGTAAGAAACCTCTCTGCATAATAAGCGTCCGCCAGACCGATAGATCCGCTGGAACCCAAACCAAAGCCCATCAAAGCACATTAAAGCTGTTCATCTTGTGCAAGTGTATGCAGAGTCTGTCTAATGTGTCGCAGACATGAAAAGCACTTCTATGAATTTTATTATTATTATTATTATTATTTCTCCAATGCATTTAGAAATTGCGGTTGTAAATTAAAAACCTTCCATTATTGGTAAACAGTTTTATAGTTATAGTCAACAATAAAGGTACATTGATGCATTTTACCGGCAGTTAGGCAAAGCAGTTTATGCAGTAGACTGACTATAAAAGTGGCACAGAAGTCACAAAAAAACCTCAGTGGCTTCAGTCAGAATGCTTTTTTTTTTTCCTTCAAATTGACTTAAAAATGGATGGAAATAGCAGAAAGAACCGAAGTCATGCCCTTTATCCACAAATCAGTGGGTAATTATTTGAATGTTAGTAAATGCAGCTTATGGGGCGTTTGATGCAATAAAAGCTCCTATTTTCACTTTTACTGACCTGGTATTGATGTTTTGGATCGATCTGCCCACCTCTATTAGTCACTTATCGGTGAAATTAACCACCTTATTCCTGGCGATGCTGCTGGAGGTTTGCAATGGAAAGCATCAGAAAAATGAACATTTATTCTTCGTCTGCAGTAAAGCAGTTGGCAAGGCATTATTAGTTCATTTTTTTCATAC
The DNA here is from genome assembly GCA_911649635.1 of Poeciliopsis gracilis. NCBI lineage: Eukaryota > Metazoa > Chordata > Actinopteri > Cyprinodontiformes > Poeciliidae > Poeciliopsis > Poeciliopsis gracilis. The sequence goes on from CAJVRI010001143.1 coordinate 8,032,283, forward strand.
CTCATCACACCAGTAGATGCTGGTATGGCGACCATATCGTCTTCCCGCACGTTTTCATCTGAATTTGTCCAGATAAAAACGAAAATGACTCTAATGCTGGGTTCGTCTGATGGAGGATTAATTCATAACTTTCATCTACTGCTCTTTTTCTGACTTGTCGTTGCTGTTCTGCCGCTCTGCATTTGAATAAAATCAGAGAGGAAAGTGCTTTTGTTTGTTGGTGGACACTTGAAATCACCACAGGGTTCAAATACTGTCTCACCCGCCTGCATACTAAAATACAGACCCACTGAAAAAAAGATTGCACTTCTCTTGCCGCAATATCGTCAATGGAGTGGTTTCTTTCTTTAGATGTTCAGAGATCAGCAGAGCAGCAGCAGCAGCAGCAGCAGCCATACGGGTGTGGAGACATTGCTGTGTAGTGTGTGCGTAGCCGTGTGTGTACTTTGGAGCTGTACATTGTCCATGCTGTCGGACGTGGTGTCGTTTGGTTCATGCTGTTCGTGCGCTGGCTGAGTGCTGCTGTTTTCTGAAGAGAGTTACCAGGAATGAAACTGAATCAAGGCTGTTGCTGCAACCACAAAACGCCAAAGACGCGGGGGAAGGTTCACTGAATTCATCACAATAAAATAAGACACGATAAAAACTGTACAGTGAAATAAAACATGCCGAAAACTTTAGCAGGTGGGTGCAAATTAATTTCAGAGTTAGTTTAGACAAATTGACTCATTTGCTAAGAATTACAAACGCAAATTCATAATGTAAAAAAAATAAATACATGTATATTTATATATATATTTTTTTTCATATTTTTCCTCATCGGGAAAATGATGAGGTGCCAGAATTTTCTTGGCTGCTGATGTAAAAATGTCGGCATCAGTTGGATTTGTCGTCATCAGATTTGTCGGTGTGCGTAAAATCTGATCGGACAGGAACATCGACGTGTTCTTCTCTGTTCACCTGGATCTTAATGAAGCAAATAAATTGCATGTTACCAATCAAGGGATGAAAGAACTTTGCTTGAAGTTCTGCCTTTTCCCTGGAGTAGGTCTCGTATCGGAGGGAAACGTTTGATGAATTGCTTTCATTACTTCCACATCTAAATATAACCGCCTATGTTTCGAACAGATTTTGTGTGGCTTAATTAAAGCGTCTTCCTCCGGTTGTGAAAAACATATAAATCTGGCCGTAGACACAATAAAGTTATAGATAACAAACAGACTGCGTACCGTGCGTTTACACGGCCGCGCGTCGTTATTTAGCCCTGCTCAGGTTACGATCGATTTGAAGATCCGTCAAAGTTGAGCAAATCTAATCATCTGCTTTACCTCCTTTCACCTCCCGTGTGATAAAGCAGACATGGACAGTAACTCTTTCTTCTATCTGCAGATGCGATCCCGCCTTCTATGAAATTTATGGCTGCCGATATAACTTTGTAATGGCAGCTGATAAAACCGCTCACTGCTCTGTGAAATGAAAGCCCTACAGCGATAAGACATAACATGGGCTATTGCTTCCACGGCCTCGCCTTCGACTCGATGATGGTGTATCCGCGGAAACAAACCTCGCGCATCCTTCATCTCGTCACTCGGGCTTTTGGCCGACCCCGCTGGAGGCAGAAAAGATGAAGTGTGAAAGTTTTGCGTTTTTGTTTTCCCGTAACGCACAGGACGAATTAAAAGATGTGTCTTTATTTACACGTGGGTTGGGGGAAAGCAGCTCCGACTCTGGTGTCGCTTTGTCCATTTGCTCTAATTCCGAGGTGCGACATTTGTCAAGGTTGCAGGAGTCGCACTGCAGGAGAGGTCAGGGTGAGCGTGAGAAATGTTTTTTTTTGTTGTTTTTCAGGAACACCAGCTCAATGGTTTAACACAGAGAATCACTGCAATGATCACATGACAGAAACTTGCCTTGTGATTGGCTGAGTTTTTAATTGTTACAGTTGGCGTTAACAAGCAGGTGATTTGGTTGTAACATCCACTGCTGCTGCTGCTGTGGATGAAGCAGGAGGTTTTATCGTCATCGCAGCGTCCTGCCTCTGCAGGTTCGGATCCAGCCGGACCCGAACACACAGATTTCGGCCTGGTTAGAGAATCAAATGGCTTCATTAGTGTCTTCACAATTTGTTTCTGAGCTTGATCGACAAGGTAATTAAATTAAATGCTGTTTGCTGGGAACTGCATCATCTCTAATGCCGGTTTGACATTTTCCACTGAAGTAAAGTTGCTGTTTTATTTCTTTGTGAATCCGTGAATATGTCCTTGTCCTTCATCAGAGAAAGAGACGTCAAATTATGCTAAAATGATGACTCAAGTAAAGGATCATGTCAGATCTGAACTTTGTCTAAATGTTGCAACCAGGACAAGATAAAACTCTATTTTTTTTTTTAATTTGGACAAGTAATTGATTAACAAATTAATTTTCCTTCCACTTTACAATTATGCACTACTTTGAGTTTGTCTATTATGTTGAATCCAAAAAATATATAAATGTTTGTGTGGTTTTTTTTTTTTTTTTAAACTAAACAAATCCCCAATTTAAAAAGATCTCGATGAGTCAGCACAACGAACCCAAAGACATGTATATCCAGAAACACCTCAGCTCGTTAAGTCGCCCTTAACGAGCTGAAAGGGTTAAAACTCCACTCAGTTTCCTCATTTTGTGTCAGATTATTCTGTTATTGCCACCGGCCTGTTCCCTGGTGTTCATGTTCTGTTACCTTGGTTCTCCCCTGGACCGTACTTTTCAAAAAATTGTTGAATTTCCTTCTTGTAAGCGAAACTGTTTTCATCTTCCTGCATGTGGCGCCGGCTCTTCACGGTTATAACAGCAGGTGAGTTATGCTTGGATGCCTCAGGGGGGTTTTTCTCAGTGGAAATGTGTAACGGGTTTTTTTTTTTCTTTTTCTTAATTACTTATTTACTTGGAGCTCATGATGTTATTTCTTTCCCCTGCTGGAATTATGCTAGAACATTGATTTGGCCGCTGTTATTTATCCGTCCCCTGCAAGGTAAAAATCAGAGTGAAGGAAAAGTCCAAGACCAACTTTAGGAAAAGATCTTGAGCCAAAATCTGAAGGATTTAATAAACACGTCGAACCAAAAACAACGTCAGCTCTGCTTGCATATGCAGGGAGAAACATTTAAATCTTTATAAAACTTGCTGCATGTATGTTTCATCCGCTGATCTGTGTGGAAGAGCGCTTCTCTCTGCTTCAGCTCTGGTTACAAGCCGGAGCCATCAGCAACAAGTATTCAGAGAAAAACAACCATTACGTTGTTGTTTTCGTCGAGGCCCTGAGGGGAGAGAGAGAAGAAGGGAAATGCAGAAAAATATGATGGACAAGAGGCAATAGAGATTTCCGTCAGATCCAATTCTCCTGTTCTGGGGCCTAAGGAAGTATGTTTTTTTATATTTATTGAGACAAACAGGATCTCTTCACAGTGGATTCATCCATTAGCGGACTCAGACGCGCGCACGCCGCCGTGCACGCACGCACACACACACGCGGAATCACTGTTCCAGGAAAATAGCTTGAAGGAGTCTCTCCTAATAACCTACAGAGCTAAGTGAGGAAGGAAGCGAAGCCCCAAAGGATGCTGACTCATTTTATTGATGCACACAAACACAATGAGTATCCGTCTCTGCTGCTGCTGCTGCTGCTGCAGAGATTTAATCAAAATCTTTTCTCTCTCTCTCTCTCTCTGCCTGCCGAAGCAGTCCAGCCAAAGGTGTGCGAGGGATTTTAATCACAATGCCCCTGGACAATCTTGTGTTGATACGCGTTTACACTCCCACCAATAAAGCAGCTCCTTCCTCTAAATAAATGGCGGCAGTGACATCCTGGAAATAACCTGGACACACCTCAGTATATCGAGACTGATGGCAAAAAGAGAAAACCGCTTTAAATATCTATTTGCAAACTGAAAACCGGGCAGAGGAGAGAGGAGCGCTCGGCTCCTCTGTGGATCAGGGCCGCCTCGGTTCTGTTCGGCTCGGTGTTTGACCTCTCAGCCCGACTGTCTCGGTGAGAGGAGGCACAACCATCTGGCGCCAGGCTCCGAATTACCATCACCTCTGAAAACCACTCTGGCTCACACTCTCGGCTCTTCATGAAGGGCTCCTGACGATCTGATGAATGTTTAATCTTATTTCTCTTCCAGGTCTTTCGCCTCCTGATTTAAACCAGTCGTCATGACGACATCATCTTCTTCTTTTTGCCTTTCATTTCACACAAACTTTCATCCAAATGTTCAACTCCGAGACACTTTGATTTCGTCTCCTGCTTTCAGAGGACATTTGGAACGACTTATGAACTTGTCTTGCAGACTGAACACGTGGCTCGTTGTGTGCATGTCAATGTTGTTCACCTTTCTCCAGCAGTTTCTCCAGAGCCAAACTCTCACTTTTACTTTGTCCATCTCGTGTTTGGGTGGGTGCATCGTATGTGCAATGACGTCCAAAGAGTTCAGCTCCGGCCTCGTCCGACCCGGGACGTGCTTTCGGAGTGTTTCACCAATCTTGTGTGTTTCTCTCGGGAGTGTTTTGTCTACAGCTCACATAGTCCACTGGGCTGCTTGAAAAGCAACGCTTCACTTCAGGCTGAAGTTGCTTTAAGTTCTCGCTGTGACTGAGACAGGGAACTTTTTTTAGATAAGAAGTTTGATTAAGCTCATAGTAGAACATTTTTATTACCAAGAATTGGTTATTTAGCTCTAACGTCAATGGAGAAAGTTGGCCTCTTAGGAAACTAATTTAAACTTCTACAAGTTGGGGGTTTTTTTTTGTCTCCCTGTCCTCTACTCTGGTCTGTTTTTGAAAAAGAAAAGTAATTTCAAGTAATTGCATTGAAAAACAGGTTCTACTTTTTGCGAGGATGCCCATTTTCTTCTCCTCGATTAAACTTTCCCTCTTGAAAAGATTCGCAGCCGTAATAAGCTCTTTTAATTCATCCGCCCACTGTGCGAAAACTCAGTTCATTTCATTACTGCATGTTGAAAAGGGTCTCTCAGTTTTTATTGATTACTTTTTTGCCATTATTAAAATTATTTCAACTTTTCAACATTTTCCACGAAAAAGATGAAATGGTCTTTCGTAGAAAATAAAACTGCGTGTGCCTCTTATAGACACTTTAGTTGAACAATTTCACACTGATTTCTAGTCAATGTGGCACACAATATGGACCCTATTGAAAAAAACATTATTTTATTTAATATTAAAATTATTTAAGCTGGAACATGAATTAAAATTTCAATGGAGGATAGTGTGCCTCATGTAAAAGCACAAATATCACTTTTTTGTACCAGTTGGCGTTTATTGACATTTGCTTGACAGGAGAGTTTGGTTCAGAAATTTGTTGAGCGAACCTCCGAGCGCTCGAGGAGGGAGCTTGAGAACGGCTGGCAGCATCAGCATCAGCACCTCCATGTTGTTTTACTCGGTGCCGATTGGATGAAATAAGCAAGACTGTAGATATTAGCCTCACCAGTAATATGGAGGCTTTTTTCCGCCGTGTGTGTTCATGCATATTAGGGTATGTTTGGTGTGGTAGCTATAAAAATAGTCAGTTAAAAGCATTTTTTTAGACAAAGTCTCAAGTATTTGTGGGTTTTAGCTATTTGCAGGCGGCTGTGGCCCCCAACATCCTCCACGCTGTGAATGTGCAACATAAGGAGATACGTCATTACTTCTGCATCAGATCCTTTTCGTTTATGTTTTATGTTTGTAACCTACAACCTTTATTTGAACATTTTTGGGGGATCTGAACATAGGATCGCCTCCAGCTCTAGTGATGACGCTGCAGCCTCTTTTCCTTCACGTCAGGCTCAACATGCAGCCTTCACACGGCGTTTAATGAGCTTCAGGATTGCTGCTTTCCTGGTGTCCTGGACTACATCTTTGTGTGAACCGACATGACTTCTAGTAGTACAATTGGTTGTTGCCGGCTGGCCTCCTAACAGGATGAGACTGCTCATCTTCCCCTGTTAATGCCACACTGTTAATGTTGAAATAAAATCTAGATTGTATGTCAGAGCTCATACATGAGACTTTGTTTGTGACATTTCTGTTGTTTGAGGTGAAAAGCAGCTGGGTCCTCTGTACTATTACTTATATGTAGCGGATTAAATAAGTATTTAACGCGTTAATCTTTTCTATTCAAATCAATGTCATCTGTTTCGGTATTAACTCTTGGCTTGCAAGAGTTGTCAGACTGCAGTCCAGAGTGGCAGATCTGACACAGGCAAAAGAGAATTTGGATGTGTGGAAGACACTCGGGTCCGAGCCGCAGAGGAGGAAGCCTTTACTGAACGCAGCGTCAGCTCACCGCACAATGTCACCAAGAGTTCAGGGGAGCTGCCGTCTTTGGACTGAGAGAGTCGGAAAACCAAACTGAGCCCACTGGGGCAGAAGAACATTGTCATTCCCGACGTGGCCACAGCTTCCGAGAGACTGAGAAGGGTATTTTCTAAGCCTGACATTCCAGTGCATTTTTTAAACCAATCAGCCGTCTCACACACAGACTAGTTCATCCCAAGGATAACACAGCGGAGCCCAGGCTCAGCCGTGTGTTTTATGCTCTGATTTCTCCACTGAAGACACGAAACAGCAGCTACACAAAGGTAGAAGGGCAAATTCAATGTTCAGCCGAATAGAGGAAAGAGCCACGGCCTTAATTGCCCCGTTAGTAACAGGGTTAGTAAAATTAACCTGAAACATTAACAGGTTAATATTAACCTGTTACTCCAAACAATCAGAATAAGCCGTTTTTATGAAGCTCTATCAAGAAACAGAAGAAGAAAACCCACCAGGTATTTTTTGAATTCTCTTTTACTTTTTAAGTCCTCTGTACAAAACATACAGCTATTTTAATTAAAACTGAATCAGTAAAAAGAAACAGCAGAAAGCAATCAAAAGAAAAGAAAACAAAACAAAAGGAAGAACTTAATCCAACCCACCACATCCAGCGTTGGCGTTAGGAGGCTGTTTGATTTGCTTTCTGCTTCGAAAACAAATTAGGCAGATCTAAAAAGTGTGATGTATAATTGTCAGATCAAAATTACCTTCTGAACATAATCTTTAAGCACAGACTGAATGTGCTTTTCATTAAAAACAAGCATTTACCTGATGTAATGATCTATCCTCCAAATGTTGCATTTTCATTCGCTGTAAGCAGAAAATTATCACAGTGAACAGAAGCTTCGCGGTGGAATTTAGTGAGTTTTGTTCATCATTTCCATCCAACATTTACTACTCCGCTTCTCCGCCGCTCTGCATTTGGGTCCTCATCAACCCACTGACACATCACGACAGCGCCGGTGTTCTTGTGCAGGTCTGAAGCAGGAATGTTGTCTGCCTGAAAGCTGCCGCACTTTTAGATTGTTTTGATTGGTTTGTTCCCATTGGTGATTCTGCACTTTCCCAAATTACAGATCAACCGGGGTTGCCATGTATGCTTTTACATCTCTTGGTTTTGTGCCAGTTTGCTGGGTATTTGGGTGAAGCTCTTCGTGGAGGTTCATGTCTTGACATTTTGGATCATTGAGAATAAATTCTCTTTCATTTGACAGTTTTTTAAAGTATTTTAGAACACGCTATATTTTTGAAATCTATTGTCAGTATTTTAAAGATCTAACACCACCTTCGAAAACCTTTTACAACTTAAATACCTGTCACACCTCCCATTGCTGCTGTTAAATTATTAAAATCCCACCTGGATTCAGCTCTGATGTCCACAGATTTACCTTCAACCTGTGTTTAGCCAACACTTTCTTTTTGCGAAGCACGCTTGTCATGTTTGTAACTCAATAATTGATCTTTTCTCCAGCAAGCGGAGCCTGGGATCCATCACTCTTTGAATCAACCAAGACGCACTTCAGGAATGGTTTTCTCATTAAATAATGCTTCCCATTCATCTCATGAATGACTTGTTTGGATGATAATCAGCCCTATTTGTCTTTGTGGGATTCAGACTGAGCCATTCCCCCCCCCAAAAAAATAAGCTTCAGCAATAAATTATGAAACAAACAAAATATATCCCTCCCTTTAAATGCTGCTGTGCTTCTCCTCATTTATCTCTCAGCTTGACATGTTTGGCAGCTTTGAAGCTCCTTAAATCCTTCCTAACAATAATATGTGAGTGGAATGCTTCATAAGTCTGTAACCACATGAACTATTAGCTATAAACTTGCATAATTGGAAAATACTCGAGTGATTGATTTATCAAATAAATGACAAAGCGTTCCCCTTAAAATACGCTGTCAATCACTTTAGGCATTTTAATGGTTTAAAAAAAAAAACTTGGTTCATAACAGAGACGAAAACTTGCAGCTCATTAAAAACAGCAATTTTAATTGCAACTGTTTGCCAGATTTATCTATCTTGGCAAACATTATTCATGTAACATGAAACCTAAATCGACCTCTGCGGAGTGTTTTCGTTTCCTCGCAGCGAACTGGATGAAAGGATCTCATCTCTGTGCGGGAAATACGGACGAGGCTGAGACACAATCATGAGATTCAGGCAGAACCTGAGAGGGTTTGAGTAATATGATATGTCAATATATTACTTTCTTATTTAAGTGTGATTTGCAGGTCATTACCTGAAGCCCGGAGGCGGCCTCTGAGGTCAATTAGAGAGAAATAGAATGAGTCCATTTAGCTCGCCCAATGTTGTTCTGGTGCTAAAATAAGGTGTAATTTTCCTGCTTAAACGACAGAATTTTTTGCTCTGATTGTGACCAAAACTGACATTCGCAATAACTGCACTGAGAAATGAAATGCATGTTGCAAGAGCTGTTATGACAGAAACAATTAGGGATTATTAAATACATCTCCACTTCTTCCTGCTCCTGTTAAAACAGAAAAGTGCTGACGAGCAAATTGTCATGTTCTTGGTTATGTATAGGCATGTTGTCTCTCGTCTTGTGCTCCAGGGTCAAGTTGGGTCCTCATCACGTTTCACGGCTCTGCATCACGAGTTAGATTTTGTGTTCTTCTCTGTCCCCAAGCAGTTTTTTAAAATCTTTTTGCAGAAGTAATCTCTCTCATTAGTTTGATCGTTTAGATTCAGGAGAAAGCATCAAAGTGGTGGTTTGTTGAAATCTGCTCATTTTTCTTAGAACTTTTCAATCATTAGAAATCTTAAATGCCAAACCAGAGACACCAGGCTTCGCTCGGTGACGTACTGTCACCGAAAGACATCTGATGCAAAACAATGTTTCCTCATTAGTGTCAGCGGGACGCAGAATGAAACGTAAATGTTCATAAAACTTTGCACATGTTCTCAAAACTATATAATAGGTGCTGGCAATAAAAAAGGGAAGGCTTTGCAGATGTTTTAGTTTTATTTCACAAGAGAAAACAGACAGAATTAAAGCCGCAAGCGGCATCGGGCGGCCCTCGCAGCCAAGCGCCGCTCCGGCCTATTGGCCACCGCGGGGGAACTAGCAACCACCGGCCGCCAGCCACCACAGAAGCTCTCACGCAGCTTACAGCACCTCCACCCGCACGGCAACGCGGAAGCTGTTGCGCAGATTCCACCACCGCGCCCACGTGCCAACGCAGAAGCCGTTGCGCAGTTTCCGCGCCCGTCGACCTGGCGGTACACATCGATGCGTTCGGCGGCGCTCCCTGACGACGCACAAAAAATGTGGTACAGATTGGCGCATTTAGTGAGGAGATATAGCTGGTGTATTAACCTAGGGGGCGCAGTGGAGTCAAATTACATTTCAATGCTGTTGTGCTTCTTAGAGGTCAATAAAGGTCATAAATATCCAGTTTGGCGCCAGTCGGATGATCCATGAGTGATTTATAGCCGATCTTATGCACATGGCGAAGGACTGCAGTTACGCCGAACCTCGTTGATGAGGTCAAAGGGGTCAGATAGCGACCGTTCACAGTAAAATATGACACTTCCTGTTCTCAGGGGGCGTGGCCTAAATGATGTCATCATTCGACCATAGGGTATTGTAGGACACCCGATGATGATCAATCACCGTAACTTTAGTGCCTCTGTGACATTCTGTGTAGGAGATATAACAGCTTATTATTTCATGGCGAGTAGGTGAACTTTGACCCCTGCTAACCCTCCTTCAGCAGTCTCAAGCACTCACCGTTTTGATAACTTTATATAGGACATGCCTTGTGAACAGACTGACCGAGTTTGAAGCCGATCAATCGAAATCCCTAGGAGGAGTTCGATCAAATGCGAAGGCTGTAAACGGCAAAAATGGGCTCAAAATCGGAGCTTCAATCCAAAATGGCCGACTTTCTGTGATACTTGCACTATGACATTAATTGTAAATTTTGAGCATCTTGGGGAGCTCTACAAGTGTACCAAATTTCATGTCTCTACGATAAAGTAAGTGAATAGCAAAGGGTCCTTTGAAAATTGCTAGGTGGCGCTACTGAGCGCCACCTAGCACTCAGTAGCTAGGTGGTCCTGTGTGATTTTTGCACAGGATCACACAGTGCAAAAATCGGATTTTTGCACTGACCTTAAAATATAAAATTTTGAAACTCCCTTAACGCGTCCGCCAAGTTTGGTGAGTTTTCGAATATGATAAAGCCCCCAAAAAGGCCCCTCTTTAGGGGGGCAGAATAATAATAAGAAACAATACAGATACAATAGGCCTTCGCAGCGCTTAGCTGCTCGGGCCTAATAATAAACAGTACAAAAACTATAGGTCTTCGCAGCGCTTAGCTGCTCGGGCCTAATAATTGTCCTTTCAAGGTGTCAGTCGATCCTCTCAGTATCTCAAAGATAGTGACCAGTCGGGTCACTATCTACAATCTCTCTGGGTTCTCGGGGCTGGGGCTCGCCATCCAAATTCAGAAGTGGGTCTTGAAATCTCAGGACACTCCAGGCCAAAGGTGCACTGGAATAAAAAAAAAAAATCTGACCTGGAACAAGGCCAAAGCAAAACATCTCAGAATACAAGATGCCAATATCAATCAAACCCATGTATCAATAAATTATTACAATTCAAAGATCTTTCATCATTGCTCATTTTTTCTTTTCAAGTTGTAAAAAAAATCAGCAGTTTATCAAAATACAATGTTATTTACACATGAGTAAAACTAAAGAAATTAGCTTAATATGTTGTAATACCAATGGAAAAAAAAAACACATAACTGAAATAGAACAGTTGGACTATTAGGACATATACTCAAAGAAAAATAAATGCAACTACACAGAAAAAATATAATATACACAATAATAATAATACAAATCTTACTGTGCTACTTTAATTTTACTAAATTTGGTCAGATATTACGTGGTTTTGCCAAATTTCATCCAAGTTACTGTGTCAACTGCCGAGCGCGTGCGGCCACTCACCAACGCTCTGACGGTGACTCTATCGGGGATTTTTTTTCTTTCGGTCTCAAAGAAACTTTCAGAGATTAAAAATTACTCATTTCAATTATATATTTTGAGAAACTATTCCAATATTGTTTCTCTTACCGTTTCTCCAGATTTCATAATCTCTCTCAGGCTCTTAACAAAAACAACGGTCAGCTGTTAGCTATCATCTGCGTCTGACGTGTTCTGAGTAGAATCACAGCGCAGCAGTGAAAGGGGCGGGACAATCAACGCCATTGGCTGATGTAATGTCAGACCACGCCAGCCATTGGTTGCCCAATCCATCAGCAATTAAAGGCCTATTTCACAGTTTTTAACGATGGTTTTAGCACGTTTGTATAAATCTTTCTAAGTAAAATAAAACACAAAATCTATTTATACTTTCCAATCTTGTGAAACAAACAACAACAACAAAATATCAAATTAACATAAACTTCCACTTGTGTTTTTAACACTGGGTTACATTTGTTTTCTACTTTGAGTTGCAGTTCCTCTTTTATTTTGGTGATCTGGTTTGTCTTGTGTGTTGTGTTATTTGCTTCCTGTTTTCAGTGTAACAGACATCCTTGAGTTGCTTTCTGACTTTTGGTTCAACATTTCCAGACATTTTTCTTTCACTGACACCAAACACAGGGCTGCAATGCAGAACCTGGAGGCTGGGGCGGCCGCGGGGGCTGTGAGGGGTTATAACCATGAAACTGGAGACACATTGTTGATGTTACCATTATAATATACTTTATCTATACATACACACACACACAGACTCTTAGAAAGCTTTTTAAAAAATATACTATTATTAAGTGGACAGGGGAAAAATAGCAATATAAATTATTTTATCATATTTTTCCATTATAACAGGTGAGGCTCTGCCTCACCTGCCTCTCCTGACCGCATGTCACTGGTAACTATGGCAACCAGTGACAGTTTAAAAGCCCACTGATAGTTTCTGAAACTATGACATCACAATGTGACTCCAAAGGCAGAATTCTGACATCACCAGTGATTATAAAAGCTCCTCGCATCGATCTACTGGTGTCACAACCTGTTCGCAGCCGTTAGTGATACATTTGTCTTGAGAGTTTAGTTAGCAGTTCACAGTAAGATCTTCAACTTTGTTTGGTGCACATTTCTTTTGGAGATTGACATCAAACTTAAGGTGAAATCTTTACAGAGTTTCTAGAGAAGTGATTTTAGTTTACAACCTGAATCAACCAAAGGATACAATGGAGTCCAACCAGCCGAGAGACGAAGAGGTCGCATCCGACAACATTGTAGAAAGGGAATTACAGCCACCCAAGCCACCCAAGCGCAGGAAGAAGAAGTTGTCATTTGCAGTCTGGTGGGAGCTGCATGGAGCCGAGGAGCTGAAGAAGTCTACTGAAAATATTGAACCGCAGGACTCTTCAATCCCAGTTGAAAATGAATCGATCACCAACGCACTGGAGCCAGTGGATCAAAAAGGGAACAGGCAGCCACCTGAGAGTGAGTCCAATCAAAATGACAGAAAACAATCAAAGAACTCCAAGCGGAAGAACAAGCGAAAAGCAGCAATTAAAGCTTCCCGTGAGCTAGACACCCTCCACAAAAATGACGTTTCTCTAGACAGTACTGATCAAGTAGTTTCTACACTAGAAACAAATTATGATCAGACAGCTACCATTGAAACTTACAGTCATATGATTGAAACCGTGATGGACAAAATTCAACAAATCACGACAGATGGAACGGTCTTAACTCTACAAAACCGAGGATCAGCAAGGTGCCCGAAAACAATCAAAGAAAACTAAACGGAAGAATAAGCGAAAAGCAGCAATTAAAGCTTCCCCTGAGCTGGATATCATCAACAAAGATGAAGTTTCTTCAGACAATACTGATCACATAGTTTCTACACTAGAAACAAATTGTGATCAGACAGCTACCATCGAAACTTACAGTCATATGATTGAAACCGTGATCGACAAAATTCAACAAATCACGACAGATGGAACGGTCTTAACTCTAAAAACCGAGGTTCAGCAAGGTGCCCGAAAACAATCAAAGAAAACTAAACGGAAGAATAAGCGAAAAGCAGCAATTAAAGCTTCCCCTGAGCTGGATATCATCAACAAAGATGAAGTTTCTTCAGACAGTACTGATCACGTAGTTTCTACACTAGAAACAATTCATGAGCAGATAGCTACCATCAAAACTTACTGTCATATGATTGAAACAGATATCGCCAAAATTCAACAAATCACTTCAGAAGCAATGGCCCTGGCAACCCAACAAACCGAGGACCAGCAAGATGACCAAAAACCTTTAAAGAACTCCAAACAGAAGAACAAGCAAAAAGCAGCAACGAAAGCTTCCTCTGAGCTGGACACCATCAACAAAGATGACATTTCTTTAGAAAACAACGAACATGAAGATGTTTCTTCACTAGAAATTGTTGAGGATCAGACAGCCTCCATTACAAATGGGAATGAAACAAAAGAAGAAGTGATCAGTAAAGTACAGAAAATCATTTCAGAAGAATTAACTGAATGTCAAAAGAGGAAAATGGCAATTAGAGCTGAACTGGAAGTTGCTGTAATACCAACGGAGACAGTTAGAAACTTGATCCAGGACAGTAAAATACCAAAAACAGATTTAAATATAGAACCAGATATCCCCCAGACAGTTTGTGAGCACATGAAGAAAAAACCTGATACAATTACAGTAGACTTAACAGATATCGTCCCTGTAGTTTCCACAGAAGGTGAGAGTAATGTAATGGAAAACCAGAGACCATCCCCGCCGCAGACAAATGTCACATTCAACGAAGATATAATCCAAACATCAACTCAGGAAACAGAGAGTCAAGCAGAAGAGTCAACTGAGAATAACAATATCTGTGAAGAAGAAGAAAAACCAAAGAAAAAAATTTCTCTGTGGAAACGAATCAAAAAGGCCTTTTCTACACCACTTCGGAGCAAATCCAAAGACAGAAATAAAGTCCATCCACGGTAGACATTGAGTTATGTCTCTAGTACATGAGATTTAAAAGGAGAGGGGCATGTGTAGGTTGGCTGTTTGGCAGTATTTGGAAAAGGAGCTTTCCGTTGTTTTTAATTGTACATTTTAATATTGAAAAGCCAGGACTGCACGGGGGGAAATGTCTCCCCGTGTAGGTGTGGGTTCACTCCGGGCACTCCGGCTTCCCCCACGATCAACAACACAAGTGCTCAAAATCATCTATTTCAACATTTTTATTTTTAACTCTAAACAGAAAATAAGACAACCACATTAATTACTTAAAGGGAGATTTGGGAAAAGAAAATGTAAACAACGTGTAACAAAAAAACGGCTTTTAGAAGTCTAAACCTATACAAATTGGAAAAAAGTTTTGAAAACTATATCTTGCCCAGATAATTGGAAAAAGAGCTTCTGTTGTTTTTAATTGGACATTGTAATATTAAAAAAGCCAGGACTGCATGGGGGGAAATGTCTCCCCGTGTAGGTGTGGGTTCACTACGGGTGCTCCGGCTTCCCCCACGTTCATATATATATATATATATATATATATATATATATATATATATATATATACATATATATATACATATATATATATATATATATATATATATATATATATATATATATATATATATATATATATATATATATATATATATATATATATATATATATATGCATCTCTCTATAGATATACATTTATAAATATCTATATATACAGATATAGATATCTCTCTCTCTAAATATATATATAAAAAAAATTTCCTTCTCACCCACCGCGGGTGGTTCTTATCTTCTGAGCTCGGGTCCTCTACCAGAGGCCTGGGAGCTTGAGGGTCCTTCAGTATCTTGGCTGCCAAGTACTGCACATTTCTGGATGTCTGATGTTGTTCCTGGGATCTGTTGTAGTCATTGCTCCAGTTTGGGGGTGACTGCCCCGAGGGCCCCGATGACCACAGGCACCACTGTGGTCATCGGGGCCCGTGTCTTCACCTTCCAGGCCCTCTCCAGTTCCTCTCTGAGGCCCTGGTATTTCTCCAGTTTCTCGTGCTCCTTTTTCCTGATGTTGCAATCGCAAGTTTTCATCTCTCGGCCATTTCCGTCTTGTTCCAGTAGCCCATTTATCATCAAGGTGCTGTGGTTCCCCAACACCTTGTTTGGCCGGGCGACTTCTGAGCCGGCATGTTACGCAACTTAGTATCTCTCATGGTATGAGGTAGGACCCAAGGACCCAGTCTGGTGCAGCTGTCATCTTGCATTTGGAAGTTATTTAATCTTCATCTTTCATGGCAAATATTCAGTTTCACACTAAGCCACGCCCACATGCTTTCATGCTAACTACAACTTAGATGTAAGGTGAACTTTGACCCCTGCTAACCCCCCTTCAGCAGTCTCAAGCACTCACCGTTTTGATAACTTTATATAGGACATGCCTTGTGAACAGACTGACCGAGTTTGAAGCCGATCAATCAAAGTCCCTAGGAGGAGTTTGATCAAATGCGAAGGCTGTAAACGGCAAAAATGGGCTCAAAATCGGAGCTTCAATCCAAAATGGCCGACTTTCTGTGATACTTGCACTATGACATTAATTGTAAATTTTGAGCATCTTGGGGAGCTCTACAAGTGTACCAAATTTCATGTCTCTACGATAAAGTAAGTGAATAGCAAAGGGTCCTTTGAAAATTGCTAGGTGGCGCTACTGAGCGCCACCTAGCACTCAGTAGCTAGGTGGTCCTGTGTGATTTTTGCACAGGATCACAGTGCAAAAATCCAATTTTTGCACTGACCTTAAAATATAAAATTTTGAAACTCCCTTAACACGTCCGCCAAGTTTGGTGAGTTTTCGAATATGATAAAGCCTCCAAAAAGGCCCCTCTTTAGGGGGGCAGAATAATAATAAGAAACAATACAGATACAATAGGCCTTCACAGCGCTTAGCTGCTCGGGCCTAATAATAAACAGTACAAAAACTATAGGCCTTCGCAGCGCTTAGCTGCTCGGGCCTAATGACAGAATTTCAACCATTTTCAAACGCTCTCTGCGGCGAACAAGATTGGAAAGAGAAACTTATCAGTTCACTGAAAACTGTCAAAGCAACAAAACTGGAATCAGAAATGAAGGCAAATGTTGGTAATGATGTTTAAAAAAAAATCTGGATGAGGGACATTAAAGTCACTCACAGAAGAATAAGAACTGAACCATCAATAAGACCTGAACAGAAGAGAAGCACCGAGCTAAAGAGAAGCGTTCACTGACTGACTTGATAAACGGGAATATTTGGTGGTAAATCAGGAAGCTTTTGATGGGCGCAGCTGCAATCAAGCCTGGAGAGAAAAATGGGAGCATTTCAACACTCAGAATTAGACATCGGATAAAGGAGCAGGACTAATGGGAGTCGTTAGTCTTGGAGAAAAATCTGCCTTCTACTGGAAACGCTGGCCGTCTCTCGCATCGCATCCATCAAAAACGGGCACGGCGATGAGGCTCTAATTTTCAGGGCGTCGTTTCATCCAGCCATGAAACGGAATGTAATAAAACCTTTCTTTCGGAAAGGCATCGACTCGGTCCTTCGCCCATCAAACAGTCCAGATGCAAATTTGACTGAGAATTTATGGGGAGAATAAAAGGCAGGCTGTGACGAGGTTCACTGACAGATCTGTCTCTCTCTCTCTCTCTCTCTCTGCTGGTTTGAGAGGTAGTCAGATGAACGGCTGCAATTTTCCTGTGGAGTTTTCCTGCCTTCGACAGCTTTCAGACGTTATGTGGCCGTTACCCAATAATCTTTTAGGACATTATTAAAAAGCCACTCCTGTGTGCACATTATGAATGATCCTACTACCTTTGTTCTGTGTTACAATGCAAACCTTCCTCCATTTAACCAAACGGCTTTTGCGCCACATATGAGATTTTCTTTCTCGACAACAAGAGAACGGCTACGTGAGTGTGAACGGAGAGCAGTGATTTCGTTGTTTTGTTGTCTTTTTTTTTTTTTTTTCCTGGGTTGTACATTGCTGGACGTTTGTTCTTCCCACCCACAGAGTGAGGTTAATCACAAAGACGGTGGTTCCTGCACGCTCTTGACTCTTGACCCTCTCGCTGATTACTTCCTGTCAAAGGACAGGAAGTAATCAGCAAGAGAAACTGAGAGAAAAGAAAAAGGACAGAAAAGATCCACGACTCAGTCCTACACACTCCATTCATCAGCACCTCTTTCGATTGTATAGGCTGCTCTTTAAAATGCTTCTGGCTTTGCTGCTTCTCCTGTAACAACAAGGGGAGGCAGATCCAGAAACCTTCGTCTCATCCAGAAACCTTTCGCGTAGCTTATCACTGAAACTCGTGGAAGCTTTTTATTCAGGCACAAGTTTGGTCCACGACGTGCAAAAACCGAGGAAAACATCCAAAAGACGACAAAAATAATGTGATGTTGAATGTCGTAGTGACAGCTAATAACAAAATAATCTTTAAGTTTGCTTTTTTAATATATATATATATATTTTTTAATTATTATTATTATTATAATTATTTCTGCGCATCAGTTAAAGTAGATTTCACTGCCTTGCTCAGCTGCAGCTCCAATTGTGCAAAAGTAGCAAGACCAAATTTTGTTTTCTTTGATTTTTTTTTGTCTTTATTCATCTTAAAAGGTATAATGAGATAAAAGATCCAAAGGTGATTCATTTTTCTTTTCCTACTAGCTGTCGAACAAAATGCTCATCTTCTCTTTATCCCTGCACGTTGTTTCACACATGAGGCGTGGGGAAATTTCAGAGTGCACAGAAAATCAGGCCTGTATACGTTTTTTCCCAGGTGTCCTGCTGTTCACACCTCCCAGGTTGAGCGAGCGTCTCGGTTCAAGGTGTGTTCATTTTTTTTGTTGCCATTTTTCCAGTCGTCTATTATAATATTTTTTGCCTAACTGAATTTGATGTTTTCGTCTCGTCATTTATCGTTGGCGTTGTGATTGCTGTGAAGCGCTCTAGTCAGCTGAGGTTGTCGTAAACGTGCCGCGTAAATAATCTCTGACTGAAAACAATATTTGAGATTTTTTTTTTTTTTTGAAATGCTGATTCCGGTACTTTATGAGGGCTTATTTTTCTGAAAGTATGGAAATCTTTTGCTGTTTAGTTGAACCTCGGTCTGTGTTTAAATGTTTACCATCCTCTCCTCTCAAGTGTGACATTAGAGCCGGTCCCTGTGCGAACCTTTACTGCTCTGTAATTAAAAAGCTTAATTAAAAACAAGAGGAATGAGGCCGGACTTAGTGCCCATCGCCGGGCGCCCACTCATGGGCAGCAGGCCTGAGGACTCCTGCCCAGTGAGGCCGTCAACAGATTCAACAAAGTAATCTGCGGTAAATGCCTTGTTTGTTTTTTTTTTCGTTTTTTGTTTTTAATTAAATAATGGCCAATAACCAGATTTAGCCCGTTGTCAGAGCAACTTCGACGGGTTTGTTCAGTCAGAACCACATTAGGCTTTTCTCACCCTTTCGAACAGCTAATGTTTGATTTCTCTTACACTTACAGCGGCTCCAGTCTCCAATGCTGCGCTGCTAGCATTTCTATATCTTTGTTCCCTTTAGGCTTACAGCCTTTTGTTGCGGTTCTGTATAAAATTCTTCAGTTTTTCTGTCCGGTTGCGGGTTTCAATGAGCCGTTCCGACGCTGAAACGGTTTTATTTTCAAGCTTTCTGTTGCCGATTCCCAGCTGTGCTCGACATCTTAGTTCGTTCTCATCTATTCCGTTGAATCAAAAAAGAAAAAACAACATAATTCAAGATGAGCTTCAGAGCAATACTCTACAGTACATCTTGTTCTGCACTTCAATGCTTTCCTTTGCCTCCACTTCCTGCATCTGACATTGTTTTTCTTTATTTATTTTTCTGTTCTTTGTTTCGTGGAGGCGAGCTTCCCAACGGGCAGCACTCAGGAGCCTGCAGAGAATCTAAATGACCATCCGCAGCAAGTAATTGAAGGAAAAGCAAGTTGCAGCTGACTGGACGGAGATCTGGGTTGCTCTTCGTCACGACTCCTGCCTGCTGTAGTGAGTTGAAAAGCCTACAGAGAACGCTGAGGGCAGAGAACGACTCACAATCATCAGGATTTTGACGCTTTGATGGTCAGCGCGCTTGTTTTGTTTGCGTGATCCGTGCTGCTGTAAGCGCCAGAGTTTGATTAAGCCATTAATCCTGAGGCTGTGGAGTTTTATGAGCGCCAAGTAAACTTCTTCTTCTTTCTTTTTTTTTTTTAAATCAGAAAGCACAAACATGGGTTTAATTAAGACAAATGTAACGCTAATGAATTTTCAGCCCTGGTGCCTTTAATGAGCAGAAACGCCACAGCATGAGACGCTAAAGCCGAGCGAGTCTTAACTTTGTCGTTCTGACAGATGGGAAGGTTCACGGCGCCATCCACGATCAGTGAAACGATTTCTCCTTCATTCCAGTGACATTAACCATACGCTGCAAAATCACCCATTTCATTTTGAATTGTTTGTTTAGTTGTGGGGTGTTGGGAGGAAATCTCATGCTCTCGCTTAATTGATTTGGCTAAAAATGTTTAAAAACTGGAAGTGTGAGTAACAAGGCCAGAGGAAGACCAGGGTCAGTTTTACCAACACACACGATGAGCAGGATGATAATGGAGTAAAAAATAATAATAATTAAAAAAAAAGAAAAAATCTCAAAAGATTACCAAGACTCTATATGAACCTTTCTCTGCACGATTGAAATTGACGGACAGAATCTTTTTTTTTTTTTTGGTTTGTTGGTTTTGTTTTTGTTTTTAAGTCCCACCGAGTTCGATAAACTACAAGAGGAATTTTAAATTGAACGATATGTTTTGACTTATCCGGGCTCTGCTCGACTTAGCTGGCTTTATTACCGGTTTAGCTGCTTTTTTTATTATTATTTATTTATTTTTTGTTCCCGTTGGAGCTGAGCCGGGCCAAAACCTGAGGCGAGCAGACTGCTGACAAAGGAGAAACTGGAGGGTTTTCACCAAGGTGGTGCAGGGAACAGTTGTCTGTTTTCACCGATCGCATCTCAGCTTTCTGAATAATGCATAGTGATAATTAATAAATGAGCTGTTTGTACATTTCTCTCAAAACAGACAACACACCAACACCATAAAAAAACACATCATGCAACAGGGAAGAAAAGAGAACCTGACAGTGAAATACAATGAAAGTCAGTTTTCTATTGCTTTTTGGAGGCTATAGGCAGAAGTCGGGGGAACACAGGGTCGTCAGGCGCCATAAGAATCTGTAATGCTGTGATACATGTTAATGTTTGAAATGTCCTGGCTGGCGAGTTAAAATGTGGGCCATCATGAAGTCTTTCAGATAACCGGTGATGTGCAGTAGTTTTTGGAGTGTTGTACAAAAGCAGAAACCTTTTGAGATTTTTTAGATGAGCTTCGCAAAAACAGAATTGCATTCATTACACAAATGCATTTCCTAATGTTTTTGTCTTATCACTGGTACAAACATTGCTTTAATCGACTTTTTATTCAGATTAATACATCCAGGTGTCGCTCGTGTGCACGCAAACGATGTTTATTTATTTCACGTCTGGATGTTTTCCTTTCTCTCCCGTGAACTCCGGAGCAGCCGGTGCTTTCTGCAGTGCAACTCTCGTTTTTATGAGGAATCATTAATCGCTGAGGCAGCAGCATACATGGCAGAGCACACTTTGATTCTCATCGCTTTTTAAACACCGGCGTCCTCTTAATTCATCGTGTGGGAGGAAAACAGATGCGTCATACCCCCCCCCTCTCTCCCTCTCCTCTGCAAAAGAAATGATTGCAGTAGACGGTAATTGAGAAACAAAAGGAGTAAACAGGTGCTTCCAGCTCAACTATTACTTTAGGATGTGACAAGCCTTTAGGAAGGTGGGAAAATGTTTTAGAGAACAAAGATGAATAATTAAACACAAAGCACTGAATTTTGCGGCGTTTCACACCATGTTCCTGTTTACTTCTTAATCTGGACTGAGAGATCGGAGAGTAACAAACTCTGAGAAGCAAAATGAGAAATACAATAGCACCTAAGTATTCCTCATGATCCACGGCACAAGATTCAAGAACCAAGGATTCAAGTTTTAGTTGTTTTTGCAGGATTTTAGTTTTAAACAGACTGGAGGAAAACATGCAGCGATGTCAGACACTGAATAACCCCACGATAAATTACATTTAAGTTGACCTCTTTAGTTACGTTTTATGTTAAAAAACATCAAATAACCTCCAACTTCCTCAAGATTGTGAAGCCACAGCCGGTATGACGCTCTGTGAAGTCATGACTCAGTCCAGCTAAAAGGAGTCAAAAGTGGTTTGGAATTTTGTATATCATTTAAGAATGTATACCTTAGATGAAAGGCACACAAAAAGCATCTGAACCTCTACAAAAGTAAATAAATAAATTCCTGATGTGTTTTCTCTGCCTGAGTGGATTTGTTTCTGAACCAGCTGCTGTTCAGACGATGTTTTGTTTCCACAAACGAAATACTCTCCCCAAAAAAATAAGGATGATTTTTTTGTTGTTGTTGTTTTTGGTCTATCATGAGGAAATGATGATGTGCTGCAGAGATATTCATGATAGTTCTGGACAAACTGATTGCTTTCCGGTTTGTCTGGGTTTTTTTTTCTACTCTTATCTTATTGGCTGCAGGTTCAGGTCTGATGATTTCTTTCTGAGTAAGGTCTGCGTTGTGCAAAACGACCTGCCTGCACTGCAAAATCACAAAATATTACCGAGTATTTTTGGTCTGGTTTCTAGTGCAACTATATCAGTACACTTGAAATAAGACAAAAGTAACTTTTCAGCCAGATTTGTTGTTGTTTTAAGTAAATAAGTCCTTGTTCTACTGGCAGATAAATTAATTTCTAACATGAGAAAAATGTCTTGTTAAAAGTTAAATAATCACCAATATTAAGGAATTATTTACTTAAAACAAGTGTCTATTTCTTGCTAAAAAGTTTATTTTAAATTAGTTTTGTCTTATTTCAAGATTACTGAGATATTTTCACCATAAACTAGACCAAAAGTACTTGGTAGGACTTTATGTTTTTGCAGTGCGTCTTTTCTTTTCTGTTCTCCTCAGAACTACTTGAATTTTTTTTAGGTACATTTTCTTTCAACAATACCAAAAAAAACCGCAATAGATTTCTTTTATGGGTTTTACAGAGCAACACAGAGTAACAAAAGTTCAGTTTTGGTCTCACCAGAAATCACTTTCTTCCACCTGTGTGTGTAAAACCTTTATTGTGATGGGTCTCCTGTGTGGAGCAAATTGTGTTCGAGAAGATTTTAAACATAATTAAAAATGCTTTTCTGGAATGTCTTTCATTGAGAGCAAAGCATTGGGCTTATCAGAGCCTCGATACAGTTGCAGGTGGATGTAAAAAAAAAAAAAAGATTGTGAAAGAAATGCAACTCGGAGTTTCACCTTATTAGAATATTGTGATAAAGTCAAATATTTTGGAAGCTCGTGGTCTCACAAACTGACCAGCTAAGTACGTCCAAACACCCACGCAGGTTTCCTGAGTCTCCAAAAGCTCTTTGAGTCGGGATCAGCAGGCGACGCGATCGTGCTGGACGACGGCTGGGTGGACAGATGTCCAGAAGACACTCGTCGACCCTCTTCACAAGGAGAGCAAAGGTCATTTTGAAACAATTCACACCATGTTTACTGTTAAATATATGAGTTCTGAAATTAGTGGGGGAAAAAAATGAACCTTTTCACAATGTTCTAATTTTAGAGATGTATCTGTGTAAAGGTGCACAGCTGATCATCGTTTATTAATGTCTCGATGTCTTAATGTCTGTGACAGACTGAGCTCCACTCAGAGTTTGATGTGTTGCTTTGTGACCTGAACACGGCTTCAAGCTCTCACACAACTTTACGCCTGACCTGTCTGGTATTTTGTCTAGTCGTCAGCGAGCAAACAACGTCGGACCGCCGAGGGTTTCGCACAAAACGGTTTTGGTGTCTGACGATCAAAAGGACGTCTCCTGTGGGGGGAAATAAAGAAACAAGCACAAAACACATCGATGTTTTTCTCAGTGATTGCATTTCTGATATTTCTTTTCGGCAACAAGCCAAGTGAGTCGTCGTAACTGAGAATCCAAAGCAAATTGGTCCACAAATAAAGCCACGGGTGAACATTTTGAACAACTAACAGAAAAAGTGCTTTAACTCTCGACAAGAAATGCATCGCATACTTTTTATGTGTCTCCTCAAAAGTTTTTAAATATAATTTTAACCATTACCGTCGACGTTTCGCAACAGAAATGCTTTTCTGCAAAGCTTTCCGTTAGTTATAAAACTGAACAGACCGACATTTACAATCACTCTGAGAGTAAATGTTGCCTCTGTTTGAACCTGCTACAATTTATGTCTGTCGGTGTGAAACTAAACCCAGCCTGCCGAGGCTCAGCAGAAGACAGACTGCCTGTGTTTATCTGTCTCAAAGTCAGCCTGCATTCCTGCAGCGGTGGAAGGAAAGCAGAAGCTGACGCGCCGCGTGGTAAACAATCTCTGAGACGGCAGTGATGCTGCATCTGAAGCCCGCCGCGCTTTGACAAATGGACGTTGACGGCTGGGTTTCCAGACGGGGAACTCTGTGTGAGCTGCTGGTGAAATCAACGAGAACTCACAGTTTCAGGTCTGCCCCTGTGTCCGGATCTTTTATCCCAGCAGCTTGGAGTTGAGAATCCAGCCGAGAGCCAAGTGCAGCTCTAAATCTGCCTACCTGCAGAGAGACTGAGATTGGAAACGCCATGGAAACCGCTCTTGAAGGGACTTAAAGTTACTTTTCTGCTTCGTCTCTCTGAAACTCATTAAATTTATAGGCTGACAGTTAGGAAGGGAGCGTAATGGGTGCCAGCCGAACACTGCAAATTGACTTAAACCCAATTCCCCCGACATATGGATATGCTTCCTGTGACCGAATCCATGTTTTTCAAACCCGCTGATTAAGCGGTGGCCTTGGTCGACGTCTCATTTGCCCGAGTGTCTGTTTTGCCTGCCTTTCTCTACGGATTGCGTACTTAGAAATCAGCAGATAACAAGCCCAGGTTCACAGAGTTCTAGCTTATCCTCCGCCAGACTGAGTTACTCCTGAGTTATTCTGATGATGAGACACCACAGAAGCTACGCAAGAGACAGCGAGACCCACAGCATCGTGAATCACAGGGACGCACCACTGGTTCAGCTGAAGGAAGAAAAATGATTAATAAAACATTTGGAAAATGTCAAAAATTCACGAGGGATAAAAAAAAAAAGGCCCCAAGTACGGAAGAGGATAAGGGTCACTGAAAAAAATATTAATTTTGACTTTAACCACTTTTTCCCCCTCAAAATTCTGAGATTACAGTCAGAATTATTTTTGTTTTATAAGTGGCCCTTATCCTCTTTCGTACTCAAGGTTTTATAAAATGTATAAAATTATGATTTGTGTGTCGGTGTGGAGCAAACAGACCAATTCCCCCACAATTCACGTTCATAAAACAGAAACAGAAGTGTGCAGATGAGTATTTAAGTAGTTAATTGTCTCTTGTCTCTATTGCTGAGAAACACACCAAAAAAATTACAACTATAGGTTCTAGGCGGCCGTTATTAAGCCTTATATCATCAGCGTTTTTTTTTTTGTTTTTTTTTTATGATATCATAATAAACTCTTCTCACTTCCCTTGGCAGGCTGCCAGTCAATTACTGGGAGAAAAGAGCTGAACTGAAGAGCAGCCTTGTGATGGGTAGTGACAGACTTGGTGAGAGCATTATTACATCCATGAGAGACATCTAAGTCCACCTCTTTTTATTTCTGTGTGCTTTGTGCTAAAACACACACATGCACGCACACACGCATACGCGACAGAAAGTGCTGTAAATGGATTTTGAAACACAAAAACGGAGAGATTCCTGTTGAAAAAAATTGTGCAAAAGAATATATATATATATATATATATATATATATATATATATATATATATATATATATATATATATATATATATATATATATATATATATATATATATATATATATATATATATATAAACACACACAAAAAAAAAAAAAGTCACTGCTATTCTGGCTGCGTTGCTCATCCTGTGGCTCTCTTCTTGACTCTGCATTCAGCCTTCGTCTCTTCTCACAGTGAAACTTTTGCTCTGCCTTATAGGCTCCATGAGTATCACTGCAGCCTCCTGCTTGAACTCAGGCCGCCTCGCACCTTGTTCGCTTTATCTCGCCGGCACAGACGCGCATCTGTACATACATGAGGAGCAGTGAGACAAATTAGCCACAGAAAACCCCAAGGGGAGGCTGTCCGGGGCTCAAACCGATAAATCAAACACAACGACCACAGAGGGGCGGGGGGAGATAACAACAGAGATGACTTAGAGCTGGAACTGAATGAGGTCTGAGGGATGTTTTATTTTGTTATCCTTAAATCCATGCCGGCTGCTTGAATCCAAGGATAAATGGGTTTTCTATCGGTCGATCTTAGACTGAGCTCAAATCGCATTATGTGCCACTTGTTTGTTATTTCGTCCAGTGAGACGCCAACAGAGTCAACAGAGGCAAAATGGATTTGTGTTAACACCATGGATGAACACACATTAGAGCAAAGGAAGTTAATACGTTAAAACTCTGGTCATGTGTTATATAATGTAGAGGTAAACGAATATAAATACATGGGGGTATTTTTATACTTAAAACATGTTTGAAGAGGCTTTAACCAGAGTGAAAAATGGTAAGAAACAACAATTTGGTTCCATAAGAAAGAAACCCGTGATGTAATGACCAGCAGGGGGCAAAACAAACATTTCATGACAGGAAAATCCTCCCTGCCAACAGATCTACTTCTAATGTCATATCAAACAAAACAATATGTTGACGGTCAGAATGGAAAACGTACACATCTTCCTCAATTTCTGTTTTGAACAACTTCATTGCGTGAGCTGTTCGAAATGATAAAGAATGAATTCATTACGGTTTTCTGCGCTCATTGACCCCAGAACAAAAGGAAAAGATGTTTGAAAAATGGTGACTGAAGCTTGTTAAAGAGCGTTATTACCCATTGGAATACATTCCCTGCATATTGAAAATCTCCAACCAGTTTCAATATGTTCAACAGAGAACATTAAAATTGGCCATAGTGGTTACAGTCGCCTGAGGAACGACATCCTAGTACGGTGAAGTATGGTGGATCCGAAGGCGTTGTCGTGGAGACGAGGCTGTCTGGTTCAGGAAGCCCAGGGTCTCATCTTTGCTTTTTGCAGATGATGTGATTCTGTCGATCTTTTAACACACAAAATTCTACAAAATTGTATGAAACTGTATGCAAACTTCTGCATTCGAAGAAACTGCGAGACTTTTCTTTCTCATTTTCCCGCCATTTAGCAAATATGATTAATTTGGTTAATCAGAAAGGTTTTTATATAATTTAATGATAGTGAGAAAAAAAAAGCTTTTGTTTAACTGAATGCAAATTTTCTTTCTTTAACTGGGAGACGTTGCCCGTAGGACCTCAAATTATTTGACCCAAATTGAATATTTTACTTTTTTTGGTGACATTTTTGAGTTTTTTCTAAAGAACCGGGAAAAGCTTCGCATTTTCAAGATATTATTTATTCATCTTTCTTTTCTTTTAAATTTACATTTAAGAGGGCATTAAATACATTTTAAACGTTGTATCTTTTCCGTTTCTTCTCTTTGGGTTTATAGTTGCAGCCTTTCAACTTTCACACTGCAACATAATTAGCCTTCGGGGGAACCATTGGATCCAGATTCATTGATCAGATCAGGGTTTTATGTTTCGGCTGATTAAACCAGGGCACTAGATGTTCAAAAACGTGTCACAGTTATATTCTTTAGCCAGAAATGCCCAGTGGATTGAACAGAAGTGCATAGTGGTGAGATTTAAGCCTATTTTTCATAGCTTAGTGCATGACATGCAATGAAAGACTCTATCAACCTAATATGAATGAAAATATTCAGCTCAATTACACATTGAAATATATACGTGTATTTATTGAAGAGCCATTGTTCAGGAGTCTGACTGCAGCGGGATTCAAACTGTCTCTGATCAATAGGGTTTGGGCACCAAGTAGATCATAAATACAGCTCAGATCTCTTTGTGCTGAAACGACATGTTTCACCGCCAGACCTTGATCCAGATACCCCCGGGATGCTGCGCAGTGTCTGGTGAAAGGATGTTTGCAATAGCAGAGTTTGGATTTGTCAAGTTACTTTTCAAGGATCCTGCAAATGTTCTGTCAGAGTGCTGTGGAGTAAGAGCCAGGGCCGTTCCATTTATTTTTATTTTTTGAGCGAGAAGCATTGTTATGGATGAGGCTATTAGGAGATATTGAGCTTGGCGTGCGGTGATAAATATGTGGGTGGTGCAAAATAACATCCGAATGATCCCTGACCTGATGATTTGTACCAACACAAATCACTATTCATGTCTTTCCAGACATGAATAGTGGCATCCTGTTAAAGTCACTGCGTTCATGCATATTGTCTGCAGAACAGACGCTTAGCCCAAATATTGATGTTTTCACCAAATAGTGTGGGCCGCCCAACTGTCTTGATAGCATGTCAAATAGCTTTGATAACTTACCATCTTGAATCTACTTCTGTGATTTGCTAAAAGTTGCTCTGGATTTTGTTAATGGGTATCAGCGTAAAGGAGAGGAAGAACGAAAATGATCCTCTTCGTAATCCACCGGTGTCCTGCACTTATGAAATTAAGAACTGGAGGCATTAAGCCTTTCTGTAGGGACTCACTTATATCTAAATAACCCAGACAAATATGAAATCAATAAATCAATTTAAAAGTACATGCAGGTTTCAAATAAGCTGGTGATCTGACTTTAGCCGTCTGAGTAGCAGCACTAATTATTATTTAGTATTTTTCATACCAAACAGAGTTAATAAGTGGGCGCATTGCTGCAGCAGAGCAGGTGAACGTATGTGAAGAGAGGACAGAGTGTTGGTGCCCCCTTGTGTAAACATAATGAACTGTTTTTGCTTTTCAATTTCTCTCTCTCTCTCTCTCTTTTTTTTTTACAACGTGACATATTTTCATGCTTTTCAAAGCAGATTCACTTGAAATGAATGAGGCATTTAGCCACAAAACAAAGCCAATCAGAATAAACCCAGGCGAAACAGGGATACTACGAGAAACAATCTATTTGTTAAAGCAAACAAACAACAAAGAATAAAATAGTAGTCTATGATTCTAATTAATGATTAAGTGGTTAAATCGACTAAAATAAATAAATAAAAGCCTCTGATGTGTTTTAAGTGACGGTCTGAAATGAGCATGTCATTTGTGACGGCTTTTTATTGAATTGTACAGCATGTTCCCACAATCAGACATCATAACCAGGCCTCACTGTGGCTACCAAAGATTTCTCATTCAAATCCATTACAAAGCCACTAAATTGACTAATATTAAATATATTATGACAGTTTTGATTAGCAGAATTTTCCCCATCAGTTTCTGTGTAGAAACTGATTAGATATCAGCTCCAAATGTTGTTTTATGTACATAAAATTGCTTATTCATATGGACAAAGGATGGATTATCATTTGATTGTGATTTTTGTGCACTTTGTTAATATTACACAGAAACGATGAAGCACTTAACATGCACAGAGTAGAATGGACTTATTTTAAATGAACAAAATAATCTGGAATTATTGGTGGTACTATAAGAGGCAAATCTATTTTTGTTATTTATCATATTTGTACTTCATGCCTTCTGCTTCCGCAAGGCCCTCCTGGTGTTGCTGTTATTATTTAAAGAATGAAACAATTTCCAACTATTTTTATTTCTAAGTCGCTTTCATAGTCTTTGAACAAGAGTTATTTGTATGCGAGGCTATTTTTAAAGCGTGTTTTATTACATAAAAAAATGTCCATAACCTGAGGATGCGTTTCCTGCTGAATAAATTTAGTAAAGTGACTTGGACTGTCCCTACAGTCGGATGGAGGGAAATAAACGCAGCATTGTTTTCAAACCATGTTGTGTGTTTCGGGGGCGGATGTCGTGGAAGCTCGCAGATGTAATGACCCTGTGTGTGTTGTAGACAGTGTGTGTATGTATGTGTGTGTGTGTGTGTGCGCATCCTCTGACCGACTGCAGCCAGAGAGCAGCAGCGCGCCTGCGCAGTGCATCCAGGGAAGCTCGGCTGAGATCGGTGCTGAAGCGGGGCGGATGGCTGGACAAACAGCGGCGATGGACACGGCTACACCGCGGGATTCCCGTTCGCCGTGTCTTTAAATAGGCGTCGCGGCGCCGCGTTTTCACCCCCCATCACTGTACGGCAGTGACATCCCAGCGTGAAGGGGTAAGATTCCGCCTTGCTAACCGGAGTTAGCCGCCGCCGCCGCCAGCCTGTCAGAGATAGCGGCTCTCGGGCTAAAGCTAGCCAGCGAGAAAGTGGGTGGTGTTTGATTTCTGGAGAGCCTCCGTGCGGCAGTCGGCGCCGAGCAGCTCCTCTGTTCTTCTGCTCTGTGACTCGGCAGTGTCGGCTGGGAAGACTCCCACTGTCTCGGTGTCGGTCCGACTCGCGGCGACGGTTGGAGCGGCTGAAAGCGACCCAGACCCAGCAGGACCAGCGGGCTAGCCAGCGCTGCTAGCGCGCTGGGTCCGCTGCGCGTGCCTGCTTCACATCTGAAGATATGCACGGGCCCCTTTTTTTGTTTGTTTGTTTGTTTAAAAAGGCTGTTCCCGGCCGTGACAGTTCGCCGAGGGTGTCGGAAATAAACCATCCTGCCGAGTTTCTGCACGGGAAGAGGATTTGACATTATTTCTCTCCCCTCTCTGTATTATCTTGTGGAACAGAGAGATCCTGCTGCACAGCTGAAGGAACACCCACACTGCAGTTTCCCATGGGTGTGTTGAGTCAGAGCAACGCAGGTTGTGTTGCAACTGCATCCTGGGACACTTCCTTGTAAATCCCATTAACTTTTGTAGCCGCCACTGAAACACGGCAAACACTGCGAGCTCTCTTATCATCGCGTTTCAGACTGTCAGGGGGCAGATATTTAACTTGAGGATGTTGACATGTAGCAGTAAAACATCATAGAACCTGCGATTACCCAGCAGGCCAGGTGATGTTTGGTCTCATAGCAACAATTATGCTTGGCATTGCTAAAAGCCTGATGTGGCCTTCCAGCATATTTTTCAGTTTAGTGAGGATTGCTGCTGTTATTTTCTGCTGTACTTTGTCAAGGCGACCAATGACTAAACTTGTATAAAATATTGATAATTACAGTTTTCAAATGCTTCTCCTGCAGAATAGTGTCCCTTTCTGCTGTGCTTTGCTTTATGGCGCAACAGCTAATCTATTGATCATAGATTAACTGGATTATTAGTCAAGCTATCTGCTCAAGAAGTTCCTGCAATTGGCTGTTTTACACACATGTTGCACGAAGCTGGCCTCTTGTGTCTTAAACGCACTTTCCTTACTAAGAGTGATTGGTGGCATGTCTGAAGCTAACAGAATTAGCCAGTGACCTGGAGGTGTGCAGCATCAGGTGGGGGAGGGGCAGAGCTGAGTTTTATTTGCCGTACAACCAGAAAAACTTGGGTCACTGTAGCACTTTTTTTTTTTTTTTTAAGTCTTGAAATTGGGAATGCTTTGACATTCAAATTTTAACTTAAATTTAAAACCTCGGTATATACACCGACTCGGTCGGCTCAACCAATCAGCATTAGTCTCCTAGCAACACTGGTTTAACTTTCCCCCATTTTTTTTGTTTTTATTTAGTTTTTTTTGTTGCAGATGCATGTTTGAGGAAGTCATTCTGGGGCTGACTAATTCCTGGAAATTGGCTGTGGAAAAATCTCAAGTGCGATGCAAAAAGAAAACCCTATCTTTGCACACAGCTATGCAAAATCCCTTTTCAAAAGCTCTCAAAATACAGGAGAACCCTTTGTTTTCAACCCAGATTTTTTTTAATTTTTTTAAACTGCCACCAGCAGATATAAAAGCTTCTCTCTTTGCAGGGCTTGGTTTCCTCTGTGGAACAGCACTGACCCGGCATGTTGTGTTATTGTAGAGCAGAGGAGATGAGATGAGGAAAGACGCATGTAAGGTTGGTTTCCATAAGTCACACGAATAAAGATGCAGATAGTGTTTGATAGATTATTAAGAGGATATGTGAACTATTCCTTCTTGTATTTTTTAGTCCTAACAGAACATTAGTAGTTCTGAACAAGCCTCTGGTGTTGGATCAGCACATGAACCCTGTAAAGTTGCTGGTGTTGGTTGATTCAGTTTTGGAAAACCTTTCTTAAAGGGACAGCTCAGCGTTCTCTCAGCGGGGTGCTGTGGTGAGGTAAGGAGCAGATAGTGTCTTACTCACAGTCGAGTGTGACCTGGTCTCTCTCACGTTAAATAAAAAAAAAAACAAAGTCTGTACACGGTTTCGTAAAACAACCGATTTGTTTTTTCCGCAATCAGAAAGCGAGTACGGTGCCACGTCATCGCTCTCTGTTTCTCTCATCCAGTAAAAGTTTGATCTTTGTGGAGGATTGCAGTGCTTTTGATTGATTATGTGTTGCATTGTTTTAAATAATTACTGTTTCAAATTGGGTCGGATCCACCCAATTTGATCAGCTGGCTGAAATCCATCCTCCAAACGATCTCTGGCAATTCCTTATTAAAAAAAAAAAAGAGTCTAACACCAGGAACTGTGGTCACTTTAAAACTTTTACTTCCTCTCCCCAACTTTTAACCTGGTTCACAAGAGCACTTTGATTTTAAGTGTCGTTCTGACGCCCGCTTTCAGTGAACACGGAATAACATTACGTAATTACGAGTACGAAAGCCCATGATGGCAAAAAAGGGTGAGACCCTCGCTTTTAGATGACGATGGATAAAGATCGGCGGTGTTGCAGAGGACAGACTGCAGCTAACAGCATTCATCGGTAAAACACTTGTCTGCTAGTCCGCCCTCAGCACCACCCCAATTTCAGCTAAATGACAGCGCAAGCGCACTTCCTGTGGCTTTCTGCTGCGAAATGCTAAATGTGGAACTTTATTTCCTTCTCCTGATCGCTGAAGACTTGAGTATTTGTATCTTGTGAACACACAGTATTAAGGCATGGCCACAAGATAATTGTTTCCCCACATGCTAATAACTTGTGACCATGAAGTATTTAGCTTTTTGCAATCTGACCAGAGGCTCATCTTGTTTTCTCTTTGTAAATTGATACATTGGTCTGTAAATCATTTCAGCACCTAAATCAACAAGATTGCAACTGCATAACATAACAGATCATAGATGCATATATAAAAGAAGTTTATTAACCGTGTAAAAAAAAAAAAAGAAAAACAAGATGAATTTAGATTTCTTTGTTCATCAATTCTGTTTGAGAAAAATCGACTCAGCTCCACTAAACCTGGATCCTGCATCTTATTAGTTTAAAACAAGTCGAATTAACCCTCCTCCACCCGCTGTTTTTCAGATGCCGCACATTCGCTGCTCTCTCAAGTCTAGGAAGGATCGGTTTTGTTGAGGTGTGAGGAGGCCGAGGCGGTGGGAAGCAAGTGAGAAGGGTCGTCACACCTCACCTCGTCTCTCGCGTTCCCCTCCTGTGCTTGTCGGTCCGGGATGGTGACACCAGTAACCTCTCTTCCTCTCCGTGGTGACAAGTACCTCCGCGCCTCGTCCCACCGCTGCCGCGAGCCCAACAACCAGCACGCTTGCCGAGCGGACACCGAGACACTCCACCAGTCAGTCACTTTGTCAACCAGCTTGCTATCACCCAGCAACCTATTACCTCACGCCATGACTGCTTTGTCTGACCTGTGTTTAGGAACTCATTAATTCATGGTAAGTGTTTCTTTTTGTCACGACTGCCGCTTCGCGCAGGCAAAGTTCGGTATTGTGCTTTTGTTTCAGATCAGAATAATTACACTTCGGCAACTCTTTTGCATGTTTCCTTTGAACCTGCCTGTTTTTGCGTTCACATTAAAGGAGATCTTTAATGACATACATGCAAATGTCATGTTTTGCATGTTTTTGTGCTTCCGTTTGGGTTTTTACTGATTCTAAAAACAGCCCAAGTGTTTAAAAAAAAAAAAAAAATAGAAAAACGCACACAGAGGCATTTTCTGGTGTTTAAGGCGGAAACCTTTGTTCTGGTGAAAAGACACGAAGGCCAGAGGGAACGTAGAAAAAGATCAGAACTGAAAGTCCAACCCCAGACCGTGAGCTAATAGAGATGCTGTAGGGTGACAAACTTTCCTCAGACCAACCTTAGAGATGGTCTTAGGACCAACTCTAAAATTAATTGCTAATTTTAGCTATTAGCTTCTAAAATTAGCTACTTTACATACTGTAAAGTAGCTAATTTTTATAGGTTTCTTTGCTGCGAGTAAATTTATGTTTACAAATGACATTTTCAACACTTTCAGCAAGGTTTAGTTTGCATGGCCAAGAAACAAAGAGAAGATGTAATGGGCGAAGACTAGTAGGGACATAATTCCCCCATATTTATTAATGCACCTTTATTCAACAAACAGTGGATAAAAATAGTAAAAATAACAATCCTGACAGTTTTTGGGGCTTTTAAACATCATTAATTATATTTCATTGTGACAACAATAAAATCAGAATCAAAATGTTTTACAATAAATGATAAACGACCCCTAGTTTTTGTATGTGTTTAAGTTGTGTGAATACTTTTATTGGTCACTTCAGATGTGTCGGCACCAATATTTCCTAATAGGTGTTTTTATTGCCACGCATTAGAAAATGTTAAGTATTTTGATTTGTACTAAAAGCAGTTAATGTGGTAAGTCAAACTACTGCAAATAAAAAAAAACATTAACAAGCTCTAAAGCAGCAAACATTTCACTCAAATTCAGCTGATTTCACCAAACGAGAATAAAACCAGCCTACTCATATAGTGGCAAAAAAAAAAGAAGAAAACAAACAGGGAGGAAAATTAAAATTTCCATTACATTTTAAGCCAATCTAAAATCTTGTTTTGGGATAGATCTGAATTCTGCGGAAAACCAAACAAAAATACCCATGCTGCAGCCTTGGTGGCTCCCTTTTTGGTCATCCATCTTAGCATGTTTGTATTTTCCAACCAATATTTGCATATCCTGTCAATGCGGCCTCTGCTCCAGGTTTGCAACAAAGCCGAACCCTCGCGGTCATTTGCATCCAGTCGCCTGTTTTCCACTGTGCTGCCTGGTTGCTGAATAACTGATGGTCGCTCCGCTGGTCTGACGAGTGCTTTTGCATATCAGGCAGGCTGCGCCAGGCTTACCTCCCGTTGTAGGATCATTGTGGGAAATCACATGTGTTTATGCTCAGTAGAGGGAATGATAACAAGAGGAGAAGCCTTTTTTACGAATACACACCATTATTGCAATTTGGATTTTTAAGGACTATAGGGGAAATATGACTTTGCAGGTAAGAGGGGTTTTTTTAAATCTGTACCGTAGTTGCTTTATTTTTTATTTTTTTTGCATGTGTTGAGAGATGATCCTAGTTTGATAAGCATCTATATTGGATTTTCAGCAGTTTTCAAAAATCTCTGAGCTGCATTTCTATCCACAGATGACAGTTGTCAATTTGACACAATTATGTTTTTAAAGTTCAAGGGCAGCATCACCAAAAACGTCAAATTCAGCTCCTCATTGAGGGATCACCACAGAGCAGATGCTTTTAAAAGAACAAAGGAAAATCCTCCAGCTGCTGTGGTGGCTTGTGTTGGTTAAAAATGTATGCTAAAGAGATCTTAGCTTTTTTTTAAATGTTAAAAATTGCATCAGATTTTCTGCACAGATCGAAAAGTGTTTTTCAAATCGCTTTTACAAACTCCATTCATTTTCTACCTTAGTGTAGAAAATGAAAAAAAAAAATGTTACCAATGTATCAGACTCTTACTCTGAAAGTATTGAGGAAGTTGTCTCTGTTCAGCTGTTGCACTGATGCCTTTAAGACATTGGAAAGTTGTCAAAACTGCGTCCAGCGAAGCGCCACGCGTTACTGGCGCATGCTGTCGATTACAAACAAAACACTCCGGTACAATGGTGAAAAAAGGTGAAAACGCTGAAACAAGTTAAACAGGCGAATCAAATCATTCAATTAGAATGACCTCACTTAGCAGCAGCCAACCACAGCCTAATTATCCCAACAAAGTTATAGAAAAGCTGCAGTAAGTGTTGGAGCAGCGGTTTTCTAAACGTTGCTTGATGTGGGCCAAAAAAAAAAAAAACAATCATGTGCTTAAATTTTGAAAAACTTTCCTGTGGGACACAATGCTCTTGTGATGGGGGGGTGAGGGGGGAGTAAATTCAAGGCATTTTAATACCTTTACCATGGGTGCCAATAAGTGTGGAGTGTGCTGCGTGAGCGTTATCATGATGATAGGGAGGAGAAGGTTGGGTATTAGTAGGTCTAACAAGGCAAATTGACAGAAGTACAATGTTATTTTTAGTTCAAGGCCATGAGGAGGACCGGACCACTGGTCATGCAGTGGGAGTGTTGCACATTAACAGAAATAAAGTCAGAATTTAAAAAGAGTTTGTCAGTTTTTCTGTGATGTTGAACCACTAAGCCCGGCGCCTACTTTACATGCTGCTCTTGTGTGTTTTGTACTGGGAAGACGAGCTCATACTATAGGAAGCAAAACAGTAGCGGAGAAAATCAGAAGTCAGGCAACTGCAGTAAAAACGAAGGTGCAACGGTGTAAAAGCTTCTACACGCATCTTTATCTCCAGACACTCTGTGATGGATGTTGCATCTCCTGACGGACAGTGAAAGCTGGAGACGAACGGGTTAACACGAATGTGCGCCGGCTTGTGTGTTTGTTGCGCGCACATACCCGTCCATGTGTGTAATATGCAGATCCTGTTCCTCCGTCTCTGTCGGCGGCCATTAAAATGCACATTTAGTGTGTCAGAGCTGAGTGAAACACTTGGGCTGATGCCAGGAAGCCCTCGTACCAAACAAGGAAGGGAATCCTCTCGGTCCTCCTCCTCCTTCCTCGGCGCGTCGTCTTTCTCCTCAACATCCACACACTCCAGTTTTGTTTTTTTTTTGTTTGTTTGTTTGTTTGTTTGTTTTTCCTCCCCAGATGATTTTGCGCTGTCCGGCGAGGAGAAAGCGGAGCATGATTGTTTGATTTGTTTCTGCTCTCTCTGTTCGCCCTGCGATTGACTTGAGTTGTGTCTCGACTGTGTTTGCTCCATGAACGCATGAAGCCCCACAGCGTGAGTGGAGTGGAGATGAGAAAAAGGCAGGCGGCTCACATAGAGGCCCCACCCCAGGCCCCTGGACAGCCTCGACCGAATACCTGCTGCCTCTGCTGGTGCGGCTGCTGCAAGTGTCTGTGGTAAGCAAGCCAGAAGTTTGACCGCTACCGCCCATTATTTACATCTGGGGAGAAAAAAAAAAAAGTCAAGCTTCTCCACCGCTCCTGGTCAAAAACAAAAAAAATCAGAGCCAGGAGGAGGGTCTTATCGCTGATCATCACTCTTGGGTATGGGCTACAAAATGTGCTCAGAGGAAAGAAACAACTTAATGCTGTTTATCCTCTTTCATTGGTGGCCGTGCTTACTAGCCTGATCACTCATAGCCGGCTCTATTGATGGGGAAAAGCTGTAGTTAAGCAGAGAGAAAGGCCGAGGTTCTGATTGGCACAAATACTAGCGTGATTGACAGCGCTAAGGCCTTCCTCCTAAATCCGATTGGCTGTTTTTGTTTGTTGGTTGTTTTTTTTTATTTTTTTTATTTGATTTTTTTTACCAAGGTCACATACTGTAACTTCTGGGAAGGAAGCAGTACAACAAGGCAGTTTTAGAAATGGTAGGAGTTTCAGTTTAAATCTACAAAGCCTTGCAAAGCTTGTCCACATTTCATCACATTGTATTTAATAGGGATTTTCTAAATATTTCCCAGCACACATTGATTAGATTCTCTCACAATGGAGTGCTACCTTAGAAACAATATTATATTTATCATTATATTTATAATATTAGATATTATTCTAAATAAATTGTCATTAATATATTTGAATAATAGTATATATTATTCATTGTTATCTTGTTTCTCTATAATTGTATTAGTGTGTGTGTGTGTGTGTGTGTGTGTGTGTGTGCGTGTGTGTGTGTGTGTGTACCATAATTAAGTGTTTTTAACTGTAGGTCATGTCAGAAATACTTTTACTCATTGTGAGCTCTGTTGTTTTGGGAAATGGTTTATTTCAGGAGGCTCTGGATTAAAACAGGGACTTTAATAGTTAAATATTAAGTTTAGATTGACAACTGTAAATTAATTTAAGTAGGGTTTTTATCATTCTATCAGGTTTAAAATTTTGAATCATACTTGGCTTAAAAGTAAAATTAAATGTAACTTACAGACTTTTGCTGCTGTTGTAAAATGTGACCAGAAATTTTGCCTGCTTGGAGAAGAGCTACAAAGAAATAGTATTGGTTTCATAATTTCACACGTTGGCATAAATACGGAATGAAGAATGATCCCAAAGAAATGATGCTGCCGCTCCACATTCGACGGGTTGTAAACAAGCCACTCGAACACATTTGTTCTGTACGGTGCAGAAATGTAAACGACGGACAGAACATAATGTCTTCCAGCTTTTTCTGTGTAATTGAGAGCTTGACACCAACAGCGTCAGCAGCCCTCGTTGCTGACAGCCGGGAAGGAGATAAACGAGTCCATTTCTATGCCTTCCTGTAAACTGGTTATGAATCTACTGGGTTTTCTCTTTTCTTGTATTTTAGCAATTAAACAAACTAGTAAACAAATGTTTATCTGTTTTTAAAAGAATAGCAGCTTCTCCCTTTTCCGTCAGATGAGCAGCAATAGCAGCTTTTGGTGACATTATTATTAATAATAATTAGATTTTTTTTTAATACGATGCAGGATATAAAATGAACTGATGAAGGAAGAATGATTTTAAGAATTAGAAAAAAAAAACCCTGATCCAATCAAATCGTTTTTATTCAATAAAACCTTTTTGCAACATCCTAGGATTAATTTTCTGTCATTGTTCTGTGGTTTACTACCACAGAAAATCGTGCACAGTTTTCAACTGATAGCAATTAATCGCAGAACTGAACTGAGAGGCTGCCTTTCGTGACTGAACCTTTTTTTATTTTTAGAGTGCTCTGCATGTTCAACCTGTGCACTTTGCATTCAAATGGAACATGTAAAAAAGAGATGTAGGGAAGTTTGCAACATTTCCAGGAAGTCACAACAACGCCACCATCACCTTTGGCTGAATTTCTGCACTGTGAAAGATTTCTTTAAAAAAAAAAACAAAAACAAAACTGGACATCTCATGGTAGCACATGGTGGTGGCAGTATTATGTTGTGGGGGATACCACAGAGGTTGATAAGAAGATAAATGGAGCTAAACGCAGGGCAGAAAACCTGTTCACCTTCCAACAAGAGCAACAGTTCAATGGTTTGGATGAAAGTATGTTCCTGTGGTAGAACTGTGACTCCTGACTGTGAGAACCATATTTTGACCAAATAAGCAACATTTTCAGTTCAAAAACCCTTTTTATGAATAAATGGACAAAAGAGCTCAACAACAGAGATAATTATTGTTTTTAATCTTGTCATTCAAGCATCATATTGGTTCAAAGTGCTTTTACATCTAACGTACACGCAATAGTCTTTCCCAGTGTCTCGTCAGATTGCGTTTTGAAGCAAATATGAACCAAGTGAAGGGACTTTGTCGTCCATCGCTGCTGTTTGCAGATGTCGGCTCTGCGTCAGATTCACGGCTTACCAGAAACGAGCGATTAAAACGGTTCCAGCCGGAACAATCAACCCGTTAATTGAGTTAAAAACATTTTAAAATTGCATTAAAATCTGTGTAGTCAATTGAAATTAATGCATAAAGACCCTACCGTAGTTATTCTATAGATGAATAAAAATAAAATGCTTGGGTAACTTGTTGTTTTAGGACCAAATATTGACTATTCCGTTTATATTCTTGTGAAGTAAAAAGAGCTTCCACTTATTTCAAAAATCTTACAAACCAGCATTTCCTAAAAGGTCCATCGAATACTGTACACACCCTCGGTAGTTTGGTTACATTTTTTTTTTTTTTTTTTGGTGAAATGATTGAAGTTTTTTGTTCAGCTGCTCATCTTACGTTTACAGATAGATTCACTTACAATCAAACCCTAATTTTCTGTGCCTTTTTAAAAATCCAAATCGGAACAAACTTAACCACAGGCCACAAAGTTGCACAACCTCGACGGCAGCGCGCTGCCCCTGAGCAAGGCACCAGAAACTCTTGAGCTGATCCGAAGCTCCTCCAGCTGCCCGACTGTGGCTCGGCTCCTGCCAGGAGAGCGGAGTGAATGAAACATTGTTTTCAGGCGGTGAATGGTGAATGCTCTGCTTCTTTCACGCCACTTCATCTGAAGTGGTCGCAGCTTGCGGACTGTGAGTCCGCTGTGCGTTTCCCAGCCCGGCGCCGGAGTCTGATCTCCCAAAACTCGGCCTAGAAAAACAAATTCCACAGTAACACATATGTTTCATTTGCTGTTTCGGCACTAATTTGCTTAGCTCGCCTGACACGGCAAATTCTGCAGCGTTAAATCAACACTATGCCGAGTCTATTTGGTCCTTATCAGAATTGGGGTTAATTTAACTCTTTCAGATTATTTCAACAAGAAATGAAGTAATTTTATCACTTATAATTGAAGTAACTCTGTAAGAGTTAAATTATATTGGGAAGAGTGTTGATTTAACTCTGCAGAATTCGTTGCGTAAGAGTTTAGCAAAGCCTGCACGTAAATCGCCGAACGCGCTGGGTGCCGACGCTTTTTGCTCAGGCGAGTGGTTGAGACGAGTCAGAGGAACTCCACGGCTGAGTTTTGGAGGGTGACTGCTAAGGAGGATTTTAAAGGGTCACGCAGAGAGAGCATCCTCACACAGTCTTGCACAAGGACCTTATCTGGTCAGGGTGTCTTCTATTTCCATCCCCAATCACATGCAAAACAGCTGTGAAGAACAGCCTGTGTATTTAGCCGTATTGTGAGGGCGCCGGGGGGCTGCGGCTGGCTTAGCCCATCGCTGCTGCACAATGGGGACTTTGACAAGAGACAGCAAGAGGAAGGAAAGATCCTCCATGGAGGGGCCAAAAATAGACTTCTCAGTGTGTTACACTGTGGTTTCTCAAGTGTGACTGAGCTACGATAGACAGAGAGGCTGCCGCGTTTGTTTGCAGCATTTACATAAAGACGGACACTGAAACTTGACTGTTTGTGTCCGCTAGTAATTAACTGAACGAATCTAGCAGCTGGACTCCGCTGTAGACTGTTATGGTCGTTCAAAGAGAGAAATCATTCAGAATCATGCGTTAAACGTTTTGTTCTTTAGATTTTGAGAATAAATTCGGACTCCTTGGGGCTCATATGAAGGTCATGGAGTTGATTATAAGAGTAAGGCCGAAATGAATGAGTGCAAATCAAAAAGAAATGCAGTGGCCATTTGTAAATCATAACTACCAATTTAGTTTTTATCCTTAGGCAGTTAGTTGAAATATAATCACGTTAGTTTGGACCAAAATCGGTAATAGATTTTTGAATTTGGAATCGTTGTGAAAGAAGACGTCTCAGAACTGAGACACTCTGCTGGCCTTGAGTTACATTTACTGAGAGTTGCACAAGATCTCGACTAAATGCAAGGGCAGTGTGTTTTAGTGGTTGGAGATCCTGCAGTACAGCCTCCTGCAGTCGTCTTCCCTGCAGGTTTTAAATGATGAATGACACAATTTCAACATTTATGTTAATGTGATCTATTGGGTTCCAGAAAAAGATGATTTAAAAAGCCCCAAAATCTTAAGAATGAAGGATTACGATCTGTTGATAGGTGAATAACCAATGTTAGCTGCCGCCCTTTTGTGTCCGTGTCAGGATCGTTGAGCCGTCTTTAATCTGCCGGTTATGTATTTAAAACTGTCATCTCTTTCATCTACGCTGCGCAGTCGCACGGTGCAAATGTGCTTAAATGTAAGCCTGCATGACGGAAATAATCTACAGCTGAGCAGCAATGCGTGAAGGAAACTATGTCTTGCGCTGAAATCTTTAGATGCTATCAAATTGTATTTTCTGTGTTTCCTGCACAGACTAAAGGTCAGACCTGTTCTGGAAGGAGAGACACTGTAAAATGTTGCTACACCTCAAAGTGTTGATTTGAATAAAGCTGATGGAGCGCAGCTGCCTTTTCTGACTGCAAGTTTCCTCCAATAAATGCAGAAAAATGTCTGAAATTCAATCTGATAGTAAATATCTGATCAGCAAATCCATTCTGATAAATCATTGAGATTCTTCAAATAAGCGCATATAATCTGTTTCACCCCATATCTAACAGATGTTTAATACTTTTACTGCATTTGGGTGTTCGTTGACATTTTCAGTCAGTGAAAGAACGTTATTTTTCGTTAGTTATAGCATAATTGCCCAAGTCATATTTTCAGAAAACAAGAAAAAACATTAGTAAAATATGGGAAAAAATGATGAATTTTGGACCATGACAATTGTTGTGACAGGCAGAGGCCATAAACAAT
The DNA here is from genome assembly GCA_911649635.1 of Poeciliopsis gracilis. Classification (NCBI taxonomy): domain Eukaryota; kingdom Metazoa; phylum Chordata; class Actinopteri; order Cyprinodontiformes; family Poeciliidae; genus Poeciliopsis; species Poeciliopsis gracilis. The sequence continues at coordinate 8,074,235 of CAJVRI010001143.1, forward strand.
TGGGCAGAGTGACATAGCAAAAGCCAAAATGTTGCTTATTTCGCCTTATGGCTATAGCTTTAAACCATATAATCATGAGAGCAGAGACAAGAGAAAGATTTTGGAAAAGCAATTATTTGATGCCCGGCTAATGCTCATTTCTCTCACTGCGCTGTGACTTTGAGACATTATTGAAATTCAGAAAACTGCCTTCCCCTGACAAGTTAAGTGAATTTTAACTGAACTCTTTTTATTTGTCCTGCTGGAAATAAGCTATGGTGCTAGTCTAAATCAAGTTAAAACAACTTTATTCATCCCCAAAAACGGACAATTCAATTATTTAGCCGCATGCGATGGCTTCTACTTTGTGTATTCAACAGGAATGAAGACAGAATTGAGAGGAGCGAACGGCAGACCTGCACCAAGATGGACAGTATTGAAGCTGCTGAAGAACAGTGAGTGCAGTCCGGCTCTGTCGTCTGACGATTTTATTTGTTATTTTTTTTTATTTTTTATTTTTCGCCGTAACCTGCTTTTCCCTCCCACCACAGACGTCCCAGTTTAGAAGAGTTGCTGTCGTGGGCACGGAGCTTCGAGATGATGCTGCGCTCGCTGGAGGGCCGAGAGATCTTCCGAGACTTCCTGCGCTCCGAGTACAGCGAGGACAACCTGCTCTTCTGGTTGGCCTGCGAAGAGCTGAAAAAGGAGACCAACCCCTCGGTGGTGGATGAGAAGGCCAGGATTATTTACGAAGATTACGTCTCCATATTGTCGCCCAAAGAGGTGGGCGGCCGTGCGCGTCTCGGTTGAAGAGCGCCGGAGATTGCCGGCGTAGATGAGTAGTAACCCATGTCGTCTCCTTACTCCAGGTGAGTCTGGACTCTCGGGTCAGAGAAGGAATAAACCAGAGCCTGACGGAGCCTAGCAACATGATGTACGAGGAGGCCCAGCTCCAGATCTACACCCTGATGCACCGGGACTCCTTCCCCCGTTTCCTCAACTCCTCCGTTTACAGAGACCTCCTGGACAGCAGGAGGCGCACCTGCCTCGACACCTAAACCTCGCCACCGTTCGTCATTGCCAACGAGACTACTACTTAAAAACTTCAAATACTACTACGGTGCCAGAAGTCAGGTTTGGAAGAAAATAAGCAAAGTCTCTCGCTCTGTTCTGACGGGAAAAACAAAACAAAAACAATCTCAAACAACATCCAAGATAGCTGGTCAAGGTATTATTACTTTTGTTTGTTTGTGTTTTTTTATTTATATTTTTTTAATCAATTTCTATCCAGTTGTTCACTGGAGCTCGGTCGGCCTTTGCTGACTGGTTAATCGGTCGCTTTGAGACCATTGTTGCTGGCCAGTGATTGTTTTGCTAGCAATTTGTGCTGTTTCGTTTGATCCGAGCGGCCGACTCCGCCCTCGCCGGCGGTCGGTTTGAACGGCCGACCCGATGCGTTGGTTGAGCGTGGACAAGGACTCCTCAGGTGACGAGGACACAGAGAAGGAGAGAGACGTAAAGGACAAACCCACTGTTCCCGTACTGTAATAATCGAACCTCATTCTTTCTTTACGCTCACTTTACTGCTCCGTCCTTACTTGTCGGTTGTTGTCCCATCTCCCCGTTGTTTTTTTTTTTTTTTTTTTTTTCTGTTTTATACTTCCTCACTGTCCAAACGTGACACCCAGTGGTTGGTTGGGGTGGGAGAATCTTTGCCTTTTTTAACCAGTTGAAGCATCGGCTCTCTCTGCATGCAGCTCTCTCTCTCTCTCTCTCTCTTTTTCTATCACTCTCTCTGTGTCTTTATTGTAGCTTGATAATATAAGCCGCGGACTGCAACCTTTTCCGAGAGGTACTAAGGCTGGCTCTTACTGACTGTATACGCTCAGCGATGGGGGGTGGGGGGGGGGAAGTACATCAGTTTTACCAATACTGCAGTTTTTATGGAGATGTAAAAGCTGCTTTCTCCAGCCCTTCTTCTTGTCCATCCATCCGTTTGTCCGAGCGTTTTCCTTCATTTAACCGGGAGAAGTAAGGGCTAGAATTGTGGTTGAGCAGCTACTCATGACATTATATAACTCACGAACTTCTCTCCGCTGAGAAATCACAATGCCTTTACGCGTAAAGGAAGGCGGCAGAAGCGCTGCCGCAGATTTGCTGTGAAGCAACCACAGTTTGTCCAACAATCCCTACCTCCCATGCTCTTTTTTTTTTTTTTAAAATATGTTTTTTTTAAATCCCTCCCTCTTCCTCCCGCCTGCTCACAAAAGACCCCCCACAGCTTGAGAAGCACAGGTGCCAAGTTTGGGCCAAAAACGCAAATGACGAAAACAAGAAAAAAAAAAAAAAAAAAAAAAAGAGACCCTTACATTGTCCAGATGAGCAGAGAATCATGGGTAGGAAAACGGTAGCAATTTCCTTCGGTGCAGGCGTAAACACGTGAGCTTTTGTTTTTTTTGAATCCTGGCCTTTGACTGAAAGGCTTCAGCTTTTGACCTCGAGGTGTTTTTAGAGGATTGCTTAACTGGGTGCCAAATGGGACTTCAAAGATCCTGGGAAGAGGTTTTTGATTTATTATATGATGATGATTATTATTATTATTATTATTATTATTGTAATGGGTCTGTTTTCTTTCAGAGGGCTGGTTTAATAATGCTGAAACGCTACAATCCCAGGCTGGCACAGAAACGTGCGTAGTCTTGCTCCACACAAGCCTTTTTCACCTTAAACCAAAACCGGTTTAAGCATGCTGTAGACCAGCAGATGATAGGATGCTTGTGGTAATCTTCCCTCCCACTGCCAGCCCTCACACACTCTGGTCTGTTTTTTTCTAACCTGACTTGAACAGCATGCACTTATAAATGTGTGTGAGTGTGTGCGCGTGTGCATGGATGAGACGCAACAAAGCACCGAACAGGAAAAGGAACGTGAAGTTGCCAAATGTCCTGTTGACATGTTTGACATACAGTGGACACTTTTTCCTTTTCTTTTAAATGACGTGAACATTTAAACAGAAGCTTTGTTGCTACCTGTGGATCTTCAGCAGAAAGTGCATGAGCGCGGCGTATAATATGCAGTTTTATTACAACGAGCCTCGGTGTCCGTTGATTTGATGGACATGCGGACCCAGACAGTCCGGTCGGGAGAGCGCTAAATGTATCGGTGAAACCGCTCTCACACGGCGGCGTCCATGTTGACGCCTTCCCTGATGTTCTCGTGCCAGTCTGGACCTGCAGTAAAAGAGACATTTGGTTCCGATTAGTGAGGTGTTGGGCATGGGCCGGTACAATGACCGCGCTTTGACAGTATTGACACAAAAAAATTCAACGCAAGGACGTCCAACGTCAACAACCGATCGCTTTGGTTTATTTCCGCTGCCGTGAAAACGACACGACGAAGGTTTTTAGGGAAAGCTGACTTTGCGGCTTTATTGTTGGAACGTTATACGTTATAATTTCTTCCCCGACGCTCTTCCTGAACTGGATGCTGTAACGTCTTCATCGGTTGTGGACAAAAGCATCTCTAGACAGGCGATTCAGTGCATGTAGCGTGAAACACTCAACCTGATGCGATCACTCTTTGACCTTGTGATCATAACTGTGATTTAATAATGTCACGCAGCTTCAGGTATGTAGTAAACTTTTGATTGCTGCATTTATAAAAATGTCCTAACATTTATTTATTTTGATACATAAACCTGCTAAATTTAGTAGCATTTCTCAACTGCTTATTGTAACAGAAACAGATTGTTTGTTAATTGAGGTTATCTGACTGCGTAATAACAATTTGTCTCCCAACATTCAAAATTTGTGAAAAACATAAGGCGTCTAACTTTCTGTGCTCAGCAACAGGTGGGAGAGGGACAGTACTCTATGTTATTTAACCAGAGAAAGCTCCAGCAAAGCCAACATTTCTTCTGGCCCGGGTCAGCGTTGTTGACCTCTTTGGGTCACCTTGACCCCAGAGACCGGCCCATGCCTCGGGAGGGAAGATTCTGAGCCCTGTTGCTTTTCTACTCCACATAAATGACACAGAGCACTTTGTAGACTTTCGTCGATCCAGATGAAACTGGTTTCCACCAGATCGTGACTGACGTTGCTCGAGTGAAGAGCTGTGCACATGCATGCGCCCTGGTGATCATCGAAGGCAAATTAATCGAAGAATTTGTAAATAAATAAATAAATAAATACATTTTAAAAACCTGACTGTGAAGGTCAAGTGTCACGTCCGAAACTCGTTTCCGTAGAAAAATGTCAAAACTTGCGGTAGCTTTTGGTTTCGGCCGCTTTTAGAAAACGGCCTCCTGCTGGCAAATCCCTCCTCTGCTTGTATGTTTTCTATATATTAACAAGAATGTCTCACCAGGAACCAGATAACGAAATTATGGTGCAATCAAACCGAGTTTACATTCATAAACAATGCGATGTGTGTGACCTATTTAAAACACGCGGGGCGGCGGGGGGGAGGTTGACAGCCAGCCGGTTTGAAACTCGATGGCGTTTCACAAGCAGAACGCGAGAAAGCAGAAACCTTAGCGACTGCCGCCGCCGTCCTCGAATTTATTCCAACGTTTCCACGGCGGGAGAAGTGCAGGGGGTTGTTTAGAATTTTATTTTTAACACCTGCATCGCAATGGTGGATTTTTACAAGCAGTGATCGCGACGTGAAGTGAGTTCGGGTTTATTTTTGTGTTTTTGTCTTTAAATTCCCAATGGATTCCATGTGAGATGGTGTTTGAGACATGGCTTCGGTTTTATAGACGAGAAATGATAATAATAATAATAATAATGATGATGATAAAAAATATATATATATGGGAAAAAAAAGAAAAAGGTTGAGAGCTGAAGTGTCCTGACGGGGATTGGAGGTCTGCAAAGCTTTGGCCTTACTGACAGTTTATTTTTTATTTTATATTTAAGAAAAGACAAACATTTATATAGGTGTTTCACTACCTCTCATGTTGGCTAATTTATTTCACATCTAGTTGTCAATGTACAAGTTGTTTTTGTTTTGTTGTTTTTTTTTTAGATCTACTTGAAGCCTAACACTGTAAACAACTCTGTGTAAATGACCAGAGAGGTAGAAGAGAAGCCTGGGCCTAGTCGACATGATGATTCTGAATATTTTTTTTGGTTTATGTGTATGTTTGTTTTTGAATTGTGTTGAGCTGAACTAGGTTTTGCATCTCTATAAAGAATTCAGGAATCCACTGTTTAAGGGCTAATCCCATTTTTGCCTATGCAAATCTGTTACTGTGGGGTGAGTTCAGAGCGGGCGCGCCGGCGCTCCACTCCGCTCCGCTCCGCTCGGCTGTGTTGGACGGACCATGGTTTACATTGCCCTTTTGCTGGTTTTCTTCAATCCTGTTCAGCAAAAATGTACTCTTACAAACAAGTAATATAGACAGAAGAGAGTATATGCCTTTATGATGATTTAAAAAAAAAAAAGAAACGTTATTTAAAAGAACTTTTAAGGCGTTGTCTTGACGTCGAGCGCTGAGGTTTCGGTGCGGCGCAGCAGTTGGTGGTCGACTTTCGGGAAAGCTCCCGTTGCTCGGGCTGCGCCTTTAGCAGCCCAGCTGTGCAGGATTGCCTGACTGAAAACGTATTGATGTGAGGAGCAACCACACCATCACCTTCACCAACACACTGACACCCAGTCCGGGAGGTCGTACATGTATTTGGGTCTTCTAGGACTTATTATTGTCACGTTCAGTGTAACATTTTGTCTTTTAAAACCACTTTTTGTGGCCAATCTGCCCCTCCTCCGTTTTGTGTTCTCACGTTGCCATTCTGTCCCTGTTTACTTCCATTTTGTATCCCACACACTTAAACTGGTATATATTTTTATAGCAATTATTTTAATATTACAATAATCACAATAAAAATACTCAAGCCACTTTTAGAATGAAACTGAATTGCATAAAAGGTTCTTTATGTTTTATATCACACCCTATTTCCAGTGATTGGGGTTCTGATAGTGCAGTTCCCTCAGAAAATGTGACTCTTAATCAAACCAAAATGACTCTGGACAATATAATAATACAACATAATAATAACAGACCTCTACGGGAGACCTTTCCTGCCAACAGTCATCACTATCTACCGCAACTCTTTGAAAAATTTGGGTTAATGAGTTACGACGGCGTTTAATTTCCCGTTGGGATCAATAAAATTTGAATTTGAATTTTCCCATTGCCAAGTCCTTTATATAGAAAGTAGCTACTGACTGCCCTAAAACCTGCTAGATGTTGTCGATGCCTAATTTGCATAATTGGCCGAGTGAGGAAAAATGTTTCAAAATGTTAAAAAATCACCTTAAAAATGTTTAGGATTCCAAATTCTTCTGTGGAGTTTCGCTTTTTAAGGTAATAGCCCCCAACAGCACAGTCACTGGTTCCCGACTTCCTCCGCTAACGATCAGTTTTGTTAGTGGATCGTATTATTATACCATTTGCTTGAACTAGGCCACGTCTGAGGAGCCCACGGCTGCAGTAGTCTCCGTAAGTCTACGTTAAGTCGGCCACAAAGTGGCGCTGGCAGCTGCTTTTATTCACCCATTCCTTCACCGCAAATGAAGGGAGATTGCTTGTACAAAAATGTCTCTATTGCGAATACAAATTGAAACATTTGCAATGCTGAACTTCCATTGGGAGACATCTTTGTTTTATAGCCAAAGCAACCCAACTATCAATATTGACATTTTAAGGCATAATTTAGAAGTAATCCTTCTATAAAAGCAGCACTTTACTGAAGTCACCTTATCTGCAAATTAATGAATTGGTTCTAATTGGACATTTATCAGTATTTTTAGAAAGTTACCTCGTCTCACTTTGAAGGGCTGACCTGAAACAAAACTGGGCAAGTGGTGCAGTAACGAATATGAGCACTGGCCATAAGTCACATAAGCTAAATAAAAATAATACAAGAATCTCCACTTTCTGTTTAATTTAACTTTTTTTTAAAAAAAATAAACATTTTTGGGGGTTTTTTTTACCTTCTTGGTGTCTGCCAGCACACACTGCACATTTGTTGTGACTTTGTAACCAAACCAGAGCAGCACAGCGTCATCAGCAAACAGTGCCAACTTCTACCTTCTTCTCGTAGCCACATCCACTTTTGACTATCACTGTGTTCATACGGTAGCGTTGATATGGAGCGGATTCAGGTTATTTTTACTCTGTTTTTTTTTTTTTTTCCATTTTAAAGCAGTCTCATTCACCTTGCATTAATTAACTTAGCACCTAACGCCGCTTTTATTTATTTGCTATTTATTTGAGTTCGAAGGTTGGGAGGCGAGTTTTTGCTTGACCTCCAACCAAAAACAAAACAACAAAAAAAAAGGTTTAATTTTTTTTTGTCTAGCAGTGCATACCCGTGGCTAACGCAGGACAAGCTTGTTGACTGATGGCGGTTCGGGTTTTCCCTCGGTTGGGTACAGTGCCTCTTTATGCTTTACAACAGACCTCAAGACCTCGTTGTGTCTCACTTCTGGGGTCTGTCTCACTTTCTGTGTGTCGGATCCTCACTTTTATTATTATTATTTTTTTTTTCTGCCATGTCGTGAAAGTACGGTGTCACACCAGACATCACTGAAAGCAGTCGAGGCGAAAACGGCCCCATTTAACAGCAAAAAAACAAAAACGACGACGCTGATGCTGTGTTCCTCGTACGCGAGCACCCGCTCCCTCATCCGCTCTTTTTCGGTGCCTCTTCCCGAGGCGTTTGTGCTTCTTTAGGGAAGAGATCACGTTTGTGCAGGTGCTCCTTGAAGTTGGCTAGGAACAGTTTAAGGCAATCACTTTTCTCTTTATTGATTTAGATGCCTAAACTTCTTGGTTTTTTTTTGTCATGCCTTTGTAGATAAGACCGCAGCTTGTCGAGGAACAAGCTGCGACGGAGAACATTGAAAAGACGAGTCACTTTAGACTATTTTGAAAGTGACACTTTTTTCTATACAGCATGCTTTGTGCTAAATAAATGAAATAATTCAGTTATTTGCTATAAACGATACTGTATGAGTATGTATTCCAGTACTGCAGTATGCAGACATTTCAAAATATGAGAAACTCTTTTAAGAGGTTCATATTTTTCTTCTAGTATGTTTGACTAATAGAGACAGCTATGGGTACTTCATTATAGTTTCGAGTGTTTCATGAATTGCCAGAATGACGTAATGACCCTCTTTGGTTTTGTTTTTTTGTTAAACGATCTGCAGTCTTCGGCTGCTGTCACATGCATGATTCAAAGAGCTTTTCCGAGACGGGAACGTTTGATCGAGATTTCTGTCTCGCAACAATTCCCTGGCTACATTACAACACTTGGGGGGGGTAAAAAACAAAAAAACAAAAAGACTGTTTTGTTTATGCAAATGAAGACATTTTGGGTCTTTGTGGTCCTTTACAGTTGTGTTCAAAATAATAGTTTGTCGAAGAAAAATGAGTGGATCTCAAAATATTCGTGATACATGTTCCTTTCGTACAGTGACACGCACTGCGCCCGCGATTTCAAATCAGAACAAAACTCACATTTGTTATTGCTCTACAGGAAGCGGTGCGAATCATATCGATTAGACTTTTTGAGGATTTAACTTTCCTTTGTCTTACTGAACTAATGTGACGTTCTGGAACAACCAGTTCTGGAATGGCTCCACATCTGTGTTGAATGAAGTTGACCAACTTGAGATGATTGGACTACATTCCACCACTCCAAGGCCTTTGTCTTATTTTTTTAGTTTTTACCTTACAAACATCATGTTTGCTTACTGTTAGATTACTTTGAGTCTCACCATAAAGTTCATCTCTCGGGTCTGGAACTAAGATACAGTCGGCATCATGGCATATTTGTGGTCGTTGTCCTTCTGAGAAACCAGTTTTAAGGGCGTTCCCTACAACACAAGGTCATCTTAGTTGTCCTTTAACTGATCCATTATCCCTTGTGTTGGGGAAATAAGTCCAACATTATAGAGCGACAAACATCCACGTAATGAGCCCCCAGTCTCACTTCCATCAGTTTGACATCATTATAGCTGGAGAGGCTGTCGTTTTCTGCTGCTCTTTATCCATTTTTGTTCCTCCCCAGTTTACGTTATCATTTTCGGGAACAACCCATTTAAGGAATTCAGTGAATGTCCTCATCGATTGAACTCCAGGTCGACATTAATTTGAACACACCCTTTGAAATAAAGATTTAACTTCATAGCTATCAGCAGGCGTGTTATGGGATTGAGCTGGTTAGCAACGTCGGCCGGCTATTGTTTTGAACACAGCTGTATGTTTTAAGTATGGACTCGCTGACATTTGATAGATTTTCAGAAGTGAAATTTATAGATTTAAAAAAATAAAAAATAGACAGTCGTCTCTGCAGACACACACATTTGAGTCATGCTGACACCATCTCGAAGCACTGTGCTCCGACTATTCGGGGTTTGCGTCGCTCCAGACTTTGATTGCTGTTCATCGTGACTTTGAGATGTACAGTTGCGCCGGGGCAAAACCGAAAATCCTCTTGGAGCTGTAGCATCGAACAGACTCATTTACCCTCATCGTGCAGCAACATAACGCTGTGCTACAGAAGCTAAGTGTGAACACGGTTCAAAACGCTTAGCTTTACACCACTTATCCGTTCTTATGAATTAGGTTAGCATTGGCAAACCCATGCATGATAGTGCAGTTTGGATATTATTTGCACTCCAGTGTTTGTAGACATCTAGATATAAAATAAAGTAATTTAAAAAAAAAAACATTTACTGTTAAAGTTATTGCAAAAGAAACTGGTGTGGAAATGTAACAGAGTGGAGTTAGGGAAGCAAATTAAATCAGATTTCTACGTGTGACGTGAAGCTAGCAGCGGGTTGCTAGCCTCAAAACTGGCAAGCTAACGCTAGACACCTTAAACGTCTGTACTCACTTTGTAAGCCACTTGATATTTGTTGTCCAAAAGTAATTTTATGACTTGTGGCTGGAAAATTATTCAACTTTTGTCCCATGACGGATCAAGGTGAGCTGTGCTAGCGAGCTGCTAGCTTGGCCTTCGTTTGACTTGGAGCTTAAATGAGCACTTTCGCAAAATGTAGAAAAAAGTTGCCGAGTCATGTAAAAGTTGCAAAAGAGAACGGGTTGGAAAGCCAAAGTTGGGATTTTTGTGGGCAGCGTGACTGTCCAGCAAAGTGCAGGTTCGGCGCTCCTGGGTGGATATAATGTGCCATATTTATAACGTGTCTTTGGATACAGCGTAAAGAGGTCAAAGGAAATGGTTGGAATGTTTAATCACAAGTTCTGTTGCACTAGAATAATCCCGTTACACGTCCTGCTTACGTTGGCCGTCGCGGATTTCTTTGGTTTCTCTGAACCGTCACCTCCGCCAACCTCTGCAAACCGGCGATGGGACAGTTTGCAACAGGCCTCACACAGGTGGCAAGTGATCACACCGTTTCCAACAAAACAAACAAACAGAACAACTGTTGAGAAGATGCTGTACACCATTTCTGATTTCTCTGTGTGCTGGACCAGTCACATTTTAACGCTAAAGACACAAAAGTCGTCCTTTGAACCTTTACATGAGTTGTTGTCACATTAGCATCTTGCCCATGTTGTGGTACATTTTACTCTACTTATCTTCTGTGTCTGTCTTTGTTTACATGATGACATCTTGCATTAAGAGAGAACTACAGTCTATGGTTACTGCCCTTGAATATCTGTAATTTGAATAGTGCTGCTAGAGAGAGAAATCTAAATGTAACAACTTACAATAAAGAGTTTATTAATAGATTTTTGCCAAATGTGATTGGGTTGTTTTTTTTTGTTTTTTTTGTGGTCGATACTGGAAATGTATGTCACATGTTTAGCTCATTTTATTTTATTTCTTTTTACTTTTGTGTGTAACCCTGTACTGTTTTGAAAAACATGATTTGTCCCCCTGAAGACTTTTTTATTTTTGCTGCATTTGAACGTTTTTAAAGTCTCATCCAAATTAGGACGGCGGATAAAGACAACCTGAGTAAATACAATTTATTTATTTTTTGTAAATATGAAAGCTACTCAAGCTAACCCGGTCGTGTTGACGGCAAACGTCTCTCGTCTTCGCAGAGTTGTTTCACCTCGGCCACATTGGAGGGTTTTCGTGTTTTCGTGAACGGCCTTTTGCAGGTCGCGCCTCAGCATTCCCAATTAGCTTCAGGTCCGTGCATTGACTGGGCCACTCCACATCTCCAGGTTAAAGTCTGGAACTGAAGGTCAGACATTCTCCTTGGGGATTTTCAGGTGAACGAACCAAAATTCATGGTTTATTCAGTTCCATATCCAAAGTCCCGGGGAATTTAGATTACCTGATTTCTGAACTGCTTGAAATATGAGAGGGGGAAAAAAAACTATTAATTCCATTGGATAATCTGGCAGGATAATGACCCAAAAAAACACATTCAAATCAAAATAGAAATTGTTCACTTCATGCAAAACCCCCTTCATCCATAGCCGTCTCAGTCTAAAACCTGCAGCCGAGGCAAAGAGGAACCTGGTGAAAATGTTCTATGTTGCTGCAATTAAACATGAAATGATTTCAAGGCTCTTGGCACACATTCACAGGGATTGTCGATGAATATCCCCAGCACTGTATATATTTCTACTAGCGACCAAGGAGCAACGCAGAAGAGGGAACTCTTCCAACTTAGAAAATTGTGAGGACGGGACCCTGGAAACTCGTCCGTGGTGCAGTTTTCCTCAACGGTACCGTTATGTAAACTTTCTCATATTAATATTGATATATGCGAGCAAATGTCAAGTGTAATCCTCAGTCATTTGAAAGCTTCTCATTCCAGACCTCCCTCCCATCAGCCTGTATTAGATACACTGCAGTCCATCAACAAGTCCCAGGGGATTAGAAGTGATAATGGATGCTGGAACATGGCATGCTGCTACACAGCAGACTATTATCTGACAGGCTTAAAAAATAAAAATAAACCCACAGGAATTATTCTAGAAGACAACTCGCGATCCGCTATCCTTTGAGAAACAACAGAATCGCATAAATCGAAACGTTTAAGCCTTAAATACAACATTGGGTAACGTGAAGCTTCGTTTTTAGTCCATTAATGATATTTGTAATGATATTAGATGCACTAATCATCATAGGAGGAGGCAAGTTCATTCAAAAATGTATTTATTTCATCAACCAGATTAGAGATCTGTTTTTTCAGACTTTACATTCAAACAACAAGGTGAGACCACATGCTGCGGATAAAGGGAGAAGGCAGGTTTGTGTGCATGGGTGCTCTCTCTCTCTCTCTCTTTATCTTTCTCTCTGTCTCTCGCTCTCTCTCTGTATGTTTGTGTTCCTTCCCACTCGGTCCTCCATCTCTTCTCAGACTGTCTTTTCATCAGCTGGCTCCGGAGCTGTTGAGGCAGATGCGGACTCCTCCTGGGTCTTGTCCAGTCCCTGGCTGAAGCCTTGATCGCTCGACTGGCCTCCCTCCCTCACCGTCACGGCGGCGTTGGAGTTGGACGCGTCTATGCTCTCGTACGCCTCTGAGGTCCACTGCGGGAGAAACGGGAGGCGTCAGGACATTTAAGCTAGCTGTCAGACTCAGGCCGCCTGCGGACAGGAGCGGGCATTTCTCATTTATTGAGATCAAATTCTTACTGTGATAAGATTGTTGATTTGTTGCTGTCACGGTAAATTCTAATTAGCGACGTTTAAAGCCCCACGTCTTCTCGTGATTGTTAGCTTTCCTATTCTCTCCACTGATTGTTCAGTGAGAGCATCAATAAATATCAGTGCATTGTAAGATATGATTACATGCGGTTACTGTGTGCAGTTTGGTGACAGAAATCACACTGTGACTGGTGCCCTAAAGTCATTTTTTGCCACAAATGATTGTGGGGAAAATTTTTTTTGCTGCTTATTTCTTTCCAAATTATATTTTAGGCAAAAAAATAAATACATTTTAGAAAAAAATGACTTAAGTCAATATTTTGGGATAATGACAGAATCAATGACTTTTAAAAAATGTGGTGGTTTTCACATTTTTGGTTTAAATTGTTGTTAAACCGTCGTTGGAACGTCCAAAGTGCCTCTTGCAGCTGCAGAGCTGCAGTTTGCACACCCCTGATTTAGGGGTGTCAGCGTAAAAGAGGGCTGAAACAGCATGCAGCGATTTTCAGATTTATGCAGCTCTGTGAGATGAATTCCCGACGAAACGCGTTTGCAGTCAAAGCGTCCGTGACGTCGTCCTCACCTGCGTGGCTCTGCTGCTGGACCTGTGCGAAGGCCCCACGGCGATGTTGACGCTGGACGAGGACTGCGTGTCGGTGGTGTTGCCGCCCTCGGCGGCGGACAGGCCGGAGATGACCAGGCCGCTGGAGAAGCTGCGTTTCCCGAACAGAAGGCTGAGCGTGGACGAAGATGAAGAGACCTGGGACGAGAAAAAATTTTTAAAAAACGGTGAGATGGTGGGTTTTTTTATGGAAAGAGTGAGAATGAGGGGAGGACGAAGGCGGCACCTGACTGGAGCGCTGCTGATGCTGCGCTGCCTGAAGCTGAGAGCTGATCCCTCCTGCTCCGGACAGACGAGGGACCTGAAGGAAACAAACACCGAGTTACTCCTCCAGAGAGACTTCGCCGAAACATCCGCTGGCCGCGAGGAACAAACGTGCTTACCTGAGAGAAAATGGAGGCGATGGAAGTGTTAAAGGACAGCTGACTGTTGGACAGACGCTGGACCAGCCCGTGGGCGGAGCCAGAGTCCAGGATGGGACCTGATTGGCTGCTTACGGGAGGGCGTTGACTCTGAGGTTGGACAGACCGACTGCGGTATTCTCTCCTTCCTGAGGGAACAGAAGCGCAGAGACAGAAATCAAGTCTCTAAAGGACGCAGAGACGTGTTCATCCATATGTAGCATTTCTTTTTTTCCCTTAGACAATTTCTATTCAAGAACACTTTTTCTTTATACAAAGGGGAAAATTTGTAAAAATCAAACCTAACCCCAATCACTCTGGAGAACAAATTCATACCATGACACCAGCTGTTGGCTAAGCAGTTTTACTAAGTTAGTTAAATTAAGTAAATGTTTCATAATGTGTCAAATGCTTTTTAAGAGCCGTTTTTAAAGATTTTAAATCTTAAATAAAGAAATGGGCTTGATTTGCATCATTTGGAAAGAGCTTTATGGTCTCTACTCAGTTAATCTTAGTCTGAAATAAAAAATGCGTTTAATACAAAACATCTAACCAGAGGAAACCAATCGGGGACGGATACTTTTTGTCACATTTCTGCAAAAACCAAAAACACAAATGAGGTCTTCTTTTCAAAGGCACCACAGAAACGTTCTGTGGCTTGTGGTGCAGTGTGTGTGTGTGTGTGTGTGTGTGTGTGTGTGTGTGTGTGTGTGTGTGTTGGTCACGTACCGGTGTTGTGATGCCTGTGGCTGTGCGTCGTCCGCGCTCTGTGCTGGTAGAGGCTCAGGCTGTTGGACGTGACGGAGGACGGCCTGTTGTGGCTCAGCGAGGGCGAACCGCCGGCGCCGCAGTCCACATCCTCCATGTTCATGCCGCTGTTGCAGCTGGTCAGGTTGTCCTTACGCACTCTGCAGGACAAGCACACACACACGCACACACACATAGACCTCCTATTTATTTAAATATGTCAGTCCTGCTACGCGCCATCAAAAAATCTGCAAAGTTTCGACAATCCCAGGTGGCTGAATGTTGCGTAACTGTGCGAACGTGTGTGAAAATACATTCTGCATGATGAGACAAAAATCTATTTCAACGCTCGGTGAAAACAAAGCAACACCTTCGGATGAAGACGTGATCCCAGAGACACTGCGGTCCTGTGCAGAAAGACATTTAGGTCCCGGGAAAACCCAAAAGAGAGCGGTGCAGCCGCAAAGACAGATATCTCACAGCGATCAGCAGCAAAACAGAGACGATGTGATTTACTGAAGCTAAAAAAAAAATAAAAAGAGAGAGAAATAAAAAGCAACGCAGCTGCAAGAGCCTAATGTCCATTTGCCTCTCCATCTTCTCTGTAATCTCCGTCTCCCAGACGCGCACCCTCAGTGTCCCTGCATGTGTATTTAAAACTGCATTAACTTGGCAGAGTCCCCTCTCCGGCACTGGGAGTCAATATCTGTAAATCCTCAGTGAAGCACTCAGTCAGCCTGCAGGGAGCCAGAGCACAACAATTACAGCGCAGTCCTTTCCAGAGAAATTCATCCTATAACCCAACCAGCTGAACGAGCGCTTGATGAGGTTAGCATAATGCGCGTTATACCGCGGCCCCCAGTTCTAAGAGCCAAGCCTTCGGAAATGACTCAAGCGACTTTTGAAGATTTCCAGAGAACTTCTATAAATGATGGGTTTAACGAATGTAGTACTCAGAAACTAGATTTTTTTTATTTTTCCACCGCTGCTTTCCCAGCCCTCCTATCACAATGATACTATCCTGTCAAGAATTAATATAACATTTTTGTCACAAATAATTGGAGCAATCAGCCAAAATTTCAATAAATTTTGACGGTTTCTGCTTCCCCACCATCGGTTTCTGCTTCCCCACCATCGGTTTCTGCTTCCCCACCATCGGTTTCTGCTTCCCCACCATCGCTTCCTGCAGTAGCTCCAATATTTCTCAGGTATTTAGAGTATTCTGTTTGGCATCCACCAAAAAATTGAAATGTCAACAGCTGCTGGGCTTAGATACTACAACACTTACAACAAGAAACCACACCTAAGAACTCATCGTTACTACAACAAAATTCAATGAATGCATTGCATTATCTCAATTGGTTTGTTTCAGTTTTATGAAGCGTTCGCAGAACTGGAGCCGTGTCCCTGAAGTGATCATCTAGCTGAGTTCAAGTCCACATGGAAGTCATGTGGTCTCTGGAAGGACCTGGAACGTCTTCTTGCGCACGGGCCAAAATAAGTTCAAGCGAGCCTTTTATGCGCAGGGTCTCACTTGGGGAACCTCAGGAAATGAACTCGTGACCAAACTAAATAAAGTCTGATCTCTGCTTACACTAAGGATGCTAAAGTGAGGACGGAAGAGGAGTG
Source organism: Poeciliopsis gracilis (assembly GCA_911649635.1). Taxonomy (NCBI): domain Eukaryota; kingdom Metazoa; phylum Chordata; class Actinopteri; order Cyprinodontiformes; family Poeciliidae; genus Poeciliopsis; species Poeciliopsis gracilis. The sequence goes on from CAJVRI010001143.1 coordinate 8,090,260, forward strand.
AATTTGACCGAGGAGCTTTTAGCCGGCTGGTGGGACTGAGGAACGGAAACTGACCGCAACCATTTAGAGCAGAGCCAGGAACGAATGGCGTCCAAGCTGAGAGCCCCTCCTCCGATGCTGCGGAGTGTCCGGTGTGTTCCTGCAAACGACGTCGTCAGCGGTGACACGTACCTGAAAAAAATAAAGAGAAGCGTCTGTCTTTTATACTATGTCTCAATGGGACAAAATCTGAATTTAACAACGAGCCAGCCTCCGTACTCGTATTTAAAATATTTCTGCTGCAAATGTTTTAGTACGCATGAAATAAGAACATACTGGCACACAAGCAACTTTTTAACAGGAGACAGAAGCTTAATTCCTTAATATTAATGAAAAAGTCTGAGTTTCAATGGACTTTTAGTGCAACTTTGCACTTGATGTGTCAGTATCTACCGAAATGCAAATGTCTTGTTATAAGTGAAATCATCTGCCAGTGGAACTTTCTTTTTGATTTTAAAGCAATTATTCATCTAAAACAAGCTCCTACATGTTGCTGCTTTTAAATCAGTTTTGCCTTATTTCAAAGAGCTAAGAATTTGCACTGGAAACTAGACTAAAAACACTTGGCGCTACTTCTGTGCATGCAGGTGGGTCGCGCCTACATGGGGTATCCCAGCGGCTGGTCGCAGGACGAGTTGACCATGTTCCTCAGCGCTTGTTTTGAGTTCTGGATGCTGCCGCGCTCCGGGTTGCGGTTCCGCAGAAACACCAGCTCCTGCTGCTGGCCCGCCCACAAACCGCGCACACACTCCTTATTGATCTGCAGGAAGAGATCCGGTGGATGTTTAGCGTCTTGCTCGTCACGTCAATGCTTAGCCAATATGTGACGCTGGCCTGACAGTCCAGCAGAATTCCTACTATTAAGTCGTTTTGGTGAATTGTTACGTAATCATCTTGGTCAAGTTTGTAACGATCGTTTGCTGCTGTCATCTGTCACTTTTTGTCATGTGAACGGACTGGCGCTCGTCTCCGCTACCTTGATGACCTTGAAGCTGAGGTGGCGCTTGTACAGCATGATGATCTTGTACTCGTCGGTGCCGTCGTCGATCATGTGCCTCAGGGTGAGCAGCGTGTCGCGGCTGGACAGCACCGCCTTACGCCAGGCGGGGTCGCTCTCGTGGCAGATCACCAGGCCGCTGCGGTAGTTGGTGATGGCTTCGTACAGGATGGACGCCTCCTCCGTCTCCTCCAGGCACGTGAAGTGGTCCTGCGGGACAGTCGCAGTGAACGGCGGGCCGCCCGTGGGAAATCGCCCGCTGGAACCCCAGTAAACTCTTCTGCTTTACCTGATGCAGCTTGAGGCTCATTCTGACGGCGGGCGCCACCACCTTCTGCAGCAGGTCCAGGTCGGTGAAAACCCACTCGTCTTTGGTGGCAATGCGGAAGTCGCCTTTAAACAGGGTGTTGAAGCCGTACAGAAAGGACTCCAGGCTTTATGGAGGAAGAGAAAGAAGAAGAACTTGTAGTTTGTTCCCCAAATAATTCAAGCAGCCACATTAGAGCTTGAAATGAGGCAATAAAAGCTTAGATAATAAACTAGATGAGGGAAAAAAAAGCTCCTTGACAACAAACATCTGCTTCAGTTTTTTTTTTTTTTAGGATTTAGCTGTTGGCGCCCTCTTCTGGTCTTTCACTGCAGCTGCAGGAAAGGACTCGGTACAGAACTCCAGTTGTTTAAGGTTGAAATAGAGGAAATCATGATAAATCATATGAAGCTTCCTAAACATTTTTCAGACCAGAAATGCAGACTTAAATTTCTAAATATTTGCATCAACCTTTGGTGAAAAGAAAATGATATATGCTTTCTAGTCCTGGTGTCTCAAAACAAAGACGTGTTAGGAAAGTTTCCGTTGTCCTTCAGAGCTACCTCCTTTTTCATTCTGCCACACAGAATCCTGCGACTTTTCACCAACACGTCCACCTTTTACCTGTTGGACATGTTGTGCGACGCCGTGCCGAGCGACCTCCTTCCCAGGACGGACAGGGCGTAGCACAGCGTCACCAGAGGGGAGTCTTCGTCGCTGTCCACAGGCTGAAACATCAATTACGCACATAAACAAAACAGCGAATCTTCATGACAAAGACGCTCCTTGAGCCGTGAGTCGGTCCGTACCGTCTCCATCTTGCCGGCGCAGTGCTGGATCCACTCCAGGTAGACGTTGCAGAAACTGGCGCGCGTCACCCCCTGCAGGCAGTGGACGTAGTCCTCGTCGATCTTCACGCTGAACACCTGCGGGTCCCGCTCGATGTGGTGCCACTTGGTGTAGGACTGCAGCGCCTCCTGGATGCCGGCGTCCTTCAGCCACGCGCCCAGTTTGGGCGAGTGGACCAGGTAGTAGATGATGCTCTGCGGGTGGAGACGGAGGGAGATGGAGCAGTGGGACCACTGAACGCGCCCCCCCCGCCCCCTCATCCGGGGGGCTTTCGGGCTGCAGAGCAAAACGTACTTTCAGGTAGTAGGTGATGAGCAGCTTTCGGAGGTCGTACACCTGCAGCATGGTGGCGGCGTTGTTCTCGCTGATGCTGTAGCCCTCCAGCAGGTACTTGGTGGCCGTCACCTCCCAGGCCAGCCAGCGCAGGTTGAAGGCGGCGTTGCAGGACAGCGTGTGAGGCAGGTGGCCCGGCTCGCAGCAGCAGCACCCGTCGTCCTCCTCCACGCCTTCGGTGATGGCCTCCACCTCCCTCTGCTGACAGTAGGTGCCTGAGACGACCACACACACACACGCACACACACACACACACACACACGCATTTGAAAACGTCTTGTTCCACTGACAGATTTTATTTTTTTTTATAGCTAGCACTTTTTCAGTCCATCTCCTCTGCAAATGTAACAGAGCAGCATTGTTGTGATGAGGAGTGGGGAGTGTTGTAAAGAGCAGGAGCTTCTTAAAGAGACAGAGGCCCAATTTTAAGGCGCCAAATGACAAAGTCAAATTTGTTTTCCATTATGTGTGACTACAGACGAAGCATTTTTATAGCAAAAGGAGGCAACATAGTTACTTCATTGTGCTGTGACATGGGACTATGTCCCAGGAAAATACGTAACTCCGCCCCTTTAAGAGTATTTTATGTGGAAGTTATTTGACAGACCTGCACTAAACAGTGCATGATTGTAAAGAAAACGATATCGAGATGTTTCAAAATATTCTGACATTCTACAATAAAACAGCACAACTTGGTTTCGCAAAGGAGAAGGGACTAAATAACTGTCCTCCTCCCCCCGGTGGAGACAGGCAGCTCCAGCCGGTTCTCCGCCAGTTTCTGGAGGAGCCGAGTGAGGAGCGGACCGTCCAGCAGTACCTCTGAACTCCAGCCCCCTGAGCTGGAAGGTGACGAGGCCGTTGCCGATCTCGATGAGGTGGACGAGGGCGTTGAGGTAGTCAGAGGCCAGGATGAAGCAGTCTCCGGCGCTGTAGTTGCCCCACCGGCCCAGCATGAGGTCCCCGCACAGCGAGTGCTGCAGCGAGCGAGTCAGGTACTCGTAAAAAATCGAGTTCAGGTTGTTGTCGTCGCAACCTGAAGGGGCCAGCGGAGAGAAAACGTGACATGTTCTGACAGGGTTTAACGGGGGACAGAGACGTGAAGAACTACGGCGACCTGACCTGTCTCCTTGTCCACCTGGGACACCAGCCTGCTGTTGGAGTTGTCGATGCGCTTTGTGCTGACAGGAACAGGAGACGAAACAGGATCGTTAGCCAATTTTGTCGCCTCGCCACAAAGATATTGTGCAACAGGAATCTGTTCAAGAATGGCTCTGCAGACTTTTCCAGATTTCTATTTACAAAAACCTCCAAAATCTGTTTCCTTCCCCGCCTTTACAATCATGCAACAATTTCACGTGAAAGCCTAAACGTTTGCTTCGTGACACCAGGTGAAAGTCGGATTTTCGAGCGGAGCGAACTGAACAGTCTTCATCCTTCTCCAGAGCCGCGCAAGACTGACGACTTTCTCATCAGACCCCTGCTGAGCTGAGGCTGCCAGTGATTTGCAGCAGCCAGGATTTCATTCTGGCTCTAAAAATAGCCTCTGAGAGAGACCGCACTACAAAGCCGCCAGAGTATTTTTAGATGTCTCTTGTGGAAATGCTCATAAATAAGTGAGAGGAGACAGAGTGGGGAGATTTGCTGCATGTCGGTGGCTCGCTCAGCTTTAGAAGGAGGCAGAAGGTGCTTTTTTTTTTTTTGCTGTTGTTTTTTTCCTGTTAGCAACGTTCCTATTGGATAAACTCGCTCTGTTCACGAATGCCGTAAACATTACAGTGAATAAATCAAGAAAGCCGACGGCTTTATTCTGAAATCCTGAGGCTGCGCTGTGTCTTTCGGTTTGGCCGTGCGGGCGCCAGGCGGCGAAGGCCTCACTTGTAGTTTCTCTCCCAGAACTTGACGGGCCGCGGGTAAGACGTGATGAAGATGGCGCTGCCGAGGAAGGGCGCCAGAGGCGTGTAGAAGATGGTGGTGAGCAGCGTCTGCAGCAGCAACATGGCTGAGTCTGGACGGGACGAAGTGAAGGGAAGCAAAAGGTGGAAGCGACAGAACTGTGATGTAAAACAAAAAAAAAAGAAAAGTATTTGCTTCCTTTGAGGCCTGTTTTGGGTTTTTTTTTAAGGATATTTCCATTTTTCTGTTGTAAAATAAGACAATCGTTAAATTGAAACCTGTCTGACAACATGAAGTAGGCCAACTGAGCTCAAAAAGCAACTCGAAACAGATGATTCACCTGGAAAGAGTTTCTGGAGCTTTGATATCCACAAAAACATAAAGCAGCGGAGAGCTTTCCTACAAGTGGCAGGTTCACTAAAATACTCCAGGAGTCCATCAGTGACTCTTTCAGAGGCGAAAATCCCATCTCGGTTTCTTGCCACAATTTATCTGACCATCTGACTGGAACATTTAATCGCGACTAAACAAAAGCTAAAACGGAAACACAAACTGCGACGGCGCGGCGCTTAGGGAAGGATACGAGGCACGGCGAAAGGCTGAGCGAAGGCATGGAAGGCGCTGCCCCAGGCGATCTGCCAGGGAGCGATGTAAACCAGGATGAAGTGGAGCTTTAGCAGCAGCTCACGCATCTGCACAGGAAAAAGGAAAAAAAAAAAGACAAAAACAGAAACACACAGTCAGTTTGACGTCAAGTTAAAAATTTCTCCCCTTATGCAAAACCCGAAGTACATCCAAAACAAAAACCCGTTAAGCTACATAGTGAGTTTCTGGCACGTTTTCTAGCAGGGTTTTCTACTAGCAAGGCTGCACCGGCGGGGATGATCCTCTGCTGTGATGTTGGATAAGCTTCTCCTGAGCTGCAGGGATATCAGCAAACTGGATTTAGAGCGCGATGAGCAGTCTGACCCCCAGTGTGAACTCACCAGAGACGGTTGTTGTTTTTTTTTTTTAAAGGTCGACAGAAAAGCCTCGCGTCAGGAGGAAAGTCACAGCCCTGCGACGGGACGCTACGAAGCAGGGCAGTCAGACTCGTTTTCATTTCTGGGCCATGTCAAAAATCTGAACGTCCTTAAAGGTTCGATTGAATAAACCGACAAAACCAGATTAACTGCTAAAATATTGATTAATAGCTGTTCCCCCAGGATTCAAAATTACAGATTCAATAGTGCCAATGTGTTTGCAAGGAACATTTTTACACTAATGCATGAGGTTAAATGTGACTTTTTATTACTCGCCATTTCAGTGAAGGACTATAAAATTTGCATTAAGTCAGAAAAAATGAGCAGATTTGTTGGTTTTGTGTGAATTTTGCAGATTTGTGGAAAAACCGGAAAGACTTTTTGATGTAGTTTGGATTCTAGAGAGCCGCGTAAAGAGCTGTGGCGGGCCAGATTCGGCCCCTGGGCCTCGAGTTTGACACCTGTTGTTATAGAGGCTGTTTCTGTTTGTGAATTTTTCAAACAAGGTCAGAGGTCGCCCTGGCAGGCGTGGCACATTACCTTGTGGAAGACAATCGACATGACGAAGAAGTCCAGCAGGAAACTCTCGGAGGCGTGCGGACAGTCGAAGTGGAAAAACACGAGCGTGAAGAGAAGCGTGAGGAACTGGAAGCTGGGGTCGCAGAAGGAGGAGCGCAGGAGCTTCAGCCCGGCGACCGTCGTCAGGAGGACGTCGCAGCTGCAAAAGCGGCGACAGACGAGAGAGGTCAGGCGAGCCCGGCTCGACGAGGGTCGGGCGAGTTCGTTTTCGTCCGCTCACTGGATTCCCAGCTTCTTGCGGTGGCTGAGGGCGAAGCCGTCGTTGGTGAGGGCGCTCAGCACGATGGCGGGGTAGACCAGGTACTTCTCGAAGCACAGCAGCCCCACGTACAGACGCTCGAACCACATGAGCACGGCGTCCTCTGAAACGGGAGCAGGGAGACAATTTTCGCGGGAGCTCAGAGCGTCTGAGGACGAGAAATATTCGCAAAAATATGCTAAATGTTTTGCAGCCGTGTTTATACGGCTCACTTTCCAATCAGATGTTTTAAATGCTATTTTTGATTAGAAGTGCTCATTTTTTTTTCACTGTGTTATGATGATACAACAAACAACTTCATAGATTTTTTTTGTTGTTGTCTTTTTATTAAAACTGGGTGAACATTTTTTAAAGAGGTGAACTTTGGATTGTTTTTTTTTTTGTTTGTTTTTCATCAGAAAAGGGTCATTCTCCAATTTCCTAAGAGACTTTTAACCAAATATAGTGAAATTACCGGCTGTAAAAAGTTAAAACCTTCAACCTCTATGAATGATTTTCACCCTGTGTGAATAGAAAATCCACATCCGCATCGAAAACTGTGCATAAAAAACACTTTTCGGTGTTTTAAAACACAACTCAAAACACCGAAAAGTGAATTATGATCATTCCACCCTGGAAATTGAAAGAGTTTGAGTGAATTAATTCAAAGCCCGAAGCGAGGCAAACCTCTGGGCTCAAACTGGTAGTACTCTTTGGTCTTCAGAACCGGATGAGAGATCCACAACCAGGGGTGGTGCTTCCGCAGCTGAGGAATCAGGTAGTGGGTCACGAAGCCCACCGTCCCCGCCAGAGCGTACAGCACGATGGTCACAAAGGGCTGCGAGCCGATTGGAGGAGAGGAAACCTCGTCAGGAAGGGTGACAAAAAAAATAAAAATATGCAGAATAATAAAATATTAAAGCACAAAACAAGCGTGAAGCTGACCTTCAGAGAGAGGAAGACGGTGCTCGCCGTGATGGCGAAGGTGAGGATGTAGGCGACGGAGCAAACCACCAAATCCGATAACAGAATCTCCTTCTGCGGATTTAAAAGATAAAAAATGAGGCTCCAATTACTCATAATCCTCTAGAATATTTCACGCTCAAACAGTGGGGTTATTTCTGTCTGTTTGTGATTAGCTTCCCGTTTCTCGGCGCTCAGACGGAGGAAAGTGAAGCGCTTCCCAATCCCTGCTAACGCCATAATTGTCGATTGGAGAGGTGCAATAATCACCTCCGCTAATCAGCTGCAAACGCTGCTTTTCTGGGATTATGTGCACCGGTTGTCTGATTATGGCTACTGTGAGCCGGTACCGTTGGATTAGCGTGTCAGTGGGTCCAGTGGCCGGGTGATAAACCCAAAATACCCAAAACCACCACATGTTGCTCCGTGGTTACCATGGAGCTCTGCAGCTTCTCGGGCAGCGGGTCTTTGATGTCTGCGTTTTCCTCCTCCTCCTCTTCACTCTCCACAAGCGCGGGCATTAGTTTGGACTTGATGAGCGATCTGAAAATAAAAAAACACAAGAGCGCTCACTCCCGTAGAACTCCGTCCCGTTTAGTCACATTGCAACCAAAGGCTTTTGGCGTACTTACAAAGTAGCGCAAAAATAGGAAAATAATAAATGATACAGGAATAAAATGAAAACGTATTCATCCTACTGTATTGTGATGCTTCTAGTTAAAACCAGCCAAGCACACACACACACACAGATACTCACAGCAGCACAGAGGGGTCGCTGCTCTGCCTGCTGAGGTGATAGGAAAACACAACCAAAAGGCCACAGAAACCAGAGAACAGGGCTGGGGTGTGTTGTTCGTCCCATGGCTCCTGAGGACACACATGAATACACACTCACACCTGTCTTTATTCCAGATCTTTTTCAACAACTGAGATGTTTTGCCCCATAGCTCAGATTAAATTTAATATTTAAGAAAAACATGCAGTTTTTGCCAGTGTGTCTTTGAGAAGTAGCTCCTACAATGAGCTCAGTGCCACTAAGTGTTTGCTAATTGCTGATGGCTAGTCTGAAGGAGTTGAACAGAACTCTCGGAAGCTTGGAAACCGCGTCTCCGAGAAGGCGGCTCTAGGTCCAACCAGGCGTCTTGCACAGCTGACTGGTCGCCACGCGAGATTAAAGGATTTCTTAAACATGCATGAAAGAATCGAGCAACTCTCCATGTATGTTTTTGATGAGGGAATAACATTGTAACATGACGTAAATCTCCAAAAAAAGGTCGATTTTACGTAATAGCGGCCGTTTAAACGACTTACCTTGAGCGCTCCGAAGCAGAAACCGTACAGCAGAGACAGAGCGACCAGACTGCGGAGGATGCTGTAGATCGCAGAGATGAGACTCGTGGCGGCTGAGGCACACAAACGACATGGAGAATGTGGTGAAAAACACGCAGTGGCCGCTAAAAGCGACAGCCGAGGAAACAAGCAGGACGACACATGTCAGGTAATATTTCGTCTTCATTTTCTTTGAGATTTTCAAATGCGATGCAGTCGCTCCTCATGCAAAGATGAGCAATGGGCAACAGGGATCAGAGAGCAACGTATTTACTTGTTTGACCCACATAGTCTTTGACCTACTTCAAATCCACATGCACACCCGGTGACGACCCATATTAAACCCCGATTTGAGGCTAGTCTCCATGCCAACTCATAAACAATGTGGACTTAATACTTGCCAAAGCGTGCATGTTTATGGCGTCTTTTTCTTCTTGATGCCTTTAAAAATATTTTTGTACTTTGAGCAGAGAGAATTGTATTCACCTCTGCTACACAATGCTAATACTTCACACATATTAGCATTGTGTAAAGTAAAGATGCTGGGCGGTGAGCACCAAGTGGCAGTAGTAGTTGCTCTAGCTTCATCTATTGTTACGTAACGGGGGTTTTCTGCATGAATCTGGGATTATTGACATGAGAATTATAATCTGAGGATGATACGAGGTCGCTGTCGGGACAAATCTGACCAACCCACACTCTCATAGGTTTGATTCATTTGATGCCGCCGGGATTTGTGGCGTAATATCTTCAACATACAACAGAGTGTGGCCAAACACGACGAGAGAAATGCTTTAGAGGTCAACTCTGAGACGTTCATTCATCGCCGCTACTGACCCGTTCCTCCAAAGAAGTGCATGTCGATCTGCTCCAGCAGGTAAATGGTGAAGGTGTTGATCTGGGGGAAAAGGCCCACCAGGAAGGCGAACGGGAAGCAGTAGGTGAAACCTGGTTCACGCGCAAAACAAACATCTCTTAGCAATTCCCAGAAATAAAAACCTTCCTTTTTTTTTTAAAAACAGGAAATGAGTTTGACAGCACGGAGAAGCAAATAAAACCACAGTGCACTTACCAACTAGAACGTCCCGAACGAAGCTCAGCACATCGTAGCAGATGATGGTGACTCCGTACAGAGTGGAGACCGGCAGGTCCTTCCTCCTCAGCAGCTGCTCCAGCAGCCAAATCAGAGCGCAGAAAATACAGAAGTAGGCTGCTCGACTGTAGGCCACCAGCTGGTTGTGACCCTGAACACACACACACACACACACCCACACACACGCATGTTTCTGTGGCTATGTTTGTGGGGATTTTCCTTTGACTTCCATTCATTTCTAACCCGAACCAAAGCTGACCCCTGACCCAAAACAGCGGGTCCCCTTGTGGGGCCCAAGCTTCCCCACAAGGAGCAGTGGGTCCTCACAACGTAGCATGTGTCAGGAGAACGGTCCCCAGAAGGCATGACAAGCAAACACACAGTGACACATATCAAACAGGAAGGATGTTTACTCGTTGTTAAGGCCTTGTTTTTCATATTTGCTTTGACCGAAACAGGATCTGAAGCCAGAAAGCGGTCGTCTTCGGTAAATATAAATTCAGGACCGTGAAATAGAGTTATTTTTTTATCGTGGTGTCAAATATCTAAGACAACTAGAAGAAGTCAACAGAGAGAGCGACATGCAGGGTGTTCACGTGTTTCTAGGGTTTTAACCTCTTCTCTCTCTTTTTTTTTGTTTTGTAATATTTCAGAAAGAAACAACAGACTCACATGTGTTGGTGACGCAGCATCTGGCTGGACGCTCTGCAAGAACAAACAAATCACACACAACAAATAATTCAGTACTCAAAGCTGACCCCTGTGGCATCCCACAGGTGATATCAAGACATGCGAAATGGTAAATGTCTATCTGAAACAAATTGTTGGCCCCAAAAACAAACAACAAAAAAAAACAAAAAACAACCTTGACACCTTGTATTGGGGGTTTGCTGAATAATATTTCCAAGTCTGATTGAATTAATTTCAATGAGAAAGAATCTACTGATAATTCAGACAATTTTTGCTTTTAAAAGTTCCTCAGTTTGCTTATGATGCAATCATTCGATCCTGAATAAAGTATATTTAAAATGCATCATTAAAACTCCAATGCGATATTGCACATGCAGTATAATCACAGACCTGCTCCGTGGGCGGACACACCTCCACCATAGTGTCCTGTTTACCTTCAGCAAGGAGTACTGGCAGCTAGCGATGACCAGGCAGAACTGGAAGACCCAGAAGTCCTTGAAGCATCCGTGGTTGAGAAGCACGAAACCCAAAAAGGAAACCAGGAAGGCCATGAAGACCGCTGCGACGTTCTCCAGAAAATCCTGGTTTCTTTCGGAAAACAGCACATGGAAAGGAAGAGGGACGGGTCACAGCAGTGGCGCCGATTGTCACAACTGACCAAAACAAATTAAAGCACAAACACTGTCGCCTGTAGAGTCGAAGTAGGAGCGTGTTGCGTCTGAAGCATGTGTTTTGCGTTGGGAGTTACCTGTCCAACAGCGCGAGCAGGGTCAGACGATCGTACAGAACGCTGACCCATTTCCCGGGGAACAGCTGCAGTTTGTAATAAACCTTTCTGGTCGGCTTTTCCTGCGTGGACGTCTCCGAAGATTCATCCAAGGAGTCTTCCTCCTGCCACACACAAAAAAGGAAGAGCAATAGGACTGTTAAGATACTTTTTTATTTTCCTACAGTTTCAGTTAGTGATTGAAGAAGGAGACGAAGACCGGAAAGATCTCCGGGTGCGTCCTCCGTGGCCGCAGCCGGTGAGCGGGAATGATGCGTCGCTGGAAGGGGCAGTCGGAGTGAGCGCCCGCTGCGCCGTCCTGGCACTCCGAGTTGGACGAAGTCGACAGCAGGTCGCTGCAGAACAAACAGACCACACTGTAACCATGGTGACATGTAGAGGCTGTTACAGAGAGCCGTGCGGCGGACACGTGGAGGAAAGCGCTCAGATCACGGGAGGCCAGGACAAAACTTTTGGGCCACAAGCCAAACACTGGATATCACCATGAAGACTCTTTTCATTTATTTTTTTTACTTTTAAATGTATCCTTTTTTGTTTCAGTGAAATATTCTGTTTAGTTTATTATTGAGCAGATTAAAAAACATAATTTTTTGTCTTTATTTGATTTTTTAAAAAAATCAACAAAAGGGTTAAATCCCAATGGCTGAGAACTAAGTCCAGACCTGAAGTAAATGATTTATCCATCAGCAAGACTTTAAAAATGACATCTAAGCCTCAGCCATTTTGAACGGAACAACAATGTCGGACAATAATATACAAAAAATGCACAATGTTGGTCCATCATGTAAAATCCCAAATTGAATACATTGAATTTTGTGGCTGTGGCACAACAGAGTTTGAATGGTACGAATACTGCGAATTGTAGAAAGTTGGAAAAAATGAAAAGCTAAACGTTGCAAGACGACTTCGGGAAAACCAGGTGGAAGCGTTTCGAGAACATGCAGGTGGACATGCGTCACAACGACGAGGGAAACTTGCGATCACAGGAGAAAGCGGTGAGGAGAGCTCGGTGCATGGAGGGGAATCAGCGGCCTGCGTACCACATGTTTCCTGTAATGAGCTCTGCTCCCAGCGGCAGGTTGAGGGCTCTCTCTGCGTACAGCTTTCGAGGTCTGTCTCCTGATCACACAAACACAGACACGGTCAGATCGTCCGGACGTCTCCCTGTCCGGATGTGAGATCACTGGTGAGTCATTCGGCTGAACACGCTGGAAGTTGCTATTTAATCCGTCTGCTTTCTGGAGCCGGCAATTAGATGTGAAACACACTGAATGCACGGATGTCAGTTTTACAGATGAACATTGTCCGGCTCTTACTGTGCACAGTGTGGAAGGTGTAGGCCTCTTCTTTACTGGTGGCTTCAGGTCTGCAGATGACCTGCAGCATGGAGCTCTCGGACTGGGAGGTTTGAGATGGGAGGGAGTCGTAGTCCGGATCCTTCTCTCTGTCCGTCTGCGGACTGCGAGAGGGAAAAACAAAGCTCTTTGTGTGAATCTGACTGCTGTTTTCTGCTAACTTCAAGCGCACGCCTACCTGTCAGGAGAGACGATGGGGATGTGCGTGGGTTTTATAGCTGGTGGGGGGTTCGTTGGGAGACTGGTGGGCGGTTTGGGTCGCTCTGATCTGTTCTCAGCGCTGGTGTCTGGTGCTGCTGGATCCGGCCCTGGAGCTGCACTCCGATTCTCTGAATACAGGAGGGAAGCAGATACCTGCTTTTGTTATTTTGCTTTTCTTTTCCGCATGCAAGCTCTATCTTTGTTTTGATGGTTTAACCTTCTTCTTCTTCAGGGTCCGCTTTCTGTTTGCTCTTCTTCTCCTCCTCTTCCTGTGCGCTCCCTCCTCTCATACTGAGGGAACCTAGCAAGGAGACAAACTCCAAGAAGTTGGACTCATTGGGAATCTGGCCTTCCTTTGCCTCCAGGTCGGATTTGGAGCTGGTCATCGTGGTCTGGTGAAAGGCAAAGCAGGTTTGAGTGCATTTCACAGATGGATGGCGCCGACAGTAGAGTTCATTTCATTTCACGTACTGTATTGTGTGAGCGGTCCGAAAGGAGGACGGCGTCTTTCCCGCTGTCCATGCTCAGACCTCGGATGTGGGTCCTGCCTCCCGGCCCGTAGCGGCCCACCATCGCAGGCAGACGCAGGAACCCCTGTGAGTCGGCGATGGGCTCCAGAGGGTCCGTGTCGTCTGGGTGGGAGCGGACGTCGATGCCGGACGAGCTGTTGTCGTTGGTCAGCTGCGGGCTGGGCGTGCCGTCTCCGTTCATCAGCAGCCCGCCCTGCTCCTGCTCCAGGTCCGGGCACTCCAGCGTGTTGGACTCCGAACTCATCGTCTCCCTGCAGAGGTGAAACTCTTCGCTTTGGTCGTGACCTGCTGCGGCTGTCTGGGTGTGGGCTCGTCCTCCGAGCCCGTCGCCTCCTCTTCCTCCTTCTCCTCCTCGGGGGAGTCGAAGGTGATGACAGGGATCTTGATGTGACATTCACCTGCATCCTTTTGAGCCTTGCAGGGCACAAACAGGGACACGTGTAACGCAAACTGATCATTTTGATCACTCGCACTCACAAACACACATTTACACACAGATGCTCGAGAACAATGTCACAAAATTATGAGAATAAGGCCACAATGCCACAAGAAATTAAGTCTCATATTACCATGACTTTATTTTGGTAATTTTATTTATATATATTATCTTTCTTAACCTGGTTCTAATACTCTGTCATAGCAAAGTGCATTAAAATGTTGTAATATTCTGGTTTTCGTCTGGCCAGGTGTATCATTTACGTTGAGTCATATTCAGGTGCTTTCAAATATCATCTCATGGCTCAGTATTTAAAAGGATGCAATGATCAATTCAGTGATAAGTTCGCTAACGTGCTTCATTAAATCCAGGACTTGGAGATTTGCCTGGTGCACTAACTATATAAACTAACAGGAAGTTAAACTAACAGGAAGGTGGAAGAGCCACACTGTAAAAAATAAAAAAATAAAAAATCTATAAAATTTATGGTAACACACCAACATGTACAGTCTGTAACATCGAAAGCCTTAATGAGAGAACCGATGCATGCGCGGGACGGACATGCCGGGATTCGAACCCGGGCTCTTCTTCTTGTTGCTAGGCGACGGCGCTGCCTGCGTCGTACCTGAGCGTTCTCCCGCAGGCTCTGCTTGACGCTCTCCTCCAGCTGAGCGGCCATCTGGGGGTCGCAGCTCATGGTGATGATGATCTTCACCGTGTCGCTGTCGTCCAGATGGGCCGACCCCGGACCGGGGCTGGAGTTATCGACCAGAACCACCTCGATCTCATCGGAACAGTACGCCTCCTCCTCTTCTAGCTCAGCCTAGAGAGCAGAACAGGACAGCAGGGGAAACATCTGAGTGAATAATGAGGGTTTTTTTTTTTCTTCCCTCCCGTACATCAAAAATCCTTAACATGACAACATGCAGAGCTCACCTGTGGAGGAGACTCTGCGGTGTCTATGGACTCGCCCTGGTCATCCTTCGGAGTCCCCAGTGAGTTGTTGTTGGCGTCTGAGTTCTCTTTGAGGCCCTCGCTGCCTTCCTCGCTCTCATCTTCACTTCCCTTTGAAGGCGGCAAACCTTCATCCACCATCTCCCTGTCTGCAGCTTTGTCATCCTCCCTTTGCTCCCTGCTCTCCCGCTTTAAGTTTCTCTCCGGAGTCGTTTCCTCTCCTGACCGACTTCCCGTCGAAGACTTCTGAACGCCCCCTCCTTCTTCCGCGGTCGCTCCGTTTTCGGTCGGCTCCGCTTCCTCCCTCGCGGATCGTGACGGGGACCTCTGCTGGGCCTGCAGCAGCGGGGCGTCCTGATCCGGATTGGGGCTGGAGAAATCGTCGGGGGACAGCTCAGCATCCGACCGAGGGTCTTCCCCCGCGGCTTGCTCCGCCGCAGCAGCAGCGTCGCCACGGCCTGAACACAAAACAAACCCCACTTAAGCCTGAGCAGCACTCTGTAATCCTACAATTATTCACATAATTGTCGTGAGGCTCTGATTTATCTTTAAGAGATATAAAAAGACAACAAAACATGTTTTTGTTTTTTTTTTACTGCCAAGATGGATTGAAGATTGAACTGCCAAGATAAGACAGAAATTTGTCAAAAATAACAGAGCATACAAAAGCATATATTTTTTCCCCATTCTTTTTCACAGTTTATTTTCAACCATATTCATTTTCTTCTATAAGATTATTCTTAAATAAAGAAATAGTTGAGTTCAACTTGACATTTTAAGGGAAGTAAAACAACTCACCATCATTTGTTCGTTTATTCTCTCATATTTATTAATTTGTAGTAACCAGAAAGTCTCCGTAGAAAGCCTTTCTGCTCCGATCGATCAGTAATAATTGATATTTGCTCCAGAAGCGGCAGCAATGAGTGAGAGAGAGCAGCCTGTGTTTACACAGCTCTGCACTTCTGGAGTTTCCTAACATTTACTTGAGTAAAAATGTGTATTTCCTCACAATTGTTTTAGTTCTACTTTATTAATATTATCTTGAAGTAACGCCACTCTTACCTGAGCATTTTCTGACTAAACACCTCAAGTAACTTCAATGAAAGACAACCAAACCCATTTAAGCGACCTCACATCTCCACGGCATGTAAATAATTATTTATGTACTTCAATGACACTGAAATTAACGCCTGTCCTCACTTCAAGTCAACTTCTACTTTAAAGAGTGTTGCTGTCAGTAAGTGTTCAGTGGACACATGCACACGGTGTGTTCAGTGGACAAACAAAAAGATCAGATTTTGCCGTTTTTGATCCCCAGCTGATGTTTTGGTGCAGCTCAAGCATTTTCTTTTAAATTTGACTCCAGAAAAACTACAATCAGTTCTTTCTAACTGGGCTCCTTTAAAGTATCAGGCCCGCTCACTACGATTAACCTGAAAACTTGGTGGAGATTTAATTTGCACATACAACCCACCGGATGTCCTCCAGTTCCAAAGCCACAAGAAGTTATTCTGGGATAAAATCAATGAGCACCTAATTCAGTGTTTATCCACCAAGAGACTTCATCAAGTGGGTTTTCCGCTCTACTCCCTTCCATGCACTGACTTTTTCTTTTTTCATTCTGGCCTTTATAAACCCGTCCTCGGGTAAAGCAGTACTTCCCAGACACATAAATCTTTCACGAAAAACAGATTTGAAGGTAAGACGAATGCTGCTGGTAGCCGAAACAAAACATTTTCCTCAAACACGTGGGCCGTCTGATGCAATGCGCCAGAGCCAGAGTTTTTCTCAACCAGCTGACTGGGCTCTGTCTAATTGCCGGTGCATTAGGTCATAAATTTACTGGAAGCAGTCAGCCGGGCCGGCTGGCAGGACAAGTGGGAAGCATGTCTGTGTTTGTCTGAGGACAATTTATGACCGTGATGCCTTCTGCAGAAAAGGAGGTTGTGAAGCCGCGTCGTCTGTGGAGCCACCCAGCGCGTTAGGCAAGAGGGAGAAAGGCTGGATAGCATGCCATGCACACTTTGAAGCAAAGTTGGGGACGTTTGTGATGATGTGGGGGTGAGGGGGTTAATACTTTTTGTGGATTTCGAAAGTCAAAATCCACTTTAACATTTGCCACATTATTTTCCACACCGGGGGCTCCAACAAAATTCACCACAGTATATTTTACGTTTGACTTCAATTCCTGTGAGTGTTGCAGATCTGTGTGTTCAAACCTGAAGAAAGATGGCCTCGACCTTCTGAAGATTTCCTCTCGTCTGACTTTGAGCAGTCCTGTATGGAGAACAGTTCGCAAACAACAGGTCAAGGTTGTAAAATAAAATAAAAAAAAGGTCGACACGCCGGTGACTACATCCACGTGCGGTCCCATCTTACCACCCCGATCAGTCCCGGGTCGGTCTCCGTCTGCTTCAGCGTCACCTGGATCACCGGGCTGGGACGTTTGCGGGCCAGAGTTGTCATGGCGACGCTGTCGGGGAGCGTGCTGCTCTTTCTGCTCGGGGAAACCGGGAAGAAGTGAGACAGTGAGGAGGACTCAGGTGGAAGTTCATAAATCGCTGCTTCACTTTGAGAGAAAATCACGCGAAGGCTAAAACGAACAAATCAATGCTGAGGCTGAAGCTATTTGCGTCTTGTCTTGTTTCATCTCAACTGAATGCATCATGCAGAGAAGGAGAAGAAGAAGAAGAAGAAGTGATGGGTTTCCTTTTATAAGGCTCTGCTCAGAAAACGCACGTCTCAGCAAGACAGGCTGACCGAAAATCACTGAAATTAGTTCACACATTCGCCAAAGCTACGCGGAGGCTCTTGAGTCAAAGTGAGGGAGTGTGTGTTCTTAACACTCGATCATGAAGCCAATTTGATTTGAAAGACGGACAGTGCTGAGGAAAAATAAAGAAATAAACGCAAACTGAGAATTAAAGGCTAAATGTATATTTTTGCTGGTGTAGGTTCCACACTGATCATCCGGGCAGACCTGCTGCTTCAACCACAGAGGCGGTAGAAAGGCCGGATCACTGAACAGAAATCTTGTGTTTTTCTGCGACTTCCCACTGAGCTCCCCGCTCGTACCTGATGCTCGCCGGCTGGCCGGAGTCCGAGGCGTTGCTCTTCTTCTCCTGGGCCTTGCTGAGGTCCGAGAGGCTGCTGCGGATCACCGCCTCGCCCTCGTCGAACATCAGGTGCAGCCGGTGGTTGGCCAGCTTGATGAGGACGAAGAAGACGGTGATGGAGGTGCAGTAGATGCTCAGGGCCATGGTGGTGGGAGGCAGGGCCTGCAAGAGACCGCAAGGAGATCTTTAAGACGTGACGTTTGTGCTGTGACGATCAGGATGTGATGAATATGGGTACGGGCGAATTATTTCTCTCACGGAGGTTGAAAGCTGGGGGCAAAAAAAAAACCCAACAACATCTGAATAGATGAGTCACGCTTTACTTAAAAGACTTCTGGCAGGCACACATGTATTTTATAACCACGAACATCAGTGCATTTGATTCCCATTTCACCAGAAAGCAGCGCATGTCCTGTGCATTGAGATTCAGAAACCTTTTACCCTCATCAATAAAATCGAACCGATTCTGTGTGATTTAATCTCAGTCTGAATCCAACTGTTCTGCGAATGCCTGCCATGTTTGTTGGAGAGTATACTTGAACAAACAACCTGACGAAGCCCAAGGGTCACAGACAGATCACCGTACACTGTTGAAGTGAAGTTTAAATCAAAGATAGGTTTTAAAGTAACAACCCGTTCACAGATTCACGCTTCAGATGATTCTGCTGGCGGGGCAACTTTTAGCCGTACACTCAATAAATCCGGCCTTTATTGAAGAAGAGGAAGGAGAGGAAGAAGAAGTGAGTAATTGGTGAAGAGCTGCACAATTTATCAAATTGCAATCCCTATCGCAGGTTGAGTATGTGCAACACTCTTCACAGCAAAGGCTTCACTGGATGCAGCACTCTGAAGCAAATCTTTAAAGAAATGACTCCGATTTTGTTCGTTTTGCTCGAGCTACGATTCCGATTGCAAGTCAGAATCGGAGCTTGAGCAAAGCTGGTCAAATTAACTGCGACAAATGAAGAGCATCTTTTAAGATGGTTCAAAGAAACATTTTGTCATCGTAGGGTCTGATATTTCAGGTGTGTTCAAATTCTGTTGCAAATAAATTCAGCGAATTTTAGGCACACTTACATTTACATACACCTGAACATTTTGAACAGCATCATATTTTGTTGGCATTTTATTTCTCACGTCAGAAAGTGAAACTTGTAACTTGTATGTCATATTATTAAACATAATATGTGTAATAAGTTTGACATTCTAATTTCACGTATTATATGGTGGGGGTTTTACTGGATTTTCTTGTGGATTCGGGATGTTCATGAGTGGAATCGGTTCTTGTGGTGTGTTGCTCCTGATGTGTGGCTGGACACACGAACCAACCGAACCTGTTGGACTTTTATCGGCTCTGTTTGGTCACAGAGGTTTGGAAAATTGGCCGACAATCCTTAAATCGTGTGAACCAGACCTAAAACTCACAAGCTCCATTCCTCTTCCCTCATCTCGACTATTGCTCCAATGCTCTCTGACTCTGGTCGCTATGGTAACGTTTACATATCCCTTCAAAATAAGATACAGATCCGCCACAAAAATGAACCTTTTTACTTTCGTGCAAATTTTAACTCAGGATAATGACTAATGGGAGCCCAGAGCTCGTTTCTCCCATCTGGGAGTGATGAGAGACAATGATACCAAAGTGTTGCTAAAGCACAGGGAGCTGCTTGGCAATGAAGCAGCTTGAAGCTTCGTTGCCTCAATGAGGAGCCGGTCACCATATCATGCAAAGCAGCTTGTACTGTGGGATAAATCCAAAGAAACTCTCCAAAGGCATCTGATCCATTTCTGACTCATTTTGCCGCTTGTGGCTCAATGTTGGCAAGACGTAACCAAGAGCATCTTTTCTGTTCAAAATAAAAGATCCTCCACACTCAAATAACACATGAAACGGAAATATTTAATAACTTCTTTGCGCGGCCCGGCACCACTTGCTCCACGGACCGGCACCGGTCCGCAGCCCGGGGGTTGGGGACCACTGCTCTAAAAGACTGGCAGCTTGGATCTTACATGATATTGAGCCAAGTGATACACTTTAGTATCCTTTAGTGACATAATGTTGTCAACCTTCAATTAATGGGGGAGCAGCACTCTTGGGTGGTTCTGTACATATTTGTTATGTTTGAAATCAGGAAATAAAGGCAAATGACAGAGAAATGCTTTTCACTAAAAGAATCACAACTGATGGAGCCTGTGTAGCACTCATCATCATCATCATCATCATCATGGACACTGTTTTTTTGACTGCTGTCAGATCCTGGAGCAGCCATGCGTTGCATGCAGGGAAAAACAGTGCGACATTGCCCGTTTTTTTTTTTGTTGTTGTTGTTTTTTTTTCCCCTCCACCCGCGATGCTCGCAATCTCTGCGCTGCAGAGAGCGACATCACGTACCTGCACATCCGTCGGTTGTTTATCCAACGCGGAGTAAACGGGCGCGTGAACACACTGCTACACACACACTGCTACACACACACTGCTACACACACACTGCTACACACACACCTCGCAGCAACCTCCGCGGCCTTGAACACCACGATCCGCTCACGAAACGCTCACCAGATGCAGAGACAGGGGGAGCATCAGGAGGAATATCCACAGATAGAGGTGGCAGGAGTTGTTGAATTTGTTCTGGTCCGGGTCGTGGTACCAGCCGCCGGTCAGAGATGCCCACACTCCCTGACGCAGGGTCTGCACAACGTGGGAGCCCATGTCTCCTCCTGTCCGCTCGGCTGGCTGATGGGGGACGGTGATGCTGCAAGGCGAGGACGAGATGATCTCTAACGTGAGCTGCTGTCACTGCGCCTCCATGTTGGAGCGACGCAGCAGTGCTCCGGGAGCCCTCTCTCTCATCCTCGGTCTCTCTCGACGGGGTCCGCTCGTTTGTCCGCCGCTGCTTCCGCGGATCTCATCTTGACCCGCTCGGCTGTCCCCTCCCTCCCTCCATGCCTCCCTCTCCTCCGCTCCTACAGATGCGCAGCTCTGACAGGCCCCCTCCTCCCTCCTTTCTCCTCTTCCTCCTCCCCTCTCCGTCGTTTCCATTATGAGTCCTCGGGATGCGAGGCGCTATGGCAGGACGACGCGTCACATAATCGAGCAGCATTCCTGTCGACGTTTGTACAAGGCGACCTTCTTGTCAAAATGGCGTTCTTATCAGTCAGAAGCTCCAGCGCATAAGAATACATTTCTTATCGCGTTATGTTGAGTAACAATGTTTATATTGTTATTTTGCCATAACAAACCTTTTCTCAATTAAATACTCGGTGTTTAAAGCGTCACGCTGTTTCATTAAAAAGCACAATTTTAATAAAACATAAAATGAATTTGATGGCCATTTACCCTGAAGCCAATGACTGTTTACGTAGAAAATGCAGGTCGGAAGTGGCATACTACTAATGAGTTTCCGGTGTGAAACAGAACTAGGAACATAAACATTTCCGTTCTAGGGGAATATCATGGGCGGTGCACTGCCTCCAGCCTCC
The DNA here is from genome assembly GCA_911649635.1 of Poeciliopsis gracilis. Classification (NCBI taxonomy): domain Eukaryota; kingdom Metazoa; phylum Chordata; class Actinopteri; order Cyprinodontiformes; family Poeciliidae; genus Poeciliopsis; species Poeciliopsis gracilis. Next base: position 8,111,451 of record CAJVRI010001143.1, read on the forward strand.
GCATCCTGTTTAAAAATGATCATTAGCTATAGTGTTGACAATTGCTAAATGCAAAGGTAGTGATGGTTTGGATGTTTATTAAAGAGACTTAATAGATTTTAGTTTTAATTTAGGTGATGTTTATGGAATTAGCCATATATATATTTAAAAACATTGATTTTAAATTATTTTGTTTAAATAGCCTTGCAATTGTCAACTTCCAAAAATAATGACCGGAATACTTTTTTGCCAAAAGGGATTTTTTTCCCCCTTCTTTTTCTTCCTTGCGTAAAACATCTTTTGTCAAGAAAGGGATAGCAATTTAGGACTGTTGCTATTTTAAGATAGTAAAAATAGTTTGGCAATATGCAGAACTGAGCTTGCCATAATCTCACCCCACTAGCGGTTTTAATGGAGAAATCATACCTTCAGTTAAATCACATAATGCATACCATACAATACCAAGCGAGCATGCTTTGATATGTGTAGATGTGGACGCAATAGTTAAGCATAAAATGTTACAATTTAATATATTTTAATACATTAAATATGCATAAAAATTTATGGGCAGCAGTTTAAGGTTATGGTTGAATATCAACATTGTCAATGGGCATGTGTGTCGATGGGGGGTTTTTATGGTTGACTATTCCAATCATTTCCATGAAAGCGCGCTCTCCACAGACATTCCTACAGTGGCTCCTCCTCCCTCCACTCCGACCGTCACGTGTCACCCGGTCCACCAATCACCGTCCAGCAGAGCCAGCCCGGAGAGCAGCAGTCCTCAGATCCAGCCAGCCACTGCTGCGACCCGCTCCGCTAAGCGACAGCAGCGGCGGCGGTGGCCGGGGGAGGGATTGTTTTGGTTAAAGTTTTTGGGATTATTTTTCTGTCCGCGTCTTGATGAGAAGTTAAACTTTTAAGATGTTTTACGCGCTTTTCATTTGCTCGCCGGTTTTCTCCCCCCGCTCGGAGGATAGACCGCGGATGAAACGGTTTTAAAAGAGGAGCAACTTTTCCCAAACCAACCAACGGGCTGACCTATGCTAAGCTAACCCGCTAGCCAGGAGTCTGGAATGCAGCCGGAGTTTGTGCTTAAAGTCCACAAACCAGCAGGCAAACTTTACATTCCGCAACTCGACTGCTACGAGCTATTTACCTGCGGGTTTGGACGGGACACAAGCCCCGGGGAGGCTCCGTGTTTCTCCTCGGGTCGGACGGCGCAGGTGCACCTCCTGCGGCACCTGCGGAAACTTAGTAACTTTGCTCCATCGGTTTAAGGCTAACTTTAGTTTTCTCACAGGGCATTTCGGTATCACGTCGTTACTTAGTTTGCTCACAAATATTATACAGACAGTTCATGGCGTATTGGTCGCTTTTAGTAAGTCTCAGGCGTCAGCCCACGAAGCGGTGGTGTTTGCTAAGCCGTATTTCGGCTAATCTTAGCCAGCAGCCTCGCTGGGTTGCTCATTGACCATCACACTTCCACCGGAGTGGCGACGTGGATACGCGCTTGTTAGGCTCACGGGACTTTGGACACGATTTGACCTGGGTGCTGCGGAGGGGGTTCACCTCACTAAAGTGACATAATGAGTTTATTTAAAAGTTCTATTTTAAAGTTTTAAGGTTTTTCTTTTTCTTTTTCTTTTTTTGGGAGGGGGGGTTCTATAAGCTCTGCACCCTATGGTGCCGCTAGGGCCACCGAGAAATGGATGTCTCGCAGGCCGCTTCCCCAAACGGTGAAGGGAGGCCGGGCGGCGGTGGGGCCGGGGGACATGCCTGGACGGAGTGCCCGACTGTCCGGTCGTGGGCTCACTCTGCCCCGCTGTGTCCCACTCGGTCCCTGTGGACCGCCGCGTACGACTACGAGGCAAGCGGCGAGGACGAGCTCAGCCTCAGGAGAGGGGACGTGGTCGAGGTCCTGTCCAAGGACGCTGCGATCTCCGGGGACGAAGGATGGTGGACGGGCAAGCTGAACCACCGGGTCGGGATTTTCCCCTCTAATTACGTCACGTACCAGCCCGCTATTTACCGTCTTCCGGCAAGCGGCGGGTCGGCGGGGGTGTCGGAGCAAGTGCCCAGCTCGCCCACTCAAATTCCCTTCAGTGAACTGGTGCTGGAGGAAATCATTGGCGTGGGCGGGTTTGGCAAAGTCTACCGGGGAACATGGAAAGATCAGGAGGTCGCGGTGAAAGCGGCTCGCCAGGACCCGGATGAGGACATCACGGCCACCGCCGCCAGCGTCAAGCAGGAGGCCAAGCTGTTTTCCATGCTGCAGCATCCCAACATCATCAAGCTGGAGGGGGTGTGCTTGGAGGAGCCCAACCTGTGCCTGGTGATGGAGTACGCCCGCGGCGGGACGCTGAACCGGGCGCTGACCGGAAGGCGCATCCCGCCACACATCCTGGTCAACTGGGCCGTGCAGATCGCACGCGGGATGCTGTATCTGCACGAGGAGGCCGTGGTCCCCATCATCCACCGGGACCTGAAGTCCAGTAACAGTAAGCAAAGATTGGAGTCTGTGTGTGAGAGTGAGCAATAAAAGTATTCCTACCATTTAGGTGATTTATTTATTTTTTTTTTTTAATGCTTTTGTCAAGTTTCAGCAAAGGCCTTGCAGATTAGGATTTTATAAGGGAAAAGGGAGTATGGCCTTAAAATAAATATACAAATCAATCAAAATCTAATTGATTATTTAGAGCCATTTCTATTCACACCCTCCCCCTGAATTAAACAAAGAAAACCAAATTTTTCCCAGAAGTCACATAATCAATAAATGGCATGTCCTTGTGTTTTTTGCTCTTATTTTGTGCCATTGTGCTTTAAGAAAATAGTCCATCCATTTCTTTTTCATCATAGTTAAATATATCCCATAACAACTCAAAATGCAGAAATCGAACATACGCTTTAATTTCATTGTCATTTTCTGATCTGGTCCTTGTTTGGGTGAGTTGATCCCCCTGAAGCATTTCTCTGCTGGGCGTAAGACCTCCTGCCGTTCATGGCATCACTTCATACTTGGAAAAAGTTGAGTGAGATTTTAATGAAACTGTAAAGATACTGAATGTCATATGGGCAAAATGCCAATGCCCTTTGGGTGACTTAACATCAGTGTAAACAAAGCTGCTCTGGTTAGACAGCATCGTTCAGCTCAGAGGAGCTCCAGTGATGCGCAACTCAGGTGGGAGAATTTTATCAGTGTGAAGCGTGGTGGTGGCAGCGTCATGCTGTGGGGATGTTTTTGTTCAGAGGGAACTGTTGAAAAACATCTCAAACGTTTTGAGGCATTTCATAAAAGACTTGCAGGTGTAGTTGTAGAGGACAGCGGTTCCACAAAGTGCTGACCCAGAGGTTTGCATAGATATGCACAACACACTCTTTATTTTTATTTGTCAAAAACAACAGAGAGAACATAACCATGCACTTTCCACTTGACTATGAGAGACACATTGTTGATCTGTAATGTAGAATTCCATTAAAATGCCAAGAATGCATTTTGCTTGTAACTTGAAATAAAGATTTCAAGGCGAAAGGCGCCTTAGCAAGGCGTCACAATTGATCAAATTGGACATTTGGGAATGTTTAGCTTTAAAACATCTCAACTCACCCAGCGCTGTTACACCAGTGTCAAATGAAGCTACTGCAGCCCCGTAATCCACATGTTTCACCGCAGTACTTGATTGGTCCAGGCCTTTTACTTTGCATAGGCTGAAAATGCAACAAAGTGGAGAGGAGAGAGAGGGGGGGATGAAGCCATCGAGAGGATGTGAACTAAGGTGAAGAGTTTGCCCAGCTGGGCCACTTTGCCTGCTCCGAGACCCCCTTAATGTTGCAAAACACACAGATTCACTTTCCCAGCCCCCCTCTCCGCCTAAAGCTGGAATGTTGTTCAAATAAAGTCTGTGATTTACCGGCCACGGAGAGGAAAAAGGTATCTGTTCATGTTTAATCATTCATCTGTACAAACCATTCTATGACATTATCAAAACCGCTCTTTTATTGTTCTAATGCTCAAAACAATTTCTAAAATCAGCTTATGAAGTGAATCAGTAACATTTACTCAAGACTCAATTTGGAAGAGGAAAAAGTGGAAATGCTTCACAGGGATGTGCATTTTTAGACTTAATACAATAAAACCTTTTTACAACTGTAAGCATTGGTTACTTGTCAGCTTCTTCAGTTTAGTTTTCCACAAGGTACATAGTTATTCACATTTACTGTGGAAACATCTGCAGCAAAGTTGCTTGTATTTCAGCTTGTCAGCTGAGAAGAGATGAAACATTTTGCATCAACAAAAAAAAAAAAAAAAGATAGGCTTCGTCTATTTCCTGGCCTTTTTCCTGCAAGCTCCAGTTACCTGCTTATGGTGGAGTACAAGGGCCAGGCTCTGACTTTTTGATTGGGGTTTTAAATACGAGTAAAGTTGGGCAACAATAATGTCGTAATTTTATGATAACTTTTCACCATAATGCGCTAAATTGCTCAATACAGTTGGTACTGGTTAAACAGATAAGTTAATACTGGTCACGTTACATATCACTAAATGAAGCGTTTTAATGTAACGACTTTCTTCCGGCAATATTGCGTCTTTACTCTGCCAATATTTCAATTATTCCGCTAATACGCCTGGGTTCTCGTAGTATTATTGCATTGGGAAAACTCGGTCATACTTGCTTTACTGACCTTTTCTTTTCACTGCTAAATTTCTCTATCTCTCCTCTATGATGGTAAATATATTTCAAAACACCTGCGCTTATGTCCTTGTGGGTTTTTTTCCCGTGTGCTCTGTTTACAACAGGCCTCTGTAGCTACGTCTATTGGCTAGAACAGGCAGCCTGTTGATTAGTTTGAACGCTGCTGCCACCTAGTGACCGGAGGCTTGTTTATCAGTTAAGCATGAATAAAGACAATTATAAAGTCCTGCTTCTCGCGCCCCCCTGACACTTCGCCCCACTATTTGAGAAGTACTGGTTTAAGGGAACAAAGCCGGTGATTTAGTAAGTAGGAACAGGCTCGATACTGTGAGACTTTCCCTACCATGACAGGCTCATGTCGCTTGCTTTTGGTTCACAGAGTAGCAGGCCTACTGTTCCACTTCTGGTAATTGATAAGAGGCCACCAAACTTTTGTTTCCCAGGACTGAATAATGAATGGAAAGGGGACTGGAAGTGGGGAAAAAAAAAAAAAAAAAAGGGTTTGAGTCACATAGCCAGAGACACAGGCCACTCGCTTCAGCTCAGGTGTGTTTATGTGTGTAATGTGACCCTAAACACCATTTCTCTCCCTTTTGTGATCGGAGGCTCCCATCAGCCTGGGGCCATGTGGGGAGCAGCTGTGGCGTGGCGATCTCTGTTTATCTCCAGCTGTGGGAGTCGACGTGTGAATGTCGGGACGAAACCTGTGAAATGTACACATACCAGACTGTCGGAGCGCTCGAGGTTAAGACTTTTTTTGCTGGATTTGAAAGGGATCGGGTTGCACAAATGTGGAGGATCCTATGACTAACAAGGTTTTCTGTGCACTCCTTTATAGTTAAGCCATGACAAAAAAACAAAAAAGTCTTTCCACGAATATTTCACTCAACTAGACAATGTTAGATTTATTAGAAGTGTGTGTTACCTAGTGTGTTGAGAAAAATAAGCCTTACAGGTAGGAATAAAACTGATTATGTGCAAAATAACATAGCAAGGGTTTATCGATGCTTCGATCAGATGTATTGGGGCCAATTCCCAACCAATTTGAGCTCTGACTTTCTGATTCCTCATGGAAAACTATAAAAGTATTTGTTTGTTCATTCATTGTCTTGAGTGAATTAAAACAAAATACACACATCAGGGATACAGAATGCTCTTTTCATTACTGACAATATATAGATGCATTTAAAATTTTCCACATAATGGGACAGAAGTTTCTAAAAGTTAAACCCAGCTTTACCTAACTATGTTTCAAGAAGGAATAAGCAGCTCTTTGCAGTTTAATAGTTGGGAGCAAAAAGCCTCAAGAATAACTTCTGGCATTTTCTCCCTTTATTTATGAATAGGGAATAAAACACCAGAGGCAGATGAGACCATAACCGTGTTTCCATCCAGGTTTTTTTTTTTATTTATCCACATTTTGAAGGATCGCATCTGAAAAAGTTGATGAAAATGGCTAAATTGGAAATATGTTTCTCAATTTTCTTCTGATTCATTTGAGGTGGTTTTTCTGGTTAAAATCAATGAGCTAAATGGGATCTGGAAGCACATTTGAGGACTAAGTTTTGATGGGCGTAATATTTACCTCACATGACGATCAGCTGTCTCCTCTGTTTTTATTTCTTTCTCTGGACAGCATGCAATGTCGCCGATAGCAGTTGACAGCATAATTACAACACTCCTGCTTCCAGTGTGTTCCTAGAAACTTCTCTCCATTTGGCTAAGATTTGTGTTTCATGCTAGTTTGCAACCTCTACTTCCTGTTTATTACAGCCATACGTAGCATCAACGTCTGACAAAATTACGCCTTGCACAGCCTGGTTCATTTGCTCAGAAACTCAGATAATTTGTATTTTTTCTATTGTGCAATATTTTAAAAGTTTCCTGATAACTGTTTGGAACCACGCTCATGATACACATGTTTTGCAGTCGAAATAGGATTTCACTCGCATTAGCAAAAGGGAGCATATCAACATAGCTAGCGGTTAAAGTTATCTTTGGCATCAATAATCCCAATATTTTAGTGATTATCAGGATTATTGCAGCTTGGATTACTTGGTTGGATCCAAACACTACCTGTGAGAGTTCCAAAGGCTGGAGAAGATGGATCTGGTATCGTCAAGGGATTAAAACAAATTAACTTCCTATTATCCGCTGACTCTCACTACTGTAGCACTCTTTCATGTTCCCACTCTGTGTCAAAAACCTTGATGACATTGAAAGTAAAGTGGTCTTCACTTATTAACAACTTCCACACCAATGAGTGGTGTTGCTATGGTTACCTTATTTATTTAGCTTGCTTTTTCTTTTCTTTTTTTTTTTTTAACAACAAATTTTAGTTGCTGTGCAACCAATTGGCTAATTTTTAGCAGGATCATTACTTTGTAGAGTTGCCTCAGAATATTTTTACCTTTGGTTATCTCAATCTCAAAGAGACCAAGTCCAGATGTTGTACTGGTTTAGATTAAGTTTTCTGGTTTAACTATAAACCAGATGGAGCAGAAGGATTTAACGGTTGAGGTTGTGTGGGCTGTTGCCGCTAATCGGATGTTTGGTTGACATACGCAAACACACTTCCCCCAAACAGGCTGAGTGCGGCAAACACAAATCACTGTGTTTGCCATGTCACCTCTCTGTGAAACGGTGGAAACCTAAGCTCCAACAGAGCTTAGCGCTTAATTCATGGGAGATCCTTCACAATCTTCTTTACTCTCAAACTTCACAAGTAAAAAAAAAAAAAGACCTGATAAGAGACGTGTCCGTTTGAAACACTTAGTTTTTCCCACAGAGTTTAGAGAACGATGGGACTGAACCCTGTCAACAGCTGAGTGAAGACCTTCACACAGAAGATTGTTTCAGGGTCAGAAGTCTGGAGATAGTGTAGCCAATACTGAGTGCTATCTAAAGTCTGTGAGCGAAGCTGTGTGTGTGTTTGGTCAGAAGCAGGACAGTTGGTTCACAAAAGCCTCTTTATGACACACAAGCACTGCAGTGGCACCCTGCAGTGTGTTGAGTTGTTTTCCCAGTAAAGCAACAACAACAAAATCTATAATAATGAAGCTCAGAGGAGATGTGGCATCTGCTGCTGTAGGCTTGTCTGTTTGTTTTGGCTTTAAATAACTAAAAAGATAATAGAAAAGAGATTAATCTCTGTGCAGGGTTAGGGTTACTACAATAAGAGTTCAACTTCTGCTCAAATCACGTTGCGTTATTTGTGTTTTGCTTGCGCTATAAACGTTGATAAGGCCAGGTGTGTACACATGCAGATGTAGAAGAACAAAGCTTGAAAAACTTTGCTCGACTCACTTTGCCCGGCATTTATCAACTCTGGATGCACGCACGCTCCACGCAGACAAACACGCAGCTGTTTGATCAATGATTAGCCTGTAAAGTAATATGTTGGAAGTCAGCAAGATTTGTCCAATCTCCATTGTGTTTTTCAACCTAATCTGTAAAATCCCAGCCTGCAGGGAGGAATGTTGCTAATGAGGGATAAAAGCTTAACATACGTTTACACAATGGACTGGTCAAGCAGCGGTTGCTAGGCTACTGTGGCCAAAAGAATGGCTAGGACTCGGAGGGTCTCAAAGCCCTCGTTTTGTTTTGTTCTGTTCATATTTAATCTCCCAGAGAGGAGCGCTACTCTTTTATTGCCCCAAACTGAGGGGGTTTCCCCTCTTACTTTATTCCTGCTCGTTTTGTTCGGCCCCGACTTGCTGCTTCATATTTTTTTATGTCTGGTTAGGGCAAAGGCTTTTCTTTGCTGTTGTTTGTTTTACTTGGAATATTATTAATAGCAACTTAAAAATAGCAACCCAGTAAAGTGCTTATGATACAAGCAGGTTATGTTTAGCCACACGTCCTCTTGAGTGTTGCGGTTTAGCACTACTAAGGCTAAACATGTTGTGTTGATGTTTCTGGAAAGTTTTAGACGTCATTCATCTGAACAAATTTTACAAAGGAGATTAGCATTTAATTTGATGTGACTGGGTAAAACCCAAGATATTTACACACATTTTCAAATATCTTAACTGCATCCACATAGTTTGTAGAATTGCCAGTTGTACATGTGAAAGTATGTTTTAAAGCAAAGCTCATCCTACTTCAAGATGTGTTTTTTAGTTGTTTTTTTTTTGCGTGTGTGTTTTTCTTTGATTTAGGGTGTGCAGACTCAACAAAGCAGCATGTGGGCCAAACAGCGCACTGAAACCTGGCCCAGAGCCAGCACACACAGTCCATATTAACTTTGTAGTCTTGCGTCTTGGTTTGAATGACAGTATGCCAGGAATGTGCGGTTGAATGCCACTGAAACTGACGGGAGTTCCGCTTGGAGCGCGTACAGCCGCATACACCCATCAGTCGGAAGCTATTGTTGGGGCTTTATCGTGTTGTCCCGGTACCGCTCTTCTTCTCCCAGTTTCTCAGTGAACGCACCGACCTCTTCTTTAGCACAGTGAACGCATCATCAACACCAAAGCTCGGGAATAATTTCCATCCTTTTTTTATGTGATCTGGTGTAAGCAAAAAAAAAAAAAAAAAAAAGACAGGAGTGAAGAGGAGATCTGATTCATAACACCGATGGAGCCCATTTTGGTCTTAAAATTTAAGTAACCAAAGTGTTTTTGTAAATAACAGAATTACAAAATCTTTCTTGTTGTCTGTAAAGCCATCGGATTTGGTAATATTAAGCTCAAATACAGGATTGTGACGAAACTGTTTCAGACGGATGACAGTAACAGGAAAGGACTGTCTCATTATTGTCAGATCTCGCTTGTTTCTGAAAATAACAGAAGTATTTACTGTAAAGTTCCAGTAAAAGAAGTAAAGGCTCGGCGATGTATCTGCTTCTGCCGGAACTATCAAGCAAAGTGACTTCTCTCAAACTCTTGTGTTTCTGTTTTTTACCTACATAAATATTCCATCAGGACAGAGAGGCCACTAAAACATTTCCCTAAACAACGTACGCATTTCTATTTACTTACATTTTTGGTGACTCGGGCCAAAGAAAACATTGGAGCCCCAATAGGTAGTGCAAGGCTACTTTCTCTGGCTTCCCACAATTACCCCTGGTGACACACAGACAGTTACTGCCTGTCCTTTCTCCGGTGGGAGAAAGGGCAGAGGGGAGAGAGGAGGAGTTGAGATGCTTTCACCGTGTTTTTTATGACCTCTCCCTGACTGCACCTATTGTTGCAGGGCTGGGTGAAAAGCAAAAGGGCCCACTGCTGAGAAGAGCTGCCTTCCACATCAACCAGTCCTCCACATTCCTGTCTGTGGCTTATGAGCACAATGACAGATGCTTTATGTAGCAAAAGGCACCGGCTTGCACACCTTAAACATTTGATGGGTGTAAATAAGCCAAGCCGTAGTGGGACGCCGGTTTTTTACAGGCACGAACCGGGAGAGGAAGAGGACGCGCAATGAAAAAGCGGCTCAGAACGAGATGTGACCACGATAGATGGATTTAGCCGACTGTTAGTGCTGATCCTGTTCCCATCAGCTGGATTGCCTGGGGGCTTTCTCATTTCAAGGTTTCACGTTGGGATTTGGATCACTTGTTTCCTCATGCAATGTTGCTCAAAAGCAGAAAAGATCTACACACTCTGAAGGAGGGAAGCTGCTTTGAATCATCTTTAAAAATTGTTTCAGAAGTCCAGAAATATGTAGGACATCAGAAAATATCGAATATATTTCCCAGTGTCTCAGCTAAAGCAAAATTGTTTTGACTCTGAGTCAAATTATTATTATACTTTTTCATTTTTCATTGGCATAAAGGTAAATGATGAGAAATTGCAATGACATTGAAACAGCACTGAAGTGGTTGACCACAACAGTGTCTCTTACCTTTGGTGTTTATTTTTAATCTTTAAGTCGAAATAAGATTTGGCAATCTATCACAGATACACACACGCACACAGACACACTTCTAATTAGAAAGACCATTTAACCCACATATTTGGATTGTAGGCTAAAGTTGGAGTACCCTGAAAAAACCCACGCATGTTTTGGGAGAACAAGCAAACCCCATGCAGAAAGACTCCATGTTAGGATTCAAACCCAGAGCAATCAAGTTGGTTGGTAACAATAGTATCAGCTGCAGCATCCCCAGGTTGCACATTGATATTTGATTAGCCTGTAAAGTTGCTTTAAAGTGAGGATACAAACATGGATTTTTTTTTAAAAAATTCTGTTTGCTGGCATTTCCACATGTATCAAGCGTAAACATTGAGTTGGTGGGCGTGACCAGCAGCAGCTGATTTGTTTTCTGAAACTGACCTGGCTACATCTCAATATTTGAAAATGATTTTTCCTTAAAAATAAAAGTAATGAACATGTTTCGTAAGGCCCACAGACCTGACCTCACTCAATCAGGAAAGCATAAGACCTGATTTGCTCCCAGCACCTTTTGTCTGACCTTCTCTCTGTTCCTCCATGAGATGGAAAAGGAGTAATAAACGGGTGTTGGCTCAGGCGCGGTCTGCCTTGAAGGCATGTGCGTCTTCATTTGCATGAGCTGTTGCCCTTTGCCACTCTTTCTTGTAAGCACAGTAAGAAAAGGTAGACAGATTTAGCATGAACTTATAACCCAAGTTACAAGTTTGTTTGAAAAGCAACGTTCTTTGTCTTAGCTTGTAACAATAAATGATATTTGAGTTCAGTTGAAGTAATGTAAGTTTCTTTGGTAACAGGTTTGTGGCTAATCAGCTTTGTTTGTGTGTAATGGAGTTTGCTCGTGGCCACTAGTCACCTTTGACATCTTTCCTAATACGTGACCTCTGTGTGTGTTGGTGCGTAGTTTTGAAAATCGACTCACCAGATATTTTTAGTTGAGACTCAGATAAAACGAAAGCAGTCACCGCAGCAACTCTGTTACCATGACTCAACCTCAGCTTCATAAAAACATCATTTGAAATCTTTCAATTTAAAACCGGTATTTGGGTTGTGATGAGCTCGGCTTTAACCTTTAATGGATAACGTTAAAACCCAGCGGAGCCATGCAGAAGTTAATGTTTCCGCAGTGCAATCCGAAATGTTTTTCCACAGAGCCAGTTTTCCCGAAACTAAGAATTTGACCTGGCTGTGTCTGGCCTGCGTGTTTTATTTTGTTTTGTTTAGTTTTTTGTTGGGTTTGAAGCTTTACTGTTTAAGTGAATTACACCTTTCGACACTGGAGTGTTGTTGCTTCAAAAACGTCATAAAATTGACTCCTCATCTGTTTCTGCCATGTGTTGTTGGCCTGCAGGCCTAATCCTTGAAGCCAACTGTGAAAATACTCTAGATTACGGAACATTACTGAATTACCAACACCACAAGGCTTGAACATGACGGTGTTCAAGTCTGGCAGATTCTTAGGGAATGATCAACAGAGTCTTACATAATGTGGATCTGAAGGACCAGAAAAATTGACTCAGCTATTAGTTGTAGGCGAGACTTCGAGCTTGTAAACACTGAGTAGAGACTTTGACTTGTAAATAAACCGACCAGTTTTCATTGATTGTTGTTGATCTGTTTAAAGCAGGCCGCAGTTTAGTTTAATTTCTAGGAATTCGTTTATCACGCCGACCAATTTGTTTTTGAATATATTCACAAGTAGATGGTTTTTACAAATAAACATTTGAAAAGTGTGGCATCCATTTGTAGTCACGGTCAGAATCGCCTTTAAGGGCGATTATGTGTGGTAGAGCAAGTGAGTCTCTGCCAGCTCCGCACATCTGGACGCTGTCAATTTGTGGCCATTTTTTATTTCAAAATAGCTGGAGTTGAGTCAGAGTAGGTAGAGGGAAAAGCAATTTCCTATCTTCTGAAATTGATTTAGAGCTGAACTTTGGGCATTTTAACACATGGAAATCTGTGATCTAAAGTCTTTTATGACTGCTGAGACTGAATATTTACCGTCTTACTGAAAGATGAACCCACTAAATCGTTTACTGTCTCTGTTCTTTTAGGATTGTGCTACATTTAGCTCCATCGTAGAACAGCTTTCCTTAGCATCCCCACAGCATGATGCAGCTACCACCGTGCTTCACAATGAGGAAAGGGAAATCAGGTTGATATGCGCTCATGTTCAAGCACACACAACCTGTTGCATGCAGGCTCTAAAGTGAAATTTTGGTCTCATATGACCTGCTCATCTCCCGTCTCCACCCTGCATGCCTGCATACAAATTCATTCTCTGCATTTCAGATTCACTTTGCCCAGTAAAACTTTGAAAACAAAGTAATACTATCCATCCTCTTCTCTCGCTAAATGTTTTTCAAGACTTGTTTTAAGCAGAGAGCAAATAAATGCTCACCAGGAGTTTGTCAGTTTGGTTTAATCATTTGAAACGCAACCAAACTAGTCAACCGTTTGATAGTGACGCTCCCGTTCACCAGCAGCGGTTACCTCAGCAGCTTGTTAGAGTTGACATGTCAAATAAAACGGACTGCAAGTGTGACAGGTTGCTATTTGTACCTTGACGTCAGCAGGGAGTCATGTGGCAGAAGCTTGCTCTTTTATCCAACCTTTCTAGAGGGCTGACACCAAAGTACCAGGGAGCTCCAAAGAAAATATTCTCTGTGACATTTTATACGTCAGTCAGCACAGACAGGTTTATTCCGAGACTGCTTTTCCTCAAGGTCGTGTAACCAACCCGTCTTAAGACGTTGTTATTGTTCCACGAAGGCCGCTGGGAGGAATCTTTGGCGTCACCGGGAGACGACTTGACAACAGGAAGTTGAAGAGTATCACTGGTGGAGTGAAACCTGTTTGTAATGGAATGCCCATTGTTGGAGCCGGGGTAGAGGATCCCCTCTTTGCCCCGGGAGAGTAATGGCACCGGTGGCCCTGTTCTTTACCGAGCCTGGCACGTCCTGAAATGATGCTGGCAGTTGTTTCACAGCTGTTAAACTATTACCGGATGATGGCAACAGAAATCTTAACCAGCACTGCTCACGTTAGACAGCTTACCTGTGCTGTGGACAACAAAGTAGAGCTACTTTCAGAAACAAACCACTTTGTAAGCTTGACATACTGCTTCACATTCATTCATGTCAAGTAAAAATTTGGGGGGAATATGAGACTATTTTGGTACCACAGAATTAGTTTGTAGTTCATCTGGGCTTGCTTCCCTGTTCAAGGTTCCTGTCCAGTTTTGAAAAGTATATCATTTTATTTCATTGTTTAGAAAATTGCCACCAGATAAATTGAGACTTTATGGTTAAGTGGTGTTTTGTTTTAAAGTAGTGGATAGTTTTTTTGGCTCTGGCAGCTTTTTTTTTTAACACCAGTATCACAGGAAGGAGGGTTGAGAGAGAACAGGAGGACAAGGTAGATGACCGAAGACCAGGAATCCAACTATCCAAGGCCGAGCACGTCGAGGACGTTGACCTGCTGTACCAACCGAGCCACCGAGCGCCCCCGATACCGAGGACATTGTTTAACGGAGGCCATTCTGCTTGCTTGTTTGAGTGTTTTTTTTTTGTATTTATCCAGCAGTCACGAGGCGCATTTCTGAGCTCATGTGTTCTTCAGGGCAGCGGCTTCCCTCTCGTGCCGCCCATTGACATCTGTCAACAGATGTGCTTTACTCTTCAATTAAGAAGCAGGACTTGAAATGAGCAGAACAATAAGCTTTTAAGAAGTGCATAAAATCAGGGAGGTAAATTTGCTATTGGTGAATATCATTTTCTGTGTGTGTCACGCAGTGATCGAGAGCAGCAAGTTCAAGGTTAGAGAAGAAAAAAAAAAACCCAACTCATGATGCAGCTACCTTGTTACAAGCTACAAGCATCACAAATATTTCTGTTTGGAAATTGCTACGATGTCACATTTTAACTCTTTTTAAAAATTCCAACAATCCACTCCTGGTGACACAACAGCCCAAGAAACGCACAGGAAAGTCCATCCGCTCTTTGCTCAATCGTGGGGGGGGGACAAACAAAACACAACTTTGAGGAATTATTTAATTATTTAAATCACAAATGTTTTTCACATTGGCTTTAAAAATAGCCCAGAAGTAACTTGAGGCCCCTCTGTTGTTTGCTTCGTAGAATCGCCGCAGCTCGGCGGTAAGCGATAGGTCTGCGCATAAAGTCGTGAAGTGGGGCAGTTTGAAATGAGAGACGTTTTTGGCAGAAGTAAAAACAGATGTGAAAAGAAATCAAGAGTATCAAGACATCAAAGAGCCACTTTTCGCTGTTGATATTCAGTTTTTTTTTTTGATGATAAAATTGTGAAACAAGAAGCAAAGCTGACGAGAGACCTTAAAACCGATGTGTGGCCAGAGCGAGATTATTTTTCATGAACCATTTTGTGTACAAGCATCTGGCTTTACCTGGTCAGTCAGTCAGGCTGCTCTGGTACTTTCACAGACTTGCTGCTTGTGGCTTTGCAGCTGCAATTTCAAAACGACTATTGGCTTCACAACAATGACGGGTGGTGCTGCTTTAGATCCACACAGTCGCTATCTGTTCTGTGTACAACTAGAAGTATTCTCTGTTAAATGTAAGCAGGGGAAGAAGCATCCATCTCGTGTGGGTTCAGTCGAGGACTCCGACTGTCATGCCCTGGCTGTTTTTGTCCACTGCGCTCCAGGAAAATGTGAAGAAAAGAGCAGAGAGTGTTGGACAGCTGGAGGAGTGCGAGTCATGGATTTTTCACTCCTGATTGTCACAGATTGTCTGGACGTCATGCAGCGTGTCAGTCGGACCCCGGCATCACCGCGGCCGCGCTGTCGCATTAAAGACCAGCAGGCTTCAGTCTTTAATGCGTTAAGCAGTTTTAGGACCTTAGGACAGGCGCTTTGTGGCGCTGTCAGCCTCCTGTTACCACGGCAACAGGTGGCGCCGCGTACTGCCGGCCCTCATGAATATCACCTGTCGCTCCTCACACGCACTTTTCTCTCTCCTCCCATTCTGCCGGCTTTTGCTTCATTCCAACGCCGTCTCCCACTTTTCTCGTTAATCATAGTTGTTTTTATTTTTGCTTTGTTGATTAGTCGTTCATTCGTTGTAAAGTTTTACATTTATAATCTAAAAATTATCTAAACAAATTATGTGTTTTTAAATCCATTTCCATCCAGTTTACTTTCAGATGCTTATTTTGCAGCTCTGCTTTGCTTTTCTTTGGTGTTGCTTTGCTTAGATGGTAGTTATGTTTGTAATGTTTGGCAGAATGTTAAATAAAATCAAACTTAATGCAATTTGGAAGTAAAATTGTATAATATTTTTGTGTTTATAGCACTGTCAGAGGTCATTTAGCGCCACTGTGAGCTCAGTGAAAATCTCGAAAATTGAACTACGTCACACTTGAAACGCCTTATTTCAGCTTTACTGCTCTTTCCCTTTTCCAGTTTTATTACTTGAAAAAATTGAGAACGATGACATCGGGAGGAAGACCTTGAAGATCACGGACTTTGGCCTGGCGAGGGAGTGGCACAAAACCACAAAAATGTCAGCTGCAGGGACATACTCCTGGATGGCCCCCGAGGTCATCAAGTCCTCGCTCTTCTCCAAAGGCAGCGATGTGTGGAGGTGCGGAAACGACAGACTACGACTCTGATTAAAGTATCTTTTCCTTCATGCGGTGACTTTATCTTTGTGTGTGTGTGTCATCTGCCAGTTACGGCGTCCTGCTGTGGGAGCTGTTGACGGGGGAAGTCCCGTACCGAGGGATCGATGGTCTGGCCGTTGCTTACGGCGTTGCTGTCAACAAGTTAACTCTTCCAATCCCCTCCACCTGCCCCGAACCCTTCGCCAAGCTTATGGAAGGTAATTACAGCCCAATCAATTTGTTTGAAAATCAAATAAACCAATCCTGCCGTTTAAACAGATGGGGATGTTTTGACCCGGGTCAATCTGTGCTGTGTCCCCCCCCCAGAGTGCTGGGACCAGGACCCTCACGTCCGCCCTTCCTTCTCCTGCATCCTGGAGCAGCTGTCGGCCATCGAGGAGGCGGTGATGGCCACCATGCCTCAGGACTCCTTCCACAGCATGCAGGACGACTGGCGGGTGGAGATCCAGGAGATGTTCGATGAACTCAGGACCAAAGAGAAGGTACTCGCCGAGCGGAAGGCATCAACTCGCTCTGTGTGGGAACTTTACCAGATATCTGCAGATGCTGAGAGATGAAACAATCCAACTGTAACCACTCTTGGCAGATTTGCACTCCTAAAAGCCCCGACTGGTTACCTTCATTTAATAAGCTTGTTGGGTCTTTATGTGACTGAGGCATTACTGCTGTGGTGCTTGAGCGTACTTCCCCCTGGTTAAGAGCTTAATCTGCTTTCTGTGTAAGTGTACGCTTAAAGCGAGGGTTAATTAGTGTTTAGAGAAAAAACAGGATCAGCGCAAACTTAGTGAAAATTCTTTCTTTCTCGTAATCGAGGCAAATATGTTCTATTTTTTCCCCACTCCTTATTGTGAATATCGGTAATTTAATCAGATATATTATTGATTTAAACTCTCAGTAGTTGTTTTTCTTATTGTTGTACTGAACAAAAAGCGTTATCTCAGATTGGCAACAATTTTCTGATGCAAGTTTGACAAAATTAATGGCAGTATTGTTGACTATGTTAGTAGATTTTCTGCAAATATCCCACAGTAATCTGTATCCAGGAGGCTGATGGGTTTTGATTGTAAAGCTGCTTTACTGAAGTCATCTAGTCCAGATTATCATTACTCAGCAGAAAGGAATTGAGAGAAAGTTAAAGGAAAAGAGGAAAAACCCTGGGAGGAAACAGAAGTTTGCAGCCGCATAAAAATGAATCCTCTGTCGATAAGTTCTTATTGACGGAGTCATCCACCGCTTATCCTACACTAATCTGTCTTCAAGGACTGTGTTGTATTTTTAATGCGTTTCAGAAAATATGACTCAGAATCCTCGAGCTAAAGAACCAGAATGTAATCCATTGAATAATATTATTTAAGAAGTCGGTATTTTCAACCCTAACTGCTGATTTCACTGTGTAAGTTTGGTTATCGATTTAATTTTAAATCACTTCAATTGATTAAAGTTTTTGGTTTAAGGTGACTAAGACATTTCATTACATTAAGTCAAGATAATTTTAATACTATCATATATTTCAGAAATGGACCTATTAGGTTTTTTGGGGTTTTGTTATGTAGCTTTAAACCTGCTGATTCTGAAAACTAGTTGCTGTAAGTCAGAGTCTTATCAATATTTTAAAACAAAAACTCCCTTTAGCATTTTATATCAGCTTTTGTGGTTAGAATAACCCTTCTTCCTGTTCAAATGAACAAATTGCATCTATTTTAATCATGCCCCGGCGCAGTCTGTCAGTTTCTGTTGAACCGTCTCTTCTCGGTTTCATAAAGTAGCCCTTTAGCATTGCAGCAGGCGGCCCGGCCTTCACTGCAAGCCTGGTTGTGTGCAGGAGCTGCGCTCCAGGGAAGAGGAGCTGACGCGGGCCGCCCTGCAGCAGAAGTCTCAGGAAGAGCTGCTGAAGCGGCGCGAGCAGCAGCTGGCGGAGCGGGAGATCAACGTGCTGGAGAGAGAGCTCAACATCCTCATCTTCCAACTCAACAAGGACAAGCCCAACGTCAAGAAGAGGAAAGGCAAATTCAAACGCTCCCGGCTCAAACTGAAGGACGGAAACCGCATCAGTCTGCCCTCAGGTGAGAGTAAATGTCGTTTTTTTTTTTGTTTATTTTTTTAATTTTTTTTTATTAGGTGCAGTTCCATTACAAATGCGTTGAAAACGAATCTTGGGAAAAAAAAACACAATTTCGCAATTAAATAACAAAGGTAATTAAATTCACACAGGAATAAGTCATTAAAAAGCCATCATCCTCCTGCCACTTCCTGCTGTCTTTTTTTGTCTTTTCTGCCAGCAGTGACATCCAGTTGTTGATTGTGTGACTCGTGTGAAAACGTGTTTAAATTTCAGTTTTTCCAAAATACAGCCGAAAACCCACCTCATCCTCGGGCACAAACATTTGCTTGTGTTTTCTAATGTTTTTTTTCCAAAATCGTCTTGTTCCAATCAAGCTGGGATTCCAATTTGCACAACAATATTGTCGCTGGAAATGCGGCTACTGACATCTGTGTTTATTTACACCAACACTGTGAGGTTTTCTGCAATTGAGACTTTTGTTCAGGGTTGCAGCTTGTGCAATGTTTGCCTTTTCAAAGAACGCTGCTTGTGTAATCCCCGAGTCAATCCTGAGAGCGAATTACATGTCCATGTTGCATCCTGCAGACTTCCAGCACAAGATAACCGTGCAGGCGTCGCCTTCCATGGACAAGCGGCGCAGCCTCCACAGCACCAGCTCCTCTCCCCCCAGCAGCCCCACGCTCATCCCCCGACTGCGAGCCATTCAGCGTGAGTCCACTTTGTCTTCCTCGGGCCACGCAGAGTCTGAAAGCTTAAAAGACCAACCGTGCTCCCCGGATTAAATCGGATCTTCTTTTTCAAAAATTGAAATCACGGGAAAAAAAAAAAGAAAAAAAAAAAAAAATCGCATCAACTCTTCCAGAGGTTTATGCAAGCCGAGCACGCGGATGCTGTTTTTAACCGAGGGGGACAAAAAGGCAGGCAGTCAGTTGATAAAGACTTTTAGGCACGCTGCAACGCCCTTGTGATAACAGGAGCAAATTCCTCTTGTGCATTTCAGCGAGGTGGAGACATTCAGAGCGAGCAGGAAGATCGTTGAGCAGATCCACTGGATCAGCTCTGGCCGAGATGATTCAGTATGAAACCAGAAATCGGCCTAAAACTTCACAACAAACAGTTTTTGTTCTCTACAAGCTTATAGAGTAATGAGGTTTCATCTCTTCCGTATTCTCTTCAATTATTAAACTGAATTCTGTTTATTTTCTTTTTCTTGTTTTTTTAGGCTCTGAAGTTGGATACATTTTGTATCCAGGCACAAACAAACAAACTAAAAGGTTTTATTAGAAGTGTTCTAGTTTTGTAAAGTCAATTTTAATCATTTTATTCAAAGTTTATAGTTATTAGACTTATATTTATCTAGTCTTAAAGAGACTGAAACACCTTTTCTAGTCTAACTTACTATACTGTTTTGAAAAGGTGCCAATGTGTATCTTGTCAGATCACTAAAAAAATACAACAAAAACACTTTAAATTAATCAAATTAGCTCTTAAAAACTGAATCAGGCCTTTTTTTTAAGGACAAGAGTTAAAGACGACACAGACATTAGAGATTATATTAAGAGATAACTGTCGCTTTAACAGATTAAAAGCTAACATGTCCTCATAGTTTCTTGTTCCGTTTCTGCAACAATAATATTATGAGTTTGTAATGAGTAGAAATTCCCGTTGTCAGTCACACAAGACGAGAGCAACCGAACGTGGGGCCGCAGCACCCTCTTCAGGCCGGAGGAGTTCGACGACGTGAAAAAAGGAATCAAGAAGAAAGGGAGAACCTGGGGCCCCAGTTCAGTTCAGAGCAAAGAAAGACCTGCTGCTGCTGAGAGGTAAGACTGACACCCAACCGGAGACCCGAACATTCGGTTGTTGTTCCTAAACATTTTCTGTACTTTGCATCGACCTGAAGGTCAGTTTATCACTCATCAGATGATGAAGCTTCTCCCTTTGAACTGTTGTTGACGCGACTAGGAGCTTATTTCATTTAGCCACTTAAACCTTTCGTATCCAAGCCGACTGCGTTTGGACCCAGACAGGAACCAATCATGCTCAGGCAACAACATGCAAACTAGAATCTCTACTAATTTATTTCACTCAAACATAAAGTGGGAGTACTAATATTTTAAAGTAATAAATAAATCAGATGTGCCTCATTTAGCTCGTTCAGTGATCCTTCAGTTTCAGTGTCGCGGTCCGTCTGGTACTCGTCTTCACCGTCTCCTGTGTTTTTGGGTTCAGGGTGCGTCCTCTGTCAGACGGCAGTAACCCCTGGTCCACCAGCCTGCTGAAGTCCCAGAAGTCTGTTCCCCTCGCCGCTCTGTTCGGCGAGCAAGGTGAGCTGATGACAGTGAGCCACAAACCATCAGGACTTGTGTACAAAACATACGATAAAGAGAGCAATAAAGGTCTCTTTATTGCTATGATCTTTATTTATTTCTTTACATTTATGTGGCTTTTGGGGTGTACTTAATTTGTACTTTTTGAAATAGTTTTTGAACCTCAGTGTGTATTTCTTTGGGTCCGTTTGCATTTTGTTATAAACCATGCAAGCAAAACGGCAAGCGCACAGAAGATGAAATGAAAGCGAGACTTAAATAATTAGTCCAGTGGCAGCAGTCTCTTGTTGTGGTACAACAAGCCATTAAGACTTCATTTGCAAAAAGAAAAAGAAATCTTTTTTTCCTTTTTTTGTTTACATTTAACCAGTGGTTTGTTTGTTTTCAGCGGGAGCAGGCAGGGAGGAAGCGTTCCCCCAGGAATGTCCTGACAGCAGCTCCAAACCAAAGCAGCTCAAGTTCCCCAACCAGGTTTACATCGACCTTCCTCTGTGGAGGGACGAGACGCAGCCTCAGAGCCCCGGTGGGAGCGGCGGACCGGGCGACGCCGGGGTCGGTGCCGGAAGTCCCCCAGAGACTCCAGAAGACCCGTGCACCACCACATCCACCTCTTCCACCTCCACAACCCCCCAGGTGACCCCCACCAACAGCCTGAAGAGGGCGTCGGCGCGACGGAAGACCGACTTTGCGCTGTACGGCTGCGGCTCGCTGCTGGCCTCCGTGGTCCTGGGTTACGACATCAGAGAGGCCGTCAGGACCTCGGCTCCTTCTGAGGAGGGCGAGACCCCAAGAGAGGAGAAGAAGAAGAAGGAGGGCCTGTTTCAGCGTGCGACCCGCTTCCGCCGCAGCACCTCCCCGCCGGGCGGCCGCTCCCGCAGAGAAGACGCGTCTTCGAACGGCGCCGGCGCCCCGCCGGTGAACCTGGTCTCGATGTCGGCCATCATGGAGTGCAACTCCACCAAGTGCCTCTTACAGCAGGAGGCGGAGGTGTCGGAACCGAGTCCTGGGAAGGCCGAGCCCGCGGTCAACGATCACCAGTCGGAAACTTCCCGACCCGTCAGAGCAGCGGCTGTAGAGAGCCAGAGCAGCAAGCCTGCAGCTGAAACCCAGAAGGCAGAGCAGAGTCAGAGTCAGAGTCAGAGTCAGAGTCAGAGTCGGGGCCCAGAGCAGAGCAACCACAACACAGGAACACGACTGCGCAGGAAGAAGTACACCATCTACCACAACAGTGAGGAGCACACACCGCACGGAAAAAACACTAATCTCAGAGTATTGTTGGTCTAGTTTCTAGAGCAAATCTATCAGTGGATGAAGACATTAAAAAGTCTTGTTTGATTTACAGGAAAAGTACTTAAAACTGGTACTTTTTCATATTAAGGATATTAGCTATTAGATATTAGTTTAGTCTCGTTTCCAGTGTACTAAGACATTTGCACTTTACAACATGTTGTGTTTCTTGCAGTGCTCAGCTGGTTGCGTTGGCATGTTCAAGTTCATCTGACTGTTCTCTCTGTTCACAGCCCACAACGGCCCTCCGGCGCCACCTGCTGCTCAGAGGAAGCAGGAGAAGGAGGAAAAGCCGGCCAACGGAGACGCCGTCCCGCGGCAGAGGCCAGTGTCGTTCCGGACCAAGCCCCACGCCTGGGCCCTGCTGCGGGGTCGCAACAAGAGCTACTCCCTGGGCCACTACTCCGGGGAGAAGGCGGCCCAGGACCTGAGCGTGGTGCTGTCCGCGGAGGTGGGCGCTCGCGGCTCGACATGGAACGGAGGGGCAGAAACGGGACTGCACCGTGCCGCTCTGCCGCATCCAGAGCTCCCCAGCACGGCCCTCCATGTTTGAGCTGGAGAAAGAGTTTTTCTCCTAGGAGCCTGGAGCTTTGACCCGCTCCGAGCCGAGCGAGGCAGGCAGGCAGTAGAGAGTTGCTGCGGGGGGGGGTTAGACGTACGCTGCCTTTGTTCCTTTTTGCCTCTGAAAGCACCATAGAAAGAAGGTTGTTTTTTTTTTTTGTTTGTTTTTCTTAGTGCCTGAGCAAAGTGACATTGGGGTGTCAAAAGAACCGCCTTAAACACGGCCATATTTCCAGAACAGACTCTGACCTCTGACCTCGTCGTTACCCCGCCCTCCCCTCCGTACGTCGTTGCAGCTCAACGTTGACCGCCGCTGCACCTCTCCCAACTCAAAAACACCTTTTTATTTATTTTCCTGGGTAATTTAATATGAACTGAGTTAGCGGGCAGCGGGACACACATTCCACCTCCGTTACGCAGCTGCGTCATCAGACTCGTAGATTTATTTTCTCACTTGAGAATCGTGCATGTAAACTTCAAATGTTCACACACACACACAAAAAAGACAAAAAAACAAAAAAAAAACCAGGCAATGTTTGTAAATATGACTTTTTACCCACTGTCAGCCTAATGCTGCTGTTGTTTTCTACTGCAAACATGTTTTACGACTGTCAGCTCAGTCTGCGCACTAGAGTCAGGTTACATCATCATCAATACTGGAGCTGAAGCATCTGTTGCTCCACCCAGAACGGCCGAAAGATCATAGAGATGCAGGTAGAGAATCACTGGAAGTCTTACAAAGCAGACATGGACTCTATTCTTGTAAAAAAAACAAAAAAAAAAAAAAAAAAAAAAATGTTGCTGCTTATGTATTTATAGATTTTTTTAATTTTTTTTTTTTTTTTTTTTTGGTTTTCAGCACACTAAAGCAGATTTTTCACATGGGAGAAACTCGGTTCATTAAAGCGGTGACCCAACGAGAGCCGATTGGTTGAAACGCGAACACGCGAGCTGCGTCTGCAACGGGGAATCGAAAAGGTTCGACTCCTACAGAGTCGTCTCGCACGCGCTCTTCTAGCTTTTATTGCAAATTCTGATGGCTGTGGCCCGGAGCTCATGAAACGTCTCAAAACTATTCCACAAGGATTTGGAAAGCAGAAATATCAGACGGACCGTCAGTCTGTGTGCCGGGCGCTTTATTTATACACGTAATTCATCTTCATCTTCACAACTTTCCACAGGTTCTCTCTGTGGGGGTTCAGGTCAGACCAGTTCACCGGGGTGTTAATCACAGTGTTGCCATGGTTACCGGTGGTTTGAGCACAAGCCAATTTCGGCTGGAAGACGCCGTCGGCATCCGCATGGCTTCACGACCCTTTCCAAGCTGTTACTTTTTCATCTTTTCCCGCACTGCCACACTTTTCCCTCCACTCAACTTTCTATTAATATCCATTGAACAGGCAGCTTCGTCAGCAGGGACCTTTTGAGGCGTGTCCTTCGGTGTGTGTTCATAAAAGTAACACATCAGTCCTTTTTTTTTTTTTTTTTGTCGTTGTTGTTTCTGTTTTTGGTCTTATGCAATATTTTGAAATCCCAAGAAACTTCACACTCGGTTTTATTCGTCATCAGAACGAGGAATCTTGTTTAAACGAGTTTCACCTTTTGAATCGAGTTACTGAAACGCATCACAGTCTTAACTCGCACTTTGTTTTATCGAGGGTCTCGTTATTTCTACACATTCCTGAATGCAGCTGTTTGTTTTGTTTTTTTTTTAAAGTGTGCTTTTAATACAAGCGTCACGCGTTTCACCTGAACAAACCTGTTGAACTGTTACATTTAACAACTTCCACATCCAGTCGAATGAAGCCTATTTAAACGTAGAGACATTTCTTTCCATCTGAACAAACTCATCCCGTCACGCGCAGAAAAGTCTGGAGACATTTCAGTAAAATTTTCTTGTGGACTACTCGCTTCCTCAGGACTTGTGGAGGCCTCTGTATCCCAGCAGGCTTTGCTCTCCAGGCCTTTTTCTGCGCAGCCTTTAACTGTAACTGAAAAGTGCGTACGCCCCTCTTCGCTTGTTTCGCTCGTCGTCTTACTCAAGTTTCCTAGAGAAGGGCTGAAGTTTGAGCTCAGAGAAGCGTCTGAATCGCCAGTCGCTGTAAGTAAACGTCTCTCCCGACGTGTGCGTGCGTCTCGATTTTGAAACTTTTTTTTTTTTTTTTGAACAAACCTTGGAAGTATCCGAGTCTTAAAGCTGTTAACGGTGCTGTCCGCAAGCTGGTTCCCTTCAGTGGTTCAGAACCGTCTGTGGAAAACGCGGCGCTGTGTCGCGAAGCTTTTCTCCTACATTCCTGAGACGCTTTCCCACGTTAGCGATGGGGACCAGATTTTATGAATTCAACCTGCTGCTATGTGAAGGAGATGAAGAGTAGAGGCCTGTGAAGTGATCGAGCGTCTTCTTCCTTTTCAAAGGCGGCTGATCACCCCGACCGGGTTCCGATCTGTTCCAGTGAGCCGAGTGTGTTTATCCTGACAGTATTGGTTATGTCAAGCCTGATCGATCAAGAGTTATCATGTTTGTCAACGTTTTAAATAAAGTCTACATCAAGCCTATTGTCGCCCTCTTTATATGATTTTGATTTTTTTTTTTTTTTTTTTGTCGTATTAAAATGCAACCAACTCTGTGGCTTCAAATCTGACAAAACACGAGAATAACAACAACAAAAAAGACGATTTTGACCTTTCAGGAGCACAACAACTGAACACACAAACAAATGAACTTTTCAAAAGAGGAATTGGATCCTTTTATTAGTGAGTTGATGGTGCATGCAGGACAAACACGAGGTATAAAATGTCACCGGTTAGTTTTTAATCTCAAACAGAAGCTCCGCTCGTCTTTATTTTCAAAACGTCCGGGAACGTTCACTGGTTCTCATTTGTTTGAGACAAAAACAAAAGGTTAGAGGTCGCTTCCGCAAAAAAAACAAAAAACATGTTAAACTTGTGCATAAATATTTCAGCAGATAAAATGCTCCAGCTTCCAAAAAAAAAACTTAAATAACCAAACTTAGAACAACACCGTCACAAAGAAATGACTTTCACAGTGATCCTCAACATGTCAATTTAGAAAAATGTTCAAGTTTAGCAACAGACTTTAAAACGAAGAAATGCTCCTCGAGCGATTCGATTAATCGCGCCAGTTCTCCGAGTTCAGACACCCGTGACTGCAGCCGTGGAGGTAGGGGTGAGGACGAGACGACTCGAGTCAACCGGCGTCTGCAGAAGGAGAAGAAGAAGAAGAAGGAGGAAACCCGTCAGACTGTTCAGGCTGGTTCTCGCGGACAGAGCAGCTCTTTGGTGCAGAAGCGGACCTGTGCGTGATCAATCCGTGGTGACGCACTTGGCAGCGCTGCGGTCGCTGCTCTTCATGTGCCGGGGGATGACGGTCTGCGCTTGGACGCAGTAGAGCGTCCTGGGCTTCAGTTCTGTCAGAGTCAGCCTGGAGCCGCTCGCCACCGTGTAAACGTCCTGCAGGAGGAGAGGAGAGACAGGCGCCGCCATCACGGAGGGACAAAACTGGGGCAATGGGTCAGGCGGTTCTTCTTTTTTTTGTTGTTTTTCTTTTTTGCGTGTTGTTATTGTTGTTCTTTTTTACACCTCTACTCTTCCTCTTCTGCCTCAGCCTTTTCTGTTTCCTCTTTGTCCTCAGAATTGGACGCGCGTTGCCCTAAATTTGCCCACCTGATGTTTTTTGCTCCAGGATCTGTGGCAGCGACTGTTTTGTCACGTAGCAGGTTTTTATGGCTTCACAAAACTGCAACACTGATGATCTGACCAAGTCATTTTTGCTCTAGTTCCTAATGCAAATATCTTGGTTTGCTTGGAATAAGATGAAACTAATTTACAAGCAACTTTCCGGATGGATTTGTGAGCTTGTTTTCAGTCAGTAATTCATTAATATTTTCTCCATTTCCAATGTGGGAAAAATATTTTGTTCCGTTTACATTTATCCTTAAAAAAAATAAATAAATAAAATCCTATTTCATAAATGAAATAATCCAGGAATGGAGCAACTAGTTTTTCCTCATCAATATGAAGAAATTAGTGACTTAAAGGAAGCTCCTGCAACTTGCTGCAAAGTTACCTGTAAGTTAGTTTTGTCATATTTCAAAGGTGCTCAGATATTTTCACTAGAAACTAAACAAAAACATACTTGCTAGGATTTTGTGCTTTTGCAGTGAGTAGCTATGAATCAAACATAATTAAATGTATTTCTCTTCATTTGGAGGCTTTATTCTTTTTTTCTTTTTTTATCAATTTGGGTCAAACATTCACTCTTGGACTTTTCCATGAAAGCCATGCCTGCATTTCCAGGTTTCTTTTAGCAAATGAAAATCTGAAAAGTGCGGCGCAAGCCCCGGGTCAGAAATGTGTGGAATCATCTTAATTAATGAAGCGATGTTAGTCGCTTTGCAGGGGCTGTGCAAAGGATTTTAATCCGAATCTGGCAGATTTGGGGGTAAAACCGAAGAGCAGGGATTATTGGGTCATGATCCTACCTCCTTTCCGGAGTGGTGGACGACGTAGATGTTGTTTTCCACTCCGTTGTGCACCTTGCGCATCAACACTCTGGAGGTTTTCACTTGGACCACGACGCCCTGCTTGGACGAGTTCAGCCTCACTGTGGGGGGGTTGATTTTAGCTGCAGAGACACAAAACGGTCAGCGGTCATCACAATCACTTGGGTTTTAACTTCAAAAACATTTTTCAGTCACCATCTTTATCCGAAACAATTAGACAAGTGAAACGGACTGAAGGAGATGATGTTAAAGAGCTTACTGTCCCAGCGGGGGCTGAATCTGCGGGACAAGGCCCAGGCCGATTTGCTGCTGGTCGCCACGCACGACCCTCGCACCCGGGCGTAGTACCACTCTCTGACGTCGGAGGTGGCGCCGCTGAGGTCGCAGTGGTGCTTCTGGATGCCCTGACAGTTGCTGGCGTTCAGCCAGTCCAGCTCGCCGTAGCTGCGAGAGGCCAGCGGAGATTTCCGTCAGACACCGAAAGTCGGGAGTCGGCTTTGCCGCCGCGCTCGGCTTC
This sequence comes from Poeciliopsis gracilis, assembly GCA_911649635.1. Classification (NCBI taxonomy): domain Eukaryota; kingdom Metazoa; phylum Chordata; class Actinopteri; order Cyprinodontiformes; family Poeciliidae; genus Poeciliopsis; species Poeciliopsis gracilis. The sequence continues at coordinate 8,138,954 of CAJVRI010001143.1, forward strand.
ACTCGAGACCCGCGAGTTGTGGAAACGGAAAGCGGATGACGATCTGATTCAAGGTCGCCACGGCGAATCTAAAACGCTCAACCCGAAGTTCTGAAGTTTGAGTTGCTTCAGATATGATCTGAAACAACAATCTGCTTGAGTTCTTCCAACTGGGCTCGTTCTGAACAAATGCCTCGCACAGGTAGGACGCTGACTGCAAATAACTAATCCACAAAATCCCACCAAAACACAACTATTCATTTATCCTGCAGCAGATCCATACTCGATTTTTCTACATTTTACAGGGTAAATCTGTTAATGCGAGAAGAACAAATAAAATATCTGCGTATGTATTTGTGCAAAAAAAAAAAGAAACATTGTGCATTTAGTTATACCATAAAGTTGAATTTTGATTTGACAGTTAAAACTAATAAAATAGGAGGAAACGTATTTTAGCGCGTTAGCTTCCTCGTCTAATATTCATTTTTACGCTTGAAAGCAATTTTTCAGTGGAAGAGATTAGGCCAACAACACACGCAGTTAAAGGTCAGAGGTCAGTTGCAGTGTTGGAGGAGGAGCTCCCTCTGCTGGTGGGTTTTTATGCAGCTTTGTTCCTAAAATTTCAATGTTGATACTGGTCCAAAAACACATGCGTGTTCAAGGAGAGAAGCAGTCCTTTTTTTCATATTTTACTCTTGGTGAGAAAACTTAAGACTTAAAAAAAATAAAAAAAAATAAATAATTATTTTAAAGAAATAAAACGAGAGAAAAATCCCACCCAGAAAAAAAAATCTTCCTTTCTTTTTCCCCTAGCTGAGCAGCTGAAAAGGCTGAACCATCTGACTGTGTGTGTGTGTGTGTGTGTGTGTGTGTGTGTGTGTGTGTGTGTGTGTGTGTGTGTGTGTGTGTGTGTGTGTGTGTGTGTGTGTGTGTGTGTGTGTGTGAGCTCTCACATCTTGTACTGGACGTGGTACTGCAGGCAGGAGCTGTTGGTGGGCGCGGCCCACTGCAGGACGTTCTTGTAGTCCGTGGACTCGAACCTGACCTGTCCGGGTGGCGCCAGCATCTCTGCAACACAGGAAGTCACATTCCGGCGGCTCAGACGAGGGAGACGAGTTCGTGAAAGTCGTTCGGAGGAGTTTACCGCCTCCACAGCACGTCAAACTGCAAAACGCATCGACCGGCTTGATTTCTTATTGCGAGTGAGAAAAGCAGGTAGGATGTTGACGACACATAACTACTCCACAAAATCCCACCTCTCGCTAACCGTGGCAGCTATGATGATGAGGTACTGATGGAAAATGAAGAGGAGGATAAAAGGAAACATGAAACTGAAATTGAATCCTGTTCAACTCCAGTTTGATCATATTTTATTCTTTCACTCACCAGCTCATTTCTAAACATCTCTTTAATTAAAAGGTTGCTTTAATTAAACCTTTTATTACACTATTGATTGGACACTTTTTTTTTAAGTGAGACAAAGCTGGAGGAAAAGTTTTCTTGACCAGCTCAAAGTGATGACTTTGGGTTTTAAATAGAAAAAAAAAAAAAAAAAAACCTGCTTGTTTTGTTTTTGTTTTTTCCTGAGCCTTTTGGAAAGGTCAGGGGAAAATCACCCAAAACAAACAAACCAGGCTGCGTGACGTAAAACACATTTCAAGAAGAATCTCAAGTTTCTCAAAGTCTTTTAACTCTTTTTTTTATTTTTATTTTTTCCTCCTTAGGGTGATTTTTGACCGAAACAAGCTATTAGCTCACAAATCACAAAGCCAGAATTTATATTTTGTAGGAAAACCTCGGATCGCATCAGTGACAAATCCGTAAACTTAAAGGCGCGACTGCGGCGAAGGAACGGCAGCAGAAGAGCAAAAACAAAACTAAACAAAAAAAAAAAAAAAAAAATGAATTTATTTGCCGCTTCTGTTTGCAGTGAATCCCATGCAACCCCTTTTTCGAAAAAAAAAAAACAAAGTCAATGTTTATGACAGACACAGCCGAACAGGTTTGACTGCCTACTGACCATCGCTGACCTCTGTCTCTCAGGATCAAACAAAAAAAAAAAAACCCCGAAAAAAACAATAAAAGAAAAACAGTAGACGCAGTAAAAGAAATTTACTATGACAGATGTGTTCCACATCTGTAACAAAACCAGACGGTGAAGGAAAAATATTGACATCGCGGCCCGCAAATCTGTCAGGAATCAACTTTCCAAAGCGGCTGACGCGCTGTGATAAAACGAGATCAAACAGAGGAGGATGAGGAGGATGAGGAGGATGAGGAGGATGAGGAGGATGAGAGCGCAGGTTACCTTGAGCTGTGGCGCCCGGGGCCAGCGTGGCCAGCAGCACGGCTCCCTGCAGCAGGCGGTTCATGTTGCCGGTGCGAAACATGACGATCCATGTGGGCGCTGCTGAAAAGCCCCGTCCCCTTTAACACCGCTCCACTTCCCCCTTCTAAATGCCACGCTGCACTGCCCCTTTTACGGCGACAAATAAGAGTCGCTTACACCTTTACACTCCCCCACACCCTCTCTCTCTCTCTCTCTCTCTCTCTCTCTCTTTTCAAATTGTTTGAAAAAAAAATTTCTCCTCATCAGAGAAATGTCATGGATCATCTGTTCATCTGTTGTGTGTTTGTTTTTCCTGTTTTGAATCCCAGAAGTTCACAAATCATATTTTAATATCGTAAACAAGTAATTCCGATAATGAAATCCACTAGAATCTCTCTTATCCAAGCCTGACTGGATTTATTTCCTTCTCAGTTTGTCGGTAAATGTGTTTTCAGCCACGTAGTGCAATTTTATCTCAGTCAAGATGAAACGCTGTACATTTCAAACATCTTGAACGAATTTTGACTTTGCACATTGAACTCGGGCCTGTGTCTCTTTAAGAAGCTCCTGCTCTTTCTGATGCTCTGCACGAGCTGAGGACCCTGACGATGAAGCTGATTCATCTTCACCAGTCTCTCAATGAAAGCCTTTGAGATTTTTTTAATCGCTGAACTTCAACATGATTTAGGAGCATATGAAAAAGAAATCAGTGAAGTTTGTCAATGTTTCCACTTCTGGCAGTTTCAAAACCTTTGGGCTCAGTTTTCAAACATGTGGACATGCGGCTTCGTGCAAAAATGGAGGCAGTCTCTACGTTTCTACATTTATTTAGTCATTTAAATAAATATATATGCGATGATATAGCAGGGGACACATAAAAAATAACCAGATTGAAATTAGAGACAAGTGAAGACAAGAAGCTTTATTCCATTTATTTTATTTATTTAACTTAAATCTGGTTTTAATCACTAACGAATAACTCATTGCTTGACACCATTGCCCCAAACTCAAATAAACATGTTGACATTGTTCATATTAACCCTCATAGAGGTGTAATAAAACGCAGTTTGTTTGTTTTTTTCACCCCCTTCACGTGTAAATACGAGCTGGTTCTTTTGGTGAAACTCGAGTTTTGTACATCTGGAATCAGACTCCGGTTTGTTCTGGCCCAGTTTGTCCTGTAACTGATCCTGCGTGTTTAATGCAACACTGTTACCGGTGTTGCATTAAAGGTGCGCGCGGTTCGGTTCAGTCGGCTAACTGGGAAACCCTCTCAGCTTACGAGAAACGAGTTGCATAGTCAATGTTTGTTCTTGGCAGCTGGAACAAAACGGAGAAGAGTGGCGGCCCGTCTTGAACTTCCTGTTTCCTTTTGTTTGTTTCCGTCCTATTTGAGTATTTTACGCTGGCAAACTATCAATAGCAGCTTCTAAAATTATATTGCTGTGGAACTGTTCTGAGGAATATTATATCCTACTCATGGTTTTGCTTGTACTAGGCCTTATTAGGACATTCATGTTAGTACACAATTATATATATATAAAAAATAAAAAAAAATTAGTTATTTGTTAAATTTGTTGCCCTGCGACAGACTGGCGACCTGTCCAGGGTGACCCCGCCTCTCGCCCGGAACGCAGCTGGAGATAGGCACCGGCAACTCCCGACCCCGTTAGGGAGAAGGGTGACGGAAAATGGATGGATGGATGTTAAATTTGTCTCGTGACTGTATGAGACAATTGTGAAGAAAATGGCTCCTTCCCGTCGTCCAGCTAACTAGAAACAACCAATCAGAGCCAGGAGGCGGGTCTTAGCGCTGTCAATCAATCCTGCGTGCCACTGTTCATCCTCCCCAAGCCTTGTAGCTGTGGCTCGCACAGCCTCTTATGAATGCTAGGCTAGTTAGCATGGCCGCCAGTGAGGACAGATTAACAGTTTTTTCCTGTAACAGTAAGTCGTTTCTCAGCCTCTTCCTGGCTCTGATTGGTTGATTTTGGTGGGGAGCGGTGCGTTTCGGTAACAGCAGCTCGGGAAGGATGTGGAGGAAGAGATCGATCCTTTAGCAGATTATCTGACTTATACTGCCATGTCATTATGACAGTTTTACCAAGCATGTAAAGAAAAAATAAGTTTTTTTATATATATACTGCAGCTTTAATGTCTTAAACACTAAAGCTTTGCAGAAGAATTCACGCCAATTCACTTCTCTCCTGATCTGTTGTGTCACAATCACAAATCTCAGTGCATTTTAATGTACTAATAGTTAACAATACAAACCTTAAAATAAGGCATGCATCTGCAGTCAACTCTTCAGTCGAGAAACCTGAAATGTTTAATATGACAAGAAGAAAACATGTCATCCAATTAATTGTTTATAGTTGATCTTCATAGGTGAAGAAAACTTTCCTCCGTATTCAAAGTTTCCGTTTCAAATCCCCTCAGTTGGTTCTGAGGGGATTTGAACCGCTGTTTTTTTTAACAGTGTTTCGCAGCACAGTGGTACGAAAGTATTAGCTTGGTTTTATTTTTAGAGTGTTTGCTCTGATTTATAGCATCGCTGACAAAATGTTACTTCACTATTTATTGGGGTGTTATAAAGGGTTTGACCATAAATTAATTAAAAAGTTACATCTACATTACGTCCTTCTAGTAAGCAGGATGATAAAGCTGTAAAAACCAGAGCGATGCTCTATACGACGTTCCGGTCGAGATTAGACCGGACCGACCGGCGCTCCATTCAGATTAATGAATGAGAAAACAAACGTTTAACGTCTGGATGTGCAAAGCGACGAAACCCAAAACCACTTGCAACCATGGCAACAGTAAATACAAACGCACTTTAAACTTTATACAGTCTTTGTAAAATTGTGTTGTCAACTTCGAAACTATACACTTCTTGATTATGGTTTGTCAAAGTGCTGATTTCAGTAGAAACAAAAGAGGAAAAAAGTTAAATAACTCGTTCTGGACATAAAAGATTTGTAGACGGTTTATTTGTGAGAATCTGTAACGGTGGTTCAATGACAACGCAGATTACAAGAAACTCTCACCAGATGCCTGCAAATTAAAAAGATAATACACGTAATGGGTTCTGGCACAGGAAGCACTAATATGGTCACGCCAACGGTCAGACAATGAAAAAGCCAAAAAGGGGGAAGGAAGCAAATCCAAAAGCAGACAAAACGTCTTCCCCGTCACGCAGCGCAAGAGGAACGAAGCGCACGGAGCGTTCAAATGTCACGACCTGTAATGGGAGCCGCGGTTCTTCCCTTAACGCAGGACCTGACGTGTGACAGCGCCGTAATCTGGAGGCTCACTTTACCGAAATGCCAACTTCCCTTCATAAAAGTGAAAAGACTCAGACATGAGAGAAATGAGAATCGCATCCATGAGATTCTGCATAACTTAACCAACGTTTACAGAAAAAAACAAAACAACAACAACAACACAAGCATGTGTTTTTGAACAAGTGAACCGTTGAAATGTGAGCGAAACCACAGCGACGGTGATTAACAAACAGCAGGTTGGAAGTTGTGGGCGACATTTAGAAATCCAGACTCGTTTCTGAGCCTGTTGTTGAAGCGTTTCATGCAACCACAATGTGGAGGGGAGCAGTCCAAGGCCCTGCCGCTCGGCTAGCGAAGCAGCACGCCGGCTGGTTTAACAGTCATCTTTCAGAGAAAGCTTTCAGTGACTCTGCAATAAAAGTTTCTCATTTGGGCTTCGGAAGACACAACGTAGCCAAAAGAAACCTTTCCGTGTTGCCCTTCGAATCTGGACCTGTTGAGGTTCGGGTGAGTCCTGTAGTTTAAGACTGTGCTGGATTTTCAGAGCTTTCATACATTCTGGTATTTGAGTGTTTTTTTTTTTTTTTTTAATCATCGCCTAAAACACAGAAGGCTCAGAAACCCGATACAGATAGGTTCAACTGTAACGACGACGTCTCGCAAACATTAAAGTCACACAACGTTTCTTCTTTATCCCAGTCGACATCAACCGATTAATGGATTCTGTTTCTACCTGCTCACGTTTCAAGTATTTACGGTACTTTATGTGGAGTCGGCAGCTTCCCAGCAGCCTTCGGGCTGAAGGTGAAGAAAACCGGAAATCTTTTGAAATGAAAATGACTTTGATCATTTCTGCCAGGAGAAAGAAAACCCGAGCAGGTTCGCCTTATAGACCGTCAGAGGTTGAGAAATATTTTTTTTTTTTTAAAAAGCAGCACATTCTCTTGAAGTGACGGAATCAAAAATAAAAATCAAACCAGAATATAATCTTAGGAAGTCATAATGCAACTGTTCAGCAGCATGAAAACGAAACTCAAAACAAAACTCGGCTGTCGTCAGCATGCTGAAGCTGAGGCATCGGTGGGAGTGAAAATAAAAACGAGGTCTGAGAAAAGGAAGGGCAGACCCAACACCATCGCTGAATATTTAAACCAGGATGAGATTAAACGGTTGGAGCAGGTTTATCACGGCCTGCATGCGGCTGGGTCAGACGTTTCTGACGTTCGACACGGAAGGATGAAGGTGGTTTAAATTTAAGACATGAAAGAACAAAGTGCTCCAACTTTGGTACTTTGTTAGTATCACAAAAATAAAAAGTTATTAGTTTTTTTTTTAAGAGTTGAAAATTTAGAGTTCTAGAGATTCTTTTAACGCACGTTTACGAAAAAAAGCCTTAAAAAAACTGAGCTAAAATCCTTTTACTCACAGGATTTACCAAAATCCTGAGTAAAAAATCCTGTGAGTAAAAAATCCTGTGAGTAAAATGCACCTTTAACAACTGCATGCCTGTTCAGCTGCCTGCTGGGAGATTTAACACCGACGTTGGCACAACCATGTTTGTCAGCATATCAGTTCACAGTGGAGCTGAAAGATGTAAGGACTGGCTGGAAGCAATATGTCCGATTTAATCCATTTCTGCTCCCTGAAGCTCTCGGCTGATCCATATCTTTAGTGTCCGAGGCACCGAAGCTCACTGGCAGAAGTGGGGAAAACTTGGAAACCAAAAGATCAGAAGATAAAAACGGACTAACATTCTGCTACAAAGTCACGATCGCGCATTTCACCGACGTCGTGCAGCCTTAGTTCACGCGACTTGACCGACGCTGGCTGGTCTCAGAGAGCGAGGGACGAACGATCCCAATCCCAGAATCCGATCCGGCATTTCCTGCGCGTCATTTTTACCTAAAGGTGATCTCCCAGTTTGTCTTTATATTATACCAATATTTCCAGATCGCTATGATTGCTTCTCCTTCCTCTATCTGCGCCAGATTGCTGATATGTTGGTAAAAACATCACGGCTAGAAATAACCTCAGATTAGGAGCTAATGAGGGAATAAAGAGCTGAGTCAGTAGGATAACCTAGAAAAAAGGCAGTCAAAGTTTTACACTTTCCACTTCGGCAAAGATGGACTGATTGCGTCCCGAAAAGACATCCACTGTCACGATTCTCCAAAATGTAAATAATCTTCACTTTGGAGTGTGCCGTGGTGGCGCAGGGGGTTAGCGAGCCCCACGTTTTTAAAAAATAAAAAATAATAATCTTTACTTTCACCTCAGTGAGGCACTGATTAAAAAGGTGCAAAGACAGTGCCACTTATTATTACTCCCACCAATTACAAGAAACAAAATGCACACCTTAAAAAAAAATTGAAACTAAATCTACATCTCAGTTCACAGGTTTCAGATGGCAAATGCTGAAAACCTGATTCAGATCACCTGCAGTCGACACTCAACTAAAGCCAAAAGGTGATTTGAAATCTATCTTGCTGTAATTCGCTACTGTGACACTAGAAGTAAAAAAATATATGTACAAAAAGTGCAACTGAAAGAAATGGTTTTTTCTGGTGCGTTCAGTAGCTAATCAGATGTGGTAATGCTAGTGTCCAGCCAGCAGGTGTCACTGTGACAATGGTTATGGTTAGGTTTTCCAGTCTGAAGGCCTCTGCATTTCCACCTTTTCTCACAATCAGTCAGTGAAAAGGAGGAAAAGGAATGAATGAATGTAACAGAGTTTCCCCCCCCACTAATTGTATTGTTGATCTTTTCTTTTAGATCGAACCAATTAATCAGCCACGCCACGGTATCCCTCGGCGTGGTCCTCGGGAGCCAACTCCAGCACCACCGGGCGAAACTCGTAAGGAGAGAGGCTCGTCTCTTCTGGCTCTTCAGGCTCGTCTGGGTCACTGTCCAGTTTTTGCTCGCTCATGTACGGGTCTTCAGACGTGTCCTCTTCCTCCTGCTCTTCAAAAACAGCCTGGGTGATGGGTGACGACTTGACGCGTGGGTCATAGTTTTCTTCACTCTTTTGAACGATGATGGTTTCCATAGGCGGGTCTTCGGGACTCATCAGCAAAGGGCTCACTGTCACAGGACTGTGATCATCAGGAATGGGTTGGAAGACTGGGTTCTCTGATTTTTGGTTCATCTAAGACAGATGAGACAAAACGAGTTCAGCGCTGAAACACAAATTCATCCATTCACACGAGCTTCATCTGTCTGAACGTACCCGAGAACGTAATAAAGACATGCCCTTGGCGAGGGTGGGTGTCGTCTTTTTCCAGAAAACCATGGCGGCAACAAAAGCCACCGCTGCCATGACGGCGACGGTGATGCCAACGACGACGCCGGTGTGACCTAAACAAAGAAAAAGAAGAAGAAACGCAAAGTTAAAGCCGGCAGCAGCTGGAAGTCTGGATGCCATCGTAAGAGTTTCTTGATGACTTGGACAAGAAAGATTCAAAAACCTTTGGACCGCCTGAACATTTTTTTTTTTTTTTATGACGTCGTCACGTCAGAATATTTTTTTTGTAATTTTGTGTGACCAACTAACACTGAGAAAAGTATAATTGGTGAAGAGGAAGCTTTTCTTTCAGTGTCAGCCTTTATCCATTCAAAGATCTTTTAAATTGTTAAAATTCTTTGCTTCTCATTTTTGATACTTAAGTTTTTCTTCACAGAATCAACTACAATTCAGTCAAAGTTACTCAGAAAGGAACAGCAAAAACTGATCATCGCAATTTTATCCATATTAAAACAGCAAATACTGCTTACAATGAATCCTGCTGCCTCAAAATGATTCACCCCTTAAATATAAAGTGTATATTTGTCCATCAGATGTGTTTGATGTAGAACATCTCCACTATCACCAAAGAGGATACAGAGGCAAAGGAGCGTTCTGTTACAAAATACAAGTCAGCAAGTTTTAGAAACAGGAACTACGCCATCTGGTGGTGGAAAGAGGAAGCGATCAAAGTTCTGCTCTGAGAATCTCAACACGATGAAACAAAACTGGAGCTTTCAGGTCCAAAACGGGTCGACGGATACAAATGAGCTTTGGCTGTAGTCTGGTGCAGCCGATCAAATGGTGACATTTATGTTTGAGTTGAGAACAAGTCCTGGAAGTGCCAGTCTTTTCTGCCCGACTTAAAATCTTGGCAAAGATCTTTTTGTCTTTTTTTTTTTTTTTTTTAAATGGCTGCAGCACAAAAAAAGCCCCTGGAATAAAAATGAACTGGAGGCTTTCACCAGTTCATTTAACTGGTGAGGAATAGGATGCCGGTGTCTGACTGTGAAATACATTTGCAGCAGATCATATCATCATAATGGTAATCTAATCAGGGTGGAATATGCTTTGTTGAGATGGAGGGAGGCTTTAAAAGTGTCCCTTTGAGTTGTGCTGATCTATTTAAATCATTCATTGCTTTACGTTAACAAAAAAAGTCTCGACTATCACAGCTTGCATCAATGAAACGTTACTCAACTGAGAGGCGGTGGGGCTTTCTGGGTGCAGAATTCCTTTGTGGACACCACAGACATCATTTTGAGCTCTCCGCTGATTTCCACACAGTGTTTGTCCTGCTTGGTGTCCACTTGCAGTCTGGTCTCACACACAGCTTCCTCACAGACAACGGTGTGGGACTTATCCTTCGAGAACAGACAGCAGGATCGTTTTAATAACTGGTTGAGTGATACTGTAGGTAAAACAGAACACTACAGCAAATAGTTTCTAAGCAGTTCTGCACAGTTCAAACGTCAATCTTTGCTTGTGTAAGCAGTAGCAGAGGAAAACACCCCAACACTTCACCACAGGGAATGGGAAAATGAAGTAGATATCAATATTAATGGGAAACCTGTGTAATTTATCTAGTGTAGAATTGGTACCGATTAGGAAGACGTCAGTTCTATTGCTACTAAGTTTCAACAAGCGGGAGGAAAGCCAAGATTTGATTTCCTGGAGGCAATCAGAAAGGGAAGAGAGGTAGAATACTGGATGGTTAGATGAGATATAGAGTTGGCTGTTGTCGGGATAACAATGGACGTCTATATTGTGTTTTCTCATCACCAAGGGGAAGGAGGAAAATGATAAAGAGAAGGCAGCCAAGTACTGAGCCTAGAGGTACACCAGAAGAAATAGAAGAATGTTGGGAATAGTTTGTTTCCCAATGTTGGGAAGATATACGAGAATAGTTGGACAGTAGGAGTGGAACCAGTGAAGGGGCGTGTGAGAGAAACACACACGTCACAATGACGGGGTGCGTTTCTCCCACACGCCGTTATTGGGAGAAACGCAATGACGTCATTGACAGACAGTCTGTGAATGACTGTCTTATTAGAGAGATGAAAGCTAGAGGCAAAAGACGGAACCGGGAGGGAGCCGTTCTCACCTGGCCAACCACCTTGACGGTGTACTTAAATTCTGGTCGTCTCTCCTCTTCATGGTTTCTTTTCTTCTTCCGTTTCTTGCATCCAGACAGCCTGTCCTTGTACACCAACCAGGGATGCTTGAACTGTACCTGCATGTGGTGATGTTGCAGGGTAGTGATCTCAACGGGCGGGAGATCCAAAAGACCTGAGAAATGGCAAGGATCATTACACACACACTTTAATCTCAGTGGGCCAGGGGAGAGATCCCAGCAGCCTGGACCTTTCATCTCTGAAATGCTCTGACGTTTTTGTTACTTCCTGATCATACGTACATTTCTGACCACTCAGAGCACTGGAGAAATAGGAAAATTCGATTCCATCCTCTGGAGAGAATGAGGACTCCTCAGCCGCCCAGCACAGCCTTTATCCTGATGAAGTAGACGTCGTCCGGATTTGACAGAAACGAAAGATCCGCTTGTCGAGAAGATTCGTTAAGCTGCATTTCTTTAGGACAACTGGTGAGATAAAAAATGTTATAAAAAGAAAATCAGAAAATTACTTGGTTGGAAGAGACAACTGAACAATTAAAGGGGAAATGGGTGTTTTAAAAAACGAAAACAAAAAAAACAACCTAGAAAAGAAAAAAGCGTTTTGTCCTGTATTTAAATACAGTTTCTAACTCAACGACGGATATCCAGTTGAAAAATGCTTCAAGTGTAATTTTTGCACTGATTATATTGTGGGGGGAAAAAAATACCATGCAAATATATTGCAATAAAACAGAACAAAAATAGAAAAATAAAACATACCCTTCGTTCACTGAATCAGAGTTGATCAAAACGTGGAATCTAAGCCCAGGAACGTCGTTCTCATAATCCCAGGACAAATTGTTCAGCAGGTTACGGCAGGTTAGGGTCACGTTGGTCGGAGGTGCCACTGTGGAAACACAAAACACACATCAGCCTGGAGACCTGAGGAGGAGCTGGATGAGCAAACGCATTTAAAAGGATAAAGTCAGAACTTTTAATATCAAAAACGTCTCCGCTAAACTGTAGAGGATGAATGTGTGTGGCAGATTCGTTACAGCACTTAAGAACCTGAAACACTTTCTCAGTATAAAATGAAATATAATAGGAGAGTTCAGACACTTTTCCTCAATGTCAGATTGAAGTATTTGCAAGGTTTGCCTTGAGCTGAAACCCACAAGCATCAAAATGAAGTTCCTTTATATACAGACTTTGACATGTTCACCACCAGAGGGCAGTGTTGGAAAACTGATGCATAGATTTTCAAGACATCAAGTGTACAGATTCAAAAGTGTTAATATCATAAATACTGTATTTTTTTAAGTAATTTACAGAAAGTGAAACCATTATTGATTAATCATCATCTATAACAGATAATCATCAACAGCGTGATAAAGACTTGAAACATTTCACACATGAATTCGTATCGGTTTCACTCTCGCAGGACTAAAAATGTTGAATTTTTGAATGACGTTTGAAATTTTCAAGAGGCGTCTGATGTCCGGCATGAGCTCGATTCATCACGCTTTGTTAGAACATAATTATATCGCAAGACATTGTGACCCATAAGAGCCGCAGGCTTCATGCAGGGTCCCAACATTGTCAGAGAAAACAAAGTTCGTCTCAAACAAAGCAGAAGCAGACCCCCGCCTGCCTTCCCTCCAGCCGGCCGGCCAGGCAGCTGGCGCTAACTCCCTTGCTGAGGTTTGCATTTTAATTAGCACAGTCATTATATAATCAGCATGCAGAGTCAATTCTTTATAATCGGGCTGACAAAGTCCTTCAAGACTTGCATCCATTCAAACCAGCATCCACGCTTCAGTAAACTGACAGACTCTCCTTGCCTTCGCTTCTTATTTTCTGCGATTTATGAAGAGGGAAACCGTGTTGAACTATTTTAGAGACGATAGCAAAGTTAATAAGAAAGGGAAAGAGAAGCGTGGCAATGTATTCGTCTTTCAGCTGGACTTTGGCCATTTTCCGTCACAAGTTACAAATTTTCCACCCATGCTTTAATGAGTCACTGAAACATCTGACAAAAAAAAAAAAAAAACAACTTTCAGTTTCATTTCCTCTTGTGATTTAAGCACGAGATAAATAAGATCCGCCGCAGGGAAAAAACAAACCAAACCAAAGAAAAAAAAAAAAAAAGTTCAGTACAGACGTTAGAGGGGTTGAGTGGGAACTCAGTCATACACTGTAAAAAAAAAAAAAAAAGAAGAAAAAAAGTGATAACCACAGCTGAAGCTGTCAACCACAAGATTCACCCTCAGACACACACACACACACCCTCACACACTCGTAATATGCTACTGTCAGTCTGAATTTATGCTGCTTGAAGTCTGGAGGAAAGCACTCCGAGTTAGTTAACGCTTTGGATGTTTAACTGATGGCTGTCAAACCGTCAAGCAAATCATTTTGGCCAGGTTGTATATAGATATATAAACTTTAGCAAAAGAAAAATAAAAAAAAAGCTTCTTTTAAACAAATAATTTCACAAAACCTTTCACATTTAAACATGTGACGCCAAAGCCTCATTTCAACAGGTTAAAAACTGAACGTTCGTCATGCCTCTCTGAACTGTGACCGTTCATACGGCGCAACACAGTAGCAAAATTTACACGACTGTAATATCATAAATGCTGATCACAATACAATTTGGAGGCCAAGAACTCACTAGAAAGTGCAGAATTTTATAAATAAACTTCCATCTTTGAACCAATTTACTGTTTTGGTTCACGAAATGATTTCAGTTTTTTTTTTTTTAATAGGCTGGTTTACTTGGACTAAAGACGTCCACCCAGCTGTAACATAAACCTCTTGTTTCTTTACACTGGGGATAAAAACTGGACAAAAATCGTTTGTTTACGTCTTCATACATCCTGAGAAAATAACTGAAGGACATGAAATTCAAAGCAACACTGCTGACCAAATCCTATCTCTTCTTATTCGACGGTATCTTGTATTCTCTTCTGAGGCAGGACTCGATCTAAACCAGTGGAGAACCACGGCTTCAACAAAAAATTAAAAAAAAAAAAAGTCTAACCCTAACAGAAGCAGGAAGAGAAAGCATATGGCATCCTAAAAGAAAAAACGTGAGGTAAGCAAGACGAGCGCTCTCAGCCGTGCTTTGCAAGAAAAAGTCCCATCGTTATCAGGGCTGTTTGTAAGCTGCTTGATGGACCTGCACAGCATTTTGACACGCACAATCAATGGTGTAATGTAAAAAAAAAAAGTCATATAAAACAAACACCTGAAACACAAAGTCATAGCTCTGCTTCTGGCTTGTTCACTGAGCCGTTACTCGGCAGACACTTGGGGCAGTACGTCCTCCAGCAGAGCTCCCCATCTTACTTCCTTCCTTCCTTTGTCTGCTTGATACGAGGTCACGTGATTTCCTCCAGAATTTCTGCGCCAGTTGCGACCCAAATATTAGAAGAAAACCTGACCACTTCACTGTGAGCAAATGTCAGAAATAAGGAAAGAAAGCCTCCAAGACTCAGTGGGGGAATGCCTTCTGATAGCATGCCGCAAACAAAACTAAAAGTTGGATTTTTTTTTATGTGGTTCGGCTTCGTCATCGTGGTGAAATGAGGCTTTTCAAAGAAAGAGGTTGGATCTGTCTGGAAGAACAGAACTGGGTATGTTTTCAGACGCAAGCTCTGCAATGAACCTGCAAATGACAAACACTGATGAACATGAAAGCTGAAACGCCCGTCAGAAACCCAGAACAATTCACTTCAAACCAAGCAGCTTGGTTTGGTAGGAATTTCATACATTTATTTTCTTCATACCAACTTTTGTGACCTTCTCATAATCTTTGGCTCTCTTCTGAGCGTGACGCCGTCACACCGTTTAATTCGGGCCTTTGTTCATCCAGGAAGTCAGCAAACCTGCAGCATCCCGTTAAGATCTGATAAGGCCAACGTGATTGCAACACAAAACTCTAACCCCTTGAACTTTTTCCTTTTGGTCGTCATCCTTTTACGCATGTATAATAGACGACAAATACGACAAACTGATATCCAAACGGTCCCCTAAAGACAACTTGTAGCATTTGAACTTAGACTTCAAATTTTCTGGCATCTGACTTGACAATTCACCTTTTCTTTTTTTTGCCAAGCCTGATAAGACTACGGGAAAAAAAATAAAAAGCTCCTGATGGCTGTAGGAATTGTTAAATTATCCCCCATCATGAAACCAAGCACACATCAAAACCTTTGGCCGATTATGTATTTATTTTTAAAATAATTGGATATCACACAAGTTATGGGAATCTTTACTTTTGAAACATTTAATGGATAGGGATAAATGACGATAATAGAATAGACTAGACTTTATTGATCCCAGTAATAAATACAAAGTTGTTTTATATATATATACACACACCTAAGAGGTGGTAAGTTCAAAATGACTAGATATAAACAAATAAAATAAGCAATAACATGCAATATATTAATAAATAACCTATAAATGAGCGTAGATTTTTTTTTTTTTTTTTGAGTCAATTAGCACAGACTTGGGCATTGAAAAGCCTGGTGGCACATTTTATAACCATATCTGATCATTCAAACATTTGGGCGATTAATTGGTGGATTACATATTAATTACAAAACTATTATTTCAGTTGCTCCATTTTCAGTTTTACTTTCTGCTTTCACATCACTTACAGCGTTCGAACCTGAATTTCACTTCTTGCCAACCGTCGAACCACAAGCAGGTCAGTTTGTCATTCGGTGCTTTTGTTCTGATTCTGCCGCCGCCGTCAAAACCGTCCCAGAGGCATTGCTCAGGGCGCAGGACAAAGCCGGGAGGGGAACCTCCACAGTCCGTCAGTGACGGGTAATTGAAGAAATTTCCCACTCTCTGGGAGAATTGGTTTCGTCTCTACGTAGGAGCCCATTTATTTTCAAGCGCGGTATTAGCTGGTTAGCGTATGACTCACTTTTCACGACAGGTTCAAACATCTCATGCGAGACGAATAGCATCCAGCCCATTAACTGTGTAATAGACGCAGACGGATCACCCAAAGGACCCACACCCAAAGCCTTTCACCGCAGAGCCGGAGTCCCCAGAAACACCCAAAGGTGGTTCTGTCAAGACTTCAAAGTCAGAAACAAAGACCAAGTTTACACCTGATACTGACACGCTTCCTGCTGACTCAGATTCAACCAACCACGACTCTTCTCACTGTCACAGCAAATCCATCCTGCGTTAGCTGCAAATAAACCATGTCCAGACATGCGAGACTAAAAATGCACCTACGGTATCATTACTGAGGTTTTACCTTTGTTGAGTCTTAAAGGAGAGAAGATTAAACTACAAAAACTGAAGATTTACTTTAAGATGAAATGACAAAGCCACTAAAGACAGCTGCAGCTCTGCGGTGTCTAAGAAGTGAGTGATGGCGAAAAGGAAAACTGGAAGTCATATTCTTTGACATCGACTGTAACCGTCGTCATAATCGGGCACAAATAAAACGGTCAAAACAAAAATCCCACTACAGCGTAAAGTGACAAATCCACGCAACGCTGATACGTCATAAAATATTAGTTGAAAAGGAGGTTCATTGTTTTCACAACAATCTTATTTTTAGATCCAATATCCCATCAGATGCGCGATTTACATTTATACACATTTACTTCACTGAAGTCGCTTTAAGAGACTCCAGTCCACTACGGCTGTCACAGTCCAACAAACACGTTATTTAAATGATTAATGATCCAATTATGTCCAGGAAAAATGTAAACAATCCACAAGTCGTCTCTGAAGTGAGTCCATTTTGAAATTCACACGTTTGGACATCAGTCGTCATCACTATGAACGTAAAGTTTGGCCCGTCGTCATATTGCCAGCTGGCAAATGAAGAACTGCATTCAGACCTGGCTTTTGAACAGGAGTGAACCGTGGAATCATTTCAACAAAGGTAAGCCTACAATGCCAAATAAAAAAACCCGCACTTGTAACGGATAATGTTACAAGCGCCAAAAAAAAACGGCAAGTAAAAAGAATGCTTTTTTGATGCAGGTAGTGGGTGGAGAAAAAGTTAAAAAAAAAAAAAACTAAATCAGAGAGTTTCTTGTCCTGCCTCGTCTTGTCAAAGCATTTCTTTACATCGCTGGTATCTGTGAACCTTTGGAATGTGCATTTAGTTATGCAGGCAGCATAAAGAAAATAAGTCTGATCTGGAAAGCTAAAAAAATTAACTCATTTTTGAGGTATTTTCTAATATAACGTGGTCAAAAATATTATTGTTCACATCCATGTTCCTCTAATTTGCCGACATTCTGTTTGGGTTAATTAAAATGTGTATCCAAGTAGAGAGAAAACTGGATGCAGGACGACTGAGCTGCATTTTCACTTTAAAGAATAGGTTAAGTGGTGACCTGGCTTGTGTTCTGTTAAGATACCAAAAAAAAACATTAAAAATAAAAAAAAAAATCTGCTTTCCCACACAAGAGAAGAATCCATCATTGCATCACCTTTCATGTTTCGCGAAACATGAAAGGTGATGCAAGTTCAGCGTTTCACATTTGTTGGGTTTTGCGTTGCCGCCTGTACTTCCCGGGGCGCTCTTGCAAAAAGAGGTTAAATTAAGTAATTCAAACTTTGTTAGGAAAAAATGAAACCTTTAGCCGTCTGTTCGGGTGATGTGCTCAAAGAGCCAGACGTTGGAAATCAAATCGACACTCTAGCTATTTTATTACCACGGCAGTAATAAGGCAGCTCTCTGAACTCCGCCGTGACAAAGACTTGGACCGCGTGTTTACAGAAAAACAATCACTTCCACCTAGAGCAGGCCAACAAGTCACTCAATTCAGACTTTCATTTCCTCTCCCTCCTGTTTGATGCATTAAAGAACAACTGCAGTGGACAAAACACTTGAGTAAAAATAAGAGATCCTATTTTTTTATGCTGACTCAGTGTTGAAAGTGCATTCACCCGGAGGAAAAGGCAAACATTAGGACAGCTTAGAGACCAATATGATGAGCCAGATAAAGATGATTAATAAAAAAAAAAAAAACAACAACTGCTTTTTCCTTTACGTGGCGACTTTTAAAAGAAATTTCAACCACTCAAATTATAATATATGCAAAATAAACATTGGTAGATTTAACACAACTGCATGCAGAGTGTAACAACTCTGCAGAAAATGTGATTCACTGCCGACCCCCTCTTGAGGATGTTCAGCAGACCATCGACTGAGACATTGTTCAAGATGAGGGTCAACTCGGTCAGAAATGATCTCCGTCATCTCTAATGTTTTTTTTTTTTGTATTATTATTATTCAAGATCAATAATTCTGCCTTACAAACTACACCCGGCACAATCTCTGCTTCAATACATCCAAGTCAAACAACGAGGCCTTTAGAGAAAGTGGCTGCATGCTAAAGACGTGACTCGACATCTAAATGGCTGCTGAATCGATTGTTTTGAGGAACCCCGCCAGGCAGATTTAAAGTCCACTTTTAATTTGGCCGACATTGTGCTTCTGCTGCTAAGCAATATTACCGTTCTGGAGAAGCCAGCTCATCAAAATAACCAGTGGAAACTGGCAGAAAGCTGCAACTGATTGTTGTAATACCAGAAATATGTATTTTTCTTTTTTTAATCTCCACTGACTATTGTATAATTTTGCTGTTATTTTTTTCAACAGACAAAGAGATGTTCAATAAAAGTATAAATTAAGAATGCCATTCAAAAAGCCCTTTGTGTCGTTTACGCCTTTTGAGACAGACCCATCTCATTTGCCATCAGAAACCAACCTCTTGCTTGAATAATTTTGAGTTTAATTGTATTGGTTTTGAGAAAACCAGGTAGAGTTGCAGGACACATCTAGAACCCAGAAAACTGAGCCCAGTTTACCCAGAACTGGTCTACATCAAACCTTTCACAAATAGTAATACGTTTGTATTGCTGCCCATAAACAAATCAGTGATTGATACGTTTTTTTTGGATTAAATTGTATTGATTT
Source organism: Poeciliopsis gracilis (assembly GCA_911649635.1). Classification (NCBI taxonomy): domain Eukaryota; kingdom Metazoa; phylum Chordata; class Actinopteri; order Cyprinodontiformes; family Poeciliidae; genus Poeciliopsis; species Poeciliopsis gracilis. The sequence continues at coordinate 8,157,911 of CAJVRI010001143.1, forward strand.
GAAGCCGTCTGTAAAGGTCAGCTGGCTACAAAACGTGATGAGCCAAGTAGAAACTTGATTGCAACGAAGCTCAGTGCTGAGTCCACAGCGTGGCAGCAAATGTGATTAACTGTGTGATACTTTATAGTCTAGAGGTAACGGACCTTAAGCAGTTCCTAAAAGCTTGTTGTGCTTTCAGTAATTACTGCAACAGCAATATTCTGTTTTTCCTGATGAAATAATTGTGTCGTTACCGTATTAAACTCTAATGGATGTGTTCTTTTCTCTGTCACTGATCTCAAGACATTTTAAACCCGAGATTTTAGCCTCCAAATGACCTGGATTTTTTTGGGTTTGTTTTTTTTTTTTTTTGCAGGTGATATAAAGTAGAAAACCATAAACCACAGATTCTGGAGCAAACTTTCTTTTTGTTGTACAGCTTCACTGTAAAAATCAGCCTTTATGTTTCGGGAATTATTTTTTCTACACGTTCCATTGACGTGGATTTTCACCCGGTCAGATGAAGCGTTTATTTAATTGTGGTGGGAATGAAATAAGGTGTCTGTGTCCTCGGTTTCTCAATCCATCTTAATTTAAGAGGATAAATAATAAGGGTGGACAGTTCCAGAGGACGTTAAAGCCGCTGCAAAAAAAATGAAGATCAACAGAAGAGGTGAATGAATGGACAGATTATGAATGACAAACAGATGGGTTAATATAAAGTGGTAAAACTGGAGGACAGACAGAAGCAAAGGAGGCTTGATGGGCAAATAATTGATGGCCAAGCAGGTTGATGCTGCATCAGGCTTAAAATCACTCCTCCTGCTTTGTTGACATAAGTGTCACAACCGCATGAGTAAAGCAAACAACAGAAACAAAGCTCATGTACTAGTTTGGGTTAGTGTGAGGGCCGCATTGCTGCAGGGAGCCTTCAAAATGTCCGATCAGAGAATTGTTTACGGCCGTCCTTAAAGGAGAAGTTCACCACAAAAACATACAGGAGAAATAAAAGTCCCTGTGTTTACAGAAATGCATGCTGCTGAGCGTCATTTAATTTGATGCGCATTTTGGCCCCGTTGCATCACATTCTGTAGAAACAGTGCGCTGATAACGGAATGAACAGTGAAATGTTGGGTAATACCGAAAATTAGAAAGAGGAAATGAAGTAAAACCATTCCCCCCCCCCCACCCAAAGTTCATTTTGCCAAGTTGGTGGAGTTTTGAAAGCAAATATTCACATGACTTTATTTCGTCATTAACCAATTAATTCCCGTTATTGTGGTTTTCTTTTACGCTTCAAACTGCGAATTAAATCCCACCGAGATGTGGGAAAAGAAGCTCTATTGATGGAGCGGCGTGACGTAACATGACCAGTTCCCTTCAAAGATCCCAGGAAATTCCAGCTCCACGTCGTGGCGCAGGTTAGCTGTCAGCTAATCTGGGACTCAAGGTTTTTCCTGCGACTAAACGTCCACGCTACGACCAATTCACAGCGACACTACGAGTCAAATTATTTCCCTCGTCTATTTATAACTCCACGTCCCCGTTCAATGTTACATTTCTGTTAAAATCACAGCCAAACGCAGGCGTGAACAAGGAGCTACTCACCCAGCGCTGCTAAAACAAAGGGGAAAGTGAACAACAGCCACAGGGATTTGGTGAAAGCCATCTTGTTCTGTCCGAGCCCGGCGGCTCCTCAGCCTTTTACGACGCACCAGAAGGAGGCGAAGCCCTGGACATCTGAGGACGACAGGAAAGACACGACCGTTCTGGTCTCACTGGAGGGACCTGCAACGCTCACAGAGTTACTGCGTTCCAGTGTGGGAGGAGCTAATAGGCGATGACCACAATGATGCGTTTAGGAAAGCTTGTACATGTCGAAAAAATGTTCTGGGAGGAGGGCAAAGGCGAAAGTTTGGCTTAATTGGGCAAGAGTTTGTCATTAAACAAGAAAGAAACAACTTAGCTTCATAGTGTACCAATATAAATATAATTCATAAGTTATTTTTCTTCTTCTTCTTCTTATTATTGGTTATTTACATTTCAGAATATTATTATTATTATTACAGTTATTATCTGATTCAGATATGATCATGTCCAGCATGAGATAATGTTTCAAGCAGTGTTTGTTTTTCTGCGGCTTTTAATGCCCATAACACTTTAATGAGCTTTTATAGCACTTTTTTCAAACTTTCCTTTTATGACCGCCTCTATAACTTTTCCAAAATGTCATTATAAAACCATTTTTTCAATTCAGTCTTTTTAGCCCCTATTATAATATTCTCAATAAAGTACTGTGTGAAGTCACAGCTGAGCTATAACAAGATTTCATTGTATTTATCTAATAGAAGGTCTGAGGGGGGAACAATTTTCAAACAATGAGACGCTAAAGAAAAGTTTAATTAAAAATACAGTAGACAAAGACAGAAATGACTGTAAGACGGTACACTGTAATCAAGAGGTCACCTCAGAGTGACCCACTTCTCTCCCCTTCTGCTTGGCATCACGTGAGTTTTTTTGACGGTTTGATTCGAATACTGATTAATCCGAGAGCACTCGAACGCACCATGAGTATATTTTCATGAACGGGAAATCACCGGATCTTCCAGGAGATGATGGAGCAAGGAGCAATTCCCCACACTGCCAGGAACCATTTGTATGTAGATGTCTGTAAACAAAACGGTTTCAGAAAAACTGTTTACCTTTAATACAACAGGGAAAGACCGATTTTTACACTGAAACCGTCAAAATATATATGTAAAAAAAAAAAAAAAAAAAAAAGTTTTTTTTCTCGTAAATAAAAAAGAAATGGGCCTGACTCATCTAATAATCTCCCAGTTGTCATTTTAACACTAAATATTAAAGGGACGTAACTTCATGAGCTGAATCCTGCTTCCTCTGAGGGATACATCCCACATCCTGACGTCAGCTGGATGTGGAAGCTTTTCTCCCCACTCCAGCGTCCAGCTGACGCATTCACTTATCTGCTCCACACCAGGAATTTGAGGTAAGCAGGATACCCTGGATTTGGGGGGAACTTTGTTGTCAGGATAATCTCAAACTTACATCCATGCCGTTGCTGTTGTTTTGACGTAAAGGTGTGTTTATGTTAAGCTTGAAACTTTGTGAGAAGATTTAAAGCCCAGCAGCCTGCCGTGTACTCTCATGTTACAGCATTCCTCTTGTTGTGTTATGCAATGCAGACTCTATGTGCGCAAAGAAAACAGCTAAAATGCTGGACTCAGAGGATTTCTCACTCCCTGATTGCATGTGAATCCAGCAGAAGGATACTTTGGGAATGTTTGGACAGCAGTTTCCCTGACTGACACAGCGACTGTTTCCTAACATCCCCCAAGAAATAATTGCAAGACCAGATATTGGAGACGGTGTTCATTCACTTCTGTGTGAGATGATTTCGTCTGGAAGCTCTTAGGAAGCAGCAGTCAGTCTGGGGAAGTGGGAGGAGAACAATTAGTGCTTGATGTTGAAACATCTCCTTTTCCAAGCCAACCCTCCTCTCAAACGTCAGCTGGTTCGATAAGGTTCCTCAACATTATCTGTGGACTAAAATGTCAAGATCTGTGCAAGTATAAAAACAGTGAAGTTTAAGTCTTTCTAGATTGTTATTGTTTGTCTCAAAAAAAATAGCGGTTCAAAATCTCTGCGAACTGAGAAATGTAAGCCTTGACCTGTCCCCGTTGCTGACCAGCCAATCAGAAACAAAACAAATATGATTTTTTTTTATTATTATTCTGGTCAGTGAATGCTGCTTGTGTTTTAAGCCAGCAGGTAGCTCTGAGAGCAACCCTCTTAGGTGTGGAAGTTGTGACTGCTGGAACCAGACCCAAACAGAGACTTATTGAATGAAAAGTATTGAACGGTTTTCCACAGAACCGTCTTGACTGTTCAGGTTTGAGCTTTTCAAAATCACTGGAAATCTTTCCCAAGCTCTCTGATTTGTGCATTTCTTGTTAAAACTCTCAACACTTCTGTCATTTCTTTGTTTTTTTTTACTTCCAATGGGGAACATTTATGTAAAAGTTTGTTTTCATTCGTCATTTTCTTGAATGAAATGTGCTCAAAGGTATCCTTTTTGTCATTCGACATGATAGTGATTCAAAAAAATAAAAGCAATGTTGCTTCTCTCGAGGCACAGATTAACACAAGACCTGGATTAATAGTTAAAGATAAGATAAGGATATCAATATTCTGCAAGAAAACAAGAGAATTCAGGGTTTCCCTCAGGGTATTATAGGCTTTGCTTATGTTTTAAAGTCTTTTTAAAATGTTTGCATTTTTTAAGGCTTTATAGTTGGCATGCAGGCATCAATCTTCCAATCTTTCAATGACACATAATTATCAAATGATATTTTCAAACTTCCTGTCAACTTCAAACATTTTTTAACTCTAAAACTCGATGGGCTTTGCAGGTTTTCTTGGGGAAATCTTGTGAATTTTAATTAACAAAATAAGTAAAGGCCTGCTAGTTTTGAGGAAAAACAGTAGTTAAAAATAAATAGTAGATTTACTTATTTAAAAAAAAAAAACTGCTTGTCTTGATACATTAAACTTCGAATGTTTACAACACAAAATAAAGTGTGACTTTGAAGCTTAATGTAAAACTTTCAGGATTGCGCAACCAGCACATTACTGAACCACAACTGGGACGGTCGACGAAGATAAAGCAACAAAACATTATATGCTTTCGTTTGGTCTGACCTGAGGTGGTTCTGCTTTCAGGATGGATCAGCACCCTTTTTTGGTTTCGTTTGTTTCCTGTCGTGACTTGAGAGTTACGCACGTCTATCTCTTGTTCTGTTCACACGACTTTGACGTGTGAAACCGTTGCTGCGTTACCCGGGGCTTTGAGTCGCTCACTGAGCTCCAGTGGAAAGCTCCTGTTTGCAAGTCTGTCCACTTCATCTGATGACTTGTCTAATGAAAGAGTCCTTCCGAGCAAAACTTAAGAGGTCTCTCGGACTCTGATGGCCTTCAAGCCACCATTACAGTTTGTGTGTTCAGCAGTGAGCGCAGGTCTTGCCAGGATTTGCAGGAGAATATTGTTTTTAGGTTGATGTTGCACAAAGCGTACACAGTTCTGCTGAAATACCTAATGAGACACTTTTAAAACCTTTAAAGTGACATATATCCTGTTTAAGTATGCTTGTAAATAAGCTAAGTTATTAGGTGAGGTGGGATAAAATGATCAATAACCTAATTTTACTGCCATAAACTAACACACAGCATCCAGTCTGCTTTGTTAGGAGTCTGTCTGCATCCCACGTCTGCATTTGATAATATTTGCCCAATCTCCCTTGCAAAACTTCTCCAAATCTATAAGACGTGTGACGACATCTCTTCTCCACATCCCTCTTTTGTTATAAAACGCTGTGTTTGAGATGGGCACAAGCGCAGAGATGAAAGACGTAAGTGATCACGTTTGTGTGTGTGTTTTTTTTTTTTTTTTAAAGAAAAGATTTACAAAAATTGAGGAACAGTTTCGAGAGAAACGGAAATGCGAACAAACTGGAAATACCCGAGCACTTGGCTCAAAGGGAAGCTGGCATGAAGGATTATAGTCGATCCTCTATGCCTCTATGCTTTTTTCCTTTCCAGCGTTACTTTATTTAGTTGTATGAGAAACCATAACATTCACAAACAGAGGGCTTTAGTAAAAGCTGAATGTCAGGCAAAGCTGAATGAAGTTCTGGCGCCACTTCTTAAAAGTTTTGAGGCAGAGTTCATACAGTTTGTAGTACACGTGCATGGCAAAGCTAAAAGCCTGTATCGCATTTAAAAAAAAAAAAAAAAAAATCCATCGGTCATATTCGGACTTTTCTGTACCCTTCTCCTGACTCATACTTTTGCACCGTGATAGACTCTCCACCAAAAATGGTTTTAGCTCAACGATGAACATCAACAAATCCGAGGAAAGTCTTACAACGAAAGATACAGTTGATTTCAAATGAATGAAATTCAATACAAATATTGTTATGTGTAAGAGAACTTTCAAACCAGAGAATTTTACATAAACAGAGGATAGTTTACAAATGTCTCAGCTCATTCGAATTTTGGTGCTGACCAAACAAACATGCGCCAGTGTGAAAGAGCTGTTTCAGAGCCAATGAATCTGTTTTCTGATTCTAAAAAATTAAACATGTAGATTTTATTTTTCCTGATCTCATCGTACTTATCGTCTGAACATCTGATTTGCAGAATTCAGCAAAGGTCGATACTCGAAGCCACTTCGTCATAAAAATGATCCAGCTCAGGTTCACAATGTTCGATTTCATTTCACAGTTTAGAAACAAGAAAAGATCTGACGTGTTAATTTTGAAAAATGACTTGATGCAAAATTGAGAATAATCAGACAGAAACCATTGGAATTACTAAAGCTTCTTTCTTTACATATTTTAAGTTTCACAAGGTTTTTTGATTCGAGTCGTAAAGTCAGAGGTACGGCCCTAACTTTGAATATTATATCTAAATATTGAATAAAAAATAAATTAATGAACAAGTTAACTGTTAACTGAGTGGGGTGAGATATTTTGTACATAGCTAGGAGTTTATTAGGGTTACTGGTGTTAGGAACTGTTCACATTGTTGATGCTATCCTTGGTTAACATGGTGTAACCGCGGTTGAGGTTAAACTTGAATCACTTTTGAACCACAGAAAACTTTGAGTTTTTTCACATCAGCTGCTGAACCATTTCACATGAGAAAGTTTCCACTAACTGCGCATTTTTTAAAATTAAAATCTATACCTACAAAGTAACGTGGTGTTTAATTGTGAAGTTCAAAATGCTGAAATTACTAAAACCCTCCTAGAGTATTTTCATGAAACAACATTTTTTTCCTCCTCAGGCTCCTTATTTAAACATATGAGCCAAAATGTCATAGGAAACTTTGATATTTTTTATTTTTTTAATCAACTTCCACTGAGTCTTGGAAAATTCATGTTAAAAAAGTTCAGGAACCCGATTTTATTCCTTAAACATTCTGTGGTCAAAACATTTTCTCTGCTGTCCAATTCACGGATGGCCCGACCCGGCCTCAGGAAACAGATCTTTCCTTTCAGGACATTTCGCTCTGCTTTAGCCAGTGCGTGCAGAAACTACCTATAGGAAATGTTAATTGTGTTGCCAGTATTGAATGCAGAAAATGCATTCAAAATGCTAATTCTCCTCCTTTTCTTATTCTAACCCCGGGGCAGAGGAGGAATGCAGCGGTCAGCTCTGTCCGGTGTTCAAAATAAGGCCCAGAGTCATGTTCCTGCTCTGATATCGCTGCCAAACCAGACGAGACCTTTAAAACAGCCAAGATTTCAAGACACTGTTTTCCCTGGAATCTCAGAGCAATCCACACACACATATAATTTTCCGACTGCGCGTGTTTTTGTATGTGAAATCCAATGAGGGCTCGCCAGGCCAAACACTATATCCCATGTTGCTGCAGTCCGGGAGGAACACACCCGTCGCAGACCTTTTGTGTGATTCTAATTGAAACAAATCCTGATCCGAACCAGCTGTCCGTGCAACAACATCCTCTTCCTTCGTTCTGCGGCATGAAAACACTCGATGGATGTAGAAAACTCATGAGATCGACCTCCGAGTGTTGAACTCCGATGTCTAGCTGTGATAAATGCCCTGAACACGGTTACAGACGTACGCTGACCTTTTTGTTTAGATATAAATAAGTCCAGTCACACACACACACACACACGCACACACACACGTATGGTTTCCTCCCTCTGAAAGGTCAAGACTGCTAGTCTCAGCAAAGGTGAAGTGAATTAAAGGTGTGTCTGAGTGAAGGAACGAGTGGAGGTCACATCGTTTCCATGTTGGGTTTCGAGAAAAGTTGTTTTAACTTAAAGCTGCGGAGCCAAAAGATGAAATTACATCAAGTTACTCCTGGAATGCGGCAGATTGTGGTCAGAGTGTTAAGATGCTTTGCATTTCTCTGCAAAGCTTGTTTAACCTCAGGTATTTTCAAGACAGCAGGACAGACAGAAAGTTATGGGGTGGGGAGGCGGGGGGTTTATTATTATTATTTTACGTAAGGCCATTTTCACTTCAGTCAAACGGTTTGATGGATGTTAACTAGAAATCAAGTTCGCTAAGCGATGTCTCTGTTCAGGGACAAATATTTTTTGACCTCTTAATGACCATCCTGTGTCTGCATCAAACCAAGAGATGTCAAGAATGATTCAGAGAAATGTTGGACTGCCAATTCAGAGAGACGTTTCTGCTCTCAGCGACTCAGATACTCATAATTAATTAACTGCCACTTGTTTTAATTTAGCATTATATAGTAAATTAGGACACAAAAAAAGAAAAAGCCTGTTCTGAATTTTTCACTGTAATGTGGAATAATCTACTGAATGATCCAAAGGCTTAATGGCGCTAATGTAATGAGGACCTCTAATAGACAGAGCGACTTGAAGTGGTTGCTCAAGTCCAGGCTTTGTTTCAGAGTGGATAAAACAAGCCATCGTAGATAGAAATCTTAGAAGAAGTCTGATTTGTAGTTTGGTTAAAAAAACAAAAAAACAAACAAAAAAAAAAACACTTGGAAGTTGAGAAATTAATAAAAAAGAAAGAATTTATCAAAATGTCTGACGAAACCACAAATCCCGACGAACAGCCATCGGAGAGATCCGGCTGCCCAGACTAATGGTGACATAATTATCCCGTCGGCGCCACGGCAGGACTTCGGGTCAGCGTTTCCGGGGGAGCTAAAGGTTTCGGCTGTAAAACGGCACCGTAAATCCAGAATAAATGTGAATGAACGCGTTCGGGACGCTTTGGCAAGAAAAAGGCCACTGCAGCGAGCAAAAAAAAAACAAAACAATCTTATTCTCAAACCAACCAGGCTGACAACCATAATTCCTGTCTAAATCATGTCCAGTCACACAACCTCTCATTTTTACACTAAGTGCTGCTTTGTATTTATATCTGTTGGTGGTTGAGAAAAATGTGCGTACTTTAAATTCCTTCAGTGGTTTTCTGTTCTGTGTTTTGGTATGTTCCTCTTTAGGTTCATCACTCTAATGTTTATAGATGACTTAGGCTCACTGACCCTCGTTAGAGAGGGGCTTAGTGTTTCCCCCCCGTTCAGGAACGGTTCTCTGCTGGTCAGGGATCAGGGATCATAGTGCAGCGTCACACCTTTCAGACAAGCTGCAGCGTTTTCATTCAGACTGTTTTATTCAGCCACTTTGTCAGGCCTGACAATGAGAGCGATCAGTATGTTCACTTTTCACAAACTGCTGCTGCAAAATACATGAAATAAAGTTTAACTACTGACAACTTAGTCTTTAAAAACTCAGAATATGAAGCTGAGAATCTTCTCAGTAACTGTGTTTCCATTGTCTGCACAATTGGAAACATGGCCATTTTGAAAAACAACTCAAGTTTTTCAATGAAATGTTTTGGATGAGGTGATTTTTGGCCTTATCAAAACTTGTTTATTTTGCAAAACTGTAATGCAAGCTTCTTTTTTTTTTTTTGCATCATACGTGTAACATGATCGAAAACTTGATGTTGCCACTGCTGCAAGCCACAAAGAAGAAGAAAACAACGGGAGCAAGTTTCAGGATGACGGCGCAGAATGTTTCTCAGTAATTTATCACGTGAACAAACTTATTCAGGTGATTTCAGTTGCGTTTCTGATTTGAGTATTGTGTTTTTCAGAAGAGGCAAGCTTGGTTCGTGGCTCATTAGACTGAAGTGGAGATGAATCACAGTTTGTGTCTCCAGCCAGCAGTAGGTTTTGGTCAGGGAGAGCAAAGCCAATGACAGTTAAAGTTGAAAGTATTTGCTCTCCTAACAGCAGGGTTACTGCACAGAATTTATTCGCTGCTGCTGTTTCGAAAAGCAGCAGGTATGGGGAAACTTGAGACACCGGTTTGACATGTATTGCTGAGGTCTGCCTGCACCACTTTGGTTTTTTGTTTTCTTTTTTACTTAAATTTCTTAAATGCCTGACTTTCGGATTCTGGTATGTTCCTCTTTAGGTTCATCACTCTAATGTTTATAGATGACATAAACAGCTTTAAACAGCTTTAGGTTGTTTTAAGGCCTTTAGAAAAACAAAGACAGACCCGGAAAAGGAACAAAGCAGCAGTAAAAACCTTCAGAAAGCCAAGAGAGACATATTCAAAAATCGTGAAAATGCTAATTTAAGTCACTTTGCACAGAAGTGAACTTAAGCAACTGTATCTGAGGCGTCACCTTGAGGTTGTTTAGAAAAGACTAGAGGTTATTAAAAACAGCCACGCTTGATTGAGGTGGAGGACCACCATCTGTTTGGAACAATTGCGGGTCAAAGGACAGGAAGGAATTCAGATAGCAACAAAGATGGAGACAAACAACATCAATGAATAAGTCATTCTGACCTGAAACCAAGTAAACATCCTCAGATACCTGCTGAAAGGCATCAGCCTGCAAACATTTTGAGTAACAAATGTTTTTATGGTTAGTTTGATGAACAGAAGAAAAGATCTAAATGCATCACGGTGGGAACTCCAGCTGCTTACCTGTGAAATTGTACAAGATTATTTTAAAAAAAGCAACTAAAGCCAAAGGTTTTATTCCACTTCTATTTTCTGCTGGCTCAGGTGCAGACAGGCCGTCGCGGCCCATGGGTCAGCCCTCTCCCTGAGACTCACCTCCTGCTGTGATGGCTCCCTCCAGCCCTCCTGCTCCTCTGCTCCACCTGCTGCTCTGTGCGCTGATGGCCGACCTGCGTTTGGCTCACATCGCGCACGGCAACTTCATCTACTACTCCAAGAGCCAGGACTCTCAGCCGTGCAGCATGTCTTCGATCTCCGACTGCAGATGCAAGAACTTCCAGCTGTCCAGCGCCCACAGGCCCCTGTCTCATTCCACTCCCACTTTCCAGGGGAAACATTTGACCGTGTGGTTCTCGTCTCCCGCCACCGTGATGCGTCTGCTGAACAACTCGGAGGTGAGGCACCTCACGCTCATCCACTGCGGGCCTCCCGGGGAGCCCCGGGGGGCGGCCTCCTTCTCTCAGGAGGGTTACTTTGCGGTGCAGCGCCTGGAGAGGCTGACGGTGGTGAACGTGCCCGAGAGGCCGTTTCACCCCTGCACCGACGCCAACTGCGCCAAGAGGGCGAACGCTAACCAGGACAGAGACAACAGCTTTGCATTTGACTCAAACAAGCCCAACAAGGACAGAGACACCAACAGGGACCTCGTTGCCGAGACGATGAGAGGCTCTTTGAGAGCGTCCTCGCCTCAGATCCAGGACATCTTCCTGGGCCGGGAGCGCGGAGCGGCGCATCACGAACAGGCCCGACTGGGAATCATCCACAGCTCGGTGCTGGACTGGGGGGCAGAGATCAAAACGTACACGGTGCTAACGCACATAGACAGTCACGGGACGCTGCCTTTCCCCGACCTTCACCTGGCAAAATTACCAGAGGCGTCGGTCATCTATGTCAGCTTTGTGTACTGACAAAAGGCATATTGTGAACCACCGATAACATAATGCAGGCCTCTATTTAGACCCACACTTTGAATATTGTCCATGGGTGAATGGAATTTGATATAAATAGGTTGTTGGTTCACATATTGCTCTGTGTTTTTAGGCTCTCTAATTCACAGGCGTCTGGCATAAGATAATTCAAAACATCGCAATTCTTACAGTTTACATTCAAACGAGTTAACAACCTGACAGAGTCCATTTTTTCGTGAGTGAGATTTTTCAACTGTAACCAAAGGCTGCTGCACATTTGTACAAGGGTGCCAAATGTGGGTTATATTGTAACAATAGTTGTGTTATTTCTTCCCACTTTGTTGTCAGACAACAACTCTGTGTTGTCAGACCAGACACTTTGTTTGCGTGCTCACAATGCAAACAATGAAAAGTATCCGGAGCTCAGCACACCAGGACACCATGTGTCCTTTGTTTTCTGCTGTTTATACTGATCTGATCTTTCAACATTTGTGATTTTGAGGTTTCAGTATAAAGTGGAGGCAGCTTCCTGTTTATTTGAGCCCCTTGACAATAGCTGGGAGCCACAGGGTCCTGCACTTGATCAGTGTCTCGGTTTGGCACCCTTTACGGAGAAACAAAAGGAGAAGTCCAAACCAAAGAGGGCAGTCAGGAGATTTTGTTGCAACATAAACATCTCCCAGTTCATCTTTTATGTTTTAAAAGATGAACCGCCGCTTCCTCCTTTCTCAGCAGAGATTCGAGGTTTGTTTACGGTGAAGTGAGTCAAATGTACTTCAGAGTCTGAGCCACAAGGTGGCAGCAGATACGTTTGAGTAAATTACAGCGACGATGAAGAACAGAGAGGACCGAGAGAGTAAAGGTTTTTCTTTTCTTCTTTACAGTGAATATAAACCTGAAATTTAACTCGAGTTGCTATTGACGATAAAGGGTCCTGCATATTTATTTGTTGCGTTGCTATGGAGACGTATTAACAGTCCGCCATCAGAGTCTGTTTAATTTCATAAACAAAAACTAAATAAATGATCTGTATGTTATTAATTCGCTGCCCAAATTTCATTTTTTTTTTCAACTTCAAACATCAATGTTGCATTATATATTTCAAAACGCATATTTGATGCAATATTGTGGAAGTTATGTAATTTCTGGGACGTCTGAAACAATTGCTCTGCATCACTGGTAAAGAAACACATTTATATGCGTCTCCATTCAGAAACATCTGTGTCATTTATTTTCAGCTGCATGTCCAAAAATTAAAGTCTTGTCAAAAGAAAAAAAAAGGATATTAATATCAGTAATTCAGTTCAATTCAAATGATATTTTTCTAATAGTTTTGCTCTTTCAAAATTGATTCTAATTTCCAACTAATTTACACACTGTTGTGATAACAAGGTAAGTCAGAATATTATGTTAGCCACTTCTGACTTTTACAACATACTTATTTTTTCATTTCAAAACAATAAAGATAGAGAACCTCAGTGTTACGATCCTGTTGGTAACTAAGGACGCTTTGAGTTAAAAATGATTAAGACGTACTTCTTGTTCATGTCTTTAAATCTTGCTGCTGGACGGTCACACAAACCAAACCAAGCCGGCTTGCATAAATCTCTACACAAGCCAGCTGAGGTGTTGCTGCGACTGCACCTCACTTTCTGAGTCAAGGGTGCAGTGGAGGTGGGTCGGCTTCAGAATCACCCACCGCATCGACTCATCCACAAAGGAAGATGGACATGATAAGAAGTGACTAGAACTGCTCTGCAATTATAAAATGACCAGTCCTTATATGCTCATGTTTATAGTATGACACTCAATGCATTAAAAAAATAATAATAAAAATCCAGTCTGATGAAATTGTGTAGTGCTTCACATTATAAGAAGCATTTCTAAAGAAGCATCTAATTCAGCTGAAGTATCGCTTGTAATTCCTTCACTAATTCAATCATTAATCATAATGATTAGTGATTTGCAGTTAATAAAAAATCTAAACACAGTGCCTCAGAAAGTTTCAATTTTATATAACAAATTATGACACTCAACCGCACTTTTTCCTTCCACCTAACTTTTGGCCAATATGCTTAGATAAACTTCCAGCCACCCCATCGTGGTGCAGGCCACAAAAACAAATTTTTATATTTAATTTTCTATTAAATGAGTCATTGTTTTTCTTAATTTTTTGGCATTTTAGGTTTTCATAAAACATAAGCCATCGCGGTCAAAACAACAAGTACGTTTAAATCCATACATAGACAGAGAAACTATTTACTTATTTTGGATTTAGATTATTGAAATAAAGAAACTTCCCGATAATATGCGATGCCTCCCGGTTGTGTGGATGGTTTTCCCTGAGGGGATGTTCGCGCTTTCACGACACGCAGCTGCATTAATCTGCAGACCCTCAGCTATCTATCTGTGATTTGATAATGACCGGCGGTCCAGTCTAAAGGCGCCACAGCCGCAGAGTGAGCGAGTGAGTGAGTGAGCGAGTGCTCTGCTGACACCTGCTATGGAAAGAGCTGCTTATTTGCATGATAAACGCGCAGCCCGTCTTGTGAATGCAAACTGATGCCGCCTGTTGATCCCGCACCTGAGAGGTCAACAGGCCCGCTCCCCGACACGCAGCGGGGGCAATTACCGGAGAAATCACCGGCGGTGGCGCGGAGGAGGAGGAGGAGGAAGAGGAGGAGGAGGAGGAGGAAGACGAGGAGGAGGAGAAGGAGGAGGAGGAGGAAGAGGAAACCCACCAACTGCCTCTGCGTTTAAAAGGTTGCTCCAAAGCAAATCAATTACGCATCCAAATCGGGTCTCTCCTCATGAGGGGCCACCCTGAACGCCCACTGTAAATATCCTCGCTGGTCCCCTAAACGTGGACGGGGCCCTGTCTCTCTCGCCGCGTGGTTCCCCCCGGCACTTTCGAGTAAAACTTTTTAACAATCAGACGTTATTGTTCGCCGCCTCCTTGTGGGAGATGCGCCCGCGTTCATTTTTTAAAAGGGCAAATCAGCCATAATTCAGTTTATAAACTGCCGCGCGCAGGGGAGAAATGCCTGGATGAATATTCATTAGAGGCCGGCCGGACCGCCACGCTCCGTGATTCATTAGGCATATGTAAATATCACTCACTTTAATTGGCCCTAAACTGACTCAACATAATGTTGTCATTAGCAAATTATTACTTATTTGTGATACTAATGGTGCGGTATGGCGCCCAGAGCCCGGAGATCCACATACTATGTGATTGTAATTATAGGAGTCTTTTTATTCACAGGGTGACTGCGGGATCTGATGGATCTGCAGCATTACACACACACACACACACACACACACACACACACACACACACACACACACACACACACACACACACACACACACCTCTGCGTCATAAATTTGGTTTATTTCAATATTTACAGCGCAGCCCATCATATGATTCCAAAAAGGCGCACTCCCTCATTTCATTCGGCATTGATTTTAATTGCTGTTAGAATAAATAAAACCACTGAAACCAAACAAGAGCTCCGCAATCTCCTGCGTCTGCACCGATTTAGGTCCAAAGCACGACGCGGAGGAAACGTGACAGAAACCGTGGAAACTACATTGTCCTATAAATACTGGGAATTTATGTGTTCTGCTTTTCAGCAGATCTCACTGAACGTTTCTGAGCTGATTTCCAACCAGTTTAAAATGCACATTTAAATTGTTAGAAGCCAGTCTACTCCAAAAGAAAGTAGAAGAATAGATTTGCAATTTAAAACAAAAAATCTTATTCAAATACTGATTAAAAAAAAAAAAAAAATAGCAGCATATTCTAACAATTTTCCCCAGTGAACTGGGTGGATAAAATGTGCCATTGAATTGCCAAACATCAGGTTAATTCAGTGGTTCCCAAAGTGTGGGGCGCAATGCCAGTGGATGAAAAACAAACAAACAAACAAAAAATAAAGTTACACAAGAGTGTTTCACTGTAAAGATGGTGTGTAGTCTGTTTTTTTTTTTTTTTTTTGCAACCTGACTTGTGAAATAAACTTCAGTGGAGTTTGAAAACAAAATATGTTTATAGGTTTATGTCTGGTTGAACGACGTGTGTGATCAGTGTTTATTGGGAACCACTGGGCTAACTGGAGGTTAGCGAGCTCCGCTTGCTAGCTTGTTTGAAATTAGCGTTAGCAGAACGGCTAAACCAGTTAAAAGCATGAAATGTAACTGAACTGAGAATGTATATATATTTTTTAAATGTCTACTAATACTGACTTGTAAGCTTCTTATAAGATGTGTTATGTGTTTATTTATTGGCAGCAGCTTTCTGTAGGCTAGTTTACGTGGCAGCTTAGCTCGGCTAATTAGCTTCTGAGTAACGACAAAGAGAGTCTGAGAACCGTCGACGGTACACATGACTCTCTTTGAGAACAAGAGGTCCAATTCAGATTCATTTACTGACATAAACTCAGTAGATTTTGTCAATTGGAAAGGACCTGGCTATATGCAATCTTATGATTTTGCAGGGAATCCCAAAATGTGGATCGTCAACTTCTTATTTTGGAGGCCTCTTTTTGTCAACAACCTCTGATGTTTCAGGGAGTTTAGTGAAAACATATCACACTCCAACATAGTAGAAGAAAATATTCATAACACCACATCAATAGTTTTTCAAAAGCAAGAGCAAAAAAAAAAAAAAACAAAAAAACAGTCCAAATGTCTTTACATTTTACCCTTTCTAACATATTTATGTAGATCAGCTGTAATAGTATTTTATAAGTGGATGGAAAATGTTTCTACTTTCTGAATTCGTTTTTTTAATTATTTATTTGTTTTATTATTTTTTTATTTTAATCTTTAAAACGCCATGATTTTCACACAGTTTTATAGTTATGTCTGTTTAATAACATCCCTTTTCAATATCAATTCAGATGTGAAGATCGGCTACTCAGCCTTTTTACCAAAATGTTTTCACTCTTTTTGACTAATTTTCACTTTTACTTGAAGACAAATATATTGAGATACCAACCTCTGTATGTAACATATAATAAATGAGTATAATGACTGATTGAGCTATTGATTCAATTCTGATCAGAATGCTTAGGTAGGGTTTTTTTAAACCAACATAAAGTATCTTATGTAGCCAGAATTCAACCATACATTAGATTGCCAAAGTCCTTCTTGTTGTGTAGATAAACATTAAACATAATTTGTGATTGCAATAAACTACAACAACCAGTTTATCATAGCTTTTTTCCCCCCGGACTCTGTCATCTTTGTAGATTATCCACAAACTGAGACGTCACCTTCAATGAATCCTAGACGAGCATTTCTAAATATTTTAGCTGAGTCCTGAGTTCACCCATAACTTCTGATTAATTTGTTGGCATTTTTAAGTTACACGGGTTTTATTTAGGATAGCCCTGGTGGCCATTGTTTCTCCTGCTTTTGTTTTTCTTTTCCTATGTGAGTCAACCTTCAAGCATTACGGTAGCATAATTCTTACATCTAAAACAAAAGAGATTGAAAAAGGAAGCAAACACATGACATTAACAGGATAGAATAGAGGAATAGTAAGTTAGTTTGCTTCTGTAAACTTTTAGAATAGCAGTCTTTTCTTAAGACACAATTTTTTATGTTTGAAACCAAGCAAACACCCAAAACTGCTATTTTAAATGTTCAAACCAAACAATGTTCAGCACTGAGCTAAAAGGGAACATGCAGCGTAAAAATCCGTAAAGAAACACTATTTACAGTCACATAAATATCTGAAATAACATAAGAAAAACAATCAGTGATGTGGCCCAGCTTAGGACGTTTCGTGTGATTATTAAAACCGCCAACTCGGCGCAGCTCTGGGCATATATCTGGTCGGGTGACTGATGCTGAGATCAGCTCCTGCTACAGTGTTTAAATAAAGTCTTGCTGTATAAGCTGAAAGGGGCCCGTCACCGGCTCCACAATACGACTCGGGTTGGAGTTGTTTTATAGAGGCAGCAGCAGTTTGGAACAACTACCATGACGAAACAGGCCCACCGAACAGAGGGAGAGGCAGAGACAGATAACAAAGTGTGTGTGTGCATCTGTGAGAGAGTGTGAGGGAGCTAATAAAGTAATGTGATGGATGATGTCCTTTCTCCCAGAGGGACTAGCACCATGTAAATTGGCCCACACAATGCATTATGGATAAGGCAGTTGAGATTATAGCTTGTTAATGTGTCCCTCCTCCCCCATCGCCTCACCCGCCTCTCCTCCCTCCCTCTGTTTCCTTCTTCATCCCTCTGTTTCGGCTCAGGCAGTGACATGGTCACCTCATTGTTGGGGCGCTCTGGTCTTTTAGGTGCAGATGGAGAGGCTAGCTCTCTGCCAGGCTTATTGTAGTGTGTTTCTGTGTGTGTGACTTTCCTCAGGCGAGGGTTGACAACAGTTTGCGGCCACGGTCCCCTAATGAGCACCGGGTTCCCAGTTTGTGTCCAAGACGCTGGCTCCCAGCTCTTCACGAGGCTGAGATTTGTATTTTGGCTCCGTGATTGACATGCGGCCATCAGCCACGGATTCCCATCTAAGCGACAAAAACGGGTTAAACTGACCGTATGTGTGTGAGAAAAAGACAGCGAGCCAAGCAACCAAGCAGCCAGTCGAGACCGCCCAACAGCAGAGGCCAGGACTGTGGACATATGTCTCCTTCCTCACTTAGCAACTCTACACCCCCTTCACCCGCTGCACCCCTCCCATGAGGATGCCCCTCGCAGCTTTTCTCCATCCTCCCCTCTGCTGCTCTACCCTAACCCTAATGCAGAGGCTCGTCCAGAGACGCGTCAGGCCATCTGTGACAGAGGACCAGAGCAGGAAATGAGTGTGTGGCTGAAGCTGCTGCCGCTTACCGACAGGGCTGTGGTTCAGCATGTGTCTCTGGATGGATGGATGGTCCAGAGCATGCATTAAAGTGACATATAGTGTTTCTATCAGGGACTTTTACTCTTCTAGCTTTAGTAATCTGTGTTTGATGTTCAAAGCAAAGCAACACATTGCTCGTTTTGGAGTGCGAAACACACAAGACCTAAACTCTCGGTGTGGAAAGAGATAAAAGTCCCTAAAAGCGAGAGATGTCCAAATCTTCACAGTATGCGGGCTCTTTGAAATTTTTTTCCTTTTACATATTTATTTGTTCCTGCATTTGTTATTAACATTTCAGATCGTTAAACAAACTGCAACGCAAAACAAAGATGACATGAATAAATACAAAATGTGAATAGTTGATTCATGTTGAGTCATGAATTAATTATGATTTACCAAATTTAATTTCTTCTGTCTTCAGAAACATCCAGTCCTGCTCGCTGAAAGAGTCGTGGGGTTAAGAAACAGACGACAAGAAGTCGCTGAAGAGATTTCACGTCATGCTCCAATCTGGACAAGCAACAAGATGACAGAGTCACTCACACCTACTAGCCTGGGAATGCTCACAAAACTATTTCTAGGACTTTGGGACTCGAGAATCATATAGGAAAAAACAAAACACCTAAAGCACTGCAGGCCTCACTTGCTTTAGTTTAGTTAGTATTCAGGACATAACAGTGACTAGAGACTGGGCACCAGGAGAGTGTCAAGGTGAAAATCACTGCTGACCAAATATGACTCAACAACCCGTCTTACAAAAATGTCGATCCTGAAGACTTTTGTGAAAGATCGTGTGGATGTTTTGCTTATTGTTGAGTCTCATATAAAACCAACACAATATTTTTTTTTTAAAAAAAGAACATCATAATGACAGACAAACATGTCGGTCGGTGCAGCTCATCAGGAGGCCACAGGTCGACATCGAGGGGATCTGGCCAGTGATCTGCTCCCAGTGGGATCTTGAACAGCTCGACTCAAATTCACAGACTTGTGAGTGAAGTTTCCGCTCAGTGTTTCACTCATTGTCAGTTGGCCAAATGTGAGTGAAACCGGTTTCCTTCACTGAGAGTCCACCGTATCCGACGAGTAAAAATATACAAGATGTCACCCAAACTAATGATGCTCATTTTCTCACTGAAAACAAGACTTGAGTCTTACATGTGGCTTTGAGAAAAAGGAACATGGCCTTGATAAGCTGAATGTTTCTCCTCTTTGAGTCATTTTGGCTTCTAATCTTTCTAAAAGAAAAAAAAAATGTTAAATTTAAAAGCATTTCAGTACGCAAGCATCGCTCTCGGCCGTTTCATTTAGTTGATCCGAGTGGATGTGCGTGTGCTTTCTGTTGTGGACCCTCCACGGCCGTGTGTGTGGGTGGCTGCCTCCACCCATTAGAACGGGTCACCTCTCGCTCATGGAGAGTTTTCACGGCTGTGGAGCGGATTAGGAGCAGGGAGAGGGACAGAGGAGGAGGAGGAGGAGGAGAGATTACTGGGCCGTCTGGAAGGAGGAAGAAGGGAGGCACAAAGAGAGAGCATTAGCATCACTTCAGCGTTTTTTTGTTTTTTGTTTTGTTTGAGCTGGAGCTCACTCTCATCCGGGGAGCATGAAGCGGAGGGGAGGATCAATAGAGGAACAAACGAATGCCGCCGCAGAATCACGAGTGGCTTTCACGGGAGATGGAGGCCTGGAGAGAGGACGGAAAAGTGAGTCGGGTCAAGAAGAATCTGTACTAACAAAGTTTCAATTGCATCTGCGACCTGTCACCACGTCTTAAACGCACTCGTGCTCTTTAAGTGGTTTCAAGCTCCTCCATCTTCACCCTGTGCTTCTTTTGCTACCTGCAGACAAACCTGGCTCGATCAGAAGCAACCAATCAGGGCCCGGAGGAGGGCCTTAGCGCTGTCAATCACCCATGTGTTTGTAGGCTACAGCTAGTTTCCCACAATGTTTCCCTGCCGCGAATAGTCAGGCTCGTTACCATGACCACCAACGACAGCAAATAACAGCTATTTGTTTCTCTGATTTCATTGCTGTATTGAATGCGCTCGATAAAATTCCCTACAGACACAACTGTAAGCTTGCGGAGTTTGATAAGCCCTACTGGGATTTAACTATAAGAAATATTAGAACATCATGCCCAGTTTTAGATCGCCCTTGGGGAATGATGTGTCAACTTGGGGCAACTTTCTTTCCCAAAGTTGCTGGGAACTTCAGTGAGAGAGCAAAGCAGAACAAGGAGTTTTCTCAGATGAATATCTAAAACATATGGCCAAATCAACGCAGAAGGTTTACTACAAACAAAATAACCTTCTTCTATGGCTGCGCCAAGACTTACAAGCTGTTGAAAATCTGTTTGTAGATCTAATAAGAAGAGTCTGGACTACCAGACAGAGAGTTTGAGAAATCCCCTTTATTCCAATTAAAGGAGCAGTTTTATGCGTTTTCCACACACATAGCATCATTTTCTTTTTTAGCATAATCAAGTAATTATGACCCTTTCAGTTGCTATATAAAAAAAGCTTTATATATCAAATGTGACCTAAAAGAAATTTGACTTTGTATTGTGACCCTTGAAATCGGGCCTCTGTCTTTTTAAGGAAGTCTTGCTATTTCCACTTTCAGGAAGTCCTCACAACGTGGCTCCTCTATTACCCCTCTGACAATTATTTACCAGTGATTCATTGATTAGTAGCACGTATAATGAGCTCAGCAGGTGTGCATCGCTACCAGATATTGGATGATTGCTGTCGGCTAGTCTGGAGGGGCTGAATGAGGATCTGTAGCTCTGAGGAGCTGAGCCTCGAAGGCTTTGCACAGCTGAACGGTTGCCACGGCATTTCTCAAAACGTGCATGAAGGAATCAAGGCAACACTCTTTTGATGAGGGAATAACATACGAGCATGATGTCCAAAAAAAAAAAGTACCAAAATACCTGTAAAGACTTAAAAAACAATTTCCACCCTGATCAAAACCAAAAATGTACCAAAATAAAAGTTTGATATAAGTTAGATATAATTTTTAGCATTTAAACCCCTGCTGTTTTAAATACTAATGGACTTATTAGTATTTACCCATCATGTATCCATGCGTCCTTGCAAAGCACCACGGTTGCCAACACTACCAGGATTTACAAGTTGCTGTCCACACACACCATGGACAGGTTACCAGTCCACAACAGGACACACACACACCTACACACACATATACATAAGAGCTCTTTAGAGTGTTGAATTAACCAACCAGCCATGTGTTTGCACTGTGACAGGGAGCCGAGGAGAGAAAAGCCAGACTGGGATTCAAACCCAGGACCGTCTTTGCTTTAAGGCAACAGTGCCACCGAGCACACCGGCGTGCAGAGCTCATTGTGCTTCAGCTCACACGAATGCTGGTTAATATAAGCAGTTCTGCAGACACTTTATTGCGGCAAACAGTTTATGATATTGATTTCAAACTCCTACAGTATATTCCAGTAAATCTCCTCCTCGCTGATGGGAACATAAAA
Source organism: Poeciliopsis gracilis (assembly GCA_911649635.1). Taxonomy (NCBI): domain Eukaryota; kingdom Metazoa; phylum Chordata; class Actinopteri; order Cyprinodontiformes; family Poeciliidae; genus Poeciliopsis; species Poeciliopsis gracilis. Next base: position 8,179,746 of record CAJVRI010001143.1, read on the forward strand.
AACATTCCGCCTGATCGCGAAGCCGTTGGAAGAAAGTTTGAAAGCGCGCCGCTTTAAAGCATCCTCGCGTCCCGCCGCACATTCCCCGCTGATTTACGGCGGGGAATAGACGAGCGTTTTTATGGAGCGCTCACTTCCCGTCTCGGTGAGCGTCAAAGTAAAAGCCTGAAGGTGATTAAAACCTAAAGTGAGCCCAACATTAAACCAGACAAAAGTTCCTCGTTTACAATTAAGAGAGTTTGACTGATGGCCTTAATGGCCGCCTCTCTCCTGTCTCTCCCCTCCTCTCTCTCTCTCTCTCTCTCGCGCACACACACACCACACACACACACGCGCACACACACGCACACACACTGAGAACCTGCTGCCAGTTGGTCTTAAAGAGGCAAATTCCTCTGCAGCATTTCCTCAACGTCGTAAAGCGCCTGCCGTTAAAAGCGATGCGTTTCCGATCCGTCTGCTCTCCCTGACACTCCCAGATAAAGTTGGCGTTAGGTTGATTTGGGGGGAAATTTGCGCACCATATGCTGCTGTGTCGAACGGCGACGTTCAGGCGGCCTCGGTTTCTGCATCCCCTAATAGCTGCATCATTGGAGCTTGTTTGTCTAATGTGCTTGTAAACGTTATTTATTGGGAGTCTGCCCACCGCCCGGCTCCTCCACGCATGCTAAGGAGACAGACATAAGATATGCAAATGCTGGCGTCGACCAAAACTTCGCGGCAGTAAAACAGAACATTTGCATTTGATGTAGTACATAATAAACTGGTTATTAGCATTTTAAACGCGCGGAACAGCATTGAAGAAATGCAGCCTGAGCTGGTGCCGTTTTTTTTGTTTTTTTGTTTGTTATTGCCGTCGCACAATCAAAGCCCACGCAGGGGCCACATGTGCCATGAAAACCCGTCCCGTGTGTGGCTCCCAGCGTCAACATGAAGACAGGTAGATACACGCGAGACAGATCGAGGTGGGCTTTCACTGCCAAAGCAGAGTGATGTTTCATCGTTTGCAGCTGCAGTGAAGAGCTCACCTCGATCATCTGTACCTGATTATCCTTGAAGGGTCACGGAAGGTCAAAAGATGGGGTCATGTAAAAATAGTCTGTTTGATCTCAAGCTGAATTTCTTTCAATCGAACCTTTGAATGGTTAAATATCATGTTGATACATACTAGATCTTAGCGCTGTTGCTTTTAATTTTTTTGCCTCGGTTAATTAGAGGATCTGTGAACTTCTAAAATGTAACCCATAGCCATCTGTTTATCTGAAAATGTGATGTGACACTGTTGCTAATTTCTTTTGACCTTTGCCCAGAAGGATAGATAACACACTCACACACACACTCACCGAGCCACATTTGAGAAATAAATCTTGCTAATCAAAGTCAACAAAACCCTTTTCAGATCATCCTTTGACTTTTGTGCCCTAAATGTGTTTTTTTGCTCAAAACAATCAGAACGGGGGATTGAAGTCGGTCAACCCTGAGCCGCCGCCGAGGGAAGTCATGAACCTCTATAAACTGAAAGGGATTGCAGATCCACGCTGCATTGACTTTCACAGTTTGATGCAAAACACAAACAGCTGAATTTAGCGTTTTCTGGTTCCTATGAGGAAATCGAAACAAGATTTTTAATGTGGACAAAACTCTAGTTCAGCTCTCAGGTCTAAGAGAAATTTCCAAATCTCAATAATCAGATAATCTAACTGAGATAATTGGATAAACAGCCTGTCCAGATGGTGGACTTCTTTTGGATTCTCTTGAAATCCTGACAAACACCTGTGATCAGTAGAGCTCGCTTTGGCTAAACCTAAAAGCGATTCGACGTCAGCTGCAAAAAGACAATCAGGCGAGTTCAGGTTGGAGTGCGTTTCGTTGCTCGTGGCGAACTGACAGCTCCTCGGAGAGCGCTACAGGTAAACCCCGCTGCCCCCCAAAACTTCACCCCGACGCACCGGCTTAAATCCGCCACGTTAATCTCTCCCCGCCTCTCGTCGTCGCCTCAGACACACTGGCTTTCACTCCCCCCGCTTGCAGAGGCCTTCGCCTGATTTTCTGGTCGTGTGCACCTATTGCAGAGGGGGCGAAGCGGACACAAAGTGACACAGCAGAAGCAGAATGGGGGGAGGAGGCGAGGCTGCGGCCTGAAAGGAGGCGATGGGAGGCGTCTGATTGTCCTCTGCTGAAAGGGACAGTTAAAGGAAGAAGCTTGTTGCTGGAACTTGAGGTGGGGGTGAGCGAGAAGCTGGTTATGAGTTGCTATGTATATTTTTCTGTAGGTCTGATGACCAAGGAGGAGAAGGACTGTTGACCAAAGAGAGGATCAGATTGAAAACAGGGAGTAAAAGGGTTAAACGAGTCGTATGAAACATTTGGAAAGGCATAAAAAAAGATCATTGGAGGGTTTTACAGGGACTCCACCTCAGGGTCCAGCTGCTGCGTCCTGAACCCGACAAAACTTTGTCAGAGTTTGGAAGTGAAGCGACAGAATCAAAGTGAAGCTGAGGCTTTCCAGAGATCGTTTCCTCGCACACCTCGGCGAGGAAACGTGCAATCTGAGATGCCGAATCCTGCCTCCGTTTGCTCAAACGGAAACAAATAAAAGAACATGAAGGTACGCTTCCACATCACTGAAATGTTAATTTAACTTGTTTTTGCCTAATTAACGGCAGTGTCTCCCAAGAACAAAACAGCCCCACCGATATTAATTAGGACGTCAATATTCATGTTGGCAGAGACGGTTGTGAGGTCTGCAATTACCGAGATTCTCATCATTTGATCGTCTCTTTAATTAAAGGCTTGCTGTAATTCCCGAGGTTTGTTTACTTCTCGCAAAGCGAGAAGTCTTACTGATATTCGCTTTCACACAGAATTCGAACCAAACGTATACTTTTAAAAGTCGCCCGCCCGGCATTTATTTGTTTGCGCTTTTTTTTTGTGTGAAAACGCCGAGTCGTCATCTGAACGAGACAAACCTCTGGCTTTGGCGACGAGTCGCGTTGCTGTCTTCCATCTGGCGCTCCAACACGGCGGGCTTTGTGAAGACTCCTTTGCAAAGCTTCAAACTGTGGATTGATGGTACCTTTGATGAGGAACATGAAAAAAACTGTACACTTAGCTGAACGGCTACGCAGCTGCCCTTCGATCGTCTGGATGAGTTTTGGAGGGAAAACGCGACGACCGTCCAGGTCCAGATGAAGTATTACGGCTTTCTGGTCTTTTCAGCTGTAAAGTAAAAGTCATTCATGTGCTTTAAATACACTTTCAAGTTGTTTCGTTGCTTTATCACAAACACGCACACATAATCGGAGATTTTTCTCGTCTGCAGTTTGAAACGACCACACCGGGAATTATCTCCCGGCCTCTGCAACGTAGCAAAAATGATGTTCAAAAATGTCATTTTCAGTTTTCTTATTGACACGATGATTTAATTTAAATTTTTTTTCTTATTTATTTTTTTTGCAACTTCATTATTTCATGAAAACGACTGATCAGATCATTGGAACAATCGCAGTTGGACTCCGGTTGGACTAAATCAACAGATGTGTTGGTGTGATTTACCTGTTTAACCTCAGCAGCAGCTGTTGAGCATAATAACTAAAATGCTGGGATTTAAAAGTACAGTTTTGAACAGGGCATGAATGTCGCTTTATTTTAGGATGAAAATAAAACATTACACGACACCCTTTTTTTTTTTTAAATAAACACTCAGGCTGAAATCAATAGAAATCCAAAAATAATTTCATTCACAAAAGAGGCAACATATCCATCCGGGAAATGTCTTTTCAGTCAACCACACATTTTACAAACAGAACGTGTGTTTGGGCTCGTTTTCCTGTTTTCAAATATGTTCAAATTTTAGTCAGCTGAGGCAAATCTCGCCGCGAAAAAAGACGAAAGATTTGTCAGGATGTGCAGAAAGAGACCCAGAAGCAGCTGAGAGTGAAGAGAGTTCACGATCAGCACGAACCGACAGCCATGAAACCAGACGCTTCGCCGTAAAAGAGGATTATTTCGAGAAATGTTTTCTGGACAGAAATGATAAAAGTGCATCCATGTGAAGGAGTCAGTGTAACACCCTCACACCAAAGGACATTGTACCGACTGTAATCTAAATCGTTCATAATTTTGCCTTCTGCGTTCAGTCACAACTCGACTGGCTTCAAAGGTCAAAGTTCATGGCAGGGCTACAGGGCTGACCTCAAGGGTTGTCAGATGAGTGGCAAAGAGGAAATGCGCACTAAAATATAACTCTGGAGTAAAGTCATTTTATAAATCGACAGCTTTCAAAGAAACACGTAAAAAATAAACATTGCAGATAAATTCACTAGTAGGAAAACTAGTGAAATAATATTGCTTTTTCATCAATATTAAAGAATTATTGACTTAAAACAAGTTACTACATGTTGCTGAAAGGTTATCTATCAGTTAGTTTTTGTCTTATTTCAAATTTAGTAAGATACTAGAAACCAGACCAAAAATACTTGTGAATCTAGTGAGTCCTGTCAACTTATGTTAATAATCATTTCCTAACATTACACCATTTATAAACGTCTTATTTCAGATTAAAATTCAAATCTGAATTTATTCATGTAGAATATCTGACTGTCATTCAGACGAGGAACTCTGATGTTTCTCTCCGCTGCCACAAACGCAAACAATCTGGACGTCTGCATGTCTTGTCAGAGATACACATTTCCGGAGTTTTGACGCTTTTGCTTGTTGAGTGAGTCGGCCATGTAAGAATCACTGGTTTTTGCCAAAATCGTCATGTTTTGAGCGTGCAAAGGGGTTCTTATTTCCTTTTCCCTCAGCAACACTTTAGCAGACCAGAGGTTTCTGAGGCGGAGCGGTCTTCTCATTCAATGTCTGTGGAAATGCAAACATTCATGACACTTCCGTGATTCCTATCAACGTGTAAAAGCCAGGTTGTGTAAATACCTTCAAAGTCTTTTGTAAAGAAGGACAGCTCTGTCTTTCAAGCTTTTCACATAAAGTAATGTTTGAATCATTTTTTTTTTATTCCATTCTTTGTGTTTATTACTTCCAATGCGGGCCAATAAAATTAACAGCGTTAGCAGAAAAAAAAATAAACATCAACAACAACTTTTGTCTGATAAAGTGGCGGAGCTGCTTCTCAGAGAACGCGTTTTGATTTCTTTTTTTCTTTAAGAAGGAAGACAACAGGCAGGACCAGAAGGGAACCAGAAAGAGGGGTGGAGCGATGAAGACGTACAAACAGAGGAATAAAAGGAAAGTGAGGAGCTTACGCAGTGAAAAGAGCACATCATGGGCAACCCGCTGCGATGGCAGGCTGGGAGAACGCTGAATAACTGCCTTCATTTAGGCCAGTGTCCTGGTGGTGTGCAGCTAAAGGCCTCGCACACACACACACACACACACACTGAAAAACAGCACTTTAAACACAAAGCGTCCTCCACAACCACACACACACACACACACACACACACACACACACACACACACACACACACACACACACACACACACACACACACACACACACACACACCCACACACACAGCTCATTCAAACATTTCTCCACATTGGCCGGATTAGGAACACTTTCTCTTGGATGTGTGAGGCTGCTCCACGCACAAAGAAACACTTGGGGACAGGATTAGTAGGCTTAGAGCGGATTCACATATGTCCAGTTCAAGCAATTGGTATTCAAAGCTTTACACTTTCAAATGCCACCAGGAGAGAGCAAAGACGACCAGCACTTTCCTTTGCATTGGCAGCACCTTTATGAGGAGACGCTCCTTTTGCCGGGCCGACAATGAGGCCGTGAATGCACGTTTTTACTGTTCTACCCGGGGGATCCGGTCGGGGAAGGGCAGAGGCAGATGTTATGATCCAGTTCTGGAGGGCAGTTTGGGTGGGAGGGTGCAGACGGACAGGACGGACAGATGACAGATGGAGGGATGTTGACGTGGCGATCAGAGGACGGGCGCTCCGGCTACTTCCACGTGTTTTTTTGTTTGGTGGCCCGTTTCTCCACTCCACCTCCACAAAACAGGTCTGGAGTGGACCCTTCAGAGCAGACAGAGGCTCTCAGCGCCTCCACTGAGCATGCCCAGTCCGTCCAGGGGAGCTGTGGCACTTTAGACGGGCGACTGCTTTTTGGTTTTTTTTCATACTCTCTCTCAATCTGTTGGTGTTTTATATTTATGGATTTGCTTTTTGTTTTTGTTTGTTTGTTTGTTTGGTTTTTGTAACCAGAAATTCTGCTTTTAATTTCCAACAAATTGAGTTATTCTGTGTTTGTGACTGACAAAAAGGTAAACAGAAAACCTTCCATATGATTTCAGAGCTGATGACAGTAAGAAGGTCAACACAGTCCAGCCAAACAAAGTATCATTTGTCTGAGCTGCAGAAGATCCTGGGTTTGATCCAGGTTAAGTTTTGTCTTGGCTATTTGCTGATTTCAGAAAACTATGGTTACGCCACTATGGGATGCTGTAACTATGAGGCGCATTTCAGTTCGTCTAAGTGTGTTGAGGTGAAACTTTCCCATGAATGGTACGATTTTGTATACATCTTGTTGCACCAATTTCACCTGGATTACGTTGAATTTAAAAAAAAAAAGTTTTTATTTGAACCAAGTTTAAAAACTTCCTCTGATTTGTTACAGCTAATTTTTTTTTTTTTTGTATTCGTTTTGCTCAAGCCATAGTAATGATTTCAGAATTATTCAGATCAGAATTATGGCTTGAGCAAAACCAATAAAAATTGCGGTCAAAAGTTGGAGTCATTTTTTAAAGTTGGTTCAAAGAAACAAATTTTCAGTGTCGTTAAATAGAGTAAACTAAGAAGATACTTTCATCTTTGTTACAGCCTGTGACTGTTTGCACAGCATGGGGATAATTTAATACTTTATTTACTTCTAAAGAGGACGGCTTGGAGCAAATTATGTTTGCATCAAACTTTTAATGTGAATCCGGTTTTCATTTGAGGGAGAAGAGCTTACCTGTTTGAAATGTGGAAATATTCTGTCTTTCTGGTTAAAGAGACACATTATTTACTTCTAGAGAATATGATCTATTTGTATTGATGTTTAACATGGAAAACTGAAGCCGACTTCTGATTGGTTGCTCTGTGCCTCCAGAAAAATGCTCAGCCTTCGTGGATGAATTTGGAGATTCAGACAGAACCACAGAATCCAGTATGAAACTTTTCAGCTCTGTTATGGTCAGTTCTGGTGAAACACAGCTAAAGGATCCAGTCTGGTTCACAAACATCATTTCCTCCAGTCTCCTTTTAGCCTAGAGGTAATTATAGGAACTTAAAATGAGACAATAAAGTCTTTTCTTCACGTTTCAGAAGGACTCATAAAGTTTGGATGCATTTGAGGTGCAGATCAGTTTCCTAATGAAGCATTGTTTTAATTTTCACACAGACAATGATGGAGCATGATCCCCCCTTCCCCCCTCCTCTAAATTATTAGATTATTGTAATTGTGTCTTTATTCAGGCAGTTGGAGCTCATCCAAAGAGAGACCTGACCAAAACAGGGAAACATCTCAGTTCATTTCCCTGCATCGGCTCCATGTTTGTAAAAGAATAGCATGTTTTAAATCTCGTTTATGTTTTCTTTTTTAAAAAAAAACTAGAATTGGTGTTGCACGTACAAACACCTTGGAGATGCTTCTTTGGTTTGAAACAAGTAGATCCTTCAGGTCATCTCGAATGTTTTCAGAGTTTTCATCAGAACTGAACAGTGTTTCATGTTCTCAGCTCTGGCAGCTCGATAAAGTCTATCATTTAGAACAAGTTTGTATGTGAGGGCCAAAAATATAAATTGAACCTATATTCAGTTAAAATGTTATTTTAATTGACTTAACTTTCTCCTAATTGTGTGACACATTTTGCATGTATTTTCATCTTGTAGCTGTTTCCCACTTGTCCTGCAAATCTATGAATATATTATTATTATTATTATTATTATTATTATTATTATTATTATTATTATTATTATTATTATTATTATTATTATTATTATTATAGGGACTGCGCAGTCTGTGTTCACTACAGCCGAACTGGATGGAACAACTTACCTTCCCAGTCCTGCGCATTTTCTGCTCAGTCGCGGTCCAAGTTGTGTAACTTCATACAACTCACCATTTTCTGTTGCTAGGCTTCATTAAGTTTTTCTTTTTTTTCACCAAGTGAGTTTAGTGTTTTTTTTGTTTTCTAGACAAACTTAGTTTGAATAGTTATGGGCTACTTGAGGTCTTGCGCAACTCGGCTGTGCGTAAAATGTTTGTTGTAGTTTCGGCAAAACCTCAGAAATGAAACTGCTCAACTTTGTGCGCTGATGTTGTGGCTGTGAGGTCACTAAATGCGCTGCTTTAAAAACCCGACCGGCCTGTTCCTGTGCTTGCCACAGCAGCGGAGCGCTTTGGGCCCCTAACAGCGTCCTAACAATGCCAGCGGATCGCCGCGCAGCGCGGTCAGTGGGACAGTCAAAGCACGCCGCCCCTTTCGCGCCGGCACGTCACTCTCTTATTAACCAGGCGTTGTGAATGGGAAAGCCGCTTTTGTCTGTCCCCGCGTATAAATACGCGCCATGAGTGTCCTCCTCGGGCGCACACGGGGAGAGAGAAAGTCGGCAGCCACAGAAGCAAAGCGGCTACTGCAGAGCGGGACGGGACGCACGCAGGCGACATCAGGCGATCAGAGCGAGTAGAAAGGCTCAGGAAAACAGAGGGAGAGACCGACTGACGGAGTGACACGAGAGAGGGGAGGGAGAGGAGAGGAGAGAGGGAGGAAGCCGGCAGCGACCTCCTACCCGACAACCTCGGAAGCAAACCCATAAAATGAATTCAGACTCCAGTCCGAGCAGCAGAGCTTCTTCCCCGGACATGGACGGCATGTTTCTTCGAGACCACCATCCGCACCACCACCACCACCACCACCACCTGCACCAGCACGTCGGCTCGTCCGTCACCTCCTCCACGCAGAGCGGCGAGCAGCAGCGCCAAAAGATACCAGGGGGCGAGCACCTGCGCGCAGTGGACGCGAAGTCCGCGTCGGGAAGCAGCAGCAGCAGCAGCAGTAGCAGCAGCAGCAGCAACAAGTACAAATTGAAGAAGCAAGTCACCGAGGAGGAAATGTACCAACTCAGACTCAAGATCAACGGCCGGGAGAGGAAGCGCATGCACGACCTCAACCTGGCCATGGACGGGCTGCGCGAGGTGATGCCGTACGCGCACGGGCCGTCGGTGCGGAAGCTCTCCAAGATCGCCACGCTGCTGCTGGCCAGGAACTACATCCTGATGCTCACCAGCTCCTTGGACGAGATGAAGCGGTTGGTGGGGGAGATTTACGGCGGGCAGCACTCGGCCTTCCACTGCGGGACCGTGGCGCACGCGGCCGGCGCGAGCGGACACTCTGCGGTCCCGGCCGCGGCAGCAGCGGCGGCCGCCGCCGCCGCCGCCGCGCACCAGGTGCACCCTCTCCTCGGCGGAGCCCTGACCTCCTCCACGTCCTCCACGCTGTCCAGCGCGCTTCCCGGACTCACGTCCATCAGGGCGCCCCACGCGCTGATGAAGGGCTCCCCGGCGGCGCCCCCGGCCCTGCAGCTGGGCTCCGGCTTCCAGCACTGGGCCGGCCTGCCCTGCCCCTGCACCATCTGCCAGGTGCCTCCTCCTCCGCACATCCCCATCACCTCCACGGGCTTGACGAGACTCACGGGGGAGGGGAAGGACGGCCTGAAATGATGTCCGACACCCAGCAGAGACTGAGAGACGATCTGACGTCTTGTACATAAAGAAAATCAGGGCATGGGATGCATGTTGTCGTTTAGTCTGTTTTCTTGGTAAACGTATATAAGAGAAAAAGACATTTAACCTCCTTGTAACAAGGACATACAAAGACTGACTCTTGATTTTTCAGCCCTCGCAGGTGAAGAAGCGCAACAGGACGCCGCGTTCCCTCCGGGGTTTGGCTGAACTTAGTTTTGACGGCGCGTCGTGACAAGTGGCGGAGGCTGCTTGAACGTTCTACTTGAACGTTCTGCTTTTGGTTTCGTATCAGGCGTCATTTTGTGAAAAATGAAGAAAGCTTTCCGTGCCTTGTACCAAGGAGTTTATACACTTTGACGAGAGTGAAGAGATTTATGGGGTTTGGCTGAAATGAGTTGGAGTGAAACTGTTTTAGATCCATTTCTTGTCTGGTTGTACAACAGTTCTGTTTTCCCCTCTTTCTTTCTCTCTCTCTCTCTCTATATATATATACATATATAAAAAGGTTGTTGTTTCTTTTTCTTGCATGTTTGTGTAATGATCTCGGCATCACTGTTTTTTGCGGAATAGACTTTGCCCAGAGACCCTGTGTGTTTATTTTTGTACATTGTTGATGATTAATTCAAACAAATATTTATTATCACCCAGCGTTCCTGGAAGAAGTTTCAATAAAATTGCAATTATGGATCATAAACGCTGCCTTTTTTTTTTCTTTCATAGTTTAAACATTATTATTATTACTATTATTATTATTATTATTATTATTATTATTATTATTATTATTATTATTATTATTATTATTATTATTATTATTATTATTATTATTGAATGTGCTACGTGTATCCACAATATTGTACATCTACGGTTTTACTCTAAGAAATAAAGAAGAAGGGATTTAGCCACACAAAAACAAAAAAACATTTCAAATATGTTTATGAAAAATATTTTACAGGTTCTTTTCTCAGTCATTTCTCAGACGGATATATATATATATATATATATATATATATATATATATATATATATATATATATATATATATATATATATATATATACTTTTAGTTTTAAAGAGGAATTAAATGAGTTTATTTCTTTCCATCTAAACTTTAATAATAATAATAACAATAATTTGTCCGAAGTACAAAGTTTTTTTCTCAATATCTTGCTTTTCAATAACCTCCATAAAAAGCATTTTATTCTCAGAACAATTCGTTGTTTCTTTTTCCTCATTTTTAAAACTGTCTTTTCTTTCTTTTTTCCTTAGAGGCCTCACGTCCCACAATAATCTTGAATGAACATCGCTCATTTCAGTGCGCTCAGAAAGGAGAGAGAGACGGACAGCAACAGTAGCAGCAGCAGCGCAGCAGCACCGGCAGCAGCAGCAGCATCGGCAGCTGCAGCAGCAGTAGCGGCAGCAGCGGCAGCAGAAGTAGCAGCAGCTGCAACAGCTGCAGCAGTAGTAGCAGTTGCAGCTGCAGCAGCATTAGCAGCTCCATCAGACGGGACGCGCGGCGTCTGGGGAAGCGCAGAGCGGTTTGTCCTCCGGCTCCCATGGGTTTTCCCTCCCGTCTCATCTCCGCAGCCGACAGAATGTGTGTTTGTGCAGATTACAAGTTAATTGTTCACGGGGGACCGAGAGGAGCAAAATCACATCAGAGAAAGGCGTCGGGATTACAGGCTGCTAAATGTAGAAGATTATACATTCACCCCCTCCCCCCCCACCCCCTCCACCTCCACCTCCACCTCCACCTCTCCTCCTCCTCCTCCGCCTGGCCGCATGCAAATGCGTGTGTGGATTAAGTGGAGGGGGTTTGAGGAGGAGGGGTGGAGTGAAAAATAATAAAGAAAGACTGAATAAAGTGAGTTGAGAAGGCCTTTTGTAATTTATTCGACCGGGGAGAAAACACAAGTTGAGAAAGAGTTGGTTTGCTGCGCCTCGTTTTGTCTCCAGGAATGAGCGCGGCCCGGCCCGGCCCGTCCCGTCCCGGCCCGGCCCGGCCGCTCCGCGGGCCGCCAGATGGGACGTAAATAGCTGGGAAGCCGCAGTGGCCTTTTAACCGCGCAAACACTGAGGAGGATGTTGTCAAGGGAAGCTGGTGGTTTGCGAGTTAATAGTCATGAGTCGGGGTAATTACTTAAGGTTTATTATGCTCGGGGTTTCAAAGGAAATGGACTCTTCAATGGGCCGAGAAATACTTCTTAATTCTGGCTAATTAGGAGCCCGAGGAAAAGCGGACACAGCCGCTGCTGCCGCGGCGGCGATCAGCGGCCCCTTTGTGCGTAAACAGAAATCACGCAATCATGCACGTGGAAATTGCGGGCAAAATACACATGCAAATCGGGCATTGAAAAGGAAAAGGAGCAAGTGGCAGATTACAGATTACCCTGGGTTTCTTTCTCTCTCTCTCTCTCTCCTTAAGAGTTTGCAACAAGCATTCTCATTAAACTTTTGTTTTCAAAATCTTAACGGTGTTTAGATCCACCTCTAGTGAAGCAGGCGGACAAATCAGATATTATGGGAAATTTAATTTGAGGACAAATTAAATAAATGTGCCAAAAAAAAAAAAAAAAAGGGAGAAAATCCAATTTATTTTTTGTGAATTTAAATATTTATCATTTGTTGTTGTTTTGTTTTTGTTTAAAAAAAAAAAAAAACTTTGGTGGGACTTTTGATGCGTCTCTTTCTATTTCATACCTACTTCAAAAAAATAAATACAATACCAAACCGGTCATCACGTTAAAAACGATAAAATATGAGAAATTTAAAAAAAAAAGGCGTTTAGAAAAAGAAAAAAGAAAAAAAAAATCAAGATCCCTCAGTTCTTACGATTGCAAACAGGAGAACATGTGAAGCCACAAACACATGACCAAAGCGTGCTGGGTGAAGCTGAGTGACCCGGAAGCCTCTGAGTGTCTTTTGTCGCTGGTTACTGGAGGGACCTGCGAGCATCAGCTCCTCTTTTCACCAGGCTTGACAAACGACTGATCCTGCAAAGAGCGCACACCTGTTACTGCGAGCCGCTCCGGGTTCAGCACTTACAGCAGCGCTTCTGCTTTGCTTTGTTCGCGCTCTCCTCGGGCGCACGCGCAAACACACACACGCGCGCGCTCGCTCGCTCGCTCGCGCACACACTTGGACAAGGATGCGGACAAGGCGACAAAATGGTGTCCGACTCTGAAAAGTTTGTTATAATTAAGCTGTAACAGCTCATTTGCAGAGACGCATTTTATTTTATTTTTATTTTTATCGTATTTTATTAGGGAAGGCTCTCTCTCTCTCTCCTGTGACGTCTTTCACCGCCGCAGTGCTCATGGCTGCGGGGTCGACGCGGTTTCGGGGTGAAGTGGTCCTCCGCTGGTTTGTTTGCTCACCCGGGCAGCGAACCGGAGCGGGGCCGGGGCCCTGAGGGCAGCAATTGCAAATAAATTTGGTGTTGAATAAGAGGCGAGCCGCCGCATCAGCGGAGCGGCTGTAGAACAAAAGCAGTTGAGGGGATAAGTTATTGGAGGGGCTGACAGGCTGAACGAGGCTGATTATAACCGCCTGGTCCTGCTCTCTCTCTCTCTCTCTCTCTCTCTCTCTCTCTCTCTCTCTCTCTCTCTCTCTCTCTCTCTCTCTCTCTCTCTCTCTCTCTGTGTGTGTTAAAGTGAAGCAGGTGCAAAGGCCATTCCCTCCGCGATTCTACCTCGGTGTGTCCGCCCCCCTTCTCAAACCCTGCCCTCCGGGGGCGCCTTGGGGTCCTTCCCCTCGTGTCCTCAGATGATTCCATCGACTAATGTTTCAGCCATACTGCCAAAAACAGGAAGCATATTTCCATCATAAGAAGCGCTCTGCCGTCGCCATCAGCGGCTGCACTCATTTGCATGTTAATTGCGTGGATGGAGAAAGGGGTGTCGACGCCTTCTTTTGTCCACGCGGGGTCGCGGGAAGTGAGAGGACGGGGCCTGCAGGAGGACGTCCGTGTGTGTGTGTGTGTGTGTGTGTGTGTGTGTGTGTGTGTGTGTGTGTGTGTGTGTGTGTGTGTGTGTGTGTGTGTGTGTGTGTTGCTGTGTCAGGTTGCCTGTGTCATCTGTTAGCACAGGGCATTCAAACAAAATAATAATAATAATAATAATAATAATAATAATAATAATAATAATAATAATAATAATAATAATAAAATGTTCAAGCTGATTTATTAAAATCATTGAGAACAAACTGCACACTTCCATCCAACTCGAGCACTTTCAATGCACTCACTTTTCTGCTTTTGTTTTGTTGTTGTTGCTCCAGTTGAGTTAAAGTGTCTCTTATTTCTCAAAGTGTGTATCTGAAGCTAAACTCTGAGCAGTGAGTCTTGCTGAACTTCTTCGATTTATAAAATATCAGTCGAGTCAAATGTATTTTTCGATATTGTGTGTTTTTTTTGTTTTATAAAATGTCACTTATATTTCTACATTTTCCCAGTGTGTAATGAGTTTCAGCTGTTATGATCAAGATAATTACTGATTTACATAAATGAGAGCTCTGTAGTAAAGATAGAAGTTCAGAGTCTCTGCACGTGTTTTAATCACGAAATAAATCACACAAAATAACTTCATTGTTGTAAATAAGTGAGGGTCGGAAAACTTACCGGTGAAAATGGAAACTTTGGATTTTCAGCTCTTTGGATTACAACTATGCTGAAATTTACACGACTGGTTCAAATTGGGGACGTACCTGAAGGTGTTCCACAGGGTGCATTGTTGGGTTCAATCCTTTTTTAAATTGGAAAAAAACGTTTTGTTTTTTTTTTTACAGAATATAAATCTGTCATTCACATTACATCAGTACTATTGAGTCTATTGTCGCCAAAACTCAATTTGATGCTGATTTTATAGTCTGCATCCTGAGGTTGTGATGAATGTGCGAGTTAAAACCCAACCCAGTTAAGAGGTAATGTGTGTTCCCACCTCCCACCCGCTGGCACGGCAGTTTGTTGCCATGGTGATTGAATGCAGGCAGGTGGGTAGACATTGCTGAGAAACATGGAGCATGAGACATGCTCATGACGCTTCCTGAGGTCTTTTAGTCAACTTCCTGTTCTGGCGAAGTGAGTTTTTTGACGCTGCACATTAAGTAGCAATAGACCTGGAAAAAATTCAGCTCAGTTATCCAAAATGGTGCAAAATGATCTGAAGCATTTAAGTATGAGCAAAAAGGCAAAAATAGAAACAACTCTGCTTTCGTGAGCGGAAGATTACTTTCTTTCCACACCGTGAAAGTACGATAAATGATTCGTTAGTTGTGAGCACTCCAACTCTTGAGAATACGAATGACAAGAGCTTTCAGCTCATTTTTGTAAATTTTGCACCAACCCTTCAAATTCTCCTGTGACGTTTTTCTATTAAACGCAGAAAAGCATGTTGAGAATCAGACCCTGATCCAAAACTCAGCCAATGATTTTAAAATAATGCCTGGTTGATCGGTCTTAACAATTTTCTTTTTCCTCTCTCTTTTTTCAATCACTGTTTGGTGAACAACTTTTCTTTTTAAATAAAATAAGTGACATTTTTTTTGTTGTTTTTTTTTTGCATGCACACACTTCCACTTGTTCACACACAGGCCTGTTAAAGAATCAGATTTGTGTATTGAATACAGAGTCACTCAAACAGAAAGCCCCTGCATGTGTGCGTATGCGTGTGCTGTGTGTGTGTGTGTGTGTGTGTGTGTGTGTGTGTGTGTGTGTGTGTGGGGGTGTGTGTGTGTGTGTGTGTGTGTGTGTGTGTGTGTGTGTGCGTGCGTGTGTGTGTGCTAGCATTAATATCCTCCTACAGTGACTGACAGATGGCGTTCAGTGTTTGGCCGTAAATGTGCTCTCTGAGTGTTTGTCTGTGTGCCAGTCGCCTGTAGTTTGGAGACTCCCTGTGAGAGTCTAACTGTCCTGACACTGCTCAAAACCAACTGTCCTTGATTGTCGACCGTGTACGGGCCGCAGCGCGAGTGTGTGCGTGTGTGTGCGAACGCGAGGGTGTTTATAATGCGGTGTGTACCAGCAGCCTCCTGGAAAGAGGAGCAGAGCAGGCCGAGGGAGCAGCTGTTAATGGGAGAGATGTATCCATCTAAATCTCTGGCCGCCACATGCTTTGAATCTGCCCAGAGGAACGAGTCTTGCAGCATGATGACAAGAGGAAAGCTGAGCAGAAGGAGTAGTTTTTTTGTTTTTTGTTTTTTTTTTCTGAAATATTGAAGATGGAGAGAGGAGTGTGAGTGTGTGTCTGTGTGTGTGTGCGTGCGTGTGTGTGTGTGTGCCAGCTTAAGGCCTGGCACAGTGCTGGGTGACAGTCCCCTCACAGCGGGGGGGCAGCCGGGCGACAAAGTGAAACATGATCGCGAGGAGAGCGAGCCACGACTGAAGCCAAGAACAGACAACACAAATAGAGAGATCAGACCACGTCTTTGTGGGCTCCGGTCCGAAATGGAATTAAAAAATGTGTTTGAAAACGTCTCTCTTATTGGAGGAAAGGGACAAAAACTTTTAAAATGAAAGGATTTGGACTGTCGACCAAGTTTGCTTCTTTCTTTTTGACAATTTGAAACCGACTCAACTTCTCTCTGTAATGTGGAGAAGAAGTTTTGCTTGTTTTTTTTTTTTTTTTCAGCTTTAAACTATTTTGAACAGAAACTGTGTTCAGAAAGCATTTCTCCTCCCAACGAAGTAAGACAAGCATCATTCAGCATCAGTTCCATGGAAAATAAACTTATCAGTATCATTTCCTCTTTTCTCTGCCATCTTGAATGACCACTGCTGCCCTCCGACTCCAGGAGGAGCCCTGTCGGAGTTCAAATGTTCTTGAGCACAATGTGAATCATTTTTACCTTGATGACGCAAAACCAGTCAAATCTCAACTTTGAAAAAAAATTAAACGAGTTGGGTCCGTATCGAACCAATGAAAAAGACCCCTAAATACACAACAGAAAACAAATACCGTAGGTAAACTATTACACATAGATGCTTATTGAAGGAGAAAATGTCAAATCAGAACTGAAATGATATAGTTTTTTTCACAGCCATAGTTTTAAGGGGAGGGTCAGACACACATCAACATGTTGCATGTGGATCATTAAGTTTAGATCTGGTCTGAACTGAAAGCATCTTCTCCCACTTGTGTGGTAAATAAATGTTAAAAACATGGATTTTCTTTCTCTAACCATCCAGCACACTCTAAATACATCAGTATTTGTAGTTGTGATGCAACGAAAAGTGAAAAACAAGAACCCATAAGTGTCTTTTTCAAGGTGGTTCTAGTTAGAAATAACTGCAGGAAAACGCTGTCGTACAAAGTGAAAAGCGACGCTTTGTCGCCGTCTCACAGCTGATGATCAGTTATTAGGACGTGAACAGTTGTTATGTACTCTGAAGTGAGGCTGAGCAGGAACAGACCTTTGTTTCAGCTCTGCGTTTATCTTTCAACTGAACTCAAAGAAGACGAGCGCCGACCTCCCCCCCCGAGGGAATTGATCTAACATCTCTGCTGGCAGCTTCATAAAGACAGACATAAAACCTCCAACTGGAGGTACGTGGCTTGGCATCGGCCCACGTTTGCCCCCTCTCCCCCCTTCCTGTCATCCGTCAGCTGGCAGAAGAAGAAACACACTTTACACCTCTCCTCTGTCTCTCTCTGAGACCAGGTGTTGTGAACGTTTCAAGAAGAGGGCTCTACCTCTGAGGCTGTTAAGGCTTTTCATGACGCTGCCTCTGTGATCCGAAGGCTCCGCTCCTCCAGCCGCTCGCCCTGCTACCGAGCCCTCCCCATTAACCGGGGGCTGATGTTACGGCAGACGTTGTTCTCCTGCCTTTGGCCCCGATTCAGCTGGCGCAGTTGGACCCCGGTGCCGACTCCCGTCACAGTTGGTGGTTTTGATCAATATCAACATTATCAACACCCCAGACAGCTTGTTGGAGAACAAACAAACAAGCAAATGATGCATCAGCACCTCATGATGATCTGGATCAGGAAGGAATCGGTCAGCAACGCAAAGACGGCTGGGCAGAACTTTACAGATGTTCATCATCAGCATGAGTAAACTTTGCTGGTTTATTTTAATTGCTCCTTTGTCACAGTGGAATGATAACATAGTATAACCCTGTTCTAGTTTGTTGCTTATCGTGCAAATAACAAGCTTTACATCTTGTCACAATGTCATTTTTCTCACCAAAAACATAGCTGATTCTTCCATGCATGTTTGAGAAATCCTTTAAACTCCCATGGCAACCAGTCTCCAGCCACAAAGAGCAAAACCTCCCCTGCAGCTGCTCCTCTGCGCTCCTTCAGACTAGTGGCATCAATTAGCAAACACCCGGTGGAACTGAGCTGATTCTACAAAGTGAAATGCAGTTGGATTAATCTAGAGGCTTTGTTGTGATGACCTGCTGAAGGCGGATTGCTGAAAAAAGCAGGAGCTTCTTAAAGAGACATCACCCAATTTCAAAATCTCAGATTACAAAGTCAAATTTCTTTCAGACAATGTTTGATATATATGTTGTTGCAATACAATTGAAGGGTAACATAAATATTTTATTGGGCTATAAAATGAAACAATTTTTTTTTTCTTAACTCGGAAGCCCTGAGGTCTGGATGCATCACCGTGTGGGGAAGTGTGAAAACACACAAGGAAGGAGTGGCTCTAATAACAGACACGCGTTATCGTCGGCGTGAAACTATAAGTGACAGCACCGTTGGGCAGCCTTTGAGACACACACGCACGCAACCACACACACACAATCAGTGGACGTATGGGCCAGAGTCATCATATGGACAAATCACAACTGTTCTGGCTCAGTAATGTCTGGCAGATGTTAACGCTTTGGACTTAATGACTCCCCCGAGAGCTCACCCAATCAGACAGGACACAGTCATACGCCGGGGGAAGTGTGTCCACTGTGTGTGTGTGTGTGTGTGTGTGTGTGTGTGTGTGTGTGTGTGGGGGTGTGTGTGTGTGTGTGTGTGTGTGCACGTGCAGCAGAGAGCGTGTCTGTAGTGAAAACAAGGATCTGAAAATTGACACACATCATTAAAGGCTGTTCATCTGTAATATTTGCGGCTTGCGCGTCTCGGCTCAATCAAGTTCAAGTAAGTAGTTTAAATTATTTTTGCGTGTCACTCCGTTCTGCTCCTCGAATTAATATATGCCAACACGTTTCATCACAGTGTGTGGCTGTGATCTACTGAACAGTGGTAACAGTGGAGTTCTGTTTTACTCATTTATCCTTCTAGTTTTCTACAATTATTTATTTGATATGTTTTACGACAGGGCAGCATTTTGTAATGTGGTATTATTTTGTACCTGATGATAATTAGGTTAAATGAATGCAATAAAAAGTTTGATGAGTTGTTCATCCATTTGATTAAACAAGTTTTTCCTAATTCCTTATTTTAGCTCCATCATAAGGTTCAGAAACATAAACCGGACAACTGCAAGTCAAACAAGAAAAAAATAACATGTTAAATCTCTTGCTCAATTTGCCGTCGGCCATATTGGAGACACATCAAGCATGTGGAAGAAAGTGCTCCACTCAGATGAGGACAAAATGAAACTTTTGGACCTACATGAATACACTTGGTGGAAAACTAACACTGGACCATCCACTAAGAGGAACGGGCAAAAAAATCTCCGTCCAATGTCCAAACCAGGTAAAGATGTCCTGAGAAGATTTGGTCAATTGTACAAAAAAAAAAATGAACAAGATCGAAACAATTAGCAAGTTGTGCCTTCAGTATTTTCCCACCATTTCCTTTTCAAATACATAAATACAAACAATATCCAGTTTCCTTCCTGAGACTAAAAAACATTTTATCTTGGGAACAAATATGTGCACAAAAGAACCACTGACCACTGTTCATCGCAGAAAAACATATAATTTAACACAGATCTACAGCGGATCTTTTATTTTTGAAAAAAACATTTTGAAATATATGCGTTCTTCAGAATCCTTGCGCTGGTTTGTCGCGCAAAATGCCAGTGAAACTTACTTGAGTCTTTGGTTGCAACAGGAACAAATGGAAAACCCAGTTCATGAACACGCCGCTCCCAGAGCACAGTCACTTTCTGACACCTCACCAGAGCTGTCACTCATCCCCCAGCGCACCCCGCATCATCCCTGTTGTCTGTCAAACAGGAAGAGCACCCCCCTGTCCCCAGCGCCTCCATCTGTTATCATCTCCCTTTCTCAATGAGTCCTGGGGGCCGGCAGGGGCCGACCGCAGGCCGGTCATCCCGTTAGAGGCCTATTAACGGCCCCCTGCTCTCTGCTGGGGCCGACCAGAGAGAAATCCATATCAATGCCAGCCTATTTTGCCTCAAACTGCTGGACACGGCCGAGCCGCCAGCCCGGCAGAGGCAGCACTACATGGGGGTTCCAGCGGGAGCCTCCTGTCGGTCCTCCTGTTGCACCGACGGACAATGCGGAGTTTGAAAAGGCACACTTCCTAGTCCTGTTGGTTCCTTTAGTAGCGGTGGTTGTGTCTTTCGATCACATCTGGCCATGCAGAGCTTAAAGCGCGCCACTTCCTCTAACGAGGCAACAGACAGGACAGTGAAGGCGAGAAGAATGGACAGGAAAGACATCTGTCAAAGGTTGACAGCGTAATCACCCTAAAGTCTGTGGGTTCGTTTTATTTTTCCACTGCACACATAACAGGTGAAACAAGAAGTTTGCACACAAGTGAAGGGTTTTCTTCTTTCAACAAGCTTCCCCCAATAGTTTGCTGGAGGTCTGTCCTGTTCTCCCGAACATAACGCACCTGATTTACCCTAAACTTCTCCAGAGGCCTGAGATTATGTTTTTTGTCTTTGATTTCTGATCATTTCCAACCAATCGCATGCCTTTTAAAGTGCCGACCAGATACTTTCTCCTTCTCATCCATCACAGCAGTAAGGAGTTTAAAACAAACACGCCGTGAGCATCCATCTGTCTTGATGTTAGCAGAGCACAGAGGTCTGTTTCCTCATTAGCAGCCTATTAACAGCCCCGGCTCAGCAGAGAGCACTCTCCCTGGAGGGCTGGAGCCCCAGGAAGATGGGTGGGCATCCGAACGGCGGAGGGAGAGTGGTGCTTTGTTCCTGGACCGCCCCCCCGGACCGGCCCAGGGGACGCTGTGTTATGCATGTAAGAGACGAAGGGGAGCCAGAGGAGAGGGACGGACAGAGGAGGAGAAGGAAGGATGGAGATGACGGAGGGATAGTTGACCCGAGGTCATCCGTCACACTCGCTGTCAATTTTCCTGCCTCCCGTCGACACGCAGAAAGAGAGAGTTTAAATCTCGGCGCCTTCAAAACAAACCAATGAATCGCAAAACGTCAAGAGATTTTGCCCAGGCAGGAACTGTGATGTCTCTGTATTCAGAGCAGGACAGCAAAATTCTCATCTTTGACACTGGCTGAGCGCGCTGTCATGTTTTACTTTGAATGAGTGCTGTAGTCTGTATGAAGAAGCACGAGGGCTGCAAGGAGGGTTAGGAACTGAATGATGGTGCTAAAAGAGTGGAGAATAACGGGACGCCGTGTGTAAAATGTGAACGCAACAGATTTAGTAGACAGCTTTTAGATATTTAGCATGCTTTCCCTACATTTAGCACATGTTTGTGCTAAATGTAGGGAAAGCTAAGAATGGGAGAGCAATAAAACTGTGGTGAGGGAGAAATGCCTGCTGTTTGGGTTACAATGCTCATGTATTGGTATTAGTCAGAGTGGTTTTTATTTTATTATTTTTGAGGGATTTGTTATACATAAGTGACGAGCACTTGGCTACTTTTAATCATGTGGTATTCATGTTTTTTTTTGCGTGTTTATGTCAAAACTTTCTGTTTGGCGGAGAAGCTGACTCACCTAACTGTAACCAAATCTGCTTACCGGAATAAACGAAGCTGATTGATCGGATGATTCTTACATTATGTTCACAGAAGAAAACATCAGTTTCAGGCTATACTTTGACAATCAGAGAAGGGTGGCAGATGTGCTGTTTACGAGCGATATCGTGGCGATATAAATTGCAGATATGGTAAGATGTGAAACTGTCCTGGTTGCTATTTATGGGGGTGATGCCATCCCCCCTTATTAACCTGCCACCCCCAGTGCTCCCAGTGGGCCATAATGGGGCCATTAGAATATGGAAATCCCAGACTCTGTTCTGCATGTTTTACTGCGGACAGGTAAACAGGTGTAAAACAAAATAAAATACGTTCAGTACGCAAAAAGCTCTGCACTCGTTCAAAACAGATTTGTTTTTTTAAACAAACAAACAAAAAAATATTCATACGGGGCAGATGGTTAAACTTGCCCTGGGCTTTGACCCCACAGCACTTTTCCAAGTAACATATTTATTCCTAATTACATCAAAAAAGACGAGCAATTAACACAATTAAGCTTGCAAATGTTTTTTTTTTTTACCTTTTCCTACATCTAACAGTTCGTTTTTAAAACCTATTTGCTTTCAGCTTGCGACAGACCATCAGGAACGTTTCTGTTGGTTTTACTTGTTGAATGCAGCCTTAACAAGAAAGCGAAGGACGTATCTGAGCCGCTATCTGTCTCCCGATTTGTAAGACACATCTGTTCACTGGGCGTCCGTGCCAGCACAGACATGTGTTGACCCCCGACCGAAGCTGGGCCGCGCTGCCCCCGAAGATATCCGCCGGGTTCGCGCCGCCAATCAGGGCCGCCGAGTTTAGGTCTCTGCTGATCGGCGACCATCTGTCCAGCCGCCGATATGTGTACTCTACATGTAAGAGGACCGACGGATGCGGCCGGTGTGATTGCAGACGCACGCTCGCAGGAGCGCATATGTTCACGCACACCGGCACATTCAAGTTTAGCAACAGACACGGGCGTCGTCCCAAAGCACACACGTTTTAACAAGGAAAACACCATATTCCACTAGTTAACCGTCTAATTATACAGTTATCCTCATATTTACAGTACTGTAGGAGGCAAAAGCAGATGACTCAAGCTGGCAGTTCCTCGCTGTGCTTTACTGGGCTCTGCAAGGCAGCTGGTTAGCAGAGGGTCTGAGTAGGAGGAGGGAGCTGGCAACAGCTGCTGGAACGAATGCGAGCAGTTAAACACAAGTTCTCCAGAGGATCCGAGCTTGGAAGGATCACCTGAAGCTTTTTATATCCCCGCCATCGACGGAGGACGGAAGATGAAAACTCACGTTGCGGGCGGGCGGTGAGGGAGGGAGGGAGCCTGGACCGGTGGGTGTCAAAAGAAGTAAATTGTTGGAGATTAAACCTAAAAAGAAGAAGAAGAAGAAAAAAAATGTTTTATGAAAAGCAAAGTTTTAACATTTTGAAGCTCTTTGTGATCTCCCACCCCCGCCCTCCTTTCCTTACCCAGCCTGCCTTGCGGTCCCGGAGGCGCCAGCCGCACCCTGTCCCGTGCAGCCTCCCGCCGGCCCACTGAAGACCGTGAAATCGGCATGATTAATAATTATAATTATTGGCAAACGTGCCAGCTGCTCTGTGGCGATGGGCACCTCTGATTTATGGTTCTGTAAACGCAAACAGTCATTGTCCACATTCAGGCGGAGAAAGGCGGGAGGGGAGACCGAGGCAGACTGGGAGTTTTGGACGCCCGCCCTCAGAATATGATGTTGTCTTCGGAAGTCAGCAGCCCTGTCCTGCGGTCTTTGTCCCCGTGTCCCACCCTCCTCGCTTCCCAACCATTCGTCTCTCGTTCTGCTCATGCTCTTCACCTAGTCTGGGATTCTTTGAGCGTTGCTTTTTGATCTCAGCGGGCTTCAAAGGGGCCCGGGGCCTCGGGGGTCTCCAGCATTGTGCCTGCAGGCTGCCGCTTTCTGTTAGCGTTAGCGGTGTCAGTGCTGAGGTGTCCACTCTGCTCACAACGCAAATACCAAAAATGATATAGGAGCTTGTTTTTGAGTTAATTATTGACCAATGTTGCCTGCAAAGCATTTGCTCCACTCACTGATAACTTCACTTATAACAAGACGTTATTCCAATGCAGTAAGTGAAATAATCTCATAGTGGATCTGATGCTTTTTCATCAATCTTAAATAATTATTGACATAAAACGAGCTGCTGTATCCTGCTAAAAATCTACTCATAAGTCATACTTGTCTTATTTAAGGTGTGCTATAAGCAAAAGAAAGTTGACCAAAGATACTTGGCATGATTTCACATTTTCGCACAAGCAGAAAGTATTGCATAATTACAAATTGGGAGAAAATCGTACATCTTGGAAGTAAAAGCAATCTGAAAAGTATGCTCTCTGACTAAAACTAATTTCCAAACCAGTTCCCCGAGATGTCATTTGAGACAAAATCGAACGAAACCATGGCTACCGAGAAACGCATCAGAGAGGGAGGAGAGCATTAGTCAGAGAAGCAGCCAGGAGGCCCATGTTGACTTTGGAGGAGCTGCAGCGATCCACGGCTCTGGAGGAAAAGAAACCCGTCGCCATGGCAACTGTTAGCTACCACAAATCTGATCCTTATTGGCTCTGTAGACCCTCGTGCAAAATGCCATTAACCGTTGGGTGGCGGTAGTGTTGCGCCGCAGGGTGGTGGCACCGTCATGCCGTGGGGAAGCTTTCATTTTTTGCAGGTTTTCTTCCATGCTTGGCAACAAATCTTATAGTTAACATTTCCAAAGAATCTGTTGAGAATCAGTGGAAAGATTTGGAAGTTGACGTTTGCAAATCAAATAGGTTTTCATCTGCAAATTACAGCCAGGAGAAAAACTGCTAAATGTTGCTCAATCTTAAGAAGTAAGTGCAGATCGAATGCTATAATGTTTCAACAGTTTGTCAGTAGGTGGTTTACCTTTGTATTTTGCCACAAGCGGGAACTGATGAGACTGACACTCCTACACTTGGGCTACTATACATGTTTTTTTGTTTTTTTTTCTGGAGTTCTTGAAAAGCTGAACATTTCCAACGTGTTTATTTAAAGCCAGATCCGCCCTGACGGCCCCGCGCGCTCAGCTCGCCCTTCTGTACAAACATAACGACACTTTGGCAAATAAAGAAGATGAATGTGTACAAATCTGAAGGCAAACAGCCGAGATTGTCAGCACCGCCGGTGCGCGATCGGGGCCGAGTGAATGATGATGTCGCTTGAAGCTCGCTGACAGATGACTTAGTGGGCTCGACGAGGCTTCTTCTCCCTGCCTCTCCAGGGACGCAGCCTTCGTCCGGAGCCATTTTTCAGCCAATTTATTTCTTGATGTGGCCTAACCCGGGGCGTCTCCCGCTGGGAGGGCTTTATGTGGTGATTAATGACGGGCATTTAGCTCAGGTACCTGGGGGAAAACCGGAGCCCATCTGTACGCGCACTGACAGGTAAGACGCATGCGCTCCAGGATGGGCCAGGACCGCGGCCCGCGCGGAGGCTGTCATCGCGACACCGCCAACCACGCCACGTCTCCTTTGAACTTTTTTTTTTTTTATGTCCTTTTTCCTCTTTGTTTTTGCAGCTTCCAGATTCCTCGTCCCAAAACCATTAAAGCGACGGAAGCCGCGCGATTTGGACATCCATTATACGCTTGAACGGCTTGTCTTCTTCGCTCCATCACGGAGCGTCTCTCGGCAGGGCAGGCCCAGATGCCGGGACCCTAATGAGATTAGGCCGCGGACAGGTTGGTGGCCAGTTACCTGTCACAACCGCTCTGTCCGCGCGTGGAGAGATTTATGAGCGCGCGCGTTTGCGCGGAGGCATCCCTTTCTTTTTTAATTGCGAGAGCTCTGTGCGGTGCGCGCGCATGCGCGGCGGGGGGTCCGCTGCCATGTTGATGGTGATTAATGAGCGAGGTAATCCATAGTCTCGTTCTGTCAGCGATAGACACATCAGCGGAGCCCCAGAGCCCGACGGGCCACATGCAGGTACCGCAAAGCAAAGCAGGCGGGAAAGTCGCCGCTGACAGATTCTTGATTGTTTTCCAATTTGTTATTGTCTCAGAGGCTTTTCGGACATTATCCCTTTAAAATCAGTCTCACCGGAGCAAATGTTCACACTGAGGCTAATCTGGGGTTGTTTAGTTTACTGTGATTCCTTTTCTTTCTTTAGATCATCCACGGTTCTGTTTTGCTTTGGTTCAGTTGCCACTGAGTGATTCTAGCTATGTTTACTTCCTCTTGTGTTCAGTCCATTCTTTGCTTCTCTAAGTTTCATTACGTGTCTTTACTCGAGTAATTTTCAGTGGTAGATTTATTTACTGCATTGAGTTAGCTCATCAGCAAAGTTTTGTTCAGCATTCATCCTCTCCAGTATTTCAGCACCTTATCATCAGTCACTCCTTGCTGCTCACTCCTGTTAGTTTACTCATTTCGCCACATGATCTCCTTGCTGGTTTATTTCCTTTAGGTTTTTGGCTTTTGTTCCGACTTCCTGTGCTCCCGTGGATTTTTGTAAATTTTTGTTCTTATATTTTCTTTAAATCTTCACCATCGACTCAACGCCTCCGTCAATGGCATTTTGGTCCATCTACAAACTCCTCTTCGCGACTAATTTATTGTAGCTGCTGTTCAAGAGATCATGTTATTTAATCAATCATTCAAAATGAAACAAAATATAATGTATCCTCAAAGATAAAGAATTAAGCAATCTCAAATAAGAAAGAAGAAGCACAGATCAGGTTAAGGACAGGTTGCGATCCAGTTGCACAGACCCGTCCAGCCAAGAGGAGCGTGTCCGTGGCGGTCCAGTCCGATGATTAATGACCGAAGGGATCCGCTGGTCCGCCGCAAACCTCTGCCCCAGTGACACCGGCCCATCTTGCGCCGTATTCTCCAGCACCTCCGGGCGGCGCCGAGCCTTCAGGTGTCAGCTGCAACCCTTCAAAACACAATGAGGATGATGGCGTCTGAAACGGACACAAATCAAAACCTTTAGAAGACGGATTTAAATCGAGTCTTAGCCGCGTGCCTCCAGTACTGGACCTAATTTTCAATGTTCACTCATAGCAACAGGGAGAAATGTTCCTGAAGAAATGTTCTTTAAGGGCTTTTGTGTTTGTGTTACACCCAGTGCTTTAAAATAGAAAAATAAAGATTGAAATTCTTTTGGTAAGTCTGAAGAAATGCTCGTTATTTAAACAGTAGTGTATCAAACAGGTTCTTAGCGGTGAGGATATTTGATGTGGGCGATATGGGCCAGTGCCAGAGCATGTTCCTTAATTACCAGCAAATTCTGTGCTATGTTCATAAACCGAGGATTACTAATGAAGATAAAGCTGGTATTTGATCTGCTCCTTTCTCTTTCACTCTAAAATAAAGAGGAATTTTGCTTTCTTCTTTAATGATGGATTCTTTTACATCTTTCACTTGGCCCGTAAAGTGTTATTTTGTTGAATAAGCAGCTGAAAGCTTGATTATTATTCCGACCAAAGCTTTTTTTAAATTCTGATCAGTAGGAGTCAGAGATCTTTGTGAATCACAAACGTAATGACTTTATACTCATCTTGAAAGCATGAAGACTTTGGAGTTGACTTTTGAAACACCGGCCTCCTACATGACCATATCTGGAAACAAAATAAGCAAATATAAGATTGTGCTATAAAATTAGGATTTGTAAATGGTCAGTGCTGGTTTTCCATGAAAGCCCAAATCGGCATTACTCACTGACACTTCGGACATCGTGTCAATAACAAATATCTGCTTGATAACTGAGATTTTCAAAACGATTTAAAACAAAAAAGCAAAGGAAAACAATAAAACAAACACAAATGCCATATTTAAATCGCCACAGACGAGGGATTTGCTTCGGTGAACGTTTTTGAAATGTTTGACAATAATCTCTGCAGACGGTCCAGCTTTGATGGAGTCTCCCAGTGCAGCATCTCTGCACGTCGTTTCTCAGAAACGCGCGCTTTTAAAAGGACGGCAGGCCATTACGCCCTTTAAAAGGAGAGGCATGGTGAGCAGCCAGGTTATGCTCTTCTATTCTCCGTATTCTTTCTTCAGCGGAGCGGCCGGTGTCAGTAGGAGACGGCAGAACAATGGAGGTGAGCTCTCTGATCTCAGGGCTCCTATTGTGGCTCGTCATATTATTAATGTTCGTCTCTGAGAAAAGTCACGGCCTCTGCCTCGCAGCTCCTGCGTCGCTCTGTCATCTCCGCGCCGCTGGACTTCCTATCTTCTCTCTGTTGTCCTTCATCCACATGCGGCTCCGCATCCTCTGTGTCGGATCGCGCAATAAATCTCCCAAGAATTAAACAGCGCTGAGGGAAATCTGTGACAATCTCGCAAATCATCTTGAAAAGTTTGGGCTTTTGTAGACCAAAGTGAGTCTTTAATGAGCTTAATAACTGTGGGGAGGTAATATTAACTTAAAAAGAACAATCCTGGAAAACTATTTTTCTGCTCTTTCATAGTTCTGCTAACGGGGGGAACATTTTATGAGTATGTCATCTGAATTCCTTTTGAAATACAGCAGGAGGAGCTGCTGTTCATTTATCAGTGCTACCAGGGACTGCCCATGCCTTGCTGTGCTGTGCTCCTGACCTGGAGCACAGCACAGGCCTTCACTGAGGACTCAAAGTAATTATTAACCTCATGGGATCATCCCAAAGCCCAAAGGTCAATCACTGCCAAGAGTCAATCATCAAAGGTCATGACACGTGGAGAAATAGACTCAGGTTGAAAAACACAAAGTGAACCAACAGTTGACACAAGCTCATGAACGGCCGCGGCTGAAAACATTAACTGATGACTCTGTGCACAGAAATGAGTGTGATTGTTTTTGAAATGCAAGTTTAAACTAAGATATTTTGCAGTGTTGGGAGAGAATGTTTTCATTATTTTGTGTCATTTTTATGTATTCAGCTTTACAAATAAAGGTCAGGTTAGTCTGAAAAATAAAAACATAAAAATGCGCAAGTTTAGCAGATACGATAGAGATCCCAGCCCTGATAACACATCCATCCCTCTCTGGCCTCCCTACATTGGTTTACAGGTGTGTGTGTGTGTGTGTGTGTGTGTGTGTGTGTGTGTGTGTGTGTGTGTGTGTGTGTGTGTGTGTGTGTGTGTGTGTGTGTGTGTGTGTGTGTGTGTGTGTGTGTGTTCATGGTTGTTTGTTTGTGATTTGTGTGTCTGTGGTGGTCTGGCAACCTGACCCATCAAGCTTCATCATGATGAAACATTACAAGAACAAGCAGCACAATCAATGCATAAAAATACTATGTCCAATAATTCAATTGATTATTTAGGGACAGCCTAATGACATCTAATAAAAATGGCAATTAATATTAGAATATACATCAGAGCAATGAAAAAAAAGAAAAAAGAAATAAATATAAAAAGCCAAAAAAATGATCTGATAAATTAAACGTTGAAGAAAAATATTCCTGCTCATGTTGCAATCGTCCAACAAAGTTAAGTAACTTAAATCAGAACTAGTGAAACAGAGAAAATAGTGGTCTTTACTTAATGTAAGTTGTTGATAAATAAAGCAATACATTTATTGGTTGAGAAAACATTTGGCAGATTCATTGCTGAGCAATGAAACTCTAAAAAAAAAGGTTTATTGGGTCTAGTGGCCTTTACTTGATAATTAAATGACAGGAAAGTGGGTAACAAGAGAAGGGGAAGACCAGGCCGGGATTCGAACCTGCGACCCCTGGGCCACCACAGGACTTCCCACAGAGCAGCTTTTCGTTCAGGTGTAACAGTAAGATTTTTGTGATGCTGCAGCTTTCAGATGGAAGACCATCAAACATGACAGAAATCCTGCTGCAGTTCCCGCAGCCTCTTGAGTGTGACGCAACTTGGGTAAAAGTTTATCTTTTTTTTTTTTTCCAATCATGGGAAGAGAAGACTGTGAATGTTCTCCACATAAAACTCCCTACCTCAAACTGAAGGTAATTTATGCTGCCGGGGCATTTGTTGCCCACGGAGACTTTGTGACGCGGCCAAACGACTCTTCCAGAGATGTTTGGGTTTCGTGGGGGAATAAAGCGCCCGGTTCCTCCGGTCCGGCTCTATATCACATTCGGCCAGCTTGTTGGTGCCGCTGCGGCGGTGAATGGGACGCCAGAGGCCCAGCCACTGGCGGGTGGTCTGACACCGAAAGGTTAAATATGGTTCAGCCGTGCACTCTCTCAAAAGATGTTGCTGTTGAACAAAATAAGTTATGTGGGTTGTACGTCTTCTCGCAGTCGGGAAATTGACAATACTGCCGCAGCGAGGCAGAGGGCTGTCCTGGAGCTGAACTTCATGGTTGACCATCCTGTGGGGACAAAAAAAAGAGAGAGAGAGAGAGAGAGAGAGAGAGAGAGAGAGAGAGAGAGAGAGAGAGACTCCCAAGATCACTTTCATGGGGTGGATTTATTGACGGCTCATCAAAGCCCCGACTAGACTGGAGGAGTAAAATTGTCCAAGCCTCTAAAATTGTTATATGGTTAAATTCAATGAACTCCTGGCAGCTCAAACTATGACAACATATTTGAACTCTGTGACATCATGCAATTAAACAAAACGAATAGTTAAAATCTCAACAAAGTACAAGCATTTGGTGCCTCAACTTACATTTACTGTGGCTGCGTCACTTGTACAGTCGTAATTATTTTATCATCAAAGCGTCATTAACAAGTCGATGAGACTTGTGCAAGAGGGTCCAAAACCAACACAAACCACCTTAAAATGATGCAAGTCTTGGGGTGCTGTGGTGGCACAGAGGTGGTAGTCGCAGGTTCAATTCCCAGCCTGGTGACTTTTCTCTCATGTCTTCCCTCTCTCTCATGCACCGCCACAGAAAAGTAATGATCACTAAAATAAAGTTAAATTGCTGAATGGTTGTACTTTTCTGCTTCCCATGTAAATTATGACTGGCTTCAGCGTAAATAATCACCCAATGCAAACATGATGATGATGATTAAAACGGACATAAAACACTTTTCCTTTGAACCATTCTGACATTTATCTTGACCCCTGTTGGACTAGCTGTTGGCTTCAGTCTATGGGAACAACGACTCTGGATTCATAGCAAAAGAAACATTGCATTTACCTCGCACATCCAAACTCTGCTGTGAGTAAAGCCCCACCTCCATGTTAAATATGTCACAAGCCCAGTGGAATCTGTTAACTTGGCAAATGAACAGCGTGATTTTGTCTTTCGTGTTGTATTTGTGGGAAACAGAACATAACGGCTTTGACAAATGACCGATGAATCGGGAGGGATTGTACATTCTTTAAATACTACTCTAGTCTACACACGGTAAAATAATCCGAAAATAAAGGTGCAATTAGAAGGTTGGACTTGCAGAGAAGAGGTGTGTGTGTGTGTGTGTGTGTGTGTGTGTGTGTGTGTGTGTGTGTGTGTGTGTGTGTGTGTGTGTGTGTGTGTGTGTGTGTGTGCAGAATGGTTCACAGGATGGGAAGGATCTTCAAAGTCTGGGGAAGGGGTCTCTTGCCCCCTACTGCAGCCTTGTTCACATGAGAATCAATCTGGTCCCAGTGTTTGATGTGAACTGCAGATAAAAGAAACGCAACAAAGAGGGACAGCGGGAAGATTTGGAAAGATGGGGAACAAACAGACAGAAAGATTAATGGGACACGCAAATAAAATTTGGAAGGTTATGAGGAGTGCCAGAGGTCAAATTTTACTACTTGGTTAGAGTTTAAGAAAAAAAAAAAAAGAGAGAGAGACTGGGGTTATAATATTGGTGAGAATCCAAACAGGGATGATCAAACCAGCTGATTGACAGAAGCATGCAGGCAGACTGATGAAGTGTCAGTCTGACACAACCCATCAGTCACAGAGACATCAGAGGTTCAAAGCCAGCGTGGTGGACCCTAACGCACCGTCTCCTCACGCAGTGTCCCCCGTGACGCCAGGAACTCAAATTATCATCACAATACAAACTGCCTTATCATCATCACCATCGCCATTATCATGAAAAATGAAAATCAGATGGAGCTTGCCGCAAAGCTTTCAGAAAAAGGACTCGTCCGTTTAAATCGCTATCTGTCTCGCCCGTGACGGCTTTCGCCGTAGCTCGTCTTTCCCCCTCGTGGGCTCGTGTAGGAATGTTGTTTTATTTGTTCTCACCTGAATAAGACACCATTGGACTACATGGGGACAATGAGAGTCGAAGAGAGCTCATTTTCTTTTTTTTTTTTGTGGTCTTTTCTTGTTTTTATCTCATCTAAAACGGGCTCCAGCAATGTTGTTCTTTCTGCTAATTAAGATGTTAGAGAGAGGGGCTGGTCTGACAGGGCCCTGCTTGGCAGGGAGGCAAAGAGTCAATGGTCTGGAGCTGAACAGGAGACATTTATGGGCTGCCTCGAGCCTTTGTCTCACCCCCCCCCCCTCCACCCCACACCGCCACCGCCACGGATCTTTTCAGGCCGGCTGCCTCTGTCTCGGTGACCTGTACAATGGGAAGAATGACACACCGAGATCTCAGAGTTGACCACAAAGGGCAGTCCCGCCGAACGAAGATTTCACGGCACTGAGGCGAATCCGGACGCTGCCAAGATTCCACGGATGGTTATCACTTCTTCTCGGCTACTCCGTCCCTCTGCGACTGTGTCCCTACATGAAGACGGGACAATGTTATGTATGCGGTTATGCGCTCACTGGCCGTTTTAGTATGGACACTAAGACAATTGTTTGTTGACACAGATCAGTTAGTCGCATGGCAATGACTGACTGACTGCATTTAAGCATCTCGACATGGAGAAGACGACTTACCGAAGTTCAAACTGAAGGAGGGAGAAAGTGTGTTCACACC
Organism: Poeciliopsis gracilis; assembly: GCA_911649635.1. Lineage (NCBI taxonomy): Eukaryota > Metazoa > Chordata > Actinopteri > Cyprinodontiformes > Poeciliidae > Poeciliopsis > Poeciliopsis gracilis. The sequence goes on from CAJVRI010001143.1 coordinate 8,212,215, forward strand.
TGAAAGTCCAGTAGACTTGGTTCAATTTGGGACCAAAATTGCCACATTTGTTATATTTTCAGTTCACTTTCACACTTCACTGTCAAACGATGCAATCCCTGTGGAAAACCTGCTTATCCTCTCGCCTCTGGTGGCGCCTCACCAAGAACCACTGCAGGAAATGACACTAAATCCTAAGGAGAAGAGACTGAGCGCAATTTCCTACTTCACAAAATGTAACAAAAACTGGAGTGACATCAGAGTTTAGCTGATGTAGATTTTTGCTGTTATTCTTGGGAAAAGGGCCCACGCCATTTCTCGGCTAGCGCTAGACTCACAAGTTTGGTTTAGTTGTATTTACCCAGAATCCCTTGTGCTATGATCTGCTTTTTGCTTTTGGTAGTGGTCTCCGGTCCGCTTGACGTTCACATTTGCATTCAAACCATTTCAGCTGAATGTATATTTTATATTTTTTTGGTCCACATCAATAGCACACTTTCCCCAAATGAACCAGACTTTCAAGGCAAACGGACAAAAGTTCAAGTAAAGTGGACTAAACAGAGCTGGTGTGAATGCGCCCTAAGTGACTTTGGATGTGGCATAGTGAGCATTTCAGATACTGTTGATCTTCTGAGATTTTTATGCCTGAGCATCTCTCAGGTTTATAGAAAATAAGTCAACAAAGGCAACGAAATGCAGCCGACAAGTCTGAAGGAACTGTGATGGAAAAATGTCAATCTTTTGTATACCTTCTTGAATTTATGCCATGAAAAATTAAAGCAACTTGCTAACTAACTGTGTATTTTCGAGTTGTACCTCAAACGCAGCACGTCCAAGACAAGGTCACACCACATCTGCTGTCAAAGGTAACGCAGAATGAATTAGAAAATACAGATCTGAAAAAGTTAACAGTAAAATATATTTTTCCAGAAGGGATTTAAAAAAAAAAGACTTTCAACATAGTTTTCTCTTTTGCAGCAAGTGTTTGAGCCACCTGTCTTGTTACAGAAGCTTCAAATCAGCCCAGCAGGTTAAACAGGTGAGACGAAGGCAAAGCTCTGCATGGGCAGCTTGCAGAACATCCCTGTGCATGGCTTATGCACATTCCTTCTGTGATTGCATGTGTTTTATGTGTGTATTTGAGCAGAATCCAGTCCATTTGATGGTCATCCAAGCATCTCAGTGTGTCAACTTGGACATAGAGCCCGGCTCTTTTTCTCTCTTCAAGTCACTCAGCTCTGTTGCTGGCTCGAAGATTAAACTGCGTTCTGCTCAGGAAGACTTTTTCTTTCTTTCTTTAAATCGAAGCTTTCGGTCGACTTAAAACAAATCATTTCCGTGTCAACACCACCTGTTCCTGTCTTATCTGCTTGCCAGTTTCGGCTCCTTTAGTAACGGCCATGTGTTGTCGTAATGCAACTCCATTTACCACAAAGTGTTGAGCAGCACTTTCAGACGAGCCCGCGCCTCGCACAACAAAGCGGCCCAATTATAGAGCCATTTATGTGTTTGTCAGGGGCTTCAAATGGGCACTGGTTTCTCAGGGTAGACATATTGGCGAGGTCAGGCGCAGCATCTAAAAAGGCAGCTTTATTACAAAACGACCCGTCCCTCTCTTAGATGAACACCCAAGAAGAAGAAGAAGGAAAAAAAAAAAAAAAAAGACCCACAAAAAATCGAAAGAAATAAAAAAAATGACAACTTTGTTCTTTACAACGGTTTGGCTCAGGCTGTCTGTCTGGCTGCTCTGCGGAGCGCAGCAGCATGTGTTTCAGGGATTGTTCTGGAAGGGGGAGAGCAGAAACAGCGGGGAGCAGAAGACAAACAGGCAATTCGTGACTCATTAAACGCTGCTACTGTGGCCAGCACGGCGTAGGGGTGTGAGGACCACGTTCCAACCGGGCGATAAATCCCACCCCCCAGCACCAGCTGGAGCAAGCATCTGCCTGCCGCACGCCGCACAACGCCTCGCCGCCGATTACCAGCAACAAGCCACATCCCTGTGGCCGGCCGGCCGCCGCCATTTTCAGAAGCCCTTACATAAACCACCTGATTGGCTCACATGGGACCTTCAGGTCCACCGACCTGCCTGGATTGCTGAAGCAATCCCTTTGACGATGGAGGAGGAGCAAGAATGCCTTTCTGCTGTGTATGTGGTGCACAAAATAGCCACTTGTTATCATCTGTCTCACTTTCAGGCGACGAAGTAAAGTCCAGAGTACACTCTTAATGGCGTCCCAACCCATTAGCTGTTATTACCAATTAAGTGAAAGCCATGTGAAACGCCAACAAGCATGCTGAGGAGGAGAACTGGGACAGTGACTTGCAAAAGAGTGTTTACCCCCACTTGAATATTTTCGCATTTTCTCCCTTCTATAACCACTAACCTCAGAGTGTTTTATTGGGATTTTATGTGATGGATAAAACAAGATCTAATGCATGATTGTCGGGCGAAAACAAAACGATGAATAGTTTTATATTTTCGCATAAAAAAATTCAAGTAAAAAAAATCCCGAAAAGTCCATCTTTTACGCCGATACACTAAAATAAATTCAAGTATGACCAATTGCCTTCGGAAGCCGCCTAATTAGTAAACAAACGGAATCGACCGCGGTGTGATTTAATCCCAGTATAAATTCAGCTGCTCCACGAAGGCCTCAACAGCAGCATGAAGACAAAGAAACCCTGCAGACAAGTCAGGGAGGAAGTTGTCTACCGCACACAGCGACAAAAACAACATCCCAATCTCTGAGCAGCTCCAGGATCACAGTTTAATCCAGTCACCCAGAAACGAAGAGTGCGGTGGTTCAACTGCAAACTGTGCCATACGCCACACTGGCTAAATAACAATCTGTTTTGCGACTAATTGTTCTTCCCATCATGCAGATGTCAATAGTCACTGGTGAACTTTGTGTTTAGTTTAGTCGGTCGGTTTGAAACAAAACTCATCTATCATCTAATTTAATGTCACAATATGAATCCTGTGAAAGACACAGCAAGACACCAAGTGCTTAGTTTCTCTCTTTTTTTTTCTCCAATTTTATTATCCAAACAACAACAACAGGCTTTTAAAAGTATCCGTTCTGCTAGTGGAAGTTTTTCATTGATGAACTCTCCATTAGACCGTCTGTCTCAGCAAGAAGAAACCGAGATCAGACCAGAATATTAAAGCAGCCGTGCTAAAGCACAAAGACATCATTAATCGACAATAACTTATGGACGCAAGGTAATTAAAAGCCTCCCTCAACTGGAAAAGCTCAATATCAGCACAACTTTGCAACGCTTTAAAAGTTTGGTCCCAGTAGAATTTAATGAGCTGCTAACTGCCTAATTAAATGCTGAGAGCAGATAAAAGCATGAAATATAGATAAGCTGGAAATGCTGCCTATGGCTTTGTGGTCCTTGTAGAGAAAGACTGTGATGTCTCCTGAAGCCAAAATCAGCACAACCACAGAACAGCGCGTCACCCTCGTCCCAGCTGTGAATGTTTAAATAAATAAGAGACGCTAAGCAAGCTGAATCACCCTCCTATGGAATAACGTGTTTTAAAAAAAAGTCCGACTACGAGCGAAAAGCTGGCGTGGATGTGCCGCTCCAGAAGCCCGCGCCACTTTCTGGGACTGAGGGATTGGGGAGGTAATGGTGCTCGCGGCGTGACAGAAGGGGCCTCTCCTCGGCAGCGGTAGCCGGGGTTGTAATTCTGACTTTTTTGAGGTCTTTACGAGTCCCTCTCCTCGTTTCTCTGGAATATGAAAACATCAGCATATGGCTGCTGACAGCACCGAGGCTAAGGAGTCAATTTCCCCTACGTAACATTGGGACAGCGGTGACATTCGCTTTCACTACTGCCCCCCTGGCTCAGGCAGGAAGACAGGCCGAGAGGCCGAGACAGAGAGGAGACAGATGGTGAGCTGTGCAAGGACAGAGAACCTCAGATGGAAAGAAGGAGTGAGACTGACATGGTTTGCCTGTATTTTTATTTTTTTTTTGCAACAGCAGGTCTTCACTGCCACTCTGTTCACTGAGTTTCATGTGGCTACCAGGAGCAGAAAATCTGTCCGTCAGCTGCCAAAGGTTCCAGCTCTGCTCCGTTCCTCTGAGCGCCCTTAAAAACCTGCTGTTTCACACCCATGAATTACACAGTTTATGGCAATGGCTGGAATGGGCACTTTCTGGGCACCGTGCATATGCGCGCCTCTATTTCTGCACGGATGCGAGGGTTGCCTGTGGCAGATGGGAAGCAATATGGCACACCTCTGCCCGGACAGATGTGTCACGGCGCATCACTGCGAGCCAGAAGAGAGACGGAAAAAGCTCAAGAACATCTGGACCCGGGTGGCAGCCTTCGCCCCCCCACCCCCAACAACAAGCAAGCTTTTCTGAGGAGCCGAGAACCAGAACAGAGAGAAGGGGACACGGGCTCGTTAGATGACTCTTGTGCCACATCGTTAACTCCAGCGCCGCCATGACTGACAGACAAGGTGTCCCACCTCCCTCAGTGAGTGCCGTCAATCACTGCTCCGTGGAGCGCCTCACTGAGGCCGGCCCCTACATGGGCCTGTCATGGCCTGCTGCACAGCAGAACATTCCCACCACTCAGGGGGTTAGTCAAGATGGGGGTAAAAAAAGGGAATTCTGCGAGGGCCAACCGGGGGAGTGTGCAATGACGAGACTAGATCAGCGACCCGATGATCTCTGATTATATTTGGGGCGAAAATAAAGTGAGAGGTTCTTGAAACTGCTGTGCTTTCTTTTTTAATATAGATGATTTAAAATCTAACTAAGGAATCTTTATTTTCTACGACACCTTTCGTTTGCTTTCTAGGAAAGCTCCCAAAGTGAGGGATTGCTCATTTCAAACAGGAATAAATTCCACTAAATTATTCAAATGCCTTCTATATCATATTTACTTCTCCAGTTCTGACACCCAACATATTTAGGATCAGAATCAGGAGCATGTGTTCCAGTTTTAATGCCACATAATATATAGTGGATTTATAATCAGATTCACACAAACGTTGTTCACATGAAAAGAGTTATGTGAAACAATCCCTGTTTGCCCTTTCCAGAAAAGTTCATTAGAAACTGTCAAATTTCTAGAAATGTCTTCCTTACGATATTCCTAAGAAAATAAATTCTCAAAAACTGCAGTCATTGTATATCATTTTAATTATATAGAATGACATTAAGATGTCCTCACATATCATTAAAATGACCCATGACTTGTCCCATTCAGGATATAAAATGTCCCATGTTAAACCCTCCCATATGTACCATATAGGAGGATTTTACATGAGACATTTGGGAGGATTTCACATGGCTGCTTTCACTGCCATAGTTTTAGTTTACATGTTTTATTTTGTATTCTTTATATTTTTTATCACGACTCTTATTCTGAAAGGTCAAAATAGGAAGTGGAATCCAGCATGTTGCTAGGTAACCAAAGAAGCTTGCGATATGTTTGCTAGCTTTAGCAAGTGACTGTAGCAAGGTCATTTAAGTTTAAGAATTGATTTAATAACCTCATTTGTAACTCGAGAGGAAGGGTCAGCCAGCGAGGAATGTTTATATGTTTTTTGTCATTTTTTTATGTCCATATTGTGTTCGTGACAACATGTCACTTTAGTTCATGTTGTATTTTAGCTCGACGGTGGTGTTGGTGTCAGTGAAACAAAGTGACGCTGTAACGAGGAGGAAGTGATAGATAGCTGCTTTTAATTCCGCTGTGAGCGCGTAGTAAGTGAGGGCTACTGCATTAATGGGCAACGCACGTGCTGTTGTTGTCAACGGAAGTAATGTGAAAAGACCCGGATGATGACGAACGGCGGGGACGTCGACAGGTACAAAGATTGGGCAGCACAGTGGCGCAGACCGGAGCGCTCCATGGACAAAACAGCAAATGAGAGCTCTGCTTTTCTACGGTACAATTAATAAACAAACAAAGAAGCAAAAGTTATTCAGTTCTTTTTGCTCGATTTGAAAGATATGCACGATTTGATAAGTCAGTTTTTCTAAGTTTTAATGGGTCTTGTGGCCTTTATTTGAAAGGGCTTCAGACAGAAAAGTGGGAAGACAAACGAAGATGACGAGGAAAGAGCCCGGATGCTTCTTCAAGAACAGCCCAAATGTCTCATGTTAAATCCTCCCAACTGTCTCATTTAATACGGGATTTTTGGGAGGATTTAATATGGGATTAATTGAGCACACAGAACTTCACATGAAAGTCGTTCTTTTCTCAAAAAGAACAATTTTCTCTTGCAAAAATGAAAAATATAATGTTCAATGTATTGAGCAACAATTGTCTTTTATTATTTGAATGCTCTGCGTAATATATTCTAGACTCAAATATGCGACGTCTGCTAAGGATTAAATTGCTGATGAGAGCAGATCAGAGATCATTTTAGGATTCAGAAATAGAAATAACAAACGACTTGGAGTGAACCCCCAAGTATTTGTGGAGTTGTGGACCACAACCGCAATCAGCAGCAAGGAATTATCACTTTCAAACAGTCAATACACAGCTGAGGTATTTTCAGCAGATACTACAGCGCAGAAAAGTCCATATAAACACACTGTTGACTTAAAAACCCAGATAAGTTTAAATTTTCACCTCACTTGAAATACATTTGAGCCTTTGTGACATTTATTGAATCTCAATTTGGAAAATGTCAAAACTTGTAGGTTTTCTTTGTTTTTGTCAGAAACTTCCCCTCCTGCCAAGCCCGTGAGGTGCTGTTCAACTGATGATGTTCAGTTCAAACTGCACCGTAATAATAATAATAATAATAATAATAATGATGATAATAATAATGATAATAATAATAATACGCTGAAGCAGGCAGCGAAGCTCAATTAAACAATCCCGGAACAATTTCACAGCAGAGCAGTCAACAGGTAATTAATTGACTTTCTTCAGTGAATATGAAGCCTGCAAATTAGCAAGGATTTGGTTTTGGCGGAAACCAGACAGAAAACTCAAATCTGTCTATTACTGTTTGACTTTGTCCTGTCGCTCTCAACGGATTTCCACAAGCGGTGGTGTGAAACAAGTCACTTGAACATTGATGGTGTAGCTCAATGTAGATCCTGTCATACAGAGTGGATCATTAACTGTGAGTCAAATCTATCAAAAAGCTGTCAGAAAGAGTGAAGCCTCGACTGCCTACTGCACAGAAAAGTAAGAGCAGAATGTATCATAAAATGTATTTCTTCTCAGAATCACGGCATTGACATTTCAATTGAAGATTGGAATTAGTAATTATCGCATTTGAAAGGTTAATATGGATTCTAAATATCTGATCAAAGTTTGAGGGAAAGCTGAATAAAGAGGCAATTCAAAGGGAGGAAAGACTTTGATCCATGCCAGATTCCGACACCCAGCATCCTCGTTTAAATGCACGAGGATGCTGTTTTATATCATTAAAACAGTTATTTAATTTGTTCCATGTATTTACCTGCGTCATTTCAGCTCCATGCAATGTCAAAAACTGTGCCGCAAAATGCAAATAACCAGCACAATATTATTTATTTATTTCATCCAATAAAGTAAATAAATAAAAGCATGTTTTACCCTTTTATTTATACATCAGAAAAAAATTTGCATGAATCTCTAAGGTAGTGTCTGATGCATTTGCAAAAAAAATGATCTGCAACAATGAAAAAATGATTTGTAATAATTGCAGCTGCTAATATCTTATCCAGACACTATAAAGAATCACTGAGCAATTCATGATTTCTCTGAGATTTTTTTAATAGCCTGAAAAACATTTCATACGATCAACGTGGCAATGAATGCGAACACACTGGTGCTATATGAGGCATTAGTTTAGCCAAGTCAAACCTGTTTTGACTTGACTGTTTTCCACTGAAACACCTTAAAACTCACATTTCACGTGGAAAAAGTCTCAGTTTGTTTGAATGTCAAACATCTGGCTAACAAAGCTCAAACTGGATTTGTCAGGGCAAAACTGAACTTTTAAATACAAATCATTGGAAAATGCATCAATAAAACTAAGTTAATGATTCATTTGAATGAAGATCACAGACTGGCTCCCTTTGCAGCCTGTTTCACTTCCAATCAGGCAACAGCATTTGCATCTGACGAAGAGGGAAATGGAGATGTGAATGAAGACGTGGGACATCCAAGCAGCATCTTCATTCAAACCCAGTCAGAGCCTCTTAAACGTCATTACCAAACTTTAAGCAACCTGAACGTTAGATGTTATGTAAGGCTCTCAAATGAAGCGTCGGTCTTTTCGGTTGTCCTGGGCTTTTGAAGACGTCCCTGTGTGATCTGTGCACATTAAACAGTGGGAAAACTGACCGGGAGCCTTCTCTCCTTCCTTTCTCCAGCCCTCCTTCAGGTTCCCTCGGCTCTTTGAATAATTAGTGATGTGTGTCAATATTGTGGCCCATAGTAACCATATGGTGGGTGCAGGCAGACAGGCCATTGTTGCGAGCTGTGAAATATTGTGTATCCCTGCGAGGGCTGGAGCCAGCAGAGGCAGGAAGTGTTGTCGGGACTGACAGGGACATTGTGCGCCTGAATGGGCGAGTCCTCCGTGGCAGGGAGCGCCACGGACCCAGACAGAAAGTCTTGACCCTGGCGAGAAAAGGCTGATTAGGCATGGTGCTGCGGGCCGCTCCTTCATCCACCCCCGCCTCTCCTCCACCGCTTCCCCCCGCTTGGACGCTGCTGGGCTGAGGCAACAAGGCCACTTAGCTCAGCGCCGCCTTTTCAGCGCGCACATAAAAACGCTCATATATTCATGTCAAGGGTGGAGAGGAGAGACCAAGACGGGGACTGGGACCGTCCAAGAGAGTCCACTCTGAAGTGATCTGTGGGAATGCTTTTTGTTGTTGTTGGGTTGTTTTTTTTTCTTCACAGCCTTCCAACCTTTAAAGAGAAATGTAATGAGTGTGCTAAGGAGACAGCAGATTGGGAATGATGCTTTTTTTTTTGTTTACAACTGCTGCATGTCGCCAAAGTGTAATCACACAAACGCATTGTCCAAAGGAGGCCAGCATTCATTTTTTGTCATTAACAAGCTGTGTGCTGCAGTCCCCGTATTAAAAAGCCTTAAAATGGCACCGGAAAAAAAAGAAAGAAAAAAAAAAAATAGAATCTGATGAATATCACACAGTTAACTCTGCAAACATTTAATTTCAGGATACACTTCTGTTTCTAATTTGAACACTATGAAATAAACTTTTTATTTGGTTTGAATTTAAAAAAGCAATCCACTGAAAGTGGATATCATTTTAGATAAAACTGGATAATGAATTGTTTTTGGATGTCAAAACCAACTATCTATTTCATGCATATTGAAGGAACTTAACTTCTTTCTTGGCAAACAATCTGGACAGCTTGAGGCAAAGGAGCAACTTCATCTGCTTGAGTTTTTACTTCTACCGATTTGGCTGACATCTTTCTTTTTTGCCCCCCTCCCCTCCCTTCCTCATCTCTTTCGCTCCTTTCATTCCATCAGCCTTTCCACTCTCTGCCAATTATCTCTCTGTAACTCTGACACACTTTGTAGTGTCATAAAGGCAGCCCAAACTGCTGCCCGGCCCACCTTTATTCCCCCGATAAAGCGCGACAATTAAGGTTCATGTCTCTTTGCTCAGGGCCTTTGAGGAAACACAAAGCTGCACTGGGAAAGGAAAAAGGAAGCGGTGATTTAGCAGACATCTCTCTGCCGGCGGAGGAGCGCCGGGCGTGAAGACGCAAAACAAATCTGATCGCATTAAGCCGAGGCCGGAGAAACTCTTCACGACACAAACTCGAAAGGTCACTTGAACTTTAACCTTTTGAATTGGAATCTTACCTTTGCTTGGATGTTGTTGTTTTTTTCCTCACTTAAAGGTAAAAATCATTATTTAGAAGACTGATCTACAGAGAAAAGCAACGCGCATTTGGGTATTTTCCTGCCTTCCTTTAATTTCTCATTACATTTTCATAAATTATATTTTGCGTTTTTTTGATATGAAGCATTCAAGTTTTGCACAAATAAATTCAATTAAATTTTGTTTTTGGTAAGTGTAAAGCAGGATTTAGTCCAATAAGGGCCGCTTTGTGCCTTACGCCCCGCCCAAAAGAAAAAACACAAACTTCCATGCAAGTCATACAACATTAGCAGGTAGCTCTGCACATTTGCAGGTACAAACTGAGGGAAAACGTCTGGCGGTTGATTCCATGTTGATCCCAACAATATTTTGATGAAAGACCACATGCAAAATGAGCCCATGACTTTAATATGAGATCCAATGTTTGCAAAACATGAGCAGAATACAGAAAATACTGCATATTTTATTGATGGAGCCATCCTCCCAAAACTTGCAGCTCTGGGCTACTGCCTAAAACCTTTTTCAAAGTCTGGCCCAATCCTTGTGAACCGCCTGCTATTTTCCGCCTTTCTAATAACGAAAGACGAAAAGGTTTAAATGTCTAAACAGATTTAAAACAAAACAAAACAAAAACAAATTTTTTAGGGCACATTCTTAAATGAAATGGAGTTGTAAAATCATTCATCTGACCTGTAGTAAGATTTTAGATCAGTTAAACCAGAACCAAAATGAATGCAGTTTGGACCTGCAGCAGAAAAGAGATTATACAACATGCATCACTGGTATCATTAAGCACTGCAGGGCTTTTCAGTCATTGGATCGGTGACGGTCAAGAGTGTGCACTCGTTTCCTCACTCAAACACTAATATTTGTGTTAATGTAATGTTCAATGGGCATTTTATCTTACGTTGCAGAATGCTGCCATCGACTCAGAAACACGCGGTGGCAGCTTCTAATCAAAGCGTCGTCTTTGACTTTCACAGGATCCTGAGCTGGTTTATGTTTTTTTCCTGGATTTTATTCCCCAGCACCTCATTTCAACATGTAGCAACCAAGTAAAAATAGGATGTATGAATAAAGACCAGAATTCCAGCTAGAGAGTGCAAAATAGTAATTAAAAAAAAACAAACACATCTCAAGTTTGTACCTGATTGCTGAGTGCAATTTAGTCAAAGTAAAAAAAAAAAAAAAAAAAGGTTTTCTACTTACCGAGGCCTGAAAGTTAAAAATGAAAGAAAAGTCTTGAAAGAACAGGCAATCGCGTTCACAGAGAGAGCATTTCAATTTCTGCTGATGACAATTAAAGCAGAGATAATTACTGAGCGAACGCTAAAACATGTCAAACAAACAAATGAAAAAAAGCAACAAAAAAAAAATAGAGGAACATTTAAAAAACACAGCATGAGTCCCTGCAGAAATGTCCAACGTGCCATTTTTCTGTTTATTGAGCTTCCCTCCCCCACACCTATATGCTAGGACTCCGGGGGGTAAGCTGAAAATGTGACTAGTCAGTGAACGCAAATTGAAACGTGTGAAGGAAAGCAGAAGACACAACGTTGTTAAAATCCATCTTCGGTCTGTGGAGGATTCAGGCACGCAACCTGTTATTATGCAGCATCTTTTCAGCAGAGATGATCGGAGGAGGTGTAAACACAAACTTTTCCGCTTTAACTTTCACAAATTGATTCAGGAGCAGACAGGAATGACTCAAATACAAAGTTTATTTAACTCACTCTGACGCATTCTGTCGCTGCTTGTACCATACAGCTAAATGAAACATAATTACGTGCATGGCATAAGAAGAAAAATACTCTTTATACGGTATTTATATTCACATTAATATTGCTATTATTATTACTAATAATAATACTACTTAATATAAACATCCATCCATCCATCCATCCATCCATCCATCCATCCATCCATCCATCCATCCATCCATCCATCCATCCATCCATCCATCCATCCATCCATCCATCTTCTTAATATAAACAAGTTAAAAAAATGTTTCCATCATCCATCTAATATCTACTGTGCATAAAGTCTTTTTGTACTGTGGGAGGAAGCCGGAGCACCCGGAGAGAACCCACTCATGCACATGGAGAACACGCATAAAGAACCCAGGCTGGGATTCAAACCCACGACTTTATTGCTGCAAGGCAACAGTGCTACCAACTGTGCAGCCCTGATCTTTTAATTTTGCTATTTTATTCATGAAATTTGTTTTTTAAGAAGAATTTTACTTGTCAGGGTCAACACAGACAAACAAGCAGTCAGTCCTAAGGGATACTAGAGAGTCATCAATCCAACACACATCAAATATCCAAACTGGAGAGCCTTACTGCTGTGAAGGAAACCACTCTACTGTACGGCTTATCGCGAAAAATGAATTGGTCCCCTAAATGACCACCTCCAAAGTGATTCAGATCCTAAATTGTGTGTTAAACAGTTTGGATGTTTTTTTTTTTGCAGCACTAAGGTACTAAGGTAAGGTAATGAGGTGTGAAGTTCAGACTGAGGATACAGGTGACTTCAAGCTTAACATGGCTGCTGGTGCTGGGATGTTAATACACGATCACCTCTCAGGTTTATAGATATTGGTGTAAAGCAAAGTGTAAATATCCAGAAATATCCAGCAGTTCTGTGCATCCATGCTATTTCCACTGACCTGGTTCTTCTCTTTATGACCAGATGGTACAACACTAATACTTGTAAAACTAATACTGCACCATGCAATGTTTAGATGAAACTTAGATGGTTTTTTTTGGTCCAATATGGACCAAAAAAACAAACAAAACAAAGGTATAGAAAAACAAAAGTGGGTCCATACCCAACACTAGCAAGATGTACCTACACAAATGGCTGGTTGGTGTAGCCCTATCACATGTTATTTAACTTCTTTTATTTTACCCGATATAAAACGTAAACATGCACTTAAAATGTTTAGTATTTTCCAGGGGAAGATGATGCTTTTTATGTTTTAATGATCTCTTACGGCTGTGACAGGTACCAAACCGACCTCTGTTGGCACAGATCTTTGATCCAGCAGTATCACGCTGTGCCGCCTCTTCGCTACATCAGACTTGTTTTCCCGTCTCATCAGAGGTCATTTGGAAGTGGGTGTGCTGTATGATCCTGGAAAAAAAAGCAACAAACAAACAAGAAAAGCAAGTGGGGAAAAAAAATGCTTCAAAAATTGGCAAATTATTACAGGAAGGTTTTCCTGATGCATGAAATCTAGATTAGCATTTATTTGACCTTATATTTATTACACTTGTTTTTGTCGCATTAAGGAAAGATTCCTGAATAATAGCTAATTGGAGCAGTGACAGCATGAGAAAAGCTCTCAGACCCGGCTTGGGTCTTTTAAGGAGCCGCTTCCTTGGAGGTGAACCGCGTGTTCCCGGTGCGCGTTCAGACCGTGTTTTTTGCTCAGAAGAGCCAGCTCAGCAGCTCGCCGTTACCTGGGAAGCGGGACCTTGCGGCCGAGCAATGCGGCTGAAACAAAAGCTCTGACAGCAGAAGTGTGGAGAGAGTGATGAGACCCCATGCTGGTGAGTGAGCGAGCCTGGCCTCTGAGCCTCCTCCCCGGCCTTTCCCTTTCACGCCCGCCGCCCCAGAGGGCTTCGCGCCACGGAGGCAGGAGCTCCCCGGGTTAAGAGCAGTCACCTCCCCAGCTTCCTGTGGCCTATGCAACATCTGAGATATCTTAGAAAGCCTCCTTCATTTATCAACAAGCAAAAACAAATGCACTCCAAATTTAAAGGACAGTACTGTTACCTGTTGATGTATATTTAACAGACGGCTTGAGAGTGTCCTGTGTAATGAATATCATGTAGCACACAATGTGAAAATACTTCATCTTTTAAATATTAATATGCCTCATAGTCATGTCATGTGCAACGACTTTATTTCTGTTGTTGTTTTAATGAGGCACATCCTGATGAATACCGCCTTCTGTTGATGCTAATGAGTGTTTTCTTCTTACTCTGAATTAATCCATCCATTCCTGTGTCAAATCTGTTGCAGAGGTCCTGGCAACGGGAAATGAAGTTTTTTACATGAGTTTTTTTTTTTCTGTTGCTGTTTCTGTAGAAGAATAATCATATTAGGAACCCTCACATGGGACATCTCAATGTGTTTAAGATAAGGTATCAATCACTTGATCGCTCCGCTTCTTCAGAATGATCTCATCACCTTGGAGACCTGGCTTTCACCCCTGCATATGTTTAGGCTGCAGCGGTATGTGGAGCCACGGCGACACCAGCTTCCACCGCCTTTGCCAGCGTCTTGTTGTTGCTGCGCCGAATGTCAAAACAAGCACTCGGCTGGCTGTAAGGGTGGAGTGGAGGGGCGGGGGTGTGGAAGTCTGGCTGCGACGGGGCGTGTGACATGATACGGGACAATCAGACACCATGACAACCTGGCTGCAATGCTGTTGCTTCAGCAAACTGGCCGGACTGGGTAAGGAGGCCGAGAGGGGAGACGATCAATCAGATGCAGGGCCGACACGGGATGTTTTCATTTATGCAGCGGATTAGCAGAAGTTTGAAATGCCAACGTTATCCCAAGTCTTGCTTTCTGTCAGCTTCCTTATGTCACTTTACAGATGATTAAAAAGTTATGTTGAAGAGGATTAACATAAGCGTGGCATGTGAAAATTATAATCCTAGTGGACTCGATTCTTTTTTTGTTTGTTTGTTTGTTTCTCATTCTTCCAAGATGACATCAAACAAAAAAATCTTTTAATAACTCTGGAGATTTAATCCATCGACAACCCTCTATGTAATCCTCCTACTGTACAGACCAGAAACTAAAGACTCTGCAAACAACGGATTTAGATTTTGAGAATATAGTTTTTATTCTGAAAGAAAGTTTGTTTTGTTTGAAAAGCATAAACTTGAGAAAAGGTCAAATAAACAGGACGAGACTTTAAATTCAGAATTAAGCTCCATTTGTCAATGCCTTTAGTTACAGTCGGTCTGCTTAAACTGGAATAAACGTCAGCTTTGCTGGCAACACTTTACTGCCGATTACTCATTTACATAACTAGAGTTTAGAAAAGTTAATGTGCTACTTTGTCAGAAGAGTACTGATTTATTTTATAGTTGGATATTTAATTTAAATCGACTTTTCTCAGTCCATTTATTTGGTTTACCAGAAACATTGATGCACTTCCAGAAAATCCCAATGACCTTCAAAAATGAAGTCAGTTATGTATTGAATGACAAGTGATTAAGGATTATATTATATTGCTTGGCTCGCTGGATCAAATTGATTTTGTTTCTTTTTTTTCCTGCTGCTGCAAGAAAACAGTGGTTTCAAGAATGTGACTGTGTGGAGAATCAAGTAAAATTGTAAAAAGAAGCCAAAATTCCAGGTCTGACACATTACACACTCTAAGACCCCGATGGAAAACGCCTCACAGTGTGAAACAACATTTCACCTGTCAGGACAAAACCCCAGAAATTTAGTTTAGCACAAAAGAACCCCGCCACCCTGAACGTTTCGGACGCCAAGACGAGCTTCAGTAGAGCACCAGTTTAAGGGCACGCAGGCTTCCTGAAACAGATTAATGCAGATTTATTTTTATTTTTAATTTTTAATCTTCCTCCAATAGAGTTGTGTCATTAGTGTGCCATCAAGGCTACATTTGATTGTAATGAACCAACTATAAAATCTCGCCAGCAGGTAATTAAAGGAGAACTTTTGGAAGGGCCTATCCACTGACTGCAGTGCAGTGGTTGTTTAATTTTTAGGGAAACTAAGCAATAGTTTAACAGCATATAGCAATTCTTTAGTTCCAAAATTCCCAGTTTGTCCGTGTGGATAGGCTGCGTTTAACAAAAGCAGCTTTAATAACATGAACCTTAAACGATGACAGCAGCAGACAAATGACAAAAGCTGAGTAAATATATACACGCCTACATTGCCACCTAGTGGCAGCAATCTGAAGTTTTTCATCACAACTGTTATCATCCTCAGCTTCAGACCCAACTTCTTTCCTGAGACTACAAGGAGTACATAAAATGCCAAAAAGTGTGAGAAGAAATTAAAAATTGCTGCAACGTTGACTTAATTTAAGAGGCGACATTCCCGGAGATTATTGTTGATTTTGTTCTGTAAGGTCACTGCGAGTAAAGTAAAGGAAGATTGTATATAAAATTAAGAGCATGGGAGAAATGGTATCATACAGAAAGACATGATTATATAGTAAGTAGTGTTTATTGACCCTGGAAGTTATATGCACTGTTCTAACTTATATACCGTAGGCATTGGTTCAGGAAGTTTTCTGTTGTGGAAAATAAAAATATTTAGGATATTTAGGCTTAATCTCTGATTCAGAGTAAGAAATTAGAATATATGGTGTTTTCTTTTGTTATTGTTGTTCTTTTCAAATTGGATCAGATGTTATGACTGGTCACTCAGTTTGGTACTCTGTCATGACTCTGTCCACCTTTTGCAAAAAGCCACTGATTGAACTCAGAAGAAACAGACTGAAGACGAAAGCAAAGTGTACTTGGGACACTAGAGGGAGCCTTTTGCTCAGATTCTTAATTTAATAAGAGTGAAAATGTAACGGTATTGAAAACAGACCATCAGTTTCAGAGGCTGCACTCCAGTTTTTAATCAGCGGCAATGACATGAATACATTTAGGAAAAGGAAAAGAAACTTATTCTTCAAACAATGTCCAGGTGGACAGGATTCTCAGACAGCCTCCTGGACACACGTCTCCTGGAAAACATGTGCTGTTTACACATCCGGTGACGGTCTGTCACTAGCTTCTCTCAACCTCCCTCTAAATTTATCAGGGCCTCCCGTCACGTGTGTTTCTCGTGTTTCTGTGGCCGGTGGGAACAGCTAAATTTAGCTCAGTCACGGATTAGCACAACAGGTCTGCCCTCCTACTTACTCTGTAACAAAACCAATTATGATTCATACGTTGCTGTCGGAGTGATGAACCTCCATCTTCTATGTACCCACTTTGACCTTTCCCCCGTCTTCATGTAATAAATCTTCCTGCTACAGAGTGATCGGAAGAGACCGGACAATCAGACAAGGACGCAGTATTTATCAATCACATACGTAATCATGTATAGAATGTACCGATAAAACTCTGAATATGCCCTCAATTTCCTACATGAATGACTAGAGAGTGACTCCTAAATGTCACATCTAATCCAGGGATTAAGACGGATCTCCTGGTGGGCTCCCCGCCTTGGAAAGACATGGGCTCATTCAGAATCTGTTGTATTCCCCTATGTAAGTAAAGAAACTAAAACACAGCCTGCTCTACCACAGGATTCCTCACTCTGCTGTTTTTAAGTGTTGTGAAACTCTTGTGGGCTCAGACGATGTCAAGCTGAAAGAGCATTTGGCAGCTTTTGCCCAAAACGTAACCTAAACACACATGTGGAAAGGGCAATGTAAACACACCTGACAGTTTCTGCTGATGCAAACAGCCTGGACCAAGGCTACTGAGAACCAGCAAAAAATAAAATAAATAAATAAATAAATAAATAAATAAATAAATAAATAAATAAATAGCTGCAGAAAGCAAACTTTATTCTGCTCCCACTTCCAGCTCAGTCGCCCTTATGACGGATTTGCTTGACTCCAGAAATGAGTTGGCCCAAAACGTCCAAATCAAACTTTTTGATCATACTGGCACAAATGAAAACGCAGTTGTACGTGTTGCCAATATAAAAGACGATGAATTAATTAAGGTCATTAATGATTTCAAATGGCACCATTAAACCAAACCGCATGCCCAACAGTGGCACGAAATACAGCATTATAGAGCCCGAAGAACAGCTGCCCTCCTTTTTCTGCATCTGTGTCAGCACTGAGGCTTTATGGGTATTTATTTGAGAGTCATCACAACTGAGAGCAATGAAAAACACTATAAACTGCAATAAAACGTGGCACCATTTCCCTCTCTGCTGCATAACAGACGTAGAACTTATCAGTAGCTTATCTCACCTGGCTGGGCAGAATCAGCCCATGATAATAAACATAACCTTTGTGAGATGAAGGCTGTTTATATTTAGCAGCTAAGATGAGATCATAAATGAAGCATAAAGTAAGGAATAAATTTTTACTTCAGATTTATTTATCTGGCATTCTTAGAGAGCTGGGTTACAGTAGCAAGTTGATTTTATGCTTCCAAATCCATTTCAGTTTTCTGCCAGAAGCCGACACAGTTTTGTTTACATCCTTTTTGAAACACGTGATGTTGTGAGCTCTAACGAGCGCACGGCGCACTGCAGACAGGAGTCAGGCAGGGTCATGTTGTCTGGTTTCGGTTCAACAAGGTGAATGTTAACAAAACCGCACAAAATGCGGCTAAGTCGCCTGATGTTAATGTGATTGTAACTTGAGGGGTAAAAAAATGGCACATGACCGATTTATTTAAATACTGTCGATCAAGAGAACCAAAACGTCCAGAGCGACCTCTGCACTAGACGGACCCGAACGGCGAGGCGCGAAGCGGGTCATGTTGGGATCTGACAAAACTGGAAACTGTGCAAGTGTACAGCTGAAACCAGATCTTTACAAACACAGCACAGAAAGGCACACCCTCATTTCTCACCGTGTCATAAGAACTCTTTCTGTTTTAGGTCAATTATAAAAAGGAGTGGGAGAATTTTAAAGTATTCCCTTAGTTTTCAGTTGAACTGCCTTTCAGCTGGATGACTTGAGTCAAATCCTTTGTTTCCATGAAATTGCTGACTTTCTGCTCCGCTCTTCCTGACAGAACCGGTGTCAGTGGGTGAATTTTATAGGCCACCTGCTAACATAACTTTTTAGTTATGTTAGCATATTTTCCAGAAGACTGAGATCAGAGGGAATGGCCACTCCGAAACACTGACTGTGTTGTCCTTTTGCGATGTTTTGCCTAATTTATTGGCGTAATAAAGGCAAATGTCCATTGAAATGCCTCTCTTTTTTTTTTTTTTAGCCAAGCTTTAACTTCCTTTTCCTCTCTTCTCATGACACCGGCCCCTTCTGCAGCAAAACAATCCCACAACATAACGCTTAAAGACCTGTTTTTCGGTTGGTATTGTTTCCCAGCTTTGCTTTAGCGTTTTCAAGCTGCAATTTGTTTTCATCTTGCTTTTAGATTAATAACCTCTTCATCTCTGAGTGGGCCCATCAGTGCATATCACTTACACTTATGTTCCACGGTGGATAATGACACTTTCTGATCCTTCTCAGCCATCACCTTCACAAGCGCTTGCTTTTGCTATGGGACTGATTTTTGCACCAATCAGTGAGAACAAGTCTCCTTCCTGGAAAGCCCGATGACTGAACATTCCTGTGCTGTTTATACTCGCTTGTAATTGTTTTTGTAGAGGAACATGTCCCCTTCACGTGTTGCTCTGTCTCCAAGGATAAACTCAGACAGCTTCCGCAATTCTCTCTTACATGTCAAGTTTGATTTCTGTCGACTTTTTTTCACAATGTCATATAAAGAAGCAGTGTTTAAAGTGTTGCTTAAAGGGTTTGTTTGGAAGTTATTGGTGGTAACTATTTCCTTAACCTGCAGGAGCAGAAAGATGTCATGTGACGTTGGAAAGGTAACATACTTTCTATCAGTCAGCTGATTGGCCAAGATAGTGATCATTTTTCAAAAAAAAAACCCTATGAGAGCAAGAAAGCACATGCGCAGTCTGACGCAACAGCTAAAAGTTGTATCCATTCTTGATGGAGACAGATTGGACAGAGTTGCAGCTGATCTGGTGGACCGACAAGACAAGAAGGCTCAGCTGGCGCCAGCTTAACATGGGAACATGAAAACTGTAAGCACAAATTGCAGCAAAGTGTCTTGTGACGTTGCCGTTTTGTCAGACTTTTACCGCTCCCTTACATGATATGAATGGTTTCAGAGTAAGTTGAGGCCTACATCCGGCGATCTTGTTGGCCTTCCATCACGCCAAGGATTGCTTTACATTCCAACATTCCAGGTATGGGAACTGTTACTTGGAATAACGTCACAAAAACTAGTTTCAAAATATTTCAACGAACTCTTTTGGCACATCCACGGGTGAGTCTCCAGTTTCCCAGTCAGAACATGTCAAAGTCATGAGATCATTGTCTGGGCTTTCTAACCCGCCACATGTAAATGACAACTGTCATTTACTCACTAAAAAACAAAACAAAACACAGGAATCCTTTTAAGCATAAGAAGAAGAACAAAGCAGACAAAATTAAACTCAGACACTTTAATATCAAGAAAACAAGTAACTTTGGGAGATAAACAGACACACGGCATCATCATCATCCTCTACCGTACCTACAAGTACAAGAAAAATATGTTGGGAAAAATACGTATTATGTATTGATGATCCCAATCTCCCATTCTTCGCTGCAGTTCTCTGACTCATGTTTGAATTTGTTCCTGATCCTATCTGCTACCTCATTGTGAGTAGAGAAAAAAATATATATAGGAATCAAACTAAACATGTCTTTGGACAAAACTTGTTTCTCACAGTTCCAGTTGTTTAAATTTTTTTTTTTTTTTACATTTTGCTCTCACAATAGATATGGGCAGGTTTGGGCAAGTAATTTTTTTTTTTTTTTCGTCCCATACACACATCTGCCTTTCTTGAATGGCCTGTTTTTCTTTCCAGGAAAACAGAAGTTGTGGATAATTATTTCAAGGTTCCTGGAAATGGAACGCAGTGAAACGAGGGGTTTGCAAATTATGTATATTCAATTCTAGTAGGATACTGAAAGCTCAAAACGTCTCGAGAAGCTCAGCAAACATCATAATCCAGTATCATTAATTCTGTTTAATATCAAGCACAGACAGGATCCTCCGTCTTGGAGCCAGATCCTGCTCCATCCGGGCCTTGGTGTGTAAATATGGTGACAGAAGGCGCAGCATAGGCAGGATGATCTATCTTTTGTAAAATTATTTCAAGTAAGTTATAAAACGTGAAACAGTGGCGTTTTAAACTGCTGCAGCATTATGGCAAGCCGTTTTCACATAAATTCGACTAGACAAAAACTACATTTTGACTATCCGGAATGTTAATTTAAGATATCTGCATTTACATTCTGACTAGTAAGAATAATAATTCAAGATATCTTCAATTACATTTTGACTCGTCAAAATTCCTTTCAAGATATCTCAAATGACGTCACTGGGTTTGTAATTTGACGAGACACGTATCCGGAATTACAATTTAAGACATCTTGAACGTAATTATCACTAGTCAAAATTACAATTTTAGATATCTGACTTAAGAATGACGTTGAAGCCCCTTTGTGCTGTCCAAACAGTTGCCTGCAGAATTTTATGTTTCCTGCACAAAACTGTCCGTAAATGCCACAAATTAGAAAAAGCTCAGCAATGTTGGAAATGGGGAGAACGCAAGACTTCATAAACTATAAGACTGCTAATGATATCTGAAAAAAATGACCTGTTTATTCATTTCCAACGAACCGAATGCAGTTAAAAACAGCTTTGAAAAGCTAAAACTGCTTTGTCAATCATTTTCAACATGAAAGTTGTGCATTTTCAAATATCTTGTTTCGTTTTTTTTTCTATTTTTCATTGTTTTATTAAACTTTCAAATTGCCACGTAAATCAGTGACATTTTGACTAGACAGAATGTTAATTTAAGATATCTTAAATAGAAAAGTTGAATAATTCAAGATATCTCTAATTCATTTAGAGATATCTTAAAAGGAATTTTGACTAGTAAAATTATAATTCAAGATTTTATTTAGTTTTGTCTAGTCATTATTTGCTTTTAAGATATCTATAATTTAATTTCCACTGGTCAAAACTAAATTTCTCCTATCCAAAAAAACATTTACGATATCTTGAATTATGGACTAATTAGAGATATCTTTAATTAGAATTATGACTAGTCAAAACTACAATAGAGATATCTTGAATTTACTTTTTGACTAGTCATAATTAAATTGTAGATATCTGAAATGTGTATTTCAGATAGTCAGTAATTCATTGTAGATATCTTGAATTGAAGTCCCCATACAAAACAATGGTAAATCTGACGTCATTTTGACTAGTCAGAATGTAATTAGAGATATCTCAAATAGGTATTTTGTCTAGCCAAAATATAATTAGAGATATCTTAAATTGCTAAAATGTCTAGTCATAAAACAATTTGAGATATCTGGAACGTAAGGGCGGCAAAACCGAATTTATGTTACAACGGCTTGCCATAGAAGCATGGAGGCGGAGCCTTTTCCAGCAAGCAGCGCGAGAAGAATTAAAAATGTTTGACGTCAGCCACGTCAGATTTCAGTTGTCCAAGATGGCGAAGGCGAGCGGGCCGAGGAATAGAAATCACTTCGGTTGCAACTCCAAAAGCCGACTCGAAGACGAAGGTAAACTCCCACTGAATTATTCAGTCGACGTTTTCGAGAACGAAAACAGAGGCGCTGCGTTTAAACTGGGTTGTAAGCGAAGGCGTTTTTATTGCGGTGGTCTTTGTTCCTGTCGCTTTTCCGTTAGTCAGACGTTTCTGTTTTCAGTTGGAAGCCCGCGGTGTTGTGCCAAATCTGGGTTCGACACCGCGGCCAGAAGACGTCCTCTCTCCCTCTGAGACCCGAGCCGTAGCGACCGGATGCAAATAAGCTCTGGTTTCGGCAGATTCGGTCTGGCCGTGTTTTGGCTGAGCATGTGTTGTTTGAATCAGATACTGACCCGGATACAAAACTCAAGCCCGACACCTGTCGCCTCATTTATCCTAGCATTAACTTTCACCTGGCCGCTTCCTGATAGCCGCCGCTTTCCTGCTGTTTTTATCAGCCCGCTTTTCCCTTCGGTCGCTCAAAAATGCCTACAAACCATCGACATTCCGCAGGGTATGTACTCCGTATACGCTAATCTTATCCCAGTACTTACTCGGATATTTTTAAATGCACTATAAGCGGCCTGGAGAGTTTGCCAGCAAGTTTATCCCCTTAACTGTGAAGGAGCCCAAACAGTGGCATGCAGTCACTGCCTCCCTTGTTATCATGCAAATATCAGTCTGGCAAATAGTCCCAATTATAACTACCAGTGTTTGTTTCATATTTATTTGGTGCAGTCATATTCACAATGAAATCTCTTGTTTTCATGTTTAAAAAAAATGTGGAGAAGTACAGCTCAGTCTGACTCCCCAGAGGACGAGTCCACTCATCAGTCCAGTCAATCTGGTTCACTGTCTTTTCTCAGTCTGTGACACATCTGCAATTCAAACGAGAGATTAAAAAACATGAATACGCCTGTATCTTCTGTCAACCATTTCAACTGAATACTTTGTATTTTCCTTCTTTTTATGATGTGTATATATATATATATATATATATATATATATATATATATATATATTTGGTCATACATTTGCAAATGTATGGGTGACTATAGTCCTACACAGAAATTGATAAAATATTATCAAAAAAAATAAATAAATCATGCAGGGCATGATGCTTATTTTATTTTCTGACTGAAAAAAATAAAAATTCTTGTAGCGACTAATAACTAGGATAAACAGTGCAAAATGTAATATTATTATGCTGATCCTCCTCCTTGTAGTTTGCTGTATGAGAACAGACGTCCTTGTAGTTTGCTAACTGTAGTTTTATACCAGAGTTACCTTAACAAAACTGATGGGTGGGATTGTCTTAGTTTCTTGTTTCTTTAGTTTTTCTTTTTTTTTTTAATTATTATTATTATTTGGGCTTGAAATATGTCCAAGCAAATTAATTTGGCTTCATTGGAAGTGAGGGCTTGTTTTAGTTGGATGACCGCAAGTGTGTCGCAACAAGTGGGGGTGGGGTAGACCTGTGTTGGCCTATGCCAGGGGTCTTCAACGCCACGATTCAAGGGTAGCTGTCCTTCTTCAACACACCTGAATCTAGTGATCAAGTCCTGAGTGAGACTGTGGAGAACTTGACTGCATGCTTTTAAAAAAACAATACCAGTCTTTTGATTCAGATGTTTTCATAATAAGTAGCAGTGATACACTGAACCACGTGGTTTTATTTAGCTTTAGTTTAACCTGTCAGGATGTCGACCTTGATATGTTTTATTTTCTTTCTGCAGTGGCGATCTCGTGCCCTTTTCTTCTGCTACACGTGATACCATCTAATATCTTTGGATTTTAAAGTTTAGTATCAACATTTTCCACTGTTGCCCCATAGTTGCTCAAGATGACGCAGCTTGCTGGTTGTCTTGTACCAGTTGTGTCAAACTCCAGCGACAGAGCCCAGAGTGCTGCAGGTTTGAGACGTTTCGCTGCTCCGACGTATCGCAGACAGACAGCTGACTTACTTCCTCAGCATGCATCACACTCTCCAGAGGCCTGGTAATAAGTAATTATCCGATTCAGATTTGCTGAACTAAGGGAAAGCTCTAACAGATGTAGGATTTTTGCTCTAAGGGTTTGGTCACCACTGCCTCAGACTTTGTATTTCTCAGTTTGACCATATGGCATATGAACTCAATTGTTAGAATCTGATCCGATTTCATTTTAACTGCGGGGATTTTATGTACAAATGCCACTCAATATATTAGATTATTGCTCAGAAGTAAATGTATTTCAGTAATAAAAGGTAAAGAAAACGAAGCATTTGTGTTGAACAGATTTGTTGCACACAGTTATACATTTCAAGTGCTATATTTTTGCTTCTGGTCATGAAAACCCACAATTTTTAACAGGAAAATCTGAAATTACTTGGCAGCAATAAAGGATTTTTAAACAGAAATGTCGATGTACTAAAAAGTATGTGTGTAACTTAGTCGGTTTCCGTTAGCATCTAAATGAACAAACTGGTGTTGATGATCACGCTGTGTGTAATGCCACTTTATAATAAAATGCCCATTTCGAATTGAAGTAATGAAATAACATTATTTTTCAGTTATATCATAGCTAGCCTCACTTGTAACTGGATGTTGGTTGTACTTGCCTTTTTGAAACCTTGAGGTGGCATTTACTCAAAATAATGAAACAAACTTAATTTGAAGATTTTTCAGCATATGGTTTTCAATGTGAAAAATAATGATCGTTTGCAGAGAAGTGACATTTGGTTAAATTGTCAGAGGGTAACATACATGAGTATGAATCTGTTATCATATTGACCTTTATGTCTGATTTCAGGCTGGCTGGCTCCATGTTAATCTGCACTTTGTCCTTGTTGGTCAGCCTGAAGCAACCACTCATTTGTCCTCCCTGTAGCAAGGATCAGATGGTTTGATGCTGTAAATGTAAAAGCGTGTTGGTGTTTGACACGTCAGACTGCTTTTACTCTCAGCCTCATAGTTTCTGTTCTAGTTGAAGCTTTAGGCCTGAGTTTTTTGATCACTCAGATATCTTGATATCAAGAATATTTCTCAATGGAATTTTAGTTGCTTGCTAATTCTGCTTCCCAAGTTCTTACTCAGTAAGTGTCATTACTTGATCTTGTTTTAAGTCTAGATGAATGATTTAGAGCATTGCTACAGTTAGCGGTCATCAAAGGCTGTGTCAGATGTAGAGCAGGAGTCACGGGAGTTGAAAGCTGATTTTTGTATTCAGTGTAGTAATGTAGGTTAGACTGCATAGATGCAGAGTGAACGATGGAAGCTTATGAAAATTGCAGAAGGGAATATAGTTATTGAAATGCTTTCCTGTTAGCATGCAACGAACCAGTGGCATCCTGTGGTAAATTAGTTAGACTATGCATTTATTGGGTTTGGTACAGGACCCAATAAATACATATTGTGTGTTGTAAAGGTTTATTATGCATTTTATGGCTGGTGCGTCTTATACGCTGGTGCGACTTATAGTCCAGAAAATACGGTAATCACTTATTCTGTAGTTTCCTAGCATAATTCTAAAACATTCGTGGTGCCAATGTATTTAAATACTAACCTGTGATAACACGGAAAATAGACAAGGAAGTTTGCAACATGATATCTACACATTATATCAAATTGCACTCATCTGAGTTTCAGAGTGTGCAATATTGTAATCACAAAGTACTGTTTGAATGCAATATTATTGCAGCCTATAATAGTTCAGGTTCCAGTATCAGTTTGCCTCTTGGTTAGACTTTCAATGTCTTCATATCCACAACTGATGCAGCTTTATTGATGGAGATGCCAAAGCTCAATCAATGAAGCGAGATGTTGGGATGTGATGATGACGATGATGACAGCAAGGAAGAAACTGAGCTGTGAATAAAATGTCAGTTAAGGGCAGTTGAAATTTACTACAATATTTACAATTAATAAAGCAATTTATTGTTTTGCTCTTGCAAAACAATAAGCTGTTCTTTAATCGTAAAGAGTCTATAGATTTGGTTATTTACTGGTTGGTTTGACACCAGACTGTCAGACCAAAAGCTAAATATAATATGAACAAAAAAGGAAGACATTCACGCGTCTGTTACTTGTAATCATGAATCGGTTCAGAATCAAACTTGGAAATTCTTTTCTTCCAGCTTTTACATTTCTTGGAGTGCAGTAATTGTTGGCTGATGATATATTCCTTTGCTCTAGGAAGTTATGAACTTGCATTTTTTATGCTAATGTAATACTTTGCCAGATACAGTCTGAAACCAGCAGATGTTCAGCGGACACCAAGGACGCTCCTCAAAGCACTAGAGGTCACAGAGACATAGGCATACATGAGAACTAGAAAAAAGGCACATATCTGATATCTTCATGACAATATTATCAATATTATTCCCATCGCAAGATTTTCTAATATTGTCCAATCCAATTGTCTGATATTTTCTCGGCTACTTAAAAAGCATCAAAGTATGATGGCAGATTTATTTATTTATTTATTTATTTTGCTAGGTTTTTTTTTTTTTATTCTTGCTTTGACCTCTTTATTATAAAGGTCCAGTCGGGACTTTTGAACCATGCTGCTTCCTTGTGTACTTCCTCTCCCCCTGCACATGTCCTCTGTTGCAGTGCAATGCCGTCTCCTTGCAGTCCCTGCAGAATGCCGTCTTTGTGTCAGTCCACTTCTCTCTACGGCTCCAGTCTGCTCCACTTTATTCCGCTAAGTGCTTCTCTGGGCTGGATGGGAACCTGCAGTGCCACAAACTGAGGAAGTGTTCAGGGCTCATTTGTGTGCGGAGCAGATTACAGTAACCGACTTGAGCTTTAACCTTGCAGCAAGTTCAGGTTCATTATTGAATGTTAGATTTACTTTTCTTTCCCTGGTGTGAGAGTGTTGCTTAATGTTTTTAAATATGCCCCATAACCAGCTTCCAGAGTTACGGAGATTTTAGGATGGAATTATTTGCCTTATAATCTTTACTATTAGAAAATGTTGAAAATCAATCAAACTGAAAGTTAAAGATTTTATTTCTTTGTCAGTAAACTGGACTTTGAGGAAGCGTGTCTTAGACTTGTTAACAAACTGAAAGTGATGAGTCTTGATGGGAATATTTATGATGCTCAACTCCTCAGGTAACTTGGGATGAATAAGTGACTGAGATATTCGGATGAGTAATGTTTAAAATTTGTGGTTCAACCTGTCTGATGCATTTTTGTCTGAGTTCAGAAAGTATTATTCAAACCTTTAATCTGAAAGATTAAAGAGTTGAAATGATTTGTTTTCAAGAGACTTGAGGTTTACAGCTTGAAGGAGAAACTTTTCAACATAAGCTAAAATATTGCGACACATAGGAGGAGATGTGCAACCTGATTTCTATTTAATTGGACGGTTATCCCTGAAAAATCAATGTGACAGACGGCAAATATAAAAATACTGTCCTGGTGACATACTTGCTTCGTGTCCTTTTTTTTTTTTCCAGCCCTTTGTGTATTTCACCACAAGGCTATTTTCAGTTTGACCTAGATGGGAAGTTCAGAGTGAAAAACAGTGTTCGGTGTAGCGCAGAAAGCAAGTAGAAAGCATCCTCTCTGCAGTTTGATGTAGATCATCGTTTTTCCTCGCAAGCAAATGTTACATCTTAAGTATAAAAGAAAAAAAATTGTACGTCTTGGTTTCAGTCTGGTTTACCTTCTGATTCTAACGTTGACCTGTCACGACGAGGTGACTTTTGTTTGTATGTTTACGTTTCTCTTTTTGCTTTCTAAAGGGTTTAAAGACATGGAAGATGGCCCGATCATTCGCCGCAGTCAGAGGGCTCCTCGAGCGAGGCCAGAAGACCTGGACGGGCTAAGCATCAGGACCATTACCTCAGAAGAGTCCTCTCAGCCCCACAGCATCAGTCCATCACCAGATGAAGGAATTGAGGAGGTAATATTTGAACATGTTTTTGTCTTTTAAGCTCCTAAAGCTTTTCCAGATTTTTTTATTTTATTTTTTTTCCTCCTATGAAATGTTTTCAGGTAAAATTGTATCTGGAAGACAAAGAGATCATTAAAAAAGGGAAATATAAACGCGTATTTATTGCACAGCTGGTCGGCAGGGGGAGTCGTGCTCATTTGGATGCCGTAAAAGCTCTTTTTGAAACTCTCCATTAGCCTGTGGCGGAGGAGAGGCCGGGGCCCGTCCAGATTGTCCGAGCCAGCGAGAGCAATTGCATCTTTGAGCTGGACACTGATGCGCTCGAGAAGATCCTGCTGCAGGATCATGTGAAGGATCTGAACGTGGTGGTCGTGTCTGTGGCCGGAGCGTTTCGTAAGGGCAAGTCCTTCCTGCTGGATTTCATGCTGCGCTACATGTACAATCAGGTACAGTTCATCATTTGTTTAGGTTTTTAAAATTACAAGGGTGCATATGCCATGTCAGGAAGAAGATCGCATCACCGTCGCATGAAAGTTATTCATTTTAGACTTTGTGTCGCTTTGAACTCCTCTTTTCCAAAGAGGATCATGTACACAATCAGCTTTTGTTGTTGGTATTATTGTGTTGTGACCAGAGGTTGGTAGAGTAGCCAAAAAATATACTCAAGTAAAAGAAAAAAGTAACTGTCCAAAAAATTACTTGAGTACGAGTAATAAAGTATTTGGTAAAAAAAAATCTTCTCCAGCATTGAGCAACTGATCAAGTTATCAATCATTTGATATTTAAAAGTTACATAATTGGATGGACCAAAATGTAAAGTTGTGTGGAAATGTTAGTATTATAAGGAACAAAATGACAATTTAAATAAGTAACAATAAATGACAAAATCGGGCAAAATAATTTTTTTTCCAAATCAGCTTCTTTTTTTAAATTTTTTTTATTTTTTTGGCCTTCTCGGTAACCTGGGTAATTTCTAGGGTTATCTTTCCCCCTGCTCCATTTCGGCTGCATCCTTTTCATGTTAGCACTCCTGTAAAAGAATGAAATGCAGCAGAGCACTGGCTCTGTGTTGGAGACCTGCTGATGAAAAGCCCATGTCTCAGTTTCAACGTTCCTTATTTCAATGCTGAACTCTGAACTACACCCTGAAGAATAAAAAGGGAAACTTTGCAAAATGTCATGCTTTTGAGTCATGTTTCTAAATGGAAGTTTAAAGTTCTCAGCTTCCTTTGACACAGTCATTATTGCTATGGATGAGGATTTTCTTGGGAATAAGAAAATCCCAAGAAAGTGGTGTTCCTTTGTTTGTGACAAATTATTTCGCATTTTTACTTTGTAGTGCAACAATACTTGAAATATGGCAATTTTTGGATGACGGTCATTTTTTATCACAGCCATCTTCTCCCTAATGTTTTTATTCGTTTTGCAGACACCTATCTCATCCACGGTAAGTTTAAACCACTGTTTTTGGAATAACATCTGCTCTTGTATGACCGGCATTCTGGCTTGCACTGTCAAAAGGAGCCTTAAGAGACAAGGAGACTTCGCCTGCTGCTAATTAGGAGAATATTTTCTGCTTAGGCGATCCTTTAAGATCTCAAGACCCGGTCTCTAGAATGTTTTATAAAAAATGAGCTTCTTGTAGCTTTTATAGGATTTGCTGCAAGGGCATAAATGCTACAGTCCCACATCTTGTTAGAGCATTTGAGAGTGCTAAAACACGAAATGTTCTGTTCTGTGCCAAGTTCTGTTCAACTTGGGTCATTTAAGCGTTTCCTTTTTTGTCCTTTTCACGCTTTTTTCCTCCGTCTTGCAGCACAGTGACGCGTGGATAGGAGGAGACCATGAGCCCCTGATTGGGTTCAAATGGAGGGGAGGCTGCGAGAGGGAGACCACAGGAATTCAGGTGTGGAGTGACGTGTTTGTGGTGGATAAGCCTGATGGCAGCAAGGTACTTTCTTTTTTTCTTTTTTTTTCTTTTTAATTGGAAAGCCTTAACTTCCTTATTTAGAGTGAATTTTTGCACACCGACTTGTGTTTTGTAGGTCGCTGTACTCCTTGTCGACACTCAGGGAGCATTTGACAGCCAGTCCACCATAAAGGACTCTGCTACTGTGTTCGCTCTCAGCACCATGACCAGCTCTGTCCAGGTAACACAAAACATGTCATTTGTCTCAATGTTTACGTTTTGTTTCCGCTAAAGACATAAATGTGTGATTGTTATTTTTTATTTTTCCTCCATTTGCACGTCTTCAGGTGTACAACCTGTCCCATAACATCCAGGAAGACGATCTGCAGCATCTACAGGTTTGCTACTTCTTTCTTCAAAAGCTAAATGGTTATTTTGACTTTGGACTTATTTTGACTTCTCATTTTATTCTTATTTTCTGCTTTTCTTTTCCATGAAGCTCTTCACTGAATACGGCCGGCTGGCAATGGAAGAAACTGAATCGAAGCCTTTCCAGGTGCTCACTGTTTGATGTTTGAATTCAGAATATAGAAGCATTTAAAACTTAATTAAACCCAATAAAATATCACCATAAACATACCTATTAATTATATTTGTCTGCTAAAAATATAATATAAAATGGGTGCAAAATTAAGCATTGCATAAAAATTACTAAGAATTTTTTTTTTTTTTTTTATGAGTCCATTACTCTTACTATTACTGCCGTCTCATTGAAAAGTTTTCATTCCTTCAATTCAAAAACCGAAACAATTGGATTGATTACACTCAGGCTATTTGATCCTAGTTGAGATGACTGTCTGGATCTTTGTCCAGCAGGTCAGTGAAGCCCTTTACATGGAGCCTGAGCTGCAACATGTCCGTGTTATTGAAGCTGGCTCTTCAATAACAGCTTCCGGTATCCAATCTAATTAATCAAGCTGCTGGAACAACTTGTGCAAAATAACAAGTTGTGGCTGGAGTCACTGGTTCAAAGCCACCACAGACATACTGACCGATCTAAGACATACGGGCTAAATAAATCCGTCACCTTTCTTCAGTTAAAAACTCTCCTCAGCTAGAGACATGAGAAGCTTTTATTTTTGATCTAGAAGAAGGAAAAATGAACAAGACTGTTGTTCCAGGGCACAAAGCTTTCTTTTTAAAACGACATTTAGTCGAATTTTAGAGCATTGCGTTGTTCCTGCTGCTTACAGGATGCTGTATAGATGCTGATTTAAGGTTTTTTGATTCCAAGAACATACATTTTTAATTTTATGTTGTCTCTTGAGATGTACCTGTGTTTATAGTTGCTGAATAGCAGTGTGTCCACTTTTCAACCCTTGTTTATTTCTACTCTTTAAAGCGCACGACATTTGATATGGAGCAAAAAAAAAAAAAAACCCAACAACCCATAAATCTATGTGTGTTCATTATGAACTCCAAAGTTTTTTTTTTCTAATTGTTTCTTTTTTTCTTTGAAGTCTTTAATGTTCTTGATTCGGGATTGGAGTTCTCCGTATGAATACGATTACGGACTGGAAGGAGGACAGGCTTTTCTACAAAGACGACTGCAGGTGAGATTTGTTGGAAATGTGTGATTGTTCCTGAAATGCATGGAGACGCATGGATTTGACTTGAATAAGAAAACTTGCCTCCAGACATTGCTCCATAATCCCTTTTTCTAAAAGATTCAAAACAAACCTGTGCACAAAACCGGACCACTTGCTTTTACAGGTTAAAACCTGCCAACACGAGGAGCTGCAGAACGTCAGGAAGCACATCGACTCCTGCTTCAGCAAGATCAGCTGCTTTCTGCTGCCACATCCAGGCCTCAAGGTCGCCACCAACCCAAAGTTTGATGGGAGGCTAAAAGGTGGGGCTGAAACGATGCCGGCTTGTACTTAGAATGCAGATTGATATCCATGTGATGTTTGGGTGAGACGGTTTTTGCGCGTGTTCGTCCCAGACATCGAAGACGACTTCAAGACGCAGCTGACCGAGCTGATGCCTGTGCTGCTGGCCCCAGATCAGCTGGTGGAGAAGCAGATTGGTGGAAGCAAAATCACCTGCAGGGATCTGGTGGAGTACTTCAAGGTGCTGCAGTGATTTCTGCTCTCAAATTATACTACTAAGTACACAAATTGTAACATTTTATTGATTCTAAGAAACATGTCTGTCACTACCAAAGATCTCTCACAGCATTATGGATGGCAAGTCCGGTTTGAAACTTTCTGCTTTGTTTCCTTGACGCATCTGAAGATTTTGTCTGATCATAGATTTAAAAGTTTTAAAATAATGTTTTATGTTTTTGTTTTTTTTCTGCAGGCCTACATAAAGATTTACCAAGGTGACGAGCTTCCTCATCCAAAGTCCATGCTGCAGGTCAGTCGCCGTGGCTTCAAACAGAATAAACCGAGTGATGGAGTCTGTTGAAAGCTTTGAAATAAATGTCCTTAGTTTTTCACCTTCTCACCTCTTAAAGCCGGATGTTTTCTGTTGCCGTTTTGTCCAATATTTAACGCTACGTTAATGGGCTCGTGAAGTTATTTCACAACGATGAGCACAATCAACTTTCAACATCTGCAGAGCATCAAATTGTGCAAAACATTCAGAGAGTGTTTGGATGCTTCTAATCTCGCCCTTTATACTCAGAGGTCTGAATGAATTAACAAGCAGAACATTTTATGATTGTCAGATTTGTAAAACCTTTACGTATTTCTTGGTCTGTTAATGAAGTAAACGATTGAAATGTCTTTTCTAACTGTTTTATTTGTGGTCAGGCTACAGCAGAGGCCAATAATCTGACTGCTGTGGCTGGAGCCAAAGACTTGTACAGCAAGAGCATGGAGAAGGTGCGTACATTGTGATTTAAAAAAAAAACAAAAAAAACTCCCCATTGGTTCCATGTTGTCCATGTGACTGTGCTGCTGCTGCTGCTGCTGCTGCAGCTGCTCTGAACTTCTAGTCAACTGGACGCTGCAGCTCCCCCTGGTGGCTGGTGACAGATGATTTGAAAGATCAATGGATAATAATAAATTGGCTTATAAAAAAAATCTGAGCACTGCTGCAGTATGATTTGGAAATGGAAGTTATTTCATCAGTCTGACATTTTCCAGGCCTGGAAGAAAAAAAAAAAAAACAAGTAAAATGTACTGAATCAGAATCATTTAGTGTTGGAGCAGTCTGCTCCTCTCTCTCTGTACATCAGAGCTTCCGCAGCAGCAATACGCAGTCACACTCGGGTGTGCTGCTCACGCTGGTTGCAATAAAATTTGCCGCAATTCGTATAAATGTCACCCTCTCATTATTCCCAAACTAAACCAGAGCACCTGAGACGGCAAAAACGGAAACATAAAAAGTTTTAGATGAACGCAAAAGGAGAAGTTGCAGAAAAGTTCACTACTGTAGCTCCATATACTGAGGGACCATTTAGTTGTTTATACGTGACATGAAGACGACATGAAGTTACAGAAAGTTTCACTGCTGCACTTATTGATGGAGCCTTTATACCGAGCATAAACGGCTTACGGTGATTTGAGCGGCCGTGAACTTGGTCAGGAATAACTCTGTTCGTTTTTCTGTCGTCGTTTCTTTGGTGCCGTCCCGACAGGTTTGCGGAGGCGACCGGCCGTACATGGCCCCGGCCGACCTGGAGAGCTGCCACGACGCTTTCTGCAAAGACTCTGTCGCGTTTTTCCGCTCCGTCAAGAAAATGGGCGGCGAGGAGTTCTGCCAACGCTACCAGGACCGGCTGGAGTCGGAGCTGAAGGAGGCCTACACCAACTTCTCCAAGCACAACGAGGGCAAAAACATCTTCTACGCAGCCCGCACGCCCGCCACGCTCTTCGTGGTCATGTTTTTCACCTACGTGTTGTCGGGGGTGACCGGCTTCATCGGCCTGAGCGTGTTCGCGGCGCTGGCCAACATGGTCCTGGGCGTGGCGCTGCTGCTCCTCTGCATCTGGGCGTACGTGAAGTATTCGGGAGAGTTTCGGGAGGCGGGAATGTTGATAGACCAGTTGGCCGAAGCGCTCTGGGAACAGGTGAGCAATCGGAGTGAAAGCTGGACGGAGTGAAAGCTGGACGGAGTGAAAGCTGGACGGAGTGAAAGCTGGACGGAGTGCGTGTTTCCGTTCACGTTGTTGAGTGTAAATGGATTTGTGTGGGATTATGAAGCGTAATTTTGTTGGCAAGAAATTCATGTTGGTCCGTAGATAAAGAGATATTCTGAAACATTTGACCAAACGGAGACATTTTGTGGTTTTTAATTCAGGGAACGCCAACAGGAAAGATTAAGAAATGAACAATCTGATTGGTCGGTACAGTGATACCTGCCTCAAATGTCCAGTTGCTGCAAAAATCCCGTTTAGGCGTTTAATTCTTAAGTAGTTTTCATCAGGATAAATGTGGAAGCCTGCAGAGGAAGCTCTGAGTGGTTGGACTGGACTCTAACGTTTCTCCTGGGTTAATTAATCACTGAGCAAAATGCAGGCGTAAACAAACTGAGCGT
Organism: Poeciliopsis gracilis; assembly: GCA_911649635.1. Classification (NCBI taxonomy): domain Eukaryota; kingdom Metazoa; phylum Chordata; class Actinopteri; order Cyprinodontiformes; family Poeciliidae; genus Poeciliopsis; species Poeciliopsis gracilis. The sequence continues at coordinate 8,246,713 of CAJVRI010001143.1, forward strand.
TCCTGATGCAGATGCCGCCTTCGTTTGGCCAAATGTCTTCAGACTCCGTGTCAGTTTTCCCAGCGTCAGTCTGAGTCGGTGATGTCACTCAGTGTTTATGTTTTGATGCAGGGCCGTGGTGTGTAGCGCTCATGTTGTAGTTTTTCTCTCCTCCCTGAACCCGGCCGTTAGCCAGGAGAAGCAGCTCTGATTTCTGTCCCTCTTGTCTCCTGTTGCTTCTCCTTCCTTCCTTCCTGTTTGTCTCTTCTTGCCTCCCCTGCTTTTCAGAGGACAGTCAGAAAGGTGAGACGCATCGGCTCCCGTTTGTCGATCTTCCGCCTGCCCACCTTTCAAAGCATCCCACCTGGTTTCCTTTCCTTCTCGTCCTCTTTCGTTTTTTTTTTTTTTATTTCTCTGCTTGAATCCTAAGCGATATCCCTCCCAGTCCCCTCCCTCTCCCCCGCTCCAGTCTCGTCCCACCTCCCTCCCTCTCTCCCGCCGTCCGTCTTCATGCCGGTCGTCCTCGTTTGTAACTCCGCTGTTCCTCCTTGCTTTCCCTTCCAGGTGATTTCCAAACTCTTGGAGCCCGTCAGGAGCCACCTGGCGTGGCCCCTCTCTCTGCTCCCTTCCCTCCCGTCAGGAGCCACGCTCGGACTCAAAGCTCTGGTTCCTCTCAACAACAACTACAAGAAGACCAACTAGCTGCCGGCCAGCTGCTGGACTCAGACTCTTTAACTTTGCCTCTCGTGTAGAAATGTCCTCTGTTTGCTGCCGCCTCCTTTAATCATCTTTCAGTCCTTCTTGTGTCGGATTCTTGAACTTTGCTTTGCTCAGAGCGGAAACCTGCAGAGCTGCAGCCGTCTGGATCTTAAAAAGGCAAACCGTTTCTGATCTTATTTAGCTTGAAGTAGCAAAGTGGCTTTTATTTGAGCATGTTGGGGCCTGCTTCCTGTTTCTCTTCAGTTTCCCTTTCAACATGAATGAATGCTGATTGTTTTTATTTTCCCCTCTCCTTCAGGTTTTGAAGCCACTTGTTGAAAATTACATGGAGGACAACGTCCGACAGACGGTCTTCAACTCCATCAGAGCCAGTTTGGTAGAACAGGGCTCCCAGCCCACCAGGTTAAAGACTGACTGACCGCTCTTCCTCTCCCTCATCATCATCATCATCGTCGTCGTCGTCGCGTTCCTCTCACCCCCGTCTGTCCACTGCTAGAGCTGTGGGACTAGTTCAACACCAAAGCTGACCCTCTTTCTACGTTTTGTTTTTGTCGGCGCCTCGTCTCTCGTTTCGTAGCCTTGCAGCGTGACCTGCTCTTCATCGCCCCCTAGTGCCTCACTCAACATGCTGCACAATCAACGGACCGAGCAGAGCGTCATCTGCTGTGCTACGTGTTTTTTTTTTTGTTTTTTTTTGGTGCATTTGTTTTTCGCTGGAGTCGGACTGCACTCGGTTCAAGATGAAGGAAACTGACCCAGCTGTGGGCAGCTGCTAACGACGGATGCACCGCCCTTCGAAGTGCAGGTCTTCTTTTCCTGTTTCCCTCACATCTTCTCAACACTACTGACTCATCCGCTCAGAAAGCCAATAACTGCTCGATTCCTTGAATTCTGTCGAAATGAAAAACCTGAGCTACGGAAATAAAGCAAAGCTGTACTTCTTCCCAAACACTAGGAGGCGACGTTTTTAATGATCAAACTCTGGAGTCAGGCTGCCTTCACCTTTCCCTGTGTCCCTTTAATACTTCTTATAGATAACTGAAGAGCTGCAGGTAGCAGCAAGTGTTTCCCTACTGTTGTTTCTTTAAGGGGGTCTGTTTTGTTTTTTTTTTGATTGTTTTTAGATAGCAAAGTGTGCTTTGAAGCAGCCTTTGGTGTCTCATAGCAGATGTGCCAGTATTGAGCTCTATGCATGCTGTAAAGAGCTTTTAGAGCCCAGCTATAGATGAGAAGTTCATTTTTAAACTTTTTTTATTTTTTTTTCCCATCCATGCCTTCCATTAAAGCTGCACCAGCACACACTGGTTGCAGCCTCAGAAGCTGTGGGAGCTCCAGCTCAGACTGTCGGTCTCATTCACGGTTTGATCTGACGTTCTGTGAAGTTAGTTTTTCCTCGTTTTTAATTTTTAATTTTAATTTTTTTTTGTGTGTGTGTAAAGAAATGAGCTGAACTCGAATCTCTCGCCGGATGTTTCTCAGCCAGGGCTGGAACCTCCCAGAAGTAGAATGAAATGGATTTTAATGCACAACGTGAACCTCCCTGAGGAACTCCCCGTGGGTTTTTTTTTTCTTTTTTTGTTTCTTTTAGCCTTTCACACCAACAGCTGAACGTGTCTTTTTTCCACCGATTCCATCCTCGCCTCGATCAGCGGTCTCGTATTGTACAGTTTCTCTTTTTCTGTGCTCGTATATTAAATCAGGCATGTATGTTGATTATTTAAATAAACAATGTACACATTTTTATAGATCGGTTTTCCATGGCTGTTTTCTTCCAGTCTGGTCTGGTAAAGAAGCTCCTGCTGTTTCCATTAAGCTGCTCATGGTCACCAGGACGGACTGGACGGCTGCATGTTGTGGATCCTTGTATCCAGACTGGACTGTTTGCTGGGCCGGAGACATTAGCCTGACTTTTAAAGATATCTCTGGTAATTTATTTTTGTTTAAAATGTTCATTTTAAGAATAAATCATACACACAGTCCTCTTGGCTCCTCTTTATTTTTTTCCTGGAATCCCTTTAAGTCGTAGAAGTATTTTTAAACTTTATGGCAGCAGGGAGACAAATCAAACATTTGAACAGATGCGTTTCAGACTGTAGATATTACAAACCCAGACTTCATAGTGTGTCTTTGCAATCTCAATTCTTATAAAATCAATTAAAAGGTTTTTTAATCACATTACCAAATGTTTTCTGAAGCAATTGCATAATTTGAAGACAAAACTCGTTTTGAAATATCTACTTGAAATGGTTTAATTTGACCAAATGGTGGCGTTAAGTGCAGGAAGTGGTATAAAAATCAACCAATGATATCATTTAAAGCCACAACTTAAAGAAAATGATCACCTGTTGCCATAGTTATAGAAATAGAAAATAGAAATAACTATGGCAACAGTTATTTGCCAAGTGGCAACAGATGAATGCTACAAACACATTGTTGCACATAGTAAATTTCAGCATAAAACGTAAATTTATTGCTTCCGACGACATGAAATTCGCTATTTTTCTAGTTTGCAGGATTGTTTACACTTTATCCTAAATGCAAGGTATTGAGCTGGCATTAAAGGGAAGTTTGCTGCAGTTTAATGTTCAATATATCCATCATGTAATTGAAAAGTCAGGAGTTCAGTCCATAGATGCAAAGTGATACAAAGTTCCACAAATGACCACCAGGAGGAGCCAATGTTTTAAAAAAAAAGATTTATTCTTCCATTATCACTGTAGAGAAGCTCATAACACCTAGACTGCTTTTAAAGCATTTGTTGGTTACGATGTGTACAACTAGGTTTTCTAAAGCTGGTCAATACTGGACACAAAATAACGCTAATAAATGTAAACAAACAAAAATACACTTTTATACTGTGGTTTGGAAGTGAGAGCTTGGAAGACGTTATAAACTACTGCTTGTATAAAAACCTAATTTTAAAAGAAGCATAAAAAATGGCACTCTTCCTGACTTAATTGCTTTTCAAATCAATCTAAGCTGCGCGTTACGTTGCAGTCGTTCATATTTTCAAAAAACACATGCTTGGTGGAACAAAACAAAACAAACGACGTGAGATGTGGGCTAAAAATCTGAACAGACAATACTTTCCATTCAAGTCAAAATGTCATCTGATCTAAACCTAGATCCAGATCACTGCCTCCAGAGAAAAACCATCTTCAGGACAAAATGAATCTTGACACTGTTTCTGTTATTGTGGTTTGTTAGGAGGGAGCGTCCCTTCACAGTCCATTGTGCTCCCCTCTCTCTCGCTGTGTATTTGGTTTCTTCACATGAGCCTGCAGTGCGGCAACGAGTGGCACTTTTTACATCTATCGTAACTAACGTCGGATTAATGATCACAGCTTATCAATAGTACCTACTGGTTATAAATACCGGCGTGTCGAGGAGCCGCAGCTGTGACCAGATGTCCTCTGAACGCGTCTTAACGAGGTTTGTGTCATATCTGAAAACTGATCACGACGGACAATAAAGTTTTACAAACGCATTATTGCTGCTTCAACACTTGTCTGTAGAATCTAAAACATTTGGTTTAAAGTAAACACGTTTCCTGAATCTGGAGTAGAAAATAAAAACATTAAATTAACACATTTTAGCTTTAGGCAGGACGAGTTCCTGCTTGAACACTGAAGGACCGAAGGTTTTCAGTCCTCCCTGGCTTCTGCTCCTCCACCCCCGACAGGCTCATGTCGGGTGGAGGTGATGAGGGTGAAGCGGTCTTATGTACAACACAAACCCGGGGCTTAGATCACGACCCGGATACCAAAGGAGACCCCAGCGCCCAGCGCCAAGCCCAGCGACAGGAAGAAGGCCATGATGGCGCCTGCTGTCTCCGCCTGATGCTGCGGCACCTTCCTGCAGAGAAACAAATCGCACAGCAGTTTACTAGAGGACCTGCTACCACTGCATCTATATCTACGTTTCTGAGGACGAACGCCACCGGAGGTCAGAGCGGGTCCGAAAGCCTTACTTGGGTCCGAAGCACATGCAGAGGCTGGCCAGGTATCCGTTGGAGAAGGAGAAGAGGATCATGAAGATGATGTACCAGGCGTCGTGACGGAAAATCACGGGGAGGTTCACGCGAGGATCGACGTTGCACAGCATGAAGAGCGGGATGAAGACGACTCTGACGCCACACAGGACAGGAAGCCAGATGCTGTCCTTACCGGGCTGGACACACAGAGGGACGACATGGGACGGGTCAGAGCTTCAGACATACAGAGTATTGAAGTATTTGCTGAGTGATAAACAGTAAGAGCAACATTTCCATTTGAAACAGGCTTTTTTGGGATTTTACTGTTATTTGTCAATGCTGTCCAGCGACAGAAAGTGGAGAAAATAACAAAAAATATCATTTTATAAATATTTTTTTTAATCTATCGAGACAAAGTTTGAATCAAAACCCTTATAGAGAAATTGCCACAATAAATGAGAAAGAGAATACAATAAATGTCCAGCTCTAAAGCTCAGCTTAAATGATTAACTCTCACATTTTTTCCACACGTTGAGGAGGAAAAGTTTTTCTTCTGGTTATTTTGGGTCACTGAGTGACTTTCTCAGAGCCTCATCCCGATCTGAGAACACTTGCGACGAAGAGGTATGCAAATTTTTGCCAGCGAAAGACGAGCTAACCTCATCTGCATTCCTGTCGGAAACATTTATGTGCCGCCGTCGTTCCCTGACGTCATCATCGTCTTCGTGCGCCGGCCGGGCAGCGGCTCGGTGTAAATCACGGGACGAAGAGATTTCACAGAGCGGTCAGACTGCAGCAGCAGGAAAATCCAATCAGATCCGACCGTCTTCATCCGATGATGATAAACGAGCTCACATGCTCCTGCAGCAGCTGACCGTCAACGGAGCCGCATTCCTCTGCGGCGAGCAGAGTTTGTGCCGCAACTGTACTCTGTTTATTCTTGATTCCTTTACATCCGGTCGGCTCGTTCGCAGGAAATTAAAAGTCCCTCTTTTTTTTTTTTTTTTTTTTTGGGACGTTCTGAATAATAACCTCTGTGTTGTCTTGGGACAGAAGCCAACGTTTCTGATAATATTTCCATGAATTAGTCAAGGATTTTGCTTTGCAGCAAAAAAAAAAGGGAGCAAGAAAACATGACGGTATTTTCTCGATAGCTTTGTAAAAACACGCCTAAAAACAAAACATGTTTTCAGACCAAGCTGAGACAGAAGGAATGAAAAAGCACAAGCGTCGGCGTAATCCTATATATATATTTTTTTTTTTTTCCAGCTGAATTTAGATCTGGACTGAATGCCGCTCAGTTGAACCCGCCTGTGTTGTCTGGAGATTTAAGAGCCGGTGAGGAAATGAGGGGAAACGTCCAGGAAAATGACTTCATCATCAAAACCTTAACGCGCCGCTAAAACAAGAAAAACGTGACGTTTTCCTCATGCAAACGTCCCACTTTGTTTGGTTTTGACGGGGAAAAAAAAAAAAACGGCATCTTTGACGTTTTTGTTGCCATCATGTCAGCTGACGGCTCTCTTGTTGACACAGATACATTTGCAGAGTTTGCAACTGTTTGTCCTCCAAAGGCAAATAATAAGTTGACTCATTGCTTTTACGTCAAATATTAACCTGTCAAATGCATATTGTGTGTTTTTTAATTAATTTACAGAACATCTCCCGGGAAACGTAGACAGAGGATGTCTTACCATCTGATTGGATGAATCAGATTGCAGTAAATGTTTTTTTTATTTTTTTTATTGCTGCTGAGAAATGATCCAGAAATGTCTGACTGACTCTGAGAGTCACAGAGTTCAGAGTCTGTGGCCCCTCCGCCATTGTTCTTTTAGGATCCCCATCGTCCGTTTTCCTCTGACCTTTACAGAGACTTCCTTCGCTCGGAAAGAAAAGACACGGACTGCTCTCCAAAGCAAACCTCTGATCCCCGCACACAACACCCGCCTTCTGGACTTTCAACAGGAAACGACTTTTGTTTTTCCAGCGTTCCTCGCGAGGCATAGATTTAATCAAAATCAAATCAAATCAAATTTTATTTGTAGAGCACATTTCAGCAGCGAGGCATTTCAAAGTGCTTTACATCAGAAACACAAAAACACAAAGTCATGCAACATAGAATAAACAATACGTTGTTACATGTTACGTTTTAAATGCAATTCTAAACAGGTGTGTTTTTAGTTGAGATTTAAAGAAAGTCAGGCTTTTTTACAGTTTTCTGGAAGTTTGTTCCAAATGTTTGGTGCATAGAAGCTGAAAGCTGCTTCTCCTCTTTTGGTTCTGGGGATGCAGAGCAGAACCAGAACCAGTAGACCTGAGAGGTCTGGCAGGTTGATACAACAACAGCAGGTCTTTAATGTATTGTGGTGCTAAACCGTTCAGTGATTTGTAAACTAACAACAGTATTTTAAAATCTATTCTTTGAGCTACAGGGAGCCAGTGGAGGGACTTTAAAACTGGTGTTATGTGCTCTATCTTCCTGGTTCTAGTGAGAACGCGAGCAGCAGCTTTCTGGATCAGCTGCAGCTGGACGATTGATTTGTTGTGAAGACGCTGTTGCAATAATCAATGCGACTAAAGATAAACGCATGGATGAGTTTCTCTAGATCTGGCTGAGACATCAGTCCTCTAATCCTGGAGATGTTCTTCAGGTGATAGAAGGCCGATTTTGTTACTGTGTTTATGTGGCTCTGGAGGTTCAGGTCAGAGTTCATCACTACTCCCAGGTTTCGGGCTGATCACTAGTTTTTAGTGGTAATAACTGAAGCTGTGCATTGACTCTAGATCTGTAGCTCTAGATCTATAACTCTAGATCTATAACTCTAGATCGTTCCTCTTTAGGTCCAAAAATAATGGCTTCAGTTTTGTTTCTGTTCAGTTGGAGAAAGTTTTGGCTCATCCACACATTTATCTGTTCTAAGCATTTGTTCAGTGATTGGATGATTCAGAGTCACCTGGTGACATCATAATGTAGAGCTGTGTATCATCCGCATAGTTATGGTAGCTAATATTATTTCCTGTTATTACCTGAGCGAGTGGGAGAATATAAATATTGAATAAGAGGGGTCCTAGGACTGAACCTTGGGGTACCCCACATGTGACCTTTGACCTCTTTGATGAGAAGTTTCCAATTGAAAAGTGATCCGACAGGGCGACATCAGTTACAGAGACATTGGAAATATTCACACCCTCACTGATACCAGGTCCAGTGCCAGTGTGTGTTACTTGTTTGACATGTTGTGTTAAACCAAAATTTTCTAAAATGTCAGAGAGCTTTTTTGCTCCTCTGTCTTGGGGTTTTGTCCACATGAATGTTGAAACCACCAACAATTATTAAACAATCATAATCAATGCATATGAGAGATAGAAGATCATTCAAGTTAGTAAAGACATTTTCCACGTATGTTAGAGTTTTGTATAAAGTTAGTGCCAAAGTTGGTTTGTCGTCTGAATTCACAAGGCTGTCTAAAGAAGAGTTGAAAGAGGCAGCAGGCATGCGGGTGGGTTTGCTGGCGTGCTGCGGTTGCATCGGCGTATCGGCGCTGCTACTGACCCACATGCAGACGGCCGTCAGGCTCCTGCCGACCCAGTCCATCACGTTGAAGAGGAGGAAACACGACACGGGGATGAAGTACCTTCCTGGAGAAAGATCGCAGCAAAGAGGCTTTTAGAACGGAAACATGACTTAAAAGGCCAGGCGATAAAATCGACCTTATCGACTCGATTTTTGGCTTTCATTTTCCTGTGGTCACCCGTGTGCTGATGGGAGCAACGTAAAAACGTTCAGAGTCATGTCAGCATGCCTCTCTATCTTTTATTGAGGGCTCAGTTTTGAATTACAATAACAAAGTTATAATATTACAAAAAACACAGCTGTAATAATCAGAAAACAAAGCTGTAAGAGACTAAAGTTAAAGCAGTGTTGCAATACTGCCACACTCCGACACAATGAATAAAATAAAACGAGGCGTGTTCAGCATCTTGTGTTTTATACGTCTGATAAAGACGTACTTAATCTTTCAGCATGTTGCTATCAAAATATTATCAGGAGCAGGACTTTGAAACGACAGGCTGAGCTCTTCAAGCAGATTTTGATAACTCTGCAGAAGCTTTAATCTCATTAAAACGCCTTTTTACTTGTTATTTCAAGATGCTCTTCTGGTAAACGTTGATTAAAATTGAAAACAGGAAACCGGCGAGATATTATTTTCAAGCCATTTCACCCAGTCCTGCTTATGCTGCACTGGAAATCAAACATGTATGTATGAATGGAGGCTGAAGCTGATGTGAAAACGCAGCATGCACTGAATTCATTTCAGTTTTCGAGCTGCAGCAAGACTTCATGCTAAACACCGAAGTTTTAAACCTTTAAGTTTGTCTCAAATTATTCAGAAATGATTCACTTTATTTTTCACAAACTTACTCACAATAACTTCCAAACTTAAAAGTCAATTTTGGTCAAAACATCACTGATGCTACTTGAAGGAGCATCTCAATAAATTAGGAAACAATTGAAAAGTTTCTTAATTTTAGTTCTTTGATTAAATCATTTCAATTTAAAAGAGAGATTATTTCTCCCAAAATCCTGAAATATTGCAGGAATTTTTCAGGCGCTGAGAGCTTCATTTTATTGCGTTACTGGTTACAGTCTCCCTTCCCAGACTCACCCCAGGCGCTGTTGTCCTTCGCTGACGTCTTGACGTCAGCCGTCACCGACGGGAAAGTTCCTATGGTGACGGTGAAGATGAAGCACACGGACAGAGCCATCACCCAGACCTGATCAGAGAGGGCGATATGATCAATATTTCTGCAGGTTTCTCACCTTGAGTCATGAGCAATAAGACGGGAGCCGACCTGTTTGAAGATGTTGAACACAGACGTGCCGCCGCCGGCTTCCTCCTCCATCAGCTCCGTCCCCGGTCGCTTCTCGTCCTGATTTTCTGAGCAGCAAAAGAAACCAAGATAAGGCTTTGCTTTGAGATCACCGCCGACCCAAACATCAACGACCCCCGACACACAAAGTCAGTCACAAACAACATATGATTACATGTTCCCACTGCAGACGGTTTCTGCCCAGACAAGTCACATGCATTTACTGTCTCCAAACAGATAGTTGGAGAAGCGTGTCTCTTTCTGATCTCTGCCGGATCAAATCAGAAGCTCCCAGTTGTTTCCAGTCGAGCAACAATCGGAGTCTGAAAAGATAATATTCGCCAAAGCAGAGCGTAGCACTTTCTTTTGTAGAAAATATACTTGTTTGTTTTGCCTTTAGGAGGAAAACGGGCACCTGGTTTACAGCAATTTGGAAGGATTTGTTGTTTTTTTTGTTTTGTTTTGTTTGTAGTTGAATGCCAGATGAGCAGCAGGATTTTAAATTCGACTCCAGATCGCAGAAAGAACTGAAAACTTTGCACTCAGCAAAAACAAACAAACAACTGCTGTACATCGCAAAAATAGCTGGATGTGTTTTATGCCGTAAAAATAAAAACTGCATGCAGACTTCCTGGCATTTCTCAGACAGAAAGCTAAAATCTTTTAGAGGCTAACAAGCTGAAGGAGTCAGTTTTGTTCACCAGATATTGCAGCATATTTCTGATGAGCCACTCAGTTTAACATTCTCGTTTTACACAGATCAGACATGTGATAATGTTTCCTGCACCTTTCTTCAGCAAGTCCATCTTGTTTTCCTCGTCAGCAGTCGGCGCTGATCTATTACTCTCCATGTAGTACTGGAAGAACTCCTGGTGACGAAAACACAACCATCACGAAGTGAACGAGGAGAACATGAGAAGCGGCGACAGTGTCAAGAGTCGGGGAGCTTTACCATCTTGGGCAGCATGAAGTAGGACGCGATGGCCAGAAGAATGACAACACAGGCCGTGATGAAGTAACCAAAAGCGCTGTCCTGCAGCTCTGATCCGCCTGAAGTCAGAAACAACATACTACATCACGAAATGATCAAGACTTTTTAACCTCCATATTCAGAATATCTAGTGGTGTGATTAGTTTCCATGTGGACATGCGTCCAAATTAGAAAAATATCATGTGGATGAGTCTAATTTTTGCACAATATTATCGCTGGTTAGTACCAGATTTCAACTTCTAAGAAACAGATTTGTTACTGAGGAGCCATTAGTCAATAATCTATAATTACCCGAGACATGGACTCATTACTATGGACTGACTCATTACTGAGCATGTTTAATGACACAGAAGTATCATTGCTGATATCAGTACTGCGGTTGCTAAAGACGCCTTGTTTCTTGTTCCTCTGTGATGATTGAACTGGATCCACTGAGTTCTGTGTAAAACAGCAGCTGAGTCATACGGCCTCGGTCCGCAGCGTCGGCAGAACCGATCGACGTGTGGCACCGAAAACGTTTGATTGGCAGCTGAACGCAGTCATCAATCGGCTCGTGATTAATCTCACTGACGACTCCGAAACGACCCTGAGCAGTTAAGAGTTTAACTTTAGATCGAGGACATGCTGTCAGATTTGGAGTTTAATCGTGAGAATAATGAGCAGCAGCAGGAACACATGCGCAAAATTTTGACCGTGGATGAGCGGCGCTGCCGGCGCCTCGACTCCCTGAAATACGGACAAAACTAAAGTGCTCAGTTTTCTGACGGAGCTGCAGGAACTACATAATATTAATTGAATTTTATGTTTCATTTGGTTTAAATAGTAATACTAATAATGAAGTTTATGCATGGCTACTGGTTTACATCTTATCACTGCATTGCCTAAATCCAAAAGGTTGAAATTAATTTACATTCATAGTGAAATAATCATCTGATCTGGGCCTTTATTGTTATGTTTGGGCCACTGATGAATTTATATAAAACAAAGTTAAATTAAAACAAAGTTATTTTAGTCATCAGAACCAGAATCTCAACAAACATCAGCGGAGATTTGATTCACCTGCTGCAGAACCGAACCGCACATCAACTGGTTAGTACGCAAAGTAAACCAGAACCACCACCAGCGTGGTGGTGGTCCAGTCAGAGCTGTCCTCTGACTGGACCAGAACTTTGTAGATACGTACTGGCCAGGGCGCAGATCATGGAGAAGGCAGCGAAGGTGCCAGCCAGGCCCTGTCCGCTCATGATGGGAGTGGTGTAGGAGGCGGGCAGAATCCCTGCGAGTCCAAACAGACTGCCCTGAAGAACGGCGCCGAACGCTGGTGAGACACCAACATCAAACAGCTTAAAACACAGAGGAGCAAAGAGCACAAGAAGAGAAACCGAACCGTTCCTCCGCCACAGAAATGACTTCCTGAACTCCAGCTAATGCAGAAATTATGAGCTGAACATCAAAGCTCTGCAGGTCACAATGTTCTCAAAGGAAACATAGGAACGCATCGGGCTCCTCGTGCATGAGAACATGCGGGTCAGAACCGGCCCAATGGGGAGAAGAAAGAGGATGAGCTTATCCCCGCTGTGCTGTGACTTGTTGAAAATAAACAAACACAGCGAGAAGAAAGAGTGTGTTGAGAATCTCAGCGTGAAGCTATGGAGGTTTTCCCATCGCTATAAAATTCCTGACGTGAAGTGGACCTGGACACAGACAAGTCTAATTCAGTCTGACAGAGGAGCTTCACCATTTATACAAGGTGTTGTTTGCTTTAACTAGGCCAAGGTTTAGTGCTGCGCTCCACTGGCTGGTAGTCATGTTGCCCTCAGTTTAACAGTATCTGCTAAAGTTGTGCATATTATCCATTGGAAACCTGAAGGAACATATTAAAAAACGTATTTTGTACATTACTATCCATTCCACTGTCTTTACCTATAACCTGGTTATTGAGCTCTAGTAGTTAGCTATTTATTTTATTTTTTTTTTCTTTTGTAACCACTGGCAGTGCTTCTGTTGTACTACTGCATATTTGCCTTTCATTTTAGTGGCATAAATAAATCAAATCAAATCAAAACAAGATTATGAGCATCAAAAGTAAAACGGTCAGTTCTGACTTGGAGGAAAGCTGCAGATCCACACTATCCATCCCAGTGTTCATGCACTGTTTAGACAAGGCTTGTGTCTTTAAAGACATGAAAGGACACGATCTTCTAATTTTCTCATGCTTAGACACATGTAACAACACATCAACTCGTGTTGCAAAACAGAAAAGTGGTTTGTGGGCGACTCCGCAGCGTGTTAATCATTTCAAAACTCCAGATGTAGCAAAACCACTTACAGTTGATGCAGACAATCTTAATCATAGTGAGGGTGAAGAAGGGAACAGGCTCTATGTCCACTTTGACCATTATAGCCGTCACCATGAAAACGAGGAAGATGACACCCAAGCTGCCCGAGATGCGCAGCTTCTGAGGGATTCTGAAACAAAGCGATACAGAAAGCGGGGAGAAAATCATTCGCCTGTTTTCTGACCACGATTCGAACAAAAATAAGTTTTAGAATGAATGTAAAGTACAAACAGAAACGTCACAATGTCCGAGCTTTTCTTCTGCGGCGGTAAGAGGAAGGAAACCAAAATAAACACAAGAGAAAATCCAAGGCGAGAAGAGGGAAGTGGGAAACATAAATAGCATTCCTGCCTGTGTTTGTTCAAGGAAAACATTCACTGAAGTCTAATTAAAGCAAACTTGACATAAAGACGCACATCCCTTATGAGAGGATGAGACCTGGCGGTTTCCAGGTCTCATGTTGCACGATCTCTCCTTCAGTAAATATAGCAAAGGAGCAGCCGCTTTAAAAAGTAAAAAATAAAAAACCATCCTGTAGATCTAACACAGTTATTAGAGATATTTCAAGCTGAGCACGTTTGACCTCGTGCGGTACAGAGGACGAGCGTTACCTTTGGTGTATGAAGGAGTTGAGGCAGGTGAAAATGAGCAGAGGCACCATGGCGCACAGCGTCATGACGTTGTTGAACTTTGACTCCAGCACGTTGCGTTCTGAAGTCACATTGCTGTGTTCGGTCACTGGATCTTTCAGTCGGCTTGTGAAGTACTGAAGGAGAGCAGAGGGGAGATGCAGATGGGTTAGTGAAGTCCTCCCACTGCCACAGAGCAGAATGGAGTCACAGGTTGGTGCCATGTGGAGGGAAATGACGCTTGTCGTTTACAAAAGAGCATAAATCACACCGGTGCATAATTTCCTCAACGCAAATTACTAAAATGATTTTGGGGTTCGTCTCTACCGGCTTTGCACATCCAGACTGACTTTTTTTGGCCATTTTTCTTTGCTAGAGAAGCTAAAACTCAGTCAGATTAAATGGAGAAAATCTGTAAGCTTCAGTTTTCAATCTCTTAAATCAAAGATGCTGGAAGATGAACCATTTTCCCTTCAACTCTGACCAGCTCATTTATCATGGCTGAAGAAAATTGCTCCCACAGCATGATGCTTTCACCGCCATGTTTCATTGTGGGGGTGGTTTGTTCAGGGTGGTTTGTTCAGGGTGGTGCTCAGCGGTACGTTTCCGCCAGATGTAGAGTTTACAGATGGTAACAAATTTAAATGTGATCCTTGTGTTCAATACCTGACTTGGAGAAAAACTTATGTTTTTCTCACAAGGTTTACAGAGAGAACAACTGAATGATGGACCGGTACCTTTTGGTCTCTTGCACATTATTGCATTAAGTCACACTCATGTATGTGAATAAAACATGTAAAAATGTGGAAGTACTGAATAAAATATTATGTGAGGCAATCAGGCTGCCATAAGGAGAAACTATTTTAATATAAAATTCCAGACTTTTTGTCATTTTCTTAATTTATGCATATTTTTAACAAAGTCAGCATTTCTTATTGCTCATAAAAATAATTTAAAGTTTTAAAGGATCGAGATAAATCCACCTAACTGGATCCTTTCAGACATGCTGATTAATAAAGTTAGTTTAGAATGTGGGGTAAAAGTTTTATTATGACAATAGGCTCTTTGGTAAGATGTAGACACTTCTTACCATTGTTGCTGTCATGAAGAAATTCCACGGTAAAAGAGTTCCCAGGCCCAGGATGAAGAAAATAATCCATACTGCGTGGTATCTGGGGAAGGAAATCCACATGAGAGTTCATCAGTGAAGCCATTCATCTTTAGATCAACAAACTGATTTCATCCAGATGCTGAAGACGGGAGCGTCTTGTTCAACACAGAGATCTCTGGTCTGCAGTAACCAGAGCGTTCGCAGTGTCTCACCTGTCCTGAGGTGCGTTGATGGCCGTCATGGTTTTCAGTCTGTGTCTGGTTTGTGTTCAGTCTTTGATCGGGGGGCACCGGGTCTGAAATGAACAGAGAAACAATGGATATGTTTCACAATCAGCAGAATCTATTCCTTCTTCGTGTGAATCGATGTTCTAAAACATGGAAGGGGAAAAAAGCTGATCTGGTTCATACTGAAGATTAATATATTACAGTAACAGGGTTTCCCTCAGTGTATTACAAGCCTGGCGGGTCACCAGGCTTCACTTGTGTTCCCACCAGGTTAAGCAATGCTTATTTATTTCAGTGTTTTTAAAATGTTTGCATTTATTAAGACTATATAGTTGGTGTTCAGGTGTTAATCTTCCAATCTTTCAATAACGCATAATAATCGAGTGATACTTCCAATTTTCCTGTCAACTTTAAACATTTTTTAACTCAAAAACACGACGGGATGCTGGATGTTTAGCAGGTTTTCTGGGGGAAACCTTGAAAAGTAACAAAAATTCTGATCTCTGTATGTTTGTAATATCTCCATTGGTTTAGATTTGGTGTTTTGGAGGCAGCGCTGTTTATTTTAAATGTTCAGAGCTGCTCCCCCCCCTCCAAATGGAAACTAATTATATTTACATACTGGCTCCCGAGCCGCTGCTGTAGGTTAATTAATTCACAAATTGTTATTTTCCAGGTAGCGACGTTATTTATAAAAGCAAGAAGTAAAACTTGGCAGCAAGCTGGCACAGGCTGCTCAAATTAGACATCAGGAGGAAGACGGAAAGAAAGAAGAAGAGCTGAAGAGATGAAACCAGCAGGTTAACTTTTCAGCAGAAATCGCTGTGGCTTCTGGCTCGCCGAGTTGGCAGAGCGTCACGAATCTTAGGAAACAGATGTGGAAACAACTCTCCTTCCTAACTTGAAACATTTCAGTCATTATGGGCTACAAAAATGCAGCCGCAACAGCAGAAGGTGGTGAAACGCAGACAACAGTTCACAGGAATCTTACCGCATGTCGGCAAAGTTAGGTAATGTAAAAGTCACAACTCAGAATGCCGCAATATCTCAACACGTCTCTCTAAACTCTCAGAATAACAAAACATGACAAAGTACCCTGAAACAAAAGAGACTTACTGTCCAGCAGCCTTTCAACAGACTGGAGACTCCAGCGTCCTCTCATCAACACGACCCTGAACGAGCCGCGCGTTCCTCATTTATACCACAGAGAGGTTCGCTGGGTTGACACCCAACTACACACAAGACCTGGCCCACTCTGCATCTCCTCCTCCAGCCTCGCAGACCCTGAAAGTCCTCAACCCGATCCTTGTTGTGCAGCTTTACGTTCACATTCCTCTCACGTGCATGTGACCATCCCTGGCATGTCCACCATTATGGAGCGATGTTTGGTCCTGCATGTGATTTCTGTCTGTTTCTTCCTCAGCGACATGACCATAAGCTCCTCATGAAGCACCCCACCCTGCTCACTTTTTATTGTTTTTATCCTGTTTGCACCATCCTGGCTAAAATAGCACTGAATGTGACGGGGCGCATGCATGTTTTAACCTTAGTCCAACACAGTCATCTTTTGCAATTTTGCAATTGCAAAGAACTAGATGACGGCAAATTTGGTTTATAAATGTATTTTTATGTGAGTGAACCGAATGCTATTGCTTCATGTTTGGTTCTGGGATTGCAGAGAAGATCAGAACCAGAACACTTGAGAGCTGCTGATACACTAACAGCAGATCTTTAATGGCTTAATCACTTAAGCCTTTAAGTGATTAAAGTAATATAAAGTCTATTCTCTGAACTACAGGGAGTCGGTGTATGGACTTTGAAACTGGTGCGATGTCCGCTATCTTTCTGGTTTTAGTGACAATGCGAGCAGCAACGTTCTGGATCAGCTGCAGCTGCTCAGTCAGACTTGTGAAGACACTGTTGCAGAAATTGATGCGACTAAAGAGAAATGTGTGGATGAGTTTCCATCCACACATGGACATTAGTCTGAGACGTTAGTCTCCTTAATTGTAGATAGAAGGCCGACTTTGTGACTGTCTTTAGGTGACTCAGAAGGTTCTGGTCTGAGTCCATCACCAATCCCAGATTTTGGGTCTAGTTTTCAGCTGTAATAACTAGATCATTCTTCCTCTGGTTCGAAAACCATTTTGTTTTGTTCATCTGAAGAACTTTGTGGCTCCTCCACACATTGACTTGTTCTAAGCATCTGTTCGATGCTTGAATGGGTTCAGAGTCACCTGATGACATAATGTAGAGCTGAGTATCATCTGCAGAGCTATGATAGCTAATCTTATTTCTTATCAGTCTGAGCTAGAAGGAGAATGTAAATATTAAGAGGGGCTCCAAGATGGAGCCCTGGGGAACGCCGCATGTGATTTTAACAAAACAGTTAAATACTGACACAAAGAAGTTCCTGTTCTTCAGGTCAAATCACAGCTGTGGACTGTACCAGAGACAAAACGTTCATGCATTTGTTAGTTTAATATAAAATAAATCCAAGAAACATTGTTTTGTTGCTGTAATTCACAATTTCTTTGAGCATTTTTGTGAATTGATTGAAAAGTGTTTGTAACATTAAGGGGACAAAACTAAACCAGGGTGATGGCACAAAGAAAAAAAACACTCGGATCCTGCAAAGATTAATGAATATAAATACATAAAACCACATTCATGTCGAATGTTCATGCAGTTTACTGGCGTAACAAATCACATGGTGACTCTGACTGGTCCTGACTGCACACAGAGTCCTATATATGAAGGCAGCTAACGCACGATTAACCCATTAGAAGGATTCAGGAATCAGGCAGGACTTAGGAACCACTGTCTGGGGAAAGGCAGACACAGAGTGTGGGATGGGAAAACAGCTCTGCTTCTGCAACAAAGACGTTTCTGGAGAGCCCGGGAGCTATCTTGGGTTCTCCCATGATGATAGCCGTCTTATCATCCATCTCCAAAATGTTTTAAAAGAACCGAAAGCTTCATTGTGTTTGTGTGTAGGCTCAGTTTTGAATCCAAACACCCGCAGGAGATTCTTTTCCAAAGAAATAGAAAATATCTTCCAGCTGAATTGGAAGAGCTGCAATGGCTGACATTATGTAACGGTTAATTACAGACCTGCTTCTGTCATGTCTACCGGTAATTGAACAGAACCAAGAAGAGATGTCAAATGCACACATCTATTATCAAATTTACCAATAATTACATTTCTACCCAACAGTAACTGCTGTTCAGTCAGCTTTGAAACACACACACTTCTGTTTCTGACATGCTGGGAGAGCAATTTTGTTTTCTTACCCATCATTTTTCTCCTTTAATATCGTCATAAAATGCAGTAATTTGTGCGGAAAACAATTTCAGAGACACAACAGGAATCCCATTAAGTCCAGCTCCGCCTCGCTCTGGTGTAGGTGTGGTTGCTTTGACTCAAAACTTTGTGGTTTGGAAAAATCCTGCGCCGTCTGAAACAACTGGGAAAATGTGAAATCTGATTCAAACAGATCCAAATAATAAAAAAAAGACTATAGAGAACAAAATGCATTCTCAAGAGTTTGTTTTTACTGTTAACATAATAAAGGCAATGTAAAATATATTAAAATAAAGAATCTCAAAAACTATTCAATGCATCACTAATCCAACAGTCTGACTGTCCATGCATCATGTATCTTATCCGTCAATCCTTCAATTCAAATGCTCCTCAGTTCATCCCTCAATGACTCAAATGTGCATAAACTGCACCAACCCACATTTCCATTTGTCATTCATCCTAATTTGAATCTGCTCCACGTTCTAGTCTAAACTATTCCTGGACTGAAGAAATCATGTAAAAATTCATCCTCCAGACTTTGACGTAGGACTCTGGAAACCTAAGTCTAGAAAAGTCTGGAACTCTGTCAAGGAAAAGCTGCAGGAACTCCTGGTTACTGAAGAAAATGTTTATGAAATAAAACTTCCACGCGCACCCTGCTTGCATCCACAAGCGTCTAATCTCTCTGCTCCGCTCAACCAGCCAAACCTTATCATAGCCAGCAGCATCAGACAACAACGACGGCAACAGGGCCCAGTTTAAAACATACCGCTAAGGCCATGCTCCTGCAAAGTATGTCTCTCACAGTGCACCGCGCTCATGAGCCAATTGGCAAAGGGTGCCCGGCACTGGAGCGATGCCCAGCAGAAACACAGCACTTTGCAGTCTGCGCAGTGGTGCACTTTCACACATTTACTGGTCGTCCTCTCTGTGACATTCAGAACTGGCACAGACACGTACCACTGTCAAACTGAAGCTCTGTTCTCATTTGCAACTTTAACGTTCAGTCGGATCACGCCGATTTAAAAAAAAAAAAAAAAAATGCAATTAAGAGGAAAACACAACGCTGAAGTGGAGGAGCCGTAGACGTTGAAGGAGTTTAAAAGGACAAGAGTTCATGTTCCATCTCTAACAGAGTCACCTTTATTGCCAGACTGAGGAATAGTTTGATGCTGGTCATATGATCGGGGTAATAGAACATCCTTCTGGAGGTCGTTTCCTAAACACACACACGCAGACGTGCGGAAAACACACTCACTCACACACACACACACACACACACACACACACACACACACACACACACACACACACACACACACACACACACACACACACACACACACACACACACACACACACACATACACACACACACACGCATAGCTATGCCATTTCATCAGGACAGATTTAAACCTGAATGGTTTTCTCAGAACAGGGAGGAAATAAATCTCAGTAGTCAGCAACACACCAAAACTATGCAACAACACTGTTAGAAATAGGTTTGAAGAATATTTCATCTGCATGATCCCAGCTGAGTCCAAATAAGAATGATAATAATAAATACTACAAACTGATTCGTGCTTATTCTGTTTCTTAGAGTTCAGCTATCTGCAGCCAAATCAAAGGTTTCATATCAGGACAGCAAAGAAAAGAAAGCATTGTCCTCCTTATCAGGTGATAAAACATTAATTACAGCCTCAAAACAGCAACAAAAACATGTGATATTTGTACTCATCCGGCCTCCCTTTAAATAATGATTCATTCAGTGTGTCTACAGAATGGCCTTCATGCCTTATTCACTGAAACAGGATTAAAGTGAACCATTGACCCTCCTGATAACGACGCGTGAAAAGCTTTACAGCTGAGCAAAGAAAAGAATCAGAACCAGCTGTGTGGATCCTGTTGAGGGATTGGAAATTGATAACCACATTCTTCTGGGTGGATGTTACTGCCGAGTGGAAAAGACTTCGAAACAAGCTAGTTTTAGCCCCAGTAAACTCACTGGCTTTATAAATTAACTAAGGTGCAAATGTCTCTCTGCAAACGCATTGGACAGCAGCTCCTCTCTGACACACAACATGACATTTCCTTCACTATTATTAAATATGAACGACCTCTCGAAGCAGGAAGACTTGGAAAATATATATCAAACAGTGTCCTTGAATCTTCTAATAATCTTTCTCCTAATATCAAAGTCCCAAAATACTGAGGCGCACTGTAAGCCGCACACACTTCACACACTCTATCCACAGACGGTTGAGATTTCGTAATTGGATGCTTCCTAGCAAGTTTGATGAGTGATTGAAATACAATATATCAATACTTCCATCTTGAGAATACCACTTCTCCAAGTATCTACATCTCAGCCGGTTGATTGAGAGATCCTGCGGCTCGCTAAACGGTAAACAGGCCGAAACTGGAAATGTGTTTTGATCAGACGAGACGAGCTTTGAGCTGTCAGGAGAACAGATAAATGCCGACTGTCGGGTTTGCTGGAGGG
Source organism: Poeciliopsis gracilis (assembly GCA_911649635.1). Taxonomy (NCBI): domain Eukaryota; kingdom Metazoa; phylum Chordata; class Actinopteri; order Cyprinodontiformes; family Poeciliidae; genus Poeciliopsis; species Poeciliopsis gracilis. The sequence goes on from CAJVRI010001143.1 coordinate 8,267,361, forward strand.
ATTCATGATACTGCGGGTCTCTAACCAAGCTTGAACACCGGGCGAGGCGCGGCTAAAAGTTACCCAACATTACAGAGTTGAGACGAGATTGAGAAACGACAAATGTTCGTCTGCCTTGGTTCTTGTTTTGAAGAATAACGAGAAAAAAGAAGCAGCGAAATGACTCAAGTTTTGTCATTTACTGCAGCTCCAAACAAGCACCATCTAACTGGAAACCACCAGTCCAATCATTTTTATTTGTTGTGGACGTGCAACAATTAACTTGTTAACATTTAGATCCTTTTGAGACAGTAGACAATGTTTGTACTGAGTGTCGCTTCTGTGGGCCATAAAGAATGCATCAGCCTTGTTGGTGAACCAGGTGAGTGTGACGTTGAAATGAAACTCTAAACCCAACCGTGTTTTAGGCTACGAGTGACGACGCTTCTGTTTAAACTGTAAGAAAAAGACCTGGAAAACATTTGAAACCGTTGTGACAGCAATGAAGTTTCATGAATTCATTGTCCAGAAGGAAAAGACAGCAAAGCGTCAAGACGATGTATGTTTTCTAGTTTACTACCAAAGCTCCAGCAGATGTACGCCGACCGACCGGACAGAGATTCAAATTAATCAGTTTTCCATGACTTGGCTCTAACTGAACATCAGCAGGTCAAACACTGGGAGCTAATGTTTTGTTCATGAAGTGCATCACGAATCGGCGCCTCTTTTGATGCACATTGTGCGCGGTTTTATGGAGAATGGGATCAAAGTTCTGGATGCGTGCTTTACTGTAGCCGCCTTTTTCCTGTTGGATTCGAAACCATTAAACTCAATCGAAGCATCTGCAACCCAATTTGTCTTTTATTCATTTTCAATGAAAGTGGAAATTAGTGTCAGCCAATAAAACAGCTGAATCGCCGAGAAAAGCTAAGAGGAAACTTCCTTGAGCTTAAGACACAGCAAATGCTGCAGGAAGCTCACAAAGTGCATACTTCCTCCTCACTACTCATACATAAAACACTGTTTCCCTGTTTGGACCCAAATAATGCTAACAGTAAGTGATTTCAATCCTGCAAACCACTGAGATTCTTATCTCTGCTGTTTAGAAATCCTGTGGAGAACAGGAAACGAAAACAAGACAAGGAAACGGCCTTTTCGAAGGCGCTCTCGAGTACAAACATCTGTAGAAGACTGAAAACAGTGGAAGGTGAGAAGATATCAATCCGTGCCAAAGTGAGGCGGAGGATTAGAAAAGTCTGACGCCTTCGGTGGTCAGCCTGCCAGCTCTCCACCCGAGATTCCCGCCACTCTGAGAGCAACAAAGAGCTCAGCTTGCAGCTACCAGCCTCTCTGCAGTTTGCTCAAGTGACTCATGATGACGCCTCGCCATGTGGCAGTGAACAGTAACAGGGCAGATACCACGCTTCCTTCTAGTCTCAAACCACATTTTTAAACCCTCCGTTCATCCCGCCATCGCGGGCAAAAAAAAAGAAAAAAAAAAAAAAAACCTGCCCTGCTGACTTTTAGCTTCAACTCGTCGTGCAGCAGGTGTGAAAAAGAAAATCCCACCGAAGGCCAGATGCAGGCTCCGATCAGCTGTTTGCTGAAAAACAAAGAGGCCTCTCTTTCTCTCCCCGAGCGGCGTTGGTGGAAAAGTGCAAACACACGGCAGGGAAGGCAGAACGCTCCGTCAGGAAGGAACAGAGACGCTGCACGGTTCAGATGAGCAAGAATCCAGATTTTATAGAGGAAACAAACTAAACCAGGATTTCTGTTCAACATGCATGAGACGCTGACGACATATTACACATTGTGATATTTTCAGAATAATGTACAACCAATTCATGAAAACAGCATTCATTTTAGTTGCCGTTCAAAGGTTGTCCATATTTCCTTTGGGTAATTTCACTTTGTTTTTATCTTTACACGTTTTTTTTTTCCAAAAAGTGTAATTTTCCTATTCTCTTTGCTTCATATTCAACCTGAATAACGAAACAAAAATGAACTGGTAATTGCAAGCGTTCATCTCTCTTATGCAAAGAAAAGCAACGTCAGATTATGATGCTGCCACCACCGTGTTTCAATGTAGGATTTTGTCTTAAATTTCTTTTGAGGATTTTAATCTGGATTCTGCAAATGACAACACGCTCCGCAACAAGAATCATTGATTCAGACCTGAGTATTGTCTTCTGGAGCAAGGATTCCCTTACCATTTGAGATGATGTGCAAACTCTCACTGGGACAGGTAAGTTTTATTTCAAGTCAGTTCAGAGTGTAAACAAGAAGATATTGAATATTCGTCCAAGGACTGCAAACTTAAGCCACCAGGTTATAGAAGTTCTGTTTTTTCTTTTATTTTCAGCTAAATTGTACCGGACATATTCCACATGTAACACTGGAAATACCTTGACCTTTACAACCTTTGAATGGCAACTAAAATGAATTGCTGTTTTCATTAATTGGTTGTATAGTATTCTGAAAGAAAGCAATCCAGTGCAGACTTTTGAGACTCACTAAACATATAAGAGCAAACATATTTGTTTTCGTCAGGAGGGGAAACAAACAAACAAACATGTTTGCCTCTCAGGACATCGACCAGCTGATAAGATCCTCATCTGTCTTTCCTCCCTCCTGTGATGCAGCGGAGAACCACGTGCTCCCCACTCAAGACCTCGTTTATAACACGGTCCACGTGTTTTTCTACTCCATGTGCCGCGACAAGTTCACACAGAGACTTGAAATCATCCGACCACCCTGCGATACTCTGATACAAAGACGCTGTTCGAAAACACTTGGTCTCAGACTCAGAAGACCACGAGTCTGAGACTCGTAGCGCGCGCGAGAGAGAAACCGGGTGATTTCACGCTCCCGGTTTGTTCGCTGTATTACACCCGCACGATGGAGCGAATGGGTGTCAATTTAAGCGTAAACAGTTATTTAATAAAAATTAAAAAAATAAAATAAAATCACACATCTATCTATGACGTCTGAAACAGCAAAATAAAGGGACAAAACGAGTCTTTCAACCACTAAATCGTGTCCGCTGGACATAATTCAGCACATCATTTGCATGAAGCCGAAAACAAATTTCGCCCAGAAGCCGGACTATGTGAGCGTGTCTATCATTTCATTCACACGGAGGAGCGCCAGAGAATCGTCTTACCGTGTTACAGTCGGTGTTGTCCGTCTGAGTCGAGTCACATACAGCGATGGATTCAAGGTCCCCCCCACCGCCTCCGAAATTTCAGCTCCGCCACTCTGAATGGGCGGGTATCAGACAATTTGACACATTTCTTCAAATTATCTTTTCTTTTTTTCTTCCTACGTTTATATGAAGGGAAACAGTTTAATTGTTGTGCCATCATAAAGTTCCAACTTTCATAACCCTAAAATCATATATTACATGTTCTAAATGTACCTGAAATGTTTTTTTTTTTTTTTCATTTGCAAGTTTCAGAAAACTGGAAACGTTGAAGATCAAGCAAGCGCAAAGTTGTCCAAGTATTGATATGTGTATTTAAAACAATGGCAATTATATAGGAAACTTTATATAAATAAAAAGGGTTGTCCACTATAAATGTTTATTTTTTCTATGTATGTAAATTTATGGCCCACCCTGTACTAAGAACCTTTAGTCGCAACAACTAATTCAGCTTTTTGAGTCTTTAAATCCAAATGAAGTATTCTTAGAAGCACATTAATGTGCAAAGCCGAAAGCATTAGTGCAGTTTACCGTTGTGTTCGAGTCGGTAAACCTGCAAAAAGAAGCTCGTAGTTGTGAAGAAGAAAAGGGATTTTAAACTGTGAGGCACGTTTCTGTTTAATTGTCCTTATGCCACGACTGGAAATTAAAATCAATTAAAATAAATTACATTTAGAAGTGACCTAAAAATAGAGTCCAGCTGTTTGCAGATGTAGTATACTCATGTACTATACAACACTGTGACTAAACAACATCATAAGGACAGAGGAGCACAGCACACAAAGTGTTATGTGTAACGAGTAAATAGATGACAGGAAAACATTATCTTAAAAAAAAGGAAAATATAGCTATACCTCAGAGTTTGGATACTTTCTCATTGAGTGTTTTATTTCTAAAACACAGAACCAACAAGTCAGTAAAGATTTTTCCCAGATGCCTTTCTTGGTACGACTTTCCAAATCACCATCTGTAAGTGTTTTTGTCTTACATCCCTGCAGGATTTTTTTTTTTTTTTTGCAGGCACTGAACATTTACTTGCTGCTTTCTCTCCCTTCTCGTGTCTCATCTGATTTGAGTTTAGTTTGGGTGTGGAGGCCGGGGGTGTCTTGTGGGGGACTGGCCTGCTGGACGCTCGCAGTAAGCTCGATCTAGACGGGATGGCAGCGCTGCTTGGAGACAATATCCATCGCTAAAATACATTTTTCGTACTAATCTAACCAGGTCGCTGTGCCTCACTTTAAATGAGTCCTGGAGACTGCCGAACTTCGCTTCCTGCTGTCATTTGAACTTTGCAATAAATAAGTTTGACGTTATGTAATGTTCTGATGCAAGATAAAGCTGGAAACCACAAAATGCACCAGCAGATAGCATAAATACGTGCAGCCCAAATGCACAGCTCACACGTAAACAGCTCAAGGCTGCACCATAATTGATGGGGGGGAGGATTGATCTGAGGTGAATTGAGGCCAAAAACGATGGTTTGTGTGAAAGTATCAAAGGAAGAAAGACAGAGCAAGGCGTGTGAGAAACCTTCGAGGGAGCGAAGGTTTCTTTTACAAAGAAATACAATGTCTGAAGAAATCCAGGCTGAAGGTTCAGACTGACCTCACTCTAATGCAAATGAGAACAAAATAATCAAAAGCAGGAGATAATGGCGTGTCTGGGAGGAGGGGGGCAGCGCAGAAAAGTACCAACATCCAATCATCGTCCTTTATGTAACGGAGCACAATGAAGGACAAATATTTCAGTCACAACTCATAAAGGAGCAAATTGTTTTCCCTGCAAAATATCACAGCCGTTTTCATCTGTCTAAACCAACATGAAGAGGCGTTTGGTCCTGAACATGAGCCTGCACACGCTGTTCACCCCCGCAGATCCAAGACATCCACACCCTGTCTCTCCCCCCCCCAGGCTAAAAAAAGCTCTCTGTGGTTGAAAATCCCATCTGTGACGAAGAGCTCGGGCAGTTTGGCTGTTTTTTCCTCCAACCAAAAACCCCAGCGAGGAGGAGTTTGAGCTGCACAGAACTGAGCCGCTTCTGTCTGGTGTGAGAACCCAAAATTGCTCTCAATTTCCAGAAGGGGTGCATTTAAATATGTTTACGCTGCAAAGGTGAAAACGGCTGTCTGCGTTCCTCTGAGCCTTGTTTACTTGATTCTCTGAGACCAACGGAGAGACAGACAGTAAGGAGGTATTATGGAGCTCCACCTCGACTGAGGTTTTCCACACAGAGAAAAGAGACCGTGGAGAAGAACAGTAACGAGTAAAAGTAGGGCAAAGGCAGCAGCAAAAATTGGAGTCTATCAAAATAAAAGGCACAAAACATGACTTTTCTTTTTTTAAATGACAGGAACTGTGAAAACGGTTGATAAAATGTACATAAGCTAATTTAATGTTTTGAAATAAATACATAATAAACCTTAAACCATGTGTCGTATTTGGATTTTATCCAATCTTAAAAGTCTGGCACGCAAATGTCTTCAGCAACATCAGAACAAATCCTGCTGTAGCCAACCACCGTCTAACGTTACCTAGTTTGTAAATAGAGTCCATGTGTGTGTTATGTGACCTCGATGTGGAGAAACGGCATCATGGAGGCCAAGCAGCACAAGAACGCAGTGGCAGCATCATGGTCTGGGATCCCATTCTTCTACGAAGAGTGTTGTATTTTCTTTCAATGATCAGAAATCCAGTTGAGACAATAAAAAAGGCCTCTCTGTGAGCATTCTGACCCAGAGACTGATTCAACGCTTCTTATAGATCTACTTTGTTATTTGCATCAGAGATATTGTACTCGCCCAATATATTTTAAAAAGTTTGAGCAAACCAGTTAACAGCTAATACATCCTGTTTGCTTTGTATTAGTTCTTTTCTTTATCCTTTTAGGACAACTGTTGACAAGTATTTCTTTGTGTTAGTCGCTCATATTTCACAAAGCATCCCAACCGTTCAGGAAGGACGGTTTAAAATTAACAGCTGTGGTAAAAACACTCACAGCCACAACGTAACTGTCACGTACCACACCTGTGAGTGACGCGCTTTCAAAATAAACAAGACACCATTAGGGCGCCGTTGGGAACCTGTAAAACAATCAGAAGGCCTCCTTTAATAGAGCGCACTTCCATCGCTGGGTGAAACTCGTAGCCCCTTCGCTTCCTGCCGACACAGACGGCTCCTCGGCAGGCAATTTTTAGAACAGGAGCGGGACGAATGAGCACCACAAGTCCAAGTCGGGAGCATCGTGCGACATTTGTACCATCAGGGTGAAGAGGAGGAGGGCATGACAGGAAAAGACTGGGACTGTTTTTCTGACCACATACTGAGGTTTCAGGAAGACCGTGACGGGAGAGGAACTCCAAAAGAACCATTACTTTAACCCGGAATGACTCACACACAATGGAGCTGTAAACTCTGCTGGGATTAAGGATTTATGGCCTCTGTTTGGCAGATTATTGTTTATCCCGAGGAGATGACAGGCAGAGAAAAGGGATCTGCTGGAGACGCCTAAAAACAACCAGCTCAACCGCTCCAACTTTACATCACTGATCTGCTGCATTCTTCCATTAAACCTCCCAAAAATAATAATTAGGCTCTTGTCTTCAGTTACCCTTCATTCCCTTTCCAACATATACAAACTGTATTTATCACAGAGGTGGTCTCTGGGTTAGATTATGAGTTTAGGCTTCCCTGAAAAATTTAAATAGTTCTGCCAAACACATTGCACCTTCGGATTAGCAGCCAATGAAAAAGCCTTGATTACCCCAACCTGTTTTACCATTATTCCCAAGTAACTAAGGCCAAACAACATTTACTGACTTTGTTGTGTTTCTTTTGGAAAGGACAAACTGTTTCACTCACATATAAATAATGTTGAAAAGGCAAACAAACTCTTGGCTTGATTCTTGATTCTCCATCCTTTGTGACTCGTCATAAAGTTGGAAATATACAACAACAACAAAAAAATTCTCTCTGTTTCATAGACGTTCCAGTCCCGTTTTGCTTGAGTGCCGTTACATTTGTAGCAAGCATATGCAGAAACATTTGAGGGATAGGGGTGAAAAAACCAGGAGAAAACACGAAGGCCAGCTGGCCGTGGTTATATCAAAAGTTCTTTCCTCGTGACACCATGAAGTGCACCACTCCCTCCTGCAGCCAAACTCCTGGGTATTTTCCTGTTGGGACGGTGTTTTCTTCCAAATATAATGACGGCTATGAAGGACAAACACTACAATAATAGTTTCATTTGATCGTAGAAAACTGCAATCTGGATTTTTCTGTTGTTGTTTCTAGATTGTGGCGTCTTTCTCTCTGAGTTGCCTCTCAGAACATGCTGGTTCTGAACTCTGTCTGTTGCTTTCGACACGCGCATCTCGTGGCACAATATGTTTACTGGTGGAGCGCTGGTGCTTCCTGTAGCGCATGACGACTGGACCTTCCCATGCAATTGTTTGTGCAAATATTAGGGTAAAATTCAATAAAACTTTTGGCTCAATTGTAAGTCTAAAGTTCTCTAGTTTCCTCTGTGCCTGGTTGAGAAATACATGGAGAACAGAAAATACACAAAAGGTAATTTATCTAAACAAAACGTGCATTCATGGTATTTTATCTGAAGTTATGTGCAAGGGAACAACCAAATGCAGGCAATATTCAGTCTGTAAATGCATTTTTTTTCCTAATGAGCTCTGAGCTGCAGAAGTGCAAAAGGCATGAAGATAAGGAAAAGGAAAAGGGAAAAGGGATTTCTCCCCTGTTGTGCAATCACAAATGAAAAACAGATTGGGCCGAAAACTCACGAACATGAAATTGGCACCACTTTCACACCGGTTACCTCGAGAAAAAGGAATATGAAAGGGACGATAAATCTTTGATAAGTAAGTGCAGACCTATTGGGTCTTTTATGCCGAGCTGTTGGGATTTTAAGTTTTAAGCCGAGCTAAGCAAATAGTGGGATGAACTATTGAGGAGCGAATTTAGTCACATTTGCACCTGTGACACATGAAGGCAGATCTGGAGAACCTCGGGTCATTTTTGTACTGCACAGGATTCCCCTTTGGCACCTGTTCCAAACTGTCGCTCGTACCACTAGCTGTCGCTAGCTGAAATTCAACTGTGGCATTTGGCTTTTCTGCATATCAAAGACAAACTTGCGAGTAAAGTGAGGTGACAGGAAGGGGTCCCATGCACGACGTGTCTGTGTGCGATAAGGAAAAGGGGTTGCCCAAATGTTTATCACGCTAACAGCACGCGCGTCGCAGACAGTTCCAGCGTTTCAGCCCTTTCCTTCACTGAACACATAATCTGCACAAAGCTACGTCAGTACTTGTGAGTCTCCTCTTGCGAAGCTGAATTCCCTCCCGACGGGCCCGGCCGGCAGCATCTTAAAGTCTGCTGCCAGCTCGTCGTTATCTCTCGATTTCACCTCAGGAATGTGAGTCTACTGGACACTTTATATGGGAACCTCACCTCTCTCTATGCCTTTATCTTATCAGAGGCTGGCAACCATCCTGCCGGCCTGTCCTGACAGAGGAAAGCACAGACCACAGGCGAGGATGTTTGGCCATTTGAAGCCCACTAGTCAATTGTTCCCCGTCTCTTGTTGCGTGAGACGCATGTTGTCTTTTCCAGGCTTCGCCGTACCAACTCATCGAGCTGCGATTGTTTTCAACCAACTCAAACGAAGCTGAAGACCAGCTGTGAAAGACATTGGATCCGCAAAAACATGCACAGTTGTTTTTCCCTGATGTCGCCATCAGCAGAGTGAAGACAATAAAATGACCCGAATGCCAGAAACGGTCAAAGGAGAGAAGAAGCTGCAAGAATAATAATCCTTATCAAACAACACGATTATTTCACTTGTTGGATCATCCAGTCAGAATGTGAAGAATTCACTGCAACCATTAGTTCAATCAATATTGATAGTAAAGTCTGCTTTAACCATAGAGTAAGTCACCAAACTTCATAATGATGTAAAAGTTATTGTGGTGTGAAAATGACACCACAGATAATATTACATACTGTGATTTGCGGTTTCCTTTATATTGTTTTTATGATTACAAATTAAAAAGGTGCAACATGTATGTGCGCTGAGCTACCTCTATCCTGATACCCTTAAATAAAATCCGTGCAACCGCTTTCACTTAATTTGTAAATAGGAAGAAGCCGTTGTAAAGTTAGCCACCAACCACTAAGAAGACACAGCAACCATTTTGGCCTGTACTTAAAACACTGCAGCACGATGGTGGGGCAATCATACTCTCCATCAGCGACGGTGAATGCATGGAGCTTCATACAAGGCAATCCTGGAAGAAAAACTGCATACGATTTGAAAGTGGAGAGGAGGTTCAGCTTCACCCTAAAAATGCATAGATAGAGATTCACCTATGAAAGTTACTAAGCATTCTGACTCAGGGAAGCTGAATGCAAAACACCCATCACCCTTTTTCAGATTTGCTTCGTAAAACATTTTGAAAACCAGTTGTTTGTTGTTTTTTTTTCTCCCTGTAAAATGATAAAATGTTGAAAGGTTCCAGGAGTATGGCTACTATAATGAATACAAATAAAGTAATCTTGAGTGGTATTCCAAATATTGTGGAGGAGGAAAACTTGAAAAGTTGCTGCAAAGCTTCGAGGCCGGTGCCGGTACAGACGTCTCCGACTGTCTAACTTATAAACATCCAAAACAAGTTCTTGTAGATGATTTAGGTCTACAATGAAGGGTGTATATCAAGATGACAGCCCATGCTTTGCTTCAAAAACAAAATAATTGAAAAAAATCTGTTTCATGAATGAGGGCTGGAACTTCTCAGGGTCAAGTCAGGAATCTGGCTGCAGTCGTGATGCAGGAGCAGCTTTACAAACAACGTCGCAATGTTAAAATATAAAGAAATGTAATAATCTAACTATGAGGTGATTAATGCATCCATGCAAAGCTGTCGTTGTGTCACTTTTAGAGAGGGTGGGAAAAATATTTCTTAAATGCAAATCACGATCCTCCTGGACACATCTGGGACTAAAGAGATTTCTTAGACAGGAACAAATAGACGATGCATCATTTTGTCCCTGATCCTGCCTGGAGATAAAAGTCGTTTGAGTGGTGTAAAGCAGATTTATCACACAAACCACACGGCAGTGTGACACTCACATGACTAAATTACATGTATCCATATATCAACGCTGCACGCACAGCGATATGAAACACGCTGAGGAAAGAGTTTCATTCCCCATTCAGACGGAGAGAAAAACGAAACAGCTGTTATATTTCTGACACAATTTTGTCATCATATAATAATCTGGCAAAGAAACTCCTTCATTTATTAGTCAGGGAACTGTTTTAAATCCTTTGCCGGTGTATTTTAAAAATGTGAAATTAAACGACTTATAGCTCCTAATCTGCAGCAAGATAATAACAATCAAACCACATGGAGAGCTTTGTCGTATAAAAACACTATTGTTATTACTGAGGTATGGGCCCAATTTAATATTGAGTATGTCTCCTATTTAGCTGTCTACATCAAGATGAAATGAGTTGACAATATGCAAGAGTCATCAGTTGTTTGGTAACACGGCTGTCTGGTCTTGTTGCAGAGTGTCAGACAGAAACAAGCCGCAAACCAGATTGTGTTCCTCAAAACTCGTGTCTCTCTTACTCATCTTCCTTCGCAGCAGATCGACAAGAAAAGCTGAAATAAACAGCAGCATCCTTTACATATGTCTTCTGTTTGTATTAAGATGTCAGATCAATAAATCTGCTATTTTTCAACTTCTGATGTTTAATGAAAGTACCGAGGAAACCAAGTCTGTGAAACTTTCCCATTCGCCTCGTTAGCGGGAAAAATGATCCCCCACAAGTCAGAAATGAGAAAGCATTAAACCCCGGCTGTTGTTTCTGATTAAAGCTAATGTAACATTCCTGAAAACTTTCCCAGAAAAACAGGAAAAAGAACATCAGAAAACATATTTCAAATGAGGATGTTCCCAATGTGAGGCAAGCGCTCCATCCAGTGCGGCGTGCCGCCCTGACGTTTGCAAAGTGTGCAAAATGTACAACTACCTCAGAACTGGATTCACATGCAACAAGTCTTATAAGACGAGGAGAAAGACATCCCATCTTTTCCCCTGGTTTATCTCATTCTAACCAACAACTTACATGAGATTCCCTTTTGTTCTGAACAACACTTAAGATGTTTCTAATGCCAAACACACGTGGTTATTTCCAGGAGTTTCCCTTCAGGCACAATGGAAGAAGTCAGCTTTAATCTCTGGATGATCACGGGTTTTCATCAGTGGATGGATTCCTTACAGTCTTCACACACAAACATATTAAGAATACCTCCTTTTCAAGACATAACAAAGTTTATTCAAGTGATTTTATTACAAATCTGCGTGGATATTTGTTGACGAAAGACCGTCAGAGCCCAGCTCTCCTCCCGCTGGACTCAATGTCACCATCAGTGTTTGTGTACAAGATACTTCAGTCGAGATCCAACAAAACAAACCTGAGATTATCTACTTATGAAAACTAATGAGACTGCATTCCAGCGGCTCTACACTAAACTGATTTGTTTTCTGAATAAATACGGTGAAGCATTTGAACGATAGACATTATCAAGCCAATCATTTTCTTGCAGGTGAACAGAAGCCCTCTATGGTCTTGATTCTTTGTTTTCCACTAAATAAACCCTCCTGCTGTGGAGATGTCTCCACTGCTTTCTGAATCTCAGGAATTTTGACGATCTGCTCGGCATTTGGTACCAATTAGAGGAGCTCTGGTCCATCACTCAAGATGTAAAACAGGAGACGGCTTGCGAAACACGAAGGAAAGTCAGGAGATAAGCAAAGACACGAGTATCCACGTTGATGGCTTCCTGAAAGTCCATGACGATTCTCTTGTTTCAGGGAAATACAATATTCTGTTCAGCACAACAGGTATGTCAATGAAAATAAAAGCAAAAAGTCTCAAACCAAAATCAGCTGTAACCAAAAAGAATATGGAGCTCAGTGTTGTATATGTGCGCTTTGGGAGTCATTCCTTAGATTGGGTCTAGCTGTCTCTGTCTAACATATATAAATGATGGATATGCAAACAGCTTCTCAAACTAAATTAGAAACTAATTCAAACAAAAAGGTGTTTTTACGCAAAAAATACCCATAAACAGATCACTGCCGCCTTTTGAAAGTACATCTGCACTTACGTCTCCCAGCTTGTCGCAGCTCCTTAAGTATCAATGGCTTTATGCAGCAGAAGACATCCGGCTGAAACCGCAGTGACAACGACCCGGTCCGGATCAGCTGGCCCCTCTTCCCCTTCCAGCTTCATATTACTCTGGTGCTTTGCCCGTATGCTGTGTACTTTTGCCCTTGCCTGGTTTTCAGACCACCGTTTCTAATTTTAGTCGTGTAATTGTCCTGGCACACAAGGTGCTGGTGGGAGATCAAGTGTTCGCACAGAGCCGCCGAAAAGGCCGACGGTGGAACTGGGTCAAAGAAAGCAGCGTTTGACGGCTCACTTCGGGGCTGGAGCAGTGCATGTGCGCACCTTATGCAGCGTGTTTTTGGATGGAAACAAACATGTCTACATGATGTCCGCTGAAATCGAGGCTGGGGATGAATTTTGTTTCACTGTTTAGAAAATATTTATTCCAAATCACACATTTTACCCAGCTCAATGATTTCAGGAGTCAACTAATAACACATTTTGCATAAATTCCTATTGGTTGTGCTTTGAGGAGTTTTAAAACACAGAGATAAGCTTGACTTTGACTATGACTATTGTTTTTAGCGCATAAAAAGAGAAGTTATAAGAACCTCACCTTCCTATTGAAATTTGTCAGCTGAACCAGGGTTAGAGATGTGGCATCTGATAAAAGACTTTGTCAAACAACTGCGGGTGAGGCACAAATTTAAGCACAAACCTTTTGAGAACAACACAAAAAGGAAATCAAACTACATTTATCAAGTATCTGTAAAATAAAAACGAGCCATAATGATAGAGGAATGTATAGAGGAGCAGCAGTCAGTCAAGAGCTGTGTAAAAAAAAAACAACAAAAACAAGTGGAAAAAGCCTAAAGAAGAGAAAATCATGAAGGACGGCATCATTACACCCAAACCTTTCTTGTATTTCTTAGAATGAATGACTGAAGATGGTGATTCTATTGATTTTATTGTTTAATCTTAAAATCTGTGAAAGAAGAAAATAAGTCTATCAAAAACAACCAATCATCTGATAGGGGTGTCATCACAGGAATGTTATTAGGGACATTTTGGACCAATCAACACAAGTGCGAGTTAAAATATGTGCAGATTTTTACCATTACTCTTCCAGTAAATTGTAAAAAAAAAAAAAAACAACAACAAAAAAGCAAGTTTCCAAAACCCTCAGACTGTTTTAATCCTGTTAATCTAAAACAGTGTTTTTATCCAGAAAGATAAACTGTATCACGTATAAGATCACAACAGGAGACAAATATTTTAAGTTATAACTTGTGCTGATCAAATACCTGATAATCATCACAACACTGCAAAAACACAAGTATTATCAATTATTTCTGGTCTGATTTCTCGTGCAAATATCTCAGTAAACTTGAAAAAAGACCAAACTAACTTAAAAGTAACTGTTTAGTAAGATATAAAAGCTTGTCTTAAGATTTGGGGGGTTTTGCAGTGAACAGTGTAAACGTTTTAGATGGGACCCGCACTCCAAGGGCTCAAGCAGTTTGATTATCTCACCCTGCCAACATATTCTGAAGGGCTCTGTTAATGACCCATTCATCAAAACAAATGTAATCAAGTAGGAAACCACTTCCCACCTCTCTGGGAACAGAATTGCTTTCTGTTGAGACATTACTCTTCATCAGCTTAGCGCATTTAAATGAAGAGCCATTGGAGGTCTTGGACGAGGTCAGAGGACAAGATAACGGCTCGTTTAATCAGATGGTTTTGAACAACAAACATCTTGAAACATGCAGCATGTTACGGTCTTCGAACTCTTATCCTTGGCTTATTGTTATCTGTTTTTTCCTTCTAGGTTAGTGTTTATCTGATTACCTACAGAATATCTCGTTCCTGAATGAAGCCACTGAGTGGAACTATTGATCCCATCACCACTGTGTTCTGTCTTCATTTAACTTTTCTATAGAAAGTATTCCTGGCCCTGCGTCGAAAACTAACTCCTGACAAAACGACTTATCCCTGCTGGGCGTCACAGCTTCCTCTAAGCCCTGGGAGTGACTACAAAAGTTATCACGCTCCACCGGCAACTGCAGAAAACCCACAGAGGAAGGAGCTGCAGCAGTAAAACAGCGTGCAGCAAGCGACGACGTGCGGGAAAGGATTTGCATGGTGCAGGAGTAGTTTTTAGCTCGGTGGGGTCTATTCTTGGAGCTCTTTCGTGTTCTCTGCGGCTGCGGGGGAGAGCTGGGTGCAAAGGTCTGCATTCTCACACTGACACCTGCTGTGGAGATTGAAATGCAACTGTGTTCATGTACCAACCGCTGAGGAAGTGGTTCAGGAGTCCTCTTTCAACTTCCTGTGCAGCTATCATAACACGCACATGGATGGATGGATGGATGGATGGATGGATGGATGGATGGATGGATGGATGGATGGATGGATGGATGGATGGATGGATGGATGGATGGATGGATGGATGGATGGATGGATGGATGGATGGATAGATAGATAGATAGATAGATAGATAGATAGATAGATAGATAGATAGATAGATAGATAGATAGATAGATAGATAGATAGATTGATTGATTGATTGATTTGCCTAACACAGGGGGGTTTATTCCACATTGCTTAGACATGCAAATAATACATAGAAAACTCTTGGTTACAACTACAATAACTTTCCCCGCCCCCTCCCAGCCCTGCCACCCTGGGCAGAGAGCCCTTACAAAACGTCACCTGACGTCACTTCTCATCCCTCCCCGGTTCACTGATGCGCCAGTCGCGTCCCGTTTGACCTTGTCAGCGTTTTTTCGCTGCACCTACTTCTGGACACAGGCTCGTCTAAACTAAACACGAGCATTTTGTGGATTTGCGGGCCAAGAATCACCACTTTTTTTTTTCTTTTTTTCTTTTTTTTTTTTGTGGCGTCCCGTCTCACGCACTCCACCACCACGCCGGGTCTCTAGTTGAGTCAGCTGTCTGCATCACATCCCATTGCGCGTTGCACGAGAAGCGTAACACACTTACCTCATGGAGTGACATGCGTCACGGACCGGGGAAGACAGAAAGAGAGGAAACAAAACACGTTTATGCATGCGTTCGCCCCTCGATCAGCTGCAGAAACTCAGCGCTCCGTTATCACGCAGCTGGCACACATACGAGCTGCAGGGGGGCGGTGTGGGGGGGCGAGTTCCGACTGGCCCAGATTCCGACAAAAAATAATAAAAAAAGAGAGAGAGAGAGAGAGAGAGAGAGAGAGAGAGAGAGAGAGAGAGAGACAAAAGCGCGGGGATTATATTTGTTGTAACCAAGCCGAGCAGGTGGTGGTGAAAACACGTCACAAGGTTATTTTTCTCTCAAAGAAAGTCTGTCCCGTTCTGTCTGAAATCCCAGCGCGGTCCAAAGGGGAACGCTGGCCGCTCTTTCGACCATTGATTGCATTGATCAGCTGTCAAGAACTAAAGCGCCCAGAGGGAGAGGGGGCCCCCAGTCTGTCCTCAGTAAAACACAGCAGAGGCAGCTGACGGAGACGCGCAAAACTCTGAAACAGCAGCTTTTCTGCCACAGTTTAAGATGAAGGGATGACGTCAGTCAGGTTGGGCAGCAGGCACAACTGCAGTGCAATTAAAAAAATAATGAGGAGTGGGGTTTTTGTTTGTTTGTTTGTTTGTTTTATGTTGGTCTTTTAAACGTGTGTTGCACTAAATCTGTGGTAACAGTTGAATCTCATCTCATTGACAGAATGAGGGCTGATAAATTTAGCAGTTTTTACTCAAAGTGCTCAGAGACCTAAAGTCAAGCAGAAATAGCATTTCTCTTGTCTAACGACATGCACAAGGGACTGTTGTCAGTTTTGTTGTCCCTGTAAATGTAGTAGATCGAGTGTCTTTACTCTCAAAACCTGCCACACTTGTTCATTAATTCATTAAAAAGGCCTGGAGATTTGCCAATACGTTGCATTACTTAGACGAGTCCAATACTGAATTTGTTGGGGGAAAAAAAAAAAAACTATGTGTGGAGCAAGGGGAAGCACGGTGGTGGCAGCATCATGCTGTAGGGATGTTTTCTTCAGCCGGGGCATGGAAGATGGATGGAGATGTCCTGTTAGAAACATCAGCATGACAACAACCGGGGCACCAGTGGTTTTGGCTCAAAGCACACGCACGTGTTAGAATGGCCTAGTTAAAGGTCTGGACTAAAATCCAATGGAGAATCTTCAGAGATGCTCTCCATCCAATCTGACCGAGCTTGAAAAAAATTGGAATGGGCTTAAACTGCTGTGCCTCCAGATGTGTGGACGTCGGTGGAGACATTTCCCAGAAGGAAGTTCAGAGTTCAGGGTTCGGGGTCAGAGGTTAATGCAAATGTTCGCCACAGCGTTTTGATTTCATAACTTAAGTGGCTGTTTTATGATTGTTGCACCACATAAAAAGCATTGTTGAGGTTTGTGGATGTAGGGTGTCAAACTACTACTTCAAAGCAGTGTAAGCACTAATGCCTTTTATATAGTCAATCATTTTTTAAAGCATATGATGTTTGCCATTTTTTATTGGATTTCGTAACATAAATTCATAGAAAAATAGAGATTTCACAAAAAGCACTTTGAGGTTGTTCATTGGGGCTCTCGGCTCTCGGTTGGCTACATTTTGCGACCCTACAGCTCTCTCTATGTGATGTCAGTACCACTGTTCAATAACACTTTGCGTTTAATAGCCCTGCACCGTGAAGGGTTCAAGCGTGTGATTTATGCATGACCGGATCTGCGGCAGGAATCAACCAATCAAAGTTTTGTAACAAAACAAACTGCTTTCATGTCGGGTTGTATTAATCAGATTTGTCAGGGTGGAAACTCTCCATCCCTGTTTAGTGCCTCCCTTATTCACTCCCACTTTGAAACAGATGTGTGAGACCAGCAACTTTTACGGTTGCTCAACTCCGCCGGGTGTTTGTCTCCTGCGTCCACCAGATGTTTGTTGTCCTCCTCCACACGTTAAAAAAAAAACAAAAAAAACCCTGAGAAAGGTCCTGATAGGAAGCAGAACCTCGTCTCTCACCATCCACATCAGCATTCTACCTCGAATACCCCGGACTCCCCTGGTCCCGTCCAGAGACAGCGCCGGGTGGGTTGGTGAATACCTCAGCGACCCAGTTATGCAACCGGAGGGGATTGTGGGATTCCTGGAGTCGGCCGAGGTCCAGCTGCATTCCCCCGTGGGTGCAAAGTGTCACTTTTCACACGTCCCACGCACACGGACGCACAAAGAAAAGCTGCCGACCCAAATCTTTCCCCCGACCCCTGATGTGTTTAACACGCAGTCTGACCCACATAAAGAAAATCCCTATGTGGACTAACTTTCACATAGTTTAAGTCACAGCAGATTAACCTCCTGACCCGTTTTTGTCCAGAAAGATAGAGATCTTGTCAAACAGGCGCGCTGAAGCTACAACTAACGTCCCACACAGAGGAGCACGATGTGACTGAACCAGATGTAAACGAATCATCTGATTAGTTCTGAGTGGCTCCTCTGTGTAACAAAGTACCATGTGAGAAACTGCTCCCCAGAAATAAGGCTGGTTTCCCGGTGATCTTGGGTCTACTTGCGTAACCAGATTAGGGGCGGTTAGTTTTAGGCCTGAGGGTCACGGAGGGCCAGCCGGCTTCTAAGCTGCCTTTTTGAAAAATCTGTCCGGCCTGAATCAATTTGCCAAACACTCAAGTTCCTCATTCAAATGTTTGGGATGCTGAAAACACCTGGAAGCAACAACCCAAGTTGTTTCCATGACCAAAATCCCAAGCGGCTCTTCAAGGTCTGATTACTGCTGAGGTGTAAGGGAAAAACGCATTAGCAGTAAACATGACACGTATAATCAGAAATAAGTGACTGAAACTCAGATAGTGTGATTGCAGCTTCAGTAATGAATTATTTTTGCGCCACTATAAGTTTCATAACAACATGTAAAATAAAATATGTTAACTACAAATGGCAACTTTTATTAAAAGTAAATCATAAGTTGTCAATATTAGAACATGACACTTATTTCTGACGGATCTGAAAACCTATGCCTACAATGCCCCCTAGTGGTTGTGTTCACACATCAGCAATTGAGGACAAACAAGAAACAAGAAATTAACTTTTGAATGTCACCAACATTTTTGAAGCATTGATATGTAAGTTGTTCTATTTGCCTACTCTAGTTGCCTTTGTTTTGTTTTTTTAAAGGCATTGTACCTTTTTCTGAGACAGAGGAACCAACATATTTAACTGAGAAAGCTAACTAAAGTATTTTCTTTTTAAAAATAAATTATACAAATCTTTAAATAAAACTCACAGTATCTATAGCAAATAGTCACTTTATGCAGCCATGGATTAAATGCCAGAAAGATATTGGCTCCATGCAGTAGAGAATAATTACAAACAGTGCCAGTTACATTTGTGTTGGTAGAAACACAAATGTCCTGAACTGAGCATGAAAAAGAATTAAACCCAACCACAGAAATTGTTTTAATATAATTGAGAAACCGTGCAATGGTTGCACACAGAAAATGTACATTTTAACACTATTTGTGGCTTATGATGGTATAAAAATATAATCAATTATATACAAATTATACCTCTCGGAAAAGCGTGTGAATTTCATGACGTCTCAATGAACATAAATGTACAATCAAATGTCCAATCATAAAAAAAACCTATCCATTCATCCAACCAAACAACATTTCCTTTCACTCACACATTCAAGCACTAAGGACAGTTCAGAAGGAGGAATACTTACTGTATTGCAATGTTTTAGAGTGTGGGGGAAACCGGAGTACCCGGAGGAAACCCACGCAAGCACAGGGAGTAACATGCAAACTCCTACAATCAGAAGGTTCCGAGCCGGAACCTTTCTACTGCAAGGCATCAGCGCTACGGGCTATGCCACTGTGCTGCCCAGTTTATTCCAGAACTCCTATTAATATATTATTGTACCTTTTGACGTCACCGCCGTTCTCGGCTGACGACGTAGAGGAAGCATCCATCCCGGGTCTTTCCTCATCATCATCCGGGTCTTTTCACATTACTTCAGTTGACAACAACAGCACGTGTGTTGCCCATGAATGCAGTAGCCCTCATTTACTATGCGCTCAAAGCGGAATTAAAAGCAGCTATCTATCACTTCCTCCTCGTTACAGCGTCACTTTATTACACTTTCACTAACACCAACACCACCGTCGAACTCAAATACAACATGAACTAAAGTGACATGGTGTCACGAACACAATATGGACATTAAAAAAATGACATAAAACATATAAACATTCCTCGCTGGCTGACCCTTCCTCTCGAGTTACAAATGAGGTTATTAAATCAATTCTTAAACTTAAATGACCTTTCTACAGTCACTTGCTAAAGCTAGCAAACATATCGCAAGCGTCTCTGGTTACCTAGCAACATGCTGGATCCACTTCCTATTTGACCTTTCAGAATAAGAGTCGTGATAAAAAAATATAAAGAATACAAAATAAAACATGTAAACTAAAACTATGGCAGTGAAAGCAGCATTTATTTGCACTGTGCTGAATTACTCTATTTTAACTCTCAATTGCAAGAACCATTTCAGTTCCTTGTCAATTCTCGGACAAGGAACTGAAATACTATAAAATACAATATGTTAAAATATAATATGCATAATATGTTTTGCAACTGCTTTTCAAATCTGTAGCAATGTTTTTTGCTTTTTTTTTTCCTATGGTGTGAAACGCTGAAGCTGCATCAGAGAGTGCATCTGTTCTGCTAAGGTACTTGTTGGATTGAAAAAACTCAAACAAACAAAAACAAACCTCAACATTCAGGGACAATTAAAAACAGTTTATTTTTGGTATTCCTCAAAATCGTACCAAGAAAACAGAACATAACAGAAGTAAAAAGACAACACAGGAAACCCAAAGTCAAACTGCTGAATGTTAAAGTTGCTAAACACAACAAACCTCAACTTTGGAGCCAATGCACAACAAAACGTTACTGTGGGAAAAGTTTGCCAATCACCGCGGTGCCGTGAAAAATTATTTGTATTTAAAGATTTCTTCCTTTTTTTTCTCTTTAAAAAAAAAAAAAAAAAAAAAAATCACTTTTACATTTTTCTAAAATTTTAACAAAAAAGCAAAGATAACCTCATCAAGAACAAAATACAGTTTTCAAATTATTTGATTTGTTAGGGGGAAAAAATGTATTCAAACCTACCAGAGCTTCTGGGATTACGCATATAAATAAAAGATTAGAGATTGCTCTGATTGTCCAAATCCTCACCCTCGTTTTTTCCCACCAGCATGGAAGTATGCATACTTAGTGCTATTTCTTTAATATAAATAAAAGAAGGGAAGATTGTTGTTTGTTTATAAAATATCTTTCAAATCACTGAGATTTTCATTGTGTTTGTGTATTTTAAGATTTTCCAAGATGTCCTTTTGTAATGTTTGTAAAAATGTTACAATTGTTGAGGCGGTTGATTTGAATTTTGTATTTTGATTTTGTTTGTATCTCAAAAAAAAAAAGTATGACTTTATTGTCATGTTTGTGGTTGTGAACTCCTGGAAGAATGGACTTCACTATGATAAATACTAACAGGGACCCTCAAATAAACAAAACTCTTTAAAATAGAATAAAAAATAAGGTCTCTTTGTTTTGCTAAGGACTTTTCATATCATCCAGGCTTATTATTAAATGTAACTAGTTATTCTGATGACTTAAAAAGGAATTTCAGAACTTTGTATATGAACAGAAATAATTAAGATAAATTAAATACATCATTAACTTTCTCTCTCTCTCTCTCTCTCTATGTGTGAGAGAGATAAAAATTAATATTTTTAGCAAATATAAATATCTTTATAACTGTAAAAACAAAAAAAACCTTTAAATTTTCACCAAGTTGCTCCTTCTATAAAGTCATTCTCTTCATAAAACACGCGCCTGTCATTTTTTCTGAGCGTGGGTGCCGAGGTGGGATTTGAGATGGCCGCTCTGCAGGAAGCCCCTCCCACAGACGTCACACCTGTACGGTCTCTCTCCCGTGTGGCTCCTCATGTGCTTCTTCAGGTGGCCGCTGTGGGTGAAGCTCTTGCAGCACAGCGAGCAGCGGAAGGGCTTCTCGCCCGTGTGGATCCTCATGTGGATCTTCAAGTCCCCCTTGCGTCGGCACTCTTTGCCGCAAACGTGGCAGCGGTGCAGCTTCAGTCCTGCGTGGCCCGCCATGTGCTCCTTCAGCGAGGTCGTGCTCCTGAACAGCTTCCCGCACAGGGGGCAGCACTTGGAGTTCTCGTGGGACCTGCGGTGCACGTCGAGGCTCTCGGCGGACTCGAAGGTCCCGCCGCACACGGCGCACAGGACGCCGACGTCCCTGGAGTGGGCTTGGAAGGCGTGGTTCATCAGGAGGTGGCTGGAGGGGAAGGAGTCGCCGCACAAAGAGCACCGGTAATCGGCTCGGGGGGAGTTCAGGTGGGATGAATCTGAGTCTCTAGGCACGACGAAGCTAGACTGGCCCTGTTCCGTTAGTCCAGGTGGACAAACAGCTGCAGCGTCCTCTTGCGGAGGATGTTTGACATCTGCCAGCATCACTTCCTGGGGCTCCTGAAACTCGTCGGGTTCGGAGTTTTGAGTCCAACGATGCCTGGGTGGTTTCGCATCTTCCTGCTCAAGCTCCTCCCCGACCGAAGCTTGTGGAAGACTTAAGGCGTCTTCATCGACGCCTGGCTGGTGTTGCTCCTCCTCATCAGCAGCCCAGAGCTGGTCGTGGTCTTCCTCTTTAATGTGGTGAAGCTCCGGAATCCACTGGGTTCCCTCGCGGAGCCGGGACTCGCAAGGACTTTGGTCTTTGGTCTGAGGAACGTCTGAAAGAGAAAAGGAACCTTTTAGTTTCAAGTCCTCAATTTACAATCAACGCAATCATTCTTCTAGAAAATATCAACCAGAAAACAAGGAATGTAGCAGCATATTCATAACTGCTGTTCATTTGATGGTAAAACTTTATAAATACAAGTAATAACCTTGACAATAAACATATTACAGCTATTTTTACACTGGTGCACATCCATGCACAGGTAAATGAATGGATTGATGGTGGTTTATAGGGAATCTCTGGCTCAATAGAGTTGAGAAGTTTTCTTTAAATCAAAGTTTTGGGTTTGATTCTTCTTGCCACGTGTTGCAGTTACCCCGAGCCACGCATTTATCTCCAGGTTTGCCAACTGATCTGGGCGGCTGGGTGGATGTGTAAAACCTTTAAGCAGTGGACTCGAACCTGGAATTACAACAACCTTCCTGTGTTTTTTTTTTTTTTTTTGTTTTTTTTTATCCAAGCATGGAAAATACCCCAATCAAATCCCCCAGATTCCTACCTGCACAAAAACCCTCCAAATAAAACGGGTGAACCAGTATTTGAGAATAGAACGTCAGAGTAGATGTAAAGAAAAAGAAACAGCAGCGTCAGTCCCAGAGGTCAACCGAAACACTTTCTCACCCAGCAGGAAACCAGGTGGCTGTTCTACCAGCTGGTCATGATGTGAAACAGGAAGCTTCACATCCTGAGGTACAGGTGAGAGTCCCAACCATCAGGATCTGTGACCCATCAATTCTTTCTCCCTGTGTCACATATGACTTAATATACAGACATGATGATGAAAATATTTATATATTTCTTATTTGAAACTAAACACATTAGAAAATAACTCTAAAATCTCATCACTGTGGCCAGAGACATGCATCTATGTGCTAGAATAATGATCAATATAATATTTCAAACACGAGGAGTTAAAGAGACAGTGTTGTACTATTTGCTTGGTTGTATAAATGGACTGAAGGGCTGGAATGATCCCAGTACAAGCCTGGAATCGTGCAATAAGCAGCATTTTGGGTCAGCAGCGGTGGACACACCTGTCCTCTGACTCTGCAGCTCCAGCAGCAGAGCTTGTAGCCGATCGATCTCCTGCTTGGAGTTGGACGCCTCTTCTTCGTATTTGGCGATCGCTCCTTCGAAAACCTCCAGGATTTCTCCGAGCACCGCCGTCAGCCGCTCGTTCACGAAGGCCCTGAGCAGCAGCGGAGACATTTTGACGAAGGTGTTTGTTAAATAAATGAAAAAATAACCTAAACGACCCCGTGTGGAGGTTAATAATAAAGCTGCTAAGGAGCGGAGGAAGGGGGTCTTTTCTTCGTTGATGTTTGACCCGAGCGGCTTGCATCTCCTGGGTGTCTCTATCGCCCTCTGCTGGATAAACTAGAAATTGACACCGTTCCCTCTCAGGTCGGTTTGAGTGAACAGATCCGACAAGAGGCAACAAAATAGCAGACTGAACAGTCGGTGCAGTTTATAAATCCCTTCTTTTTTTTTTTTGCTGACATATGATTTGTACAATTTCTCTGGCCTTCCGATCATTGGTTATAGCTCACCTGTTTTCATTTTCAGCCCAAATGTCTCAACAAATGACTCATTTAATGGCACATCATCAGATGTTTGTCGGTTTATCTATTTTGCATTCGTGTGACTTTTATATTTTTGAATTTCTCTATTAAAAAAATATAGAAAAATATAGATGTGCAAAAGTGACGCTGTGATTTGTAGCCTGAAGAAGTAACTTTCAGAATTTCAATTCCATTCTGAGAAAGAGACTGAGAAAAAAGAAGTAAAACCATTTAATACTTTAATCCCGGGTCACTGCTTTGCTACTTTGTCTCGGTCTGTCACATAAAACAATGATGAAAAAATAAATAACTCAAAGCAGAAAGTGAAACCCATGGTGCTCAAAAGAAAAACAATTCTCACACTCTGGTGTCCTTTGATGCAAACCATTTGGTGGGAACGCAAACCAGCACAGGATCCCTGGAGTCTGCATGTTCTGACACGGGCACATCCTTCTGACTCCCTTCAGTCAGTGAGGTCACCGTGGAAACATGACATTAGTCTACTAATGCAGAGCCAAGTCGTGGCCCCACTGCTCACCGCTTCCTCTCGTCTCCCCAGCAGACCATCTGTCCCACGCTGAGCTAAAGGAGATGAGAGGACAGGCGTGACAGCGTGACCTCCATCTGCAGCAGGAAAGAAAAGGTAGATAGATAGATAGATAGATAGATAGATAGATAGATAGATAGATAGATAGATAGATAGATAGATAGATAGATAGATAGATAGATAGATAGATAGATAGACAGATATTAAAATGTTCTGCATCATTAAAATTGACGTGAAATATATATATACCTTTTACATCCACTAGAGGGAGACAGATTGCCATCATTCAACTTAACAAACAGTAATGACGCTGTCATTTCCTCTGTAGCTAAATAAATGCAACCGTGTCATTGTTTTATATTTATGACATTGTGTCGCTTTTAATAGAACTCAACAACTGTAAACTTCTTCAACTGTTTTTTTTTGTTCTCACATCTAGTTCCGCTTCTTCTGCTGGTTGTTTGCTAAGATTAGCATTCACGTGGGACAACAAAACCCTTCGCGCTCAATATGTTTATCTGGATTTATTTTGATTCACATAAACAGGATGAACAGGAAGATTCGGAACGAATCATTAAATCATACATAACCAAAACCAACAGAAAGCGTCATACTGCTGCAAATATCACAAAGAAACACAAAAGACAACAAAGACTTTGTGATCAATTGTGAATATTGACCATGGGTTTAAACTTATATCCTAAAAGTTACTAACACATATGGTTAATCACAGATGATTCACTTGGTTCATCTAGTTTTTTTATTATTATTATATATATATATATTTTTTTTTAGACAAGCAGCTTCTTGGTTTCTTTAATACAGCAACCCAAAGGTCTTTGTTTGTAGCTCTCCGTTTATATTTCAGGAGTTCAAATTCTGGAATTCGGGCGGTCGCGCATGTGCAGAGAGTGTCGCTCCGCAGCTCCTAACGTCGCCGTGGGCTGAGAGCTCCCTCCCGCTTCTCCGTCTTCTGGGCGACAGAAGCAGCAGGCAGCTGCTCGGCGCACAACGCAGCCTCTCGGCCGGGGGAGAAACCCAGCAGAAATGTCTCAAAGTGGGAGTCAGGAAACCGCCGAGGCCTCGGACGGCAACAGCAGCCAGCGGACACTACCGAGACCGCCCGTTGGCAACCGAGTGACCGTGGTGCTCGGGGCTCAGTGGGGAGACGAGGGGAAAGGGAAAGTTGTGGATCTCCTGGCTCAAGACGCGGACATGGTGTGCAGATGTCAGGTAGGTGAGCCGTCGGGCTACAAAGCGCCAGCTGTTACCGGGTAAATGCCCCCGCAGGTAACCGTTGGTCGCTAGCTAAACGACGCTTCTTCCCCTCACGTCGGAGTCACGCTGCTTTCATGTCACCTCGTTTAATTAGGGGAAGCCAAGCGGAAATAAAAAAAAACAAAAAAAAAAACCTCTCTTTGACAGCTCCCGACTTCCAGTGTGGGAGTTTCTGACAGTTTCTCCCGCTCAGTGATGAGAGGAGTTTTCCGCGACACATTTATACGTCAGGTGTTTTCTCAGAGTTAGCATTAAGCTAAGCACTGTGAAACTCAGAACTATATGTTGACATATTTTCTCCAGTTTTGCAGAAATTTCTTGAATGCAGCGTTGGTTTTAACAGGCTAAGCAATATCAGACGGAGTTGCTCTGTGTTTGCTAAAGTCACCTTGAATTCTTGCTAGCTGCTTAGCTCTTTAAATAACTGTAATGTGGATGCATTGTAGTTAATGACAATTATTGGTAAATATAGTAGCCACAAGGCTCATCTCTTCACAGTCTGTTTTGTTTTAGCTACAATGAACGCTTAGTTGTTTAGTTAACTAAAGGACTGTTTTTGTTGCCAGAGCAACACCTTCTTCTGAGACTCCCAATACCAATAGGATTATAGTGGATTATTATTGCACACGATTGCTATTCAAAAGTCTTTAGTGTTTTAGAAATAGAGATATCTTTTGCTAAGAAATATAACCCTGACATTTTTAAATATTATAGAAGAAAAAAAAATTCTAGAAGTTATGGAGTTAATTGAATAGTTCCACTTTTCATTTCAAGAGCTTCAAACCTGCATGCTGTGTCAAGGTAACATTATCAGCCGTAGGTGGAAACAGCTAAACGTGTGATTTAAAAACAACACGATTCCAGAGAATTCGACAGCAAACTTGCTATGTTATAGAAATGAATAAATACAAATCTTGCATGCAATTTTGCTTATATTAAAGTGACAGTATATAACTTTTACGAAAAATGTTTACATATTAAAATGATCACAATGTCATGACAGTATAAAATAAGAGAATATGTGGAAAAACTGAGCCTCTCAGCCTTATCCCTATGGACCTGCTGACATCTGAACACATTCACAGCTCTGGCAGAAACAACCCATCAGAGCCAGGAGGAGGGTCTTAACGCTGTCAATCATACTAGTGGACACGCCCTTCAGACACTTGCTCTTTCCCGTGTTACGGCTTGTTTACCGCAATTCAGGATGCCATGAATGCTCAAGCCATTTGGCATTGCCACAGATGATGACAGATAAACGGTTCTCCTGTAACAATAAGTTGTTTTTCCACCGTTACCACACTCAGTGCTAAGACACTCCTTGTGACTCCGATTAATTGTATCGGCTGGTAGTGGTGCATTTTAATCCAGACGGCAATAGTAGCACGGGAAATGGGTGGAGGAGAGCAATCTTGTCGCAGATTATCTGTCTCACGTTATGCTGTCACACCATGGTGAGACCTAATGATTTGGTGACCTTTATTCGAGAGTGGTCAGACATGGGGAAGACGCGCATTAAAGGTCGTCAGGCTGGGACTAGAAGCTGTGACGGCCCCATACATAGGTTGTGCTTTACCCCTGCACACCGCTTTTATTTATCCTTGACAGCATGGACTCAACATGCTGTCATTAAATATTGTGGTCCATACTGACTTGATGGTATTGCAGACTTGTTGACGCAACCATAAAGCAGATCTCTATTTCTCTCACATTCCAAAGGGTTAGTATTGCTTTCAGCAAGTCACATGACCAATACAGGAACTGTTTCGAAATGACACCGGCGCCAAACTGTGTTCATAAGGAAGCGAATCTGTCAACGGGATGCATTTGCCAAAAGAATTCTTGATCTTTTACAGTACAGCATCAACTATGGAGCAGCTTCAAGGCAAATGAAAGGTTTCATAGTTTGGGGCCATTTTGATCTTGCGTCAGAAAATAAGGTATTGGTTATCACTTCGTTCTTGTTTCATCCGGTTCTGTTCAGTTTCTACTTGATCCATCTGAATCCAAATTCAGCTGAAATTGACTCTTAGTTTACTGCAGGTTAAGTGTTGACAGAGCTGTGTTATTTAAATAAATCCATTATAAGGCCAGGCATCAGAATGAAGCCCCAGATTCACTGAGGATAAACTCAGGTATCCAGCCATTCTACAAATCACTCAGTTGCTTTTTATAAATTATTTCATACGAATGTTTTAATTCATTTTCTTCTACTGCAGGAGAAGATGTTAAAAAAAGTGTAACAGACTAAATTTCAAACAGTTGGAAAAGCTTTTTTTTTTTTTTTTTTTTTTAATGAAAATTTGTGGAAAAAAAAGCCAGTCCACAAGCATCCTCATTCCAAACACGTTTACTTCAATTTTCACTTTATGGTACATGTTCAAATTATTTACCGACTGTATCTAAGAATATCAAATATATTTTGAATTTAACTGAAGATGTGGCATAATACAATATGCAATAAAGTACAATGACTTAAATCTTATTGTAGAGATTAGGTCACTGTGTCAGTATTCAGTGACACAGTATCAATACAGTTTTGTCTATGGGTAGAAACGCTTCATGACGCCTCATTTATTAAGGCCCAGGCCTGAATTGGAGACGGAGGCTGAGATGCTGCAGGATAGCTGGAGTCGTAAGCGTCTTGATTTCAGAATCAGCATTTGTCATGTTCAGCAAGGGTTTTGTGTAATGCATGCTTTAAAAATGGCAGACAGGCCAGTGTAAGCCGGTATGAATAATAATCATGCAAAAATAAGGTTCAGAGTGGTGAACCTGTGACTGTAGAAAATACTATTATGCAGCGTTTTCTGATGGCTGCTTTTCATTTGCAATGAGTTCTTCAAGCCATTGCTGCCTTTTCAGCAGTAACAGATAATGTGCAAGTTATTCGCTATTCTCATAGTTTGACACGAACAAGCTATGAGAATAAAAGAGCAGTCTGGACAAACACAATGCCCACATGCTGTATGAACCCCAACTCGTACATAATTACCTTAAAACTGCTCCTGATGTCCACCTTTATCTGATCGTCCTGGCGGTTTTCCACTGAGTTGCCTGATTTCAGGCACTTTCCATTTTGTTTGACATCATAAACACTCAAAAATGATCTGATAGGATTCGGTAATAGCAAATTGGAGTCAGATACTGGCGGTGTTGTGATGAACAGTGGTCTTGTTTTGGACTGACAGGAAATGGCTGCAGCACAAATTAAGCCAACTCATTACCAACTTGTGTGTTAGGTGTTCAGGCACGTCTCTGGCTTGGAGCCAGATTTTGTCCAATGAGTTTGCATCAGATCTGGCTTCTCCTTGCAAATCAGGTGAGACCCTGACTTTCTACGAGTTTTTGCCTTGGACTGTTTCGACTCCCAGCTCTCCATCTATGATTGGGATGATTGTTTTCTTTGATCTTCAGAAAAAAAAAGACGAGACGTGATTGTTGGTGAAGGCAACAGAGGCGGCCAGAGGAAAAATGTATGAAAAAGCTTTTTTTTTCTGTCAGTGGCATAGAGCCACATATTTAATCAGAGGAGGAGCCTGCAGTCTGGCTGTCCTGTTGCAGACTACACAGCGTATTCAGGCCACTTTTAATGTATCGATCTATTTTCCAGGTCATAAAAAAAAAAAAAAAAAAGCAAGATATATTCTTGTCTAGCCAATCTGGGAATGTAGAGATTTCTTTGGTGCATCTGAATCTCTCAGCTAAAATGCTCCCTATATTAGTGTAGGTTTAGTAGCTTTTATTTTTCTCCTGTTTAGGAAGTGTCATTCCAAGTCACTCAGCCTAATCATTTAGCATTATTAGGAAAGATTGTTCTATAGCCAAAATGTTAAGCTCAACACAATCTCCCTCAGCCTGTCGGGGGATAGCAGTGGTGTTTATCTTTGGAGTGCTCCGAATATCTGCCGTGTTCAGAGAGCTATTAGTTTACTCTGTTGATAACAAGTTGACATAACAAGTTCTCCTTCTAAGTGCCTTTCCACAAACGGTCTTGCCAAGAATGTAGCTGGACATGAAACGAGAAAACAGGTACTGGCTTCCTGGGCCGCTTCCTTTCCATGCCTTCTTGGATGTGTACGTTTAATATGGAGTGGAGATTCGCTGACACGTGAGTACGCTGTGGTGAGCTGAAAGCGGTAGTGTCGGATCTTTTTATAAAATCAGCTCTGCAAGCAGATTATTATTATTTTTTCTTGGTGTTTGTTACAGTATAGGCCTCTGAGAGTAAGGGCGGCATGTAGAAGAGAGCAAATGCGTGAGAATGTTTTGCGGGACAAGCAATTATATTGTATTTCAGGAAATATAATTGTTTAACGGTTAGAACATCAGGTTCCCTGGCTGCTCACGCCCTCATTTCTTCTGCACATCATGGATCAGGTTTTTGGGTGTTGGGTCAGACAACGGAAGCACATTAATGGGTCTTGTTGCTTTGGAGTCTGGTGTTTGCTTGTGAAAACACCCAGGCGACGCTCTGAGAGAACTGGGTGTGAAGCAGGAACTATTGCTCTGTTGACCCTTGACGTTGAGTAAACAGAAGTTGATGTTCTCTATGGGTCAAACCTGAAATACGTCCGCGTCCTCCAAAGCACTATTAAGGTATTTTCTTTTTGTGGCTGTTAATTAACCTGTGTTATCAAGATATTTAATCAGTTTTGATTCTCCACCATCGAAGAGGTCAAAAGTATTTTGGCTAGCCTCACAATTAAAACTACAGTGTCCTACTGTGACACTGTGTCCTACTTCCATGTTCTGCAGACTATAAGTCGTACGTTTTCTTACAGTTTGGCGGGTCCTACGACTTGCATTCAGGTGCAATTTTTTTTTTCCTATCCATGTTAAATATTTATTCATACTGATGGACATGGACCAAGGATTAAACATTACAATATGCAGCCATGAGAAAAGCTAATCACAAGCTAAAAACTAGGCATCCAGAACCGATGTATAATGCAGAATTGAAGAAGTCCGCAGTGGGTAAATAAAGAACGTGCTTCTAATGTTCTGACGGTCTGTTCCACTTCACCGGTTTTCCTACCATAGGACATCGAGATAGCTATCTTTATCTATTGGCGTTGCCTGGCTTTGAAGACTGCTGATGACTGGCCCAACATATTTGAGTTTATTAGAGGCTCACCTGTGGAAAGTATTTCAGCGTCACACCTGGAACACATTGCTCTCTTGTTTGACACGCTCGGCACGAAGACAGGTCGTGTGTTGTAGAGACGGACGCGTTTTGGTTCAAAACGTGTCGATTGACCCCAAAACTTAGCAAAAGAGCTTGTGTAGATGTTGGCTGAATATGACGACACTGAAATGTGCCCATGGATTGAAAGGCCTCTCAGTGAGGAGGAAGTACTTTCTCCAAAAGAAACGCATAAATGAGAGATTGCAGTTTGCAAACACACACGGACAAAGACCTTCATTTTTGGAGACATGTCCCATGTCTGATGAAACTGTTTGACTGCAACAACATGATGCTGTAGTGTGGGGAAGTTTTGCTGCAGGAGCAACTGGTGCACTTCATGAAATGGAATCATGAGGAAAGAACTTAATGTGGAAATACTGAAGCACCCAGGAAGACGACGCCTTTTTTCATTATTGTTTTATTCTGCGTACGTACATCTGCTTTCAACAATACATGCCTCACTTTTAACATTTTTTTAAAAATGAAATAGGGAAACCATGCCACTTTTTTTCCCCCATGATGCATTTGTCCACTTGGTTTTACTATGTTACATAAAAAAAAAATCCCTTGCAGACTACCTCGAAGTTTGTGGTTGTAATATTTCACAATGCGGCAAAGGGGCACGGATACTTGAATACTTCCGCAAAAACCAGAATACATTACAAATACATGTGTGGTCACAATGCGTTAAGTTAATGCCAAAGCTGAACTGTATGGATTGTTGCACAAACAGAAGTTCCTGTTTTGGAACGCTCTTCATGTTCATAAAACATGAATGTATTTGTTGCTCCACCCAGCCTCAGTTTCACTTGTGAGAAAATGCTTTCACAAGAATCTTTTGAAGAAGAATTCTTCTTGGAAGATTTTTTTTTTTTTTTTTCCAAGAATTCTTCTTGGAAGATGTTTTTCAAGAATGTTCATTTGCGATGAACATTGCTCGTGTTCATTACAGATGTTATGTCAGTGCATAAGGCTGACTCCGTCGTGTCAGTCTTATGCACACCCCTTCACACGAAGTGCCACCAAATTCTTTCATGAAGTGTCATTCAGATGTGAAATGATTCTTCCAGGAATCAGTTCTTTCACAACTGAAACAATTCTTGCAAACATTCTGTCGGTTGTAAAAGAATCGTTTCACAAGAATCCTTTGAAAAAGAATTCTTTTCAACTGGAAATAATTTTTGAAATGATTCTTTCACTTGTGAAAGAATTATATATATATATATATATATATACATATATATATATATATATATATATATATATATCTCATGATATGATTAAAATTGTTCTGTACTGCGTCTCCAGCACTGGACAGCAGCAGGTGTCAGACCACTAACAGTTCAGTTTGTTATGACTGGAATGAGGTTCTGGTCATGGGACCGTATGAAGCAGAGCCCAGTTCTTTGGTTCTGTTGGGGAGGGATGTGTCGTAAAAGTGCTTTCTAAAAAGGAGAGGCATCTCTTCCCAATCATGTGTTACCCTCTACACCTGCAGAGTACTGTGCTGGCCAAGAATAACTTTGTGGTAAAAGCAAATGCTAGCTTTGATTTATGCACTAGACTGCAGAAAGGGGAGCAACAAGTCCTGGTCCAGGAACGAACTAAAGACAAACGAGGCAAAGAGAAAAATGGATCTGCAGTTAAATTTAGCTTAGGTTTAATTCTTTTTGTTATTGTAACTGTCATAATCTAACTTCTGGTGAAGTTTATAAATGAAATCATAATTCTAAAGCTTCTTTTTGTATTTACTTAGGTTATTCTTTCACCTTAAGGTTAGTTTGATTTAAACATTTCAGTGGGACAAGCTTTTTACACAGATCGGTTGGTGACTTGGGGTCACGTGCCTTGCCCCGGGGTACTTTGGCATGTGACAGGAGGAAGCTGGAATCACGCCTACAATTATTGAGGAAAACTACTCCACAGCCACCCCACAAATGCAAAATCTGTTAGGGGCAAATTCTTATTCGCTGCACTGAATATATAATTGTTTTGAGGAAGATTTGAGCTCCTTTTGAGTGAAGAAAAGGTCTTCTGTCTGGTAGCATGCAGCAACAGGTGGGGGGAGTCGCATTACTGATAGTCTATGCTACCGTTAACCAGATTATGATTTAATTAGTTGTGGCATTTTTATCAAACTCCCAGAGTAATCCAACTGTTAGTTTCATTAGATTGGTAATAATATTCAGATTGGTAATAATATTCTCCCCTCTAAGCTGTCAGATGTCCCACTCTGATGGAACGATGTAAAAAGCTCAGTGTTAAGGAACTAAGTGATGGCGTTTCAGTAATTATCGGTTCACTAACATGCATCGATCAATACATCGATTTTCTATTCTGTGACTTTGGGTAGTGGGACAAGGACAGCACAGCCATTAAATGCTGCTAAAAGTGCAACTGATCTCTCTCTCTCTCTCTGTCTCTCTCTGTCTCTCGCTGTGCAAACATGACAGCCAAAACCTTGATATTCAGGTTTTTCATTTCTTAGAGTTAGTGGGGAAGATTGTTGGAGAACCAGATATTCTTCCTCCAGCTACAGTTTCTTTGCTCTGAGTGTGAATAATCCTCAGCAGTTGAGCTGTGAGGTTTAAACTTTCATGCCAATGGGAACACCAAGTCCTGCCCTGACATGTAGGATTGGTTTTGGGTGTGGACCACTTGGATTTTTTCAGACAATAGACAACATACCACCAATTCACTGAAGTTGTGTTATAGCTGAACGATCCTGTGGGCTCAACAGTGCAAACTGAAAGTGTCCTGCTTGCTGCTACTCGTCGAACGATTCAGCCTGAACGTTTCTTTAAAAGAACAAAAAGCGTCCAGCAAGCCTCTCTGTGTTTCTGTTGCTTCTCCTCATCGGCTTTCTGTTGCTTCTCTGCAGGGCGGCAACAATGCCGGGCACACGGTAGTGGTGGACTCTGTGGAGTACGACTTTCACCTCCTACCCAGCGGCATCATCAACCCCAAAGTCACCGCCTTCATCGGTGTGTAAGAGTAGCACACTCTGTTCCTATTTTCTTTTTTTTTTTTATGCAAACTACGTTCATACATTCAGGCACACTGAATAAGGGTGTCCTTCACAATTCAAATTGATCAAGATATTACCTTTTGACTTGAAAAATCCATTTTAATAACTGCTACAGAGACTGTGAGCAGCTTGACTCGGAGCCAAGCTGCGGGCTGCATCACGTCCACTCATCTGCACTAACTTCATTAGCTAATGGAGTCCCAACTCTTCCTTTAAGGCTCCCAAACGCTCCACACATCTGCGCTTCAACATGCAGCTTAATCGTGTCTCCTTCTCTATTTCTTCTGGGTGCATGAAGTCGAGACATCATGCACTTTAGGGCTTGTCTGTTTGAGAAGAGTCTCTTGTAGTTTCAGTTTGTCTCGTTTCCACATTTACTTTTGGCACATCCATATTTTCTACCCATGTTCTTTATTGGTGGAGGGAGGGATTTTATTGTATCGTTTATCATTTATCGTGATAAATTTGATTGTACGCTAATAGTTGTGGTGAGCCGTGTTGCTAATGGCGTGATTGACACATCAGTTTTGGGCTTTTAATATTACTTGTCGCCTGTCTTTTCTTAAGAGTGGACTGATTATGCGACACACTGCTATCAGTGTTTTTTTTTTCCCCACCTGCGACTCCCGGTAACTCCAGAAACTTTATTTGACCAATTTTCCCATTCAGCAACCACAAACTCTACCTCCAGAGTTTTGTTCTTGAACTGCAATCGCAAAACAAAGCAGGTTTTTAAAGTGAAGTCATTTCTTTTAACTTTTCCTTCTTTACCTCGATTGGCGATTCCACTCAAGTCGCTTACAACCTCCTTCTGTCATGGAGTATATACAGGCTCTAACATAAACCTCTGTTTGAGCTTATTTAAGCAGCTTCTCAGTCAGTGCGTTGGCTATTCACAATCTTGAGTTCCTTCCCTTTTTTCCATACGCTTTTCACCACTTAATTACCTCTGCATATTTTGTGCTAGTTCAACTATTCAACTTTTACCCTATCCTGCTCATTCAGAATATGATAACATTACGGCTATGTCTATTGGTATTCACATCTTCTACGGTTTATGAAATCTTCAGCTTTTTGTGACCATCATGAGCCCCATTGAAGTGAATGGAACATCCCATAACCTCTGGAAAATTCTGCTAAAAACTTTGCACTCTTTCACAGCTAACTACGTCCATGCACTTTCAGCCAGAAACACCACTCAAACTTTTAAATGTAGTCATATCCTTCACTTGCTTCTGTTTATTTGAACATTTTCGTATCTTTTACAGATTTCATAAAAATGTTGTTTTTGCTCGTATTGCGCTCTGTCTTCAGAAAAACAACACTGGCACACCAATAATCGACTTCAACATTAACATCAGTATTGGCTGATGTAATTCAATTTTTAGCATAGCGATATTGGTACTGTAAATAAGGTAAATAATCTTGATTTCTAACTTGTTGTCTTTGGGATACATTTAGGACAAGAGTGTAGTCAATCATGCGCTGTTTGTTTGGGCATGTGATAGTGATGCTCTGTTGGATTTTGGGGTATTTATCTGAAACAAGGAAGCAATGACAAGGATTGCAATCTCAAAATGGTAAAGAAATATATATGTAATCTTGGTAAATTTTGTGGATCGACTATAACAAGAATATTATCAATGGGTATCAATATAGGCTGAGACTTCCAGATTGTTGCACTCCTAACAATATTAAATATTATTCAGGTAATCAAATTTATAATTCCCTGAATTATCCTTGCACCTTCTATTGGTTACAAAGTTATCAGAAACTGTGAACATAACCATCCTCTCATCGGTGGCTGTTTCAGGAAATGGTGTTGTGATCCACCTTCCAGGCCTGTTTGAAGAGGCTGAGAAAAACCAAGGCAAGGGAAAAGGTGAGTGAAATACATCTTTTTACGTTTTTGAAAAAAAAAAAAATTACACTGGTTGACAACAGCGTGTTTTATTACAACCCGAGAGATTAAAGGTATTCCTCTGTATGTTCAGGCCTGACGGACTGGGACAAAAGACTGGTCATCTCAGACAGAGCACATATAGGTAAGCTCTGCCTCTTTGCTTTTTTTTTTTTCTGGGGTGGGGGGAAAGGGAATGTGTGTGTGAACGTTGGAATGCGTGCATATTGGTGTATGTGTGAGTCCTGCTTTCTCTGAGGTGTGTGAGAGTGTGTGTTCCCTCTCTCCCTCCTCCGCAGTGTTTGACTTCCACCAAGCTGTCGATGGCGTTCAGGAACAGCAGAGGCAAGAGCAAGCAGGCAAGAAGTAAGAAACCTGTTGCTTTGAAAGATGGTTGTCACACACACACACACACACACACACACACACACACACACACACACACACACACACACACACACACACCAGCTCGTCCAAACATGTCCGTACACATGGTGAATGTCAACAAACATGTAGGCTTTTATTTTTATTTTTGACATACATGAATCTTGTAAGATGGTATGGCTTGGTCTGAGATGATCAACAGCCTAAAAAATAGACATAATTTACACATAAATTTGCGACTAAAATGTAGAACATGATTATATGTTTTATTTCATACAAAAAACTACAATTATTCCTGTTGCTGCTAAAATCTGGACATATTGATTAGTGTTCTAATAGTTTTAGCTGGGATCTTGTCCATGTAACATCATGGTTGAAGTCACTGTCACATTTAACAATTTCAAAATAATTGATGGAGTCATATTCGGTGAAATATCCCGACTCCCGATGACTCTCGTTTGTCAGAATAACAGCAACTTTTGAAAATGTTATGCCTTTAAGCAGGTATAAAACATTCTTTTTTCATTAAACCCCATTTTTCTTTTTAAGAATTTCTTTGAAATATTTTTGGTCTAGTGTAATGTTCTAATTTTTAAATGTGTCTCCATTTGCTGGAAGTGGAAAAAAAAAATCATCATTATTAACAGAAATAAAGACTTAAACTTCCAACTGTGAAAATAATTAAAGTATAAATGTCTCACTTGGTGGTAAAGTTCCTAAAATAAATCTGCTTTTCAATAACATGGACTTCAGACCCATTTTACTGATAGGATCTGAAGTCCAGTGTGACTCATACTATGTGGTTTTTTTTTTTTTTCCTCTTCATGATGTATTTTGTGAAAAAAAAAAAAGTTCCTACAGTTTCAGACAGTGAGGTTTTAGACGGGTGTTCAGAGTCTATATGTTACCATGTTATCCATAGCATATAGCTATGCTAAAACTAAAGTTTTTCCTCTATAAAGTCATAGACAACTTTAGTCACTGACACATTCTCCTCTCCCTCACTTAGTACTTTGAACCTTAGAAACAGTATGTAGATTTTTATTTTGCATACTTAGCAGTAACTCTTTAAAATTTGTATATGATAATATAACTTATCAAAGTAGACAGACAAATACGTTGACATCTGGGATGGTGCAGTAGGAGTTTATTTTACATTCAGAACACATCACTTCAAAGCTGCCTTGAAAACTATTTGTTTTGTTAGTGTAATATTTTCCTTTGTGAGCAAGTTTAGATAGAGATTGTCAGAACAAAAGACTTGGATAGTTTGGTTTGTTGCACCATCGTTATGAAAAAAAGCTTTGACTTCTTTAAAGGTGCAGTTATATAAACTTTCTCAGTTACTTGCTGCTAAACAATGACTGCTTGCTTAAGGGGGCTTTAAAAGCAATGAGGTTAAATGAGTTGCTTTATAAATGTCAGTTTTTACTCTTCATTTCTCCATTAAAAACTTACTGTTGCACTAAATTCAGCTAGTAAGCTAAATATAAGGTGTTAAATGAAATTTGTTAGCAATAAAACTCTTGATAGGTAATTGTCATGTTTTTTTGTGAAAATGAGCTCTCACATGATTCTTTAATGAAGAAATATCTAGTTTTAGTGATCACAGGAAAAGTCTGATGAAACTAACCATCAACTCATCTATGCTGATGAACAATAAATTCACCTTACACAGATTTTTTTTTTTTTAATCTTGAGTAATCTTTATCTGATCCAAGAACTTACCTCCCTAATTGTATCTTGAGATTTTTTTTTGTAGAACAAATCATAATGACTTTGCAGCTCATCAGCCAAAGCACACATACTCCCAGCCGATCTGTGCAAGAGACAAAACGATCACATGCTGTCATGACGCAGCCGTCATAAGCTTTCAGCTGTTTGACGCGTCAGGCTGGTGGATTCTGCTGGAGTCGGATCACACAGATTACATTCATACAGAACCAAGCTGCTTAAAAGCAGCTTGGTTCTGCATTACAGGATATTCCAGGAATTACAAACGGTCGGGATCATGATCAGTATTATCACATTTACAAGTTTAAAGCCGCATAACTTTTTACTTTCAAGCACATCTGTATGTATTTTTATTCAAAATACAGTTCAGTGTCAGCTTCCATAAAGACAAAGAAAAGCAGAAATCCAGAGTTAAAAAGAAAACAAACTATTTTAGATTGGATGATGAGGTGTTATTTTTTTCCAGCAGTCACTGTTTCAGTTTCATAAGGTGTGTGTTTACTAACCAGAACCTCATATTTCTTCAGCTTTGTGTTGCAAGTTACAATGAATGAAACTGTACTTGGGTTATGTTTAAGGCAGTGGATATAAATATTCTATCTACTTCTACATTTTATGATTCACTGTTATGAATGAAATAAAAATGAATCCTTTCAGAAAATTACCAATTAGAACATTCTTTCATAATTCAATAAGGCTCTTAATTTTATCGATGGAGCAAAAAATTATTTTTATTATCATTTTTTTTGTAGTAGCAGTAGTAGTTGTGGTAAATCCTCATTATGTTTCCTCTGTGGGACACATGGTGAGTGGATGTCTCGCACTGAGCGGGGCTCCAAGTGAAATTCTATATTCACAGAGGATCTTTGTCTATTTCTGGTCTGTAGTTTGCATGTCGGCTCAGCAAATGTCGCTGTGCTCAAGCTTCCTTTTAATAGGACTTATCGGATGTACACGTTGACATGGCATGTTGTTGAAATGCAAATGTGCATTTTGCTTCATTTGTTTTCTAATACTCTTTCTCTGATAGTGTGCTGTATATAAAAGGTGAACTTCTGATGATTCAATAGCTAGACAAGGTATTTTCTGACGCTTGGGAGTTAAAGATGTATCTGTGAAATGTTAAAATAATAAATGTCTGATCAGCGAATCGGACACGCTTCTTTCTGTGTCTGTTCGGTGTCGGTCAGACTTGCTGATTGCTGAGTTTCACGTGTGATTGCATGACAAACTCTGCTGCTGTAAAATGGTAAGGAATGAATTAACGTGAATGTTTTTTGTTAATTATCTCCTCCCTCCTCTGCTCCCGGCCCTGCTCAGCCTCGGGACGACCAAGAAGGGGATCGGTCCGGTGTACTCGGCTAAGGCGGCACGCAACGGTCTCAGGATATGTGATTTACTGGCCGACTTCACTCAGTTCTCCGAAAGGTCTGTTCCTGCATTACAGGATTTTACCGTCCGCCCTCAGTTAGCTCTGTAACAATCATTTTGTTCACGAGTTTTTAGCGTTACCCCTCGTTTCTGCCTAATCGGTAAATCAGTAACATTGATGTTGTCCATTCTGATCTTTTTTGTTTCATGAAATCCTTTCAAATACAATGATAGACCCTCAAAATATGTATCTCCATGTTTGACCAAAGGAAAAAATGTAGTACAACTAACTTGATTGTATGAAAGAAATAACCGATATCCTGGTTAGGCAGCCAAGTGGGGATGTCAGGTCAATTAAAAACAGCAAAAAGAATGGGGATGAAGGTTGGAGAGATGCCCCTCTAAAAGCCACAGACAAACCAAATGACCAAGAAAGAAGTCACCCTGGTGGCACTTACCACCAGGAAAAATGACTGCTTTCTACTTTTAAAAGCTTTTATTTGTCTTAAAACTTTATTGATTCACTGCTGCCTAATGATGCCAATGAACGAATACGTAGTTCATGTTTATCAGAGTAGGGTAAATCATGGTTCATTTAAAATTTCTCATGGTTCATTTAAAATTTCTCCAAAAGGTTAACACCTCTCAATAACGTGTTCATGCACAGCCCCTGAACTCAGGAAATCCCAGTAAAGTACGGATGAGATTTTCTTCAACTTGTTAGGATATTGCTGAAATGCATTCATTGTGGAAACCTCTGTCTTTTTATTTTATTTCTCATGAGCATTTCACAGAAAAGTGTGTCTAAATTTAGAAATTTAACTAATCGGAGCTGACCACCTGTTACAGATACAAAATGCTGGCTCAGCAGTACAAAGCCATGTATCCGACACTGGAGATTGACATACAAGGAGAGCTGGATAAATTAAAGGTAATTAATAAAAGTAATCTAAACAGGACGATCATCTAAAACCCTGCTGTGTTTTTATTTTTAGTAAAGATCGGTTTGTATTTCCCTGATTCAGGCCTATGTGGAGCGACTTAAGCCCATGGTGAGGGATGGTGTGCACTTCATGTACGAGGCTCTCCACGGCCCTCCCAAGAAGATCCTGGTGGAAGGAGCCAACGCAGCACTTCTTGACATAGACTTCGGTCAGTAAGTCAGCGCATGTGTGCCTCATCTAATGGTTGCTCTGGTGAGATTACGTTAAGATTTGCATTGCTCTTCACAAAAGCCTTCCTGGAGTTATGAGTAGGGATGATGGTAAGTTTCCCGACGTGCTGCTGTGACTCTGGGGTTTACGTGCCGTCTCACCAGCTGTAACCACTCTGTCACCTTCCTGCATGAGCACCAAGGCGACCACTTGCAGCAGTCTGTCAGTCGAGCTGAATTACAGTCATTTTCAGGAATTATCTCGCACCTGAACCAGTCCTTTGTTATTGCGAGCACTGACCACACTCAGCACTGTTATCAAAACAGCTAGGCTGTCATAAAGCCTACCTTGAGTTCTTAGATTGGCGGGAATAATTTTTTTGGTGACCTGTGTGAATTTTAACTTGCACAGATTTCTCATTAAAGGGGCAGTATTATGCAAAATTGACTTTTTCAAGCTTTACGCCATTTTATAATGTTACACCCTCATCAAAAAACATACTTGGAGTGTTGCCTTGATTTTTCTCATTCATGTTTGTCAAATCCTTTAATCTCCCATGGCAACCATTCAGCTGTGTAAAACGCCTGGCTGGATACTGTACCATTTTCGAAGCGCAGCTTCTCCTCAGAGCCTCACTAAGCAACCTTCCCCTCTTCCTCCCTTATGCAACTCCTTCAGACTAGCCAGCAGCAATTAGCAAACACATAGGACATCTGCACACCTGCAGAGCTCGTTATATGAGCTACTTCTCAGTGCAACTCTGATAAAAATGTTGATAATGTGTTAATAGAGGAGCAATGTTGTGATGGCTTCCTAACAACTGAAATAACATTGGTTATGTTAAAATACATAATACTGCCACTTTAAGAATCTTACTTGCAAACAGAAGCCATTATTGAGGTGAGCTTATTAATTTTTTGTTTTTTTAAAGAGGAAAACAGCGAGATATCTGACCTGGTTTATTTTTACTGACCAAATAATCCTCCGATTAAAACTTAAAACCTGAACAAGATGCATGTCTTGTTCAGGTTTTTATATGTGTGGATTTTGAATTCTTTTTTTTTCGCAGGTACCTACCCGTTTGTGACGTCTTCCAACTGCACAGTCGGAGGGGTGTGCACGGGACTCGGCATGCCTCCCCAGAATGTCGGTGAGGTTTACGGCGTCGTTAAAGCCTACACCACCAGAGTGGGCATCGGTGCCTTCCCCTCAGAGCAGAACAACGTAAGAAGATACACAACACGACGCATTTAATGCTTTATGTTTGTCATAGGAGGAGCCCACAGTTTTATGACCAAACCTAAAATTACACACCAATAAAAAGACCTATCTGAGTCACACTACCATCTTGTTCAAAATTGCTCTGATGCAATAGTTCCATAGGATTACTTACTGAAAATATATTTCTACATGGCAAATAATTTACCAGCAGGTGTAAATGGAAAAGACACTGCTTGAGTTATTTCTGATTTGGAATGGAAAGTGTAGTTTTTCTATTGTAAGTTTTTCTCATTCTTTATACATACTGATACTATTTAAAACATAGCAATAGGTGTTATTATGCTTTTAGAAACTTTTAGAAGTCCAGTTCTTTAAAGAGAGGAGCATTTTGTTTTAAACAGCACCATCTAGAGGACATGTTGGCACATTGCTCCCACCTGCAGTATATTTTTTTTCATTCAGCTAAGTCGGCTCGTAAATCCTGATTGCAGGTCAGACTGAGCTTCAGTGGCAGGAGCGAACTGGGTTTTGCTGCTAGAGGAAGAGCGTAGAAAACTCACCTGCGCAATGTTTGTTTCAGGAAATCGGAGAGCTGCTTCAGAACCGCGGGAAGGAGATCGGCGTGACCACAGGCAGGAAACGCCGCTGCGGCTGGCTGGACCTGGTGCTCATCAAATACGCACATATGATAAACGGCTTCACTGCGTGAGTTTTGTTTTCTTTCAATTTTCCTTTCAGTTTTAGCTTCTTCTTTTTTCTTTTTTTTTCAGAATGTGAAAGATGGAAAGAGAAACACTTGATTTATTTTTCTTTCGTTCGTCTTTTCTTTCAGTTTAGCACTCACAAAACTGGACATCCTTGATGTATTTTCAGAGATCAAAGTGGGCTTAGCGTACAAAGTCGATGGTGAAATTATACCTCATTTTCCAGGTAAGTGTGTCTGAAGAAAGAAGTTACAGAAAGGAAAATAAGAATTCAACATGTGAACTTACACCTCACTGACTTACTTATACCTTTTACCTCACTGACGTGTCCAAATGTTCTTCTGCAAACGTCAAATTAATCTCTTCATCAGTGGTGTGTCTTCTTTTTGGCTCAGACTAAGACCTCTAATAAAAACAAAAATCTGATCAGATTACGTCTCCTTTCCCAGTTTGCATGAATCTTCACAGAGAGCCCCGGCTTTCCACAGACCCGCTGTAAGGCGAACGTTTTCAAATTGTCCTCTGCTCTTGACTGATTTTGTGCCAGCCAATCAGGAGGTGTTGCAGCGCGTCGAGGTCCAGTACCAGACGCTGCCCGGCTGGGAGAGCGACACCTCAGCAGCTCGGAGCTTCGAGGAGCTGCCTGAGAACGCGCAGAAGTATGTGCGCTTTGTGGAGGAGCATGTGGGAGTACCTGGTACGGAAACGCACGCACGCACGCACGCACACACACACACACACACACGACAGGACTGAAGGAAAACTTTTTCTGTTGCTATCATTTAACCACGCGGCCTTAATGAAATGATACATTTTCAGGATTCCTCTCGTAGTCATTTAGAATATTTGAACATTTTTTAGCAATCTTGCATTCCTTACTAGTTTTGTTTTTGTCAGCAAAATCTCAGTTTGAAAAATTATTTTAATATCCAACCTCTGATTTAAATTTATTTATACAATATAGGAGGGGGCGGGGAGGGCATTAAGAAATTCACATCCTCCCTTTCCTACAGCCCATGATGCTTTGTGTCAATGACATGTGCAATGTCCAGGTCAGCATATTTAAAAGAATAAATGAAGATGTTTGTAACTAATATCTCA
This sequence comes from Poeciliopsis gracilis, assembly GCA_911649635.1. NCBI lineage: Eukaryota > Metazoa > Chordata > Actinopteri > Cyprinodontiformes > Poeciliidae > Poeciliopsis > Poeciliopsis gracilis. Next base: position 8,310,759 of record CAJVRI010001143.1, read on the forward strand.
AAATGGGGCAGCCATTTTCCCATGTGGTTTTTGTTTGGTCAGTTGAAGTTCAGCGTCTGCAGCTGCATTCGTCTTGATTTCCTGTTGTCCGGTTATCAATAAACCAGTGAAACTGGAGTCACTCATCGCAGGACCGATCCTGTTTTTTACTTTGGGTTCATGTTCAGCATCTGCTTGGTGAGAAGCCTGGGTGAGGACCAGTGTTTATACATACTCAGTGAGGAGTATGAGGAAGGAGGTAAAAGTTCACCGTTCAAGAACTAGAGCAAAGAGTGGGATCACTGAGACTCCGTTCCAAAAAACGGAATTGTTTTATTGTTTTACATGGAGGTGCCAATAACTTGATATGTAGCAGCAGCTTTAGGAGTAAAGCTTGAATTTCAGCTCCTATATGAGGAATCGGAAAGGAAGGATTTTAGAGACATGCTGCTTAGTTAAATCATACATAAAGGTTTTAGTTTCTGTTGAATTTAATGCATAGATAAAAATGCTACGAAGGTTTTTAACTCAATATGCAAACCAAAGCGATCAGCTTCTAACTGGGATCGCCCACCTGCAGGTCACCGTCTCCCGTTATCATTTCAATAAAAAGAGATTGTTGAACCCCAGTCTCCTCATGAGGCTAATCGAAATCTTTCCTTTCTCTTCAGTCAGGTGGATCGGGGTGGGAAAGTCGCGGGAGTCCATGATCCAGCTGTTTTAGAGGAGCGAAGGCAACATACCCTCCTTCCTTCATCTCCCCCCCGCCCCACGTCACACACAGCCGACCTACCTGTCTCAAAGACACGACCACTTCTGTTCTTACCGTTTCATCTCCGTCGGGCCGGGCCGCGCCACTGACTGTGTAGATCGGACTTCCATCAGACTGAGCACTGTGTTTGAAAGATTTCTCATCATTTCAACATTTTAAACTGAAAGTAAAACACTGTCTGTCCTTCGTTTTTGTCTCTTGTGGGGTTGTAGTCGTTTATTTTAAAGAAACTCCGTCCGCGAGGAGATCAGGGATCGCGCCGACGCGGACACAAGAACTGTTCTAATCGGTACTGGTGTTTTTATTCTGTCTTGGTTTCTTGCTATGATTTTTTTTTTTGTTTTTTTTTTTGTTGTTTTTGTTTTTGTTTTAAATCCCCGTGGCACTTCAGTGTCAGTCGGTTTGAACCGCAGCACTTTAGATGCTCTGGACTTTGTCGGCTTTACATTTTATTCTTCTGTCAGATTTGCACAACGTGGATAAAGGGATCTTTTAGGCTTTAGAAAAAAAAACAAAAAAAAACAAAAAAAACAAACAGTCCTTTTGTGTTTTTGTTTCCTCTCAGAGGTTTGCAGTTGTATCGCCTTGTCGTTCAACCAGAAGACGTAACTCTTAAATGTCGTGTAGTCGGCAAACGTTTCTCCTGACTGCTGACCATAAGGAAATCCAAATGTCTGTCCATAATGTGGGAATTTTATTGCGAGAATCCCGAATAGGTAATCTTTTCGTAAATGAGAATAATTTCAGTTGGCCAGGGGTCTTTCTGCTCATATTCATGTGATTTAAATCGTATTGCTTTGATTTCTTTGCATTTCTTTGCACTTTTGCTGCAATGCTCTGTTCATGTGTGAGAAAAGTAACTTATAAACTGATAAAAAAAGTAATATTTCAGATATTTTATTGTTGTTGTCTTTGTTTTATCAAGGCTTTTGGAAGCAACGATGATGGATCTGGTTTTATGTTCCGATTCTGAGAAGATCAAAACAAATAACTGGTATATAAATGTGTAAACTCATCCTCTTAGCATCTGCAGACTTCCAAATGTTGCTTTTCTTTACCACAAACCTATTTTTGTACACATCCTGTCTTCAGACTCTGTTTTTTTTTAAAGTTTAATCAGATGACCTTTTGATTAGTAATCTATAAATTCTTGTTTTTCGAGGATAAACTGGCCAGTTTACAAAAACACAGGTAACATTAGACGTCCTAATCCACTGTATCCATATGCTAAAAAAAACCTCTAATATCTTTCTATTGATTTGTAATGACCTATTTTAACCTCATAAGGGATATTGCGATGTTTTAATTGTTAGCAGCTGTTGGAAATTGTCCTCTTCGAAACAGGAAGTGATTTAAAGCAAAAGATGCGGCATCATTAGCTGTTCAGGCTTATTTACAATAAACGAGACTCTAACAAGAGTCTAGAAATAAAACATGTCACGTATTAACATGGAGGCACGACTGAAGTCCTGAAACTATAACACAGAGTGTTCGTCTTTACAGGATGATATTGCTGTTATTACTGATCCTCTTCATGAAATCATACTTCACTGCTCATCCAGAGGCTTTAAAGCTGCAGTAGATAACTTTTGTAACATGCATCTTGCATATTTGTTAAAACTGTCGAGCTCACAGATCACAGGAAGAGCTCAATTTTTCTTTTCAGATCATCTGTCATGTTAAACTCATGTTGTAATAAATATGTAAAAACTAATAATAAAATGTATATACTGCGGCTATTTTAAGAACCTTAGTGCGCTGGTGTCAGAAGTAGCATATTTACTTTATTTCATTGCGTTGCATGTATAGTAATCCTTATTTGGTTTATTTACGTGTGTGTAAATATTAGACTCTTGAATGTGACTCAAACCTCTGCTGTGGAGCTTAACGGCCACTAGAGGGAGCCATGAGACTGGGAAATGTCCACAGAAAACTCTTTAGACTTTTTGTTTCCTAATTAAAACTGCTCAGTTTTCATGTTCACATAATATTCAAAGCCAAAGAGGGGGGAAAAAAAGGCGACTCAAGCCTGCATGACTCTTTCTTCACCTCTGTTTTCGATAACTTTTGTTGACTCGCTCTGACCACAGCTTGGCTCCGGTGACCTCGGCTTCACCTGCAGCTCATTTTCCTGCGTCAGCCGAGCTTCCTCTCCCCATTTGACTACATCTGAATGCACCACTAAACTCCCCACAAGCAACTCGCAGAGCTGTTTTTTTTTGTTTTTTTTTGTGTGTGTCGCAGTTTGTCCCAAACGGAGGCCGAGCTGTTACAAGACGCGTCACCTCGAGAGCGAGCTGAAACTCAGACGCGAGAGGCGTCTGGCGTGAAGTCTGGCCTTCCTCCGCATGTCCGGCGTGTCCCAAGATCTGGGCCCGGGTCACGCCGATGTTCTGTCCTGTTGTCCCTGATTCCTCTGCACCCTCCCTTTCTGTCATTGTTCGGCTCTCTCAGTCCGCGCTGCCCCTCCAAATTCAATCTCTGTACCCCACAACCAGGCCCCTCTCCCCCCACTCCATTTGAATCCCACAGTGAGGCCTCTTTGTGGGAGCTGCCGCCGCATTGTGCTGCGAAGGGAAGCGGAGTAAATGGACAAGCAAATGAGTTTTCTCCGACAGCTGACTGGTGCACACAGGGGGCACAAGCATACAGTGTCGAGTCGCCCCTCATTTCTTCTTAACTCGGTTCCGGTTAGAGCAGCTAAGTCTGCTGTAATGTTTTCAGCTGGTCTTGGTTTGTGTTTCTTCAGGCTGCCTGGTGGTCTTGCTTGGTTTTTCTGAGATTCTTTGCTGGTTTTCAGTCTTGCAGTACACAGGGTTTGTGCCTCTGAAATTAAATCCTTGAAATGCTTTAAACTTGTTTTTAAAAAATAGTAGTTTGCCTTAAATCACAGGTCTTAAATATTGCAGTGCCAGAACCATTTAATTTTCCTTCTTTTTTTTTTTTTTCCTCTCAGAACTTTTCTGTCAAGCAAAAGTTTTGAGTCACACGCAAGTATCTTTATTGCATTCTGTGACTTAAGGCAGTTGAGGCTAACTGCTAACTAGCTGCTAACTAGCTGCTAATATACTCTAGCTAGCTTGCTGTCTTTATGAGTCTGATGGCCACAGTTTCAGCTTTCCTTGATTGTAATGTCTGGTTCAAATTGAATCTAAAATAAGCATGCTTGGTCAGTCCATGTGCTAAACTTTCAGAACTTCAGCATGTTTTAATGTTGTTTGGATGGTAGTGAATGTTTTTGTTGTTCTTTTCTTTTCACTTTATCTCATTTATTCTATTTTTGTTCAAACAGAGTGACAAAACTTCCTCTTCATGTTCCGTCTTTTCTGCTGCTCTCAATCCGAGTCATCCTGGACCGTCTTCATGCTACTGGATGTTTTCAGCATCTATTCAAAGCCTCGTCTTTTCTGGCCTGTAACTTTACTCCAATGTGTGAGGAAAAAAAAACCCCAAAAAACCCAACCAGTATCCCTGTGGGTAGATCAGAGAAACCGCACTGTGCACTTGCAAGTTGTAAAGATAAATAATTAAACTAATTCGCTTTAGGGTGAAAAGTCCAGGGATGTGGCGTGAATGTTGGCGTTCACCTCACGGCTCGAGCTCCGTGGCGCTCTTCATCTGAATGAATGATAGCTTCTGAACTATTCCTCTCAGAGTCTGTTTCTGGAGGTGGAAACGTTTCCCAGCAGGTGGGTTTCATTCAGCCCCACCACCTCTCTCTTAAGGTGGTCTGACCCCTGCTCAGAGGTCAGCTGTATTTAGGTCACATGTGGGTTTTTGTTCAGGCGCTCTGCAGTGATCTTCCTCGAAAGGCTTAGAGCCTTAGTAACTGTCTTAGTTATGTTTTTTTTTTTCTTTTTTACTCTTTAGCTCAATAACAAGCCGACTTTAAGAAACAAAACGATGCATCGGTGTGTCTGAATGTGTTATTAGGTGCAGGTAAGGCGCTTCACAGTCGGCTACCACTCTCTGCTCTGTTTGGTCATTTCTGTGTGAGTGCGACCTCTCTGAGGAATGTGCGGCAGTAAAAGCTTGTAAAGTTGCTTGTTTGCTATCCATCTCCCTCGACCCTCCTTCACCTGCTTCGGTTCCTCTCTCCGTGTTTTTCCAGCCCCTCTTTCCTCCTCCTCCTCCTCCTCCTCCTCCTCCTCCTCCTCCTCCTCCTCCTCCTCCTCCTCGTCCTGCCGCTGCGTACTGTGGCCTCTCTGTAAACCGGTCCAAACGCAGCAGATGTGTGACGGCCGACGACATTCACAGCTGTCAGCTCTCATATCAGCTTCTGTTCAGCGCTTAACCTCTCGCACCGAACTACAGAGCTCGCCGTCGCTTACGACGACCAGCGCCGGTCGCTGGAAAGACGACAAGAAAAACATCTTACCTACGTCTTGCATTCAAGTAGTAACCCGAATCTTAATTTGCAAATGGCTTTAAAGGGGCAATATTGTGTTAAATAAACTTTTTTTCATCCTGTAATGCTATTCCCTCTTCACAAACATACCTGGAGTGTTGCCGTGATTTGGTCATGAATGTTTTTAGAAGTCGTTTAATCTCCCATGGCAACCATTAAGCTGTGTAAAACACCTGGGTGGACCTAGTGCAGCTCCTTCAGACTAGCCAGCAGCAATCAGCAAACACCTGGAACTCATTATGCGAGCTACGTCTCTGTGAAACGCAGATAAAAAACCTCTGCTAAAGGATTAATAGAGGCGCGATGCTGCGATGACTTCCTGAAGGCGGGGTTTCAGAAAGAGAAGGAAGTTTTAAAAGAGACAGAGCCCCAATTTCAGGCCATTAAATTCCAACGTCAAATTTGTTTGACGTCGTATTTGGCATAAGCAACATTTTTATAACACCTGAAGGTAACATAGTTAGTTGATTGTGCTATAAAATCATACAACATGTCTGGGAAATGACGATACTGCCACCACTGCATTCTGCTGTGTTCAGGCGTTAGCTCTCCGCCGCGCTGTGGGTTTCATTTTGATCGCATGCTCATTAGGGACGATGTGCAGTATTCGCTTCTGCATCAGCAGTTTGATAAAAAAAAAAGTTATTTATATTTTTTCCTGCCTGGAAAGGGCACCTTCCACAGGTTCGCCGTGTCCCCTGCATGACTCGTGACAAAACCGCGACTCAGCAACTCCTTCTGGTTCTGAGGAAAGCTCTGCTTTTCTGTCAGCTGACAGAAAAGCAGGAGGTTGATGTCTTAGTAGGTCTGGATCTGTTCCCGTCTCTTTCACATCCCGGTGATGAGCTGAGACGAGACGCTTGAAGCGCGGGGCATCGTTTTATGAGCTGGTTTCACTTTAAACTCGTCCTCGGCTTTCTCGCTGCCCTTTCTCCGTTGTTCCTTGTTCTTCGTGCTGCTTGTGGGGGGGTTGTTTTATTTTAATGTTCATTTCCCAGTTCTCCATTTGTTCATGTTGATCAATCACATAAAATCCCACAGAAAAACACTGACGTGTGGTTTGGTGTAGCCTGGCCATCTCGCGTTACTCCGTCCTATTCAAAGCTCGCTTTCGGTACAGGTTAGGCTTTCTCTCCTTCGCTTGGATCGTTGCAAAGGAGAGTTACAGGAGGGAGGGTGGGATCAACACGGAGTTACCTGCCAAGAGACGTGTTAAATCCACCATGTTTTATGTCTGCATTTACCTATTAATGTGCAGTCATTTGCGTTCGCAAGGTAACGTCTCTTTAGTGGAAAGGGCACCAAAACGGTTTCCGGCCCAGAGGGCCCCCCGTCCCTGCTGATCCGGCCTTGTGTGGTGGTCGTAACGTGAGAAAATGCGAAAGGTTCAAGCGGGTATTCGCGAGCTGCTCTGTTTGAACCTCATCTTGGCGTTAACTCGATCTAACCTCTTTGTTTCCTCCTGGCATCTTTTCCCCTCTCGGCACCTGGCCCCCGTCCAGAACCTCGCCGCTCATCCCTGGCAGCGCTGTCCCTCGCCTGTTGCCCCCGTTGCTCCCCTCTCCGCTCACACAAACTTGCTCCTTTCTGGCCTTTTTGTGTGACCCCAGACCCTCCCCCCCGCCTCCTCCGTCTCCCCCGAAAGGCTTCGACTTTCCTCCAGGTCCCAGCCTGTAGGCTCGGGGTCCCAGATATTACCTTCTCTCCCAGCCAGCTGCTGTCGCCTTCCCAGCCATCCAGCCCAGCATGAGAAGCCCAGCAGCTGTTGATCAATGGGCAGCCGGGGCCAACGCCTGCCTGTCCCCTCCCCTGACCCCCTACCCTCACCCTCACACACAGTCACACAGATGCACACACACACACACACACACACACTCCCCAGGGAGGCAACAGATGGGGGTCAGCCAGAGGAAAAGGGGTGTGGTGGGGCGGAAAGGGCGGGGTTAGGTGCGTGTTGTTTCTGCGTTTGTTTGTCAAGCAGCTTTTTCCGACCAATCGGGGAAGGATTCTTGAGCGTTTCGTATCCGTGAGCGGCGGCTTGTTTTTGTTTTTTTTTGTTGTTTTTTTTTTAAAGGCTCTGCTGCTGGACATTTGCTCGCCGTGTGTCTCCATTATGGACAGGTGTTGGCGTCAGCGGTGTCCAGAATCGTTTCAGCAGCTGCTCTCTCCCCCTCTCAGTCCTCTCAGCTCATCTCATAGCCCCACTCCGCCTCCGCCGCCCCGCCGACAGATGTAGCCACCTCTCGGCTTTTTATGGGTCCGGCCTGTTTTGACTTTAAATATTTGTTCAGGAGGCTCTCGGCCTTCTTGGTCAGGACCGGGGGTCAGAGGAGAGAGAGTGTGTGTATTAATACTGGACACCAGAGTGTCTTCCCCCTATGAATAGGCAAACCTGCACGAGAGGCTGTCGAGAGGCTCGTATGGCCGACTGATCTGTGGACCCGGATCAGGTCACCAGAATTAGATGAACTTCTAATTCCTCCAGTTTTAACTCGGTCGTTTTTCTACCGGCTGAAGCAGATTTCCTCTCACGGTCTGTTCAGGTCAAAGTTCGCCGTTAGCACTTTAGACGCAGCTCTGCTCTGATCAGACTTGATTTCTTTCAACCGATCTGGTCTTTCAACTTTGACTTTTTTTCTCTTTTTTGTTGTTTTCATATGGAGCTGACTCGTCATGGTTTCTGTCCGCTCGTTGAAACAAAAGCACGCTGGTCAGCTTTCCTGCCGCTGGAACATCCGTATTCAGCGTCCACTAGCGCGTCCTAAAGCCTCTTCATTTCAATAATCTATAAACAAGAGATTACCGCCACTGAACTGTGAGATCTTGCCCCCTTTCCCTGGTGGAAGTATCAACAATTTCGATATACTCTTAAAGGCAGGTTTAGCCTTCTGGATCGTGTGTGTGTGTGTGTGTGTGTGTGTGTGTGTGTGTGTGTGTGTGTGTGTGTGTGTCTGTGGGTGTGTCTGTGTGTGTTTCCTCGTGCACATGTTAAGCGTAGCTGCATCCAAAGTGGATTTACTATGATTTACTTTAATCCTGCAGAGTAGCGCGCTGAAAAACATTCCAAATAATTCCTCGATGGGAGGTTTTATCACCATGCTCGTAAACGATTCCACAGAGAAGGAACCGGAATCCGTCTCGAGGCGTATTCCATCCCGTTGCGGCTCGTCGCAACCACGAGCTGGAAAGCGTTTATTTGGGATTCCACGCGACAGGATGTTCAGTAATCAGAGGCGCCTCGTGTGTTTCAAAGAGTCCTGCTTTCAGTTTTGCAGAATCTCGGGCGAATAAAATGTCAAAGTCTGCAAAAGATTCGACTGGACCGGAAAGGGTCAGATCAAATGATAACCCGATGTCAGAGTGGCCCAGTCAAAGTCCAGTCCGATGAGGAGTTGAGAACCTTTAGCAAAACTTGAACACGTATATTCTCAACCTCTGGAAAGCTGATGCAATCGCACACCTCGGATAAAGACGTCATTCTGCCACACTATTGACGGTTTCCTGTCAAACTTTAAAATCTTTCACTTCTCAACATTTTCCTCTGTTCGGCTCCTTGAAGTTAAACGTAGCATTTTGTGAGTCTGAAAGAATGACAAGCGAGGAGAGGATTCTGCTGCTGATCCCTGAAAAAAAAAAAAAAACCCACCTCTGCCAGCTGAGAGAAGAAAGATGAAGAGGGAAGACAGGAGAAGAAGAGTGGTGGAGCGCACCTTGTTGTGCCATCTGGGCTGACTTTTCTCCCCTCCTCCCCCTCTCCCTCCTTCTCAGCCCATTAGGAAGGAGGATTAAGGTGGTGGAAATTACAAGTTGCAGCTGACAGGAGCGCACCCAGCGATGGATTTAACCGTCCAGGGGAGGGACGCGGCGCGGCGCGGCGGAGGAGCAGGAGGAGGAAGCGGAGGAGGAGGAGGAGGAGGAGGGGGGCAGACAGGGAGCTGAGGAGTGCAGGTCGGGAAGAAGGAGCAACTGATGAGCTAATTAGACCAAAGGGGCTTTTTTTTTTTTTCTGACGGAGGAAGCAAAGTCCAACTTTCCTCATCGTCTTCCCACCTGATTTATTTTAAGAAGTGACCAGCGTGATGATGCTGCTGCAGTCAGTGTCTACCCACACTCCCTGCGACTCATTTACCTCCTCCACCCCCTCGCTCACCCAGCCAGCCAAGGTGGAGGGAGAGAGAGAGGGGGTGGGGGTGCAATGTGGGGGCAGCGGCAGCTATGGATGGCGCCCATATGGCCGCAGCTGATGGGGGTGATTGTCGGTATTGTTCACTTTGTCAGCGATCGTGGGGATGCGGGAAAGAGCTAATGATAATGCAGAGTGCAGATGTGCTCTGGAGCAGCCCAGTCGTTAAGCAACAACAGCTTGAGTGTGTGCGCGCGCGCGCGCGTGCGTGCGTGCATGTGTGTGTGTGTGTGTGTGTGTGTGTGAGAGAGAGAGAGAGAGAGTTATAGCCACAGCTGCTTGCCAGCTTGTTTGCCTTCTTGTTGGAAAACCTTCTGAAAGACCCACTACAACTGTATAGCCACGAGCGCACCATACAGGAACGCGCTCGCACAGCTGTTTGGGTCTTTAATGTTGGTCTGCTGATGTTTTCTACCTCAAAGCGGCTCTGCGCTTGAAGAGGAGACGTCGGTCTCTGAGGTGATTTTCAGTTCAATGGGGGGGGAAAACAGTCCAGATTTCTGGCCGCCACCTTCTCGTGAGGAGGCCCAAGGTTTATGGGGAAGAGGTCGAGGTTTTTCTGTTCAATTGTTCTCGTTTGACACGTGGCCGAATTTCTATTTATCCGCCATACATAAGAAAACTATGTGTGAAACTGTAGGAAAGCAATGAAGGGATTTTTTTCCTGCAAACGTGATCCCAGGGAATAGTGAGGCGCAATTGAGGGACTTTGGGCTTTTTGCAAAAAAAAAAAAAAGAAAGAAAAGTTTTTAATATCTCTCTAGACAATCTTTAACAGGGCTTGCAGATGAGCTGAATGCTGCAAGTCAGTGATTAGATGCTCTGCTGAATTTCCTCAAAAAAATATATATTTTTTTGAGGAAATAAAAAAAAAATTCCCTCAAATTTTTTTTGCGGAAATTTGAGAAAAATTTACGAGTTAAAAACTAATTTAATCGTTTTGTTTTTTTTTATAACTAGTTGTTATTTGAGAAATAATGACGCAGCGCCACTGTTTATTCAAGTGAAGATGAGTCTCTTCACCAGTACACCGTCTCCGTCGAGCCAGAGAGGCCGTGCCGTCCTCTGTAGGACGTTGCTGTCCTGTCGGTCTGTTCCTCCTCCAGATGTCCTGAGCTAAAGATTTCTATCAGACAACTGCTGGCTCCGCTCTCCTACAACCAGCTTCAGCCCTCCGGAGGATCCTGCCCCATTTCCTCTGTCTTCACAAGGTGCCTTAGATGGGACTGCCAGGACTTTCTCTGTGGTAACCTCAATAAACACGCTTTCCACTTCCAGAAGAAGGCGCTTGTCGTGACCCCTGCTGAATCAGAAACTAGCACAAAAAGATTTCATTTACTTTGACTAACCTCTTGCCGGTTTTAGACCCGATAAGAGATGCCGTCTCAAAAAAAAAAACGTGGACTGATATTTTTCTTACAGTCAACGGGGGTCCGGCGGTTCGACTCGTTCTGAACAGTGGAGAAGCTCAAACTTCTTTACTCTCAGAGGATTTGGAGGCGAACACACCAATGTAGAGACGGATCATCGTCAAGAGTTGGCTTCTGGAGGAAAAACTCAGCCGCTGATCTTTCTGTGACCTCCTGAAACATGGCGACGTCTGCAGTCAGAACAGGAGTGAAAACGTTTCAAATCTCAAATCAAAGTCCGGTTTACCTTCTGCGAGGCTGAAGTAAGACCCAGATTTGATTTGCTAACAGGAACAGTCAGGGCAGTAGGAAGAGAAGTCTGCGGTGATGTCGGGATGTTTCTCTTCCAAGGAGCTTTCAAATACCAAGACATTTTAAATTAAATTCAGAAGTATCTGGCAGATATAGGTGAGCTGGTCACTTTGTGCTCCAGACCATTGCTTCACATGGTCCATTCTGGGTTTGTGTTTCACATTGGAGGCTCTTTGATGGTGCACCGCTTCCTACCTCCGTTTTCTCTAGAAACGATTTTCAACCCAAGTTCAAATGGCTGCTCAACGCCAACGTTATAATGCGTTGAAGGTCCGCAGAAAAGCAGTCACATATACCACACATTGTATGGAATGGACTTGTTTTATAGTCTCTTGATCCATTAGCTTCTAGTGTCAACTGGTCAGGTTTTATAACAAATGAAGAGTTTATTTTCAAGGTGACATTAACTTCTCATGGATTAACAAACTCATCCCTTTAAATGAGATCAATTGAGACTTTTTAAAACACTTTTTTTTTTCTTGGTAGTGATCTGACAGGAAAGCGGGACTAAAAGTCCAAAAGGTCCAAAAGGTCCAAAAGGCCAGGACTTGAACCAGATCAAGTGAAACATCAGAGATCTGGCTTTAATCTAACATAAATCTAACATAAGCCCCTTACCGATCAGAGTTGCACAACAAAATAGGCGAATGCAGAACCACTGTTATGAATCAATCTTCCATCATCTCGTTCCTACTGGTTACCAGTTTACGACTACGCTCACAGTGACCTGAAAGAGGCCACTGGCTGCTTACTGAAGAGACTTATTGAAAAATATCAGATTTTTGTTGCATCATCCACTATGTGTGACCTAGCGCCGCATAGAAATGAAGTTCTGGAGAACCTAAACAAACGCACACAAACGTCACAGTCGACACAAAAAACTATTGTTTTAGTTGGCTTAGCCTGACTTTGTCTCGTCATCGACCAAAGCTGATTTCCTGCTAACGTTTGAAGAGTTTCCTCTTTGCTCTGCTTCCCTGACTCACCTGCTCATGATGACTAAACGGCACAGCTGTCCTCTATTTAGTGACTACCTCTCTCACCATATGGCTCTTGGTTTGTCCAAGATCGGATTGTCTGTTTTCTTCACTATTTTTTGTTTTTCGTGCTATGATTCTAGTTTGTGAAAATTCATGTGTTTGTATACGTTTCTTGCACGTAGATATGTCAACTGTTACGTCATCCGTGCCGTAATCTCACATTAGTCGACATAAAATGTCTCCAAATGAGTTTTAAAGACGGATCGTTTGAAGCCTTTGCTGCCGGGACGTTTTCGAGTCGGTCTGCTGCCGCCGCCTCTCCTTTACGTGAACCGGTTTCTGCTGTCCGGCGAACTGGAGACCTGCGGTGTCGGTTGCCTGTTTGTCTATGTGTGTCATCTCTGCGATACGCCGATGACCCGTTCAGGTTTAACTTCACCTGTGAGACCTGGAAAAGCTCCAGCAGCAGGTAACCCTGGAAAACCGAAGCAACGTGATCACCTGGCCTCCAGCCGGCTTTATTTAACGGCTCCGCTGAATCGCTGTGATCTTAGAGGATCCGGAAGGATTTGACTTTCTGATCTTCTCATGCCGGTATTTGGGGGGGAAAAAAAAGGACTGATTAAAATAAAAGTCAAAATCAATGTAAATAATAGAAAAACTCTGAAAGTTGATTGTGATGCTAACCGCTGCTAGCAACACCAATAAAACCATATTTCTCTCCATTCAGTGGACTGCAATACTGAAAGTGTGTGTGCTCAAAGACCGTTCGCTACTATGAAGCTTAAAGTGATCAAGCTCTTAGAAGGGTGAACGCAAACACGCTTTTTTTTCTTGCAGCTGTGAAGACGTTTAATACATCTGGCAGCCATATTGGGCGTTGAACTCGGCGACCTTTCCAATTCTCTATCCTAACTTCAGCATGGAGTCCGTTTGATTCTGCCGTTTTGGAAAAAATTGACACAGAACAAACTGAAAGCAGCACCAGCATGATCTCACTCGAGGTTTTTTACGGGGCAACGTTTTATTGAGGGGACGAGGCAGCAGATTCTGTTTCTACATTTTTTTCGTAGCGCAACCACTTTGACTTCAAGGAGCTGTAGCGTCCGATGGAGATGACGCCCTCTGGCATGTTTAGAGAACGACGGACAAGTTATCGTGGAGCAGAGGGATTTATGGCCGACTGTGGGTCTGGTTGGTTGAATCGATGGAGCGGAGATAGATGTTATAGACTGGAGAACCTTCCACCGCTGACAGGATGACAAGTACATATATATATATACACTATAGAACGTGCATCAACAAGTAAGAGACTGCTGTATTTTTGTTTTTGACCATCTTTTAAGTTTTGGAAATCTAATCCCAACTGAATGTTCCAGCATGTTAGCCATATAGAGGAGAAAGCAATGGGTTCACCAGCCATGGGACGGCACAAGAGTTACCATGCAGACTGTCTGGCAGATAGACATTATTACTAACCAAGGAGTCACATCGACTCTCTTCCTGATGCTTGCATGTCAAGAAATGTGACAAGTGACGCCATGTGTGCTTTAAGTCCAGTCATGGAACGCAAGCTTTCCAGCGATTATTTTCAGGATTTTATTAAACTCTATGGATTAGGAATGGGAGGTCAGGTTCATTTGTGTGTGAAGAGAGATGAGACTTTAGCCAGTATAATGTGTTTTTAGGTAAAGAGCGCTATAGCCTTTATTCACAGTAATCAACAGGAGATTGGCAGAAAGAGAAGAGGGGACGAGACGCAGTAACGGTTTGAAGTTTGGGAATCAGACCCTCACATCAAGGACTAATAGCTAGTGGCCCACGTAAACCACACACTTCTCCACTGTACATATTTCTGTTCCTCCTACTTTCCGAAATGAAACAACGAGCCGCCGGTTTGTGCCGCACGCCAAAGAGAAAGGAAAAACATCTCGTCTTCGCTTCGAATCTCTCCCTTTCTTCGTCTTCTTCTTCTTCTTCTTCTTCTTCTTCTCCTCCTCCCCTCTTCCTCTTCTCTACTTCTTCCCTACCACCATACAGATGGTCCCAAGCTGCCTTCAATAATCCAACGCACAGCCATGCCAGTACACCCCGGGCTACACCCCTGATGCTACACCACTCACACACACGGAGACGGTGCCAGTTCCCTAGGCAGGACCCCTGTCTTTCTGGCCCAGATTGGATCAATGTGGTTCAGCGTGGAGCAGTAACACTGGGCCTCGGGGCTCTACACGAGCCTGCAGGGTCCCACGCTGGCCTCAAGTAGCCGGGGCGACGGTGGAAAAAAGCTCCGAGGCGCGCTCGCGTTGTCTTTTTGATGATGACTGTTGTTGTTATTATTATTATTATTATTATTATTATTGCACAAGCTGGAGCGGCCACATGTTGTTATCAGTTCAAGCCGAGACGCCGAAGAGCTGACACAGACAATGAGGACAAGGGAGCGAGGGAACAACAGCGGCGACGGAGAGACGGAGCAAAAAAGGAACTTCCTGACGGAGGAAGGTTGAAGAGAGAAAGACGGAGGACAGGAGTTAGGGTTGCAGGCGGGATGGAGATGACAGGATATGGGGTGGATGGAGGTAAATAAAGAAACAGGAGGGATGGAAAAGGAGGAAGAATACACAGAGGGAGGGATGGACAGAGTGCGGCGGATGGGGGAGGGATGGATGGATGGAAGGATGGAAGGAGGAATGCGACAGATGGGTCGTGCCTGGCCAGAGCTGGGAGGGAGCGGAGAGGTTGGCATCACAGGGTGAGAGAACACACAAGATCACACACAATACACACAACAACGGCACACACACACACACACACACACACAACAACGGCACACACACACACACACACACACACACACGCACACGCATGCATGTGCGCCACTTAACTCCTCTCATGCACGTTTTCTGCTGTCAGGAGTGTTTTTGGTGTCTTTTTCTTGTGTCAAGAAAACGACAGCTTTTCGATAAATAGGCAAATAAATGGTGCTGCGGACACGTCCCGACATATTGTTTGCATAGCATTTATTTTCCGCTCTTGCGATCACTTCCCCTCGTCGACGGGCTGAGGTTGCATCCCGCCAGAACCAACTGCACTCCGGATTCCTCAAAGTTCTTCGCGATGACGGCGAACCAGAGCGGAGCTGTCAAACCCCCCACAGAGGTGGGTGCTACGTTTACTCCCATCTTTGTTACAGAGGTTTGGTTTTACGCTCCTGAAAATATGTAGAAGTGGAATCAGGAACAGACGTTTTTGTCCCACCAAGGAGAAATTCGGGCGTAGCAGAAAGCAACAGATGTTTAGGTTAAGTGTTAAAAACAAAAACAAAACAAAAACGAAGAAATAAGATTAACAACAATTTGCATCGGCCAAATTCTGGATTGAAATCTGACAGAGAAGCCGACGTCAGAACCGACTGTCACGTCAGTGTGGAAAAACGAGCCAATAGAGTTAAACCGTTTATCAATATGCAAGATTGAAGATTCGTCTGGATTCTGAGGCAGGTTTGGGGTCAGCGCTGATCGACGGTAGATAGAGGGTGAAGACAAGGCAGGTTTCCTGAGAGTCTTCACCACTGAAGCTGAGATTGATTGATGGAGGGAAGTGCTGCTTGTTGTTGCTGCTGTTGCTCCTTTGTCTTTGCCCTCAGGTGACGGTGGATTGTTGGACGTGAGGCAGGTGAGGTCGGTGAGGTCGGTGAGGTCAGTGGTCTGCAGGTGAGAAATCAGCGCTGCGTGAATCAGGGGAGCTGAAGGAGGAGCAGCGAGGAGACTGAGCCCAAAGGACGGCGAGAGGCTTCTAATTTATAAGAGTTACATGTGTTCGTCTGCTTGATGTGTGATTGTACAATGTGAGTTCTCCATTCATCTTGTTGAATATTTAAGCGAATAAAAATGATCTTTTTTCTTTTTAATTATGAGTAAAAACAGAATATGACATTTTTTTTGCTTTTTTTCTTTTTGATCGTCTCTCTCAAAACAACGGACAGTGAAAGAGTGTTGCCCGACTCTTGCCATGCATTCCAGCATCCACATCTGGCAAGTCACCAAACTTGCCAGATGTGGAATCGTTTTTTTACAGCGTTTTAAAAAAATTTGCTCCAAAAATTCACCTGGCGAATGAGAAACGATCACCTGGCCTCTGCCACCGGCAGAGCCGCTCCTTTTAAGCCGCTCCTGATCACTCTTGACGCGCCACAGCTGTGGGAACACACCTGCCGGTCACACCCTGCACAGGAGGAAACAAGCCACACACACCCACAGCGACCACACACCCAGGATAGTAGATTATAGTTTCATTGATTTGGACTGTAGGGTTTGTCAGACTGCATTAGAGCGAGTTTGGTGACATGAAATGACCTGGATTGCATGCACTTTAGTGCAAACCGCTGCTGCAAAACATGACAGAATTGAATCAAATTAAACAAACCCTCCGGGGTTCATTGACTTAGTTTTTTGGATTTGCTTTTGGCGAATTTTATATTTCCCTGGTTTGGCTGTGTTTATGCAAATTGCATCAAATTTGGCCAGGTAGATTGTTCCTGCGGGGATGGGGGGGGCGGAATCGTCTTTCTTCTTTGTTGTTTCTCTAATATGGCTTCCAAACTCAATAGGGCAATCTGTGTCTCGTCAGCCAATTTTTTTTTTGTGTCATTCAAAACACATTGTCATTACAATGTGTTGTGCTTCTTTTTTAATTTATTTATTCTCTGGCGTTGAGATCCTTCCAAACTTCATTTGAACTTGTTTTCCACCAGGTGAAAACAACTTTTAAACTGTAGATCTAAAAGAAACAGCACATTTGTAAAGAGGGGGGGAAATACAGCCTTTTTAACTTTTAAACAACTTTGCACAAAAAAAACTTTACCATCATCGCGTAATTCACGGTGACGCAGCAGTGTTGTCATGTCGTCACTGAATCAAGTGTTTACACGCGCATGTTTATAGGCTTTTAGCTCTTTCTTGTTTTGGGTTGGCCTGCTTCCTGAGTGCCTGCCATGCGATTGTCCTCCGCTGCTATCCGAGCTGAGATCTGCTGCACGCTGCTTCTTTTTCTTCTTCTTCTTCTTCTCCTTCTCCTTGCTTCATCCGTACTGAAATCACCAGTTCACCCGTCGTCGTGACTGTGAGAGGGCGCCTCGGGTCACACGAGCAATAATCACTCTTTGTTTACGTTTTCAAAATTGAAAGGCGGACCTAAATCGAATGCGCTGCATCCATTTTTCTTTTAGTTTTAAATGTGAAATTGGGCCGAATCCAACTGTAATCATGAGCTTGTGTCGCGTCTGAATGGCCGGGAGAACGAGCCGCCACAGCTGGACGACTGCTGCTCTTTGTGTGTGTGTTTATGTCTATATGTGTGTAAAAACACAATAGGCAGGTGCACCAGATGTCCACACACACGCCTACACACACACACACACACACACGCACATACACATGCAGGCACTGTGCAGTAGCATTGTTAGCAGCAGCAGGCTGACAGGTTGAGTTAGAAACACCAAAGGACTCCCTGCCTGCCTGTTTCCCGTCAGGTCACCGTGGTGATGATAAAGTGCTGAGTCGTGCACACCCTGTCGAACACACCCTGTCGGCCCCCTTATCTGGCAGACGCACCCGCAGCTGGAAGAGGGCGGAAGTTGTCGCTTTTTCTGCAAATCCAAAGGTCTTTGAATGCATCATCCTGATTGATGCTCAACGACAGATGGATAGATTTCCATGGTGAAACATGGCGGTGGCGGTGTAATGCTGCGTGGATGCTTTTCTTTAGCGTCAAAGCTGATCGGAACTGAAAGTGGAGGAGGATGCAGGGATGAAAAAGACTTGAGGCGGATGGAGACAAAGGTCCACCTTCCTGCACCTTTCTGCTAAACAGACATCAAACCAACAGATGGCCCAGTCAAAGTACACGCCTAAAAATCTGCATATGATTCACGGATTAACAGAAGTTCCCATATCCATGCGTGAAAAGCGTGTTGAGGCGAAACCCAAAAGACTTTGACTGCAGCATAATGTGATGCTGCGCCGAATCAGGGGGGGGGCGCGAATATACAATGCATTCAACAATTTTCATATTTTTCATTCGAAACTGCAATGAAAACGACTCGATTATCCTTCCTCTACAAGTAAAGTCCTAATCAAACATATGGAAGGTTTTGGTTGCAACATGAGAAATATTAATGAAAAATAAAAAACTAAATATGTGCAGAAGTGTCAATTTAGCTCAATAACTCTTGTGGGGATTTTAAGGGTTTATGTTAATGTATGCATGTGTAAAGAGTATGTAGGCTGCAGTCGAGTGTGTGTGTGTGTGTGTGAGTTGGGGGGGGGGGTCATGTGTAAGTACCAATTGGGCCCCTCCCCTCTTACTGAGACACACAGATATTCAAGTTCGAGTTGCGCTGCCTTTTGTGTCCAAGGAAAAGGGGGAGGAGACACTGGAGTGGTTGACTGGATGGGACACTTTGTCCCCTCATTTTCCCAAAATGAAAAAAAAAAAAATCCCCTCTGCCTCATCCTGCCCCCCTCCCCCCTCCTCCCCTTGTTTTGCCCCCCTCAGCCAGTGCAGTACCACTGTATTGTCTGCTTGCAGGCACACTGCTTGTTGCTCGCCTTCTGTCCTGCTGTGCTGAGTGCTCCACAAAGGAGCTCTTTTAAATATGTAGACAATCCAGGATCACTTTGCGCGCACACACACACACACACACACACACACACACACACACACACACACACACACACACACACACACACACACACACACACACACACACACACACACACACACACACTTGCCTCTCTCTGCACCAAGGCTAGACCTGGCCTGGGAACGTTTCCTTTTTCATGCAGAATCAACAAGTCTGAGACATGAAAAGCGTACAGGAGGCACAAGCTTTGAGTGAACGCTTTGTGGCTCGGCTAAAAAGCTGGAATCCTGTTTGTTATGGTGCCATTGTTCCTACTGTATATTTAACCAGCTGCCTTTTTGAAATCACAGATATTAAGTGCTTCTTGCCTGTGAAATCAAAACGAGAGAGAGAGAGAAACTGGTTTTTACAAATTCAAACATCAGGACGGCTCCACATGTCCACATGACACTCTCCTCTTTATCTCCTCTTCCTCCACCTCCTCCTCCTCCTCCTCCTCCCCCCCTGTGGTACAGGAGCCCCTCGGTGGCAGCTTGGCAGAGCAGGGCTCCCCTCACGCGATGCAGCAGAGTGCAGGGGCCCGGGCCCCAGACAGGAGCCCAAGCTGGTCTCAGCCTCCCAACATGTTGAGCTGGCCCGCCTTGGGCACAGCCAAATGGTTCTGCAGCTGCCCCTTTGTCCCCCTTCCTTAAGTAAACAAAGGACAGAAACAAATTAATGACCTACATTCACGGCAAAAAAAAAAAAAAAACCCTCGCCGAGACAGAGAGGAGCGCAGTTGTCTGCAAGCAGATGTTCCCTTACGACGCTGCAGATCGCAATTAACGATCACGGAGCAGCGCAGAACCAGAGGAGATGTTTTCTGTCCATGGCAAAAACGTGACTGAAAGGAGTTCAGGTAGCACAAAGTGGCAAACTTTAAAAAAAAAAAAAAAAGACCAACCTTTATTCAACATCTCTCATTAAAACCCACATGTGATTATTTATGAAGCAAAACTCCATCGAGTTTAATCCTCACTGTTTAACTTCATTATGTCCATCTGGACCCGAACATGACGCTTGTTTTAAGATCGCCATGGCGACGCGGCGTATGAATATTGCCTCTGGGATATTTGAATGTCACTTCCGGCCATCCCAACACATTTTGACTGAACGTTCAACTCGGCGAATGAAGTTACGGGCGTGAAGGAACGAGAACGGGAATCGTGTGTGAATTTGAGTGAAGTAAAACGGATGCGCGCCGAAAAGGACTGAAAAGGATCACGCGCCGCAAGAATTCACGTCGGCAGACAAAGTGCGCGCGCGCAGCACTCCAAAGTGGATAAATGTGACGCCGTTTGCGCGCAGCACTGTAAAAGTTCAGAGAAAAAAAACACAAACACAAAAAGATGAACTTTGAAAGAAAAAACAACTTTATATTTTTTATATATATATAATGTCTCGTAACTTTCTTAAGCCAATGTTAGGCCTTGATCAGACACAGGACAATGTCATAAAGATTAGAAGTGAGCTTACCGCGCTGGGGGCTTACCGAGGAGACCATCTGTGGCCTGATGAACGCTGCGCTGCGCCTTGGCCACAGAGTGCAAGGGGCTTTTAATGCATCTGTAAGAGCAGCAGGTAAAGCTGATTTCTTTACTGGAAACCCGTGCTGGAGGATCTTTCGAAAGGGTATTGTGTGTGTGCGCGCGTGCGTGTGTGTGTGTGTGTGTGTGTGTGTGTGTGTGTGTGCGTGTGTGTGTGTGTGTGTGTGTGCGCGCCTGTTGCAGGGGATTGAATCTGGACAAGCTGCTGCACATTTTCTCCTCGAACGCGGCCCACGTCTCAGCCGATTCAGATTGAAGCTCCGTGTCCAGAAACGCCGAGTCTTTGTGCGTGAGGGTGCGTGACTTCCACCCACTTCGCAAGTGGCAGAAGGACGGGACGCCGGGGCTCTCCCTCCCTCCCGGTCCCTGCTGCAGCACGACGCGCGTAAAAAGACTGGAGATTTGAAGCTTTTCCATTCGTGAGTTTATTTAACAGAACGATCCCTCACCAAAACAAAACAACAACAAAAAAAAAACATACATTTTATGTTGACTTTATTGGAAGCTTCTAGCGATACATCAGGGGATTTTCACGCCTAGTGTGTCAAAATGGACACATCAGGCATTTTTGGTGACGTGTTTCCCAATCTGAAAAGAGCTGCCTTAAAAACAGCATCTGTACTCTAAGTATTAATGGTGGACGAGTTCAAATTGTATCACGATATTTTGTGGTACTGTTGCGATAACGATAAAAGTAACGATACAAACTTTATTTCTTTTTTATTTTTTTTAAATAACTGTATGGTTGTGACATTGATTAAAAATCCCCACATACACAAATACTGCGCCTGAAAAACATTCTTATCCCTGATTCGCTGCTTTAGGACACAAGTCACAGAAAGAAGTGCGATTTATATCCCTAAGCTGCACACAGTAACACCATTTAATCATTTTTAAATGTATCGATACGCAATGATATCGATACGACATAGAGAAAATACTAAACCTAACAATCCCAATGATACGGACGTTTTGTTTTTAAAAAATAAAAACACCCTTAATTTGAATTTATCGTGATCTTGAGAAGTTAACAATGAGAAACCATACGATAAACTCCCACCCCAACAACGGGGAAGCGACGGCGTAGGAACGGAATCGCGACGTTTGCCGTTTTGTGCACATTTAATCACGAAAACCAAACAAAAATACTTCACACCAGGCCGGAGGTTCGGGATTCTTATAATTTATTGCAGTTTTTGCACACAATTTTTAAAAATGTCAACAACAGCACACCAAAAAATTACAAAACTAAATACAATTAGAATTTACTCCCCTTGAGAAAAAGAAAACAAACCCAGCTATGATTGTCAAAGCTAAAAATGACTAAAATTGGAAACAGAACCTCGAAAAGAAAAAGCAAAGAAATTTCGTAATCTCAACAGGGAGCAAATATATCTCAAAAAATCTGCTTGTTTTTGTTTTTTTCTTGTTTGTTTGTTTTTCTCCAGACAGTGATTGTCCTTTTTCAAAACAGATCCAGTCATTATATGCCCCCCCTTCCCAACATTTTATGACTTCCTGTGAACTTCCTTTGTGTTTCATACTTTTTTTTGTTTATAACCTTTGACCAAAAAAAAAAGAAAAACAAAACAAAAAAAAAAAAAGAAGCCCTCCCCCACCCTCCCCTTCAAGTAAGCACAGCAAAAGATGGAGACGTCATGTCAGGGCGGTCGCCGGTCCCCGTCTCCACCTCACACTTCAACAGAAATATATTTAAATAAAATAAAACCCAAAACAAATAGCTTGGACTACAGCAGTTTAAGGCGGTCAAGCACAACCAGAGGAACAAAAACATTAAAAAAAAAAACAAAAACGAAAAGCAGCAGTAGTGATGAAAACAACAGCAGGATGGAAGGAGCCCATATGCAGAGGCGCCGCCAGTGAAGAGATAACATTTCAAGACCCAAAAAAAAAAAAATGAGAAGATGTGGTGCAAACTGCTGCAATGTCACCCACACTGTTGCGTTGGCAAAGCCTGCAGGTGCCACCAGATGACGGTGGCGTGCACGCTCCAACACACGCACCAAAACGCGCGTCTGAGAGGAGGGGGAGGAGGAAACGTTGGCGCGCCTGCATCGCTGCTGCCAAATGCTTTTTGGATTGTACGAACGCTTGACCATCTTTTAAAGAGCAATTGTTAAACTGATGTAGCCCCAACCCAAACACAACAATCACCAAAAAAAAAAAAAAAAACAACAAAAAAAAAAGTCCAATTATTTCATCAAAATATAGTTAGACAATATTTCTCTGAATTCAGCACATTTACATGATTTCCATCAATCATGCTTTTTCCAGTATCAGATACTTCCACAGCTTTAGAAACGTCAGTTTTGAATAAAGGCATCTTTTAAAGCAAAATTAGGTTTTCACGCATTTTAGCTTAAAAGGTGCTTGTCTTGATGTAGGCCAGGGGTCTGCAACCTGCGGCTCCTGATCACATTGGTCCGAATGCTTTCAGATTGAGCAGTGATTTTCACATAAAGGAGGCCAGCTTTCATGGATTATTAACTATAGATTTCCACAAATCTTTACAGTAATAGTACAAGATATATTTTTTTTAATTGGAGTGAGACCAACTTGTTTTTTTTCTTTCTAGCTTCACAATCTTCTGGTAAAAGATTACCGTTTTTCTTTCTTCTGAAACCAAAAGAAGAAGCGAAAATTTGTTGTTTTTTTAACCATAAATTACAAAGATTTTCTGTAACATTTATCATAGTTTGAAAGGTTTGGGATGGCTTTGTGGCACTTGAAGAAATCCATTTAGTTTCAGCGAGAAGGAAAATGAATCTTTGGGTTATAAAAGTTGCTGACCCCTGATTTAGGCCAATTCTCTGATCTCCTCTAAAGGAAAGTCTCAGATAAATTACGGCATCCGCTGCAAACAGATGAGGAACAGTGTGACACAGATATCTGACCCTTACACTTTAAAGCAAGAGAGCTTGGGCTTAACCTCCTCCGCCTCTCTAGGTATCCTTCACCTCTCAGCCAAACCACGTTACCAGACCCCCCACCCCCTCAAAAAAAGAGGTCATATCTGTCGAGATAAATAAGAAACGGCTTAACCAGGAAGCAGAAGAAGACAAAAGAGGAGGGAACGCAAAGCAGTGGGGGACATTTGATGCCTGAGGAGGAGCAGGGGGGACGAAGAAGTGCTGGGTGGATGTAGAGCTTCAGTAGGTTCGATCGACTGGTAGAGACCAGGTCACACACACACACACACACACACACACACACACACACACACACACACACACACACACACACACACACACACACACACACGCACACACACACGCACACAGCAGACAAATCAGTGCTTAAAATGCTTCATCAGGTCGCCTCTTCGCTAACTTTTCACCAACAAATTTACTGTTCGAACATCTCCCCCCCCCTTTCCCCCGTTCCGATGCAAAAACAACCCAAAAGTTTAAGACCAAATCAAATTTCCATGCATTTTTTTTTTCCTCCCCCCTCAAAATCAAGAGAGTGATATTCAGGTTTTTTTTTTTTTTATCATTTTTAAAAACAGACCGCAACCTGGAGTAGTATTCACAAAGAAAAAGAGGGAAAAGAAAAAAAAACAAACAAAAAAAAAAACAAACAAAAAAAAAAGAGCCTGTTGTCAAATATTTGTTCAATTACAATGTGTACAGTTATACAGCAGATTCACATTTTCATTTTTAAAATATACAGGTTTGGACATCATGCAACAACAGCAGGTCCCATTACAAAAGAAAAGTAACAAAAAAATAATATTAATAATAA
The DNA here is from genome assembly GCA_911649635.1 of Poeciliopsis gracilis. Classification (NCBI taxonomy): domain Eukaryota; kingdom Metazoa; phylum Chordata; class Actinopteri; order Cyprinodontiformes; family Poeciliidae; genus Poeciliopsis; species Poeciliopsis gracilis. The sequence continues at coordinate 8,334,799 of CAJVRI010001143.1, forward strand.
TAATAATAATTATTAAGTTAAAAAAAAGGGTTTAAAATCTTTAAACTATAGTAGAACAATATACAACAACCTTAAATTAAATACATTTACAAGAGATGTTTTAAAGACTGCCAGCTAGATTCAAGAAAAAAAACAACAAAAAAAACCTCTATCAATAATATTTGTAAAAGTCTTCTCGTTTTTAGAAAATACTTCAGATTGATTGGAAGTGAAAAAAGGAGGCTGTGCATTGCATGAGTGCTGTCCGTCCGTCAGTCAGTCAGTCAGTCAGTCAGTCAGTCAGTCAGTCAGTCAGTCCGTCAGTCAGCTTTCCCCTGAACACACCAACACAACACCAAAGAGCTTAACGAGAGAAGTGGGGAGCGCTCGCCAACCACACCTTCATGCCAGGAGGAAAATCTAATTTAACACACACAAAAACGCACTCACACACGCTCACACATGATTGGTGATTTCTCTTTTGTTTACTTTTTATTTATTTTTATATCGTCGTCGTTTGCTTGCTTTTGCCGGAGTAGTGCAGAATCAAACACACGCACGCGTGTTCAAACGGCGGCGTGCGCAACGGCCTCACAGTACCCGTTTTTTTTTTTTTTTTTTTTTTGTTGTTTTTTGTTTTTTTCTTTTAGTGTGTCGTTTCAGTGTGTTCGACGTGAACTCCTGTTGCCTGGAGTGGAGCCGGTGAGGCCGGCGATGGGAGCGTCGTATCTGGGGTGAAACATAAACACATGCAGAAATTTCTTCCAAAAACAACAAAATAATAATAATTATAATAATAATAATAAAGAATAAAAAAAGACACTTAGGGAGGGAGCCGTGTCCTCAGACACGCGCACACACACACACACACACACACACACACACACACACACACACACACACACACACCAAACAATAAACCCCAAACAACAGAAGAGAACTAACGCCAAATTGTTACGGGACTTCAAAATAAAACGAAACATAAACCCCCAAACAGACAGTAAAAATAAGTCAGTAGTAACATTTTCATGTGCTATTAAAGTGCGGTTAAATGAGATGTCGCAACGAATAAGAACATGACTCACTTAAACCCCCGACCGCATAACTCTGCCACCTTCCTCTCACCTCCCCAGGCCTCTCTCAAACCCGACAATCCGACTCTACTTCCATAACTCCTGGGAGCTGTCCTCGATCGCCCAATCCCTGACGTTGGGCAGCGCCAGCGGCTCGCTCTTCACCGACAGCGAGTTCACCAGTTCGCAGTGGAACTTGCGGATGTGACGGTAGAGGTCCCCGGACTGCGTGAAGCGCCGCTCGCACCACTTGCACGCGTGCGGCTTCTCGCGCGTGTGCACCACCGCGTGGCGGCTGAGGTTGTGAGAGTACTGGAAGCTCTTGCCGCAGGTGGTGCAGGTGTAGGGCTTCTCACCCGAGTGCGTCCGCTCGTGGCGCTTCAGCGTGTACATGCAGGAGAAGGTCTTGCTGCAGATGGTGCAGGTGGGCACGTTGACGTCCCCGGCGGGCTTGGAGCGGATGCCCTCCTGCTCCCTGAAGTGGGAGCTGAGGTGGAGCTGGAGGATGTGCGGTGAGGGGAACACCTTGTTGCACAGCGGGCACATGAAGATCTGGGTGTGCTGGGCCGACAGCATGTTGGAGACGTAAGGCAGCAGCGAGTTGTCCATGCTGGCCGCTTCGGCCTGGGCGTGCTCGTTCTCCCCCCCCAGGATGTCCTCGTTGGCAGCGGCCGAGGCCGGGGGCTTCTCGTCCCTCTCCAGCTCCGACGCCAGAGACGCCTCGCGCAGCGCCGACAGGTGGGCCTCCAGACCCAGCCGCCTCTGGGCCGACAGAGGCCCACCCACACCGTGGTGACTCAGGCATCCGTTGGCGCTGGGAACCTGCGTCTTACCGAGGCCGCTGTGCTCCATGTTGTAGTCTCCCCCGCCCAGTTCCTCGTCTTCGTCGGAGGCCACCCCCCTCTCCACCTTCACCCTCACCGCCAGCGGGCTCTGCAGGCTGTCCGGCGTAGCCGCACCGCTGAAGTAAGACGGATGGTGGTTGCTAACGGCAATGGGCTTCACCGACAGGTCCAGGACACAGTCGGCCGCGTCGTTCGACACCCTCCTGCCTCTGTGGCCGGCGCGGGAGCTGATGGAGCGGTGGGATCTCTGGGAGAGCGACCCAGTGGAGCTGCTGGGGCTGCCGGCGGGCGACAGCGCCTTGCCCCCCTCTCCCAGGCCTTCACCTGGCTGGCTCGCCGCCTCTCCGTGCCCCGGACTGGTCGCAGCCCCGCCCGGCGTCCCCGGTCTGTCTGCCGACGGCAACCGCAGCCACAGCTGGCTTCCCTCGGCCTTCCCCTCCTCCTCTTCATCGCTGTGCAGCAGGTCGGCCGTAGCCGGCTGCCCCGTCGACCCGTCGGACAAACTGTCAGCCTTGTCGGAGCAGCTGGAGCCGCCGTCGTCCTCCCTGCGAGTGCTGTCCGCCTCCGCTGTGGCCTTCTGCTTCAAGCGCTTCTTGCACACCTTCACGATGTCGTACATGTGCAAGTAGCTGGCCGCCGCCAGCACGTCCTCCACGGGAAGGTCCTGGAACTGCAGCTTGCCCTCGTACATGAACTCCAGAAGCAGGGAGAAGGCCGGCGCCGTCACGATGTCGCTGTTGAGATGCACCACATCTCGCTTGTCCAGCTGGTCCTTGTAGAACAGGTGGAAGTACATGCTGCAGGAGGCCAGCACGGCGCGGTGGGCGCGGAACTGGGCATCGCCCACCAGCACCATGGAGTCGCACAGGAAGCCCTGGTGCCGCTGCTCGCTCAGACACTGGAGTAGATGTCTGCTGTGGTCTGGGAACTCCATCCTGCCGTCCTCATAACCTGCAGCCGGGAACACAGAGGACACACGCTGTGAGCGGAGTGTGTGCGTTCGCCTTTTGGACGCCTTTTAAACGGTCGCTAACAAGAAGCCGAGCCGTGCGATAAGCTGAACGCGCTCCGAAAATGAAACGAACAATTCCAGAGCACTCGGAAAATTTGTGTTAATTTGAGCTGAACTTGAAATCGGGACTTTTTAAATTCAAGAGGAAATATTATTGCTTTTAATCCTTGCAGCTCAGCGGCTGCAGTTATATTTTAGAAGTCGAAAAAGGTAAACGGAGAACAAGATGCGGTGCCAGACAGAGGGAAGAAGAAAAATCACGAGCAGAGAAAATCACCGGGAGGAAAAAAAAAAAAATAAGCACATTTTTAAATTTTCAAAACAACAAAGATAAAAAGAAAAGACATTTCCCACATTGCGAATATTTTTTTTTAATCTGAAATGCAACACATTTTTTAATTATTGCTCAAATTCTTTCTGAAAATATTTAACTCATTCAAATATGAAAAACATTAAGAAAAATGTAGATAAAAAGGCTGAATATCAACTTGTCCATGTCTTTTTTTTTTTTTTTTTTTTTTCTAACCACAACTTAATCTGAGATAAACCTCCAGAGACAGATTCCTCCACTCAGTCTTCCTGCAGCTCTCCAACTCCTCTGCTTGCACTCCTGGATTGTCGCTGCTCCTACGCTGGTTATTTTTATTAACCCACTTTGGCCTGGCCTGGCGCAGCCCTTTTAGGTAACCAGCTTTCAGCTGCGCGCTCTGTCCGCACGTACACACACACACGCACACACACACACACTCTGAGCGCCAGCCTACCTACCTACCCACAAACCACCTCCACAGACTAAGTCAGGAAGAAAAACTGGCTGAATGGAAAAAACAGAAGAAGGTCCAGAAATGAAAAAAGCTTGTCCTTCGTTTAACCTGTGAGCGCCGGCTTAAGATCTGAGATAAGACGAGGAGGAAAGGATGGAGAATATTAATATTGTCTGAACCAGAGCGGGGGACAAAAAAAGTGAATTTAATTCAATTTATCTCGTTAAAATGAGGGTTTCAGGAGCTGAAAGTCTGAGGATGGAAGAGGAAGAAGATGAAATGAGTAAAAACATAAATAAAGTCCCACCTGTTAACCAAGTTGATTTGTCCTGCCTGAGAAAATACATGGGTCCCGCTCTGCGCTGTGTTAACCCGAGCGGCTCAGTCGCCTCATTTGAATGAAGCTGAAGCAGGAATGCGAGCGTGTGCGCCTGCGGGCTGCGTACGTGTGTGTGTGTGCGCTCGCTCGCCCTCCGGCTCGCTCAGACTGCTTTTAATGAGGCGACTTACGGGGGGACAAGGGTGTACCACCTCCCACCTCCTCCTTCTCCTCCCCAACCCCACCCCTCTGTCCAGCCAAACCCCCCTCACTGCCACCTCCTCAGACACACACACACACACACACACACACACACCATTCGTCACTTACGCACTCCTTCCCATCTGAATCTTACGAGGGAAAAAAAAAAAAAAAAAGAAGAAAAAAAACTCTCTGCACATCCACCCCGCAGAAGAAACTGCCCTCTTCCTCAACCCTCCCACCCACCACCAAGAAGAGAAGATTTACAATACAATCACTGTAAGTGCCCTGCTCGTCACAGCATCAATCCTAATCCTTAAAGATGGCTAAAAATAAAGACGGCGGCGACGGCGGTGGTGGCAGCGGCAGGGAGCTGGGGAGGCAGCCGGCGGCGGCCACCCTGCCCCTAACCCTGGCCAGGCGGCTCCGTCAAGGCAGGGGTCTGCGAGAGGAGACACACACACACACACACACACACACACACACACACACACACACACACACACGGAAAATACAAGGAGGGCAAGGGAGGGAGCGGCTGGGACGGCCGGGGAGGGAGGCTTACCCACATCTGATCCAGCTGACGGGGGCCATATGGCAGCTGCTAGCCAGATAAAGAGATTAAGACTAGGAGGGAGTGCGATTACAGCTGTCTAGCCAATTCAGGCAGCTCAAATCTGCAACTTCTAAATTAGTCTTCCTCTACTCCAGCCGACAGGAAGGGGAGAGCAGCGGGCAAGACCGGGACCGCGCATGCTTTCAAGTAATACTGAAACGCGACAAAATCGACTGGAAAAGGACAAGAAACCCAACAGAATCTGATTATTTGGATTAAATAAGCACTTATTTCGGTTTAAAACGTACTGCTGTGTTTCGACTGAATAAATAGTGGATTTTTTTTTCTTCTTCCTTTTTTTGCACTTCTGTTACATCTGTAAAAGTTGCACAAAATTTAACGATTACTTTACCTTGTGCTTTCTGCTCGGATTATATTAAATAAATACATGGAAAGTGTCCAAAACATAACGTCAGAGAGCAGGAGCTTTAAACTCAAACTGAAAACTAAAAACAACACCGGCAGCAGCAGCAGCAGCAACTACTTTTACCGTTTACCGCTAACGTTCCCCACTACTATCATCACACAGCACTGAGAACAAGCTTGACACGCAGGGAGAACCTCCACAATAAAATAACTACTCCTCTATCCTGGACGATATCTAGGCGTCACACACACACACACACACACACACACACACACACACACAGAAAACACACAGAAACGATACCTGCAGCAGCAGTACGCATCAACTTGATTAACTCCAGTGTGGCAGGATAGCCGGGCTCGCTCGCTCGCTCTCTCTCTCTCTCTCTCTCTGACTGGCTGTGTATCCTTCTCACTCTGAATCAATGAGTGGGTAGAAGAGCAGAGCAGAAGATGAGGGGAGGCAGGCGGAGGAAAGGAGAGAGAGAGAGAGAGAGAAAAAAAAAAAACGAAGGGAAAAAACAAATAAACAAAAAAAAAAAACAACAGCACGCTGTTCAAACTGCAAGGGACAGATGCAAAGTGGAGGAGATGTTGGAGGGGGAACGAGAGATACCACCTCCCTCCTCTTCCTCCTCCTCCTCCGCCTCTTCCTCCTCCTCCTCCTTCGTCTAACCAGCGCTGATCGCCGCGCGCGCGCGCACACACACACAAACGCAGCGCTAACTCTCCCAGGCTGCCGCTGAGACTCACAATAAAGGATCGGAGAGGGAGGTGGGGGGGGACAGTGTGGGGGGGAGGTGGAGAGACGGAGGAGAAGGAGGAGGAGGAGGAGGTGGGGTGGATGGCAGCCTGTCAGCTGCTCTGACATCATCCTCAGATGGAGATGCTACCTCCAGCTGTGCTCTTTCTACAGCCATATGCTGCCTCCTCTACACTCCTGCCACCAGACTCCTCTTTCATTCTACCAACACTCCACAACTTTGTCCCCCCCCCCAACGCCTCATCCCACCTCCTCCTACCCCAACCACCCTTCCCTTTTGCTCTCTCTCTCTCTCTCTCTCTCTGGGAAGAAAAAGAAGAGCTACTAAATGCAGTGGGATGCTGATTTGTGTCATCATTAAACCAGAGGAGAGCCACCTTCCAGAGAGAAAAAGGGAAAGTTTGCAACAAACGGCAAACAGAATCGAGGCTAAAAACTTATTTTTTTTTTCCCTTTGCTGAACTGCTTTGGATGTTTTGAAACGCAGCTCCTTCCAGTAAGCATAAACAAAGGCCAGCACAGCACATTCGCAACTGACACACGCACGCAGCTGATATTGTCTCCCACTTTTTTACGGTTCAGCGCCGCTGCGCCTCGTCTTGTATTCATTCACTCTGTCATTTTATTCATTCACCAAACTGTGCCCCTCTTTCTCTCTCTCTCTCTCTCTCTCTCTCTCTCCCCCCGTTCCCCCAACTCCCGCTCGCGACCCCACTCCGCCTCCTCTGTTTCGGACAAGGATGAAATGAGGGGAAAACAATGAGAACAAGTCGTAAAAACAAGGAACTCCGTCAGCTTACGACGAGCTTGTCATTTCGCTTTCGTTTCAGCTTTGAGGCGATCGTGCACAATTTTACCATTTCGTTCGCTAAAGATCTTAATGTCGTCACAAGGAAAGTGAAAGAAATGAACGATGTGAAGTTTCAGCTTTAAGCGCCTCTTTACATGAACAACAACAGCTGGAGAAACTTTGGATTCCCAAACTGAAATTCCAGTCGACCTCTTATGTTTTTCAGTCAGCTGATTGTCAGTGTGCAGGAGGGGCAGTTTTGATTAATCGATGGTAGGGAACTTTGGTCACTTTCCTTGACATCAAATTAATTGTATTTTCCACCAGAGGAGCATTATCAAGTAGATTCTTTTATTCATTTTGACCCTGAAAGGTTTTGAAACCATGTTTCACCTTGACCTGTATGTAACATCTTGCATGTAAATATAAAGCTTCAGATAAATTTACCTGCTATTTAATTTAGAAGAGCATGAATGTGAATATACGACTAGTTGTAGAAGGATTATAAGAATAAAGCAATTATTGCTAGAAATAAGTGATTAATTACAAATGCAGTATTTATATTTGTCTTTTTAATATTCACCTTAAAATGATTAAAGTTTTGCACGGATTAGAAAAGTAAAAAAAAAAAAGTAAAAAAAAAAAGGGAAAAAAAAGAAGCTACACGTTTTAAACAAACTTTTAGATCAACTTTAGAAATGCCTGATTGGGTAGAGATATTTACTACACGCGTTTCTGTACGTAATAAAGAAGTGAATAACTCCAATAATAAATTTCCCCGGACTGGTTGAGTTGCTTTCGGGAAGCGCAGCCCCTTCCTTAGGCTCAGTTTTAATCCTTGTTTTCTGGGGGGGAAATTAGCTTAAAAGTCACCGCGGTGTCACAGCTGCCGAACGGGAGCGGGCTGTTATTAATTTCTCGCCAGAAGACACAACAAACAAACCCGGAGACACACTGACCCACGCAGCTAGCTGTAGCCCCGGCCACGGCTAACAAAAGTGAAGGCGGACCGGGGCTCCGGTAGTCCTGAGCTATTTACGGTTGTTCCGAAGGCCCCGGTGCTATGACAACAGCTGGTGAAACACCGCGGAGGGACGGCCAGCGTAGCGACCGTTAGAGCGAAGAGACAACACGGTCATGCTAAGGAAGGTTTAGCTACTTTTCCCCTCCTCCGTAACCCTCCTTTAACAGGACTCCCGTATCGGAGGCAACACTTACAGACAACAAGGTCCTCCTCCGTCAATTCCCCCCCGTCTTCTTCTTCTTCTTCTTCTTCTTCTTTTCTTCCTTCCCTTCGGAGACCAAACTAGGTTGACTTTGGACTAATTTCCATAGCAGGCTGCCAGGGCGAGCAGGCGCTGTGCAGGAACAGGGGGAGTGTAGCACTCTGCGGCGGCCAGATGTTTCCGAGCTTGTTGCTGCTGAACTCGAGCCGGGGAAGGAGGCGAGTTGACTGGCACGGCACGGAAGCCAGCGGTGCCGGTCTTGTGCGAAATTCGGTTCCCCTGTGAAAATCTGTTCCCCCTGTGTCGGGAGCGCGCATTACAGCCAGAGAAGCGGATGAGGCGGATATGATCATTTTCGCGTCAAAACAACTCATATAATCATGTTAAGGTTGTAACATTCAGTTTAATTGATAGCTGTTGTTTAAAAAATTGTAAAATAAATAAATAAACGAGGTCTTCTGAAGCTGTTTTGTGTTATTTTAAACGCGAAGAGAATCGCTCTTTTTACAACTTTTCTCACGTAAGCCTGGCAGACGTAAAAGTCAGTCACCAAACACAGTTTTCCCAACACGTAGTGTATATATAAAGATTTTTGAGAATTTGGACACAGTTGTTCTTTATTCCCCAAGGTTATGGGGGTAAGGAAAGGAGAGAATGGATAATTCAGCAGCCTGAAATAATCTGTCCCCCCCATAAAATGGGAACAACTTCACTAACCAGCAAGATTTTTTTCCCTATTTATTCCTCTCATCAACAACAATACATCCTGTGATTTTGGTAGCATTTGCTCCTTATTTGCCAGAGTTATGATGGGGGAACCATATATTTTAGGTGACTAAAATAATCCGTTCCCCCTCCATAAAATGGGAACAAATTAATATACCAACAAGTCTTTAATTGTTCTTATTCCTCTCATTATCAACAACAAATCAGGTAAGTTTGAAAACATTTGCTCTTTATTTTCCAGAGATATGAGGGGGGGAACCATACATTTTAGCCACCTAAAATAATTTGTGTCCCCTCCAAAACATGGGAACCAATTAATTTACCAGAAAAAATGTTCTCTTCATTTCTCAAAGGTAAGGGTCCTTGGGATTTAAACTATCTTTCCATAGCTGTCTTATATCAAAGTCTTGTAAGGATGCATATCAAACACAGTTATCAAAATAATTTATTAACCATTATACAACATACATACACTAGCACACCACAGCAAACTCAGGAACCTTAGCTTGTGAGGATAACATTAATGTTATTATTTTAGTGTTTATGAAAATTCTTATTATGATTACTATTATTTGTATGTTTCTCTAAAAAAAATCTGTATTTAGCCCAAACTGAATACATTAACATGGAATCTGAAAACATTTATTTCAGGAAATTGTCTACTAATTACTAAATACAACTGCATTGATTCTTTCCAATCTGGTTTTCGTGCTCAACACAGCACGGAGACCCCTCATTGGAGAACCCCACATCTCATCAAAAAGGTCCGTGTGACCTTTGACCTTTGATGACAAGTTTCCAATTGAAACAAAGAAATCCCTGTTCTTTATGTTAAGATTCAACTGGTAGAGCACCGAACCAGAGAGTCCGACCCAACTCTCCAGTAGATTCAGTAATATGTCATGGTCGACAGTGTCAATAGCTGCACTAAGGTCCAACAGAAACAGCACTGTGGTTCTCCCACAGTCCGTATTTATATGGATATCATTGAATACATTGACTAGGCCAGTCGAAAACTTGTTGGTATATTAATTTGACCCCATGTTTTTTGAGGGGGAACGGATTATTTCAGATGGCTAAAATATATGGTTCCCCCTCGTAACTCTGGCAAATAGTCATGAAATGTTTTCAAAATTGCATGATTTGCTCTTGATGATAAGAGGAATAAGCACAGGTGAAGACTTGTTGGTAAATAAATTTGTTTCCATGTTTTGGAGGGGGAACGTATTATTTCAGTCACCTAAAATATATGGTTCCCCCATCATAACTCTGGCAAACAAGGAGCAAATGCTACCAAAATCACAGGATGTATTGTTGTTGATGAGAGGAATAAATAGGGAAAAAATCTTGCTGGTTAGTGAAGTTGTTCCCATTTTATGGGGGGGGGGGGGACAGATTATTTCAGGCTGCTGAATTATCCATTCTCTCCTTTCCTTACCCCCATAACCTTGGGGAATAAAGAACAACTGTGTCCAAATTCTCAAAAATCTTTATATATACACTACGTGTTGGGAAAACTGTGTTTGGTGACTGACTTTTACGTCTGCCAGGCTTACGTGAGAAAAGTTGTAAAAAGAGCGATTCTCTTCGCGTTTAAAATAACACAAAACAGCTTCAGAAGACCTCGTTTATTTATTTATTTTACAATTTTTTAAACAACAGCTATCAATTAAACTGAATGTTACAACCTTAACATGATTATATGAGTTGTTTTGACGCGAAAATGATCATATCCGCCTCATCCGCTTCTCTGGCTGTAATGCGCGCTCCCGACACAGGGGGAACAGATTTTCACAGGGGAACCGAATTTCGCACAAGACCGGCGAGGAGGAGGAGGAAGAGGAGGAGGTGGAGGAAGAAAAAAGTCAAGGCCGTCTCACAGTGGAGGAGTGAGAGCGAGAGGGATATGTCTTCTTTTTCTCTCGTTGGCGTAGGTTGACACCAGGCAACAGCAGCAGCGGCGGCGGCGGCGGCTGCAGCAGTACACACGCAGAGAGGAGGCAGGAAAAGAAGACGCTGGGCCAAACCAACTGGTTCTGCGAGTCAGCGGGGCGGACTTACTGGCGCAGCGCAGAGCGAGTGGAGAGAGGCGCGATGCGCTCTGGGTACTGTAGTCAAGGAGGAAGGGTGGGGGGGGGGGGGGGATGGGGGAGGAGGCGGAGCTGACGAGAGCAGGTGCACCACCTTGACTGAAAAGCACACAGCTGGTTTCAATGGATACTGCTTAATGTTGGATTGTTGGAATAGCAGGAATATACACTCAGGTCTTAATCAGTGGCATAACAGCTGTGCCTCCACCAGAAGTGCCTGTTTAGTCCTCATAATGAGTAAACAGATGTAATAAATGAGTCGTATGGTAGCACACTGCATTCGCGAGCAAATCTGAGTGCTTTTCAGTCATGGAGAGGAAAGAGAGGCAAGAACATATCTATCATAAAGCAACTGGTAAGATACATTTCAGAAGAGTAACTATAAACTCTTAGCATTTTATTATGTATATCACTTTTCAAATGTGATGTTCAGTAAAGGTTGAATTCTGGCAAAATCAGATACTTTGTTGATGATGTCTATATAGACATTCTGATTATAACTTCACTGAATACGGTTCAGTTTTCCTATTTGTTATATGTGATGTATAGCAGAGAATGTTAGCCACTTAATTTGTTAGAAATGAATCAAGCAGCTCAGATTGTAAATATAATGTTTATGGTTGAATGTGAATGTGAACAAACAATATCCTGGCTAAGTGTATTAAAGAGAATTAAACTAATATTGGTTCACTCAACTGTTATCTCCATTTGTCTTGTGAAAAGTCCATCAAAAAACTGTAAGGTTCATATTTATCATGTATTATATTATATTATCTCAATCTGTATGTCTTCAGTACTGGAGGGCACATTTAATACAATGTAATGAAACAGGAGTTAAAAGAAGAAATAAGCATGCCAACAACCTTCAAACACCAATCAAAAATGCTAAAAAGGTGGTCTGAAAAAAAAAAGATTATTTTTTATAATATTTTATAACAGTATATAATTTGTCCACCAATTATTTTAATAGATAACATTGTTTGATTTTGTTTTCTCTATTTTATAAATGAATGCTTCAACAAATTTAAAACAAAACCGAGCTGTTACTAAGCTTGTGGCTAACAAAGTTTATGTGTGAGCGCAATTATGTTTATTTTCCTCCACCTTTAAAGAGTTTTGCAAATGTGCTGATAATGCTTAGTTTCTTAACCCTAAACCAGTCATTGCCGTTTCAGCTGCAGTTATCAGAGAAAATCTTATTCTACTTTGTTCTAAGAGGTTTAAAAGGTTTATTGGTATTTCAGTAATGTTTTATTAGGTTGGGGTTAGGGCACAGAATACAAGTGGAATCGCACACAGCTAGTAAGTGTTGTTCGTTGCTGCCTCAGTGTTAATAATCTCAATGTGCTTGCAAGTGTAACTTCAGCATTAGTACAGTTGCTAAAACTGGCCAAAAACCTAAATTCTCACTCCGACACAGAAACTCTTAAACATAAGTCTGATGAGAGCTTTAAACTTTTATCGACTTGATGTATTTTTTTTCATTTACAAAAACATGAGCTTTAACGTCCTCCGCCACAGACACACAGACATGTCAAACTCCTAATTTGCCTCTAAAATCTCCTGTATTCCTCCAGCTGGTTTCCAAATAAACGTGTTTTAAAGACCACAGGATGATCCACTTCTCCATCACTAAAACTAACTTTTGCGTCTTCAAAACATTTTTGGAACATGAATAAGCGGCAAAACATATTCAGTATTTTCAGCACCTGAGTCAAAGAACAAGGGGAAGCTGTGCATGAAGAAACGGACGTAAACGCTGCAGCTTTTCTGTGCCGGCTGAGAGGCTTTAGCTCTCCCTGGAGACGCATGACTGGCGCTTTAATGGCAGACCTATGACTCGCTTTGCCTTGTAACACCGGGGCTTTGTGTGGCGAGGCTTGTTTAACCTGTAAGAGGCTGTTTACAATAATCAAGTTGTTCTCCACCTCGACACTTGTGTTCACACTCACCGACAGGTGCGCCCAAAATGTGCCGATCTATTTACATTTTTCTCACATCGTAATCATCATGCGAGCATCAAATGGGGTCTCCGCCATCGCAAATCACAGATACGTCAATGAACTTATTCAGTTTAGACTGCCGCACCTCACACGCTTGCTTAAAATTTTGTCGCAGATGTGGGTCACTGGGACAAAAACCCTTTTATCGCATTTCTGCTTGTTAACAGAAGCCTGATGTAAAAGACAGAGAAAAGGTTTGGGTCTGACTGTGTCTGTGTGTGTGTGTGTGTGTGTGTGTGTCTGTGTGTGTGTGTGTGTGTGTGCGTGTGTGTGTGTGTGTGTGTGTGTGTGTGTCTGCAGCCCTATTTGCATTCCTCAAACCTGTCCCAGTAAACTAATTGGCGTTACTAATAGATGGCTGGATGAACTGCAGCCCTGTATGATAATGAATTCACACGATCTGGTGTCATCGCTGAAGGACTAGTTAAAATGCAAATGAATGACGGCCCTGTTATGTGTCTATCAATTTGGGGGTCCGTGTTACTAGCATGTTACAATGAGCCCCTTGTTCATGCATGAAAGTTCAATTAGGGCCAACAAGCACACCGACAATGAGCCTATAGGAGAAAATTGGATTTTAGGGGCAAAGTTTTCAAAACTCTTGGCTAATTTGGATGATAAATATAAAGCGGTGCTGCTATTTTAGAAGCTTTTCGACGCTTGCTTGGAGTAGCTCGTTCCCAGAGAGCCTGAAATCTGGACTGTGCATCCCTCTCGAGAAATTCCCATGCAGTTTTCCCAAACATCTGACACCTTTCCTGTGTTCCTCCCCTCCCGCCCTGCTCGCTCATTGTTTCGCCGCGGCAGATGCCAGAACAGAGGCGTGCGTGTGTTCATGTCTGCGCCTGTGACCAGGAAAGCGGTGAGAGACATGTTGAAAGTAACTCTATCAAAACGGGTTTTGGGGGGTGGGTTTTTTGCAGCTGAAAGGTAACACTAAGGTGGTTTGATAAAACAAAAAGAGCGAGCATGCAAAACACCCAGGTGGAAAGCAGAGCTTAGGATCATCTACAGAAAGCTTGGGTCAAGGTTTTCTACTTTAAGCCAACAGAAAACAATGACGTGCGTTTGTCCAGAAATAGTCTGAAGTGTTTAGCGGAGAACAGCCAGACCTTCTTCAGATGCTGTCATAGTGATAAAAGCAGCGCTGACGCTTGCTTATTTCAGAAATAAGGTATACAGATGAACATGCCTGAGGGGAAACTATAAGCTAATTTAATCCTGTGTGTTGTTTCAAAGTAAATACAGCCCTGTTTCCAGCAGAAGTACTACTTTCCACCTCTGGAGGTCGCTGTAGATCCCATATTATCCACACAATTGTCTCCATTCAGATTAACTCAAAGTGGACTTTGTGCCTTAACATTTAGAATCCAGCAGTGTTACTTACAGGACTTAAATCTAACCTACAGCTACATAAGATTTGTTTTTACTTTAAGGTGGGTTTTGTTGTTGTTGTTACATTTCCTCTTTAATCTTGCCACACAACGTCCTCTTGTGTTGCTATTGTTTCTCCCCCCGAAGCAAAGGAAAAGCAATTTACTTAAAAAGCTGACTAGACCTGAATCATTCCTAGTGCAGATCCCCGTTTCCAGCTTTCATCACATCTTTCCTGTCGACTGATTTTATATCCAAAGGTCTTCTACATGCAGCAGCTGTCGGAAAACACTTCTTCAGCAAATCAGGAGTACGTCGTGACAGTCACAGTCCACTGACGATGCATGCATGGCGTACGCATTGTTTTATTAAAAAAAAAAAAAACTGAAACGGTCAACGCCGTTTATTGCGATCCCCCTAAAAAAAAAAGAATCCATTGCCACCAATTAGTAAACTAATTGGTAAATCTTAGTCTGCCTGTTTTTGATCTAATTTCAGTATAAATCCAGCTGTTCTGCGAATCCTTTCGAGTTTGTCAGAGAACGTTAGTGACAGCATCATAAAAACCAAGCAAGACAGCAGACAGATTAGAGATTACACTATGAAGTAGTTTAAAGAAAGGTTAGGGTATAAAATAATGTAAACATCTCGACACACCTGTCCACTGAAAACCGACATGTAACTGGAGGAGCCACAGAGATCCACAGCTCAGGTGGGAGAAAGAAGGAAAACTACTAAGAGATCCAGCAAACATTTAAAAGAAGGACTTTCAAGGATCGACTGAGATCCTGAAAAAAAATGACATGAAAGTTTGAGGCTGTATTTTGTCAACATGTAAAACATTAATACAGTATGAGTAAATTTGCATGACTCGATGTTAATGCAGTATCTCAACACGTTCAGGGCAAGTTTAAAGTGAACAGCGCAATCTTACGGACAAAGAAATGATAATAATCCATTTGACTTAGCAGTGAGAAATTGTTACTCAGAATAACGTATGAGCCTGAGGATAAACCCTAATTTGTAGATTTTTGTGCTGCGTTGAAAGTTTCAGCTCACTTTCAACGCAGCAGGGCGTCAAAAACAAAGACCAAGGAAACATTAAGAAGAGATGCCCAGAGTGATAACAGGGATCAGAGTAAACATCATTATTTTTATTTTTCTTACCAATTTCTCCTCTCAGACCCTTCGTAGCGGTTTATCTGCCTGCGTTTTCCTGTTGTTTTATACAAAGCCTCCACCTTGGTCGGAGACGGTCTGCTTCCTGTCTGTTTAAGAGTCTGTGAAACCTGAAGTCCCTCGGCTTCCCTCATCATATCCATAATGGGGCTGCGCAAGAGGGGCTTCACTCTGGGACGCACTGGCTGGCAGACAGAGTCAAAAGCGAAGAGATGTGGAGAGGGGCAAACAGATGTTTGAATCTCAGCCCCGGGGCATCTGAGATTAATCTATCCTCCCAGGCAGAGGCAGAACCAGAGAGGTAGAGGATGTAATAAAAACCTTGGCTTTAAGTAAAACAGGCAGCACTGTACATATTGAGACATCTTCTCCCTTGCAGAGGTTTTGGAGCCATTCCAGGTCCCACAGCCGAGCTGCCAATCAAACACACACGATATGTTCTCACCTCTCTCCTATCAGTCGCACGCGGACGGTGTGAAGACATCATCAATGTGTTTTTGTATATTTAGGTCCTAAGCAAGCACAGCATCGTGGAGACCTGCGACTTCTGTTTGTTTCTGTTCTGTTGAACAAAAGAAGCGGGATCCAGCTATGGATTTCATGAGGGGAAAAAAAGGGTTTCTACATCTAACTTCGGCTTCCAAGCATTTAGGTGTTCTTGCGATCGTTTAATGTTGAGTCAAACATGTTATTGACGACCATTCACTCGGATATTCTTCAATAAAATCAAGTACTCTCAAGACGTCAAGCAGATATTTGAAAGATCTTCTCCGGACTCTGGATGATGTTACCCCGTCACATTTTATGTCCTGTTCTTGCACCTGACCACGACAGCATATTGTGCTGTGTGTGCCTGGAAATGAGAAAAGTAAACAAGTGGAAAGTCATCAATTGTTTTCTGCTTCACCAACATCAAGTCACAGAGATAAGAGGTCTGGGAATCCAAAACCATCCCTCTCCCAAGCGACTTTTGGTGCTTTCGGGGGGTTTTCTAAGTGAACTGACCGGCAGAGTGGCAGCAAGAAATGCTGTCTGAATGTCAAGGTGAGGCTCAAGAGACTTACTTTCACAAGTGGAGCGTTGTAGCTGTCGTCATGATGGTCCACTTGATATACTTACATAAAACGTTATTAGAAATTGCTCTTGGTTTGTTTAAAATGTGATATACATGGAGCTAAGGAGAAAAGGTGGGGACAAGGTTTAAAGGGAAAGAAGGGGATAGAAGTAGATCATAGAAAGAAGCACAGAGAGAATACAAGTTAACACTAGAAGTCTGCCTCCAGACCTGTGAAAAGAGAACATTTAGAAAAAAAAGTTTTTTATTATTTTTGCCCAGACTCTGCTCTCTGTAGGAGGCATAATGGTCGGATGCTTAAACCCTCTCCTCCGTCTCCTTTTGATTCTAGAAAGCAGAAGCTCCACTTTTAAACCCCATCCAGAGATAACAGAGCTCGTCGCTCTGCCACGCTCCAGAGAGCTCTCATTACAGCTGCTCGTATCTGGGATCTTGTTGTTTCGATCATAACCCGTTTCTCACACAGTTGGGAGAACTTCACCTTTGGGCTCAGCAGTTTCTCCCCCCTAAATGACAGGAAGTCAGTCTATTTCAATAACTCCATCACCAAGTGAAACATATTATATAGAGTAACAGACAAAGATTGATGTTTTAGCGTCTTTATTTCTCTTAATTGTGTTGATTTTGTGCTAATAGCTCATGAAAAAACAACATTCATAATTAGGATTTCACATCAGATCAATAAAAAGAAACAATAACTAAATGAAAAGTATGTTTAAAAGTGGCTTGAAGGTTGTTGGGTTTTTCTTTTCATGATTCTTTAAATTCGACAAACAAGATTCATTGGGATGTATATTATAATTTACTGAATGTGATTATATTCAGCTAAAAATGTGTTGTTACGCTCTAGTGTGGAGTTAGTCTCTTCAGATCCAAATGTTAAGTAATCTTGTTTCCTTATTTGGCAAATAAGGTTTGCCAAAACCTTCATTTGCTTCATAAATTGTCCGTCAGGTGAAGAAATGCAGGTTTATCCTCTGAGTTGTTGGGCTTTGTTTTCACCTTAATGACACAATAAGCAAATAAAAATACATTTATGTGAAGACAGTGGAGTACTGCGCTGGACTGACGCGACAAGCAGCCCAAATAGGAACGAAACCATCTTAACCTGAAGACAAACACATCCCCTCAGAATGATGGAGCCACTACTCTGCTCCACGATATATGTTGAAACGTAGAAAATTCACGCCCATTTTACGTTCGACTCGCACTCCGAGCGAAACTTTCTGTCGGTGTCAGAACGTCCGAGGAACATTAAACCGGCTCGGATTGATAAACTGTGGAATAAAGTCCGTCCATACAGTTTTAACGATGATCATCTGGTCCAGTGCGGCTGCTCTCGTAGGCGGCCTGGAAAGCAGCCATTTTGGCTGAGTGTAAAATATTCATGAACTATCAATGGTCGCCCATCTGACTGGCTTGGGAACAGCTGTTGGGTCCCTGTGCCTCTAGAGGTGCAGCATCTGTCCATCTGAGGAGAGCGAATGTGGGTTTGTGTGAGCCGATGCTGGCGTTCCTGCACGCGTGTGTGCGTGTGTGTGCAGGGGCACGGGTTGGGATGTGTGTGTGTGTGTTCATGTCTCAGGGGGACAAGACATTAGGAGGAACAACTGTGTATTTAACTTGCTTATCTCCTCCAGATGGTGGAGGATTATTTTAGAGATGATCAAACAGCAAGTCTCAGTTTTATCGGGATTTGCACTTGCCAATCAAATATCGCTCTCACATGAAGACATAAACACAAGGTGAGGAGCACATTATGCAGTCGCCTCGGCACCGTGTGTGATGTGTTAAACGGAGCGTCTTTTTTCTGCATTTTCGCATGTAAAACCCAATCCAATCTTTAGGTATATTTTTGTGACCGAGCATCAGCACATCACAGCTCTCTCTGAGCGCGTCTTTGCGTTCGTGTGAAGCTCTCGGAAAACTGTGCAGCTTTGGCAGTGGTTGCATGATGGACATCTGGAAGCTAAATTGGTTAATGGCGCCTCCAAGCCAAGAGCCAGCCAGCCGTCTTCTAGCCGAGATAAAAGAGATGCGTGTGTATGTGTGTGAGCGCGTCAGTAAAGTGGGGAGGTGGATTTGTGCTGAATTTTACATCTGGCCAGACGCTGAACCAAAGACAAAAACCCCTGCTGGACAATTAAGAGCTTTTACCTTCCAGATTCGTTATTTTGCGTGTTGTCTTCAGAGTATTCGCTGATGTAAAATCTGATAATTTGTCATCATGGGCGGGGATCTGTAACAACATCAAGTTTGCAAACGAAGATGAAAATTCGGTGTATAAATTCAATTGGTTTTCAGAGAGGTGAACATTACATTTGCGGTACATCACAGTCTGACAGCAATGTAAGGAAGCGTCTCTTTTTTTTTTAGACGTAGAATGCAAACAAATATTTTTTTTAAAGGGAGAGTTTGGCATCTTGGTCTTAGTTTTAGCAGGAAATCGCCTTGTCTGAAATAAACATACTTATGTGCTTAGTGATGAAATTAAGACACGCAAAAGTCAAAAATAAGGAGGGCCAAATTTAAAATCTACTCCAACTGTAAGTAAATACAATTTGATTTCCTGATTATTTCACGACTGTTTTGATGCTTCGCTGGACGAAGCAACAAAAACTACAGTAAATATTCCAGCACAGCGACAAAGGGATAAAACAGGTAAAACAACCCAATTAATTGAAACCACGTGTGATCCAGGTGACTTTATAAGACTAGAGCGAGTATAAATTCAGAATGTTTGGCGGAAATACTGCAGTCCACATCGATAAATGGGGATATCTGAGAGATCTTTCATCTGAGACAGATGACAGAGAAGAACGGTCAGACCAGTCTGCCTTGCTGCTAAAATGTGCCAAACTTGACTCAATGGGGAGAGGGATCTCCCCTAATGACCCCTCAAACCCACGATGCCACCAACTCCGTCGAGTAGAAGATGGAGGAGAACTGGACCAACTTTCGTCTGTTCAGAATCTAAGAGGAAAAAAAATCAACGTGTGCAGCGCAAAGAGACTTCTGTGTTGTTTGTGCTATTTTGAAAATCCCGTGTCTGTGATCCAGGTATTAGCAGAAGTGAGGCCTGCTGCAGCTGCTATCTGTCCCCAGCAGAACCGCCCCCCACACCCCCTCCTACACACACACACACACACACACACACACACACACACACACACACACACACACACACACACACACACACACACAGAGCACAAACAATAAGTGAGAGGGATAAACACTGACATGGACAGAGCTTTAAATAAATCCAGCCACAGCGGAAGGAGGCTGAGAGAGCAACAAGCCTCTCTGCTGGAACCTGAGAAAAATAAAAGTTGAAACGAGTCGTCTGTGCTCTGTCTGCGCCTGTCCGTCTCCCCTCAGTCCAGATGTCAGAGGAACCAGCCAGCAGCTGCGGCAGGAAATGAGCCCCCAGGCAGTGAAAAGGGGCGAACACAGGAGAGCGAGACCAGAACCAAGGCGCATGAGCGCAGCACACAAAGCCATAGATGTCACTAAAGGTTAGCACGCCTCTCCAGCAGTTTATTTTTACCTGAGCGACTCCTCAGTGCGGCTGTCCGCGCTAAGCTTAAACCACTCCGTACATTTGTGTGACAGCATTTATGTAACTTCCTTTTCTCTCTCTCTCTCTCTTCTGGATTTATTCATTTTGTTTGATGCGTTTGTGCATGCCAGCCCGTCAGCCCGCCTGCCACAGCGCCGCCACCCCCCCCACCCCCCAGAGCCAGAGGGAACATTTGCCTTGTGGCTCCAATTCCCAGGAATGTCTAACCTGCGCCAGCTGTTGAGAACATGGTACCTGTGCCAACAATGTGCCGACTCTGCCCACCACATCGCTCGCAATTCCGTCTCCATCTGGGTCCAATATTAGATTTGTGTGTGTGTGTGTGTGTGTGTGTGTGTGTGTGTGTGTGTGTTTGTCAGCAGCTCTTCTGTGGCTTTAATGCTTCCCACATCTGTATTTGAAATTTCATCAATGGGTCCATGAATGCCTTTATTGTGTGTAGCATCCTCTGTGTCAGTGTGCTGATGTGTTTGTGATGTTGTATTGGGTATATGTGTGTGTGTGCGTGTGTGTGTGGCAGCTCGGCTGCGCACGTGTGTGTCTCCATCTGTGTGCGCTGGGCCTCCCTCGCCTGCATCTGGAGTAGCATTGAAGAGGCTTTCCAACAAGGCTGATGGTGACCAGCCTGCCAAGCAGCCCAGATGTTAGTTCTGTAAGCCTCGGGCTAAATGGAGAGCGCCGCACTCTCATTATTCACATCCAGTAAACTGCAAACTGCTGCTTTCCAGTGTAGGAGAGAGCGGGCGTCAACCGGGAGGAGAAGAAGAGGAAGGAGCGAGGGAGATAAATCATTTCATCACTCCTACAAGGTGGAGACACTTGGACACTTGGACGCCTCACAGATTGAGACTAGGTGGTGTTAGAGCACCTGACCTTTTTCCTAAGCAAACACGTGCCCATTTCATTCTTATGCATAAGGGCTGTCCATGTTTTATGTTGCTCTTTTCAAAAATAGAGGGACTAATTTAAACTAAAGATCCACCTCTGGTTGTTACATTCTTCATCCTTCAGTCCCTTTTGTCCCACTGAGCCCGATTTCTCAGGAAGCATTTCAACAGAGCCATTCAGCAAATGGAAGAAATTGTGAATTGATTTTCTGCATTGTTTTAGCTTTGTAGTCTGTCTGCGGTTGTAATTTGGCAACAGCAGAGGAGGTAGTGAACAAAGTCATTTAATTTGTATTGGCTACACGTCCAGAAATTGAACAATTAAAGTTGAGGGAAGATAAATGCTTGAAGACATTTTTTGCTGACAAAGACATCGGTGGGTTTGGTTACTGCTCACTCGATTTACGGTTATCTTCTTTTCGTAGCTCCTTTCACGTCACAATCGCGATGACGCATTACATACATCACGGCCAAACGGTGGCGACTAAAAGATTTAAACAGTTGTTTCTCAACATCTGAAAGTCTAGAACAGGGGTACATGCAGGGACGGCATCCTGCATGTTTCAGTTCTCTCCCTGCTGGTAACAACAACCTTTTCAGCATGTCAGTGTTTTTCTTAAACCTTCTAATGAGCCATCCTTTGATCCAGGTGTGTTAAACCATGGAGAGAACTAAAACACGCAGGACGCCGGCCTTCGAGGACTGACTTTGGGCGCCACTGGCCTCGACTCTCTGGACGAAGTAAACCATAGAAGAAGGGGTTGGTTTTTACCAGGCTACTGGGAGTCAGCAGGTATACTGAAACCAAGATGTCTGCGTTTTCAACACCTATGGCTTTGAATTGTGATAAACCCAAAACCTGCTGAGGAACAAGAAAATCCTAGCAAACATGAGATTTGAGCTCTGAATTATCACACCTATTTATTACATTTGTAAGATCATGCTGCCAATTTTCATTCTAAAAAAAATATTTTCGGGGCTGGCAAAGTTGCGGGGGTGAAGCTTGTGACACATATACAGAGGTCTCGAACCCGTGACCCGTGACCGTCACGGGTTCCAATCCCAGCCTGTTGACCTTTACCCTCTCTCACAACCTGCTTTTCTGTCCAACCACTGACAAATAAAGGTCACTAGAGCCGGAAAACACATTTAAGAGAGTATATATATATATATATATATATATATATATATATATATATATATATATATATATATATATATATATATATATATATATATATATATATATATATATATTAAGAAACCACTCTCATTGCTCTGTTGCTGCACTGCTGGTTATTTAGTAATTTAGTAATTTAGAAGATTTCCATGTAAGTTTTTGTGAAACTTAAAATGTGCCGGTATTAATAAACATTGCTCTTACCGCCTCAGAGAACATATTTATATGGTCTTGCTGAGTATGTACAGATCTTACAATGTAATCCCACATTCTTTGAGTCCCCTGAGTGGTTGTATGAAATGATCATTACAATTCAAATGCCCTTTCTTTTTTCTGTATGGCAGTGCTGCAATCTGTAAGAGTGCAAACTATTGTTTTGGTTTCCTCCAACTTCCGAATGGAGCATCTGCCTCTGTCTGCTATTAGCTGTGGTTTGGAGCGTGCAGGTGGATTTATATAGCTTCCTTTTAATTAGTCAAACTGCTGCTGTTGCTGAAAAGACTGAGCACAAAGTAAACAAACCAACAACAAAAACAGACCATGAACATAATAATAATAATAATAATAAAAACCTAACCAGCATTTTGTGAATAATAGCCTTTACCTTCTATTTATATGGACATTTATCCTGTTTTACAAGGACATAAACATGCAGATTTAAGAATACAGAGAGCATAAACAACAGCATTAAAACAACAAAAATAGACATCGGCCATTGTACACTGAGACTTTAATAAATCTGCTCTGACATAGGAGCAGGTTACCATGGGGTCACCTTCTGTCCTTTCTGTGAGCTCCGAAGCCGTCGCTTTCCAAACAACCAGGAGCAAACATCCGTCCATAAACAGGAGAACCATTCTGGAAACAAAAACACAACATGTCCCATCAAACAGTGGGACACAATTAGCTTGATCATCTGGACGGGAGTAGCTGTAATATTGGGGCAGATTCAGCTGTTTTGAATGCGCGAGTGTGTGCGTGTGTGTGTGCGCGTGTGTGTGTGCGTGCCACGATAACCACTGAGGTGGCATCTGTGAGGCTGCGTTAGCCGTGTTTGTGAGATCCATGTGCACGGACTTCCACAGGGCTTAGAGAGGCGGCACACACACACTCCCAACCCCCCCATATGGTGAGCTGTCACAGTGGCAGCGTGATGCAGACCTCCCCTGTGTGGGACCTCCAGCCAGCCGTCGGACTCACCAAGTAAACAACAACTGGACGCGGAGTGAGGCCCTTGTGTTTGTTGGGCTACTCCAGGATGTTATCCCCCCCCCCAAATCTGCGATTGTGACAAACGTATGATCTGTTTCTCCTCACATGAATTACCGCAGGTCAGTTGTTGGTGTTTACACGTCAGTGCAGTGACGTCTCCTCGTCTGTTTATGTCAACGAACCGTTTGGCTTTCAAAAAAAGCAGCCAGGTTTTCACACCAAAAAAATGAGTCGATTTGCAGTCCTTTGCGAAAGTATACATCCCCTTGAATGATTTGTCACAGACCCTAATGTATTTTATTTGGATTTTCTGAACTAAATCAACATAAACTAGCACTTAACTGTGAAGTGGAAGGAAAAGAATGTGTGGGTAGTGCATCCTCCATCACTTTGATAACCCTAGAAAATTTTTAATGCAACAAATTTGTCTTACGAATACAATCCATCAGTGAATATTAGCATTAAACGTGTATAGTCATCCCTCTGGTCATATGTTTACCATATTCCCCATTCGTCACTTGAGTTTTAGTATGACAGCTGTTTTCTCACTATGACTGCCGTTGTTGAGTCTTTTAAACCTATCATTGCCATAAAGTCTAAAATTTTGAAAGTGATCGTCCTATTCATGCAATTCCAAAGAAATATGTAGCTATGTAGCTGTCTTTTTTTTTTTTTTTATGTGTTTAGATTTTCAGCATTAGCATAGCTAAGATTCATGTTTAGCAAAAGGGTCTAACTTTCTGATTTGATGCGCCTGTCACTGGCAACGACTACAACCGATTTTAGTGCAAGCGTTCAATCTCCATAGCAACCACGGTGGCCATCTTCTGGTGATAAAGGAAACACAAGTTCAAGAAAATAGATATTATTTCTGTAGAACAAGGTACGCTGGGCAATGATTGGACAGCACACACATTCATCTAACTGCCAATTTTAGTGCAAAAACTAAAATTTCTTCCAAAACCCTGGTGGCCATCTTGAAAAATCGAAAGATTATTAGTAGATATGATTTCCATAGGTAAAGTTATGTGTGATTTGACACCAAAGGTGTGCTGTAACCCTTTGAGACATATGGGCAAATTTAGTTCAATAACGTATTTTCCTTGACACCCGTCTTGATAAATTGCCACCATCTTGAACAACTCCATTGTAAAACAAGAAGATGACAACATCATGCTAAGGCCATCCTTTTCTTCATCAGGGACATGGAAGTTGGTCTTCCATCTTCCTCGATGGAAGAACAGATCCGGAACAATCCTGGAGGATGATCTGCTGGAGGCAGCTGGACAAAATGACATTCAGCCTACAGTTTTCTATTTATCTGTGGCAACAATTGAAAAATAAATATTGACTCTGATTGGTGTTGAGCTGTTTTGAAAAAAAATGGGCAAAGATTGGAAATATTCCAATTGGCTTGCAGCTGTAACGGCAGTGAAAGTTGATTTCATAGGGCATTAATTGAACACAAATGCATGGCGCAGTTTCCAGGATTTTATTTGGAAACAATAAAAACATGTTTTTCCTCTGCTCCACAATTACGCATCAGTACATCTTGATCTACCAAATAAAATCCTGATGAGAAAGATTGAAAGTTTCCGGTCGCAGCGTCATAACATGTGGTAAAGTCGAAGGTTTGGGAAAAACTTTCAGAAACTCCACCATGTGTCTGAAGTGGTCAGCCTGTCAAATCCTCCATATGACACAGTTTGAAAAACGCAAACGTCTGAGGGAAGAGACGTCTCCTCCCATGACAGCAATGCTCCTCACATCTGTCCCTCTCCGCCTGCAGACAGATGTTTCGCAGCAGTTTGTTCAGGGAAGGAGAAGACGACTCCTCCTGTGCATCCCCGAGGAGCGAGCATCCTGGGGAAAATCACTTCCACACAAAAACCGCTACTGGGCTTCTTCGTAGGTGTGTGTGTGTGTGTGAGAGAGTGTGTGTATATGGAGACGAAAATGACAAAAAATAAAAAATTCAAAGTATGAGACAAGAAATGTGTCCTATAAAGAGAGGACCAGAAATAGGAAGTGGCAGGTTTGGAAGCATTTGGGCCCTCAGGGGCCATCAGAACCTTTGGAAGTGTGTGTGTTTGTGTGTGTGTGTGTGTGTGTGTGTAAATGAAGGGAGCCTCTGCTGCTCTGTCCTCTGGCTGTTCTCAAAGTGTGCGTGCGTGTGGGGGAAGCTGATGTTCATCTCATCCAGTTGTTGGAAAGCCAAACACAGTCTGCGCTCCCAGATGTTGACAGATGTGACGCACACCCCGGACACACAAACGCGGGAGAGACAATAAGACACATCCTTCTTTCGGGCCCGAAGGAGACAGCTTCTCAACAAATACCACAAGGCTTCTTCAAAAACCAACGTCAGCCCCATGATGGCTGCTGAGCTCCCTCCCCCCCAAGGACTTACTGTTCTGCTGCTCCAGATGTTTTATCACCAAAACACATAAAATCTGCCTCATACAGATGTGTTTACTAAATAGGATTCAGAGAAAGAGAGAAAGATGGAGAGAGGGGGGAACATGGGCTACTAGGTCTCCCTAGTGGCCCAGAGTGGATTTTGCAGACAAGCAGAAATGAATTGGTTGAGAAACATCACTGTTTGCAACAGGGACAGCTGGTGGTGCCGCTTTAGCTGTTTTAGACTAACATTTTAATTCATCCCATGCACACCTCTGTTTTTTTTTTAAGTACGGCAGCTTTGAAACGGCGACAGTGCTCTCCAAATACATGCCCGGGTAACAAAAAATATGAACAAACACAGACTCTTGATTGTGTTTGGAGCAAAATCTGTACCAAAAGGCAAGTTGCTGTTTTTTTGTTTTTTTTTTATTATTTGTATTATTCAGACACAATTTATTTATGGTTCAGAGCCATAAATAAATGAACAATGAAGGAATAAGCTCATTTGGCAATATCTAAAACAAAAACAACCGATCAGAATTTGTCCAGACTTGTGAGCATAAATAACCAAAAAGAAAATGATATTCACAGAAAGCAAAATCCAAACACCCAGCTATATGACAATGTTGAAACCATATTGAAAAGTTTATTATTAAACAGTAAAACAAAATGAAAAAGAGATGGAGGCTACAGAGGGCGACACGTCTGAATAAAATGCTAACTTTGCCATTGTGTATTTCTCCAGAACCTCGTCTCATCGTCCTTCCTGGTCATCATTATGCATTGCTTTCTGTCGGTCTGTCTCACATGCTTGTCATGGCGGTCGAGCGGTCACGGCGGCGCGACCCAGAAGGTTTCAGGAACACGCTCCGACCGACACTAGTGAAAGCTGCTTAAATATTAGTGCAGCAGCAAACACATTGTTTAAATAAAGGATGAACTAAATGGAGAGAAACCATCCCTAGGAGTACGCAAGTGAAACCTGTTTAGCAAAACCAGAGTATTTACATGAAATGAAGATCTAATGACACACTAGGTTACATACAAAACCAGGCAAAATAAAACACTTGAATTTAATCCCAATAATTACACATAACCTAAGGAAGGAAATGACTGAGCTTAGTACTCACAAAAGAACTAAACAGAACTCCGATATTTAACTTCATTTTAATGATTCGAGTTGATGTTATTGTCACTTAAGCAATCGTTTAATTAAATACCGGAAAGTTAAGTTTATTAATTAATTCTTCACATAAAATCTCAATGTGAAGCCTGTTAAGGAAGTGACACAGACTGAACTTCTACTTTCCAAGCAGCCAAAATAATGTTTTTAATTGCACAGCATGGTTGTGTTTTCACCAAAACAATGACATGTCTGTAATATGAATGCAACAATGGCCGATTGTTTCAGTGTGTCACTCAAAATCCCATTGAAGTTGGTGTGACAAAATGTGAAAGAGTTCAACTCTGATTACCGTCTATTGTTGTTTTGAAGTTGAAGAGCCACATTGCAGCAACAGTAATTTAGTCCAATTATTATTGCAGAGCAACTTTCTGCTGTTTTCTTCCTTTAAACTTTGTATATTTTTAAACAAGGAGCAGGAAAAAGATTATGAACGTTTTCGGCTGCACTCATTGTTTGTTGTTGGCTCAGGATAATTTTCGATTTCCTGTTCTGACTTGCTTGTCTGTTTATATTTGCGGTTTCTAAACCAGTTCATTTTATTCAGCTTTAAGGATTCGCACCTTTTTTTCCACCCCCGTCTAATAAAACCTACATGTGAAGGTTGAACCCTCACAGCTCCTCACTTGGTCTTCTTGCTGCATCCATGACTTGTTCAGCAGCTGAGTAAAATGCACACTGATTGCACCCAGCAGAACTCCGGCGTGCAGCTGGATGAGCAGCGAGGGGAAACGATCACATGAATGCGTGCGTTTGTCTGCATAGAAAGAAAGACGGGGATCCAGCATGCGTGCCCATGCCACTCGGTGGAGAGCTGCCGAAGTTCAGATGGATTTTCTGGCTGACGTCTCTGCGTCCTGCAGGTGACATCTGTCTGAAAATCCTCCCCGACAACAGGAAGTAAAGAGACCACACCGACACCCCTGCAAACACACACTCTCACTGTGAAATACGCATTATCATTCATCTGGGGCTGTGCAGGAGCCTATGACATTACTGCTGAGTTCCAGAGCAAACCTGAACAGTTCATCAAGAAGAGCCTGTGCTTTGCGGTTCCACTACCACCTAATCACTGGGGTGAAAAAAGATTAGAATATTACCGAAACGGCTCCCGCAAAGCAGTGGTCAATCACATAATTGCTTTTACCCTCACTCATAAATTATCCCGCCAGCAGAGATCCAGGAAATGCAGCTTGCTGACGTGTAAGCCCCTCCTGAAGTTTATCTCTGTGGACATTCGAGAGACACCTTTACTGTGATGGAGTGATGAGTGGGAACACGTTCATCCAGAGTGAGATGCATTTAAGTTCAATGTGCTCATTTGAGAGTCCGAAAGCCATCTAACCCAATGTGGCACCGTTTGGGAAAAGCAAACCCGTCCATGTTCAATCAAAGATTGACTCTGATAAACCACCTTTTTTCTGCTGCTTGTTGACAAAAACACACACAAACGAAAACAGAACAGCTGTGAAGTCAAATTATGTCTGAAGAAAATAGGCCACATACAATAAAAATTGTGACATTATGTAATCACAGCAAGAGTTTAAAACGTCATAATTTTTTTCAGGAAATAAACAGGGACCAGAGTAATTTGGTTAACATTTCTGATTACATTTAATAGAAAATGTACAGCATCTTTTCACTGCCTGAACAATGGCACACAACAGCAAAGTGTTTGCAGATTGCAGCCCTATTTATACATATAAATAAATTTTATTTGGACATCTGGTGATCCGTGGACCGCATTTCACACCTGAGTGCAAAGTAGGTGACCCAGAACAGAAGAGAGCGAAGCCGTGCTGGACAATACAGGACCCTGAGCTGTACGGCACACCTTCAACGCCGTGGCTACAGCTGCTCTGTCCGGTCTCGTGTGGGCATACCTGTGTGTCTGCCCGTGTGTGTATGTCTGCATCCAGTGTGCCCGGTCTGTTTGACCGCAGCTGTCCCTACCTCCATGCACGTCTCCGGGGTGAGGCTGACCTCTCTCGTGAAGTTGCATCAAAGAGAGCAGGGACGGAGCTTCGGTGGCACAGGGTGCCGGGCCGTCCAGCACGGCTGCTGCTTCCCAGGGCTTTGGGAGCGGGGGGAACTGGGTCTGCAGTAAAGTTGGGAGAGGGCGGAGGGGTGGAGAGAGGTGTGTGTGCTGCAGGAGGTGAAAGGGGGGCTATGAACTAGGGGTGGAGGGAGAGGGGTGTGGGGATGTTTCTGTTTAAACCTGAAACTTCAGTTGAAAAAAGTTTGTTTTTTTTTTAGTTGTTTTTTTTTTTGTTGTTGTTTTTTTGTTTTTTTCAACCTGAACAGGCTTTCTGTGCTTCTGGGTCAACCGAGGAGGCAGCACATAGAAGCATGTCACCTCAACCAAAGAGGATGATGGGTAAAAAGTGACATGCAATCCCGCTACATTTAAGGTCCATCAGTTTCAAAATCTTTACAGTCAGACTGGCTTGGCCATTGCCTTCTGATGAATCTCCCTTCAATGCGCTCTCTGGGATTTCTCCCATTGACCTGGATTTCTCCGGTAGAATTCCAACTGGACCAATCAGCAAACAGAAAGGGAAGTCGTGAATGATAATGTCGATTTTCTGCGCTTGTAGTCTGCCTGGAGTTTTAGCGGCGGCAGCGGAGGACGTGAATGAAGTCGTTCAATCTTTGTTGGTCATGTTTCCGAATATTGAATTCACATTAACAGCCATCTTGGTCGGCTCGTCCTCGTTTCCTCTGTGCAGTGAAGGATGGTTGTTTACAGCGCTGGCAATTTCTGCTATGCCACAAAGTCTGAAACTTGTTCGTTACATGCCTCGCGGGCAAATGATAGAGATTGGGTACAATTTGAAACTTCAACAGAATCCACACCTCTAGTGAGCAATCGTTTCTCAATTGCTTGTGTACGAAGCAAAGCGTAGAACAAGGGGCCAGGCCACAGTCAAACCAGTGATTACCCTTCTGCTTAGATTACGAATAATACTCCAGAAAATAGGGCAGAAAAAGAAACTGAAGGAAAACAACAAACCTGTTAAGGCTACTTTCCATTTAACCCCAGAAACACAATCCAGCTTTTTTTGTTTTTCCACAATATTTGTCGTACGACAAAAGTATTAATTTTACTTTTCTAGACATTTAAGAATCTTTTGCACAGTTGAGAGGCAAAAAAAAAAAAAAAGGCATGAAGATCACAAACATTCACCATGTGTTGCTCTTACATTGTAAGATCACGCACTGTTGAGCAAAACGTGCCAAGAGGATCCAACCTTCATGTGTCGCTCTGCAGTTGATGTAATTGACTGGACAGATTCACTCTTCCACTGCGAGGAGTGTTTGTAATGATGACTCAGGGGAGGCCAGAACCGATACAGCTACAGTCCGGAGTGTTGCTCACAATCACAGCTAATACACAGTCCCTAGATTTACAATATTGGAAATGGGGCGTCTTTTTTACCTCGCTTTGTGTACTGTGTCTTGAGAAAGTGTACAGACTCCTTGACCTTTTTTCACATTTTGTCACGCTACAACCGCAAACCTCACTGGATTGCAGTGGTGTTTTGGATCACAGGCCTTTAAAGGAAGATGGATGAAACGACTTGCAATCTTAAGCGTAAACTTTATAGAAATTTAAAAAATGTGAGGCTGGGTGACGCTAAACATGAACCAGCTGTAGTCTTATTTAGAGTAATTGAATTCCAATGTTGAAATTCATATATATATGTCGGTTCGTTAGAAAGAGCGTTACATATTTCAAATATCTATTTTATTGGATTAACTCTAATTAGGTAATTCCTGAGGGCAATTTTTTTATTTACCTGGTATGTCACATTTTTCTGATTTTTCATTTCATTTTAGAGTTAGGTGATACTTTTTTGGTCTATTACATAAAATCTCAAAATGTACAAAATTGAGGACACATTCAAGTGGCTTAAAAACACTTTTGCATAGCAGTGTCGCGCTTTTTAAAGGGCTCTATAAAGTCAAATTTGGAATGTTAACGCACATTTACACAAACTTTTGACATTTGTTTTCATGTGGAAGTGTGTCACAGGGACACTTCTGGCCACAGCTACAGCAACAGAAGGGATCCCCTGTGTGGCCTTTTTGTGTTTCAAGCTGTCTTTTTACTTTTACTTCCACTGCCTTCTGTCCACAACACACACACACACACACATCCTTGTACTTATGTTATAAACTGAGGACATTGCACTGACTTCCATCCATACATTTTGCCTAGCCTAATCTATTCCTAACCCTACTATCCTACATTTAATTCACATAATACCTCTAAATGTAACCAGCAGAGCGCAGTACAACTGCAAACCATATGTAATGTAAACAAGGGCACACACACAAATGCACACGCACACCTTTCCCTGCTGCTGGTTTCTGCCTCCCTTTTGCAGAGTTGCGAGTAAAAAGCCAGCTGATGGCCCAACGTGAGTGTGTGTGTGTGTGTGTGTGTGTGGGGGTGTGTGTGTGTGTGTGTGCGTGTCTGTGTGTGTGTGTGTGTGTGTGTGTGTGTGTGTGTGTGTGTGTAAGAGAGGCCAGAACGTGGTATGCACATATGGTGTGTGACGTTAGGTCCACCTGTGTCCCCTCTACGTGCCTTACGCCATGACTACATGCTCTGCCTCTGCCTCTGCCGCCCAGCTGCCCAGTCCATGGGCAGGAGCAATCAGGTGAAGGGGGGCGTTGTTGTGCCATGATGTCAAGAAATTTCAATCTTTCCCTGTATTTGCTCATGCGAAGCATTTTCAAGGAAAAAAAAAATTCTAATGATATTTGTTCAGTTTTCTGTAATTCTTTCTTTCTGTACGCATGCTGACTGTTGCCTGGAGGAGACCTAGAGGACCACAGCAGGACAGCTGACCACACTGGAAAGAGCTGCGTTGGACAAGAATTCAAGAAATGCAGCTTCTAAACAACCTGAGCCTTAAATGGGCACAAAATATTTGGTTTGCTTTCAGCTGATCAGCTGTTGCATGGAGACCTGCGCCATGGAGCCGTCTCATTCTCAAACATATTATAAGAGAGTGGAAAGCTGAAACAACATCCCCACAAGCATATTACTTTGTCTTTCACATATATAGAAGCTATAATAAAAAAAAAAAGAAAAGAAAGAGACCTAGGGCTCAATCTTGAGCAGATTTTATGATCAGTATTTATTATTTTTTCTTCTTTAATGTCATTTTATGGAAAATGCTTCCCACCTTTGCAGGATTCCTTGGCTATTTTTATGCACAGCTATATTTTTAACAAGTCTGTTGCAGTATTTTTATTTCATGCTTCCAACTCTGATCTCAGTTTTAAGACTGTAGTCTATTACCTGAAATAGAAAGCTCTGGATTATTTATTTCATTATTTAGTAAGGTTTTGCTGTAGAGTAATAAGCGGCCAATATCTCATCTGAAGTAGGTAACATATTGGAGTCCTTATTTAGCATTTACCCCTGTGCCACCACCACACCCCTACTCTTCAATCTTGCATGAATTACAAATATTACCTGTGATCGCAATGACTCTGTTATTTTGTGTCATCATATCTGAGTAAATAATGTGTGATATTGAGGAGTCAACAGAGTCATCCTTTTGACTTTTCTGCAACAGATTAATGAGATTTTATGTATCTTTTGTCTGGAAAGGGAACCAACATTCAGCAGGAAACAGCAGTCTGTCTTCTGTTTTGATGTTAAAAATCTCTCGTTCGTGCTGTGTCGTTTGTTTCCTTAATTTAGTGGTGTGTTGCGGAATATGTTATTTCCCTATGTGATGAAAAAAAGAGTCCCACTGCTGCTTTAATTCAGTTGGGCCATAGTTCCTCTTAAATTCTGCATGATTTCCTGTCAAAACACACCTTTGATATTAAAAATAACCTCTTTTCATACTACTTGTTCCAGGGGAAACAACAAGTTTTGACCAACTTCCTGATGATTCAGCATAAAATTTGACTCTCTAACAACTTTGTTTAAGGGTTTGACCCCTCATTTTCTTATAGTCCTGCGGGAAACTTTGCTTCATTTCTGGTTTTTGCTTCATTTTGCCACACTCAAATGTTTCAGACAGTCAAGCAAGTTTTATTCTGAGACAAAGAAACCCTGACCAAATACATAATGCCGTTTTAAAAGATAACTTCATTATCAATGCAAACAACCTCTCCCTATTTGAATAGTAATGATGATGTCTTATAGATGATGTCTAATAGATGTCTTAAACATCTATATTACACAGTCACATACATAAAATATGCATTCTGATGAGGCTTGTCATTAGTAGTACCTTTAAAATAACTTTTACTGATTAAGCTTTTTATTTATATACTAAATGTGTGTGTTTTTTTTAAAATGGTGTGATATAATGTATTCAACTAAAATGTAAGCTTTACATTTTGTAATCGGAAAAATCAAAATACTTCACAGAAATAAAGGCTTTAAAACAGTTTGTGAGTAATTAATTTATATGATTCAATTTTGTGATTTGAGTTACTGAAATAAATGCATTTTTCAACAATATGTAAATTTATCAAACATGACTATGATATGATCAGAGTTTTTCCACGTGTTAGGCACTTTATATATATTTTATATGATTAAAAATGTTGGGAGTTTTCATTGTAATAAAAATGGTAAAAAAAAAAAAATCAGACAAAATTGACATTTCTGCTGCTCTGCGAAGATAAATGCGGCGGCTTAATTCAAATATTTGACATTATACAACAGCAATAAAATGAGATCTTTTTTTTATTTGTTTGTTTTGCATTTTTCTTGTGTTTTTATTATTACTAGTTTGTGTAATAAACCTTTCCCTTTGGATACACGTCTATTTTTAAATGATGAAACAATGAGCAATGAGCTTGAACCTATTGTTTAATGTTAAACTTTAACACGTTCTCCCATAAAAACGACTTCATGCGTATCTCTCTCTCTCTCTCTCTCTCCAGGTAAATGTTCAAACTAGGACAGAGCAGCCACTTCACTTCTCGCACGTAAACGGCCTTAACTTCCGAGTTCTCGCGATAGCTGGCTTGCGAACCAGAGGATCCCCACAGGATGTTGGAGAGGGATGATGAGAGAACCGCTCAGTGGTGGAGAGTCAGACGTCGAGTAGAATCCCTCGTCACCGAAAGCGGAAGGTCTGTGCTGGACGGTTGGGGATGCGTTCGTTCGTGTCTGAATTTGTTGTGTGCGTGTGTTCATGTGGAGGCAGTGGGCGGGTTCACGACAGATAGGGGGTGCCGCTTCCCTCTGTGACGTTTCTTGGCTTTCCTGAGAATCAAAACAACCGTTGGCCGCGGTAACGGCAGCTTCCCCCCCCCTCCGCCCCCCTCCCGCACCGCAGTTTGTCGGAAATCCGTTTGATGACGGAGACCGCCGTTTTAGCTTAGCTCGCATAGCTTCGCTCCGGCCGGAGTTAAAGGCATAGGAATAGAAACGGTGTGTGAAGAAGAGCAGGTGCAGGGAGGTAGGGACGCACACACACTGCCACAGCACCTGTCGCTGCTGCTGCTGCAGGTGATGACGCCGCTGCTGCTGGCCGGACGCTGTTGTAACGGTAAACATGACACGGAGAGCGAGATGGATGGCGTGTTTATGTCAGGATAACATTGCGGAGGCGGCTCCGAGTTGACGGACCACTGTGACTGATGCTTTAGAGGTCTGCGTCGCTAACTTTTGCTGATGAAAACGCCCACAAACGGGTTGAGTTTTCCATTTAAGCTCAGTACACAAATTACTATCTCTCTGTCTACATTTTTTTTTTCTCCATTTAATCTTGTGTTGTTGATTATGTGCAATGTGCTGGCACGTGGTGCCACCCCTTCAAAACTCCTGGAGGAAATATTTTCAAGCTTTTAGCCGTCTGTTGTAGAAAGAAGTGAGCTTTAAATGTGATTGTGAGACACTTTAACACTAATAAGTCTTTCAGAACGTCCTGACCTGCCACTGCAATTGGAGATGGCAGATTCCTTGATTATGGTGCTGCACAGGTCAGACAGAGACATCGATCAGACAGAGACATCGATCAGACAGAGACATCGGTCAGACAGAGACATCGGTCTAACAGTGATTGGACAACAAGATGTGTGTATTAATATATTGTCCCTTGCATAAAATCTAAGCTAAGTGATTCTGTCCACATTGTATCTGTTCGTCATCCACATAACACAAAAATTGAACTGTTTGGGCTAAATAAACACTGTGCTGAAATAAACAAACCACTTACCCTGCTCATCACCCTGAACACAACATCCGCAAAGTGACGCATGGCGTCGACGGCATCATGCCGCAGCCTTTTCTGCGCACATTATGTCATTTTTGTTTTTTCAAAACTCGTAGAGGACATATGTGAACTTGGTCGTGACGCAGTCCTGACAGTTACTCCTGTCAGAACAATCCAACAGAGAAGTCAGTCCAACCACGGTTGGACAACAAGTCAATCTGTGAAAAGAGGCAGAAGATGATGAGGGGAAGGAGCTCGACGTTGGCAAAACCAGAACGGCAATAATATGATTTGAGCCAAAGCAGCGATCGGATTTTCTGCCACTGCTTGATGTCTGACATAGGTCGTTTCTGTTTTTGAGATAAATAAATTTGCTTCTGGTTGCCGGACGACAGCAGCTCACCAACTGCAGTTTGCGACCAAATCTTAGGATTGTTTTATGATGGATAATTCCAGTGTAAGGAGGCTGATGTTTGCAGAGTGAGGGCCTGGCGTTTTGGTGTCAGCTTGGAAGTTGTGTTGTCTCAGTCATTGTTGTTCCCCTCGTCACAACAATTCAACGTAATTACTTTTCAGGTCGGCATTCAGCAATATGTTAGCGGCAAATAATAGGGATGCACAATATTGGTTTATTGGATTATTTTGGTCGATATCCAATATAGCCAATATGCTAAATATACTAAAACTAATTTGGCTGGTAACCGATAGCAATACCAATTTTTCTTTTGCTATACCTACTTACTGAAACTATATTGCTTTCTCTATATTGCTTTACTAGTATTAAAGTACTGGTAAAATACTGGTTATCTTTGTCAATTTAGCCTGTTACCAAATGTAAATACTAAAAAGGGTCTGAGAACGATGTAACACTTTCAACTTGAATTATGTTTAATATCAAATTTATTCATGAGATCTGCTCTCTGTAAGACAATAAAAGAAAATCAAACGGTGCAAATTTGACGTTGTGCTGTGCTGCAGCTATTATTGTCACCGGTTTGTCATATAAACACTATGCCTTTTATATCAGTGAGTTATTTTGACGGAATTTCCACTGTCCGATATTAAATTTTACAGTTGATTAACTGTTAATATTTACAGTTAACTGATGCACAATACCGTGCCACTAATATTGTGCATCCCTAGTAATTAGCTATTCATTGTTGGGATTGTAGCTCTGGAGTGATTTCCTTATTTTTCCATGTGTAAGTGTGCAACACTCTCTGCAGAGACTGAGAACTCCTATGTCGATTTTTGACGTTATTATAATTTTTGTCTGTCATAACAGGAAGACAAATTTAACCGTGGCTTGTCTTGCATTTTTATGTCATTCCCTAAAACTGTGCTTCATTTTTCAGCTGGGTATAAGACCACAGATTTCAGAATTCGGCTCTGATTTCGTGTTGTCTGGTTGCTTCCTTTTGCCAGATCTTAACTCTGTTGTTCTGTTGTTTCCGTCTCGCAAACAAAAGCGCCATAGTTTTGTTTTCAGGAGCATATTTTAAAATAGCCTTGCAGCGTCACAAAATCTGATACCTGAAAACTGCACTGGTGTGCAGAACGGAGTGTTCTTCCACGTGAGCTTGTGCGCCGTTACAGCCGCACGTTAATGCAGCCTGGTTGTTACCTCTTGTGACAGGTCAAAAAAAAAAAAAGCACAAAAATCTATATTTTTCTTTCTAGATCTTCCATACACATGCTGTGAAAGCATGTGAATAAGTCAAGTGTCCTCTATCCTTTAGCCCGAACTGGGCGGGCAGGGCAGGTGAACTTTTCACGAGCCTCCGAAAACAGACCTGTTCCTGCTCCAGGAAGCTGCGTTGATCAAATTAGTGCCGCTTTCATCACCTGCTTTAGATTGGTGCAAAAATATGCGGCTGACACACACATCCTCGTGTGTGCAGTGTAACATTTGCGTTCCTGCCAAATTGGCTTTCCTTTTAGAAGGATGAGCATGGATTCCCTACTGCACATCACGTCTGCCAAAGTTTGTATGAGGCCACTGATTGGTTTTAGGAAAGTTTTTCTGAGGTAAGATGAGGCAAAGAGCGCTCCTCTGACCCGACAAGAGGATTGCACTAATGGGTTCGCCCTTGAAGCTTATTTCCAATGGAATTACAGCCCAGAGAAACTACTAATACTTTCATCTTTTCTTTGCAATGTACGTAAAACCTACTATTCTTTTCCTTTTTTTAAAATTTTTTAATCAGGTAGAGTAAAACTTGTGCGACTACAGTCGTTTCTTTAATACTGCAGATGTGAAAAGATCATTTTTTTTATCATTTTTTTGCACTAATGATAGCATTTAAGTTACTTGATGCAATGTGGTGTCCCTCTATTCACACTACCTGTGTCATTCAGACATTAGATGATGGAGCAGCACAAAGTAGTGCACAGTGGCGAGCTGTAAGGAGAACATGTTTGTTTCTAAAAAGACTTTACGGATAGAATCTGAAAAGCGCAATATACATTTATAGGTTAAAAACCCATGGCAACCGCTTGCCTATAGAGACCATGTAATTGAAAAATAGTTCACTTGTGCAGAGCTGCTCTTTTTTTTTTCTCAGAGATTTGTTAGATGTAAGAGAACGAGCAGCATAATAAAAACTTAAACCAGGGGCAGAGAGTGCGGAGAAGTTGGATTTGCTTTATGGTGTAAAAGCAAATCATTTTTGGGAAAACCGGTCAATAGATCATCTGAAATGAAAAGAGCACAGATGCAGATATATCAAGACATGGCTGTCCTCTTACAGTAACAAGACAATTAATTGGAGAAGCAGCCAAGAAACCCGAATTGAGCAACAACTCTGGGTGGCAGAAGCTGTTGAAAGGACAAATGTTAGTTGTGGACTTGACGCTTTTGGCTTTTACTGGAGAGTGGTCAGAAGAACGACGTCATTAAAAGAAAAGCGTAATAAGTCCTGATTGCAGTTTGGCACGATTGGTGTAGGGAACACGGTAACTGTGGAAGCTTTTCTTCATCGGGGACATGGAAACTGGTTTATACAAAGATGGACGAAGCTAAACACAGGTCGGTTCTGGTTGTA
This sequence comes from Poeciliopsis gracilis, assembly GCA_911649635.1. Taxonomy (NCBI): domain Eukaryota; kingdom Metazoa; phylum Chordata; class Actinopteri; order Cyprinodontiformes; family Poeciliidae; genus Poeciliopsis; species Poeciliopsis gracilis. Next base: position 8,372,890 of record CAJVRI010001143.1, read on the forward strand.
AATCTGTCCGATGCTGTCAAAGACCGAGGAGAAGTTTCACCTTCCTGCAGGACGACATAACATACTCAACATACACTCGGACCTGCTGATTGAAGCATATTCATGTGCCGTGTGTTAGAATGGGCCAGTCCAAGTCGGGGCTTACATCTGATCGAGAAGCTGTGGCAAAACTTGAAAGAAGTAGTTCAAGGAGTTCACAGTTTACAAGAGAGGAATAATTAGCTTTCAGTCTCTAGGTGCTTTGTGTTGGTCTTTCACATGTTTTCCCAATAAAATACGTTGGAAGTTTATGCTTGTAAAATCGACAAAAGGTGGGAAAAGTATTAGGTCTATGAATACGTTGGCAAAGAACAATGTATTGTATTACTATAAGTGTGCACTTTTTAAGTTTGGTTGAAAAATCACTCAAAACTGGGGTTGGACAATAAATCAATAACAACATATATTGCGGTACACACGTGAATAATATAAATATGAATAAATATCGTGACGCCTTTTTCGACCATGTCGTCCAGCAGTAGCTTCTCCTCAAACTACTACTAGCTGCATCTAATTTTCGATGAAGTTGCATTAACTGTAATAAACGAACAAAAATAAAAAGTATGTTAATTAGTGAAAAATCCAGTTCAAATTTGGTCATGAAAGCGTCAAAGCGGGTTGGACGAGTCTGCTTTTGTTCACCTACATTCCACACAGTCACGATTCTGCAAACCTCAACATAAAAAAAAAATTTAAAAAATAAAGGCAGAAATGTACAGAGGGGTGTGTGTGCGTCTGTGGGGTGTGTTCCAGCCTTCGCCCTGACGCTGCAGTCCCTCCAGATGTCTGCGGCAGACGGCGCAGACAGAAGCTGATGTGAATACTGATTTTCAGCCTCAAACGACTCCGACGGTCGCACTAAACCGCAGCTCCCCCGTTCGGGCTGTACCGCTGCGTGTCGTGCCGTACCATGGAAGTAGGGTGCATTTGAGGTGAACATGGCCGCTATGCAGAGAGAGAGAGAGAGAGTGAGAGAGAGCGAGGCGGGGGTGGGAGACGGCAGAGAGGTGCAGAGATTTGCCATGAGAGAAAGAGTGTGAGAACATCCCTAACTGCCGTGGTTGCTATTTTTAACCGGGCTCTCCACTCCACAGTCCTGAGATGCTCTCCCACTCCTCAGACGCAGACAAGTCAATCACCAGATCCACACATTCTTCAATGTAAAGAGTTACATGAAAAGCAGGAGCGGTGGATTTGCTTTGCTATTCAGTGTCTGTTCAATGCGGGGGGAGGAGGGGGAGGAGAAAAAAAAATCCTTGAATGAATGAGAGGTGGAGCTTAGAGATATAAACTTGGCAATCAAGGTCAGTTTTTTTTTTTTTTTTGCTTCAGAAAGAGCTCTGCAATATTTCATCCTGTTTATAAGAGGGAGTGTTTGCAATAGAAAGAGGAACCGGGTGTATCGTTGGGCGGCGGGGGGGAAGCAGAGGAAGCTTTCGTCCTCTCAATAACAAGTTGTTTGTCTTGTCAGACATTATGAAAGAGCTTTGGGGCGGGGGGAGAGTGATGGTGTAGCAGGGAAGCAAAATAAAGCCATGCTTCTTTTTTCTATATCATGTTTTTTTTCTCTCTCTCTCTCTCTCTCTCTCTCTCTCCTTTCACTTCCTTTCAGGCTGAGTCACTACTGGTGAAGAAGGAAGGTCTGGAGAGGGAACGTGAGAGGAGGAGGAGGAGGTGGAGGAGGAGGGGAAGACGAAGAAGAAGACGAAGAAGAGAGGAAGATAAGCCACGACGGGAAAGCAAAACGACACGCGCGCTCAGCCCCTACACACCGCTTGTTTCGCGTGCGTGCGCTTGTCTGCGTCTGAGGGGGAGAGAGAGAGAGCGCGAGAGAGAGAGGCTGGGCGAGTTATAGAGGGTGAACGGGAAAGGAAGAAAGGGAGGGAGAGTGACGCGGAGGCTGGGAGAGCCGTTTCCCCCTCCCCTCCACCTCCTCCTCTCCTCTCCCTCGCTTTCTCCTCTCCTCTTCTCCTCCCCTCCCCTCCCTCTCTGGCTGTGTGGAGCAGGCGTGTAACGGCATCAGACTCGGCGTGAAGGAACCATGAGCGATGTCACCATCGTTAGAGAGGGATGGCTCCAGAAAAGGGGTGAGTACATCTGGAGCCTTCTTCCTGCTCCCCTCCGATGCACTCCTAGTCCGCGTCCCCTCGTCTAGACCGAGGGGCCTGGCCGAGCCTGTCCACATGTGCCGGCTGGGAGGATGTCAGTGCGCGCGACTTGAGTGCGAGTGATCACATGGATGTCTGATCACCGGTGTGTGTTTGCATTAGCCATGTGTCTCTTTACCGTAAGCCCGAGTGGCTGCTAGCCTGCTAAATCCCTGTTTTACTCAGTCAGATTATGTCTGGAAAAGCTGGGGGCATGCACAAGCGTGAGCGTGCAGTTACTGTAGTAACATCTAACGGATCCCTGTGGTGACATTGCTGGTGTTGCAGTGTTGTGTCATGCCAGTGAGCCGGCTCATGTCTGTGAAATGTAGTTAGTTCTGCCTTCTGAAGTGTTTTTTTTTTCCCCCCCAACAGCATGATATGATATGTTAAGTTCAGAAGTGTGTGTGTGTGTGTGTGTTTGTGTGTGTGTGTGTGTGTGTGTGTGTGTGTGCGTGCGTGCGGGGGGGGGGGTATCCTGAATAATGTCACTGACAGTCATATGACACGGGTTCAAAGGAGCAGTTGAAGTGTAGAAAGGGTAGTGACAACACATCCTGTTTACAACCAAATGAGTGAAAAAAGTGCAACGGTCAGAGAGCATGAGGCAGAATTAGTACTTCCCTGTTCTCAGACGTTCCCAGACCAGAGACAGTCACAACAGGTGGAACTGATCCAGAAACGGCTGAAAACGTTATTAGTTCCATGAGGTCAGCGGCGGTGACTAGAAATGTCTTTTTGGGTGAAATTAATCCCAAATGTATATGCTTGTGTGTCTGGTGCCGATAGAGATCGATCCAGCAGATGTAGGGTATGTGAATAAATGTGTGTGTTTGGAGGGAGAAAAAAAAGGGGGGGGGGATTTCCATTTTTTAGGCCAATGAGCATCATTCCCCTTCACCATGGGATGGTGTCTAGGAATGTGCAACAGAAAACCGCCGAGCAGGAAGTGACATGGATACACAACAGACAACAGGTTTCTGGGTAATGTAGGAGGCGCGCCGGGAGAAGATACCGCTCCGCGCATTCACAGGGTGAATGTTCTGTTACTAAAGTGCAGACACGCAAACACACACACACACACACACACACACACACACACACACACACACACACACACACACACACACACACACACACACACACACACACACACACACACACACACACACACAAAGATGAAGCACGCAGTCTGCAAGCAGCGCGGGGTGAGGTGGTGGTGGGGGGGGGTCTTTTTTTGTCTCCCGGCGTGCCAGTGGGATCCTCAGTTGTCTGTGCATATTAAGAGGAAAGCATCGCCCTCAGTCACGACTCGGCAATGCCAGTGCTTGTCGGTGTGAGGGAGAGGTTAGGTAGGGACGGAAGAAGAGGAGGAGGAGGAGGAGGAGGAGAGGGACTTCTGTTTGTGTCAGGAATATGAATGTTTGTCTGCATTGTATGATAAATCTTTGTCTGTAGCAGAGTGCGGGAAGAGACGCAGGGTCAGAGTGCTGACTCACTGTCCGGGTCGTGATACAGCAAAGACTGCAGTCTTAGTCATTAGACAGACGGTTCCTCAAACCAGAGATGTTCCATGCATGGAAAGTTCTCCAGGGTTGAATTGTGGACCATGTTTCTGGTTGAGGAAGTGACATGAAGTAAAAGAAGCTGAATGATGACAGGCCTGTAAGGTCCCTTAAGTTCACAAGCTTCAAAATACCACATTCTGCATATGCGAGTTAGTTGCATTACACATGTTTTGATGAATATTGAATCTTTTTCTTATTACTCTGTTCTTTGTTTCATGGAGAAATGGGTTGGTATGATCAGCAGAGAAACAGAAACGGAGACATTTTAAAACAAAACAGCAACAATCATTCCAACTACTGCTAAAATTTAAAGTGTAGCTAACTCCCAAATTAACTTATTTTGGATGACAAACCGTCTGAACAGGGTATTTGGTCAAACTGTTCCTAAGCAAGTTGAGTTTTTCTATTGTTCAAAAAGGTAATTTAATGCTACGTGCATTGATTGTTATTTTGATACAAAGACTTAAGCAAAAACATGTAAAAATAAAAACCCTCTAAATTTAGTAGTACTCTGAAATAGATGGATAAGCTATTAGTAAACTATTAGAAAGCTCATAAAATCATTCATTTTTTTTAATAGTTGCAAATCTGTTGTTTTCTCTGGAGCCTTTTACACTGTTTTTCCTCTTGCTAAGGGGTTTGGTGTTGAATGGAAATTATGTATTGGTTAATAAAATAATAATAAAAGACTTGTCATGGACACAAACTCTCACGGGAAAGCTTTGCATGTTTTATGGCGGAACCGATTTGGAGAAATGGCGCTTTTGTTTGGCCAACGACTGTTATAAAAACTGGTCAAACATTACAAAACATTGGCACGCTTTCACACGCGTTCACACATGCAACAGCGGATGGTGACCAAATGTAGCGATGCTCGGATACAAAAAAAACGTCCACGCGTATTTTATTTTTTTTTTTCAACTCTTACCGACCATATGATGCAGCAGAAAACGCCCTTGAGCAGATACTGTATATTGGAGTGGTTGAAATGACTAATTCAGCTCCACTTATTCTGGAATGAAATGAATCCTCTCGAATGCAGATCATATTTCCCACCAAATACAGCATACTGTGCCCTTAGATGACCCTGCCTTTGTGTACACGCTGACATTACTAGGATTTCCTTCCTCCTTTCACTGAATCAGGGTGTGGAGCGCAATCAACTGCATCACCTCTTTGTGTAAGGAAATCATGCACGTCGTGCAATCTCGCGCAATCTCGCTATCTCTTGCAAACTTTACCACAAAAACAACATAGTTGCAAGAAAGCAAAGTGGGCAGTTTGAAAAACGTTTGTTTTATTCTGACAGGTCCGCTTTTGAGAAAACGTGCGTCGCTCCCCTCTCAGCAAGGATGCCCTTCTTAATTTCCGCTACTGCCAGGAGTTTACCTTCTTTCAACCCATGTGAGGCCACAGGGGTCACTCTCTCAGCCACTGCACCGGGTGGATACTGTTACCTTCACCAGCGTCAGCACACACAGCAGTCAGCACAGCAGATGGTCGGGAGGGAGGGGACAGATGAGGAGATCCGCATCATCTTTTCTTGGACACAACTCATTGTCCTCCGGTGTTTTCTTTTATAATGCAAAGTTACAGATCAGAGGTGAAACGGCAAAGTCAAAGCAAAGTGAGCCTTGGTCGCTTTGAGAGCGGCGGATCTGTCGCTTGGAAGTTTTTTGTTATGACACATGAGACACCAACTAAAAGATACTGCGGGCAAAATGGTTACAGAACTGACTCATTTAACCATCTCTCGCTTTTTAGATGAGGACTTGTTATGATTAGCGTTGTTAGCTTTGGCATGACCCACAACAAACACACTATGAAAGATCAATAGGATAAAGTAGAGCAAATTTGCGGTACTGCTTTCACCCTTTGTGGTGACAGATAAAATCTTGTTTAAATCTTGAGCCACATGAAGGACTGGGGTCCTTGCCTGTAGAAATACAGTTTCATTTTGAATAGCTTTGTATCTTTTGTGCTAGCTTTGTCTTAGAGCACTTTACTGATTTTAAAAATGGGTAACTTCAAAATATTTCCTTTCAGTAACTCCACACTGAAGAGTGTTATTGGTATAGCCTATTAAGACTAAGGGATGGTACATTCATAGCCTGATTAAACCAGCCCCTTGTTATACGCTTTTCTCTGTGCAGAGGGTCTTGTCCCTGGACTATTGAGAAACTATTAGGTGAACTCTGTTGAAGTTTTAAATTATACCAAATTGCTAACGTTTGGTTGTGGCGTATATAATATAAGTTTGATGCCTTGGAGCTTTCCGGGGCTTACCAGTGCTCTAAATAACAGCAAAGTGCCGATTCAAACGAGGAGGCTGCTAATGCTGATTCAGTATTTGGAAGTAAACAATGACTTTGTTTACTTCCTCTGCTGCCTTTGCTAAAATTACAAAACAGCACAGAAAATCATCATAGTTGTACACAAATACTTCCGTTCACTGATCGGCCTGGTTGAAATTCTACTGGAGAAATCAACTTCAGTGGGAGAAAACCCAGACAGAGCACCGAAGGGAGATGAGAATCGAGTGGAACTGCGTAGGCAGTGCCAATGACTGGGCTTGTACATTCACTGAGAATCAAAAAAGATGACATTTTTTAACTTTGTGGCAAAATCAACCGTCGGTCGGTACCAGTTGGCCTAAAAATGGTCAAATCATTGGTAACCAGCACTTTCCCTGATGGGTCTGTGTTTGTAGCCTCTGTATTTTATCAGCTTCTGTGCTTACAGCATCTCAGCATGAAAATATTTTTAGCAATTTGAACTGTAATTAAATGTTTTAATTAGGTCTCAGATTTAATGATACGTTATAGATAGAAATCCTGATACTGGAGTATGTTTATGAGTCCATATTATCGCTTAAATTACAGGTTAAGTCACATGGGATTATAGTGAAATACATTTTGATTTTTTGTTATGACGCGAATAAAAGTGAAATTTCTACTCGTACGTTACTAATCATTTTTGGGACGCGCATAAAAACTGTTTTTGTTGATTTGAATGTTAGAAAGCATCTTGAATAAATAAAAAAAAAAGAGGAATATCTCTCATGCATCTTCTTTTTTTCTCTACTCCATGCGGACAGTTTGACATCTGGTTGCTGACCACATCTATGAAATGTATAATTTAGCTCACAGTATTAGTCCTGCTGATGTAGAGACTCAGAAGATGCCTGGGTGAGTTTTGCTCTCTTATTTCATGCATCTCTCTGAGCATGCCTGCATCGCTGGATATTTGGATTTGAAATGAAAGGCATCACTTCTTCCCTTTTATTCCTTCTTTGTTCTTCACTCTCCCTGGAGCAACTGTATTTGCTTTACTGTGTACATATTACTGCTGTGGGGTTCATTGGGTGCAGTGCAGTGGAGCAGCCATCTTGGCTTAGTAAGTTCAGCGAGTTCAGTGTTGCTGGAGGCTGGCTGGATCAGGTGGCAGTGCCAGATCTCTGATATCAATCACCAGTCGCTGCCGCCGCCACTGTTTGCCGGTTCCCGCTTCTCCTCTCTCCTCTCCTCCTCCGCTTCTCATTTCCTTTTCAGCTCCCATCACCTTGTACTCCTTCTCTCCGCTCTCTCTGATCCTCCGTAGCCTGCGATGCACGCACATCCACGGCAGCAGCCGACAGGCAGACAGTGCAGGCTTTGTTATGAATGGCATCCCCTTGCACATCCGGAGGAAGTGTACTCTCCAGTGTGGTTTTACAAACTGTCTCCATTGTCCTAAGAATGACTCACTCTACACTGCAGATAATGGCAGTCAGCCAGACAGACTGACAGAACAGCACAGAAGGACCAGTCTGCAGAGCCCACAGACAAACGGCACAGGAAAGGGAGACGGATAGTTTGTGACAGATACAGCCACCGCAAAAAAAGAAGGGACGGGAACTGCAAGAATCGAGGAGGATGTGGAAATGAAAGGAGTTTTTAAATTTACAGAACTTAATTTTTGGGAAGAGGAGCTAATTTTGGACATCAATGACAGTAGTGTCAGCAGATGTGACCCATTTATTGAAACTAGACGCCACAAAAGAAGAAAACAAACAAAACAACTTGAGTACTGATTTTTTTTTTTTTTTTACTATTACCCAATCAGGCTAGAGGGATTTTAGCTTTTTTTTTTTTTTTTTTGCTACATCAAAATGACCTTGTGTGTTTGTTTATGATGTTTTGAGCTAAATACATGTGGACACTTTCACTGTTTGAAGTCAGTAAGATCTGCATCGAGAGAAGCATGCTTTTAAAGCCCATGCCAGCAGAAGGATTAATGGATGGGCAATGTGAATGGACTAATGTAGAGTGAGGTAGTCTTGGATAAATGAATGAATGGATCAATGAATGGAGTGCTGATCATTGCGTATGCACAACTTGGAGAGAGGAAGCAGGAGGGGATGAAAGGAGGAGAGGTTGCATAATGCGATTAGTCTGCAGCTGAGGATCATCAAAATGCTGACCTCAAACATTGGATCACAATATGGATGGATGCTTGGAGATTTGCTCAGGCACTACTCACTAATTGTTCTCACGACTATTTACATATTTTGTTGTAATCAGACCTATTCATTTAAATCTTTTACTGTGGCGTAAAAGCTATCCCACTGTTAAGATTTTTAAAAATCAGTTTTTCATTGAATCTTCTTAGAATTTTACTTACGCTAACCTGAGTTGATACAAAAGACATCAACTCATTCAGATGCCACAATTAAAAGTCCATGTCTTTTTAACTATTGCATTTATTAGGGAGGGAGATGTATCACAATCAACCTGACCCTATGTGAAATAGTATTTCCCCCTACACCCTTGCAGCAACAAATGTTCTAAGGCTTCTGATAACTGGTAAGAAGTCTTTAACGTGCCTGTGAAGGAGGTTTAGCCTACTCTTATTTATTTATTTTTTGGCAGATTTTTAAAAATTCAACCACACACGCGTCTTTTCTGGCATGAATGGCCTACTTAAAGTCACATTGTAAATTGACCACACCTCTCCAAAACCATATTTGTAAGTTGTCAGGAGTAGGCTTTTGTCCTGCTGCATAACCCAAGTGCTCTGCAGTTGAAGGTTGCAAGCTGATGTCCAGCTGTCTCCTTTAGAATTTTATTCTTTCATTATTTACGGCAGATCCTTCAGTTCCTGAAGCAGCCAAGCAGCCTCAGATCATCATGTCTATTACCGTGTTTGTCAGAATGACGATCTTGTTCTGAAATACTGTACCGTAATTGAATGCAATGTCCAAAAGTCCACAGAATGTTTTAAAAGACACATTCAGAGTCTTTTAAAATGTTTCCATGTATCTCCCCTTGTGTTGACAGGAAGTAATTTGTCACATGCCAGAAGATGTTGTTTTTGGAGAATGCGTTTTTATCTGAAGAAAATAAGAAATGTTAATGTCATACCATAAACAAATTGTCCAACACCAAACATTGATTTCTCTATTCTGTCTCAATATTTTACTTTCTCTGGTTTATTTTACCAGTTTCTTCCTTAGTACTTCAGATGTCTATTTGTGTCCATGAAAGGATCCTTGTCAACTCGCCTTTACTACCATTTTGATTTACTGACGGTGACAGCGTTGTTCTTACTTGAAAAGCCATCTGAGTACATGTGGAAAACCATAGTCTATGTTTAAAAGGGCTAACAGAGATTAGGCCAGAGAGGTCGAGTAAAGTTAACGTCTTGTGGTAGTGAGGGCTGTTTGGATTCGGCTTGGGTTTGGCTGATTTAGGCAAACAGATGAATGCCAAGTGGGTAACAACTACTGAGTGGTATTTGCACACCACAGTGGGCAAATAATACCACTTGCTTTTAGTTATGTTTTAGTGAACTCTATAAAATTTATATATTTAATGTTTTCTTTTCCAAAAGTCTCATTCTATCAAGTAATACAATGAAAGTTACAGTAGGGTTTTTATTTAACAACAGTATTACAGATATGAAAGTTTTAAAAACAGTTTCCGAAAAGCTAAACATTTTTTATCCCTTTTTCTGAAGTTTGTCTGTTTTCGTGAAATAAAAGAGAGAGTGCCGAAGTTGGTGTAACACACATTCGGAACAGTAAATTCACAATGAGTAATATACAGCTTCATATCTGCCACCTTAGCTGAAGATCAGTCCAGCTACTATCTCTGGTTTTGCTGCCAAAGGAATACATTTCCTTTGACATCTGATGTTTCTGATGTCATTCCTGACCAATGTTGGGGCTAGGTATCAAACTCAGAACTTACTGTACTCACTAAGACATTTAAGCCTTCGGCCTTGAGATCTGCTGGTGCCACTCTGACAGTAACTTTAGTACTTGGATGTGACATTTTCTTTGATGGTAAAGCCTGGATTATTAACTCCACAAACCATGCTAATGTTCTAACGCTAATAAACTTCATGGAACTATCTTGCTCTCGTCAACACAAGGGAGACAGACAGACACTCACCCACACGCACATGCATGCACACACACATGCACACACCAAAATAATCCCCATGAAGCAAAGTAGCCTTTTGAATGAAACAGTTTCCGACAAGAATCTTGGCCGTTTTGTTTTATTCAAAAGTCCTGTACTTTTCTTTCACAGAACTTTGAGAATAAAACCTCAAAGAGAATTTTCTTGCCCTCAGTGCTAATTATTGCTAATTGTTGACAACTTCATGACTCCAGTAACACATGTTTCTTTCACATAGTTACCCAGTATCTTGTTCATATGGTGGCCAATGACATTTTTCTTCAGCAGTCCGTGATTACAAAAATGTACATTAATCCTCTTTGAACTTGCTTAAGCACTGTTCTGAAAATTGATTTTCTCTCTTGTCCGATTTCCACAGATGATCATGGCTGCGTTATACTCCTTCGGTTTGATGTACTTAGATAACACACTACAGTCTGTCTGGAAAACCTATGCTATGGGTTATACCAGCAGCCTTAAACAGTTCTGCGATCTGTGGTTGCGCACAGTTCGTTCTTTGTCAAGTGACTGTCATAGTCGTCATCTTCCAGTCATTCTTGTTCTGGAAACAGAGAAACTTTGCATTTAATCCTACCACTGTCAGCAAATCCTACCTTATATCCCCCACCTTATTACAAGTCTTACCCACCAGGGAGTTGTCATTAGTGTGCAAACCTGACAAGTGTATCCAATACTTACTTTTTAATAAGCAAGGTTTTCTTTACCTGCAGTTGTTCTGACGTGCTGCTAAAAGTGTCAGCCACCATGATTCTTTTATTCTGAGTAGATTGTCTAAGTTTAGCACCTCACCAACACCAAGTAAAATAAAAATACAGCCTTCCTTGCTGTCACTGCAGTTTTATTAAGAAGAGAATATAATGTGGATCAAACCATAACATCAGATTTGCAGTGAAAGCCAACCGTTTCACTTTGACCCATTTGATTTTTGAAAAATGAATTGGTTTGTGGTTATGGTGGAAAGTTTATGGTTAGGCCCAAAATTATTTATACCCCAGGCTAATATAGATTGTTTTTAATTTAACCAAAATGTGTTTGGTTTTTTATTATTTTTATTACCTACATTTAATAAAAAAAGTAAAATGTTGAAAATTATTTATACTCTTTTCTATAATAAGTAATAAATTCTTTATTGGCCCTCTAGTATTCTAACTGTTTTTATAAGTGCTGACACAACTTTTTCATGTTTCCGCTGGTATTTTGAAGGCCTCCTTCCCATCACTCTACTCTTTATCTTCCTCCACAAATATTCTGTCAGACTCAAATCAGGACACTACTAAATTGTCAATATAATTTCCCATCAGAAAAAAACATGTTGGGGGAAAATACAAGATTACTTTAAACCTAAATCTGAAAGGGGTATCGATCATTTTGGTCTCGACTGTATCCTGGAGCCTTGGTGAGAGAACTTTTCAATGGAAACATCCATTGGATGCAAATTTAGTGTATGGCTTTTATCAAATGATAACTCATAGAATCTTCTTTGCACATTATTTCTGTGAATAATGTCAGTATTTTTGTTCTGTCCTTGCATGGATGTAGGGTCTCTAACAGCATTCAGCTATTCCGGTTGTACAGGAAACAGATCCAGGAGCTGCTGAATCCTCAGTTGTCACAATGTGGCTGAAAAATCCTTGTAGGCCTTAGTGACAACCTTTTCCCTGCTGCCTCAAATACTTTCTCTGTCAAGAGACTGCATGTGAGCGACATATACATGTTTTCATCCACATTTCTTGGTAAATAAATGCTAATAAGCTTGCACACAGTGCAGCAGCAGCACATACAGAATAATACAGTGGCAATACTGATCCAGTCTCCAATCTCGCCTATACCATAGTGGTGTACACACCATCATAAATAGGCCCTCTCTAGTAGAGTAAGTGTACGGTGTCTTAGTGGAACCAAAGATTGCATGTCTGAACCCTGAGAACCTATCTACACGTATTTATTTAGCTTTGCAGGATGCACCATCAGGTCCGTTTGGCCTTTCCATCAAATAAACATCTCTTCTGGACTGCTTCCAGTGGGCTCCGCTTGCTTTCCTTCCGCCTGTCTTAATAGTTGAGCTGCAAAAGGAGGTGGTCAGGTTAAAGGGACAGCGATTCTATTTATATCTTCCCACCTGTAATCTGTCTCTGACAGGATTAACCAAACCGCTAGCTTTAGCCTGCCCGGCTACACAGACAGAGACAACAAAAATGTTTGTCGCGTATGAATGCACTGATGTAGACCAATTTAATTCAATTTGGTTTTTTACTTGCACTGTGTAGCATCATCACATAGCCAGTGTCATCTTATAGAGATTAACAAAGACATGCATGTCCAATTTATATCAGGGCATGTGAAATCCAACTGGGATCATGGAAATGTAACAAATGTTGCAACTTTGGCGCCCAATAAAACTGAGTCTACTAGGCTATCAGCCATGAAAACCCCCAATATACAGTCTTAAGGTGATCCTAATTACTGCATGATATGATCAGAGCAAGTTCATTTAATAATGACAATAAGAAAAATGTATTAAAGAAGCCCAGCCATTCCCCTAAAGTCAATAACTTCGGAAGAAGGATATGGTGACAGTGGAGAGGAGCAACTCCCTTTAACACCAAATAAGATTCTCAGTTTGCATAACGCTCCCTGGGCTTAAACATACATAAAATACGATTGTTATTGCAAAAAAAGAAATATGCAAATGTGTATTAGCTCAACTGAAACATGACTATCTTACGCATGCATCTGTGTGAGTGTGGTTGCAATCTCTGTGGTTTTCGCACATCAGTTATTCAGTTGGGTAAAGCCAGAGGTATGAGAGATCGAGCAGTGATAAAATGTTTTATCCTCTCTTCCTCCTCCATCTCTCGTTGCCAATTTGCAGTCATTAATTAGCTGTCCATGATAAAATTCCCCATTCCCACTCTGACACTGGTGTAGAGCAGCGGACGGTGGTGGTAATCATGTCAGCGAGGCTTGGCTCGGGGTTCTGAGGGGGCTAAATGGCCCCCATATGGTCCACTGGCTGGGGCCCACTTCTTAGCATGCTCTCATTAAACTGGTGCTTAATATACCAAGGTAAAGAGAGCGACACACATACACACACACACACACACACACACACACACACACACACACGCTTGCATACAGTCAGTAAGAGACAAATCAAAGCATTTAACAGGGCACAAAGGGACATCAGCACAAGGAGTTGGTGTTTGTTTGTGTGTGCATGCGGGGTGTGTGTGTCCATGTTTTGGGGAGGCTGATGATATACGATTGTTGACTTGCCATCTGTCATAAGCGAAGAGTGTTGTGTGTGTGTGTGTGTGTGTGTGTGTGTGTGTGTGCGTGTGTGCGTGTGTGTGTGTGTTGAAAGACGAAAGAGGAGACGGAAACGAAATAAAGAAACAGTGAGTGAGGTGCAGATGTCTCACAGCAGAGCCGGGGGTTCATCAGCAGACCGCTGAATGGGACGGGGGTTTGTGGTTGAGAACAAGAGAAGAGAAGCTTACTTTTTATACGGGCTGCAGTTAAAATATCACTGGCATTTCTCTGGTCTTATTTAAGAGTTTAAACGCTTGTGGAACAGTAAATTTACAGGTTTGAAATGGCAACTTTTCAATAAGGGGATGGAGTTTGATGAGGATTTTTTTTTTATTAAAAGCAAAAAAATTGCTTGACTATAAAGAGCGTAGGCTATAGCGGGAATGTTACAAAAATCACGCCGATAAAAAGGTATCAGCTTTATTATCACTGATATTTCTCCTGTCTGTCTGTACAAACAGAAGTTTCGGAAATTCCAAATTTGACGTTTTATACTTCATGCGAGGACAGATGGGCCTGGGCTGGAGCAGGTGGAGAGTCCAGACAGGTAGCCAACCAGGACGGAGAGGGGAACAGAGAGCAGCAGTTAGTTAGGTGGAGAGCACTTACTGCTGGCCCTTCAGTCTAACACATGAATGAAACCTTTGAATGAAGCACGACTGGGCTGGTGTGTGTGTCAGCCACTATGGGCTGGGGGTGTGTGAGAGGGAGCGGGCAGAGCACTTGACAATACTTGGGGTATGGCACTTGATTGTTTACTCTTTCCCCAATGGACTTGGCAATTGTGCTCAACGGTATGCGTGTGTGTGTGTGTGTGTGTGTGTGTGTGTGTGTGTGTGTGTGTGTGTGTGTGTGTGTGTGTGTGTGTGTGTGTGTGTGTGTGTGTGTGTGTGTTCGGTGTGAACATGTGCATTCGAAGGAGAAACATGCAGCTCCGGGCTTTTATGTTGCTCTTGGAAAAGTACGAAGGCTTCACAAAAGACCAGAGGGGGTCTTATGTTGTCCACACAAGCGCATGCATGCGCTCGCAAGACCAGCTGCTGCCCACAGCCCCAGCCCAGCGATTCTGAATTAATAATACAAGGCCACTCTGGAATAATGGTGACTTACACACACGCATGCACGCACGCACACACACACACACACAAGCACAAAGCTTTGCACCTGTTCACCACTGCTCAACTGGACAGGGTTGGGCTCCACAATACACACACACACACACACACGCTCCATGTTGCTTGTCTGTTGTAGGCGATAGTTGGACAGCTGTGTCTGTCGGCCTGTCTGCCTGACCTTCCCCTTCTTTTTCTGATGTCACTTCTTCTTATTGACTGATTTGTCCAGCTGCGCTCCTCCGCTTCTCTGATTGGACGGTTACGCATCCAATGAGGCAAAGACACAGAATGAGAATTTGAATATGAATGTCAGGATCTCAAAGAAATGTGTGCAAATAATAATTGCTGAATGAAATCAAAAAAAGACGGGTCGGAGCATGACTTGACGAGCCTCAATTTTCGTTTTCCTGAGCGTCATTTCTATGATATATGTGTGTGAACAGCATCGGCGTCATACGCACTTCGACTGGAAATAAACAAATATTTGGAGTCGAACCGCAAATCACAAATTCTTGAAAAAAGAAAAGAAAAAAAGAAAAGGGTTGTAGCAGATGGCTTTGGTTGAAAGTGATTTCTCTTCAACAGGTCCCTTTATTTCACAAATGATGCAGTGTCTTTTTTTTTAGCCAATAAATCTGTATAGGAAGCATTTTGCATAAATAAACTGCTTAATGTAGACATCAATGATATAAAATAATAATAAAAAAAAATCAATGGTGCCAACATGCAGAGCCCTCCAAAAGAGAGGGAAGAAAAAGAGGCAATAAACCAGCAATCAATGCAATTTGATTAGCCAGCTCATTGGCTGTGTGTGCCTTCCCTAATCGCATTGGATTCACTGCATTTTGAAGACAAGCGCCATGGCATTCCTAATGTTATCGCGTGTTAAAATGCAAGGGCTTTTTGTTCTGGTTCGCGCAGATTGTATTTTTACCTTCTTGATGTGCTATAAGAAATCCAAGCAGATCAGTCTTTATGTTTTTTTTTCCTTCCCCAAGCCGTGTTTGCATTGCTGGTTGTGTGTGGGTGGCTTGATGGATGTGTGTATGTTAGGGATATAGACCTTCTGACTGAGCTGTGTTTTAATATACCTGATAGGATTAACCATAGAGGAAATCTGAGTTTGCCTGCTTGATAATATAATATTTTACAAGCCTCTCGCTCTGTGCTGACAGTATGTTCTTTTTGACTCGTCCTTAAAAAAAAAAAAGATAAGTCTCTCGTATTTATTTTGGCATGTTTTCAGAATCTCTGAATGAGATGTGAGAGAACTGGCTGCAAAGAGCTGCCAAAGTTCTGAAACGTGTGAAGAGCAGCGATTGTTGTGAGCATGTAGCGCACAGGAGGTTGCGCGGGGCCAGGTGGGGCCAGGTGGGAGTCCTGGTGTCCTGTCCTTGCGCTTGTTCACTTGGCAGACCAGAAAACAATGAAACGATGGAATAAACCATATCTGCTACATTTTAAAAGCATTTTTCGACTTTCTTAGTGGCTAATTTCTGATCTCTGGTGTTTTCAATTTCCCAGTCCTCATCAGCTCATTGTTAATTATCTATGTACAGACCCATTCGATTAATTTGAATATTATTGAAAAATACATTTCTTTTAGCAAGTCCACTACCACGTTAAACACATTACGTAGATTAATTGGACCAAGACTGCTTTTTCAACACGTTTATTTTCCTTAATCATAATGAGTTTCTAATAACATCTAATAAAAACACGCTGTAATATTACATGCGACCTGTCAACAGGAACTACTTTGAAAAACAGAAACGTGGGCTTAATGAAATGCATGTTTAATACCGGCATAAAGGTAGTTATTTTCAAAAGGTGCTTGTAATCTGACAAACGAGACTCATCCAGTTGTATATTTTAAATAATTGAATACAATTGTAGTGTTTGCTGGACAGCAGTTGCTGCGAAACAAGGTTTTTACTATTAATTTCTCGTAAACCCAAAATAAAAATAGTCGAGGCGGTAAACTGCGAGACATTGGAAATCTTCACCTTACGTTTGTCCAAAAGGCAGAAACTTTCCCAGTCCCCACATGTTCATCAACAGGTAAGGGTCAAACCCTCAGGGGAGGCGGAGCCACTTTGCTGCATTGTGTTCAGTCTTTTTGTCAGCTTCAAATAGTTTCCCACCATCTCCTCCGACCGTCATCTTTGATTACCTCGTCATCGGCTTTGAGTCAAAGCCTCAAGCCACTACCTGAATCACACAATTATCAAAAGTAAGAACCAATTTGACATTATATTTAATATGAAATGACAATCAGATTTTCAAAAGTCAATTTGAAGAAAAACACAAATACTGCCCAATGTATTTTTCTTTAGTAATACCAGGTCAAAAGGGGAGATAATGTGGTTAGAGTCATAAAGTCTGATGATAAGATTGGAGTAGCCTTGGCTAAGTGACCTTCACCCACCCACAGGTTAGCGTGGTAACCAAAGCCTCCTATCTGGCACAGGTGCCACTTAGCTGCAGCGCTCTACTGAGATGCTAATATGCTACTACCACAGTAAATCCTATGGTTTTTATAGGAAGAGACACATTCTTCACACAAATTCAGGTTTAAAATGTCTGAAGGCAGAAATGCCCACACCCACACAAACTGACAGTCACCCAGGGAGAGCATTTTACATATCCACACTCTCTCTCTTTCTTTCTCTCTCTCTCTCTCACACACACACACACACACACACACACACACACACACACACACACACACACACACACACACACATCAGTATGGTGAGGATTAGGATGAGAGCCGTCTTGGCTGCACCATGTCTGTCACTCACTCTCAGGCTCTGTGTCAGCATCGCAGCAGTGGTGATCCAAGGAGCCACCACCATCTACTGGATTGTAGCGGTACTGCAGCAGAAAAGGAGCGAGGGAAAAAAAAAGTGCACATATAAAACAGGGGATGGGATTGTTATGTTATGGTATTGGTAATATAATCAGAGTATTTAGTTTTGTTATTTTCTATGATGTATCCAGTTTCGTAGTTTTTTTTTTCTCCAAATAACTGACATCTGACACATTTACAACGAACAGTAAGATAATATTTAAATGCAAGTAGTGGGGAGATACTCAGCTGTTTTGTCTTAGGTAAACCTTGAGTAAAAATGAACAGGAGATTGTACAGTCAACTTCAGGTTACTTGGACCATTGAGTCTCCATAGCGACATGGCATTGAGAAAAGTTGGGGTATGTGTGAGCAGCCCTTTTTGTACCAGCTGAGGGAGCAGAGGGGCACCATGGTAGCATGCATGCACGCATCCATGCATGGGCTTGTGTGTGTTTGCATGCACCAAGCACAGACTAGCAGCAGACTCTGGCTGTGTGCAGCTGGCTGGGTAAAACCTCCTATTGCCCCCTTCAGCCCCCAAGGGAAAACCACTCTCCCATGGGTTTCCACTCAATCTGCCATGCGGCCCAGTCTCGGCTCTCTGGAACTATCACGGCCTCAGCAGCTTACAGTAAGGCCAGTAAGGCCCATCTTTGTCATTCCTCAATTCCAGCACTTTATTCATCCCTACACTACTGTGGTGTCTGCACGCCAGCGTTGAATCTTTAAACGCAGCGGCATCTCCGGCTTCAAAGTGAATGTGTTTCTTTGTATCCTGTCCTGTTATGTAAGAGCGAAAACACCCCTTAAGTTTTTAGAAGAACATGCAGCTCCGCTTTTATAGTGTCAGGGATTGGGATTGTATTTAAAGCATTTACACAAACTCGCACACACATACACACAAACGAGCTCAAAATCCAGGCCCAGTGTGATAATGAGACTAATGCAGTTTAAGTGGATTGGCTTTGAAGAGGCTAGATTCGCCTTAAGATGTCTGAGCAGACTGGAGTTAAAACTGCTGGGGTTGGGGTCACGCACACGGCCATGTCCTTGTGAACATATCCATTCACTGTGGATCTGCAGAGAGGAGGATGCTTTTTTTTTTCTCACTTATTTTTTCTTAATGTTTTCACGTTTTGGGAATCTGACTTCCTGCCCGGAATCATGAGCTTCTACCAGCTCCTGTCCTCCATGGAGAAACTGTGGGACAGATGTCTTCCTCAAGCGTCTTACCGACACAATTCCTCACTTTCTTAACCTTTCGACCTCCCAACTCCTGTGCTGCCCACAATTACCCCCCCTTCCATCACTCCTTTGACACAATAGTTTCCTGTCTGATGTTCAACTGGTTCTGTGTCATTTACTGCTCTTTTCTGATTAAAAAATATACAGAACATTTCCTAAAATTAAATTATGACAAGTTTTAAGAACTAAATAATGCCCAGATATGTAGTTGATTTGTACAAATTTATATTAGACACTGCTTTTCTTAAGTTTCCCCAAGGACTTTGTCTGCAGTTTCAAGGTGTGTATTATGTATTTACATGACTTTAGTATGGTTATAACCCTGTCATATCTCTTTGTACAGTTATATAAAATGTAAAGTAATTCTTCTGAGACTTCACCAGGCTTTGTAGGTAAATAAATGCTAAGCAAGGGAATCAAAAACATATGTAAGCAGTGCGAAAAACCAATTGTCTGCACTTATTACAATTTGTATTTTGCTATTTTTCCCCACACATGCAGTACTTCACAACAATGGAACTCAGTTAAGTTTGGTTTCATGTGTCCCCTAATCAAATGATGAATGAAATGCAGAATCTCTAGCCACCATCACTTTGTACAGTGAAGTTCATTTCGTACAGGGAGATCTCAAAATTGCCTCCACTGCCTTTTTGCACAGTTTCTGATAAAGCAAAGACAAATTTGGGTGAGTGATCTTTCTGGCTCCTACTTATTAGCTCCACATTACAGTAGAAATGTTTATATTCAAGAACAACTGATATAATTCAAGCCAACCTTTCGTTCTGAGCAGCATCAGGGTTACTTCTACCTCTAAAAGTTTGAAAACCATGGATCTGGTGAATGATTGTACAGTTTTTAAGTCCTTTGAAAGCAATCCCAACTCATCAGTGCTCCACTTCTGTGCTTGACAGCAAGTATGAGGTGAAGACTCTTAATCAGCAAAGAGGGGTGCTTTTTCACAGTTGTCTATTTGGCCATTACCTTCGTCCTTGATATCTGGAGTGAAAAAAATGTCCTCTTAGTTTTTTGCAGTGTACTTCTGCATTTTAGTCAGTTTTGTTAAACAAGAAAACATCTCCGTTTGTGTTTGTCTGGCATTTGTTTTTAGTAAAACTAGTTAAATAGTGTTAATTAAAACAGTGTATTAATGTGTAGCTGTGTGTCTGTGTGTGCAGTGTTGTTTCTTTGGATTGGGGCTGTCTATGCATTGGAACATGGCAGGAATTTCAGTCCACCCGTATCTCCGCCTCTGCCTGCCTCTGTACTCCGCCACTAACCAGCTCTCCAGCTTCCAGAGCGCCAGTCACACAGCCCAGTCTATTGCACCATCTGCATATCAGCGCCTGCCTTGGCCAAAGCATTAAATTAAATCCCTGTTTGGGTTGATTAACAAATGGCTGGTGAGCTCATATAGTTACGGAGTTATTTATTTAAATGCCATTATGGCTTTTCCTTCTTTTGCCTACCATTTTTTTTTTTTTTTTTTTTAGCTAGAATACATCAAACTAGAAGAACAAAGATGTGCCGTGTGTCTTGAAGGACTTTGTAAGACTGAGCGATGGGAGAAAGTGTAAAGTTTGCACAAGTTCGTGCCTCGTTCCGATTGTCCTGGCTGACGTTCAGCACTGCCATGTGTACCTGTCTCCTTAATGCATTTCAATCTCGCAGTCTCCCCTCTGTCCCGATGTGAACAGCTAATGGGTCTGCTAATTGAGTGACAGTTAGCGAGCGCATTGTTCTAATTCCAATCAGAAACCTTGGAACAGACGCAGTCACAGCTGATTCATCTCTGCCTCTTACTGCTAAATCCACAAGCTGCAACTGGAAGATGTGCCAGCAAGATTTATTTCTCATAGAAATTCGAAATGACTTCTAAAAAGCCTGGCTCTGTTTCTGCTGCTTAGTTTGTGCCTCTCAAACACAGACACGTAAAAGAGTTCACCTCTTTATTTCACTTGTTTAACAGCAGACGTTAACAAGTTTTGGAGCACTTAAATCTCTCAACTAGCATTGCAATGTCCAAACAATAAATCGAGTAAAGAATGCCAACTAAATATAAAATGGAGCATTTAGAAAGTACTGCTAAAGCCTCTGGGTCAGTTCACCTCTATGCCAGTGCCCTCATAATTTTTTCATAACCGATTCATAAACAAGTGATTTCATACGCATGAACTTAACCCACTGCATAGTTATCACCAAAATTCTCCATGTCCCTGGCAGATTTAGTTTTAATGTTATTTTTTTCAATTAACGTTTCGAGGCGACACAGCCAGAGTCCAGACCTGGATCTAATAGATCTATAGAAGGAAACTGAGAGCTAAGGATGAAGGCAAGAAGACCATCCAACCTCAGTGATGTGGAGCTCAGAAATCAAAACCGTAGAGGAAACATGGAGCAAAGCTGGTCAGCAAAATGCACACATTTTGTTACAATGCGTGCATTAAAAAAAATTGTCAGTTTGTTTTTATGGGGCTAATTTTGAATTTAAGCATCCTACAATGTAGCGTACAGATAAGTTCTAAGTTTACAGGCCAAAAGCTAGAGGTTAGTAAATCTAAACCTGCAATGTGCAACACTGAATGCATTTCACACTTCTTGCTCTGTGAAATGTTCAACAGTCGAAACATCTTTAATTATTAGCTATGGGTCAAGCCTGTCAATTTAATTGAAAAATTTTATTTAAAAAATGCCCTATCCTCCTTTAATAACTTGGTCATCTTTTCTCCAATGTACCTGCTTGCGTTGCCATGGTAATTTCTAGAAGATAACTGATGAGCACATTTTTGTGACTTCATAGCAAACACCCCATTACAATTCATTTCAATTCTGCTCCCAGTCTGGGCCTCTTAGCTCTTGTAAAATATGTGAAATGAAATGATGGCTTTTCATCGAACCCTAATTGTCTTAACCTCAACAACAATCTGCGGGTAAATATTATTAGCTGTAGTCTCATTATCACCTTTTCTTACAGAAAACTGTGTGCAAATATACTTGCTGTAGTATTAAACTTCTATAAACAATATCTGTTTTACATATTTGTTAAAAGTGTCACCCTATGTAAAACATGAGACAGATAATCTGCAAAAATTGAGCTCCTCCTACCAATGGTTCTACTGCTATTTGCAGAAATACACTGTTATCGATGTAATCGATGACCAGGCCAACTAGCCTTAGCATTCACAGATAGGTGAATGCTCTGATGTGGCTGATGTGTAAGTCAGAGCTTAACAGAGCAAGGGGAGGGTGTGAGTTGTGTGTACAGAAGCTTTATTAACATTGCTTAGACCCTCCTCCTGCCTCTGATTGGTTGTTTCTGACAACCAGTCTGCAGTGTGTTTCTGCGGATGGCTATAGGACCACAGTAAATAGGCGGAAGAGCCTATTTTTCTCTGATTATCAGACTCATGTTTTACTGTCATAACATGGTGACAGTTTAAACAATTTAGTAGACCTACTCCAACTTTACCTTGACCCATGGCAGATGGCTACATGCCTGAAAAACTTGGGTTCAAAACGATTACAGAGGTCCAAAGTAGCAAAGCGTTGAAATGGCCAGTAGCCATCACTGAAGCAGATACTGGTTTTGAACCAGCTGAACAATTAGGACTTTAAAGATCTCTGCCCTTTTTCATCCTTCAGATAACCTACACGGTTTGCTCCGTGCTCTGCAGTGTAGTATTTTCTAATTGGCCTGAAGGGAAAAGTAAAGTTGTGCAGAGAACTAAATGAAAGTGAAGTGAGGAGTCTGAGAGAGATGGTGTGGGAAGGAGACCGGCTGTTCTGTTTTCTCCAGCAGTCCAAACTAGAGACATGTGGCTCCCCAGACAAGCTGTCCAGAGTGGGAGAGCTTGCTGGACTCATTACAGGCAGGGCCAAGACGGGATAGCTTGACAGAACACCGTTGGATCATACGGAGAGTTGGAACGGTCGGAGCCGAATTGTTGTTAGCCCTCCTGCGTGTGTACGCGCACTCGCCGCCGCGTTTGTTAGGAGCCACGTGCGCGCAGACAACTGTCCGTCCCCTCTCTCTCCGTCTGTGCCACCCCTGGCTGCCCCCTCCCCCGCCACCCTCAGTGGACACGCAGAAACCCACACACACACACACACACACACACACACACACACGTACACACGCGTACCATCTCGGCCTGGCCATAAGGATCGCTTAAATGTTTTCAGTTGTACTGGACAGCTGAGGGATGAAGCGGCCAACCACAGGCTTCCATTGGTTGGACACCTCATCCAGAATCTGACTCATAGAAATGACTGGACGTGGACCAGCGAGCCAGTAGTCGCAGCCAGTTTATAATAGTTTTATCAGTTCAACTTTTTTTCCTCATCTTCATCCATTTTGACAGTCCATCCATCTTTCTGCAATCCAGTTTGGAGTCGAGGAAAGTTCCTCCTTCCCAGATGATAACTTCAGTCAGCATGATCTGTCTAATAACGGCGTGTCTTTTATTGATTTGTCATCGTTTGTGACATGTTTTATTTCAGCTTACTCTCAGTTAACTTCTCTCTCTCTCTCTCTCTCTGTGTGTGTGTGTGTGTGTGTGTGTGTGTGTGTGTGTGTGTGTGTGTGTGTGTGTGTGTGTTTTTTGTCTTGCCTCTTCGAATATTTTCTTCTCCCTCTTCCTTATGCCTGGCTCCAGCCCTCCCGTCCAACCCCTCTCACGGCACTCTGTTTATAAGTAGCAAGTGATCCAGAGAATATGCTTTGTTCCTGAAAGAACAGGGGAAGGAAACGAGAGAGCAGGAGAGAGTGGGTGTATTTGTGAAAAACAGAGAGAAGAGAGGAGAGGTGTGATTCTGTAGCCTTAGTGATACACTGGCACCCACCAGTGTGTTTTTCCTTTTCTCTTTTTTTTTTCTTTTTTTTGTGTCCCTCTGTCCCTGTGTGGCGGTTCGTTCTAGTCTCCAACGCACCGTCGCACACACGCACATTCACACACACACCAACATGCGCATCCTCACCAGCACCCAGAGGTACCGGCGGGGCCGGCGTTCGCATGGTTCCTTCGGCGGAGCAGGTGTTTTCCTGCGACGTGTTAACGAGCACGGCCTGCTGTCATTTTTGCTTTAAATGGATGTCACAAACAGAACACAGACACTCTGACTGTTCTCTTCTCCTGGAGAATGAACTGAAACAAGGTGATCAGAGCGGGACACAACCCCCTTTAGTCTAATGCCCTAAAGAAAACCCAGTTCAGTTAGCTGCCTTTAAAAGTCACTAAATTGGTGTGTAATTTAATCTCAGTGTAAATAAAGCTGTTCTGTGAGGGCCTTAGAGGTCCCACGCTTAACAAGAGATCACTTAGCAGCAGTCACACTTGGTGGTGGCTGCATCAGTATCATGCTGTTGTTATGCATTAGGGAAGAGTTGAATGGCGAATGGAGTAAAATATAGAGCTGGTCTGATAAAAGGTTTACCTTTCAGCATAGACACAATGCTAAACATTCAGCCGGAACTACAGGAAAATCCTTTCTGAGCTTTTAAATTAGCTAGAAAAGCCTAGTCAAAACTTAAATCCAACGGAGTTTTTGTTTTTTTGAACTAACTCTTCCCAAACTACTGCTATTTTGCAAAGAACAGTGGGCTAAAATTTTTATCATCTAAATGTGCAAAGCTGGTACATAAATACACCCAGAAATAGGTCTGGTTGTTAAACTGTCCCAGTAATTACTGCGATGAACCATAACATTATTGCTTTGAGACCATTTTCAAGTAATACATGAATAATGGCATAATAATATAAGGTTAATAAACTTTAAGAATATTTAGCACTGGAACTGGAAGATATTTTAAACATCCACAGTAGAACACAACCAAAAAAACGATAAATTAGACCTCACACAATCGAAACCATGAATAAAATGGATTAGGAGGTCTCTGTAAGCATTAATAGGGACTTGAATACAAAAGCACTTTTTAGACTGTTGTAAAAAAAAAAAAAAAAGTGAAAGTGATTTTCCTTTCACTGAACAATTATGCACTACTTTGTGTTGGTCTCTCAATTAGGATCCCGATAAAATGGAGCGAAGTGTGTGATTGTAATCTGACAAAAATCAAAAACCTGTTGCTGGGTGTGAATACGTCTGTGCTAACGTATTGTGTGCACGTAAAGTTGTGCACAGAATAACTTCTTTTTGCACTCATCATTCTCAAAAAAAAAAACCCTGTGTGAATCCACATCTATGTGCAGTTTAACCCGTATGTGGCCCCATGTTCCCCGTGTGCCGTGGTGTTTGACTCTCGTGTAATCCTCTTGTGAGTCGGCTAAAAAGGCCGCGGTCGCTCACCGGTGCCAACGCGCGATCGGATAATACTTTCGTCGGCAGATGCGCAGCAGATGTTCGTCGTTCCCGCTGACGCCTAAGAAGAATAACTCCTCCATGTGTAATCCTGTTTGGTCTCATGTCACATCATCTCATCCTGTGTCGCTGCAGCTGACCAGTGGTTTGTGTGTATTAGTGTGTGTGGTGGAAGGGTCATCACCTCAACACCTGCCCATGTATCAGCCAGATGATGTTTCTGGCATGGATACGTTGAGTGTTGCGCTGGTAAACATGTTTTTTCCTTTTTTCCCCTTTTATTTTTTTCCATTTTTTTTTTTTACACGATAATCCGATCTGAATCTGGCAGGCGTTGTGGGAGCTGTAGAGATTCTGTGTCTGCGTGTGTGTGTATTTGTGTGTATAAATACTACAGTGTGTAAAAGTGTGTGTCATATAATGAGAACAGATGACAGTTGAGCGGCTCTTAACCGTCCAGGGAATAAAGTCAATATTTAAATCATCCGCATCATCATTTTTATTGCTAATCCGACTTTCCATACATTATACTGATTAACTGTTACAACCCTGAGAAACATCACGATCCCTGACGATCTTCTATCCACAGCGTTTGCACCAAGTATCAAAATGCATGCTTATATTTCCCTCTCTGTGTGTTTGTGTCTCTGTCTAGGTGAATACATAAAGAACTGGCGGCCACGTTACTTCCTGCTGAAGACAGACGGCTCCTTCATCGGCTACAAAGAGAAACCTCAGGATGCAGACCTCCCTTATCCTCTAAATAACTTTTCAGTAGCAAGTATGTTACAGTGACATTTACACACTTCCACAGATTCTTTACTCTTGTTCTATCGGCAGCTTAGAATTATTTTGATATTTGACTCCCAATTTTGGAAACTTTGACCAGTCAATTCCCGATTTAGTCTCAATATAATCTCTAGTTAATGCATTTAAAGTTGAGTTTTTTTTCCCTTCTTGTGCTCTGTTGTCATTAAGTTTTTAGATCAGTAACAGATGAAACTGCCCTAGTCAGGTGACAGACATAAGTGTAAAATAAAGTTTTCCTTTCCTGAATTTCTTCCTAGATTTACGTCTTAAGCCATTTTAAACATTGTACACTAGCAATTAGCATGGGTTAGCATCAGTAAAGCCCAGTCTTTCTGTGTATTCTGTAGAGAATGCAGCCATTCAAATTCTGTCTTTGTAATTAAAGTTTTTTGTATTGGTAGAAAATGGATTTGTGCCCGTCGAAAACATTTGTAGTTGAGATTTAATTCTGTGCAGTTTGTGAGCATCTGATGCAAAGCAGAAAGGTTTGCTGATCGCCACATGTGCTTCTTGAGTCTGTACCCTCCAGAGAGATTGGACATTGACTCATGAAACTGGCCAATCAGGATAGAGACAAAGGTTATTGTGAACTATGAAGCCATTCGGGTTATACTCTTTTTGTACAAAGAAGTCTGATCAACTAATAATCAATGGTCAATACACTATTTATCAGTGTTTCTACAATACTTTTGCTAATGAAAGTTTTGGATTATGAAATCTTGGTTTGGAGAATTGTTCTATACCGATGATGAATAACATCTAGTGAAACATATGTGCTTTAATAATGGAGATATCTTTATTTCCCGGAGACTGTGAACACAATCTCTCCTCCTATCGGCTGGCTTGCTTGGTGATTGTACAGTCAGTTGGAGGCAGAGGGAGGCACATATCGATTTGTCACGAACAATTTATTTTAAGAATTTTAACTTATTGTCACAAAAAAATCCCAAAACAAAACTGACCTTAGGATCAAAAATTTCAATTTTGTTCCACAAGAGTATCAATAAATACGAGTTTAGTAATACAAACCACATCTTTCTTTAAGTGACATCCCGAAGATATTCTTTTAGTGTTATGAATGCCATGCAATGCTGTCACTGTCCTGCAAAACTATTTAATGCCTAAAAATAAGTAATAAATCGTTTTTTAACCATAATCTAAATTATCATAATAGTACCATAAAATATTGCGGTAGAATATCGAAGTCCATGTCGCCCACCTCTTGTTGGAGATCTAATAATTCTGCAAACTTCACACAATTTAATCAAAAGTGAAGATGTGTTTTGCAAACCCAAAATACACAAATTTAAACGTTGAACCAAAAGCAAAAATGTTGCATTAGTTCTGCAAATGTTAACTCTTCAGATTTTTGGTTTTCAAACATTATAAAGCTGAGTTTATAAATATGCTTGAAACGAAATTTAAAAAGCTGGTCAGACGAAGCAGATGCTAAAATGTTTTCAGCTTAAAATCCTTCCCAGGTTTTCATTCGCAGAGATTACATTTTAGTTATTGTATATTTTTTTAAATATGCTACTTATCACCCAACATCCATCTCCTAATACGCAAATGAACGCTTTTCATTTAGCAGTTTAATCTGTGACGTGATTATGTTTTTTCCGTTTTGTGAACGTAATCAGACATCCACTAAGCTGATGCAGATGTCACCTTCTATGTATACTGTAATTCAGCTTGGTTCCTTTAGATATGAAAAAAAACAAAAAAAAAAACGCTCTCAATTACTGTCTTTAAATTAATCAAAATGAAACCAAAACAGGCTTAGTCCGATGAAATCAGATGGCTTGGGGAAAGCTCCGTGTGATTAATCTGCGGAGTTGAGTCGAGAATGATACAGAAGAACCGGCTGCTCGAGCGCCAAAACAGAAAACACGATGAATGACGGATTACAAACTGATACCTCGGAGAAAGCGAGAAAGGAACGGCACGCCGAAGGAGGAGGGGAGCAGGGAAGGACACAACCCTGGAAAGGAGGACAAGTACGGAGAATGAGGGATGGGAGAGGATCAGAGGTGGCAGTGGAGGGATAAAAGAGAGGAAGAGGAAATCTTGGAGGAGTGAGGATGGAGATGGAGGAATGCAAGGAGAGGCCTTTTATGGATAAGGTGTGTTGGAGAGGGAAGGAGGAGTGCTGAACAGACAGGGAGGAGGAGGTGAACACCGGGTTGGAGATGGAGGGAAGAAGAGGGAAAAAAAAAAACAAAAAGAGGAAAAAGAGTTTGCGCGGAGGACAAGCCAGGCCATACATCCGGCCCCGGCTGCTTGGCACAGCACCGGCTCCGCCACATCTGTTGCCCAAAGCTGGGAAGCCAGGTGGCGTGTGTGTTCCCTGTGTGTATTTGTTTACTTGTGCGCAGACGTGTGTGTCTATGCGCGGTTGTGTGCGCGAACAACAGAAGTGGTCAGATGGAACAGAGATGGTACAGGCCTGTTCCCTGCAGAGGGACTCATACATACAAGCTTGACACACACACACGCGCGCGCACACACCGGCTAAACTGCTACACAGACCTCACTGTCGCCTGCTGTGGCAAACAACCCAATTTCAGCTAACATTCAAAGTTCATTTTACATAGAGTTGCCTGTGTGTGTCCATGTGAGGACATTAGGTTTTGTTTTGGCACCGACAATAGTGTGACCTTGTTTACTGGCAGCGCAGCAGGCCCTGTTCACGAGTCAGGTAGCAACCGCTTTGTTTGACTTTACATTGAGGCGCCGCTGCGTGGATGACCTGGGTGGTTTTGCCATTAACCTTCTTGTCTATATTTAGACTGAGCCTTGACATGCTGAGCTGGGCCATGCTTAAAACACAGGCCTCCTTCGTGGTCTGGGAAACGTCTGAAATTTGATCGATCAGATTGTCAGGTCTGGGCAAAAATGGGAAAACGAAAGCAGGGATAAATATTTGTATTGTAACTTTCCTTCCTCATTAACTTCCTATCTTCCTTTCTTGTTTTTTGTTCTTTAGTTTTTATCTTGTCTTAACTTCCTCATCTACTTTGGTAAATCCTCTCTTTTATTCCACATTTCCTTCCTTCCTGTTGCTCTTCGTTCCTCAATCTCTTGTGTCATCTCTTGTGACTCTTCTTTAATTCCTTCCTCTTTTCTAATTCATTCTCTAATTCTTTCTTCCCTACTTTTTCCAATTCATTACTTTTGTCCTTCCTGCTTTTAATGTTATGCTTGTCTTTCCCTTTCTCAATCAGTCATTTCCTTCGTCCTTCTTTCGTATCTTACATTCCTTGCCATCTTTCTTGTATCTTTCAAGTTTCCTATGTAAAGCACACTCTCTACAATGTATGTTTTTTCTTAATGTGCTGAACAAAAACAGAGGAAGAACTGGGAACTCTGACGTTTTCAGTCTGCAAATGCCTTGAAAGGAAAATGTAACAAGTAGAAGACAAGGGGAAAAAATGCGTACAAATTCTGTTAAGAGAAAGTGATGGAAGATGTGATGGACAGACAGGCGAGATAAAGGAAGCAGAGGCTCTGATCGGACGGACAGGAAGTCAAAATGGAGAGCAGAGGAGAGGGGAAACGAGGCGAGGAAATGAAGGCTGAGCCGTGTAGAACAAGCGGGGCAGATGAGAGGACAGAAGACGGATCGTAATGCTGTTTTACACCACTTCATGTCCTTCATAAGCACAGAGACTGCTGAGGGGACAATGAAGATGCATTCCTTCCCACAGCGAGCTCACAGCCCCATCTGGCTCTGTATGCCGACGTTTCTGTGTTTGTGTACCGTATTATGCTTCTGTGTAATAACGGCCTACTGGGCTGCCTGTTCTCATAGAAATGTGTCTCATCGGAGAGCCGCCAGATGCGTGTGCGACGCAACACATAAGATCCTTTGGCACAAGAAAGCAGCTTTTTTTAAGTTATCGGCTTTCGGAGCGATTTCCTATTTTTACACCAACAAATTAAAACACGAACTGTGTTCTCTTCATGACAACTTGTTGTTTCAGCGTAAGACTCCCAGTGAGTTTCCAGCTATATAGAGGCTGCAGCCAACATTAAAGCACTTTAAAAGTTATCATGCAGGGCTGACTGGAAAATGGTATGATATTTATTTTGCATAAGAAATAAAAACCGAAATACATACAACTAAGTTGACAATTTTAAGTCTACAATAATTGTTCCGAAAAGGTTTTACTTCTTTCAATTGTCTTCTTGCGATTTGAACTTCTTATAAATTTTGCTTTGCTCTCTTTATTGTGTGTTTTGAGGATAAAATCCTTTCTCCAAACAATTCACCACTTGGGTTTTTATTCCAGAATGTCAGCTGATGAAGACAGAGAGGCCGAAGCCAAACACCTTCATCATACGCTGCCTTCAGTGGACCACTGTCATTGAAAGGACCTTCCATGTGGATTCGCCTGATGAACGGTTGGTTCCTTAAAAGATTTAATCCTGTAATATCATAGTATATGCCTGCTCAGCCTCACTTTTAGCTGTGTTTTCTCAAAAAAACACCACTCAGCTCCTACGGACTAGCATCAATTAGCAAACACCTAGTGCGACTTTGAGTGCGCAAGAATGTAAACGACATAAAGTGCAAGAGATGGAGCGTCAGAAAGAGCAGGAGCTTCTTAAAGAGACAGAGACCCAACTTCAAGGGGCCAAATTGAGAAGTCAGATTTTCTTTATGTCATGTTAGATATATATTGCATTTTGAAGGTAATGTAGTTACTTGATTATACTATAAAATATTATGTGCCTGGAGAATACATAAGTTTGAAGTTTGGTACCTGCTAGAACATGTGCGGAAACATGTTCTAGCAGGTACATGTTTCCTGCTAGAACATGTTTTTTGAAAAGTTTGAGAAAGCCACTTTGAAGTTGAGCAGATTGAGTTCAGGGGATTGCGATTTAATTAAACAAAAACTAGAAAAGCAGCAAACAATTCTTAACACAAGTTGGTAAAAATAATTATGAAAAAAAAAAAAACCTCTTAAAAATGAATATTTCTTTGGATAAACCATAGAACAAATATCGGGTGCAATATATTCAGCAGCATTAATAGGAGCAGAGGTATGTATATGAAGGGCTTCACTGTAGAGAGTTTGTGCTTTGTTGGTGTCTGAGAGAGAGACTGAGTGGAGAGGAGACCTTTCAAGTGGTGTTGGCATAAATTCTCCAGCTGCTCAGTTCCTTTCTGAGGAGCTGAGGTGTTTATCTCCAGAAAATGAACAGCTTTGCCCAGAAGACCACAGATGCTTCTGTGCACGCTTTGAGGTTGCGCGTATGTATATAAGTGTATGTGTGCGTGTGTGTGTGTGTTGCAGCTGTCCGTCCAAGTTTCTCCTCGTTATATGTTTTTTGTTGAAGTTTTGCCTCCGCATCATCAAATGGAGCTTTCAGAGTTAAAATAAATCGCATAACTTCCTATTAATTAGCTTATAAAGCGCGCGTCTCTGGCAGCGAACGCGACTCCAGATGTGTTTGTGTTTTTGCTGTCGACTCAGAGTGTTTGCACATATTCAGCACCACTGAAGCAATAAAACTCAAAGCTTGTTGAAAAGAAGAAAGCAGTGTGTATTGTGCCACAACTTGGGGGTGTGGGGGGTGCGCGCGTGTGTTACTGTATGGGGCTGTTACTGTACCAGTGCTGGCAGGCCTCCAGCTACTACAGCCCCAGCCGTGCGGGGAGAGGGTGGCACGTGTTGGCGCGGTGCCCGACTGTAGGCAGGCCCATTATCTCTCATTAGCAAAAGGGGGAAAAAAAATGAGGAAAAGAGGCTCATTATACAAAAAAAAAAAACAAAAAAAAAAACACTTTAACCGAGAAAGAGCATTTATCTGCTGCCTGACCTTGAGAGAGTTCCCATTGCTTTTCACATACCCCGTTCGCACAAGCACACACACACACACACATCATCACTCGTGTCACAAATTAACGCTCCGCTGTCGGGGATGGAGCGTAACTTGAGTTTGCCCTTGTTTTTGAAGTGTCTAGGATATGCTTCGGAGTCTTTGCAGAAGAAAGGAATATAGATCTTAAAGCCACTGCGCTGCGTTTAGGTTTAGGCTACCGATCCTGTAGATACCTCAAAGGAACATATGGATGCTTAACACAACACAAAAAGAAACAGAGGTGATCCCCGATGAGTCAGGCACGTTTCATTGATATTTTTCTCATCGGGACTTCAGTGCAGGTACATGTATTTGAAAATGTTCAGCGTCGCTCCTGCAGAGTCCCAAGGATTTAGAAGTGCTAGTATATGTGAACATCAGGGCTGGACGTAAAATCTTCAGAGCTAACAATGCCTGAAGAACTTTGTACTTGGTTAATAAATTGATACAAACTCATCAATAAAACTATCGTCTGCAAAATTTAATTGTCATGAATTAAAAAACTTACAGAAAAACACTAAACATCAAAATGCTAACCTCAATATTGACCTTTATCAACTCAGTATGAAGGTCAATATTGAGGTTAGTACATGATCGATGTATCGGCTTTTAAAAACTGTTGACTTATTGTTTGTATTTAGTACGTTTAGTTAGTATGAATATAGTTTTATTGATTTATTTCTGTTTTCTGCTGTATGATATTTTGACGTTTTCTGAAAAGGTCATTGTTAAAAATGAGAATTTGTTCTCAATCAACTTGAATTGTAAAATAAAGATAAAATTAGTCAAACTAATTACAAAAAGCATCGACAAGTATTGTTCCTACAGTGTGAGGAAAAATACTACTTCATCATAATTAGGACTGAATCGATTCATTGGATTAATCGAGATGAATAGATTATTTAAATAATACGCAACTAATTTGGGAATAAATTAATAGTTAACCACAGTAAATAAACTGAAAAATTTGTGTTTTCTGAAATGGCAACCTACTCAGAGTGGTAATTAATCCAAAGTTGTACAAAAAATATACACATTTTCCATTTCAGCCGCCCCCCCCCAAAAAAGAATCCACCTTTGTCTGTAAATTTGCTTTACCTAACACTCCTCAAGTAGCCTAGTTTTAACTTCACCTGATTCAAACACTGTAAAAAAAATAAACTAAACAAAAAACTTTTATTAAGCCCTTTTTGCTGTCAAGTTATTATTCGATTAAGTGAAAGAATAGTCACAAGATTAGCCCTAAAATGTTTACTTTGTTAATTTAATAAGGACTTGCTTTTTTACATTTTTTTGTGTGCAAATTTTTTATGTATTTCTGATATTGTATAAAATAAGCCTTGTTGGTCCAATGGGAAATCTCCAGAAAGTGCCAACTTTTTCAAAAATGTGATTAATCTATCAATCGTCAGAATAATCAGTTACTCCATTAATTGTTAGTTGTTGCCCTGAAGTACGCAAACATAAAGGACATCACTTATTAAGGTCTTGTGATCCATAACAACTCCCTATTATTTCCACGTACTTAGACTTAACCACCGACTAAGTTCAGTCGCAGTCGGAGCAGAAAGCTCCCAACTTTTTGCTGCTTCTCTCAGGCGTCCATCGTTTGAATTTCTCCTCTCCTCTGCGGCGTATCAGAGCGGAGCGAAGCACTGCCCTGTGTATGATCCATGACATTCATCATTGTTAAAAACCCTGTAATGTGTCCACACATCCTGTTGCACGGCTGGCCTTCTGTTGCAGAATCCCATCGACACACACATGCACTCGCACACACACACGCACGCACACACACGCAGACGCGCAAACTCACTCGCTTCCTCCCAACAGATGTTGAACAGCACTGCTAATGGAAAGTCAATGGGGAGGAACGATGTTAGCAAACAACAATGCATTGTTCCCTCTGATGGATTGGGGTGTGTTGGAGCACACCCGCTCACCATCACACACACACACACACACACACACACACACACACACACACACACACACACACACACACACACACACACACACAAGCACGCAGACAGGCATTAGTTCTGCTCTTTGATCATTGCTCATCTGGTTGATTCTCTAGCTGACCGTGTTTTCTTCTCTGTTGAACAAATAGGTGTTTATGTTAATTAAAAACACTCTCTCAGCAACCTGAGAGACCCGGTTTGGGAAAAGCATCAGTCACCCAATTTAAGAATGGGGTGAGAATGGTTTGACCTGTCAGGTTTTTGGGCTTGTTTGGGCCTGTGCTGCTATCAGTTTAACATACAAATCATGTAAGTGCAGTACGCCATGTTGAAAACAAGCAAGAAGCTTCATCGAAGCTGAAAGAAATGAATAACCGTCTCCATCACCAGAGATGAGTGGACAGAGGCCATCCAGATGGTGGCAGACAAGCTGCAGAGACAAGAGGAGGAGCGGATCCAGTGCAGCCCCACCTCCAATATTGACAACATGGTGGAGGAGGAAATGGACATCTCCACTACACACCACAAACGCAAGGTGCTGCACACAGTCTTGATGAACGTCGTCATGTAAACTAGAGAAATGAGGGAGTTTCATGTTGTTTTTTTTTAAAAATCTATTCTTATTTTCTTCTGTTTTTATCAAACTTCTAATGTAACCTCAAAACGTTAGTGACTGTGAGGAAAAGCAGATGTTGTTAATGACAATAAAGTGATTTATTCTTTTGGAAGAGGTTTTTAACTCATTTCAAAACATCTTCCTATAAATGTCAGCAAGACGTCTCTAACATGAAACAGACACAAAAAAAGCTGGTTTCACAGGCATTTATTTAACAAATCAGTAAAATAAAAATATTTCACTCTTTTGCTCATTGCTATCTCTGGGCATATTAAATGTCTCTGACTTTAGCAGAGTTCTCAACAAGCCTACAGCGTCTTACTTTGACAGCGACTCTTCTTTGTTTCACAACAGACGATGAGTGACTTTGACTACCTGAAGCTGCTGGGGAAGGGAACGTTTGGTAAAGTCATCCTTGTCCGGGAAAAGGCCAGCGGGAAGTATTACGCCATGAAAATCCTTAAAAAAGAAGTCATCATAGCCAAGGTTTGTCAAATGCATTTGTGTCGACAATATTTTGATGCATTTCCACGTCGTACACTGAAGATGGTTTCATTCCGTGTTGTGTGTACAGGATGAAGTTGCTCACACACTCACAGAGAGCAGAGTACTGAAAAACACCAGGCATCCTTTTCTCACTGTAAGTATCTCAACAGAATCTGTAGCATCAAAGCACAGATGAATATTTTATGGCTGATTTAGATTTGTTAATGTTTTGGTCTGCTGTTACCAATTCCAGAATACTAGAGGATAAAAGAACAGAGTTTAAATCATCATTACCATATTATTGTCTGCAGTTCCTGCTGCGACCAGACATTACGTATTTATGTCAAGAGCTGCTTTGTGAGAGAGCAGTTGCTGTAAAACAGGGTTTTACTATTATTTAAAACAACTACAAAATAATTAGTATTCCCTTGTTAAACTTCCTTGGTTATTTTATATTTGTAAGTAGTGCAGGCTTTGGTGTTAGCATGCTAGGTCAGGATCTGCAAGGTGAAAGTTCTACCTCGTGGACCACTATGACAGACATTTGAAAGCTCAAAATAACAAAGCACAGCAAGTTAGATGTAACACATTCAGCCTTCCTGTCATCTACTGCATGTACGGCATCGTTCACCCTCTTGCAGTTTACTGAGTGAACATGTTCTAGAGATACAATTTCCTTTCAAATAGCTTTTGCCTAATGTTTAACAACACACTGATGCTGCAAATGGCTTCCTCTGAGTCTTCTCCGTAGCTGTATCAACACCGAAGAGTGTTGCTATCAGCAAAACCAGGTATGGTGTGTTACCTGAATTAAATTTTGAAGTTTTCCCGCCAACTGGCCGCTAGTAAGGGCCGAAAGTCATTCAGTTTCTCACAGCGTCTCCAATATGTGCGCATTCATCATCAGTATATCTGACCTTTCTGTAGATGGAGTTCCGTCATCAGTCCTTTGGACTAAATTGATTTCGGTTGTTGGCTTTTTTTTTTTTTTGCCTCTCACCCCTTCTTTTAACGTACACAAGCACGTGGATGCGCATGTTCATCAAGGGAGCAATTATAGTTCATATCTGCGTTCACCCCCGTCACACCTGCAGCCACAAAGAGACGGCGACCAACTGTTCTTTTTGCTCAGCAGCCTTTTCCCCTCAAAAGAAAACACGTGCACACATCTAATCCACACACTCACTCACTCACACACACGCACACATATTCAAACGGTACTTTCTTTGAACAATTGCACAGAGGCATAAACAGTTGGAAGCTAAGTATGATGATGTTTTGTTGTGCCTGCTGTCTTGGCTACAATGGGACTGGAGTTTCACCTGCGCTCACAATTGTTCTCTCACTTCGCTGTTTACTTTAGGGTGAGAGGATGTGGAGAGAAACACACGTTAAACAGGCAAATGAAAATATAGGTTTGATTGTACTCTGTTTATTGATCTGTAACAGGTCAAATTTGTGGCGTTACTGGAACACAAGGGAAATCTGGATGCTACTATATTGTCCAAATTCCCCAAAGAATGATCAGCTCCTCTGTATTCTTAGAAAAATGAGTCTCAGTAAATGCAGGTCTGTACGTTGGGCTTACCCACTGAATGCAGCTGTGTTTGTAACACACACACATAAATGCACTCTGTTCATTTCATTGGAAATGCGTGTGTATATATGTATTTTTTTTTTTTTTTTGTTTCAGTCGCTGAAGTATTCATTCCAGACTAAAGACCGTCTCTGTTTTGTCATGGAGTACGTGAATGGAGGGGAGGTAGGTCTCATACAAACACATTCGTGGTTAGCCGACTTTATGTTGCTGCTTTAAACAGCCAGTTGAACCACAGCTACACCACAGCAACTGTCAACAATTAGCGCTCCGCTCACTCTACTGTCAACTGACTCCACACTATGATGAAGCTAGGGATAGCTCGCAAGTGTCATTTCAAAATGTTTTTTTTTTTTCATGGGAGGAACAAAGCAGTTGAAGTTAGTTTTAGTACACTCAGGATGATGCATATATTTGAGAAACCATACTTAAAATGAGAATAAAATGACTGAGCTACAAAACTCTAAATTCTTTAATTTGCTCATTTGCTGGAGTTTTTTTTTTAATTTTTATTAACAAATGTGTATAAATCAGCCGTGTTACAACCACTGACCGCCTTTTATTGTAGTGAAAATGAAGAGTACAAGAGTGGGCCAAAATTCCTCCTCCCATCTCCACAAATGCTGAATGGCACTTCTTGCATCCAAAGATGGCAAAGCGAGTTATTAGACCAGTTGTTGTAATAAAATCATAATTGGAAAACTGTTTTTTATATTTACTCAGGTAATCTGAGTAAACTAAAAACGTCCTTTACGACCGGACACATTTTAAGTGTGACACAAAAAGCATAAACAGAAGAAATCTCGGGGTAATACTCCTTTAAGGCACTGCACATACAGCTGGTCACTGGAGAATCGCTGAACTTTTATCGTCATGAACAATATAAATCCACAGCAGTGCAGCAAAAGAAAGTACGAACTCTCTAGAAGGGGCTAAAGTTTCTCTGTTGGATTCTTCCTCGCTGTTCTTTGCCAACCAACTGGCCTCAGTCTTGCCTTCTCATCTTTCTTTTCTCTCCCATTCCTCTGCTCCTCGTGCCTATTTACAAACACACCTAAGGGGCAGACAGGTAGCCCGAATGACAGTCAAAGAGGAAATGAGTTTGGATTCCCTCACTTTTCCATTTCTCAAATTTTTAATCGGGCCGTTTTTGCAATCTTGGTCCATTCCCTTAGTGCAACTGTCACCTGCTCCCCTCCCAGTTAGTTATGCGACTCAGGCCGATGCCAGGCTTGAGCAAACACACACAAAGAGAACACCAGCAGCGACACACACTGAGGACATCCTTACCTAGCTGGACAAATTGTGACCACGCATGCCACACGAACACATCCCCTCGCAAACCATTACAAACCTGCCACAGTCACAGCTGCCAGTGCACTGATGAAGGCCCACCTGTCGTTTCTACCCCCTCTGATGCTTTCTGTCTCTCTCACACACACACACACACACACACACTCTCATGCATAGACATGGAAGGCCTTTGAGCAAGGTGGTCTGTAAGCATCACTCCAGTGTCTATATATATATATATCCTTTGGTCGCATGGGCAATTTGTACAACTTGAGTGGTCTAGCAGAGCATGCTCGTGTCAGTCCAGGGCCACATGTGTAGCCGTGTGTTAACTTGACATCTGACAACGAGGGCAAGTGTATGATTTCGAAAATAAAATTGTGCGGACTACTTTTAAACAAATATGTATTTTGGTGCCTGCAGTCAAATTATGGAATAGTTTGGACGAGGATTTTGAAAAAAAAAAAAAAAGTCCTACTTTAAAGCAATTTAAATTACTTTATAAGAAAAAAAAAAGATTGTCATACACTTTTTAACAATGAGGAGAATGATATATTGTTTGTAAGTTACAGTCTTCATTACATATGTGGCCATGAGAGCAAAAGATTTATTTTGTAATTGTTGAGAAATGGGCAGGTTTTTATAAGGTTTTTCTTCTTCTTGCTCCTATTTACTCATGTAGCTGAATTGTTACAAGACAACGTTTCCATACATTTGCAATGTAACATGTTGAGTGATTGATATAGTATTTGAGTTTTTACCTGTAGCTAATGTGAATTTCATGCTAACTGCCCAGTTAGAAATGTATTTCCGAAACAAAAAAGAGGTTGTGTTCAACACTTATTTCCCCCACGGTATGAGGTAAGCCCACATTAAAAATGAGTTGTTGGGTATAGAATTAGCCTCGTTCCAACACCAGATGTGAGAGCGCAGGAAATAAAGATGGAGGCCCAAGAGGATGAAGCCGGTTAGGCCGGTAATGAGTGCTGCAGCGGAGGAGGTAGGATGGTGAAGGTGGCGGCGTTGGCTGTGGCAGCTACCGTCGCTCCGTCTTTAACTGGAACGCTGTATTGATTAAACCCGGTGATTTGGCCCTCGTCGCTCCTCGCCAGCGCCGTGCCAACGCAGCCCAGAGGGTAACATGGAAGAAGTATGTGCAGTACGGAGGGTAGGTGGGGTTGGAGGGGGTGGTGGGGAGCTGCTAGATGAGGCGCCAGCTGCCGGGCGCCTCCACCAACCCTCCTCCGAGACGCCAGCCCCCCCTACTATCACTCTCCCCTCCGCTATCTATCATCTCAATATGGTGCGGGCAGCCAGTTTGTGTTGTGCTAATTTCCTCCAATAAATCAGTAATTATTGCTGTGCCGTCCCTGCTGTCTCCCCCCCCCCTTTTACCCTTTTTTTTTCTTTCTTTTTTTGCTTACTCTCACCCCTCTCTCTCCCTCTCTCCTTCTCCTGCAGCTGTTTTTCCATTTGTCCAGAGAGCGAGTGTTCTCCGAGGAGCGCACGCGCTTCTACGGCGCCGAGATTGTCTCAGCTCTCAACTACCTGCATTCAGCCAAGATTGTGTACCGGGACCTCAAGGTAAACACAACCAAAGGCGTGAGAAGGGGAGGCTGGAGGGGGCACTCCCCCCCCCCCTTTACAGCTCCACAGTTGTGTGTCTTTCGTTTATTTAGCTTTTATTTGTCCAGGTTGAGACAAGTGGCTCAGAATCGGTTGTAATTAAAAAGTGGGACAGAAACCGACACAAAGCAGAGAAGAGGGGGGTGAAGGGAGGCGGGGGTGAAGGGGGGATGGGGGGCGGGGGGGGCTGCTGATGCCACAGAGGTAGAGAGGTAGATTGCTCCGTCTGAGCGCCTGCCTGGCAGCCTTGGCCTCAGACCCGCTGACAGCAGCCAAGAAAAAATAGAAAAAAACAGAAAGCGAAAAGGCAGACGCAGAGTGAGACAAACACTTCAGCCATTAAAATTAAAAGGTTGAGTGGATCCACAACATGCCTGAAGTTTATTTCCCTCATTTGTTCAGAGCGGTGTGTTTTGAGTGCGCCTGCCTCTGCCTTACACACTGCTGGTGTTTACGTGTCCGCCTCTGCTCTCCTGCTTTGGAGAGGTTAAATCTTGGCGTCACTGTCCCACACAGTTGTCCTTGATCTGTCAACAAAGCCCTTCACTGTAGGTAATGTGGTGCTTCTCAGTGATGGATAATGACAATCACTTGTGTCTTTTGTTTTGGGTCCAGTTGGAAAACCTGATGCTGGATAAAGATGGTCATATAAAAATCACAGATTTTGGACTCTGCAAGGAGGGCATCACTGATGCTGCTACAATGAAGACCTTCTGTGGAACGCCAGAGTACCTCGCTCCAGAGGTAACGCTTTATGCTAATTGTTTGTGTAGCTTTATTCGTTTTTTGGTTTCCAGACCTCTTTGTGTCTTTACTTAAATCTTTGCACTACTTTATTATTTTCTAACTTTAACATTCCTGTGTTGAGTCTTCCTGTTTGTCTGATTTGTGTCCTAATCGTACGCCTCTGAATGCAGTTGACAAAATATTAGGTGAAAAGATCTACCAGCACTGTAAAAGATCTCTTTTAGGAATCAAAACGGGCAACATTTTTTTTTTGCTAAATGGATTCAAGGCAATTTCGGTGCCTGGATTTTGCAGTATCTTCCATATTTACTGGCCCCCCAGGTAAAGAAGTGTATAATAAACTCATCTTTTATTGCAGAGGGCATGCTGTTAAAGGCATATGTATATATTCAGAAGAAATGGCCTAAACTCAACCTACACCTGCTAATCTGTCTACCATCCAAAGTGATTAATGAGATAGAGAAATTCTCTGTGCCATTTTTTTAGTGTCTAGGATTATACTACTGCAATAATAAATGACTTGATTCATGTCTTCTTTTCATATTTTATTGAGAAAGGTCTTGAATGTAACGTCCAGACTTCCAGTTTTGGGTCGTTTTTACATTTTGGACCAGAAACAGTCTGAAAATATAGGCAAAGGTTATTTATTTAGCACATTTTAAGCAACAAAGCAGATCAAAGTGCTTATAGTACAGAAGCCTTGAATTAAATTGCAATTTTTTAAAGATTCATTGTATCACTGTTCACAGAAATAGTGAAACAAACATGCATGTGATCTGAACGTACACTATCAAATGAACTTTCATTTGATAATCTAGATTATATGCAGCTAGAGTAACACCAGCTATAACATTTTATTTTGTTACACATTGACTAAAGTCAATGTAAGTATGAACTTACATTGATACTAGCTAGTATCTGCTCTGGTAGCTAGCCCGCTAGATAGAAATCGTCATTGCAGTGTCAATATTTGCAATATCAGAACAGCAAAGAACTGCTTAAATATAATAACATGTTATATATGGAAGCACCATGCATGCACATTCTGCCTGTCAATGATATATTTAACCTGTTGCAATGACTATCAACGCCTTTGACGCCCGGACCTGATGGATGTTTTTAGTGGATGTGATGCTGGGTGAAATTGTGATGAATCAAAGGAAAGAAAGAGTCACAAAATGGAGGTGAATCATAGTTGATATTCTGTAATGCCGTCAGAATTATAGGTTTTCTTGATATGATGCCGCCTCGCTGCTCATCAGGAAAACATAGTTTCTACAGAAACGTGTTAATCTAATGAGATTGATAGCTGATGCTCCTTCGGTTTACACACCGTGACTGTTTGCATTTTTCATAGGGCCTCTGTGAAACAGCTTGCCAACCAGCTGGTGGCATGGCAACTGTAGTTTTAAAGCGGCTTTACTTAGATGGGTGGGGCTCCTTTAGTTTTCCAGCTTTGCTACTGGTAACAACCAATTAGCTTTTTTTTTTTTTTTTTTTTCTGTCAGTATGTGTAAAACATCAAAGCATTGTCACAGTCAGCTGACCGGCAGTGCTCAGCAACAGGTGGGTGAGACGTAGACGTAGCCTAGGATGAGCTACGTCTGTTTAAATAATCAAGAGGAGCCAAGGAAGAGATGAAATGAGCTGCGTATGAAAAGTAGAATAACAGACGTGACATGAAGTGCGGTTGTAACACGTTAGTTGAACGCGGTGACTAAGAAGTGATGAATTTCTTTCTAACTTTGACAGCACCCACCCTCTGTGGAGCTTTAATCAGCTGATGAGTGACACCATCGTCAGGGGTCTGTTCCGTAAAGCGAGCAGCTTGACTGAGGCCTGGTAC
Source organism: Poeciliopsis gracilis (assembly GCA_911649635.1). Classification (NCBI taxonomy): domain Eukaryota; kingdom Metazoa; phylum Chordata; class Actinopteri; order Cyprinodontiformes; family Poeciliidae; genus Poeciliopsis; species Poeciliopsis gracilis. The sequence goes on from CAJVRI010001143.1 coordinate 8,414,802, forward strand.
GACATCAAAGCATCTGTGGCGTCCACAGGCGGCCCGTCCATTAGGCGGCGTCTCTCCACCAATACGGCCCCCCGTACACCGGGGGAGGGGACCCGTGTCGCCCGCCGCGCAGCGCCTGTTTGTCCAGCAGCCCCGTCTGATCGGCTTATCTGATACTTTGATAAACGAGTTATAGGGTGGTAATAACTAGTTACATTTACATGAGTAATTGTTTGGAAAAACATCACTTTTTTAGGAGTTTTTTTTTTACTAATCTGTACTTTTTACTTTTCATTGAGTAACTTCTTTTCTTCTTTTTTATGACGTATCACTACTCTTGAGTCGGCCTAGCATGATAACAAATTTAGCTGGATGATAAATTGGCCCAGAACTTATTGCGATAAATGATAATATTGTAATGAGACCATTATCTTTACAATAATGCAAGAGCACATCCTCAAAGATCAGTAAACTGTAAACACTAGTGAACATTTAACAGTGGAAGTGGAAGCCCTTTTAAAAGAAAACATAAATAATTGTGAAGTCTCTCTAAACAAAATTATCCTTTAAAAAAAAAAGGCTAGTTGAGACAAAAGCACCAGACTGAAGACTTTTGTGATCCAGTTTTTGGTAGGAAGAGAGAAAAAGGATAAATAAACGTAAATGGAAATTGCTGAGCTCGTTTTAATGTGTCATACGATCAGTCGATTTATTACTTATCGCTTCAGAAATTCTCCTGAGAAAAAAGTTTTCATTTGCACAATTTTAGTTTGAAATGATGTCATTTATATGTATGAATTAATTTTCATTCTGACTTTTAAAATACCAAAGACAATCCAACTCGGGTGATTTTTAAATATTTAATGATGTTTGATTGTACGTTATACCAAATAGTTTTTTACTCGAGTCATTTCTTGGACAGCTACTTTTTTAGATGTACTTGTGTAAAAGTATGCCGAAGTCGTGATACTCTTACTTGAACACAGTTTTTTGGGTACGCACTGATTTCCGGTGGCTCTCACAAACACATATTGTGTTTCCTTTTGTGAGTATGTTTGAATTCGTATTCCTCAGACTTCATAATATCAGGGTGAGGAGTAAATATGCAGCTCCTCAGTGTGTGTGAGGGTGTTGCTGGTCGAACTGGAAAAGGACACACAAACACGCACCGAAACAGCCACATTCTTGTACTCCTTTTTCTTCTTCTGCTGCTGCCGTACGCTGCCCAGCCGTCAGCGCTGCCTCAGCGGGAGGCCAGCGGATCAACTGGCGAGATGGATGCCGGGGACTGTAGGTGGTGGAGCGATGGAGATGCGGATGTAAAGACAGGAGGAGAAAAGAGGCAGAGTGTAGATCCCACTCAAAAAGTATGGAGGACAATTTGGCGCAGCATTTTGTGCCTTTTTTTGTAGTCCCTTCCTTTGTGTGCCAAAAGCTGATTGGAGGCTGTTGGTTATTTTTTCACAGGATGTGCGTCTCTGCGTGCATTTATGTGTGTGTGTGTGTCAGTGTGTGTGTCAGTGCTGTGGAAAGTGCGGGCTAAAGCGAGGCAGATGGCGGCAGATGGGCGAGGTTGGAGGAAGGTGCTCGGAAAAAAAAAAAAAAAAGAAGGAAAAAAAAAAAAAAAAACCCTGGAAATCTACACCACCGCCACTCGCCCGCCCGCCCGCCCGCACACTCTGCTCGCCCGCGTGTAAAAATAACACGGTTCGCTCGGAGCCAAGTTACAGAGATGCAAAGTAGCCGGGATTAAAAAGAGGAAGGGGGGCTCAGAGAGGGGGTGAGGCGGGGGCCTGGAGGAAGACGAGAAAATATTTCAGGGTTACAGGAGTGGAAGTCGGATGGTTCCTGCTTTTTTTGCTGTCTGTGGAAAGGGGCAGATGAGGAGTGAAGGAAGACCGACTCACTGCACCACTGAAGACGCTGAAAGCGTTAGCTCGAGGTGTTGTTGTTTCAAGGATGCCCACAGTAAATAATAAAAAAAGAAAGAACAACGTCAACGTGAGAATAATGAACAGAGAGATGGGACACGTGGGGAGTGTTTTCTCTGCTCTTTCCTCCATGTTTTCTGTGTTTGACACATTTCTTTGTGGCAGTTTTGCAAGTGTTAAAAGGGGGCGGATCTGGTCCTTTTCCATTCCTGGGTGTGCGTTTCTCTTGTATTTTGGTGCGCCGTATATGTGACCTTTCTACTGTAAATGTTTTACAAACATAGCGCCGCACTCAGCTGTTAGCGGAACATTTGAGAAATGCTAGCAGATTGTCAGGGTAAACCCGTTTCCAAATAATGACACTGTGCAGAGAGAAGGTCTGTGTCTGACATCAGCAATATGGGATTGTATGGCCACAGTATATGAGGTGTGTGTATGTGGGAGAGTGTGTGTGTGCTCCCCTGCTGGCTATGTGTGCTGGTGCAGCCACAGGCGTTGTGCGCGCCTGTCCTGTCCCGTGTAGTCACGCCCGCTTTTGCCAAAGCCCCCCCCCCCGTCCGGCCGACAGCAGCTAGCTGCCACATGGCGGCCCCGGTGGGGACCGGGTCGGGACCTTCTCCCTCTCTGCTGCTTTTCATCTCAGCTCCATCTTTCCTGCTGATGGTTTAAATTGTCCCTAACTCATCTTGTCCCATTTATTTGTCAGCTCTAGCGCTAAATTGTACGCACACACGCACACGCGCACACACGCCCCGATGCCTCGGCGCCTGGGGCTGTAGGGCAGCATTCTGGCTCTGTGTGGATTAATCTGCTCCCTGCCTGCAGCCGAGCTGCCACCACCTCCTTCAGTCATGGGTCAGCCTAAAACACACAGCTACATGCACATGCGTGTAGCTGTGCACGCAAAAAAAAAAAAAAAAAGTAAAAAATTCACTCCCATTGAACTTTTCTTTGTGTTTTGTCACGCCGCAACTGCAAAGTTCGGTGTGTTTTATTTGGTACTAGTAGTGCATAATGTTGGCGTTTGATAAGAAAGTGAGGCACAGTTTACTCTTGTTTGTGTGCGTGTGTGTGCATGTATTCATTCATTTCAAAAATACTTTATTTATCCCAATGGGACAAAATGTCGTCATAACGTACATCATCCAAATATTTTCAGAGTCGTTTTCCGGTAGCTGTCAGTCTCGCAACAAATCGAAAGAGGCTTCTGACCGAAGACTGCTGCTGTGTGACTCATGACTGTCATGGCATGCTAATGGTTTAATATTTGGGCAGCAGAGGTCATTCTCCTCCCAGAGTACAGCTAATCCTCCTAGTATGAAATTCCTTCTCACTCCAACACCCATAAAATAAAGCCAGTGCAACTAACTGGCTCCACATGCAAGAAAATTAGTCAACAAAGTTCATTTGTGTGTAAAGTGTCAGTATAAGTTGAGCTTTTCTAAGATTTGTTGATGTGATGGAGACTGAGGAACCTATCAGAAGGGTCAGGAGGAATTTGGAAAGAATTTGGAAAGAGTAACTCACTGTGAACCTGTTTGTCCATGTAATCTGAGAGACAGCGCAAGGACAGCATTTGTCAAAGAAGCAGCCAAGAGGTCAGCGGTGACTCTGGAGGAGCTGCAGAGATCCACAGATCAGTAACAGAGCTGAGCTGTGCACTTCAACAGATGTGCCAGGAATAAAACCATCGCTGGGAGACGGACGATAGAAGTTGTGTTTACGGTTTGCTGTAGAGGAAAACTGTTCAACTCTGCTCAGGTGAAACTAAAACTCAACTTTTAGTTTTTGTTTTTTTTTTAACCAGGTTTTCGTGCAGAGAAACATGATGGTGGTGGCAGCATTATGCTGATCAGGAGGGACAGGAAAGCCGACTAGAGTTGAAGCAAAAACAATTGATGCTTTTTATTTTGAATGATCATTTTTTTTAAATCATATTATACCATGTGGGGGAGAGAAACCGACTAAATGAGTGAAAAACGAGTGGAAAACTGATTTATCCGCATCTCTGTACTATTTCTTTATGCAAAAGATGCAACATACAGTTCAGAGTAGATTAGCACCAAAAGCAGTCCCCCACTCCTCCCAAGCTGCTCTGAATTTCATAAACTGCAGCCCTCTGTGTGTGTGCGTGTGTGTGTGTGTGTGTGCACTGAAACAACACCAAACATCTCCCAGTTTGCCTCACTCTCCAAACTTTATGAATTTGATGAGGATGGATAAATATTCCATCTGCCGTGTATGAGTGTGTGTCTGACAGTCTCCCAGCAGTCTAAGCCGGTGTTATCCCTCCAGCCGTACCAGTCAGAAGTGTGTATCTGGAGCTGGCGGCGCGCTTCATTCCCTCAGCTCTTCCCTGCAGCTGCCAACTGGGTGACCAGCTTGATTCACACGCGAACATATTCACACATTAAAAAAAAATTAAAAAATTTAAAAAATTAAAATCTCTCCCGTAACTCTTCCACGCGCGGCGCCTCGCAGGAGAATTAAGACCACTTCAGCTGGTTTCTCACATCCTGTCACATGTATTTTATTAGGGGTTTATTTTATAGGGCCGTATGAAGCAGAACATAACCGTGAACTGGAAGAAGGAAAAAATCATTGTCGCAAGAAATGAAGAGGTTCGGTTTGTTGCAACAAACATGGGGACTTTTTGACCAAAAAAAAGCTACATGTGTGGCAGGAAACCCAGAGGAAACGATAACGGTACAGCACGGTGGTGGCATCATCATGCTATGAGAAATGGGAAGAATTTCTCCTTCAGGAACGGCTTAACTGTTCAAAGTTGATGGCAACATGGTGGAGCTAAATACAGGGAAACACAGATTGGTTTAGATCGAACCGTTTTCCCGTGTTTGAGTGGTCCAGTCAAAGTAGAGAACCCAAATCAAATTTGTGACAGCAAAACAAATTCATCTTCATTTGAGCTGGATCTGTTTCACAAAGAAAAATGAGTAAAAAAAACAACAACAGTGGGACTCTAGATGTGACTGAATACAAATTCATGGCCCACTTTTCATGTTTTTGTTTGTTAAAATAATTTGAGAACGATGTTGCGTTTTTCTTCTATCGCGTATCATATGAACTCAGATGAAAATCGCAAAGGTCCGTCATTTCAGGATGCGACTTAACGGCACAGAGAGGAACCAACAACAGCAGCTGTTAGAGCGAGTTTTTGAGTTGAAGCTTCAGACTCGAGTTACGGAGGATGTTTTAGGTTTTGCTGCTTCATCATCTCATTCTTTGGCGCGTCAGATTTTGGTTTCTTAGCCAAACTTTTTACCATAAAAAGCTGCCATTTTTTCTGGGATGTTTATGATGATTTTAGGTTGCTAATAATTATAAGGTCTTTTTATTAATCAGTGCCCACAGTCATCATATTTGGTTTTATGACTCTTTAAGCTGGAGTTTTTCTCTGTTTTGATGAAGAAACGTTATTTGTCTTATATTTTCAAAGAATCCGGCCAAAATCTGAGGTAATATAAAAGTTTTAGAAAATTATAGCCCAAGTTTAATTAAATTTATAATTATTTACAATTCATACTGTATAAAAATGCTAAACTACTGAAAGAAAGGAGCTCATTTGAAATGGGTCAGTACTTGTGTACACAATGGGTTTCATTATGATCATGAAATGGCAATTAGCCAATTAGAGAATTGATCCTGAGGCCAAAAAAAATGACAACGAAGCCCAAAAGTTTCAGCCACTAATCTTTAGACTTTTTTTTTTGTTTGTTGTAAAATTCAACGACACACACGTCGTTCTGTAAAATAAATTTTAAAGATGAAAATGTAAATTCAATTCATTTCTGCTCAGATCTCTGTAAAAACTAGTGTTTGTGCCTGAGAGCGATGCTCCCACTTGTTCACCCTCTCGAATCGGAGCAGATTTAAATCAGACAGATTATGTTTGGGGCGCCGCTCATATAGACGTGCCTGTCCTCTGATCAGTGTGTGCATCGGTGTGTGTGTGTGTGTGTGCGCGTTTCTATATTTGCAACGGCGGTCCTTCCTGTCTCCTGCTCCCTGCTGGCGGTGCTTCAGCGTGCGCCGCAGTTCTGAATCTCCTCCTGTTGTGACATCTTCGGCGTAATTGTCTGCTGTAATTGAGAATTGTCGCGTTCTGAACAGGTTTTCTGTGAGTGTGTTTGCGAATGTTTGCGTCCTTGTGTCTGACTGGTCCATTAACAGTGAGTGAGATGTTATTATTATTGGCGTGATGAACAACATATGCTGTTCTGGCTTCTCTCCAGCTCTGTCTGTCCGTCTGTCTGTCTGTCTGTCTCTCTGAAACACGCGCTCAGGCACAACACGTACACTCATCATGGTAATAAGCTTATTATGGTAATGAGGAAGTCGATGGCACCTGAGTTACCTCTGTTCTCGATGAAAAGAGAGGAAGGAAGACGTGAGACTGCCCAGATAAAGACTTTCATGTCGCGGTGACTTTCTCCCCCGCACGTCTTTTGCCTCAGCAGATCTTAGGATTCAGCAGCACCTGCGCTGCCCAGCTTAGAGGTCAGATCAGCCTTGACTCCGGCTGAGGGCCGTCCCCACGTCTTCCCCATCCAGGATTCTTCCTGTCTGTCGCTGCCAGGAGGGTCCGGTGGTCCAGGGAGAGCTGGCAGCTTCCTTACTGTAACACAGACCTCTGAGGAACCGCACGCCGCAAAAAACACTAAATCTTCCCAAGTATTTTGTCGTATTTCTAGTGTGAATATGTTAGTGCACTAGAAATAAGGACAAAACTAACTTAGAAATAACTTTTCAGCAAGGCAGAAGAGCTTGTTTTAAGTCAGTAATTCTTCAAGTGCTAGTTATAAGTGAAATAATGACAGTGCAATTATAACTTTTGCATCAGTATTAAAGAACTATTGACTTAAAACAAGCTCCTGTATCTTGATCAAAAGTTATGTGCACTAGGAGCTGGACCAAAAATGGATTTTATGTTTTTACAGTGTATGCACCTCGTGATGTTTGCTCACTTCCAACTCCAAAACAACTTTTCAGCTTTTATTTCTCCTTGGAAGCATCTCGACATACTTCTTCTCCCACCCCACCAAAAAAAAAAAATAAAGACTTCACGCAGGCGTCCTTTAAAACGAACAACCCCTCTTAGAAACTGTGCCTTTCTGTCCCTCTGTCCCTCCATCCGCCGCCGTCCTCAGGTCCTGGAGGACAACGACTACGGCCGCGCCGTGGACTGGTGGGGGCTGGGCGTGGTGACGTACGAGATGATGTGCGGCCGGCTGCCGTTCTACAACCAGGACCACGAGAAGCTGTTCGAGCTCATCCTCATGGAGGACATCAAGTTCCCGCGCACGCTGTCGGCCGACGCCAAGTCGCTGCTGTCCGGCCTGCTCATCAAAGACCCAAACAAAAGGTGCGGCTCGCTGGTCTTACGATTCTGCTGAAGCAGCCGACTCTGTATCAGTGACTTTAAAGTGGATCGCAGTTTAACTTTATCACGAGAAAGTACTGTACTTTTTATGGCAGTAGAATAATCTCACAGTGAAATATTTAGAAAAATCCAAACTTATCAAGTATTTTTGGTCTAGTTTTCAGTCCAAAATCTTAGTACACTTAAAATAAAACAAAGGTAACTTACAAGTTACTGTTCAGCAAGATATTATAGGTGTTTGTTTTTTGTAATTTCTTAAGAGCACTAGTTCCACTGGTGGATTATTTCACTTATTACAAGATTTTGTGCCATAATATAAGGGAAAATCTGCCAGTAAAACAAGTACTTTTTAAAAACAATCAATATTAAGGAACTATTGACTTAAAACCAGCTCCTAAATTACTGAATTTGTTTTATTCCAAGTGTCCTAATATATGTGCACTAAAAACAAAATATGAATAAATTTAATTCAAATGTAATCAGGATGGATTACATTTGAATTTCTTTTAGAAAAATCATCCCATACTTTTTCCAGATTAAAAAATATAAATAAATAAAAAAAACATGAGACTTTTCCAAGCTGTGCCATGCGCACTAACGGGTTTCCCAAAGCCTTTGGAAAAGAAACGCATCCACAGCGTCACAGATTTTCTGCTCTTCTTATAAGTGGTGGTTTCTACTCCTTCATCCTTTGTTTCATGCTCTTCAAGTCTCAGTCTGGTCCGACCAGAGCACATAGTTCCAGTTAAAGTCCAGGGAGTTTTAGCAAAATCCACACGTTTATGTTTGTGATGGTAACACAGAAAAGGTTTCTCTTCTGACGTCACTTCACCAGAGTCTCGAGAGTTTCTGTTTATAATGAAACTTTTCAGTCATTGGCGCAGGTTTTTGCACCCTCCGGTTGGGATTCTTCGTCTCCGGGCAGACGCGATTGTGTTTTTGCTTCATCGTTTTGGTAAAAACGAAGCGCTCTGCTAATCCCAGCTTTTGTTTTGTTTCCCTCTTCCCCGCGCCAGGCTCGGGGGCGGACCAGAAGACGCTAAGGAAATAATGAGGCACAGTTTCTTCTCTGGCGTCGACTGGCAGGATGTTTACGACAAAAAGGTACATCACGGTAAAAGCTGCGTGGCTTACTTTAGCGGCGGTGGCTTTCTCTGACGCATAACAGCGTCCACCTTTTTTTTTTTTTTTCTTTTTTTTTTTATGCGAGAGATTTATTGAACCACTTGCCCGTAAATTCTGCACAGAGGTCAAGATTGCGCGACAGTTGTCATGCAGCAGATCTATAGGAGGAGCCGACAGGCAGCTGTTTAAAACACTCAGCGTCACAAAGAGGTGTGACTTTGTCTCCTAGGAATCAGTGTTTGCTCACACACTGCTGAGTGAGACTTGTGTCGCGTGAGGAAGCACCTGCGGCGTCTTACGCAGGTGTTGAGCTTCCTGCTCACTCCTCGCTCTGTTTTTCTCCTCCTTTCCTTCTCCTTTGTGTGTGTGGTTTTTTTTTTGGATTTGTGAAGCATTTCATACTAACTCAATGACACAAACACCTAATCTGAGGTCGGAGAGCAACAAAACGATGTGGCGCTGTGATTGTTTTGACAACACACAAAAACTAAATCAGAAACTTTAAGGATTAATACCACACTTAGTTTTTTTTTTTTTTTAGACCTGTATTTGCTTCTAAAGAGTCACAAAAATTGTGATCAACAACAACAACAAAAAATATCAACACTTTTTGCCCGAACTGCATATTGATGGAGTTTGCGGGAACGTAATATTTACACCATCGACAGATTTTAAGGCAAAAAAAAAGTCCCACTTAACCCGTAACTGGTTAAATTTGTATTTAATACGACTCAGGACGTAAGCGCTGATTAAATCCCATTGATCAATTCGATTTTAATCCGCTAAAAATCTTAACGCAATTAATAATTTTTTTATTTTTTCTTAACAAGTGTCCAGACCAGAACTTTTTGCATTCGCTCTTTTCTGGTACGCCTGCAAGTCCGACGCACAAGCGACAAAATCAAGAATCCCGGTGCTTTTGTCGAGAACGACTAAAAAAAAACAGCCGACATGTCTGATCGTCGATCTAAAACCGACAGCCGTCGTCGTCTCTGCTGCGCCTGTGGAGCGCTGACCCAATGTCTCCTCTGTGTCCCAGCTCGTCCCTCCCTTCAAGCCTCAGGTGACGTCGGAGACGGACACCAGGTACTTCGACGAGGAGTTCACAGCTCAGACCATCACAATCACTCCACCAGAGAAATGTGAGTCCCTTCCATGTTTTCTGATCCTCCCCGGTGCACACGAATGTCCTGTGTCGGCTGAGTCCAGGTGTCTAAGAAAAAAAACAAAACAAAAAACGGTATTTCCTGTTTTCAAAATAAGTCCTCCGGCCACTAGCACTTCTTTGCACACTTTTAAGAACATGCTGCTGTTTTCCTGTGTTCTGCACTGAATTATGCATGAGTGATCTGCAGCTCACACAACACTGCAGGAGTTCCCCACATCAGATGCACGCTTGTTAATTGAATTGTTCTCAGTTTACTTCTTCACCACTAAAACAAAGCCGAATGTTATTACTGTCTTCAAAAAAAAAAAAAAAGAAAAATCGTAGAATTATTTTCATATTTTGTCATGTTACAGCACATAAATCTAGATGTTTTATTGAGATTTTATCCAGTAAACCAACACAACTTGATGGATGTTTGTTACAAGGAAATAAAAACTCGTATAAATAAAACTACAAACATTCACCTTTGACTCGGACTGTGAGAAACATTCATTTTTCAGACTTGCCATGGATTTCTAAATAGGTGTGGACTTTGTTTCATTCTAACACATGATCCAAGACAATTCCACTGTCGCTCCGGATGCCCGCAGCATAATATCGCCACCACCGTGTCCGCTGCGGTGTTGGTGAGTTCAGGCTGAAAACAAAGGCATGCTTTTTAGACTTCCGTTTGTGGAAAACTTTGAAATCGTTATAATTGCAATGATTATAACAATGAAATTGTGCAAAACTTCACAATTTTGATTTCGAGTAAAATCTCAATGTATCACCTTGAAGTAGGTGGCTGTGACATGACAAAATGTGGAAACGTCATGAATACTTCAGCAGGATGTGTTGCTAGAATTCTACACATATATATATTAAAAGCTCAGTGCAAATATTCTTGACATCATTTACTTGTGAATCTTCCCCTCATTAGTCGATGAGGATGGAATGGACTGTCTGGACAACGAGAGGCGACCGCACTTCCCGCAGTTCTCGTACTCGGCCAGCGGGCGAGAATGAACTGTCCATCACGGTGACATTGTCACAGCTGGTCTCTGAGGCCGCCAGCGTGGGACACGAAGACCCCGCAGCTTCGGACCAACCCAGACTTGAAGGATTTTTGCCCTTTTCTCCTCCATTCCTTCTCTTCAGTCTGCTTCTTACTTACTTTATTTATTTGTTTCATTCTCTCTCTCTCTTTTTGTGAATCTCTTCAGAGGTCAAAAACCTCGAGGCGAAACTAGAGTTCACTGCTGCACTCTGAACTGCGACGCACGCGATCGGTTGACTTTTTTTTGTTTGTTTGTTTGTTTTTTAACAACCCTTTAAACGACGGGAGCTTCACCGGCCCCCTGCTGTGCTTTGACACCTGTTGCTCTAAAAACGTAACATAAATAAAAGCCCCAAACTCTTTAAGATATTGGCCGGCGCAGTTTTCAGGTAGTGTTCGTATATCTGCGCGACAGCGACACGCGCGTTCAGTTGTTGGAACCCAAACTGCCATAAGCGGGTCGTAACTCAGGCTTTCGCGAACACAAACTCGGCGAGATGTTTGCGTCTGGCGACACGTCGTCGGTTCGGTGATTCCGGGTCGGACTGAGCAGCATGGGGGGGCACACACACACTCCTCCCCTCGTGTCGCCAAGCAGGATTTGACTCAGGTGCTGCTCAGTGCAAAGTCATGTTGTTGCTGCTATTTCAACCACAACCACGACGACTACAGGTACCGCTCTTCTTCTACTGCTACTACTGAAATCCGGTGCTACACCTCCAGCTGACCGTTACCAAGGCGACAGCGAACCGCCCCAAACCATGCTCGTCCAGCTGCTACCTTTTACTCTGCTGCTCTTAAATGTCATCGACCGATGATCACCACGGGGGGGCTTTTGCTTTTCTGGCAACTCAAAGCACAGCAGCCCGGGCAGATGAAGCTCCGGCTAATTGCAGTTAGCTTTACTACGTCACCAACAATGCAGCGGAAATGCAAGAAGAAGAAGAAGTGAAAGTTAGAGAAAATCAGCTGGTTTGAATGTTTTTCCCTTCCCCCAACCGAAGTATTTTTTTTTTCATTCTCTTTCTCTTTTTGTTTTTATTTTTTATTTTTCTTCTTTCATTTGAATTGACCTTAAATCTCCAAAAAGGGAAAAGCTTACATGAAACGGTACCTTTCTCAGCTTTACTGTGACTCACGGTTATCACGGCTTTGGGATCCACACGGCTGAACCTCCCGGCTGTGAATCCGGAATGTCAGACATAGGAAAAGAGACTGTTATTAGACAAGGCGGGGAGAAACAAAAAGAAAAGAAAAGAAAAATAATGCAATATTAATAATGATTTATAATGTGATCACTTACGATGTAATGAGGTTAACAGCTCAGCTACTGTTTTCTGCGAGTTCATTAAGGCGGTTTTTTTTTTTTGCAACGACACGGTCTGTGAGGAAGTAAACGGAAGCGGATGCGAGTTTACAAGAATCACAGCACTCGCTATAATATATATATGTTCTATTTATTGCTCTACACATTGGTTTTATATTTAACCTTTTCTATTGTTATTACATGATTAAAAAAAAGAGTATATTGTTGTTTCTTAAGATTGAGAGAAATATTGCACCTCAAGAAACAAACATGGCTGAAGAATGTCGGAGGGAAAGCAGAAAGCCTTCCTGCTCCATTTCTTTGTTTTTATTTTTTTATTTTATGTATTTTTTTTTTTTATTTTATTTTAGGCTTTGTGTTCTGTGACCAAAATGTGACGGCCGGAGGAGACGGCACACGCCGAAGGCGGTTTATCGGTTTCATGGCAACACCTGAATGTCCCCGACTCTTAAATGTTGGATGTGTGTTTGGTGAAGGGGGTGGGGTGGAAGCGTTCAGACAGGAAGCGGAAGTGGATCAAAGGGAGAACGAGGAAGGGCGATGTGTAAGTGTGTCGAGAAACGAGGCGAAAGAATTCAGTCGGTGTTTTAGTCTGCAAGGTGGAGATTGACCGAGAAGTCGACGTGTGACTGCAAACGGGGGGGCGTTTCAGATTCTTTCCGGTCAGTGAATGCATCGTACCCAAATCTCTGCCAGGACTTGTCGACAGTAACACTCGTCCTATGGACGTCGCGACAGAAAGAAGACTCATAACTGGCTGTTTTCAGGACGGGAGAGACATTTAGAGGAAGTCAGAGGAAGTGTGTGAGACGTTTTCAGCTATGTGAATGAAACAGGAGGTTCTCTGGCGGTTCAGTCCTGTTGCTAATGACTTTAAAAGTCTCAAAACATCCAGGATGTGAATATTCATTCACAGTGTTTAGAAGTAGGTCAGTAGGTTTCCAACATCCACTTCTGTTTGTTGATGATCTGGTAAAGGAATCCAGATGTTATTACACTGTAACAGCAGAAACTCAATAGCCCAGCATGTCACCTTTGAACCTCCATATTGTGCTTCTGAAACCAGTCCGTTGTGATTTGTTTTGGAGTTCAATATCAAGGCCTTCTCATTATGTTATTCGTTACTTGCTCCTTTGTAATGGGACACGTGTAAATTAAATTAGGAGTGTCTGAAACCTTTGACTTATAACAGAGTTGACTCCTTTAAAACGAGAAGTCGTCCTCCTCTCAGGAGCAGATTGCCGTTTTATAAATGCTAACTGGGCAAGTTAGCATCAGCAAGCGACAGTCAGGCTGGGAACAAAACATTTCAAAACCCTGCAGAAGATGAATGGTTTTTGTCTGAATCTGACACGGGCCACAATGTCGATGACGAACCGACCTCTGACCCCTGCCGTCTGCGGCCCGTGCCGTCTCCTCCGGTCCGGACTCTTGTGTGTTTGCGGTTGTTGCGTCGTCGTGTCCTCCAGACCGACAAAGGTCTTAGAAATTCCCCACGATTTCTCTGTCTCCAAACGCTGCTGGGCGAGCCTGGTGGTTTCACTTCGTTCACAAGGTCAAAAACCTCTCGAGTCTAAAAGAGAGAGACAAAAAAAAAACAACTAATAATCAAAGGCAACCTGTTGTGTTTTTAGCATCTGGTTTACACACACCGAGGGCATCAGGGGAGTTGCTCTGAGGCAGAGAAAACATTATTCCAGTATATTTATTATTTGAATGTCTTTGGATAACTTGAATTTGTTTTCTATTTAATTTATTCGTTGTCTTTTTTTTGTTTTTGTTTCGTTTTGGGCCTTTAGCAGTAAGGCGAGGTTGTAGTCGGTTTACTTTTTTTTTTTTTTTGGTTCTAAAAATAAATGTTTTCCTTTTTTTTTTTTTCTTTGTTTAAAGGTACGTCTTACACACAACCTCTTACCTGTTTTTTCTGCTGCTCTTAAGTCCATATGCTTTACTGTTGCACTACCATTGAACTGCAAATAGCTAGCAAACCCGCTTTATGGCAGAAAGTTCAAAAAGGGAAAGAAGCAAAAAAAAAAAAGAAAATGAAACATGGACGGCGCTGGCCTGCATGCTGTAGTTCTCCGTCCGTTCGTTCGTCCGTCAGCCTCGAGTCAAAACGGCGCTCTGAACTCCGATGAAAAATACTCGTGTGATCGACGCGGCCTGTTCTGGTAGCCGGGGAAAGTCCAAATCCCAACCCAGCTGGCAGCCCTGACAGGCTCAAGGAAGCGCTCTCAAGTATTTGGAAGGATTTCAGCTTTGACTTGACTCAGGTCGGCGAGCAGCTGAGGAGTTCTAGCTGCGTGCGAACACGTTCACGCCAAAAAACCGTTAGAAATAAATAAAAAAAAACAAAACAAAAAAAACCCAACAACCACCACCAGAGTTCATGAAGTACGGCTTTGTGGCTTTGAACACAGCACTTTTCGCATCCCATCACTTTTGATACGATTCAGAGGAATTTGATTCAGCCCTGCTTTAAAGCAAGATTTTTAGCTTTTTTTTTATGTTTTTAAAGAAAAAGAAAAGAAAAAAACGACGATTTTTAACTAATACACAAATCTCCAGATACAACCATTTGGCTTCGACGCGGCTCTGATGTCTAGGATTTGACAGACGTGGCTGAGGCGTGCAGCAGTCGGCCGGCGGTGAGACGGTTCCGAAACCCAAACGTTGATCGTTCGTTGCACTGAAAAGCTTTTCTTCCCGTGAGCCTCCAACTCTCCGTGTTTGGGTGGAGTCTGGGGTCAGGCGTGAAGAACTTGACTTGAGATGATGAGGTGAAGAGTACTGATCGATACTAATCAGTGTGTGGGTGGAGGGGGGGGGGTTCCCCTGATCGCGGCAGACGTCTCAGAAAGCCGGTTTCTGCCAGTTTCTGCTTCCCTTTACATGACCCCTCACCACCATCACATCATCGAACCGAACGGCGTGCGAGATCCGGGACGCCGCCGTGCCAGCTCTCCCGTCCTTCCAGCGCCCAACGCTGCTGCTCCGGCTCCAGGCGCGTCTCAGCTGCTCCGCATTCATCTCGTTCCGTTGACATCGGCCCAAAAATTCGCCCGATGCTCGCCGCGCCGCTGCCAAACAGGAAGCGGGCTTGCGTTGGAAACAGATTGAACCGAAGAGACGAGACTTCCTTTCTGCAGCAGATTCCTCCTCCTCCTCCCCCTTCTCCCCCGGGTTTACCTCCGTCAACCTGAGTATTAACAGCATGAGAGTCATTTATTGAGTTTAGAAGCAGCAAACATGTATAAATACTAAAGCGCCATGTCCATTACACACTGTAGCTGAACAGCAGTGAGAGGGAAAGCCGCGTTTCCAAGACAGGAAATGACAGCAGAGCGGATCAAGCAGCCTTTCTGTCCTACATGCCGTCAGGTTGCCGAGGTTTGGGCCAGAGAGGCCACAAGGATGTGAGAACAACACATTACCATCAACATGGAGCTGTTTTTTTTATTATTATTATTATTCTGTACATCCTTAGTATTTTTACACATAAGATGTATCAGATAGGGATGCACATTATTTTCCTTCTTACAGACGGCTTCAATAAAGCACTATGTCAATCTGCTGAGCTGTGGTGAATTTCTTTCATTTGTCTTCAATGGGTGGCTTTTGTGTTTTATCAAACAAAGTGCAGGGGAATTGAATTATGTCTTTAGGTGCAAAATTGAACTATATTTGGAATAAACAACTTTTGCAGGAACCTTTTAGTTTTTAAATCTTTACTTCCTGGGACTTAACAAAATCAGATTTTGTTAAGTCCCTCAAAATGTCATGTTTTCTTGTTTTCCGCCGGGTGAAGATATATGTTCATGTGTCTTTGGAGCTCCCAGTTTGCATGCGTGTTATTGCCAAAAAGGTCTGAAGGAACAAGGGAACCTTTAATGTCTGATACTAACATTTGAGGGCGGAAACATTTAAATTATTCATAAATTATTGTATGTGATGAGGCATGAAGTTAATCTCATTTATTAAAAAAATCAAAAATATCTTTTTGTCAGTCCAATAGTGCAACAAGACTGTTTTGGCTTTTACATTTCTAAAGTGTAAAAGACTTTGTAATCAACTAAATGCTCCACTTAAATACAAAAGCCAACAAATTTCAATAAAAAATGCTAGATCCCCTCTGTTTTGATATGACTCTTTGATAACTGAGCTCATGACTTCTGGGAGTTAAAGTGAAATAAATGTATATTAAACATACAAAAGTGTGTTTGTCCTGCATAAATACATCACTTTTATGAACTACTGGATTAGCTGCTTTTTCTTTAAACGTCACGTTGGAGTTGTTTTCGCTGTGAACACTATTTAAATACCGATGCTGTTGTGATTTTACAGCGCAAAAGCAAAAAGGGAAGGAAAATTTTGACAACAAATTCTGAGATTGTTTGAGGTAAAAACAATATTTGATGAATTTCACAGGCCAACGGGAAAACCCGAACTCCAATAAACAAGATGAGAAGAAAAGCAAATGAAGTCATTTTCAAAGAGTTGCTTTGGGTTTTATTAACGTTCAGCACCGTAGCCCTTGATAATCTCACATCTTAAACACATCATTCACAGTGAAGGTTACATAAAACACATCCTAATGAGAATAGAGTAGAAAAACTGTCCTTATTGTTTCTGTTCAACATCCAGAAGCAAAGACTGAAGAGGAGGAACCAGAACCGATGTGCTCATGTGCTCACTGGTTCATTTCGTCTCAGACTGGGTAACTAGAAAGATAAAAAAAAACAAAAACAAAGATTAATACCAACACACTGTGTGTGTGTGTGTGTGTGTGTGTGTGTGTGTGTGTGTGTGTGTGGGTGTGTGTGTGTGTGTGTGTGCTGGGTACCTCGATGCGTAGGTTCTGCATCTCCTCACTAAGCGCGTTTCTTTCCTGCATCAGCTGGCTCTGTTTGGCCAGAAGCTCACACACCTGCTGGGCGCTGCTCTGACAGTGTCGGTCCAACTGCTGCAGCCTGCAACACACACACACACACACACACACACACACACACACACACACACACACACACACACACACACACACACACACACACACACACACACTATGACTTTCCATCTTCACAAAGACTTTGCACTGACTTCCATTTACATAGCCTCTAACGTAGGGTTATAGGCCTAGGGTTATGTAGCCTATAACCCTCGGCTACATAACTCTAACTCATAACCCTGAAACAGCTCTTCCACAGGCTTTGGACTCCAGAAGCAGTGGATCCTCACTGTAGAATTTGGGCCTTACACGGTAAGAAATGCTAAAACACACACAAGCACACACACCCGGGCTGACTGGAAGAGCAGGGGAATGACCAGCTCTCCTGGCGAATATAAAACCAAATGTTGTAAATATTGAAACGGAGCTGGATCTCCAATGTTTGCATATATGAACTTTTATTTCAGAACTATTTTATTAGTCATCTACAAAGTCTTCCGGTCCAAAATGCATGATTTATTTATTTATTTTTTAACAAAGAAAATTGTAGGAATGTGTGTAGTTTCACCAAAACATCCCAATTAGTGCGACCCCTCTGACACAGCGGCTCCTGCAGACAATGAACCCTTTCACTGCTCACTGGGATTAGAGAGTGTGTGTGTGTGCGTGCGTGCGTGCGTGTGTGTGTGCGTGTGGCTGGAAAAATAATGTGAGTATTTGGGGAAAGAATCTTCCTGAACATTTCCCACCAGCAGCTCAGTGTCAGTCAGTCAGTCAGTCAGTCAGTCATCCCCTCAGCTGGTCAGGAAACACAGAGGTATAGAAAACATTCACCATGATGTTTTCACGACAATATTAAATATCGACCAGGTTATAGGAGAGGTTAATGGCCTGTACAAAACATTCATTAATATTCTTTTTGCACAATATTCTTACGTAATTCTTAGATGAGATTCCAGTTTGGTCAATTCTATCACTTTAAATCCAATCTGCTGTTTGGGCTGCCTGCTGATTGTGACTCAACATTACGAAGGTTTTTTTTTTTTTGAAAGGGCTCATTTTCCCGACACCAAAGATCGTTAACTTGTTGCCAGAAAACAGCTGGGTTTCTTTTTTAGTTTATTTAATTTGTATGTTCAGGTGTTTAGCTGTTTTCAGCATCAGTAGAGATCAAAATGGAAGTACAAAAACATCCAAAAACAAAACCTTGTATGACGTGTCCCCTTTAAAGAACGGAAGCCAAACCAGCTACTGCTTCAGGTTCAAATGGCAGCCATGAAGATGGTTCGCTACAGAGGAGGAAGAGGAGGATGATGAGGGTTTTGGGCTTGGGGCAAGCGACCCTACCCTGCTGGTCATGTTGGCAGCGGCCGGCCCGCCTCCCTGCCTCAGTGTGACAGACGGAGGAGGCGAACATCCCAACTCTGCTACACAATCTGCTCCCTGCTCCCCCTCCCTCACCAGGCCCTGCATGCTCTCCACTTTAATCCTCCTCTACCTCTTCATTCGGAGACCCCGGCACACACACACACACACACACACACACACACACACACACACACACACACACACACACACACACACACACACACACACACACACACACACACACACACACATCATCTTCAGCATCATCCTCCTTACACGCACACTCAGCGTTAACCTGCCTTCCGCCTGAGGGAGTGTTTTATCCCAGACCTGCGGCTCGGTCCGGTTCCTGGAGGCCGAGGGCGGCGACCCTCCTCCCCGCCTGGCGCTCCTGCAGCCGGCTTCCAAGCTGTCCTGACCAGCCGCCTCCCCCGCTCCTTTCCTCCCACTCCGCCTCTCCCTCCTACGCCACTGCACAGCACGACATCACACAACCACCACACACACACACACACACGGAAAGAGTCCAAAGCGGCGATGTTCTGCTCACGAAGAGCGGCAGGCATCAGCCTAAAGGTCAGAAACAGAGCCTGTTGTTCTGTAAAGGTTTGATGAGGGAAGTGTTGAGAATGTTCCGACTGCGGGCCTTCAGCGCCACGCCACCGAGCTAATCTGAGTCACACACACTCAGACAGAAAATGTCAGTCCTTATCCAGTTACAGCTTCCCCTTACCGAAGCGCCGAAATCCACCCAACGCCGCCAGTCCGTCCATCAAAGAGAAACTTCCAGAAGCTCGCTGCGGAGAATTTGTCGCGACGTGTGGCGGGATGTAAAAATCCGGCTCCGGGTTTGTGACACGGTGAGAGATGCATGGAAATGTTTCGCCAAGACGAGTTTTACACTTTGTCTTCTGCTGGAGATACATGTGACACTGCGACAAAAGGATTTATTGTCAGTCTGGGAAGTTATTCCTCAGAAGTGAACCATACGACATCCTGCCAAGACAAACAGAACCAGAATCTGCCGTCGCCGAGGATCACGGCGCCATTTCTTCCTCTGGGTTTATGCAGGAGATTTTCAGCTGTAAGGAGTCTGATCATCGATACAGGCAGACGCAGCATCACCACACGCAAGAGTCACTGTCTGCCCAATAATTCAAATTATACGTCATGACAACAGTCACAAACATTCCTAGAGACTCAGGCATCATGTCAGTCTGACATACACCTTCAAATGTATTCATCCTCCTTTTGTAAAAGTTGTATACGTCTGGATCGAAAAGGTTGTCAGTCCTGGTCTATCCCATGAAACCCCAATGAAAACACATGGAGGTAACGCGACACGATGTGGACATGGTGAAGGGCTGTGAACACACCGGCATGGCTGTGTAAAAGGCCGGTCGGCTCCGTCTCAGCCCAGCCAGTGCATCAGTCCGTCAGGTCACGGCCTGAGATGTTTAAACCGGCCGCAGGTTGTAAGCTGAAGGTTTATGTAACGCGGTGAGTAAAAGCGGTGACCCGGCTACGCAGACGACCAAACGCGCCGTGTTTGTCGGAGTGGAGAGCTGCCAACCTCTGGCCTCGCTCTAATCCACCTCATCTCACCTTCGTGCTCTGCCCCCGGAGAGGCAAGGCGAGTGTGTGTGTGTGTGTGTGTGTGTGTGTGTGTGTGTGTGCGCGCGCATGATTAAAGTAGCGCTCCTTCCAGCCACTAAAGCAGCAAATCCAATAACTGGCCTCCATCGACTGGCACGCTCTTTAATTAGGGCTTAATACAGCCTAATGCGCAGACACTGCCCCTCACTAATCCACACACACACACACACACACACACACACACACACACACACACACACACACACACACACACACACACACACACACACACACACTCAGCTGGCTGCTGGGAAGTGAGAAGGAGGGCTGGATGCTTGGACGGATTTGCGGATTGACTGAGTTGTTGACGGGGTCTGCGGACGCTGAAAGATGAGGGTTGACGATATGCGGCCTCAGATACGAAGAGGCGGCGGTCTCCAGCCGTCGCCCCGCTGCTGCCTGCTGCCGGCGGGGCGGACAGCGGAGAGCTCGGGGTCACGCGGGGAGAGCTTCCTTCCTGACCTGGGGAAACGACACCACCTGCTGGAGCCAACGATTCACTTCAATCTGCACTGAAAGTCAGTAGAAAAAAACCTGAAACAGCCTTCAAGGCCACGTTCACACAGCGGGTCTTGGATGTTCAATTATGATTTTTTTTTTTTTTTTTTGGGTGCAGAGTTATGTTGCACGTCTCACTTCAATGACATAAAAGCTGGATAAAATGCGACTGGAGACATTTTGAAAGCAATCAGATTCGTATCCGACTTCCTGCCACATCGGCACAGATCAGATATTTTGTGGGGAGTGGAGAGACGGGAATTGGACTGCACAGACCGCGGTGAAAAAGACGGATATAGGTCGCATTTGGGCCAAAAAAAGGAAGAACAAAAAAGCGGGTTTGGGTTGCATTCGCCTGCTGTTTGAGCGGAGCCCAAGTGTGTGTTTAGCTCTCCAGCAGACATGGAGAAGGAAGTTTTGCTGGGAGGCACTTTGCTGTAATTTCCCCTGACGGCCCAATAATCAAACTCTGCACCTCCAACCGCAGCGCTCTCTATTGACTGCTGCAACCGAGGAGCTTAATTACATCACACAAACACACAGACCTAGCTCTCTGTGGCCTGTATCAGTCATAGCCCACAGCTACAGTCTGAACTCTGTTGTGTTTGTCTGTGTTTGCATATTTATTTACAGGTGGGAGCATATGTCCTGGAGGCACGGTCTGAAGGGAAAGTGCTAACGCCACGTCGGAGGAACACTGATCCAGAAGATCTGCGCGCAGCGTTCGGGTCTGTCACTCAGCGGCTCCATGTGAGCGGCTGTTTTTACAGCAACACTCATCCGACTCACAAGTGAGCTGGCAGGTCAACCGGGGAGACCATCTAAACTGGAGTCAAAGGAGGTTTCGTAACCATAAAATTAAAGACAAAATCATTTCTAGGCCACTATGAGATTCTGACTGCATGATGACGTTGACTATAAGAAACCGCTACAGCATCTGTCCATGTAGTCATATGAAAATTTGGGCCGATGTTGAAAGCCGATGTTTATGTTGCGATCTCAGAGAACCGATATCGCTACACTTTTGACACCGTGAAGAAAAGAACCACACCACTGCTTCTCTGCCGCAGTTAAACTCCCACAATCCTTTGCTGGGTCACTGTCACATGACCGATACAGACGTTTGTAAAACATGACTAATATCGGTCGACGTCGATGTTGGCGGCATGTGCGTACCCAATAGTATCACAGCATTTACACAAAGCCGTTTAAAATCACACTGTTAAATAGAAAGGCTACAATTATCTGGAAATCGAGTATAAATAATTTATTTTAAAAATTATTGCAATATTCACTTGTTATTTCATGCGTTTTCAGCAATCCAAATTATAAATAGTCAGTTTTTAAGTCGAGCACAGAATACATTTGCTGCTTTGTTCTTTTCAGAGCAACAAAAGCAATTAGCTTAATTAGCAAGGTTTCCTGCTCCGGTAGAGCGTCCAGTCAGCTGCTTCACAAGATCATAATGTGTAGCTTGCTAGTTGTTGTTTTAACGGTAAGAGCGATGAGTGGCACCGTTATGGTTTTCACACCATGTCTGTCTGCACTTTGTTGCAGCTGGAAATATTCCTTAACAGCCAAATTAGTTTCTAATGTGACTAAAGAAAAAGTGGAGTCACTTGATTTCAGCCAGTCATTCTGACAATTTCTTTCTATTTTGATTTAAATGGCGTTAAGCTAAAGGGATGCCGTGATAGAAAACGTCCAGCCGTTTTGAAATGTAACACAAACATAAGGCGGTTTATTGAAACCTTGGTGCATCCAGCTGGCATGTGCCTGTAGTGTAGTTTGCATTGGTGGAAAAGTTCAGCAATAGGTGAGGGAGGGGAATGGTTCATAGTCACAAACTGTGGCGTTTCATCAGAAAATTCAGGCATTTGAAACACTGGACACTGGTGACCCAGACTGGTCTTGAGTCTGAACAAGATGTGCAACAAGATACACGCAGAGCTTCACCTTAAGCTTGGGAACAGGGAAAATTACAAATGAAACGGAAATCAGGTGTAAAACTGAAGCACAGCCTCGTTGAGCAGCAGAAATCTGACGTCCCCACAAGGAGCAGTGGTCCCTGCAGCCCCATATTGTAGACAGGAATAGGTTCCCATAAGGATATAAAAACCTGGTACACACACACCCAAACCCACTCGCCACCCTCACACCCCAGCGTTCGAGCAAAAGCTTAGCTGGCACACAACTGTACACCGAGTGTGTGTGTGTGTGTGTTTGTGTGTGTGTGTGTGTGTGTGCGTGTGTGTGTGTTTGCCTGAAGGCCGTGCCCCTCGTCTTCTCCTCCAACCTGTCATGCCAGTTGTTGCTCTCGCTAACATGCACATTTGACACGAGAACGCGATTGGTGACACCGAGGAGGATGAGGCTGCTACACACACGTTGTGCCTTTCTGCTCTCGTTAAACACAACCCGTCACTTTCTAACGTACAAAATTATTCTTTACCACCCTTCCTGTCCTCTCCTCACACATGAAAAAACAAACAAACCCCAAAACAATTATCTTAATGCTTAAAATTAGCATCCTAAAAGACAAACACTGTTTTTCATTTACTTCCCGGCCCCCAGCTGTTCTCCAGCTGTGCCGAACGCGCCGCTTCCAGACGGTTCTTGTTGCAGCTCTGACGCGCCAGATGTTAGTCACACATTAACATCTCAGCTCATCTGAAATTGTTTAATATGTTCATATAAAGTCTATTACAAATAAAATAATAATAATAATAATAATGATAGTAATAAAAAACATTTCCCAGATGTAATCTTTTCACACCTTACGAAACAGGTGGTCGCCACTGTTGACGATATTTAACTAGTTATTTTCAGTAAAGTAAGAGCATGAAATTCAACAATATTAAATTGCATTTGATTTTTTTCCAATCATAGTTCCTGACTAAGTCTGTAAACTGTATTACTTATTCGCCACTGTTCCGTTTGATGCATTTTTCTATCCAACAGACACAAATGAATGAGAGCAAACATCCGCCTGGTTTCTGCCAGGCGGCAGCAGAGGCGGCGCTAGACTTTACTCTTCGACTCGCTGTCAGCTCCCCGTTAGAAAGACGCTTTTAGTTCAGGTCGCGTTAACCGAATATTCGACCGGTCTTTTTTCTCAAACGACCGCAACATTTGAAGCCCGTCGGACATTTTGAATGTCATGTCATGGCCACTGAACTAAAAGCATCTCAGCGAGTTGAAGAGTTTTGGACCGGACGCTTTGGTTCAGAAGCTCATTGAAAACCTTTGGTAGAAATTTAATTCCTTTAATTCCAGGCTCCATTACATACAGAACAAAGAAAACTAAAGAGGATGCAATGTTGTGTCAATGCATTTATGGTCTGAACAGACGAGCCGGGAGTTAGGAAGCAAATAAAGGTGCAGAAGTTTAAGCTTAACATTTATTATTTCAGTACGAAATAAAAACTAAAACGTGTTGCGAACATGTTGCGAAACATCGACCTATAAAGCTGATTTTAACATGCGCGGTGATTTACATGTTGCTTAGAGAGAGACAAACAGGCGGGCCTCACAAGCCTCCTGCTGCCGTACAACATTTACTGTTTCCCATCATTTTGTCACACAATGTCTTATTCCTTTCATCATTTATTCTCATCCCGACTCCAACAATTAGACAGATTATTTTACTGTAAAAAAAAAAAAAAAATGCAGACAATTTTCTATAAAAAAAAGAAAAAAATAGGAATAAAAGATGATAAATGAAAGAAATTGTATTTTTTTTTTTTGGGTTGTTGTCGTTTTGTTTTTTTTATCCGTCTGGCCTGACAACCTGCTGCAGCCAGAAGCTCCTGTGTTTATTAACATTTCCAGGCAGGAGTTCAGCGTCGACCGACACGAGATCAAGCAGCGTGAAATAAAAACGCTCTTGGCTGCTGCTTTTATTAAGCCTGATTGGAAAGTTTGAGGGAGGAACGATCTGAGGACGGCGCAGGCAGCTCTGGACGGGCTCAGGCTTTGATGATTTGTTGTGTTTTTTTTTGCTGTATTGACGGAGGTGACCGATCTGCTGCAGGGCGGCTCAATCTCCCCATTTACCGTCGAGGCTGCGAGGCCAGCTCGCTCCTTTTATGTGTCGCGTTTTAACATAAAAAGGCATTTCTGCTGATGTTTCTTTTCACTTCTTTCCTCCGAACAGAAAGGACAGGTGTTACTGCCCCACATTTCCATTTATATTTATATAAAGTTGCCTCAGTGTCAGCGACTGGGGCTCTAGATGTGTCGCTATACGTGGTTGACGCTCCAGCTTGCGAGCCTCTGGCTACGGCCCGACATCTGAGCTGCAAATCTGTGCGTCTCCATGTGTATGCGTGCGTGCGTGTGTGTGTGTGTGTGTGTGTGTGTGTGTGAGCTGTAAAGCCACCGTTTGACAATGCTCTTTCAGCAGGCTGCCCTGCGGTCGCTCCTGGCTACAAAAGCCAGCTGGGCAGCGCGGAGACGGGAGAGATGAAAGAGGAAGACGACCGACCAGCGCCACCCAGAGGAAAGAACGCAAAGCGTGCGAGAGACGCAGAGAGATGACACGACGGTGAAGGTTTCTCTCAGTGGAGAACGCCACTAAGGAGACGTATGCAAATTAATAAATGCAAATCTTTTTTTATTCTCGTTTTTTTTTTTTTTCATGTGCATGCACGGTTTGCAAAAAATGCAAACTCTGACACAGTATTTTTGGTCTGGTTTCTACTGCTAATATCTCAGGCAAAACTAACTTTTCAGAAAGAAATGTGAGTTTGTTTCAAGTCAATAATTCCTTAATATTGATTAAAAAATTACCGGTTATCACAGAAATAATCTGACAATGGAACTTGTACATTTTCATCAATATTTAGAAATCATTGCTTGAACAAAAAGCTTCTGTTTCCTGCTTACAAGTTACCATTAAGTCAATTTTCTCTTATTTCAAATGTAGTAAGAGATTTTCATTAGAAACAAAATCAAAAATACTTTGTAAGATTTGGCGTTTTTGCCGTGTACTTCCTCCCACAGTCCAAGAACACGACCGCCGGATGGATGTTCAGCATCCTCAAGAAGGACATTAAATGTGTAATTAAAAATGCATTCAAAGCTGATGCTATTTTCTAACCATTAACAGCTGAAAAATCCCACTCTAGGTCATCTGAAGAGGCTTTTATTTGGGGGGGAAAAAAAAAAGATAAAGTGTAAAAACGTGATGTCGAAGAATGCAGCTGAGAAATGCACTTAAAAACGGTGACAGGAGTGCTGTTAATACTCGCGCCATAATGCGAATCAGAACCGGCAGCAAAAAAGAAGAAACAGAGAACTGGGCCGCCGTTTTTGTCACTCTCTCATCATCCCTCTGTTTATCTGTACCTCTCTCAGATCACAAACGAAAGCTGCCCTGCTTTCTTCTGCTCGGCCGCTGCCAACTTCATTTGCAAATGAAAAGTTTTGCGAGGAGCATCCTTTTGCTTCTGGGGGCATGGCAGCACACTGTGTGTTGGGGAGCGAGGAGGACGGGGCGGGAGGGGAGAGCAGCAGAACGTGTGTGTGTTTGCGTGTGGGTGTGTGTGTGTGTGTGTGTGTGTGCGGCAGATGAAGCAGCCCTCGCCGGAGGCTCGCCGTCCGCCCGCGGTAGCAGCAAGCCTGTTCCTTCCTCCTTCGGCCCGCCGCGGCCATTTGTTCCATTAGCCGATCTGCTGGAGCCTCTGGTGCAAACACACGCACACATCCACAGGCGTGCATACTTCAACAACTGCTTGCACAGCTCCTGCCACACATGGCCCCTCCATCCCTCCGCCATCCCTCCCTCCCTCCCACTTTTTCCTCCAGACGTACGCACAATCCTTCTTGGTGGAGGCCATATGGCCGAGCGAAGCCTGTGGATCTGCAGGCACATCTGCGTATATGTTGCTGCTCTCCTTATAAGACCGCACCTCTACGCAACTCGACTCTGGCAAACACACTCTGCTGCCAATATGTGAGCTTAAATAACTGTTGGTCTGTCGGGTAAGAGCGCGCGCGCCTGCGTGTGTGACCCGCGTATATACGTGCGTCGTGATAATTGGTGAAACAGCCTGCGAACAGCTGTGAGGCGAGGAAAGGTTGCGAGGTGTTCGGTACAGAAGGACGAGAGGAGGAGGAGGAGGAGAGAGGAAGAAAGTTGGAGTGCAGGAGAGAGGTGAGGAAGAGGAGGGCAGGCGCAGCTGAGGAACTGGATTTAGATCTGAAATGTGACAGAAAAATCGACACAAAGAGCAAACTGGAAGCGAATACGTTTGCGGATGTAAATGAATCTGTTTCCACTCCGTTTGAACTTTTATCCCAGCAGATCACATCATGTGGAAATATTTCTCTTTGTGAAAACGGCTTTGCTGCACAATGTTAGTGTAATTATCATAGTATTTCTGGGGCAAGTTTACATAGAGATGAAAAATGTGACATTTGAAAACCAGCTCATCTGTGCAAAAATAGACAATCAACCTTTGCTTCTCTGCGGTAGTAGACGTGTCGAAGTAATTTTAGCGTCACAAGGGAGATGGACGGACATAACACAATAAGTTCGTGTCACACAGTCAGGCTCTGCATATCTGTATCTGTCCATTTAGATGAACTCTCTCCTGTTTTCGTGTTTTTTTTGTTTCCCAAGAAGCTGAAACCCAAGCAGTACAGACATTGTTTCAGAAAAACTTTGGTGTCAATTGATTATTTGATTATTTTCCAAATATTTAAAGTCATCTAAGACACACTCTTGTCAGATTTGTCCAAGGCGATATCCAATTCCTGTTTTCTGCTAATCCTGATCTATTGGTGAACAGCAATCGGCCGTAAAATAAGAGACAAATATTATGTAGGTTCTGTGATCGATGCAGTAGATTTGTATGCAACAGAACATTTTTAAATATATACATCAGAACATGCGCGCCAAACCTTTACGTGGTTTTTTTTTTTTATGGGACTTCTTACATTCAAAGCATTTTACTGAACTGGAAATCGGGAATCACCAGCCAATTTAAATCTGTTCGACTTCAAGTTCTGTAAACTGAAACTAGTGTCAAAAACATTAATCTCATAAAAAAGTTCACTTCTGTTCCTGTACTTTAATATAAACTATCTTCATTTAAACATCTCCCGTCGCAGTGAATTAATCCTTTGCAGCGTCTGGCTCTAACTCTCTCTTGCTGTCCCGCTCCAGCTCTTCCTCCCTCCCGTCCCCTTCATTTCCAACTTAAAAAGCAGCAACACAGAAATAGTGAAATAAATAATTAAGTGGCGCGGCAAAAACATTGTGTGCTAAAACCCCTGTGTAGTTTGGCAATCAGCTTGCCCATGTAAAAATAAATCAAGCTGATTTTCCAAATGTTTTGTGCGTGGTGCGCTGTTGCCGCTCTTCGCAGCACAGATTGCAGGCCGATGGAGAGGCTGTGGGGAGGGGCGGGGCGCTGGATAGTGAACCCACTTACACCAGATTGTTAACACGTACACCTTAACCCCCGAACGACGCGGCGGGGGGCCCGCTGAGCAACGGGGCCCTGCAGGGAGCGGCGAACAATACCCGATGTATAGACGCGTACACTAACAGGAGGGGAAGGAGAACCTGCGTTGCTGTTCAGCGCAAGGAAAGAACCATATGATGTTCCAGCTTATAGGCGAATATGTGAACAAAGTGACGCACTGAAGGAGATCTGAAAGTTCAGGGGCTTCAAAGTGAAATGCAAGACTTCTATAACGCCTCGACAGACACGGTGGAAGTACGTATTTTTTTGTTCGTTCAGTTGCAAACAAAATATTTGTGGTTTTAAAAGGCGGCAGAAACCCATCTGCAAATAACAGGAACAATAAGAAGCTTTTCATCATCTCTGCTCTGCCTCCTAACAGCAAATCAACAAAATCAAATCCAAACTACATGAATTTCCTGCTTAAACCAAACAAATTACTTTCCCTGCCCGCCCCGGCCCCTCCAAACACACACACACACACGCATACACACACACACCTTAGGAAGCAGAAACGTGGTCAGCAGATCAGCAACTCGCTCCCAAACTGACCTCCGCTAAAGCTGAACTCTGGAGATTTCGAACTACCAGGAGGATTCATCAACAAACTGAGTGTCAAAGCAGAAAATAAAACTTCATAAATGCCAAGAGTGATTATCGTGGTTCAGTTGGGAGAAGAGAGAAGTTTGGTGCCAACTTCCCAGCCAATCCCACATTTGGCAGCCGGAATCCAACTCTGCTTACCCTCCTGAGAGCGTGCAATAGCTACTACCCATATGCACACAGGCGCGCACGCGGGCTCACGCGCACGGGCAGGAAAGAAATACCACCACAGCATATGCACCGAAACATACAGAAGACTCAAGCTCTGCAGCGCGTGACAACTTAAAATTGTTTTTCCCTTTTGCACGCACAAAACAGTCAGGCACGACCGGGAGACAGCTGTGACTCGGTAAACTTTGTTTTTTTTTTGGCGGCGTCCCGACTGTCGGCAGGTTAACACCGGTGGGAGGAAGACAATATGTAGTGTCAGTGATGGCGAACGCGCGCACGTGTGTGTGTGTGTTAGGTGGTGTGTGTGAGCGCAAACGTGGAAGAGATGGTGGAGGTGGTGGTGGGTTGTGGAGGGTAGGGAGGGGTGTGGGGGGGGGGGGTGGCACTGGGGTAAGAGATCCTGCAGAGTGGGGCAACAACACCCACACACCCACGCCCACACTGGCAGAGCCAGGCTGCACGCCAGGCGCCCTGCCGAGACGCGCACCAACTGGGCTCCGCACTCAGGAGGAAGAGACCCCCGCATCGCCGTGGCGACGGAGCAACTTTTAACTGCAGCTTTTTAAAGTGAAAAGAAAAAAAAAAAAGTCAACTTCAGCATGTTAAAACTAGAAATAATAATCTGATAAACGAAACAGAGCCACGTTGAACAAAACGGGACTACATGAGAATCCATGTTTTATTTTTTACTAATATTTTTTAAAGCGCAGTTCAGTTTGTGCCTTGATTAAAGGACCTTTGTCTTGTTTCTGAAATCCAAGCCATAAGTTGAGGCTTGAATGGCTGTTAAGAAAAAAATACCAGTGTGTCATGTTTTCACTGTATTTCCAAAAGTATGTGATGCAAAACGTATCTAATTGAGAACTGTCTTTTTAAAGAAACAATTATTCCTACTCATGCTAAAATGATAAAACACTGAATATTACAGCTGTAATAATGCTACTATATATTAATTAATTTTGTTTTAATGCACAAACTTAAGCAAAATATGAGAAATATCTATTGACACCTATTCTTCACAGTTCTGCTCTTTATAAAGAAGCACCGGAAGCATAACAAGCCAGCCTGTATTCTGCTGTTAACTTCTAAATAATGACCATCACTTTTGTTTTTGCATCTGCAGAAAAACAAGTGTCCATCTGTCCATCCAGATGATGAACAGTGTACAGCAACAGGTGGGGGAGAAATTATTCTCTAATTCATACAGCGGGAAAAAAGAAAAAAGAATTTTTCTGGTTTTTCTGTTGGCAAAAGTTTCTTTACAATTTTGAATGAGTCACTTTTTAAGGCTTCGGTCACTTAAAGACCAGCAGGTGTGCATTTGAAATCTTCCATAATTTCCACATTTTTTGATCCTTGCCCTATTTCTGAAATAGTTCAAGTTGTTAAACATTTGCACGCTCAAAACATGCAACACGCAGTCAAAATCTTGTTCCTTCAAAAGAAAACCCACAGCAGATGTGAACATGACCGGGTTAGGATGTGAAACGAGGCTTTAGCACAAACTCCAGATTCAGCTCCAGTGATTGCGAGAGCGTTCTGCGAAAAGTTTGCACACCTGTCCTTCATGCGCTGGTGCATGCGTCCATGCTGGACACACTGCTCCTCCATTTCCGAGCAGCGCGCTCTCAGACTCCTCACCGTCTCCTCTGCATGCTGCTTCTCCAGAGCCAGCTGTTCCAGCTCGCTCCTGTGCACAGGCAACAGGAATGCAAACAATGAACAAATGAAAGTGCACCCTATGCTGCACGGAGCGGTACATACAGGCATGTTGAAAATAATTATGAAATAAGAGAAAAAAAAAGAAACATACAGTGCAGAATTGTTTCATTAAATCAAAAGTCAGTGTTAATTGACAACTAATATTTCTAATATGTTCCCATTTTCTATTCTTCTTTTCCAAACTCCTACTTCCTGGAAAATCCTTAAATTAAATTTAAGACTTTCTGGCTCTTTAGAAACTCTGATAATTCCTTCAATAATTCAACAATCCATTAATATCGATCAAAATAAAGCAAAAGTTCAACTGGCAGATTATTTAACTTACAACACGACATTTCTCCCATGTTATAAGTAACATGTTGTGACAGTGGGAACAGTGCTCTTTATTAACAATAAGGAATTATTAACTTAAGACATTCTCCGATATTTTGCTGAAAAGTTACTTATGAATAAGTTTGGTCATATTTCAAGTGTACTTTTGTGCTTTTCCCACATTAATGTGGTCAGTAATGTATTTAAAATCACTGCAGACTATTTCATCATTTTGAATACATAAAATTGCTTATTAAGGTCATCAATAACAGTGAGAGTAAAAACAGGAGACGGTAAACACTGTGGTCTGCAAAAACACAAAATCTATAAGTATTTTTGGTCCAGTTTCTACTGGAAATATCGTAATAAAACTTGAAATAAGAAAGAAACTAACTTATAACTTCTCAGAAATATATAGGAGTTTGTTATAAGTCAATAATTCCTTGCTATTGTTTAAAAAACATAGAAGTTCCACTGGCAGATTATTTCACTTATAACATGGGGAAAATGTGTTGTTATAAATTAAATAATCTACCAAAGGAACTCGAACTTCTTGATCAATAATGTGCAATTACTGACTTAAAACGAGCTCCTATATCTTGCTGAAAAGTTACTTCGAGTGCACTAAGATATTTTGGTAAGATTTTGTGTTTTTGCCGTGAAAATAACAGAAATGTCTTTTGAACCCTTAAAAATCAGCTTCAGCCACATCCCACAGACCAGCAGCCTGAAGTCTGATTAACACAACATCAGCGAGACCAACTACTGAAAATAATGAGTTTATTTGCTCGTCCTGCTGCAGCTGTCTTGGTGCGCCCTCACTTAGCCGTCCAGCTGGACTTTAGCCGCTAGAGTGGACCTGGACTCCAGGAGCGCAAACAGCCTGCAGCACCAAACACCGCTCTGCTGCAGCTTCACACGCTGCAGCTTCACACGCTGCAGCACAGTCTACACAGACAAATTACTTTATAGCATGCATAAAGGAGTACAGAGTGTACCACAAGAAAGTACTGTACTTCAGACTGTGTGTGTGTGTGTGTGTGTGTGTGTGTGTGTGTGTGTGTGTGTGTGTGTGTGTGTGTGTGTGTGTGTGTCCTGTGGTTGGTGAGGCCAGTGCGGTCTGTCTCGGCCAGATTGAGGGCTGTCATGTGACTAATGTGTAGCACAGCTCCAACAGCTGACAGGACACTGGGCCCAGGGTTAGGCTCGTACATAGACATACACACACACACGCCGATGTACGTGCACACACACACACACGCACACACGCGCACAGAAACACACACGGGCAGCCCAGATGGAGAGCTGGGCAGGCCTGCTGTGACTATTGTAGCATCAGGTTAACAAGAAAGCAGGTCAGACTGCAGAGCAGTTTGTAGTTTTTTCACATGTTCTGCCCGACAGCCGGGGCGGATGATGATTTTGTGAAACGATGACACGGACGTCAAACGGACGGAGGGAATAAAGCGCAGAGTGAGAGAACAAACAACTGTTCCCTTGAAACAGAAAACAAAATGACAAACAAAAGTTTCTGCCACTGAGTTACCAGGCGACGTGGGGAGGGAAATGAGAGGATAATTCAGGGAATAAATGTTTAGGAGGAAACACTGACCTGCTCTGATGAGACAACTCTTCCAGTTTGGCCCCAAGTTTGCAGCATTCCTCTTTGAGCTTCCCGATCAGGGAATTCTGGGAACCCATGAGATTCTCCATCTCTCCGACTGGAGGAAATGACCGAAAAGATGAAGTTAGTCTATTTTTCCTCTTGAAAACCAGTCGCAAATACACACCTGCTTCAAGCTCTGGTAAAAACTGTTAGATACAAACAGGGAGCGTGAGCCGTATTTATACCAGAGGGGAACAGAATTGGCTGATTTTCATCTTAAAAGCTCCTGACTTGAGAGAAAATGATAAAGTGGTTTCTGATCGAACGCACCATGCATCTACTAACCACAGCAGCCTTTGGTGTGGAAGATGCAACACAAGGGAGAGAAAGCACGAAGCAGTTCAAGCAAAAACTACATGTTGACACATTTCTGTTTTTCACAAGACATGAGAGCGCGAGACGTAAAGCAGATAACAGGAAGGTTGAATGAAACTCAGTTAAGTAACCATGTTATAGATATTTTAATCTAAATAAGTCATTGAGTTTGGAAATGATATTTAAAGTATGAATCAGTATTAACAGGAAGTCCAAATAAAGATACCTGTTTCAATGTAGGGTCTAACAAATAATTGCTAATATGAGTTAGCAATTTCTTTCTATATATTCAAACAGTTTTTGCAGGGAAATCAGAATTGACTGAATTTAATATCAACAGGTAAAAGCTTTGCAAAGAAAACATCCAAAATGGGCAGTCAAACTCCTCGAAAATTTTACAACAGGCTCAGTTATTCAGTATAGATGTACAATAGAAGAGCCACAAATATAAGAATAACAATACTGTGAAAAACAAATTGCGACAGTCCATTATTGTCACAAAGAGGAGTTGAAGAGTTAGACAGACGTTAGTAGCTGTATTATATCATGTTATATTTTGCAACAATGTAACATAGTTACTCACAGATCTTCCAGATGTGGAAGTGGAAATACACATTTCCACTGAGCATAAAATTGGGCAGGTCTGAATTACGGAAAGAAATTTGCCAATTTCTAAAAATAACACGTTTCAAATCAAAAACTTTCTGTCCGAGGATGAAGTGGTTTTGAATGCTGAAGAGTTTTTCACAAAACTGCAATGGAAACACTTTTGTCGCGTCACACAAGTCATGTGATCAACAGTAGATCACGATGTCGATCAGAAAGAGAAAATTAGAAAAGGGAAGCATCTGTTTTCTTCCTCCGCTATAAATGGGGGAAACACTGATAGACTGCACTGCTTGGTGATTCTTTACAACTCTCTATTTCACATGCAACTCACAAATTCAAGCACTACGAAGCAGTGCAAAAAGTTTGTTTCTGTGAAAAATGATTCCACTGACTTTTCCAATTAAATAATGATATGTAATTCAGTTTGTTTGTTTGTTTTTTGTCTGTGGTTAAATTCAGCTGGGAAACTACTTTTATGCAAACATCTACAAACTGGAAAAAAAAACAAAAACTAAATGCCTCGGTTTCAAAAGGCTATACATTTGATACATAATTAAGAAAAAAAAAACAAAAAAATTACAACAGTCTGATGGATTACCTTATGGCCAAAGAAAAGCACTGACACCTATTGTGAGGAATACTGCAGCAAAAGCAACATACATATGTCTCTTTTGATGGATATCCAAAAAATGCACTTGTCAACACTCTCATTAACATCAAAAGTGCTCAAACAACAGGAGTCGCCATGCAGAGGGAACCAGTCGCACATTGAAGACAGAGCAGAAATCTAAAGTGTGCGAGAAAAGGGTAAAAGGAGCGAGATTTGTGTTTGAACGTGCTTTCTTCCTCCTTTTTCCTGCAGCCTTCCTGCCACGTCCTCATCCACACATGGGGGCCTCTTTCTGAACAATCCAACACCGGGCTTTCATCGGCCCTTTGAAACGGTCTACGTTTCTCTCTCGAACATATGTCTGCTCTTTAAAAAGAAGGGGAGAAAAAAAAAACAAAACAATGGCTGCCGTTTGGATTGTGGGAATGATCCACCTGCTTCGGCATTCTGTTACTGTCAAACAAAAAAAGAAAGAAAGAAAAAAAAAAAAACGCCGGTGACTTTGAAAAGTCTCTCAGATAATGTTTGTTTTTTGCTTTGCGTGCAGTCTTGGTTTGAGCCAAAAAGCAGCACTGCATCACATTACTGAAATCTGACCCTTTGCTTGATGTGTTTTGTTAAAAGTTTCCTACAAAACGACGATTAAATGGGATGAAATTTGACGTTTTGTTTGTCCATTGACTGTTTTAATCTGCGTGCAGCCTCAGTCAATGTAGCGCTCCTGCGCTACAGAACGGTAAACTATAAAACTACAAAATCCCACGGACATGCACGCACACACACACTCAGCGAAGTTTTGGTCACGGGCTGCAGAAAGTTGTATGAAGAATGCTAATTAACTGAGCGGGCTTTGAATATATCTTGCCATGTGTAGGCCAAAAAGAACCCTGGGACACAGAAACACAGCAGAACTGGCACTGGAAACAAACAGAGGAAAAATGAGGGAGGGAGTGAAGGAGGGAGGGTTGGAGGGACAAATATCTGATATCATCTAGGGGTTGGTCTGTACACATTTACTCAAAAACAGAAACATGAAAAAAAAAAAAAAAAAAAAAAGGTGGGAGGGGAGCGGAGAAGAAGGGGGGCGGACGGATGGAAGGACAAACGGATGGACAAAGAGGCGGGATTTGGAGAGCAGGAAAGCTAATTATCCAGCTCGTCTGTTGGGCTGCATGGGGATAGGAAGTGATGCGAGCTACTAAAGGACATCCACCCCTCCATCCCCTCCCCATCCACAGCGTCCTGCTGTGCTCTGATGTCAGCTCTCTTTAGACAACATGTGTGCCGCCGACACGCGCCAGAAAGAAACGCTTTGTTTACCCCCCCCCCAACCATCCATTCTTCCCTCTATAGCCTCCATCTTTGTTCTGCGTACCAGCAGGCTCCCTAGTTGTTGAAGAGAACCACAGGTAAATAAAAAGAGAAGATAGGCGAGGGAAGGGAGGGTGGTTGAAGGTGGGTGGTGGGTGTTTGAGGGTGGTGGGGGGATCCAGATGGCACAGCAGATGTGGTAACAGCAGCAGCTCTGCAGTGCAGACAGACAGGGAGCTCCGAGCCGGGTCTCTCTCTCTCTGCTCCGCTCCCATCACCTTCCCATCTTCCCTTCCCTTCGCTTGGCTACTCTTTATTCTCTTCTAAGAGACTCTATTCTCTTGTCTTTCTTTTTTTTTTCTTGTCCTAATCTTTTTGAGGTCACTTCAACTCAGCTGGAATTTATTCCACTACATATTGTAGTGGAAGATTTAAGATCCTGTTCCAGCAAAGATCCGCCCTGCTGGGATCTCCTTCCGGAGGAGACGGAAGCCACGAATCTCCAGGGCGGCCGGCTCAAGGTTGCTCTGGTTCCTGTTTTGGTCCAGCTCAACCAGCTCTCACTGTAAGGCAAATGCTCTTATCTAATCTGAGTACACGTGTCACGGATTTGTGGCTAAAGGCTGCAACATCTTCAAGGTACAGAGGTCCTGGTGGAAACTAATAATAGTTCAGCAAAAGATCATCATACAAGCAGTAAAACATGGTGATGGTGGTATGATGGTCTGGGGTTGTTTTGCTGCATCAGGACCAGAAAAACCTTTCATCATTGACTTTGAACTCAGGTTTTTACCACACATATCTTAAAGTAGAATATGTAATTATCAGTTTGTTACGTAATCGTCCAGCACACTTTGTCTATAAAAGCAAAGCAATGATCCAAAACGTGTCACCATGACCACCTCTGATTGGATCTTCAAAACATGAAAAAATGAAGACGTTTGATTGGCCTAGTCAAAGTTCTGGGTACCTTTTTTCCCCTTGAATAAGTGGAATCACTGATCGTCACAGTTTATTTGTTCAGGTTAATTTTGCGTAATATTCAATTACAAAAAGTAATTGTTTGAGGATCTGAAACACTCCACTGTCAAGAAAAAGCCATTGCGGTATAATGGTGTAAAGTTAAATATTTACAAAATTATCAGTTCAGTAGAACAATATCAGGCTCTAAGATATCGATCAATATTATAATTTGACAGATTTGTTAAATATCCAATCAGTTTCTTGGTTATTATGACTAATGCAAGGCTATGACAGAATATTTGCTCTAAATGCACATTTACAGAGAAACCTGTGGGTAAAAAGTCAAGATTTTACAAAGTGTGGTTTGTCACTGAAAACCTTGAAATGCAGCCATATGTGAAGATTCACGCCCACTTTCCACCTGCCTTATAATCTCCATAAAGGCATATGTGTGTCTATATTCAGATGTTCTACATTTAGCATTTAATCATCATTATTAATTACTTCTGTCCAGCCTACAGCAGCAGTAGAAATGTTGTAGCATCAAGTAGTTGAGTACGTGAGGCCTGAGCATCTGCCAATCTGTTGCTAACAGTAATATATTCACCGACTGAAAACTGTGTGCAAAACAAAGCTAAACAAAATGTGACAGGAGTGTTATACATGTGAAAGCTATTTGAAAACTAACACGAAGCAGTAAAGTGTAAGATGAAAAAGGCATGGTGAGGATAAGGCATATAAGACTGGAGATGATGCCAAGATGAGAGGAAAAAGTTTAAGAACTAACACTCAAAGTTATTGGATAATAGTGAAGAAATGGAAAGAAAATGGAGCGTAAAACCCGAGCATTGACACACTGACCTCTCTGCAGCTGTTGAGCCTCTGATTTCTGCAGCATGACAGCCAGCTCCTTCTCCCGTTCCCGCGCTGAAAGGGTCACAGACGCCATTTCCTCTGCGTGAGCCCGCTCCGCACTCTCTCTGTCCTGTCTGAGGAGAAACGCACAAAAACACCAACAGTTAATGCTCTCCTAGCATCAGCCACATGAAGGTGCATCAAATGCACTTTTTAACCTTGAAACACCCACATCTGTACATTAAAACTCCAGACTAAAGACTGAAAGCATGACGGTGTCACAACTAAAAGGGAGAAATCAGTGAAACCGAACATGATTGGATTCAGATCGCAATCACATTGTGGTGATTAAACTGCAGAAAAAAACAGAAAGGAAATACATGTATTGATCCAAAACTATAAATGTGTGAAGTATCTGACGCTACTTGGTTCTACGACACTGACCAGATCTAATTATTAACGAAAGCCCCAAAATAATCATGATAGTTTAAAACATAATTAAGTCAATTTAACTTGAAATCTAAACTAAAAACATTTCCCATTTTATTCAACTGAAGTATATGTGTTTTAGAGGGACATAATTGGGAAGTGGAAGAAAATGTCAGATAAAACCAAAAGTGTATTTTTTGCCTAAATTTGCAATGTGAGGCATAAAAAAAGCTTGTGATGGCAGCACGATGCTCTGGGATGCATCTCTTTAGATAAACAAGCTGCTCAAAGTTGGTAGAGAGACGGATCTGGAGTTACATGCCGGGCAATTGTGGAAGAAAACCTGCAAAAGACGTGAGGCTGGATCAGAGTTATAATGGTTCAGCTCAAAAAGTACTGGGTAAGAATGGCCCAGTCAAAGTTCAGAGGGAAATAAAATTGAGAATTCGAGGCAAAAACAAAATTTTTGCTCTAAATTTAATCTAAATGAGATTAAATATTTTACAAGCAGTGTAAACATCATCGTCTTTAGGACTTAGACTTGTACTTTATTGATCCCTTGGGAAGACTCCCTCAGGATTAAAAGCTGGTAGAGAAAAAAATCCAAAACGATTCCAGAAACTGTACCAGCAGTAAATTAGTAGACTCCGTAAAGCTCAATATGAATTGTAAAATAAACAATATACTAATTAGGTGACTTGTAAAAGAAATTAAGGGGACTAGATGCCATTTTGGGGCAAAGTGTAAGGGACGCAAATGACTCTTTTCACATTTTTGTTAGCATTTTCATTTCCAAAACCATTTAACCTCTTCACTCTGCTTCTCAATTGTGAACGACTGTGTGCTGGTTTATCAGATTAAATAAAATCAGGCTTAGTTTGTTAGAAAGTCTTCACTGGTTGCAATCACAAAGTTTTTAAACAAAATCAGTTGAAAGCTGTGCTCCGGCGTGCTGAACTCATGTTTCTGAAGCAAGTTATAGGAAAGTGCAGAAAAGAGTGAGGAAGAGGATGATGGAGGAGGAGAGGACAGATGACACAGGAGGGGCTGATCGCTGCCGCCAGCCTGGCGACCCCTGGGTGACATAGCTGCTGTCTGCGACACATAAACCTCTGTTTTACTCCAGACTGGTTTGAATTACTGCAGCGGTTCAAAGCCAAGGCTGAAAACTTGATAAAAAAAAATAAAAATTCTTCTGTAATCCTATTATAGAAGGATTTCGTTTTTATGCATGCAACCGCAGCACAATCAACTCCTGACATATTCGACACAAGTCAGTCCAGAACCTACTGACTGAGCAGCAGACATTCTTGGTTTCATTCAAGCCGTTTTAATCATCCGGACCGAGCAGGTAAGATCCAAACCAAGGTAGCATTCTGGTCCTGCTTGAATCAAACTTTATCGTTCAACTAAGTCCAATCGCATTTGACACAACAGAGAGACAGACAAAGAAAGAGAGAGAAGAAAAACTACAAAGATAGGAGGGAAAAAAAAAAACACAACACACACACACACACAAAAAAAACGAACAAATAAACAGAACTCTTCCTGAAGTCCAAAGGCGCTAATGAAGAGAGAATTCTCCAGTTTAAGTGAAAACTTTTCTCCCCTACAGCGCTTGGCCTGTATCTCTAAAGTGACCGCGTCTGTCTGTTCCTTCGTGTGTGTGTGTGTGTGTGTGTGTTCTCCTGCTGTCCTGCTGTCTGGGGTGTGAAAGCGGGTGGCGGGTGTGCAGGGGACACAAGGAGGCTGTGTGTGTCTGTACGCGTATGAGTGTGAGCGTATGAACCCCCGCTGGGCTTGAACAGCAGCCTGAGCCACCAAAGCGCACACCAGGGCTCAGCGGGAGACGGCGGGCAGGCATTGCCAGCCATTTGGTCCTGCAAGAGGTTCCAGGGGGCCGTGTATTCGCCTATGTGTGTGTGTACGACGAGCTTGCGTGTGTGTGTATGTGTGCGATCAGGAACAGGGGGGCGGAGGGGGAGCTCACACCAGACCTGTTTACCCACCAATTAGCATCAGACAGATCGCCAGAAAGTTCCAGCAGTCAGCTATAGAGTGGTGGTGATGAAGAGGAGGGTGACAAAAACTGAAGATAGGGAAGCAAAAAAGACAAGAGAGCTAAACATTTGGCATCTGGTTGCTCAGGCTTCTCTCCATTACCTTGTGAGGCAAAGAGGACACGCAGGATAAACAGATTAAAACGTCCACTTCTTTAGGTTGGAGTACAGGGGAACAGCGGGGGGCTGAGAGGGGGGGGGGGGGGCGGGATCGACTTTAACTTGACTTAAATTCAAACTGAAGTTAGTAAATCAAATTAATGTGGTTTAGGCAGCCCACGCCATTCTGCTCACCCAATTAAAAGTAAGCACAAAATGGCTACCACCAAATGAACGCATAAAAAACAGGCAGCAAAAGGAGAGGTGTCAGCGGGAAGCCAACCTGGAGCAGGTGTTTGGGGCGCCGGCGTGAGCAGAGGCTGGATACGGAGGGCTGGAGCCGCTCAGATCTCCTTGGGCGATAATCTGCCAGCCAGTTAATTGGTGAATGGTCTCTGGAACTTGTTTGGGCCTATGAGGCAATAGACTGAATGTTCAGTTAGCAGATAGCTGCGCCTGTTTGTATATGCATGGCCCGCTGCACTGCAGGACAGCTTGATAAGTATGGCGGGAGCTGCATGGGCCAGCGGCCTAAGGTAGGCTGGAATGGCTCTGGGGCTGCAGCCAGGTACAGTGGCTGCTGGGTAAGTGGGAGGTGGCAGAGGCGGCGGCTGGCCGGCTAGCTGGCTGGAGCCGTGAGGAAGGAAAAAAGGGAGCCCAGTCCACACAGCCTGCTTAAGTGGGCACTATTCAAGCTGTTGCCCATTAGATGTGGGGAGCCAGGGCCTGACCAAGCGCAGAGTTTGCTGCACCCCATGGTGAAGCCGGCATCTCACGCCAGAACCCACCAAATGCCGCGGTTCATCAAAGGACGAGCACAAATTAAACTCAGACGGTGTACTTGGAGGAATCAGAAGAAAGTTGCCGATGCCAGACACCCCGACCTCCGGCTACACTCACTCAGGTACAAACACACACAATTCAGGATGAAATGACAAGAAAAAAGAAATCACCTGACTTTTCCATCAGCTTTCATAACATTGTGGATATTTAAGTGCAAAATATTCATGTTGTTGGACGTGGATTGTCAGTGGGTTGCACCAATCATTAAAGAACATGTTGAAATTTGAATTCCAACTTCTGATTAAGAGGCAAAGTAAGTTACAGTCTCAACTATCTAAGATCTAAATCTGTAACACTTCTGTCAAACCAGGACTGGAGCATCCGACTGTAAATACAGGCTCTTTAAACCACAGCTTGTGAGCTTTGATAACTTTATTCTGTGTGGGAATAGGAATAAAATAGCAGTTGCAGCGCTTTACTTGGCAACTAAAATCACCATGGAACAGTGTATAGTGACAAAATATTGTCAAAAACCACAACTAGACTTTTGAATCAAGATGTATTTTTGGTGAGTGTTTGGTCTCATGAGAACGAAAAAGCAGCACAAAAGTTAGGTGCAAGGTGAGGAAAACAATTGATCACCAAACATGTTCTTTATTTGAAGCAGGATTGTACAAGACTGATAACTTACTGGAAAGTGTCTAAAGTGTTTTACACCTGCAATGTTTAACTTTTATAAAAACACTGCTCTGTGATTGGGTTGCTCTGTTGTTGAACCGAAGGAAGGTCTTTCAGTGTTGCAGAGACTTTTGATTTTCCTCGATGGACTGGTCACATTTGTTTTGTTTTTTTGGGGGGTTTTTTGTTGCATAATTGAGAAACTTGGTTGCATTCTAGAGTCTTACTCAAGAATAAAGTCTGGAGAGCGAAACATCCATCA
This sequence comes from Poeciliopsis gracilis, assembly GCA_911649635.1. Taxonomy (NCBI): domain Eukaryota; kingdom Metazoa; phylum Chordata; class Actinopteri; order Cyprinodontiformes; family Poeciliidae; genus Poeciliopsis; species Poeciliopsis gracilis. Next base: position 8,456,156 of record CAJVRI010001143.1, read on the forward strand.
TCTATCCTGCTTGTCCATGCAGGGTGGAGGAGCAGCTGGTGCAGCCTACCCCCTTGGTTCCATTTAAATCAGATAAACCAGGAAGTTACATTAAGAGCGCGTTAAGTTGCAACACTAAACAATAATTTCTTTTGCATGCGATTGCAAAGCAACAGAAACAGTTAATCAAATGAATGCATATTCGTTGTGGCTTCTCTTGCTCCAGACTAACAGGTGAGAAATAAATATGACAATAAACAGGCTGTAAACTGAACCTACAGCTCAAACACAAGTTTCGTTCCCAGCAACAACAACAACAAAAAAAGCAAAAAGCAACTGTCTCGGATCCTGATGATTATGATGAGTTCATTAAGAAGAATCTGAGAAATCTAAACCAGGCAATAATTAAGGAAACATCTAAGGCTAGTGGTACCTCTGGAGGAGCTGCATACATCTACAGTTCAGGTAGGAGAGTCAGTGGTGAAACATCTATTGGTTGTGCTCCGAGATGAAGAAACCCCAAAGAAGTCCTACTTGCAATTTGTAGATGTTACGTTTAACGTGTAGTAAAGTTGCTCTGATCGCGCAAAACTCAAAAATTATTGTTAGCTAAGCTTGAGATATTTAAAAAAGTAAAATGGGCCAAAATTTGCTGTCTAAATGTCTAAATGTGGAAAAACTGCTGGAGACATTTAGTAAATCGCTTGAAACTGATTAATTAAAAAATTACCGGTGGGCTGAAAATAAACGAATACAAACATTTAAGATTTCAATTAGTAAAATTATAAACTGAGAACCATGCATCCTTTTTCTTCTAAATTACAATTATGCATTACTTTGTGCTGGTCTACCAGATAAAATAAATCGAAATTTGTGCTTGGGACGTGACGAAATGTAAACACAGGTCTGGACCCATTCCAAAGCATTACAGGATCCAGTTTCGTAACTTTGATACTCTTCAAAATAAAACGAGACGGCCAATACTCCTGTGGTGAGGTGGTTCGTTTAGTATAAAACCACATCTGTTTGATCTTAAACCACAACGATGATTCATTCTTGCCGAGCGCCACTGCAGCTATCTGTGTTGGACCGCGTCAGTCAGACCTGCATCCATATTCAACAGTTTGTGGTGCAAAACTACAAAGATGCTTTCTGCTTGCAGTATGCGAGTGTGCCTGTTCGCATTGGTAACTGAGACATGATTAGCCAGAGGCCTTGTGAAGGCCTGTCTTCTGGTTCTGCCAACAATAATAAGAGCACGGCAGAGGAAATACAGCGACATATTGAGCGTTCGCTGTGAAGCAGCACACAATAAACATCTGAATTATTTTGTGTAAAAGAAAACCCATGTGTCATTTTTAATTTTTTTTTCCTTTCTTGGTAGCAAACACCTCGGTGCGTTTTAGCACATTTTCATTAGACCTCTGTGTGATGTAAATCAATCACTCTGTGCTCGTTTTTTTTTTTTTTTCCTCTTCATGTCGCTGTTCCACCAAATTAAACAGACAAATCAAATACAGGCGGAGCTGGATGGAGCCTGAGAGCCTGTCTGCAGCGTGCCCGGTTCTTAATTCTACCTATCTGTCCGTCTATCCATCCAGAGCGTCTCCATCTATGCCTGATCTAGTTTTTCTGCTGTTTCCATCGCTCCCTCCTCATTCTCCTCCCACCCTTTTTTTTCCTGTAACTAAACTGGCTGTGTCTCTCTCCATCTGCTGGTTCTTCCTTCAGCGGCCCTGCACCTGTTCACACCTCCTCTCCTGTTGGCCACCTCTTCCCCTCCCCTCGTCTCCCTCCCTCTTTGCTCGGTGCGATGCTGCCAGGCCCGCTCCTGGCTCGGTTAGCCTCTCTGTCATTCAATCCATCTGTCAGCAAGTCAACTTTGTTTACAGCGGGCGGCCCGAGCTTCGTTTCTTCTTCAAGGAACGCTAAAGGCCCATCTTCCCCCCCTGCTGTCATGAAGGTTAGCGGTAAGCCAATTTTGCGCCCCCCCCCCAAAAAAGGCAGAAAACCGCAACTGTTAATTATTATCTCCACCCTGAAACTTTGGACAATGCTGCAAATCTGATCGTCTTAAAATGCAGTTCGGTGCTTATTATCGGCTGTGGGCATTTACACTGGGGAAGCAGCAAACAGAGACAAACATTCTCACAGAGAGGAGCCCAGCTCTAGATTGAAGTAATTAGCTGCTGATTGGCCTCTGTCATCATCTCATCTAGTCACAAGACAGAGAAGTTTAAAAATCTTAATTGGCACAGGCGACTGATGGTCTTAACACAAGAGAAGCAGCCTGGCAGCGCAGGCATCTGTGATTATTTTAAAAATAAACACGCAGCATACGTACAATATGCTCCCACACCGACCCAATCCAGAACGCCGGACTGAACGTCAATGTCAAATCTGTGCCCTGCGGAGAGGGTTGTGGTTAACATATGTGGAAATGTTGAAGGTCAGATTTATGCAAAAAGTACTCATTAATTAGGTTATATTGTAGCAATTTGGACACTCAAAGAAAAAAAAACAAAAAACTAGATTTTTGCATTCACGTGACAAGCCCTTGCAGAAAGCCTTTATTGTAACCTCAGATTGACCTGATATAATGTTTACCGCATTATTTGTTGTTTATCACTGGAGCAGTTATGAAACTGTGAATGTAAGTCAAAATATTTTTTTGCAGTACTGTTTTTCCTATTAGTTTTGAACTCAAAAGGCTTTCAAAATAAATGCACTCTGGAGTTTTCCTGCTTGTCTGAAAACTCAGCTCAGATTGAAAGACAGTTAATTTGTTGAAAATGGCAAAAAAAAAAACATATGTATATATTTATATATGTATACATATATATAGAAACAGGGGATACACTATTGCCACAATTGGACAACATGGACACTAAAAATCAAATATATGATGATGCTGATACTTTGACCTTGTTCAAAGAAAAAGGTCAGTAAAAATAAAAGAAAAAAAACACTGTTTGTCTACTTTGAGATCTTAAGCAGAAAATGCATCAAGCTAGTGGTATCTTTTTCCGTTTTGGATTTATCTTTTTCTGAAAAGTACATCAGAGTTTTAGAAAAAGAGAAAACTATTGATCTGTGTAATAATATGTAATGTACACAGTCAACATTTCTCTCAATAATGCTCATCATAGTTAATATTTAAGACCAGTTTTGTTTTTCTTTCTCTCCCAGTGACAGAGACAAAATCCATCTTATTATTACAACTTTTATTGCTTTTAGTTCAGAACTCAAAAGAGAGAAACCAACAAACATCCCGTGATTCCCTGTAGAGACCTGAGGCCAGATCGAGCAGATTTTGTGCCAGCATGTCTCATCCACTGACCCGAGAAACGGGCAGTTCAAAACCACAGGTCCAGGAACCCGGTCCGGTTCATTGAGAGGTGACTTAAAGTTTGGGCCAATAGTAAAGCCTTTGCTTGAGGATTTCTGGTCATGGAACCTGCTGAACCTCAAAGGTCTTCCTCCTTTGAAACATTTTCTTACACTTCATTCAGGGATTTGGAGCTACAAATTATGTCTAGAACTTTGCAGAACATTTCGGAGAAAGAGATGCATTGATAAGACTTGAGCGGATAAAGTGAGACATTTAATCAGCTGATAATACTCTGACTATTCGTTCTCTGTCCCCTTGGTTTACCAGGTTTCTTGTTTGTTGATGGTTTTTGTTATTATCATTAAAACAAATCTGTGTTCTGACTAACAGATTTAGTCACAACATAATTATTTCATTTCAATTGAAGTGTCAATGTTGTCGTTCTAAAAGGCGTGTCTTGTAGAATGGATAAACGTCACCTCATTTCTACCGATTATGAAAAACAATGTACTTCCCTTCAAACTCATGGATAAAAGAAAAGAATTTGATTTAATAATAATATTTTTAAAGAACATTATTAAGAACAAAAACCATAATTAAGAAAAACAAACAAATACTCTGCAGTGCTGAGCTCGTTTCAGCTGTGTTGAAATTTACTTCACACCTGAGACATCAGTAATAATGTCTGAAACACACCTCACCTTCCCAAACTGTCATGATAATGGGGCCAACCAGCAGGAAGGCACAGGCACCATTTCAGTCTGCTAACCTACCCCGCATTTTTTTTCCTTTCAAGCCTTCTGCCAATTTCTCCTAGGCCAATTATTTTAATTAGTTTTGTTGCTCAAGTGTCAGAAAGTGACTTTTCTTTTTAAATGCAATACAAACAGCATGTTCTTAAAAAGTTGTAACGAGCATTCAGTGTAGCTGAAACAGACAAGATCCTGTATGGACAAAACAAAGTAGGTAAATATTGTAAGTTAAGTTGACGTTCATATGTGCAGTGGCACAGTTGTTAGGAGTGTTGACTTGCAGCAAGAAGGTCCTGGGTTCAAATCCCAATCTGGGCTATTTCATTATGAAGTTTGCATGTTCTTTTATTGTTCTTTCTGGGTACTTGGTATTAGATCTGTGAGTCTGGATGGTTGTTTTTCCTGTGATTTATTGGTGACCTGTGAGTAATAGTATAGTAATCAGATGTTTTATCATCATCATGAAGTCCTAATGTGATCTGATTGAAATTCTGCATGAGGACTGGACCTCCTTTAAAAGAGTCTTGAGATTATCCTTGTTGCAAGTTGACTCTTTCAAAATAAATTATTTGAAACGAACACAACTGAATCAAGCTGAAATTAACTGAAGCACAGTCTCAAAATTAAATAAACAATTTATATTTCTTATATTTACTTATTTCTGAGGTTCAGCGTACTCGTAAATCCTTAATATTCTGCAAATCTGACTGCTTAGACTGACTGCATTTCTTTGAAAAATTACTGTATTTGGTATTTTTCAAACATTCAATAAATGTTTTCTTTTTTAGAAATAAAATAGACTTTGTTTTTTACTATTACAAAGGATAACTGAAGTCAATAGATAATCCTTTAAAAACCCTCTGTTTTTTCCTAGTTTTTCAGTTTCCGTTTAACTTTTCCATATTGTTTCTCCTTTCCCTACCGAGTGGATTACCTCCTCTAGGTCCTGCCTTTCTGTTTACTTTTCTGTGTCTTGAGTTTTGCTCCTTCCTCTGAGCATCTCCTGGTACAACCAGATGATGGAGACACCACAATCCAAAGCATGAGACCTGGTTACTGCTGTGGCCGTAAAGGGAAACAGAGAGATGGCTGAGGACCGGAGGCAATGGTTTAAACGAAATACAAGCAAAGAGATGCTATATGAAAGATAAAAAGCCATGAAAAGCTAAAAAAAAAAAAAAAAAAAAACGAGACATGAATGAGGTAAGAGAGTGACAGTGATAAAAGAAAGCAATGAGGGGAAAGGAGGAGCAGAGAGAGGTTCTGTCATGTTGGATGAAAGCTGTGCCTACTGGGCAGTGGGCACTGTGTAAAGCCACTGATGCTGCCACCCACACAGCAGGGGTGTGTGAAGGCCCGAAGTTGACCAGATGACACACACACATACACACAGTAATTATTTAAAATCCCTGAATATGCCACATAATGGAAACAGTGGAATCCTTTCAAACTCCTACATAGCTCCGAATAAACTGAAAAAAAAAAAATATATATATATATAAAAATCAACCTTGGCGGAAACTAGATGTAGCATAAAAAGGGATCTAAAAGAAAGAGGCAAGCAGAGAATCAGGTGAAGACAGCAGTAGATACATGACAGAGGGCTGGTGCTCTCTTTCTCTTTCAGCAGTAGTGTGTGTATGTAGGCCAGTGTCCCAAGGCACACTTGGCTGGGGTGGCAACAGTTGTAGCCGACAGATTTGCCTCCACGTTGCCTGAGGTCTCACAGTCAGCGATCTGTCTATTGTTTCGTTACCCGGCCCCACCGGACGGCCAGATGACAACAACTCATTCTGAGAGTCTTCGTACTTAAAGAGAAGCGCAACTACTGAATCTGAAACGAGTGAGCTTGAAAGGTTTGGACACAAATTAAGTAAGTGTGTGTATTAAGCGGGAAAGGCAACAATGTACAACACAAAGCTTGCAAGAGCTAGGAGAAAAGTGAATGGGCTGTAGCAGTACAGGAAGAAGACAAAGAAATGTCTCATGATTCCAAAGGGAAACTTTCAGGATCACCAAAGACGTCTGTGGAGATCCTGAGTGGACTGATGTGACCAAAGTGGAACTTTATGGAAGGTGCGTTTTCCTTTACATCTTTAGAAAAACATGTTTCCTGAGATGGTGGTGGTAGTGTGATGATCTGGGCTGCTTTGCTCCTTCTGGACGGCTGTCCAGAAGGACACAACAGATGGAAACCTGGATTCTGCTTTCTACGAGAAAACTCTGAAGGAGAATCTCTGGCTATCAGTCTTATTATCTTAAACTTGTGCTGTTTTGAGTGTTTCACTAGTGTGCAAATATGTTTAGTGATGAATATGCATAGAAAAAACAATAAATAAAGAGTCTATTAAATTCAGAGTCTATTTGTTGGAGAAGAAAAAAAATCTGGATTCCTAGATTCACCTAAAGTACTGAATGTAAATTATTCAAGACCAACAAAGTGCCACTTAACCTAATTGAAAACGTTTAATCCACATGAACCCAAGTAGGAATGAACTGATATAAAAATTCTTTCTACAATGTATATTTATGTAATATTTATAAAGGCTCTGAAGAACATAAGTTTTTATATTGGCTTTAAACTGGTTTCCACAAATAAATGACAAAGGTTTTAGTCGCGTGATAAGCTAAGTCCACAAACAAGTCAGACAGTCACCAACCACGACAGAATCAAAGCAATAACAAATATTATTTAAAAGCATAAGTAGGTCTCAACAGATTGAATGAGACAGACAGGAACGGAGAGATGGAGGGAGGTGAGGAGCAGGATGGCAGAGAGGGCACTCTGACAGCGAGGAGGGAAGAACGCAGCAAGGTCTCGTCACCGGGCCAACGGGCCCACCACTGTCAACATCATGCCACTCTGCGGTGCACACACACATACGCGCACACGGCTGGCCCACAGCCCTCCCAGCTGCCCTATCCGTAACTGTCTGATTAGTTGTGCTAAGCAGCCCCTCCCCTGCCAACCATGGTGCCATCTGCTACCCAACAACATGGCCGCCGACCAGAGAAGCACACACGGCCATAAACACACACACAGAGATACACAACAAGCCCTGTACCTGGCATTGCCCTGCTGCCATTTCTCTCTCTCTTTCTCTCTCTCTCACACACACGCACACATTAAACTTCACAGACACAGGTGTAGCCCAAAGGTATCAACACATAACATTCCCCCAAAGAGATGCACACAAACTCATCAAACTGCTCGCAAACACACACATCAACACGCAACCGTGCTCTGAGAATGTGCACGCAAACACACACACACACACCCACACGCAAACAGAGTTGCTGCAGAAGGCAGTGCATGTCTGCATGTGGTGACAGAGGTTAGACACTGTTAATGCCAGGTAGCAAGAGCAACGGCGTGTTCAAATGTGTGAGCATTCGCTGGCAGGGCTTGGCGGTTCATTATGGCCCCCGCTCCTCCTGAGTGGCTGCAGTCCGCATGGCGCCCCGGCCCTTTTATTCCGGGCCGTGATTGGACAAGTGCCTCCCGCGGAGTTGGTTTGCAGCAGTTTTGTCGCGCCCAGATTTCGCTCGCTGCTCAAAGCGAGCCTCTGGCGGGACGAGGCATCTGCTGCCTCACCTTCCTCATTTACACTTCTCCGCCCTCGCACACACACTCAGCTCGATTCACCGCCTTTCCAGGCCTCGCTGTCACGAGTCGGAACTGAGGAGGGGGAGAGAAATGAGAACAAAGTCAAGGTGCAGAGTGAGGAGCAGCGTGGCATGTTTAATCGAGTTCTGCAAAGTTTTGTACATGAGGGTCGCAGCAGATGGTCACGAGATCTGTCTCTAAGACTGTCTCTGAGTGTCCATCTTAGGATTTTAGAGTCTCAGGGAGAAGAACAGAAATACAAAAATTACTTCTATCTCAAATTGTCATTTTGTTTGTCTTTTCAATACTTTCTTTAGTAAACTACATAATTTATCAATATCATCATCGTCATATCAACTTCAATGGTTAATCACAAATCAAACAGCTAACCAAGTTGTTTTACTCTTTGCTAAAACGTTGCGACATCAAAATGGGAAAAGATATAATCAGTGACATTTTATTACAACAGGAGAAAGACGTCTTAATCGAACCTTGAATGTAATTTCTGCTTTCAAAACTTCATAAACTTTATTTTTTATGCAAAACGTCCAAAATAAAATATGTGTTTTAGTATGTTGTTTGAAGGGCACCAGTCTAGTTCAACCTGAATCTGAAGTAGCAAAATGACACTTTTTATGTCTTTAGACATGAGCGATTAATAAGAACATTAAAAACAAAAGTATAAATGGGTAAAACGTTAAAGGCAAGGTGTGATGTGGCAGCTCAAATATGGAAAATGTGATATTAACATTTATTAATGTGAAAACCACTTCATTTTACAAGACCTTTGTTCTTTCGAAGGAAAGACCTTATTGCCGTTTCAGTCAAAAGGTCTCGTTTTCACATGGCAGAAGTTGTAAATAAGAACCTTCCTCATCTGTCCTGTCTGGTAAAATAAAATTAAAAACTTAAAAGAACGCTCCAGTGTAAAGTGCAGATTGGTTACGTGAAAAAAAGAGAGGAATTTCTGCTGCTTCCATTCACTACCTCTATGTTTAAGGAATGAGAGGCCTGGCACACACACATGCACATCAGTAAAACAATGCCGGTCGGCACTGAAGTAGAAATTACATCACGCATCTGAATGTTGCCAGAATTTATCCTTTGCAATGACAGTTGTTGTGGCAGATGTTCTTTTGTCACCGTTATAAACAGACTTGGAGACAACTGTGCATCCAAAACCACAGGTAGAGTGCAGACTGGTTAGGTTGCCAAGCTGCTAGACAACATTGCTCCTGATCTATTCCTCCTCAAAGGACCAATCATGTTGATTTCTTCCTTTCCATCGTCACCATATGAACTTACATTCAAGCTAAAGATTTTAATACTAATGTTGTAGCTGTCCATAATCTGAAATATGAATATTTGTCAATGTCAGACAAGTTTCATTAATCCAGACCCATGTACTTCACTAGCATTAGGCTTTCATTGGCAAGCTTGTCTTGCAGCTCTATATCAGTGAATGAAATTTTATGAATTGTTCTTTTCACTGGAGGCCTGACCCTTATGTTTGGTGAGAGTAACCATCCTAGTAATGTTTTTGACCAGCTCTGATCTCTGCTGTCACTCTCATGAACACGAATGCCTGATTTCATGGGGATAACAGAACTAGTGGAAGATTTGGTGCCTCCCAGATACCGAACTTATCCTGAACCAAAGTAGGCCGCCAGGCATGAATCCCTAACGCATGCAAATGCACAACCACCACTCGTTTCTATCTGGCATGTGTGGGGACAGAAGTTATGCTGGTCGCTTTTTCAGGACAGCCTTTGGGATGTGCGAACACAACAAAGGGAAGGTACGAGGCCGGATGGAAGCAAGAAAAGGAGGAAAGAAAGTAAAGAAAGACTGGAGCAAACAAACAAACCAAACTTTGTAAAGCCCTCTGCTGGGCTGGGGCTGGGGCTGGAGCGAGTGTGTGCGCACACGCGAGGCAATGTGAACAGAGTGCTGGGGATTAGGACAGATCCTGGGCTGTCCAACTCACAGCTGGCTGATGATCCAATCCTGGAGCACAGCGCAGCGCACCAGCCGCCGTGGGACCCCCGTGTGCGTGCCTGCATCTGCGGGTGTGTGAGAGCCTATATTAATGCCTGCGTGTGCAGGCATGTGGGTTCAGCTGATGTGCATATCAGCGTCTGTGGAAATGCTCTTGAACAAATACACGTGGAAGTGTGAGTTTGCACAGTGAGGAAGGGAGGGCTAATAAAATTTAAATAGCTGCCTATGCTTCTGTCCACTATTTGGAGGCCAGCTCTGCTCACTCTGCTCATGAATGGGGGAGCAGAATGAAAGAGGAGAGAGAAGAAGTTGCAAAAATATAATCAAAATCCTGCTTTTGAACTCGGAGGCTGATAAAATAAATAGCTTCCAGCTTAGCTGCAGTGGATCTCACACTCCTGCTACAATCTGCACAGCAATGCATACAAACCCACTAAGGCTACAAAGGCTCACAAAGGCTTTGTAGATGGCAAGAACAAAGGGCATGAGTATGAATAAAGTGAATGTGTTCCCCAAAAACCTTTATAAAAACAGAAAAAGAGGAGGAAGAAATACAGCATTGCTATGGCAGTAGATCGTGTTTGGTTGTGTGTTTAACGTCGACGTCCTGCAGGACAGTGAACATTTTCCTTAGTCTCAAGTCTTTTGTCGTTTCGAACAGGCTTTCAACCAGGATTTCCCTTTATTTAGCTTAATTAATTTTCCCATTAGCTCTGAACAGCTTCGCTGAACCTGCTGTAGAAAAACCTCCCCAGATCATGATGCTGCCGCCCCCATGTTTCACTGTGTCAAGGAAAGAGTCACCACAACATGTGCAGTGTACGTTTTCCTCCAGTCGCAGGATTTTCCATTTAGGCTAAATGTTCATTTCAGGCCCCAACCAACCAGATCATTTTCTTTTTCTTCTACACATTTCTAATGGTTTTCTTTCTTGTGAAGTCCATTAATAATAGTTATCCTATCAGCAAATTCTCCAACCTGAGATGTGGATCTCGACCCCTGAGCCCTTCTCACGGGTTTATACGTTTGACCTACTTGTTGTAGGCCTATCATATTTAATGATTTAAATGAAATACGTTAAATCTAACTTTTGTGATGTGATAAAATGAAACAGTTTAGGAGATGACTTTCTGACCTGGGCCCTACATTCACTCATTAATGAATCAGTTTCAGGTGGAATGGGCTGGTATTACTAAAGATGGGCAAGTTGAATACTTTTGTGTTAAAGAAAGACCAAAAACAAAAATTAACCTCCAAATCTACTGGCAGCTTTCAAAGTACATTTTCCCTCTAGCAGTAAGACATAAAATAAAGTCTTAATTTTTTTAAAAACAACATGATGTTGCTCTGTGTTGAATTGCATGATCCCCTTCCTCACCAATCCCAAACCAAGTTAAGAACTTATGGACTTCTCTAAAACAGGAGAGTTACAGTGACGGAAAACAATCCATTACTCTATACACAGCCTGTGAGCCTCAAGTTGCTGTTTCACAGAAAGTTAGTTGTCTCTAGAAACAGACTGGATGAATAGAAGCATTTTAATCATTTTTGAAAAGAACGCAGTTGTATCAAAATCCATTTCTTGCCATATAATTGTGCACACAGGCAAAAAATGCAACTGTTATGTAACAAAATGAATCCACAAAAATACAACTTACCTAGTTATTGTGCATTGTACGTTTATATAGGGTGTTTAATATGCAATTAAAATGTCCTGAATGTAAGTTTTGAGACTTGTTCTGTCAATTTATCTAATTAACTCACAAAAATACTCAGCTACAAAAACATTTATAAATAAACTGGCTAGTCACCGCATAGTTTAAGTGGCTTAAGTGCACAAAATGCAAGAAGAAAATGTAAAACAGCAACAAAATGGAGTCATGTTTCTGAAAAGGTAAACTTGTCCAAACCCAGGTTTGTTGGATTTTGATTTCTGTTATTTCTATGTTTTAAACGTTTAAAATGGTTTGTTTAAAACACAAGAATAATAAGTTGTTAAAAGAGAAATACTTCAACATAAATTAAAATTAAAAGTGGCTTTTGCTTATAATGACCAAAATTGAATGTTAATGGGTACATGCAAGGCCAAGTCAACAGCTGTCTAACACCTAGTGTGCGTCTGAGGACAGATAAAACTATAAACTCTCTCATGCACATACTGACACACGCAGCGTAAAACGCTTCAGTACAGTGGCTCCTCCAATGCAGGTCAAAGTCATTGTGTTTGCCACATTAATATGCACATCATTTTCCACAGCTGGTGGAAAAATCACACACCCACACTCTCACACACACTGTTCATTTCAGGCTTTAAACACACAAGAGCCCACCATGGAGCCAATGTGTAAGTGCTGGCAAGCTGACAGACCAACACACTTTAGCACAGATTAGTACAAGAAGCTGAAGCGGACATTGACACACACGCACCAACACAGATCACGCAAACTAGCACCCCGCAGCCCCCAGCACCACGGGACACTTCTGCCACATCTGTGCCCATCTCACACACGTCGGCTGTGGGCAACGGGGGCGAGACAGAGACCTGAGTGGCTGGCGTGGTCTGGCAGAGCTTGGCAGGGAACGGTGAGGGGGAAACAGAAGCCGGCAGAGGACAGGAGAAACACAGAGACAGGAAAGCAAAGGAAAGGAAAGGAAAGGAAAGGAAAATGGAGAGGGAAAAGTGTGTAATAGTTCAAGTGAAATATTTTATTTTAACCACAGGAGAGGTTTAAGTGATTAATGAGTGTGAGGAAGTATCTCTAACCCTAATAACCATTATGCTGGAAGAGGAAAGTACAAATAATAATTCAGGTAAATAAGTGGAATAAACATCTAAAACAATATCTGAGGAATTAGGAGGTAAGAAAAAAAATACAGAAAATATGAAAAATATGAGGAAAACAGACAGAGAGGGCCGGTAGCGCCTGCAGCGAGGACGGGTGCAGAGCTCAGGCGGGTGGCACGGAGGCCAGGCTGTCCAGTGACCATCAGCCGCGCTGTTGTGCTTGTGTGTGTTGAGGCGTGTGTGTGTGCACGCCAGGGATGGGAGAAAGGCTTAGGCGACATTTTGGCTCTACTGGAGCTGCTGCTGGGCTGGGCACTGGCCTGGTGGCACGAAGCGGTGCGTGTGCGTGTGTCTGAGCGTGTTTATTGCATTATGTTGTGGCATGCTTAACAGGATTAGAGGTGACCTAGTGAGGTCCAGTTGGTACCGGGACTGCCACACAGCGGCGCGCATGCACATTTGTGTGTGTGTGTGGCTTGTATAATAGGATTAACCGTTACCTGGTGCGGTACAGTTGGTGTGCTGGTCTGAACTGGACTGGGCTGAGCTGGGCAGGAGCTGGGCAGAGGGGAGTGCTGTGTGCCCATGAGTGTGTGTGTGTGTGTGTGTGTGTGTGTGTGTGTGAGTGTGGTGGCATGTATAATAGGATTAGGTACTACCTGGTGAGGTGCAGTTGGCGCTGGGCATTTGCCAGCTGTTCTTCCAGGCTCAGAGCTTTGGACTGCCATTGGCTCCCAACCCTTTGGGCCGCCTCCAAACGCTGCCGACAGCAAACCAGCTCTGAGCTCAGACTTTCCACTTCCTGTCCCACAGAGAGGGAAGAAGAGGAGTTAGCGGAGGTGAGGAAATCTTTCACAGCACCCATCTTCTGCCGTCACACATCAAACACAATAAACCAAGATTAAAATCTCATGAAGACTTGGTAAGTCAAGAAAACAAATAATGCTGTAACATATTTCATAAGAAACAAATAAATAAAGCAACAGATGAGTTTTACCAAAAGTATTTCACTTCTAACTCCCAAAATAACACAGGAAGAAAACTGCTTTCTGCTGTTAAAACAAGATATAAAGCAATAAATTCAGAGGCTGGATGAAAACTTGCCTGTGCAGCTTTTTCCTGCTGCCTGCTCATCTTGGCCTTCAGCTCTCTGAGCTCTCGCTCAGCCTCCTCTTTCTTCAGGCTGGCATTGCTAAGCTGATACCGCAGATCCACACATACCTGGAGAAGACAGAAAAACAATCAGGTTTGATTTATAATTAACGGCTTTCAAACTACCTTGCAATACCTCTGCTTTTGATATGCTTTGACTAGGTCACCAGACCTTGACATCTACTATACAGGTTTCGTCACTTCAGCTCTCTGACCTATGCAGGAGTACATTAGATTACTTTTACCTCTCAACTCATCGAGATGCTTCAATAAATACAACTAAAATTGTACTTAAATACATTAAAACTTAAAATTATTTCATTCTTCACCATTGTATTTGAGAGCAAAACTGACACTGAGACAGATGTTCTGCTGCCATCTACTGGAAACACAAGAACATTACAAGTAAACGTCGCTGGTTTCATCTGAGAGTTGAGCATTGAGACCGCCTTCCCTTGATGATTATGCAGTATAACCATCTCTTGATCCAGGGAAAATGACCAGCACCAAATGTGAGTTTCGGTCTGCCTGCTGTGTTGTGCTAAAGCTAAAGAAGTCTGATGACGTTCGATGTTTCAACTCAACTCAAACTCCGCACTGCTTTCTGTAAAAATGTGAAGAGTGAATGAAGTTTTTCCCAAACAAATAAAATCAGTGTACCTTGGCATTGTCTTGTTCCTGATTGTTCAGCTTGCTGAGCGTATCCTCCAGCTGATTGGTCAGTGAACTCCTGTCTCTGCGAGCTCGGTCCAGCTGCCCCTCCAGCTCGGCGACCTGCTGACACAGGCTGGACGCCTGCAACACAGTAACAGTAATCTTAAATAACGTTTAATACAGAATTTGAATATGAAATATGAAATGATGTCTTCATATTAAACATTGCAATGACATGTTTAATATGAAGACAATAAATTCAACAGAACTTATTGAGATTTGTGGTGGATGAATGAACACATGGTAAAATGCTTCTTTTTTTATTGCTGGATGAATTCCTATTCAGCACTTCGAGTCAATACTTTGCTGAATCACCTTTTGGAATATATTTGCATATGCACTAACTATGTTATGACCCATCACACCAAATCACAATAAAATACACCGACGTATTTGGCTTCAGGATGTACCGTTTGCGCTAGCTCTTCTTTTTGTTTGCGTGCCTCAGCCCGGCCCTCCTCTCGGGCCTCCGCCATCTTGGCCCTCACTGCATGCGCTTCTCTGTCCAGCTGTTCCCTCTGTCGCGCCAGCTCCCTGGATAACTGCTCACACTGCATCTCCACCTAGGCGAGTGCAAACGGACGCAGAGAGCTTGTCGGGAGTGGCGGAGATAGAATATATTTGCAGATAACTCAGGGAAAGTATATTAAAAAATATCCAGAATGAATCCATGTGAAAAGCTACTGACCCTAGTTTTTTGTAGATTGGCTTCTTCGGCTATCTCCACAGCCTGTTTGACCTGCAGGCAGGCTGACCACTCTCTCTGCTGGGCCTCTTGTTGACTCGCCCGCACCGCACGCAGCGCTGCCAGCAATTCGTCCCGTTCCCTGCCGCACACAAACGAAACAACATGAGCACCAAGAGTTTTTTTCTCCTAGTGCCGACCTGGTTGAGCTAACTTTGCTTTACTTTGTGAGCCTGTCAATAGCCTGCACATGCAGATTTGCATGAGTCCCAGCCACCACTGCTTCATGCTGCGCACACTGCAGACACAACCCAGCTACGCGGGCAGCTCCATCGGCCTTCAACGCTTCTGCAACCTGCTGCTCTTTGTGTCTCAGACGAACCTTCACTTCCTCGCACTCCTTCTGACTCACTGAGAGATCCTTTCTGTTAACAGAAGCAAAACGTACACAAAGGTCAAAGGAAATGACGAGGGAGAATATGCTACATTCTTCTTTATGATGCATCAAACTGACCTGAGAGAGATGAGCTGAGCCTCCAAGCTTTCAGTCTGGGCCTGGTGGATCACTTTTAATTGCTCCTTTATCAGAGTGTGATGGGACAGAAACTGAGTCAGGAGATGATCTTCCAGTGAAAACATGCAGCAATTTCAATGCAAAATTAGCTAAAAATACAAAAACCATCAAACACGACAATAAAACTTGGTTGGTGATCTAAAAGATTTTACATAAACATAAAAATAGAAGCAATGGGTAAGAAAGCAAAACCCTTTTTGAAAGTATTTCTATGGTTCATGTGGATCGCTTTATGTTGTTGAACAAAAAAGGCTAAAACATCTTTCGATGGACTTGTAAAGTCTAAAAGCAACTGGACATCAGAAGAGAACACAATATGTGTCCTTACCAGGTCATTTTTCCAGGTGTTATGCTCTGTTTTTGAGGTTATCAAGTTGTTGTTTTGCACCTAAAGAAGCCAACAGGAAACATAATGAAGCATCTAATATTTTTTTTTCATTACTTTTAAACAATCAGGATGATAATTATTATTATATTACCATAGAATTACGGATTGGATCATCTTTCAGAGACTGATCCACGATCCTGGATTTGAGCTCAGACTGCAGCTTCTCATTTTCAACCACCACCACTCTGATCCGCTGCTTCAGTCCTTGCAGCTCCTCCTAAGACACAATGAGTGCACAGTAAACTGGTCAAAACTTAGGCAAATTAGAATTTTTATTAAAAACTTTATATTTATATTATATATAAGAGTTATAAGATATGTATAACACCTTCAAACAAATGCCATATTTATTGCTGGAGTATAACTACTTTATTAAATGCAATATGACATAATTGTTTTTATGTGCCAAGGCAAAAGCCATAAGATATTAGTGAATTTGTAGAGAGAATATATATATATATATATATATATATATATATATATATATATATATATATATATATATATATATATATATATATATATATATTGACATAATTATTCCTCCACTGAAAAATTGTACCAAAATAAAAGGTTGGATTACAAGGGTGAGATTATTGTATTGTCTTAAAAGGTAAGCTTACATTGAGGATTTTGTACATTTTTTTAGCACAAACCTTGCAGAACTTTACTTCAGCTTCCAGGTGCTGAATGTACTCAGACTGGTCATAATTGGTCATTGGAACCAAGTCCCGAAAGGCTGGTAAACTGGACCTGCCATCCAGCATCACTTTCTAAGGAGAAGAAAGACAAAACTGAGTCATAAAATGAAGCACCAGCAGAGTACTGAAATTACAGACAAGCCTGCATGATTTTCATTATAAACTAGGCATTTTATTCTAATAAAGTCTTCATATTAGGGACTAAAATTCTGTAACGATTTAATGACACGTCTACCTTAGATGGAGATTGCTTCCCTGAGGGGGATAAAGAGGTGGGGATTTCTCTGCCTTGCTTCAACAGGAGGCTCTTCAGCTGGTTAACTGCACACACAACAAACAAAACAAAGCTTTCAGTTCAGCTCCAACAACGTGACCATGAGCAGGCACAGTCTGAAGTGGTGCGCTTCAGGCACAGTGTCGATGGCATACAGCAAATTTAATAGTGACTCACCTGCTTCACTCTGAGTCTTGTGACTCCACGCTGTCTTGTCCTCCTCAGCGAAGACGGCGCCTGCAGCGGGTCGGACATCCTCTCCATCAGCCGCCAGCTGGTCCAGAGCACCGCTCAGCTGTTGGAGGCTCTGGTTTGCTCGTTCTGAAGGCAGTATAAGCACAAAGGTGAGAAATATTTATTTATAGAAAATACAAGAGACTTTAGAAGGAAAAACAAAAATGTCACTATCCTTCCGGATGGTTAGGAGGGACTAAACTCAGAGAATAAATAAGTGAATAAATAATAACTTACATACATTTGGAAGTGTTTATTTTAAGTACATAAAAATAAAAGTACAATTATCAGAATTTGTCAATAGATTATTAAATAAAAATAATATAACTTAAATGTGGGAAATATAAAATGTCAGATAAGATTATTGTTTAAATATCATCGTTACAGTGTAGCTTTACTACGCCACTGTACTACAGTATGGATAAACAAGTTCATTTATGTCTGAAGAATGTGATTATAATTCATTCCCAGACTGAAATGAGATCGGAATATCGTTATTAATGATAATTATCATGATTAATGATATAATTAATTTTATTATTAAGTCAAGCCTGCGAATTAGACAAGTCGTGGCCACCATGTTTTTCTGGTCGGGCTCAGTAGGAATCTCTCAAATATATGAGTTCAAATATTTGGGAAATGATTCACTCAGCTCTTCTAAACTCGTATTGATTCAAGACGTCGCATTTTCTGAAAAGAGCTCTGTTTTTTGCAATGAGAAAAGCCATTAATTAATGCCTATTTTCGTGGAATTAAACAGTATTTTACATCCTCTAAGCATTAATAGATATCTCACTTGGAACTCATATTTTTGCTTAACAACAGCTAAAGATCTCTTCCAATAGATAAAGGCAGAGCAGTAATTAAGCCTTTTAATACATCAACAACATTTTGGCTGCTAGTTAGGGAGTTAGCAAATGCGGCTCAGCAAAGTGTTAGCTTACGTCTTAGCTCCTTTTGCTTGGCTCCCGGCTGCTCTCCCTCTTCTTCATCCGAGTCAAATGGTTTCATTGAAGCGTTTCCGTCAATAAACCACATTCAGACAGTCAATAAATCCGCTAGGCTACATACAACAGCCCAACGTCAGCCATCATTCCCAACACGTCATAACGGTAACCAAGGGTCACAAGTGAGGTATGGCAAGCCGTTTTAACATAAATTCGGTTTTGCCTGACTAGCCACAGTTACTAAAATAGAAATCTAAAAATGCATTTTGACTGAGATATCTTAAAAGGAATTTTGACTCGTCAAAATTACAATTCAAGATATCTTTAGTTTAGTTTTGTCTAGTCATAAAACTGGAACGTAAGGGCGGCAAAACCAAATTTATGTTAAATCGGCTTGGTTTGTTATGCACGAGTTTCTTCTTCTGCTGCTTCTTTTCTATTATGGTGGGTCGCAACTTTAAGGTGCATAACGCCACCTACTGTACACGAGTGTGTAGTAACATTATTTTACATTACCAAATTCTAGTTTTAAAATTTGTATTCTGAAGATAAATAAACAACACTTTCCTTATTCTGTAAATATCCATCATGTTTCCTTCATTTCCCAATATTCCTTTAAGACTCCATTCTTGACTAACCATTCTTCTCTATTTCTCGTTCATGTTTTAGTTCATCAATACATGTTCTACATTTTCTTTCTCTCCACATCCTTCACATTTATCATCATTTTTCCTTCCTATTAAATATAAAATGTCTTTTAAATAAGTATGAGCTACTCTTAATCTGATCATCATTATTTCTTCCCTTCTGTTCCTCTGATTAATATAGACTTTTGTACTTTATATAGTTTTCTTCCTTTCTGATCTTCATTCCACCTTTTCCCCATTTCTTTACTCTTAATAAGTGATTTCCCTTCCCCTTTCGTAAAAGGAATTTCAATCGATATTGCCCCCTCTAAAGCCCTGTTTGTAACTCGGCATATTTCCAACTGGTAGCAGCAATGAAAATGAACTGCTTGATCAGGTAGATGAAGACAAAAACACAAGTGAGAGTTTCTGCAGGTCAACAATCTGTTTACTGTTGACCTGGTAAGTTTAATGTCAGGTAAAAATAGGGAATAAAAGACTGTATAAAAATAGATTGAAAGAATTACATTGAAATTAATCAGTGATAAGCAGTACAATTTGCACAGGAAGAACGATCCCACAGGCCCATCAAAAATAAATTATATTTGATGAGAAGGCCAGATGTTTTAAGTAATTACAATTTTAGTTCTCTGGGAACAAACTTCAGCTTCACAGGCTTGATTGGTTGGAACTTCCAGTCAAACTGAATTGGGACCTAAAAGCGGAAACAGATGAAAATTAAACGCTGACATGGCGGCAGAGCAGAACGGCTGGATTATTTCAGGCTTACCATGGTGTCTCTGCACGTTTCCACAGAGTATTTCTGCAGGATGCGCACAACGAGCATCTTCATGACCAGGATGGCGTATCGCATCCCGACACAGTTACGCGGGCCGAGTCCGAACGGCATGTACGCGTACGGGTTCAGATCCTTCTCATTCTCCTTACTGAACCTGCAGGGACCAGATTAAAGTTTCCAGGTAAGAAATCAAATATAAAATAAAAAACAAAAACCTAAAACAGCAATTCAGTTTTGAGAAAATTGAAATATCAGCACCGACCCAAGTGTTCCGTTACTTACCTCTCTGGATTGAATCTTTCGGGCGAGCTCCAGAACCGCGGGTCCATGTGCAACAAATGCACTGGAATCCCAATTAGCGTTCCCTCTGGGATGGTGAGGCCGTTAAGCTGCATCGTTTTTTTGCATGTTCTCTCAAGTCGAGGCGCAGTGGGAATCACACGCTGCGACTCACAAAACACCTGGTCCAGGTACTCCAGTCCGTTCAGGTCCTCGTATGAAATGGGAGCCTGGATCCGTCACAAGAAAGTTAAATGTGAATCAGCAAGGCATGCACAAAAATGCTGGCATCTGTCGGATTCAAAAAGCTAACATGCCACCGTAAATTACATTTTTCTCCATACAGCCGTCGATTTTGTTTTGCAGTGTCCGCATGACGTCAGGATTTGTGGCCAGATTGTAAAGGGTGAACGACAGAGTGGTGCTGGTCGTCTCGTAGCCACCAAAGATGAACGTCAGAGCCTGGGAAAGAATCTCGTGCTCAGTCAGGCCTGCAATGAGAAACATCGATGCAGATTAACAAAACACAACTTCATCATAAAGTTTATATCAATAACTCGAAACATATATCAGTAATTTACTGATATGTGTTTTATTTAAAGCGATCCTACTGTTTGGTATTTTTGACCATTGTCAATACCATGCATAGACCGCAATAAAGCTAACACAAGCACTATGAGTGAGGAAACTACTTATCTGCACCAGTAACATTTTTATATATCTATCGTATATGTATTTATAGTCACACTTATAGTTTTTCTGTATTTTTTCGGTGTACTCCAGTAGCCAAGCAACAACATTCTGTTGCCAAATTTTCTCTGCGCCATGGCAATAAAGAAGCTCTACATCTTAGTTTGCAGAACTAACACATTGCCCTGCATAAAAAGCATGATGGTTTTCTTGAACATTGCTGATTTTATTCCTGTATATTACTGCTTGTAGGCTCCTGAAAACGTTCCGCTGAGTTTGAGTCCATCTTGGGCCTGAAACGATCCAGCTCGCTCGTCTGTATCAATACAAGACCTTGTTGCTTCACTGGCGTCTGAGTCAAAGTGGAGCTCTGTGTCTGATGGACAGCTGGTATATCTCGTTCGGTGCAGGTTGACTTTCGGCCTCCCATGTTTCTGAGATTAAAAACACTTTGTATTTCTCAGGCATATAAAAAAAAAAAAAAAAAAAATCTACATTCCCAGCGTAGAAAGATGAATATTTAGAGTCGATGCCTCACTGTTACATCTTACTCTGAGGGACATGTATGATTATTTGTATTGCACTGAAACTAGTTAATCATTTCTGCTACTATTACCTTTATGACCATAGACTACAGCAATTTTCTGTCAATGATTTCCCTTCTCCTCGTCTGTCATATTATCCTTTGAATTTTGTTGTAGATGGGACCTGTGACCTCAGCTTGCTCATTCTTTAACACAGAAGACTTTAAAAGGTTTGACAAAAGTCGTTTCAGTGTAAAGTAACACTTTGTTTCTGTGACTTTCAGACCTTTACTGGGTTGCTCGTGTTCGCTCTTAATGTCGGATTCTGGGATCTCGCTCCGGATCATCACCTGCAGGAAGTCTCCCCGTGTCTGGACAGGAAACAGACACGATTGAACGTTTCGCATAAATGAGTGCAGGTAACCATTTTAGCTTTTTCAAAGTGTGCTCATATGAGCACATGCAGCTTAGACTATTTTATTATCTTTATTTGACTCAGAACCACACCAATCACCTTCCCAAAACCTTTCAAGTCAACGCTTACCGAATCCTCTGCGCTGTGCTGGTCTTTAAATTTCTTAATAATGTCGTAGAAAAAGTCTATGCTGGCCTTGGGCATGAACTCAACTTTGAAGAGCTTCAGCAGGTGACGACCAAAGGGAAACACAGCTGAGAAGGCAGAATGAAACTGGTCAATTTAAAAAAAAGCGCGACCTGCCCGTACCACATGCAAAGCCCTGCAGGTAACAAGTTGACGTACCCATAAAGACAAAAGGCCAAAATCTGAAGTTCATGATCTTCTGCATTTGAGTGTAAACAGGGTCCTTGGGGTTGTTGATGGAGTCAATCTCCACGCTGAAGGAAGCGCTGGTCACCACGTCCAAACTGAACGGTGCAACCAATCTGAGAAAGAGAGAAATAAAAGCCAAAAGGTTGGGGCTTGCGTGTTCATTTAAAATAAACAAAAACGTGCACAAGCTGACAATGTAACAGACGCAACATACTTCTTGACATCTATGGACTCATTCAAATCCATTTGTCCAAGTTTTTGCATGAATCTGTCAGCAAATTGAACAACCAAAGGGAAAACCTGGAAGAAAGAGACACAAATTAACGAGTGAGGCTCAGTATGTTTTATCTATTGTTAGAGAAAACAACTTAATTGTTTTATGATCGATTTAACTTTCCCATCCCTGGTCCTCGGGGCCACACTGCCCAGCATGTTTTTGATGCTTTGAGCCCACTTGATTCAGATTATTGCAGATCAGCAAAAGCCTATTAATCAGCCATCAGCTGAAATAATTTTCACAGAGCAGCGAGCCTGGAGGACCAGGGTTGGATAAACACCGCTCTGAGTAATAGCTTGACATCTATGTTCAAGATATTTCTCATTCATATGGAGATATCTTAAAAGAACTTTGAGAGTAAAAATTACACCTCCAGATATCTGTTATCTAGTTTTTCCAAATCATTATTTGCTTTCAAGATAACTCCAATTTAATTTGCACTTTAGTTGAAAAAAACAACAGGTACTAAATTTGTTATTATGGAAATTAAAACAAAAGACTTGAAACCCTGCTTGAGGAAAGTGTTAACACACGTAGTAGTGGGTAATTAAATGAGTTATGTTTGGGGGAAAGCAGAGCATTGTAGATCCTGACCTGCTTCAGTCTTCCGCTGGTGAAACACGGAGATATTGTGGCGCGAATTCGTTTCCACCTTTCATCCTTCACTGCTGTGATCGCATCATCCATAGGGCCGCCGTCTCCGATGATAATCTGTAAACGGACGAAGCCTCTGCTCAACTTTTGCAGTACTCCAGTCTCGTGACTCTTTCCCACTGTGGCCTTTTATGCGTCACCATACTTTACTTGGATGGATTAATTATTCCAGTTTCAGCTGACCATGCACATTTTAGGCATTGTGTAACTTAATCAAAAACTAGCCTTAATTTGTAATTTTTTTTTTCAACACCAGAATCATTTTGACTGACCAGACTGAATAAGACATGTGTCTTTTTGGTTTTAGATTCGTCATTCGAGTCACCTGACTGCTAACAGCCTTCCCAGTCTTTTATGTGTGCCAAAAAAAATTAAAAAATAAGAATAATTTCAGGTTTTCAATATCAAATATCAATCACAATAATAAAGGAAAAAAAAAAAGGCTTGGAATACTTGACTCGTGAATATCTGTAACACATAAATTTCACTTCCTGAAGAGAATAACTAGAAATATTAAAGTTTTTCACAACATTTGCTGTTTTTATGTACCTATGGAAACTCTACCGACTATAAGACTTTATGTTGTTTGCTAGGGTGTTTCTAAGTACCACACCAGTTTAACTGTAATCAGACTAACCAGGTCAACTGTGAAAGACAATTTCCTGTTTTTGTACCCAGAGCTGCCCAGAAGATGACTTTATTGTACACACAAATATTAGCATTAAACATAGAACAGGAGATATTCCATTAACTAACAAGTGACTTTATGTGCAGCACAGACAGTAATCCTCTCACACTCCCTATACACTCCCCGCAGTGTGACATTGTTACACTGCAGGTTTCGACAGGTCAGTAAAACTGACTTACTTCCTGTTGCATCAGATGCTGTGGCTGTGTGGGTGGGATTTAGATGTGACCCTTCTCAAACCCTTACAACAGGTTTAATAAACCCTGCGGAATTTTGAGAAATTCCTCAAAATCCAAACTTTTTCAGTGGCATGTATTCCTCAGAATTAAAATGATGAAATTAATTTTGTGTCCTCCGCTGGATTTAATGGCGTTTCTAATCATAACAAACTATAATTAATGGTCAGTTTTAGAAGACTGTCCGCTGAAAGTTCCACTTCCCTAAAAATGAAGTTGAAAATGCTGGACTTCCATGATTTCATGCAGCGTCTCACCCTGCGGTTTGTGAATGCAGTGTAGCACTCCTTCACCAAGATGCTTTTTATCATCTCAGGGTCAGCAATCATCAGCAGCGGGGTTTTTCCCTCGTACAAACTAAAACAGGGGGTAAGGGAAAAAAAAAGATTGCTCCTGACAAAGTGGAGTCATGTGACAAAGCATGCATTTCAGCTCAAATTCACAGTTAAACACTGCGAAACATAATTTTCAATAATTGGTAAAGGACATCTATATCTCTGGACTGAAAAGCTGGACCGAAACATTCATGAACTGCTCCATAAATAAACAAACTTCATTTCTTTGTCTACTCACCCCCAGACATCCCCATGCTTGGCTTGGCATTCCCGGTCAAAGACAAGTATTCCCTGAAGAAGACAATTACAGAACATGGTTGTAAAGAAAAACTCCAGGTTTCTTTCTTCTTTTTTTTTTGTTTGTTTTAGAGCAATCAATGTTTGCTTTCAGAAGAATGGGAGGTAGTAAACCACAAAGCTCATCAGCACTTTCATTTTTTTTATTTGCTGTGGTTGTTTTTTTTGTTTTGTTTTTTTGGCATTACCTTTGCGAAACCAGTCATATTCCCAACAAAGGGCAGGGGTCTCGGTCCAGACACCCCTATCTTTTTGAAAAACCTATGCGGCCAGATTCCATATCTGATGTCCAAACGAGAGGAAAAAGAAAGAGACAGGGGGAATTTGACTCTTTCACTGGACTGTTAAAGAAACATACAGTATTGCAGAGTACTTACAGTAATAACAGAGTGACAGCCAGGGCCACTAAAGTCCACGTTGTTGCTGAAAACAGCAGGAAATCCATGTTCTCTTCTTTCGGAATGAAACATGCAGGAGGGACGTCAAACAAGCTGCTTTTTAAAGCCACGATTGAGGGGAGGAGCCTTGACACTGAGGGTGACGTCAGTCTCACCTTTCTTCCTTTGCCCTTTGCCTGGCTTTTATTCCATTTTCATCCGATTCGTTTAGATGTGTGTTTTTGCTTCAAACTAACAAATTATTAATATGCTGCTTCAAATGATCTTCCTCAGCAAGTTCATCCCTTACAAATGTAGGCTCAAATGCCAATTAAGCTATATGACATGCTTATTATACACAATTTTTCGTAAATCTTTATTTGGCGTTGCTTTTTTAATTTGTGCTTGAACCTTCTCCCTCGCCGTACCGAAATGAGAATTCAGGCTCTTTTTTTTAATAGATCAGCTCATTTATCTCGGCTCCCTAGAAAAAGAGCTGATTATTTCGGCTCATAAATATCATTTGTTGCTATTTTTATTGCTATTTAATTTTGGAATATATTTAGTATATCGATATAGACAAAATGTGTGCAGAATAATTTTTGAGTTAATCATTCATTTGAACGTTGCATTCACGTCGTCGTTCATTTGAATGAATCGACACATCGAGCTGACTCGGTTTCCAGCGGCACGCCGCTGCTCCGGAAGTATTACAAATGACCCCCGCAGCTAGCTAGCAAGCCGTCACATTGTTGCTGTTTGGATTTTCTTATTTAATTCTGGCTGTGTTTCTCCCTCAACGACGAAGATTTGACTGTATTCAACCCTTGTTAAAGGTGGGGGAAATAACACAATTGTCTCTTATAGTTTCGTTTCTGCTGCAACTTCAAAATGATAATGTTTTCAGTCCGTCCTTGTTGCTGCTAATTTAGCATTAACTTGTAGCTTCGACAGAATGTTAAAATGCTAACGCTGCTTTTCTCCAGCTCCGTTTTGCATCAGTTTGACGTGAAACTTTTTATAAAATTGTGCGAGCTGCGTAAATAATTTTATTTCTTAATATCTCCTGGCCTTTCCCACAGTAACCCTCCTAAACACACTCAGATAAAGTCAAAATTTTTAATCACGCTGTCTTCCTGTTGTAAAATGATCGTCATCGTGAGTCAGTGTGCAAAGGGCAGCTTTTCAGTAAAATAATAAATTAGCTAGATTTATTGCATTGTGTGTGAGACTCTTGACGTGAGTTTTGTTATATGATTTTTTTGTCTCAGTAATAAGAAGCAGTGCTACTGTTCAGCTCTGGTTAATATGTTTACATCATTGAAACAAATGCTAAACTCCAAAAACCAGAAAGTAGGTTTTGATGCAGCCTCAGCAAATTAAACCTTCATACCGTGTTGGTAAAATTTTTTTTACACACCTATCTTTCCGTGACACTAATTATTCTTCTTATTGTTATTATTAATATTAGAGAGAATAGACTTTACTTTCCTTATGCTGGAGGATGGATGATGCTCCCACTCAGTCCCACAGAAATCTAAATTGCCATTAAAAAATTTCAGAAAGAGGTACTTTTCTGAAATTGTGTGACGTATGAAATATACGCTAATTACATAAAATGTATGCAAAGAAATATATTAGTAACGTTAAGACAGTGAAGCTCTGGGTGTCATTGTTCTGGTGATCTCAATGAAACAAATGTTGAATCAAGGTTGTTTTCGAATGCTTGGTACTTGTTACTGAGCTTTGGTTCAAGTGTCCTAAGAGCTGATGCAAAATAAGTCAAGACTGGCATAAAATTAGTAGAATTCAGCAATAAGTCTGATGAGAAATAAGGGTCATTAATCTAACTCCAGTGTGTTCTTTTAAGCCTAAGAGGCTGAAAAGTGTCTTATAGTATTATGAATATAAGAGTACTGAACATTTCACAGCAGCAAGATGATTAGTATTAAATAATATTTGTATTTATATTTTGTATTGTTTTTTTTTCTTGCATTTCTTCCTCTGATTTGGACTGCTACCGATTATTGAACAACCTGCTTTATTCCAGCAGTTGCATAAAGTGGTGCTGTTGTACCAAAAATGCTGATTTCAAAGGATCAGCAGAGGAAACGAAGAAAAAAAAACAAACAAAGCTATTCAGCCAGTGAAAGTAGTCCAAGCCCCTATCAAAAACAGCGTTCAGACGTTTTGACGGCTCTCCTCTTTCCAGGTCGGATAATTTGCCGCCATGTTCCTCACGCTCATGCTGCTGCGCAAAGGTATTCCCGGGAAGCAGTGGATCGGGAAGCATCGCCGCCCGCGGCAGATCACGTGGCAGATGAAAAGCAAGATGGTGAAGCACCTGGAGCGCGAGGCAGAGAACGAGTACTGGCTCAGCCGGCCGTACCTGACGAAGGAGCAGGAGGTCCGCCACGCCGCCGAGCGCAGGGCCCAAACCTGGGAGCGGATGAAGGAGGCCAACTTCGCCAACTTTCCCGAACACAAAAGCATAACGGATCACCTGAGTCATCTGAGGATCACCAGGTCGTGGTCGAGTTAACTTTTTCAGATGCAAAGACTGGTTTTCTCAACGAAATGTTTGTTTCCTGATTTATGTCAAGCAGGCTTTTTCGGCTGAGAATATGTAAAGACGTAAAGACATTGCTCATGTGTGATTGTGGTAATAAAAAAAATGTATGTCACAACTTAATGTGTAATTTTTCCTCTTTGTATTAGAACTGACCAACATCAGTAATTTGTATTTCAGTCTTTATTTAAAAAAAAAAAGTTCAGTTGCTTTCATTCAGCTGTTGTCTTTAAAGGTTAAGTTCAAGTATTTTGTGACCATTTGAGAAATTATATGGGTCAGTCTCAATTATACGACTATAAAAATGGACTAATTTACTTTTAACTCGCGTCATAGGGCTTTCATTTTTCTCCAGAATGTGTGTGTTGGTCGAAGTCTGTATCTGAACCAGGGGATTTTGTTTTTCAACACATTGTTGTGATAAAACTGCTTTTATGGTGCAATATAAACAGCCAACCTGATAAGGCCTTGCCTTGGGGTGAAACCTGCAATATAATGAGAGAGGCTGTAATTTAGGCCACGCTTGTAGCCATTTAAGGACCGACTGTGAACGCCACACGCAGCAAACATTGACTTGAAGTACAACTGACCTTTGTAGAGACATTCTCAGTAACCCAGTTGGCTTTATTCTGACTTCCGATGCAAGGGTCACGCTGCTTCCATGGACTTCTGTCAAAGTGTGTTTTTTAAAAAGTGAGTGAAAATAAACATTAATTTTATAATGTAAAATCATTGGGAGCACACTTTCCGTCCTGAAGTAAAACGTATCAGAGGTCAAAGCAAATATTACATAAAAAAAAAAAAACCCTTATTTTTATTAAATGTATAAACTGAAAAATGTTTAAAGACCAGCTTTCCTTTGAGTTCCAGCTCTAATGTGTATCCGTACTACAACGTTCTTATAATTAATGTCTGGAATTACCTAGATTTCTGAAGAAACGATCATAACTACCATGTGCAATATTTACTGTACATGCTGGTTGATCAAAATGTACATTTGGAAAACCGGCTTTCCTTTTAAAAATAAGGGAAATTAAAATCATAGACATTTATATTCGATGAAAACTTTGTGCTTATGCCAGTCAGGTGTCGTTCATATTCTGAAAAGATTTTATTTGCACAAAGAGCACGAAAGCATTCGTTCATTTCAACGTATTTGAATGACTTTCATGACATCTCAATAAAATGTATGGAAGCTTGTGGTTGTAAATAATAAAAAATTTTTTTTTTTAAATTCCAGAGGTATAAATTATTATAATTTTTTGGGGGGGGCGAGGGGGCAGAACTGTATCAGATCCGGCAGACGGCGCTGCTGGACCTTCCAGGCTCGGCTCGCAGGCTTCGCCCCTCCTGCACTGTGCAGTGCGGTGCGTCCCGCTCTTGTTTTCCACTCCTGCATGATGAGGCGGTGCGTGAGGCGCCAACGCATCCCACCGGGCTGAGGAGGAGGAGAAGGAGGAGGGGGAGGAGGAGGAGGAGGAGGAGGAGGAGGAGGCGAACGAAGCAGAGCAGACAGCTCCTGTCCGCGAAAACGCACGCAGCTCCCTCAGTGAAAGAAAGAAAGAAACGAAAAAAAAAAAACCCACACACACACTCTCTCACACACACACGGGAGAAAGCATGAAGAGCAGCGAGGCACCGAGGGGCTCATTTTCATCTGCAGAGGACTGAGTGAAGCCGCAGGATGGCGGGGGGGCGCAGGGGACTTGTGGCCCCCCAGAATACTTTTTTGGAGAATATTGTGAGACGGTCGAACGGTAAGGATGATGATCACTGTGACGGTAGACTGACCTGCGAGGTGTGCACAGTTTAGCCGAGGTCTCCATGTAGCCAGAAAATGTTGGACGGCATCAAATAAACGCGCAGCGAAGGGAAACAGGAGGACAGTTACAGTTGCACAGAATCCAGCATTTATTTATTTATTAAAAAAAAAAAAAAAAAGAAGGAGAAAAAGTTGTAAGAGAAAACTACTGAAGTGTGTCTAGTTCTTGTTCATGTAATGATCTATTTTCAGGATGATAGGATTATTTTAAAAAAAATATATATATTATTATAATTTATTTTAAAGCACCAGTTTTAGTCCCTGCAGTGCAAGCAGAGAGGAGAGTCAGCAGATCACTGAAATCATTACATTGATTACATAAGACCAGAGGAAGTCTCTCTCCGAGAAACGTCTGGGCCAGATAGGGACGGAGAGGGATTTCCACCAGCCAGAGGAAAACCTGAAAAGATGCTGATGTTCTTGTGACATGCAGGAAGGTGCAGAGCTGCCGGTACAGAGCTCATTGTCATTCCTGGTGTTTGGATCACCATCGTCGTCATCATCCATCATCCAGGGTGCAGTTTGAAACTCAACTTAAGCCCTTGTTGCAAATGCCTCGAGCTGCTAAGAGGATTTAACATGCAGCTTTAACTAAACAACAGATTCTGCTCACCCAGGCGGAACAAAAAAAAAAAAAACCTAAAGAGAAAAACTGTCGTTTTTGTAGAATGCTGCTGATTGTCAAAGTAGAACACAGGGGCGTTGATTAAACAAGCAATTACAGACTTTGTTTAAGGATAAAACGGACTCAGATTAAACCCTTGTCACATAATCACAGTTTGATTCACAAAGCATAATTTTAAAAAAAAAATCTCTTAAATAGAAGAATGAATTCTTTTCATCTATTTCTAGCTTGGAAAAAAGGAGAAAAATCAAGCTTTTCTTTTTGTTTTGTTTGGGTTTTTTGGGTTTTTTGCTGATAGAAAGTAGATCATCCATCACATTGGACACAGAAGTGTGTTTTGAAAATTGGAAGCTCTGTGCATTGTTTCTTGTCACCCTTTGGCCTTTATTAGATGAAACAGAAAGTGGCATCGTGAGCTGGAGAGGTGTAACACTGAGCAGAGATCTGTGAAACCGAAGCAGGGATGCTAGTGTGGTTTGGGTGCGAGCCACAATGTATACATGTATGTATGTATGTATGTATGTATGTATGTATGTATGTGTGTATGTGTGTATGTGTGTATGTATGTATGTATGTATGTATGTATGTATGTATGTATGTGTGTATGTGTGTATGTGTGTATGTATGTATGTATGTATGTATGTATGTATGTATGTATGTGTGCATAGCATCCCATGGTCGCATCTTGTTCTGTCAGAGGAAACGATCATTTCGTCAGAAGCAAACCCTCCACCATCATTTAACAAGACATCTGTATTAAAATGCACGATGACGGATAACAAATATCTTACCAAATTTTTAAAAGATAAATCCAAACTTTAAAATTGATTAGTAAGCAGTTTATTGCTACAATCAAACAGAAGAAGCAGAAGAAGCAGAAGAAGACGACGGAAAAAAAACACACACACAAATGTTTAAATCTGCAGGATGCCACTGGGACGGTGGTGGGTGGGAGCTCATAAACAATGAAGGAACTCATCTTTCTGCTGCCAAATAAGCAACTCATCACAATTGCCTAGACATATTGATTTTTACATTCCTAGCTACATTCCACTAATTGAAAATTGCTGCAGATCTTTGGCTCTACGGACATTTTTAGACTGTCGCTCACAAATGACAGGAATGATGAGTGAGCGACTTCCTTTGAACTCAAGACTTGGACTTTTAAAGCAGCCTGCAGATGTGGATGAATTTGTTGGCACCTGTACATTAATTTTTTTCCGAGTATGACTTGGTGTTTATGATCGCTGGTTGTGTATGCAAAACACACGTAATACACTCTGTGGAAAAGGAAAGCTCTTTTCTTAGAAGACAAAATAAGGTTAGAAGAAAAATCTTTGCGCACAAAATCTCTCTAGATGGAGTTGAGGAAAGGAAACGGGCCCACAGCATCATGGATTCTGCACTGTACCTTAACAGCTGGCAGGATGTGCTTCTTTACATCTTTATTCGTAGTTTTATGCCACGCTCACTCGGAGTGTTTCATAGTCTTGAGCGACACTGGAGTTAGAAAAACTCCACATGTTTACGTTTGTGAAGGTAGGACAGAAGAGCCTTCACGTCCAAACAAATCAACACACCATTTAACTGTTGCTATAGAAACTTGGCAGAAAAGGGTCGAACACACTAAGGAAGCAGAAATGTAGTTTTTTTTTAATTCAACATTTTTACAAATAGTTTCAAAAGTAAAGTACAAATCCAAGACATGCGTTACATTTATGTTATATTTGCTAACAACGGTGCAATCAGTAATAAAAATAGAGCCAATATTTCCCAAGGTGGATTTTTTCCCCCTCCACTAAATCAATCTGATCGAGTCAAAGACTTGATTTTTCTTAAATTTTCAGTTTCAGATCATTTGACTGCAGTGAAAGACTTGTTTATTTTCCACCAACGGTCCAAGAAATTTGTCCACATCTTTATTTGTTTTGTGAAAAAAGAACATTTTTAACTAGCTTATTAATTTTTATTGCTAATTTGCAAAAAAAAAAAATGTAAAAAAAAAAAGTAAAAAAAATCTTTGGGCTTTGTTGGGTCTCATTGGATCCGGCCTGATAAAGAGCTTTTTCACACCCTCGACATCAGAGCTGTATCTGCAGTGGGTCGGCGTTAACACAATTACACGTGTCCAACCTGTTTTCTGTGTTGTGGAAATGGACAGGAAATGGAGACCAATAATCCAGGAAAAGAGTGTTTTCATGTAGCCACAGACTCATCAATCAGACTTTAGTTGTGTTTTTTCATTTCGGCTGACGCTGATTTCTGGTTTTCTCTATGATCTGACCTGCTTGTTTGATTAGTTGTTGTTTTTTTTCTGTGGAGCATAAGTCACAAAAAAAAAACAAGAACAAAATGTGCTGCTGCTTTTTCATGTAGAAGCGTCAGATTTAAATCAAACAGAAAACGAAGGCACAACTAGATTATAGGTCACTAATCTTTATCTGGTTTTCAGTCAACTCCAGAAAGTTGCAACAAACTATATAAGTTTGTGTGTTAATAAAGTAGAAATTATGAAATGGTGGAATTGCTTAGATGACTCAAGACATGAGTTTTCATCATTTCACCGATCACTGGTAAAAGTTGATAGTAAATCCCCCAATTCTGATTGACTGATACATGTTTGGTTTGACTTTTCCTTCCTTTGAAAAGAAGGAAAATGTTTAATCCCAAAACGGCATAATGCTGGAAAGCTATTCTCCACCCTGGATTCCCCTCCAAAGAATAAAAAATAAAGTGAAATTGTATATTTTCTGCTTCTTAAATGCAAAATATGGCACTTTTATTCATGAGAGCCTTTTTTTTTTTTTTTGTCTTTTCCTGTCAGAAAATAAAGAAGCAAAATTTGGATTCCAATCAAAGCGGTTCCACTTTGTGTTGCCGCGTCTGTTTCGCGTTGACACTAAATAGTCGGGTTCTGTTGCATCAAAAGTAGCAACAGAACCAAGAAAACGTTGGCAGCTAAAGCAGTGAAACCTGCACAGCATCTTCTGTGTGCTGCAGATTATGCTGTTTACCGCCAGGCTCCGTGCGTTCAGCTTTTTCTAGGGTTTTTTTTTGGCACCATTGTTTTGCGTGTTGAAGAAATAGGGTTGAAAATAAATTTGCGATGGGTTAAGGGTTTGTAATTACTCTTTTAACATCTGTCAGGATTTTTGCTCTCACTTCTTCTCTTTGGCATGTAGGTTGAGCACATTTTTAATCGCATCAAAGCCTATAGAGGGAAAATGCAGCCAGCAGGAGTCACGTTAAGGTTGAATAAATATATAAATATGACACTGTAATTAGCTGGCTTAGGCCTTACATATCCCTACTGACAGTTAGTGTCTCCCTCTGTGTTATTTTGATTACTTTAGATGTAGACATTCTTTTTGTCAGGCAAGTGTTTTTGGGATGTTCCTGTGACACAATGAGCTGATTTGGCAAAAACAACAACAACACAAATCGGTAAGGATGCTGATAACTACAGAGAACTGCCAAATTGTGCCCACATACAGTATCTTTACTTCATTTAAAAGTGAAAGAGAGATGCTAATAGTTGGAGAACTATTTGCCAGCTGTTCATTCTGGTTGTGTGTGAGAGAGAGCGATACTTTCAGTAGCTAACAGGAAGTTTTTGTCTTTTTTTTTTTTTTTTTTTAATCGTTTTGAGCTTCCAACTTCTGCCTGTCATTGAACATCCTGGATTTGGGAATGCTGTCAGAAAAAGGAAAAGGTTGACAGACTATTGAAAGAATACTGCGCTAACTTTGCTAATTGCTAATAGAAAATGCTCATGAAACTTCAGCATATCAATATGACAATTATTCCATGTGTCATTTCAACATAGGAGCAAAAAAGAAAAAAAAAAAAAAACCTGCTTCACACCCACTGCTCGCTCTGTGGGACACGGCCTCGGCTCCTGGTGCCATTAATTATTGACCGCTCATAGCTGGAAACCAGGAAGAAGCGTTTTGAAGTTGTGAATTGCAGCTCTTAATGAGAATCAGATAAAGCAGCGATTAGCAGGTCAACGCTTTACAAAAACCACAGATCGACAATCAGCCGCAAAAGATGATAACCAGTGGACAAGCGCTTCTAATATCCATAAAGCTCCCGTGTTGCATTTACCCGGAAACGTACAGTGGGTTAACGGAAAACGTTTGAAACACTTGAATTATGACCAAGTCCGTTGGGAGTAAAGATCCAGAGCTGTGTGTCTTTTGTTTTATTGCAGATCGTCATCTCTGTCTTGACATTCTTCATTCATTCAAATGTTTCTCCCTGTGCTCTGTTAACTTTCTTTTCTTTTCAAACATTTCAGTTTGGACACTGCCACATAGACAGACAGGTACACTGTGAAGTTTAACATGGAGTGCTCCCTATTTCAGTATCTCTGCAATGTATCTGTCTCCAACGCTGTCATTTGGACGGCGCCCTGCTAGCTCTTTAGTCGTTTCTAAGTCAGCCAGAGAGTGTTTCAGTTCCAACCCCCGTTTCTCACAAAGATCCTCGTGCATGTGGCTGTTGTGAAGGACACATGGGCATGTGATGTGTTGTGGATCATCTTCTGTCACTGTGCTGATGCTTTAAGTTGCCGTTTGTGTTACTGTGACTTTCTGTGTCGATGAAAGTTTTCTGTTTTATGTGGCCGGTGTTTTTGTTTTTTTTGCCCCTCTCCCCGCTCTTTTGCCGACCCTTTTTTTTTCTCGCCACATTGCAGTCGCTATAAAAAGCTTCTCCTCAGAATAAAACTCACAATCTCATCTGTGAAAATTAGGATAATTAATTTTAAAATGTTTGTTTTGTTTGTTTTTATTTGCTTAAAAAAATGCTATCCTTTAATTTTAATTTAATTTTGGGTTGGGTTTTTTTTGGATATCTGCAAAACAAAAAGACTGATTTTCCTTCAAGTTTTACTAAAATGTAGACGGAAGATGCCAAATAATGAGGTGCAAATGTTTCAACCTCCTACAAAAGTTTGACCAGTCTAATTAATATATTTTAACAAGTGTAACACATGAGGTTTACATATTGTTCTTATTATATTTCCTTTAGAAATAGCTAAAAACTGAAATATAAATAAATATTTAAGGATTTCTGACAGACGGGCATAACTTTAAGATAAGTTTTAAGTTTATTAATGATTTACTAGAATTGTTCTAGTAAATCTAGAATGATTATACGCTTGAACACTTAAAATAAGCCAGACGCTTTATGAAATCTTAGTAATGTGCCACAGCGGTAACTTACAATAAGATAAAACATTTTTGCCGTTAAGTCCAAAATATCTCACACGCCTGGCAGATGTAAGTTTAAAATGAATTTCATCCAAACCCAGTTTGTTTCTGGTTGGAAGTGAGACGGGCATGTCTCAAAACTCTACAAAACGACCGAAAACCTGCAGCAGTTTGGAAAAACATTTAATTTTATTCACAGTTTAATAACAAAATGACATTTTACCAGGTATTTCTAACCTACTCTTCTCAAAAATCAATAGGAAAAGCCTTTTGAAACTTTGTGGGGGGAATAATTTCTTTTTCTTCGTTTTTTTTATAGATGATTTATCTTTGATGATGAGCTTCAAGCGTTTGAGGAAGGGCTCCTTACCATCACCCTAATCTGTAGCTTTCTGAACAAATCCTTAATCATATTTATGTCAGGACTCCAAAGCGTTTAATATTATCTCCACTCAGAAGAAACATATTGGTAAAATGAAAAGATTCCCTAATCGTCCGCATGATGAAAAATCTTCATCTTAGTTGTTTGTTGGATGATCATTTCCACCCTTGGCAAATAACAAATCAGATAAACTAAAAATCCTCAAATTAATGTAAGTTCCAAACGCAAACGTTTGACTGAAACTGTAACTATGTCTGTATCTGTATCTGAATATTTAGGTTTAAACACCGTTCAGTGTAAAAACGTTCATCAGATTAAACCTCACACACTGGCGAAATGATCAATTAGGTTTCTTACATAATTTCTGTAAAGAGCAGTGAAAAGGAGAGTTTTTTGTGTTTTCTGTCTTAAAAGAAAGACAAAAGAAAAGCTGATTTTATGGCGTTCTGTTCTCAAAGCCAGAGTTTCACCCTGTGTGAAGAATGTAATGAGGCGTAGACAATTAGAGACCCTAATGGCAACCACTTAAAAGCGTTTTGGCTCTCAAAGGCAGTATATTTGCTACTTTTAACTAATGGTGTAAGCGTTTCTGTGTAAACACGCTTTTTCAATAAAATCCATGTTTCACACAGCTTTCAAAGATTCAAATTATGAGGATGTACCTTAAGCTAGACGTCGAAACCATTCAACATTTAAACATTTCGATTTGTAAAAATTTGTACGTAATTGCAAAAACAGATTTAAGACATATTAAACTTTTAACTCTGGTTTAAACATGTTTTAAGTCGGATTTCCTTTGAGTTTCCAAGGAACTCGCTCATCTCGACCTTCTCCTGAGCCAAAATATCATTTTAGATTGTGGATGTGGCGGCTTTTGATAGCACCCTGTCGTCTAAAGTTGCTGTTTTCTTT
Organism: Poeciliopsis gracilis; assembly: GCA_911649635.1. NCBI lineage: Eukaryota > Metazoa > Chordata > Actinopteri > Cyprinodontiformes > Poeciliidae > Poeciliopsis > Poeciliopsis gracilis. The sequence goes on from CAJVRI010001143.1 coordinate 8,492,378, forward strand.
CATGTCCTCTTCAAAACAGACACCAACTTTGTCCTGGGCAACGCTCAGATAGTGGACTGGCCCATCGTCTACAGCAACGATGGCTTCTGCAAGTTGTCAGGGTACCACAGGGCGGAGGTGATGCAGAAAAGCAGCACCTGCAGGTAGGGGGCGACGAGAGGTACGCCTATAAGTCACCAACTTATGTTGAGGTTTGTGAACTGGGGGTGCACCGATTTATCGGCCAGCCGATTTATCCATGACGATTTTCTTAGTTTTGGGAGATTGATGATCGGCTGATTGCTACATATGTAGCCGATCTTATCCTCCGATCTTATCTGGCTTGGCAAATGAGAATCAAATACTGTCCAGTCGGAAAAGTTTGACTCACAGACCAAAGTTATGTCTGCATGTTTACAATTAACAATGGTGACCCCACTGTTGCCAAAGCAACAACTTTCTTTCTTGCTATATTGAGCAACATTTCAGACAAAAATTGGTATCGGCCAAAATCTAAATTGGTAGATTAAGGTTTTTAAGAAATCAGTAGTCTGCGATCGGCTAAAAATCTGCAATCAGTGCACCTCGATTGTAAACCTTTACATTCCTAAATGTAATCAATATCTTGAAAGCCTTTCTAATAGGTTTTCCATATTCAATTACAGATTATTTTTGATTTAATATAATTAAGCTGGTCTGCTGTTTTTAACTCATTCTTGAAAGCGGGTGAAATTCCAGGAATATCTTTCAAACTGGTTTGATTTTTATTATTACAAATGAAAAGACGACGACGGAAGCAATTCTCGAATGTTATTTCTGCTAACCTCAAGCTCACATGGACGGCGAACATTTGTGAACGTTCATTTTGCAAATATTGCAGCAGACTCTTGATTGGACTTTGGTTCTGAAATTTGACTGGGCCATTCCAGAACACTAAACTAACACTAACTAGTGATTCCTTAACTTTTTAGAACTTGTCCTGCTTAAGAAATGAGCCTAAAGCTGTCCTTTTACCAAATTAAACAACAGCACAGCTGGAGTTTGATTTTCCTTTGTTGTGAAAATAAAACAAAATCTCCTCCATTAGTATTTCATTGATAGCTGAAGCTTAGTTATTTTCCTAAAGCCTTCAGGAATGAAGTTGTTAATGTCACAAAGTGGTTAGTAGATTAGGATTGAGTAAAGTGAATGAAGGAGTTTAATGATGTGCAAAACAGAACTCAGTGCCAGGAACGAGACGACACAAGCTCAGGTTGACGCCCCCATGACAAGGACCCAGTGGGCAACGGAGGAGACAGGCAGGGTTAAACACACATGGGGGAAATAATCAGGGGAACAACAGACAGATAACACAGGGACTAAATTATCTAATAATCGCACACCAAAACCCAGACCCTTACAGATAAAAGTAAGAAAAATGTTCCCAAAACTCAAAGCCCTGACTGAAAATATGGCCGACTTGTGAGACAGAACTGCAGCGATATTTTTGAAGAGATTTATTTTTGTATTTTTGCATGTATCTTTATATAATATATTTGAGTTGACACATTGCTGCATTGTTTTGAAGTGTAAAATGTTGCCATTAGCTCTTAGCCTGGTTATTGAGCATAGCAATTACCCAGACTGACTGGTTTGCAAACTTAGGACAAGAAACACGTTTACCTTTGGTCAGTTATCATTTCCAAATTATTAGTCTAAGCTAAAAGGAAGAAGAAAACTAAACATGTACCTGTACTTGTTTAGATGCTATTCTCTGACAATCACATTTGTCTTGGCCTATCACATAAAATCCTAACGCTGCACATGCAAGTTGGATGTACTGTATGTTAGAATATATAGTTCAGCTAAGAGCACAATATAAGCTTTGCAGTTATTTTTTTAGTAGGTCCAAATCAGAAGTGTCTTCCAATGTTTTAAGTATGCGTACAGAATATATAGAGATTGTACAGAGAAACACGTTTGACAATTAATCATTGAGTATGTTTTTTGTTTCTTTCTTTCTGAGACTTTAAATCTTTAGTGACAGTGATGTAAATGCTGCACTTGCATGCTTAAATAATAAAAAAAAAACGGAACGCCTTCTGGCTCTTGTTGATTTTAATGGGATTTGTGAGAACTCTCTATGGCGCATTGTAAAAAAAACCCCAAAACAAAATAAAATAAAAACAGTCAATTAAAAGCCAGGGGAGACTAGAAGCAGCTTCAATCTGGACATTTTCTGCAGCTGCAGTGTTTTCTCTCCTGTGTTCACAAGACAGCCTCTTTCTGCAGGAAGGTGCCTGGAAGGCAGCGCTGCAGAGAGAGAGAGAGACAGAGACAGAGAGAGAGAGAGAGAGAGAGAGACAGAGAGAGAGAGAGAGAGAGAGAGAGACAAATGAGGCAGGCCCCAAAGTTGTGTTTGTGGAAATATTTCCACCTCATTTGTATGGATTGTAATTTGTGTACGAGTGCAATCATTTTTAAAAACAAATGATTTAATCGTCAAGACAGTTGCAACACCACCAAACAGCCCCTTTTCTTTTTCTTTCTTTTTTTTTTTTTTTTGTCAATCCAAGAAAAGTCTCTCTTTCTTTGGGAATTGTGACCATTGACCCAGTTTCCCTGAAATCCGTCCAAAGACTTGTGGAGACATTAGGGTGCGCCGGAGTGACAGACTTGTTGACTGATCGACTCTGACAGAGTCACGACGCCGACGAGGCTCGAAGGCTGAGCCGCGACGAACCGGCCGATTCCCCCCCCCCCGTTTTTGTCTGTCGTTACAATAAACTTTAAATAGCCGTCAATTAAGCGGAGGGCCCCGGGTGATTAACTTAATGATTAAAGTGCGGCGCAGCGGAGTTCAGCGGCTAATTGCGGCAAAACTCGTGACAGCGCTCCTTGTCTTTTATTTCACGCCAGACAATAAAGATCTGACGCGACATTCAAAGATCAGGAGGCGTTTCCTGTTGGAAGCAGCAGAGATGTGCGGCGCGATGAGACTGGAGTGGCTTCAAAACTGCGGACGTGCAGCCTGTTGCCCCAAAACTGCCCGCAAAGTGACAAAAAAAGCCACCGCAAATGAGCAATATTTCGGCTGTAGGAGGCCATTATCCAACTTGTGTTTTCTTTTATTTATTTTTATATATATTTTTTTTCCACTGTGCCCGATATAAACAGGATCACAGTTGGTGCTGGCAGCTTTAAGAAGCCGTGGGAGATTTCATCTGCTCCGGGAGATGATGGTGTTCGTCACAGCCGGCACATCGGCTGCTCCTATTTTTGACGCGCGGCCTCCCCGCCCGTAAAAACATACGCTTAAGAGCACTCGCCAACACACACACACACACACACACACACACACACACACACACACACACACACACACACCCCCACACACACACACACACACACACACACACACACACACATATATATATATGTAAAAAGCGAGCGTCAGATGGTTTATTTCCAGGTTGCGGCGCATAGAGGAAGGAGAAACGAACCCGGAAACGTCCCGACTGAATCGGGGAGCCGATTGAAGGCGCCCTGCGAACATTTATTAATGTGTCTCACAAATGAGTTTGGAGGGTACTCGATACCACAAGCTGGCAATTAATGAATGATTAATGACAAGTATCCTCCAAACCCCTCGCTGAGGTAATTGTAATGAGTTGGAGGAGGGATGTGCTGTGTTTCATTTCTAATGATATAATCATGGGTGAGGCGTCTAAACTGGAGCTTTGTTCATTTGAAAGACATGCTGGTCGGTGCTGCTGAGGTCCACTGATTAGTGACGCAAGCATCAGCCCATAGAAATATAGATAAGTAGAAGAGTAGATCCAAAGGTTTTGGTTTTGGAAGAAACACGTTATTTTATTGGAAGGGATTCGTTTCAGATGTTTTCCCACAGCCTTGCTTTGACTAGGCCCTCTTTAAATTGACCTCAGGCTTTAACGTGGTTTTTATTTTTATTTTCTGAAACTCTCGCAAATGACCTGAGGTCTGAAATCAAGCCCTCCCTTCCTTTCTTTCATTAGCGTTTCTTCGGCGATGTTCAGGCGACATCAGTGCATCCTGAAGACCATAAAATTTGGTTTGAAGGGAAACCTGATGTCTGGGCCGAACTTTTAGCCTGAAGTTTATGTAGCCCGTATAAAAAAAGGAAAACTTCCAGCGATTTACAGAATCCAAGACTCCTAGTCCAGATAAGATGTCGGTTTTTATGGCATAGTTTTAGTTGCGCAAACCATTTTCCTACTTCTGGGAAAAAGGTATTGATATACTGATTAGAATACAGAATGAAATCGGTTTAGATGATCGTTTTTGGTGGATTGAGTTAGGCCAAGTTAGCACACTTCCCTCTAGCACTTTCTGTGCTAGAAATCGCGACAGTTGTGTTAAAGTTTTCTTTTCCACATCCGTCTCACTTTGTCCTGACTCTGTTCCCATTAGCCTTCAAAGGCGAGCTGAGGTAGGCAATAATTGACAAGATTAGGATTGTTATGTGAAAGAAAATACAAACAATTGTTCTCAGGACATCTTTTGGCTCACGCTGCTTCTTCTTTTGAACTTCTACTAATTTAATGTGGTTATTAGGACTGATTGGTGCAGCATAGTTATTACCGGGTCTTTGCTTGGAATCTCAGAGACCTTGTTGTATGTAGATGGATTTTTTTTTCTAAATGGAGGGAAAAAAAAGCTATTTTAAGAAAATAAAAACCTGGAGTTGTGCAGGTTTAGCCTCAATCGTTCAAGTCTGAACTTTATTTCCGAATAGTCCAGTAAAAAGCATCCTCTTATTGAATTATAATGAAAACATGGCGGCTTCTCAACCTTTAAAAGTTCAGGAATAGTGTCTCTTCAGGTTGAATAGTAAAAAAAAGGATCAAATCTACCACTTATTGACGTTTTGAGCCAAATATGTGACTTGTACCGGGCGAGCAGAGAAACAAAAACTAAGAAAAAAAACAAAACGAAACCACAAATCCAAAAGACAATCTCCAGACAAGCACGGCGCATGTGGACAGACGGGAGTGAGGATTCAGCGGCCAACAATGATAATAAATGATAGAGTGAGGAGTGATTAGGGCAGCGCATTCTGGTCCTGGGTAACGAGTGGGCGGTGGTGACATGGCGAGCTTGGGACTCGGCGAGGGCAAGCGAGGACGCCGAAGGGGAACGACAGGAAACGGAAACAAAAGATGGAGATATTCAGCTTGAGAGCTGAAGAGAGGCCAGTGTAGACCAAGAACTAAACCAGAAAAAAGTAATGAAACATATAAAATAAACAAAAAAACTCCTTAGCAGTGATACTGCTAACACTGTTGACTATTTATTGACCAGTTGATAAGACGTTTTACTTCCTGAAATCTTTTAATTTACAACAGGGCCCAGCAAAAAGAAATGCAGTATTCACTACAAGCTTTCTAGGTTTAGTCTAGAAATATGAACTATAAAGTTAGTGCAAATCCTGCATCTGGCATCCCTGCTGGAACACACCTGAAGCGAATGAATGATTGCTGATGAGGCCTTTACACAGCCTGAGGTAATTCAGCCTTTTGATCCAAGCGTTGTGTGTTTGGAGATCCTCTTTCTTTGCTCTTAGTTCATCTGTTGCTTTTTACAATTTGATTTCACCAATTCGGCGACTACACTCGTTCTGTGCCACTGGAATAAATGGAAACACATTGATCATTCTAGAAGATATCCAATGGGAGCCTCTGTTAAATCAAGGTGGTAATTTTTAGTGGATCAACAGGTGCTACTGCTGCTAGAGTCGGTCAAGCGACACAATCCTGAGGGAGTCGTTGCCACATGGCGCGTGTTTTCTGCCCTATTCTAACACGGCGTTAGAACAGGGCAGTGTTTCTCCATTCCGGTCCTCACGCCCCCCTGCCCTGCACGTTTCAGGTGTTTCCCTTTTTTGCCACACACCTGGACTGAATCTGCAGGTGATTAGCAGGCTTCAGCAGCACTTGATGGTCGTGCAATCATTCGAATCAGCTGCTCTGGAATAGCTCTCCGTAAAACGTGGAGAGCAGGGACGCCCGAGGACTGGATTTGACAAGCGCTGGAATAGGGTGTTAGCATTAGCACATCAGTGAACTGCTTGTCCGCCTCTCTGAAGGACGTACAGAACAGAGTGATGACAAGATACTGCCAGCAACGAGACATTATGCTTCTGATCTCTTCTCTCCTGATAACAGCTTTTGATTTTGTGATACTTCAAAATCGACTGTTACTGTTACACTTACATCTTCTGACAAGATGGGCCGTGGGTGCAATTTGTGACATCATTGCAAACACTCCATAGATTTTTAAGAGGCTTGATGGGTCTGCATACCTCTCCCCAACATCCCAACAGGCTGCAAGATTGCTTCCTTTAGGCACCGGCTCCTCCGTGAGCCTTCGCTCTCAAAAGTGCAAGTTATTGTGACCCCACATCCTCTGAGCAGCTGCACATTTGTCCTCCTCATCCTGATCAGCTAAAGTAGCACTTTAAGCTTTCATCTGACAGCTTGACAGATGCATCCTGGATTCCAGTCTGCACCTTGGAAAAAAAACAAAAAAAAAACAACAAAAAAACCCTGCAGAGATCCTGGACGTCTTCTCCGTCTCCCAGCAACCGGTGCCGAACTTGGGTACAGTTAATGAGCATTCGCTGTTCTTGCTGCATCTTGTTTCCCAGAGATAACCCTCTGATTTTGGGACCAATACAGACGAGACCAGATATTTACATTGTCTGTTATGGTTACCAATAATCCAACATTAATATCTGTTGATACTGATATTGAGGAATCAGTGAAAATGTGCCCGAACCAAAAGTCTAAGTCTGTGCTTTGTGCTCCGAATGCTTTATTATTTATTTTACAATATATTAATTGCACTTGCTGAACTATATGAGAGAAGGTTTTGTTGCATGTTTGACCAAGATACTCAGCCTGTCGTTTTTGTCAGTTTCTTTGTTATTTATCTGATATTGGGCTGTTTTACTCCTAACTGCAGCGACTGAACAAATTAAAGATGTGTCGTTTTCACGTGTAGCTTCTGAAGCTATTGGCATATTTTAATGTGCCTGTAAAAGTGTAGAATTATAAAAATAAATTTGTAATTCAGTACATTAATGTTTGGTTTTTATTATTATTATTATTTTTTTTTAAAGTTTTAAGTCAATTCAGCAATGTTTTATTGGATCGGTATTGGACGATGCTAAACTTCAGATGTCTGTATCGGTATCAGAAGTGAAAAAAGTGGCTTAATTTCAGAATGAGACTAGTTATGCCTCTAGACACATTTTATTGTTCTCTTCAAAACTAGACATTTACTCACACTATAAGAAGTCATTTTAGTGCCATACTTATTGTTTGCATCCGGATTGCGCGTCCTTTTTCTTTTCTTTTCTTTTCCTTCGGCTGCACATGCTTTTGCAAAGTTTTGAGTGCTAATCCTCCAAATAAGACTCTTTTAGAAGTAGATTTTGAATGATATGCATAATTTGTAGAATTTCCAACCTTTAATTAGTTTTTAATACACAGTCCCTTCAGAAAGTTTCACTTTTTGCTTTCATTTCTCTTCAAACATTTCCCTCTGGCTTTAATCATCACATGGTCTTTGAGTCCTTTTTAGCTTCTGTCTGAAGCCATCTTTTTGAGCCTCGTTGTGGGCCCATAAAATATTCACTCATTGTGGCTCTTGGATGTTTTTGAGCACGATGCAAACATTGAATGTATGCTCCTCCTCCCTGAGTCCAAAACCTAACTCCCGATGTGCTGCAGATGTGTTGAGATCAAAGAGGCTATTTCCATCTTAACTGATCTTCCTGTGTATCTGCAATGTTCTGATTTTTTATTTTTTATTTTTTTAAAAAAATATTTTTCATCCGTGCTGTAACTTGTAAACACTGTTGCAGACCTTTGGGAGTTTCCACACATGACAAGGAAGTTGTTTCAGAAATTATTATGCAACATTGTTTTTCTTTGAAGAAAGTCGCTCTCCTTCCGGCAAAGAAAAGACAGAACGAGAATGGGGCGACATTAATCAGCGTTATTACATCAAGCGCTACTCGGCAAGCGTCAGGCTGTCTTATTAGATACGGGCCTCCTTTTGTATTTCATAACAAGATATATTTAGATCATGCTGGAAACCGCTGCTTAAGGCAGCAGTAACACATGAAGTGAGATGAATCCCTCTGGAGCGTGGTTGAAGACATTCTTTAGGTTGAACTCCTATTCAAGAGACTCGTTTTACCAATCATACATCACCGATGGCTTAGCTTTTCACTGTTTCGTGGCACATCTCAGTGTATCTACGTATAAATTCAGTCTCGACTGGAGATGTAGCAGGCAACCGCTTTGGTTTCCTACCTTTAAACTCTGGTGGTTGTATTAAAATCGTCAGCTGTCTGATTTTCAAGACATTTCAGTTTTCGACACGTTTGCCTTGACGTCGGGATTTGAACGATGGCCTGTTGCCTTGGCTTGAGCTTCTTGAAAGGAAGTTAAAGTGAAAGCGGCTCCACGCTTTCGTGCTACTCTTGCAAGTTGCAAAGAAAATGCACGCTTTCTGCCGCCCTCAAGGTTCTGGGAGAGTTCTGGCTGGGTAGTTGAGAAGCTCATTTAAATGAATTGGTTTCCTGGCTTTACTTTGAATCTCGTTTCCATGATCTTTTTTTCAACTTTTAAACGGGTTTTCTAGTGTTTTCACAACATTGTCCTGTTGGAACAGTAAGCTGTATACATTTTTTTAATCAACCAGCTGTTGAATATGTAGGGAGTACAACTATTAGCAAAACACACTCTTAGCATGATACCGTCGCCACCGTGCTTGACAACTGATCGTTTTGCTAAATTTGAAAACCTCATCTTGCCTCCTCCAAATGTTCTTCCAAACATCCATCCATCAATATTGATTATGAGTCCATGTAGCCTTCTGATTGTTTGGTTATTTAATTTTTTTTTTGTTTCATTTGCTTAATTTACAAACTAATAGCTGGGAGATTTCACTACACAGAGCATTAATAATTTTTACTTTCTTTTAGCTTCCAGGTTTTCGCCAGAAAACAAACAGAACAATCTGTTCTCTCAGATTAGTAGATTAGTAGTGCGATGCATAGAGGAGTTAAACAGTTCTCACTCTCACGATTAATATTCTCCTGAGTAAATGACTGTAAAATCAGAAGTGTCGTTTTTCTTCAGCGACAGAGGAATGACAAATTGGATGCAATGTGTCATATTCCAACAGATGTGCAATCAATCTGCTGCACAGACACAACTTGATATGGTTTTACTAAACTGAGCGAGGGAACTTTTCTGATTTCTGATTTCCGTTCACCGCGTCTCCCATGCCGGGCTGTGCAAAACTTTACAAGAAAATCTGACTAAAAAATGATTTTAAGACTCACTGGATGATTTTATAAACACAAAGACAGAGAAAATAAGAGATAAAACCAACATGTAACAAGATTTCATTTAATAAAAATGTGTTTATCGTAAAAGATGCAAACATTTGTTCCATATGTCTGAAGGGCAAACTCAGCTCAAACTTTTTGATGTTTATAGTCAGCTGACAAATAAGGAGGTAAAACATGCAAACACGCTGAAACCAGTAGCTTCCTATGACAACCAAAAACGTGACGTATTTTGCACGATGCAGAGACATTTTACGGTTAGCAGAGCGTCTCCAGAGAGTTTGCAACAACAATGACGGCAGAAGCAGCTGCTCATTTGGAATTGGTGAGGGCAAATTTGGCAGCTTGAAGGTGGCGCTTGTCTGGAATTGACAGCAGTGCTGATTAGGAATCTGATCTGCATTTTGTCATTTGTGGACAGAGAAGGGGGGGAAAAAAAGAAGAAAAATAGCTCATCCCCTCACATCCTTTTTTTCAAACAGTCATAAAGAAACAAAAAAAAGCTTCTCGGATAGATAAATTTAGCTTTGCTCAAGAATCTTCATAGACGTGTCCATTGAATATACACATTTCCCCTCCTCTCCCTCTCTCCTCTCTCCTCTCTCCTCTCTTCAGCTTCATGTACGGGGAGCTCACTGACAAGGACACGACGGAAAAAGTCCGACTCACGTTCGAGAATTATGAGATGAACTCATTTGAAATCCTGATGTACAAGAAGAACAGTAAGTAGCGGTGGCGACCGTGAAGGAAGAGAGAAACGAGAGTCCCCTCTCCTTTGTAATGCAAATGCACTCGGAGCTCGTGCGGCGCGGAGCCGGAGTTCAAAGGCAGCCCAGAACATTTCGCCGTCTGTAGAAATGTGCTAATTGGTTTAAGAGCCAGACTGGAAGTGAAAGACCTTCCAAAGGAGAATGTGGTTCTGTTTGTTTCAACATGCAGGTGTGGACTAATACAATATTACAGTCCCTATTATGTAATGGGGGAAAAAAACTGATACAAAGGCTAAAAGAGAGGCCTGTTGTAAAACTGTGATGAATGAAAATAGTCTTTGAAGTTTTTTTTTTATTGCTTTCAGATAAATATTTCTTGATGTCAATTTGAAACACTAACAAAATTACATGGATTTCTTTTAGAATTAAGAAATCTGTGAATTAGTTTCAACAATGTCTAAAATACTTCCAGAACGAACCAAAGTGTCTTCTCCCAGGTTTGTTGTTTTATTAACTTTTTTTCCCTTTTGTTTGACAAAACTATAAAAAAAAAATCTTCACAATCCATTTAATGGTTTAAGATCTGATGTCACTTATTTGAAGGGAAACATTTTTCATGGCTAATTTATTTAATGATCTCGTTTAAATGAATTAAACCCAAGTCTATTAAAAAAATAAATATTTTTTAAGTGTTTCCTAAGTCTGGATAATGTAAGTTGATCCAAGCAGAGTTGTTTACTGTAGCTGCCTTGATTTTATTATTTTAAATTAGCTCGATGTCAAAGCAAACAGTTTGATTCTGAAGTTATCTTTTCCCTTTTAAAGTTAAAAAAGATTAGAAAAATTGTGACGTGAATCTCGTGGATTACAATTAGAAACAGCGGTTGTACGTAATCATTGGAAAACTTGACTCAAAACTGCAATGAGCTTTGAATGAAAGATTATTATAATCATAATTTCTTTTTGCACTCGTTCCAGCAAGTTGTGTTGATTTCCGCATTAATAAAAGAGCCGTTTCCTCCCGTGCAGGTGACGCAGCTGAACTTGTTCTTCGTGTGTTTCCAGGGACGCCGGTTTGGTTCTTTGTGAAGATTGCTCCCATTCGAAACGAACAGGAGAAAGTGGTTCTGTTCCTCTGCACGTTCAGCGACATCACGGCCTTCAAGCAGCCCATTGAGGATGATTCTTCCAAAGGTCAGACCCAACAGTTCACCATTTGTTCAGCAATCAACATTTATACCGAAACGTTACTGATAAGAGGAATTTAAACGCTCAGCTTCATAATCACTTCATTAATAAAAACCCAGTTTCACATTGGCTACTCTCTCTCTCACTGACCTGATGTTTCTTCTGGTTTTAATGCTAATATTTGCAAAGCCAGTTTTCCACGCTGTCCTGATGGCTCATTATACTCCGAAAGACTTAGAATTGCTATGATTGGTACCTAAGGTTTTACAAAGACGATGAAATAGAAAACAGAAAATGACAAGGAATACCTGAAATATGATAAAATAAATAGATGCACCCAAACTGAACCCTAAAAGAGAAAGTTTGAAGTGATTAGAGTTGAATGTGGGTCTGTAAACCGCACTAGAAATTTGGTGCAGGCTCAAGAGAGGCCAAATCACCGTTCGCTTTTAGTAATAATCTCACAACATCAGGGGGAAACTGTAAAAAACGTGGACCTCCTAGAGGACTGGTAATGTTAATGAAAATAACACGCTCAATAAGATTGTGGCAAGGAACATAATAAGCTTAAAAGGTTAGCAAAACATCTGCATAGGGATCAAAATGGGGAAAAAAGAAGCTACTAATGCTTTGTACCGAATATTAGTGAGTAGCCTCTCAGTCGAAAGAGAGCCAGGACTCCAAGGACTTAAATACATGTTCTTGGAAACATGCAGTACCTGCAATCTGTTTGTGCGAACTCCAGGTTGGGGGAAGTTTGCCCGATTGACTCGAGCGCTAACAAGCAGCAGGGGAGTCTTACAGCAGCTACAACCTACAGTTCATAAAGGAGAGAATGTCCATAAGCACTCCCGTCTCGCTGAGGTAAGTCCGGTTCAACCCTCAGGTGCAGCGCATGTTGTTAGCCAAGAGGGAACAAATGTGCGTATTTTGCCTCCAACGTCTTCCCCCCCGTTGCGCCCTGCAGGTGCTGCAGCTTGGCTCTGACATTCTACCTCAGTACAAACAGGAGACCCCCAAGACCCCTCCTCACATCATCCTGCACTACTGCCTCTTCAAGACCACATGGGACTGGGTCATCCTCATCCTCACCTTTTACACGGCCATCATGGTGCCCTACAACGTCTCCTTCAAGACGAAGCAGAACAACGTGGCCTGGCTGGTGGTGGACAGCATCGTGGACGTCATCTTCCTGGTGGACATCGTCTTGAACTTTCACACCACGTTCGTGGGGCCCGCTGGCGAGGTCATCTCGGACCCCAAGCTGATTCGCATGAACTACCTGAAGACCTGGTTTGTGATCGACCTGCTCTCCTGCCTGCCCTATGATGTCATCAATGCCTTCGAGAACGTGGACGAGGTGAGTGCGCCGCCGCTCAAAGTCCAAGTCAGGCGGCTCGTTCGGTCGTCCGAGAGGAAAAGCTGCTGTTTTCAAAAGCACACTGTCGATTTGAGTGCTTAAATTGACAGGTTATAACTTTCAAATTACGTATTAGGTCACGTTTAACTGTCAATTTATAGTAGAACGGAGAGCATGCTCACTTATGAATTACCTAAATGTTTTTTTCCACGGTGGTGAGTGTTTGCTGAAGAGCCATCACAGGATGTTGAGATAATTGGCACATTTTAATTAGCAAAGTGGCGTTTCTCTGTTAAACTAGGGCGCACTCCAAAGGTCTGCGACACCGAAACCCGAAAACCATTAACGCCTTCTGACAAGCTGACCAGGACTGACTCATTGGAGGACGTGGTTTAAGGGCTTCCCCTCTTTTTATTTTATTTTATTGTAGTCGTGCTGAGCTCTACAGTTTTAGCTCGATTTTCTATTTTTATGATTTATTTCAGGTATAGTGAATGAGGGTTTTTTTTGAATATCTGTCTTCTTTTTTTTTGATTATTCCATTTTTCTCTTGGAGAAAAGAGTCCCATAAAGTTTATAGCACTCTCCAGGATTATTAGCGACGCTTTTTAGAGCAAGGCCTTGGAATTAAATTTCCCTTTTATTGCAGTAGCATAATTTAACACAGATTTTTTTTTTTTTTTTTAAAGAATGCTTTATCCCATACATATCGAGAGCATCCCTTTTGTCTTTAGGAAAGCGCCATCTCAACATTTATGGTGTTTTACAGAGAAAACCAAGACAATTTCCTCTTTGCAAAATCCCAATTATCAAGAGAACTGGGTCTTTGCTTTAGCCCACCCCAAATGTTTTCTTTTCAATTCACATCTGGAAAGGAGGCTGATTTTGTGTTCAATAAAGGAGATCTGTTTATTAGGTCAAATTTGATGACACATTATTTGTTTTTTTTTGTTGTTGTTTGGTTGGAGGCTGCTGGGTTATCTATTTCAAAGAATTCACGACCTCATGCAGTCTAATGAAAATCCCTGGGTCTGGAAGAGAAACAGGCCCACAGCATCATTGATCATTTTAATGATTTCTCTGACTGTGAGTGAAAGATCAGATGAGCAGCCAGAAACAGTTGGGTTCGATATAATACCAGTGTGTTTTAAAAAAAGCCAGTCGAGAGCAAAATCTGTATAGTACTTTTTATTCCCTTACATGCAGATGCAGTAGGGATGCTAACGCAGTGCACATCCTGTTCCATGGAAAAACAGAATGAAATATTTATCTAAATTTATATCCCTCTGCAGACAGTTGGGAAAGGCTCAGATTTTTTTGTTTGGAAAGCGTTCATTGTAATATAGCCTAAAAAAAAATACTCAACAATTTAACTTCCCCTTGAATCGCTGAGCTAATTTTGAGTTGCGTAACCTCCGTTTCTCCCTGGCATCTTGGTAATCATTAAATCCATTTGAAGTGTAGTGTAGTTTTCGGTTTTCTTCCACATCTTTATTGTTTTTGCTTTCCATCTGAAAGCGCCTGAGAACATTTGGGCTGAGCAGCTCGTCATTTTCTGCACGTATCTTCTCGCCCGCGGCCAAAGCTCGGTTCTTGTGGTTCGGGCCTGCAATGACCCGTTTCACACCGATTTGCAGAGGGAAATTCTCTGATGTGAACATGTACAACACTGGCCACCTTCGTCCTGTCTGCCCCTCGTTCATAATGATTTCTGTGTCACGTCATGTTATACCCCAGGAAACCATGAAGACGACGATTACCAATGAAAAGTTCCTAGACGCTGGGAATTGTTAATGGGCACCAGTCATTTTCACTTTGCTTGAAACGATTGTAGTTATCCTACTGCAATAAAAGATGATGTTTTTGTACACCACTCTTTCTGTTTGCATCATTTGATGTCAGTGAAGAAGATAAAATAAATAGTTTAAAGCCCCTTCATGGAGCCAGGAGAACGATTGATCAAGATCGGTTTGGAAAACCTCCATAAGGAGATGCATTACCTACGTTTTAGTCAATCCACATTGATTCGACTCAGCTCTGCGGTGTAACTTTTGTCAGTTTTCATTGTGGACCATTGTGTGCTTGTGTCCCTCAAAGTGCTTAAATGTGTCACGGTTCCGTGATTCATGTGTGTTATTGTGTCAACTGCTGCGGTAGCATTTAACGTCTCGGCGTGTCAGAAAGAGTCGGGGGTTTTGAGCTCTTGGGGACTATGAGGTTGCTCACGGAGTCTGACGTAACGTGAAAATCGGCACTAAATCTTTAAAATAGGGCCTGGAGCGCGGACAGACCGCATTGATCTGTTTCTGCAAGTCCAGCATTTTGGTCCTTCCGGGATCGTTCAGGACTGCAGCATCTGAAATGCTGACGAGTTCAAGTGTGGCAGAAATGCTCAGAGGTCTGCGAAGAGAGCGAACGCGAGAGAACTTTTATGGATTCAGAAGATGCTGTTTGGGGTTAATGCGACTTTTTTGTTTCGCTGAGAAAAGCAAAAGTTTTAATAGCATTAGAAATGAAGTTGTCAAAAAATCTGAGCAATGGTAATGTGACATAATTAAAGTGGCTAATTTGGAAACGTTCATTAAAACTGCTTCCCATTGCTTTTAGAGTAAAAGAAATAAAAGCAACATCATGTTTTAGTCTCCAAAATGAAGTCAAATAAATTATATTTATTTAAATATAATCCAACAATGCAGGTTGTTGGATTTTTTTTTTTTTTTAAGATTATTGAACGTATAATTAAAACCAAGGAAATTAAATAAGGAAAAAGTCACCAAATTAGCAACAAAAGCAATAAGCCAGGAAATGGACCTAAAGAGAGAATAAATCAGTGAAAGGAATAAACATTTAAACATTTCTGGACACAATATTAAATGTTTTTAGGAAAGCTTTCAAACCTGTACTGACTCCATGAAAATGTGTTTTTTTTTAATCATTTCCCTGGATTTCATAAAAATACTGATTCACTGGGTTTTGAATAATTACACTTATTACAGAAAATTGGATTTTAAAGGTGTAAAAATTTTAAGACTTTTGGTTCGTCATGTGTTTTTTTTAACAGTTTAACTGAGAGGTGTGCTAAGAAACACATTTCTAAGATTTTCCTCCCACTTTCTGCCTCCAACGACTCAGTGAATCCAGTAAGTTTTATATTGGTTGAAGGCGATCGTGCTGCTGCTGCTGCTGCTGCAGACCTAATGACTGGCATGAATAACTTTGATGGCTGTTCCTCCCCAGCAGGTCTCCATTAAAGAAAGAGTGGATGATGATTAAAGTTATTCATGGCGGTTTCTAAGTTATTCTTGTTCAGCGCATGCCCTGGTCACACTGTGCACTTTGATCAGTTTCATTTTCGATTGTTGGATTTCTTCTTTTTGTTCTTCTATGTATTTATTTGTTGCTTATCAGTAATTAAGTATTCTTTCTCATGCTCCTCGCTTTTGTTTTCTTCTTTTTCGCCCCGCCGCCTCCCTTCACATTCTGTTTGCATGGCCTCACCCTCTTCCTCTTCTGCCTGTGTTCATGCATGGGACGTGATGGGAAGAATTGGAACCACCGAGCTGTCACCCAAGTAGGCCTCAGTTTGATTAGAATATGATAATGCACAGTTTTGGGTTTTTACGTCACTCATGCACTCTTCACAAACAGTTTGGATAAACTTCTTCATTAGCTTTCAGAAACGGCATACGTTGCACACTTTACGTTACTCTTGCAGCAAACGTTTGGAAATTTGTGGCAAATCTGAGCTTGGCTGCATCCTGTTAATGGCTGTCAAAGCCGGTCGAGTCACAAGACGTTCCTTCTTTTCTTTTTTTTTTTTGTTCAAATGTCAAGTTTAATTTTTTAATTGCAGAATAAGAGCTGTGGGATTAAGTCTTTATATCAGCGGTTTTGGATTACTCATGACAAAGCTATTGTAATTAATTTGACTCATTCCTACAAACCTTAATGTGCTCCATTTGGGTTTTGGTTGATAGAACAAAACAAATTAGTGCATATTTGTGAAGTTGAAGAAAAATTGATGCGTCTTGTGCGTTTTGTTTAACAGTACGACTTGCAATTTGGATTCAGTTCCATGAGTCAATACTTTCATTGCATTTACAACTATGAATCCACTTTGCGGTCTCGAGAACTGTACCTGTATTTATTTTTTTCACAAAAGTGCCAGAGTCCAGTCTGAACCACTGGATTGTAACGTTGTCTGTTTTGGAAGCCAGGTTTTCTTTCAGCATTAGCCTGCAATCCATCTCCCTATCAGCTCTGATCAGCATCCACGTTCCTGCTGAATAAAGCATCTCCACAGCAGGATGATTTCAGAGTGATGTGTAAAAAAATTTGTTTTTCTGCCAGAAATGGTCATTTTGAATGGAGACCTAGAAGTTCATTTTTATTCTCATCTGACTAAAAGCAGCATCTTTCACATGTTTGCTGTGTTCATTAGATGAGTTTAACGAGACTCTTGTTGCTTTTTGTTTTTTTAATGCCATGCTTGCATACAGACCCGATTTGTGAAGTTCAGAACTAATAGTTGTTCTGTCAACAGATTCTCCCACCTGAGCATAAGATCTCTACAACTCCTCCAGAGTTTCCACAGGCCTCTTCGCTGCTTCTCTGATTAATTCTGTCCATGTGTGTCAGTTTAAATGAACAACCGTGTGTTGATAGGTTAGCACCTGATCTGACGCGTGTGTTTATTGAACCTTTCTGGCATGAAAAGAGCGACTGTGTTTGCAGTGGATCACCAATTGACTCTGTTGATTAATTAAACTAAAGGCCATTGGTTGCACTGAATTCTGCATAGGAGTACAAAAGTTAAAGGGTCTGAATACAAATGCACACCAAAAAGATTGGAAAACCAGATATTATTTTCCTTCTGCTTCACAACTATGCATTGTGTTGGTCTGTCACATAAATTATCAGTATAATAACTTGAAGTTGTGGTTGTAAAGTGACAAAATGTGAGAAAGTAAAAGGTAATTTATATTTAATGTGACATGATAAGTAGCGAGAGGTCAAACATCAATAGGAAGTAAAAGACCAGTGAAACGTCCTCCAGCAAAGGTGCCTCAGACGTACGGCAGGTTGAAGGCAGCAAAAGCCCAAATACCAGAAAATCTCCGATAAACAAGCAAGTCATAAGTTCAAAGCAGTTTGAATCTCAGCAGGGGCTGATGAGACACAGGTGGAAACAATAAATATAATCACAGGAACAGAAAAGTGTAGGAGCAAATCCAGATATAAAATCCACGGGCAGACTGCTGAAATAAAACAGAACTCGTAAGATAAACAAGGCACAGAGGGGCGTAATGAATTGAAAGAGACACGCTTACTGAGACTCCAACGTTTGCACTTCATGACAAGTGAAGCGAACAGCACCAGAAAAAGAGACGGCGTCGCTTTGTTGGTGGAAATGCCGTAAGAAGAAAGAAATCTGCTGATTCTAAGCAGTATATAGAACTTATCAAAGTGAATTTTATTCACTTATGAGCTTTGCTATGATTTGTTGTTCATTATGAAATCCAATCACTCGTTTATAGACTAGTTACTACGGTAGTTCAGGTGCACCAGTAGCAAAGAGCCAGACGTGGAGAACTAAGCAAAATTAACAAAAAGAAAATAGAGCCTTAAAAGTAATTTCAAATATACAAAGTCAGAATATATATATATATATATATATATATATATATATATATATATATATATATATATATATATATATATATATATATATGACAGATGACCTGGAAATAAAAACCTACAAACAGATGATGCTGCAGAGGAGCAAATGACCTGGAAGTGACAAGTGACAAAGTTTCAGGAAAAGAAAAAATAAAAACCTACAAACAGATGATGCTGCAGAGGAGCAACTAATTAGATTATTCTGAATAGGATGTGAATAAATTATGAGAAACTTGTGGAAACTTCTTTCCTTTGTTGGATTGGCCCCAAGGTCTTTGTGGTGCATCGCTGCTGCTGCTGTGCTCTTTCTGCCGTTTCTGAGTGCTGTGAATCATCTATTTTTTCACCACAAAGTGATAAGTTCACTATTTAGTCCTCACATTTGACACAAAGGGGATGTATTATGTAAAACACTGATAGGTGTCAAAAGCGTAACTTTATTATCCTTACATACGATTTATCAGCTCTGACCGAATAAGCATGCTCTTTTTAATTAAAATATAAAACAAACATCAGTAAAAAACAGTTTGCCATTCACTGTTTATAAAGACACATGGCATTTTTTTCTCACTGTCTGACATTCAAGCTGCAGAATATAACTTTTATGAAGAATGTTTTTTCTTTTACATATTTGTTAAAGCTGTTATATGCTGACAGTATAGTATGAGATATAATCTATGAAAAAACAAAGCTCTTCTGCCATCTTCTTGTGGTCCTACTGCCATCTGCAGAAATGCACTGCAGATGGCGATCAATCAGAGCCAGGAGGAGGGGCTTAGCGCTGTCAATCATCCTCATGTAAATCAAACAAATGTTAACACGCTTTAGGTCAGATCATCAAAATTATTGTTATTTGCCAAAAGCCCAGAATAAATAATGAGAAGCATTTTTAAATGATTTTCTGTATCATCTTGAAATTCCGAATTTACAAACACTTAGCTTGCTGTCCATTTAAACAAACAGGGAAAACTCTTAATAGGTTCATTAACAACAGCTGAGTTAAACGGAAGGACAACTTTGGATGTATTTCAATGCAACGCCTCAAACACACTCCTTCTGTGACATCATGGGAATATAAAAAAGTGATTCAGGCAAGTCTTCAAAAACATGTCTAACTACCACACGGTTCAGGACGACCCCAGAACACAAGATGTCTTTTGAAGACGCCGATTGAAGCTGGTAAGAGAGAGCAATTATCCACAGTAAAACAAATCCATGTATCGGGATGAAAGGCCACTCAGGGAGAAAGAAGCTATTATTAAAAAAAAGCAACATAAAAAGCAGGATTGCGTCTTGTAAGCGAACTTAGAGACAAAGACCATAACTCTTGGAGGCATGTCCTCGGATCTATGAAACCAAAATTAAAGTGTTTGCCCATAAAGGCCGTCGCTGTGTTTGAAGGAACAAGGAGGAAACCTGCAAACTTGAGAAGCTTCAATGAACTGTGAAGGAGCAGCATTGTGTTGTGTGGCTTTTTTTTTTTGCTACAGGAGAGACTGCTGCACTTCACAAAGCAGATTGCACCATTCGATCAGAACATTATTAAAAAATATTCCTCTCAAAACCTCGACTAGGGAGTGAAAGCAAAGGCATAAAAAGCTTTGGTCCAAAAGCACGTTGACCCCAAGCGTACCACCAAATGAGTTATAAAGTGGCTTTAGGACAAAAGAGTCAATGTTTAGTAGTGGCCTTTACAAGTGTCTGATCTGAAGGCTGAAAAGTGATTTCATACAAGCTTAGAAGTTTAGGTGTCTGATGGGCATCTCTGACAGATCAAGTGACAGCCAACACAGCAGTTGTACTCGCATTGCAGACCACAGCACTTTAGCTAAATCAATACCCAGATAGTGCACAGACGCACACATAAAGAATACCAACAGCACTGCAGAGCAGACTGATGGGATTGCAGTTGTCGCTTTGAATCAGTGAGCGGGCGTTTCAGGTTGCAGCTGAGCTGAGCAGACATTTAGCCTTTGGTTAGAGCTGCTTAGAGTTGTAAAGTTTTATCACGTTGTGGGAAAATGCTTTTGCAATCAAATCTTCATGATTTTTTTTATTTATTATGCGCTTGTTGGTGCTAATAAAACATTTAGGGTGGATATTTTTTTTTAGGAAGGTTAAGTTTTTATATAGTGGCTACTCTGAAAAGCTTTCAATTTTTTAAAATATATTTTATGTTTATATTGGCTGTAGGTTTTACTTCAAAATTCAGGTGTTAAAAAAAATCTGTGAATGGCATAATTTAGGCCGATTAATTTTATTTCGACATGCGTCAGTGGTCTGTCGTCCTCACGTCTGTTAAAAAGGAAAGCAAGTGAAGAAATTACAGATAGCATTTTGCCTCGTGTTAGAAATGTAGAAAGATATGCTTTTGATTACTACAGATTTAATCTAACCCACAATGCATAAACATTGCCCCAAATGTGCAACGGAGAACATAAAAAACAACAAAAAAGAAAAACCTGCAGTCCTTATCCAGCTGTTAAAACTATATTTAGAATTTTTTAAGTTCACGTTTCAGTAACAAAACTAAAATGAATGTCAGAATAAGCAATATAAGGAGTGAAGAATTGAGTCAAAATATGTCTTGTAATTTGGACATTTATTTTCCTGACAAAAACAGATATTTTTTTATTGACACTTTTGAGCACAAACATGAATGACAAAATTTTTTTTTTTACAAACTTTTGTATATTTAAAAAAAACAAAAAAAAACTACTGAGAGTCTCCCAATGCTCTTATCTGATATGTTTCCTGTTTCGCTTTTCTTGCAGGGCATCAGCAGTCTGTTCAGCTCTCTTAAGGTAGTCCGGCTCCTCCGTTTGGGTCGGGTCGCCCGTAAATTGGACCACTACATCGAATACGGGGCGGCCGTCCTGGTGCTGCTGGTCTGTGTTTTTGGACTGGCAGCACACTGGTTGGCCTGCATCTGGTACGTCTGTATGTTTGTCCCAGATCAACAGAACGTTACATAACGCTTTTTCACTCCGCAATATTGCAGCGCATTGATTGCAGAGCCACTGAATATAAAAGAGGTCAGTGGTGAAGCTGATCTGCGCATTAATTATTTATTTTTTGTCAACACGCTTGTTTTCGCTCATTAAACCAGGATCTCAAAGGCTAAAGAGTTATTACACTTTGAGGGGAGTTATTATTTTACTCATTAATATGCAGATTTATGGAGATGGGTCTCTGTAAATCTAATCAGATCATCGACGCAGCAGGGCCTCTATAGAGCGTAATGGCGGCATTAAGTTGCCATCATGTGTTGTATCTGATTTATTGTGCTAATGAGAAGATCTACAAACATACTGATGCACAGATTATTTATTACTTTGTCTATTTATTGCTCCTCCCAGAAAAACAGAAGAAGTCTTTTTTTTTTTTTTTTTTTCTGTTGTTGTGAATGATGTACTAATCTTTTCTGCAGATGTCTTTCATTTATGCTTCCACCCCCACAATCACACACTTGTTACAAATATTCACTCACTGCCAGTTTCACTCGGAGGCTCCAAGCAGCGCGGTTTGCATCGACTGTCGGTCCAGGCAGCATAATCAGACCTGAATAAATGTACCTGATGGTGCTCCAAAACCAGACAACGATACCAGTAAAAATAGCTCCTCTGTGGTTTCAGTGGTTGCCATGGTCACACGGGGAGTCGCGTCGGCGACTCGAGAAAAGTTTAACCGTCGTCAGCAGGGTTGACAGCAGCAACTGCAGGAGCCGGCTTCCTGCTCGCTGCCTGTCATTTTCCTTTACGCAGGAAACAATGGAGGTGGCTGAAGTGTTAGTTTCACTCTGGGGCTGGAAAAACAAAAGCATTTTCTTGCTCCTGAATAAGAACACTGGAGATTTTTAAAAAAAAAATTGTTATCATTGTTGCATAAAAACCCCAGAAATATTTTCGAAAGAGTTGAATGAAGGAAATCAGGCAAAAAAGGAATTGTGTAAACATTGCCTCATCCAGTTCTGTTCATTTATATTCTGGAGGCTAAAAAAAAAAACAAGAAGCGCCTTTTATACAGGAAGCCTGGTATTTTCATATGCAAATGAAACAGACAGGTGCTCCTGATGATGAATTGTTTTTTCTGTGCATCCTGGATTCTGACAGCAGTTTGCAGTGATTTACTCACTAGAATCTCATAAAAACAACCACACAAACCCTAAAGATGACTCTTTTTGTTCTACAAAAATAAAATGTCTCAAACTGCAACGACTGTCATTTGCTTGGGGTGCCTGTTTTGACATTATGTTTTGTTCTTTTGGCACAAATTCTTCTTTATCGTCTCTTTCTCCATGTGTTGTTACTGTCATTTGTACTTTTTTTTTATCCTAACTTAAGGTCTGTTTTGGTTTTCATCTCTGGGTGGTCAATTTGTTAATTGTGTTCTTGTGTAGTTCTATTTTTAGGGATTTTTCTTCTGTAGTTATTTAATTATTATGTCAATTAGTTTGTGATCGGAGTTGTTTTCTATCATTTTTTTTCAATTGTGTATCCTTAAAGTTATTATTCTTTTTCTACTTGTCTTTCTTTCAAAAAGCTTTTTTCTTTCTGGTAATTTTACATGAAAAACAATTAGCCTCATTTCGTCAAACTACAATCTATAATGAATAGACAGTTTTGTTGAGTTCAAACAATTAAGACTTTGTGGTAAGACTAATCAAGTCCTACAGATAGTCAGGGGATGAAAAGCATTGCATGAAATGTTTTTCGGTGTGGATTCACATTTTTCTTTCCTTTAATATGCACACAACAGCAAAAACAAAGTCGTAAAGAACAAACCAGAGTCTTTGTAAGCCAAAAGTGTTTTCATAAAAATCAAACATTTTGAAATGCTTTCAAGTCTTAGTGAATTGAAGTCCAACCTGCAGTGGAGTGCACATCTTATTACATTTATTAATTACCTAAAAGTGTGTAACTATACTGTGACCGTATGGTATTAGACAAACAATATGTGGGGGGGAAAAAAATCAAGCTCCTCTGCCTCATCTCACGCTAACTTGTAGCAACCAAACTGGTGACGTCTACAGTGTTACTCAAAATGTTGAGCAAAACTAATGGAATAATAAAAATGTCATCCATGCTGTGAACTAATGGCCTAACAGCATAACAAATAAAATATTTACAGTGACCTGACAGGATGTGAAGGACATCAAGAGGTGAATTACACTAATGCAGGATCGTGACTGGCACATGTGTGCAGTGTGATAAATCACCCACGTCCAGGGATCTGAAGTACAAAGCAGGATTTAGAGGTTTAGTTCTGGATTCTCGTGCTCCACAAAGCCGGTTCACTTCTTAAGTAAGTTTGTTACCATGGTAACTGATTTGAAGAGACGCATTGCTGTGAAGTTACACCAAGAAAAACTTCAAAATGGACCAAAACTTGAGCTCTAAGACTTGAGATAAACTGTTGGAAGAAATGGTTAAAGAGAACTCCTTAATATTAAATATTAAATATTAAATACGCCTAATGACAGACGGTACAGGACGAAGGACTTCTTGGTAAAATGTCGTTTTTAGTCATGAGAAACCTGACTTGGACTTGACACTCGAATAATTGAATTGGAGTTGCTGTTCATTCCTGTTTGGAGGTGAAGACTCCACAGGTTCTTCATCTTGATAGCTTTTATCCTGGTAAAATAATATAAAGGTTTTTTAAAAAAAAATTATCTAGAAGTCGATGCTAACTTTATTAAATCAAAATATCTTCAAGCCATTTATCCATTACAAATTGTGGAGCAATATCATAAAGCACTTAATTTGTACCAAACCGCTTTTTCTTAGCTTCATCGCATGTCCTTGTCTTGGTTTGATTTAATTTATTTATTTTTTTTACATTGTCATTGTTTAACTTGACTTTAGAGACATAAGCTCAGATGTTTAAATTGTTTTAGCTTTACGCTTTGTACCTTTTATGTCCAAGTCTTAAATAGGGAATTAGATTCAAAGTGTGGCTATTAGATGTTTGTTTCCAGTAAAAAGTTGCATATAAGCGCATAAAGATGCAGAAGAGGCACTTTAACCTTTCCAGGCGGCGTTGCTTTGGGAGCTCCACGGTGAGGACATCTAACCTTTAGCACATTTACATAAGAGCAGTCCCGTGTAGACGTCAGCTTCGTTTTTATTTAAATAAAGGTTTCATTATTGCCTCGGCCTTCTGGGGCGGCTGCATTTTTACCCTCCCTTCGCTCTGACTACACAAAACTGGGTCATTGGGATTTTTATTCTCATAAAAATTTAATGTGATTCTTTAAAGTCTCAAGATGATCTGGAAAGTTTTAGTGTGTTTACTTGAGTTGCAAGACACGCTGTTGGAAGTAACTTTTTTCTTTAGGAATAATGTTTACTTTCTCTTAGGCCTTTATTGATATGTTTTATGTAGATCCCCTGACTTCTATCCACTAGAGTTCGTCACTGCTGTGCCTTATGGCGCAAAAACAACATTATAAAACGCGGTAATTGTATCATTATTTACCCTCAGGTACAGCATTGGAGACTACGAGGTGATTGATGAAGAAACCAACGTTGTCCGCATGGACAGCTGGCTCTACATCCTGGCCGAGGCGATGGGCAGGCCCTACCGCTTCAACACCACCGGTTCAGGGAAGTGGGAGGGCGGACCCAACAAAGACTCGGTCTACATCACCTCCCTGTACTTCACCATGACCAGCCTGACCAGCATCGGCTTCGGCAACATCGCTCCGACGACGGACGGGGAGAAAATCTTCGCTGTGGCCATGATGATGATTGGATGTGAGTGGAATGCGTTCTTCCCAGCGAGGCAGATGCATTATGCTTCTAAAAGCCACAATGTTGGCATGCGTGGTGGAGTAAATTATGAACGGAGCCGTCAAAAGTTTAGAAAACAGAATGCTAACAGATGAGTAGCAGTGCGGCCCATTATGCTGTTCAGTTTGAACGTCTTACAATTTATGGTGACAATTACCTGTCGTCAAAATCTCAGAGTAACTGACCTCTGCACACCTATCCGATTAACCTTGAGACAGACATCCTTAAAAAGTCTTAAATTTTAAATTTATGTATCAAAATTAAAGCTTTAAATGTCTTAAATTCCAGGTCTTGTCGTGACAGAACGATTCAATGTGATATATTCTATGCAGTTTATTTTTGTCGCTGTACTATTGTGTCAGGCAGAAGTTTGACCTGCACAGACATCTTCATTGTGCTCTGTGACTTGAAGTTGTTGATGCTCCTACTAACTAGCTACCAATGCATCTTTATAGCTCGCTAGCCACCTAGCTTTTTTCCATCAGTCATGGTTTTAGTGTTAATGTATCGCCAGATGACTGGACGACGTTCATCTTTGCCTCTGGCTCAGTTTTGTTGC
Source organism: Poeciliopsis gracilis (assembly GCA_911649635.1). Classification (NCBI taxonomy): domain Eukaryota; kingdom Metazoa; phylum Chordata; class Actinopteri; order Cyprinodontiformes; family Poeciliidae; genus Poeciliopsis; species Poeciliopsis gracilis. Next base: position 8,518,032 of record CAJVRI010001143.1, read on the forward strand.
GAACCTGTACAATGTTATGTGCAAAAAAAGCTTAGCGCTACAACTGCGTAAAATACACAGTTTTCTATTGTACATTGATGTGATGATACAGGTCTTAAATTTCATTCATAATGGTCTGAAATAGCCTTAAATTTGAGTTGGTGAAACCCGCAGAAACCCAGCACAAAGCAATTCTTCGTCTTGTTCTTCCTGAGCTGTAAACGAGGATGCAGTTCCTCCAACAAGCGTTCGATTAGCTCTGCTAGCAATAAAATAAATGACTTGAAGCCTCATAACCATTGTAGCTGAAGTTATGTAACAGATATATAACTGCATCCCGACTTTTATGTCAACGGCAGCACAAATGTAACATCATACAGAGAAAGCGCTAATGAATTCCACCCCTTAGTTTCCTTTTCAATCTCATCAGTGCTGCTGTCAGCTCCATTCAGTCTGATTTAATACAATGGCATAAAGTAAAGTGACATTTCACTCATTTTCTTGGTCTGCTATGTGATAACGTGTTGAAATATTTAGATTTTCTAGCACATGCTTTCTGTTATCCTTTCTGAAAATGGTCGGCCCGAAATGGTAAACAAGAAGCTAACGTAGCAAACTTTAGAGCAAATTCAAAAGTTTGCAGAGCCTTGTAAAAGTATTTACACCTATTCAACTATTGCCACATTTTGTTACATTGCAACCACAAACTTCAGGGTTTTCTATGGGCTAATAGAGCAACATGAAGTAGCTCATAATTGTGAAGAAAAGAAAAAACAGCAAATTCAATTTTCTTAAAAGTTTCCCTTTATCTTGATACCGCAAACCAAACACATTTTTTGGAATAAGTGTGAAATGTTGCACGAATCCATCCTGATTGGGGTAAATATGGCAGTGGCAGTCTTAGGAGAAAACCTGGGGCAGAGGTCAACCTCTCAGCAGTACAGTGGCCCCAAACATACAGAGGAATAATTTAGATCAAAGCCATTTTCAGGAGTTATAATGGTCCAGTCAAAACCTGGACCTAAATACAAAAGAGAATCTGGAAACAGAAGTTCACAGATGCTTTCCATCCAATCTGACAGAGCATGAGCTGTTTTGGAAAGAAGAATGGAAAAAAGCAAAAGACTTACTCAAATATTTGTTTGAGGAGAACAAATGCTGAACATAAACACATGGCATAGCTTCAAAAAGTTTTAAAACTAGATACAAGTGTCATTTTATATTCCCAATCAATAAGGTTTGAAATTATAAAGTGACAACATTTCAGTACACACTCACTCTGCAGGAGTCTGACGTACAGCGCTAATCTTGTTGTCAGGTTGCTCTTCATCCGTAAGCTTTGAGCAGAGGTGTAGGTTACCAAACAAGACTTCCATCGACTCCACTGTCAATACTAATAAAACAATTGAGCAGGTCTGAAACCTCAGCACTGCATACGCAGAGTTACATAACAGCGTCTCGTAGAAATGAAGCTGAACAGAGCAGCTCGATATGGGCTAACGTTCTGTTAGCGTGTAGCAAATATTCAACATGATACAGAGATACGAGCTTCGATGAATTTCACCCCTTACTTTCTTGTGCAACCTCATCAGCGCCGCTGTCCGATCCACTCAGTCTGAATCAATACAGCGACATGAAGTGTGAGGACGTTTTAGTCGCCGCTGTTTGAACACGAGTTAAAATAGTGTGACAGGAAGGGAACGTCTTGGACCTTAGAGCAGATTACTACAAAGGTTTTCACATCCCTTGAACTTTTCTCTGTTCTGTCACGTCACAGCCAGACACTTAAGTGTGCTTTCTAGTACATTTTTTAAAGTGTGGATGAAACAGGAAAGCTTTTGATCGAAGGAGGAAAGCCAAGGAAACTTATAAACATTATCTACATATTAAAACGCGGTGGCAGCACCAGGCTGTAGAGATTCTTTACAAGTCAGAGCTCATGGAGAAGATGGGTGATATTAAAATACTTGATATTCCAGAAAGAAGACTTGTTGGAGGCTGGGTGAAGATTCGCCTTAGACTCATATCCTTATCTACAATAGAAAGCGTTAGAGTCTATAGAAGGATTTGTGGAAACGCTGAAAAGTAGGTGTGATCTGATCCGATATTAAGATCGGAAATCGGATCGGCCAAAAGTATCGAACCGTATCAGCCCCAGCATCCAGTACACAAATTAATGTGTTTGTGTCATACACATTGTTGTCGACTATTATTGTCTGTCTGAGTTATGGGACTTGAGCAAGCCGTTTCTCTACAAAGTAAGGAATAAAATTACTTGCCGATAATATATTGGGCCGATATCAGTATTGACTAATTGTCAAAGCTGCAATATTTGTATCACATCGGAAATGAAGAGTTGTATTGGGACACTTCTAGTTGTAAAGACTACAGCAAATTGTGGAAAAGTTCAAAGGGTGTGAATAACTTTGCGAGGCACGGGGCGTGTTTGCTTTTTTTTCCCCCTCTCACACAATCTTGTTCCGGGTTCTTGTTATGCTGTAATTACTGGACTGGAAGTTAAAATCTGCTAACGGGGGCTGGAAATGCTCTTCCTCTCCGCCGTTATTAACGAGGATCTCGACTTTTGCAGCTCATAAAGCCGCGCACACAGAGAGCCACCCTCAGCAATAACAGACGCCGCCAGATCAATTTAGCGTAGCGCTCCCTCCAATCCCACCGCAATCACCCCTCACCTCCGCTGCACTTTTGTCAGCCCTGCACACACACACATACGCACACACACACACACACACACCCTCCACTCCTTCTACCTTCACTCCGGTTTGCATGTTATGGTTTGAGAACCCGACTCATTTTCAGACCCATCTTTGCCTCAAGTTTTCATCGTGAGAGAGAAATCACCTTAAATCTCTCCAAACGCAGACCGCCTGCCTCGGGAGGATGCTGTTGCAGATGCAGTCTCGTCTTCTCCGTGGCTGTTCTCCATGAAATATGGATATGGCGCTGATTCTCGCTATTTTTACCAGCGGCGTCGGATCTGCGCTGGCAGCAGAGGATCACAGCGTGGGGAGGGATGGTAGGGTGGCATGGGAAACAGTAAGTGGGGTTTGGTGTGTGTGTATGTGTGGGGTCGGGGGGAGAGAGGGATGTACTGTACATTTGTCCTGTTTCCATAGCAACTGGTGGCCCCCGGGGCCTGGAGTTTCTATCAACTATGCTTTCACCACCTTCAAATGAGCCAGCTGTTTGATGGCATTCAGGGAAGTTGTGTGCGGCAGGAAGTACAGGAGGATGTTTGCCGGCTAGACGAAGCTCCTCCGCGTGCGGCAGCGACAGATCAAGTTTCTTTTGCAACAACATTTCCTGCTCTCCAAAAGACGCACCGTCGTCCCACCGAAGTCTCGCTACACGGAGTCAAAGCTGCAAAACAGGTTTCAGGTCTGAAAACCTGTGACGACATGTCCGTTTTAATTAGCATTATTTTATTTTTTTTATTTTTTTAATGGAGAGCGAAATAAACAAACAGGCATCGGCGCGCGCGGAGGTTACCGTCATCGTCGTCGCGTGATAATTGAAATGTTTGGCTGGCATGTTTCCCTCTCCGTCCCTTCAAGCGGGGGCTAATTAGGCCTGCGCTGCCAACAGAGCCCCGCTCGCGCACACAGAGCAAACACCTGATAGCTTTGATCCCGCGCGCGCCAGCTGTTGCCACCTCTGATCCGCCGCTCGACTCTTTCCCTCTCGCCTTCCGTGACCGTCGAAGAAACGGGCTTGATTCTGGCGTCGACTTGCGATGTGGGACGGATGCAGCTTTCAGCGTCTCGAGCTGAAGCCCGAGCAGTAGGTTTCCGCCCCTTTGGCGAGACGTCTGTGATTGTATTTGGGCCCAGTTGTGATTAATGCGCTGTAATTTCCCAACGGGTTAATTTAAGCGTTCACTGCATGAAAGAATATTCGGTCTGGAGGCTTATTTGGTCCTGATAAGGCACATAAATATGAGGTATTTAAACTTTTTCGCAGTTTGACATGCTGCCACTGCAAACTTCACTGGATTTTAATAGGATTTTACGTGTCAGATGAACACAGAATAGTGCATAAATGTGAGGTGGAGCAAATCTTTCCCCTCTGATTAGCTCCAAATAAATTCCAGAGTAAACAGTTGACCTTTCAGCAAATGATCCAATTGTGTGTAGTTCGTTCTTATAGTGCAAATCCAGCTGCTCTGTGAAACCTTTGTTGGAGAAAATTTGTGAACAAACAGCATAAAGAAGAACGAGGAACACGGCAGACAAGTCAGAGAGACAGTTAGATGAAGCAATGATGTAACGTTTGTACATCTCACAGAACTTTGGTCAGTCCATCATCTGGAAATAGGAAGAGCGAGGCACAACTCCAAACACACCAAGCAATGGCTGTCAGTCTAAGCTGGTACGTTTTGTCAGGAGATCATGAAGCTGTACCAAGAACCACTGTACAAAACATGAAAACCTCCAAAGAAGACGTGAGCGCTACTTCCTTCTTTGCAAAAATGTAAGCAAAAATGAAGTGACATCAGATTGTAGGATTTCTCTTTTGGTCCTTTAGCGCTAGTTTTTCCCCACTAGCGCTAAACACACAGTTTGTTTTGGTTGTGATCATGCAGGATGCTCTGTTTTTGGAGCGTTTTAACGTTCACACAGGCCTTCCTCACGCGTCAAAATTGCGATCCTCTGCTCTTAGGCGGACCAATTTGCCGTTTTGATCCGATTGAACATTCACACTTCCTCAAATGAACTTTCAACTCAGACTTGGAGTTGAATTAAAACACGACTGGTGTGAATACACCATTACATTTCATTCAGCACATTGACCTCTAATCTTAAAGGCAGATGTAAATCTCACACAGAATCAGTAGTATGAAAATTGATGATCTCAGTCATTTCCCCTCCAATCTGACCGAGTCTAAACTATTCTGTGAATAATATTAAAAGGTGGTGTCTATATATGCAAAGCGTGTGCAGATGCACCATAAAATACTTTCAGGCGTCATCGGAGAGAAAGGTGGTTCTTCAAAATGCAAGTTGCACTTTCCAGGTTTTTGCTGACAAAGAATTTTGAAAACCATGCATCGTTTTATTTCCACTTCACATAATGATGCACTGCCCTGCGTCTGTCGCATAACATCCCACTGAAATACTTGGAGGTTTGTGATTGATTCTAAGGCGACAAAATGTAAAAACGCTCAAGTGGCGTGAATGCTTTTGCAAGGCACTGAAAATAGCAGAGTCTTTGAGAGATGTAGCCATGAGCGCAGAGCAACGAAACCTTCATGGACGAGTGGCCAGACTGAGGCCATTCCTCATTAATAGGAATTTGCCAAAAGGATCTTGAATTATTCACAGGCCAAGAAACAGAAAATCTTCAGGTTTAATGGAACAGATTACAAGAGACTTGGATCAGGAATTTAATCTCTTCATAGCTCAGGCTTTATTAAAACTTTTCATCTTCAGCCTTGAAGTAAACAAGAAATCCGTATAAAAGATGAGAAGCTAATTCTATTTTTATTTGGTTAAGAAAGGGAATTTTCAAATAAAGATGATGTGAGGTTTGTTTGGAGCTTCAGGCCTGAAAGCCAATATGTTGCACTGAATGTGAATGGACTCCTACCAGCTTCACAAGGGAAGATATCAAACTCTTCCTCAGGGGGCTGTTTTCTACGTTTTATAAACGACATGAGCAGCTGAACACGTCGGCGTGGAGACAAATGTGGACGGCTAAGTTTGACTGGAAGCATCGCACACTGAGGGAAGTTTGGCTTTTGACAAGTCAATAACTTGAAGTACAGCTAAAATAAAACCCAAGTGGGGTCACGAGGAAAGAAAGTCTGAAGAGGTCTGGAGTCAAAGTGAGCATCGCTGGAGAAATCTAAAAATAGTAACGCGCTGATGCTCCTCATCCAGCCCGTTCGAGCCTGAATGTTTCTGCTCACGGATACATAAAGAAACCCTCGAAGACAGTTTGATGCTGCTGTTGTTGAGCAAAGTTTCCCCCGAAGAAGCGTAATGCGAAAGGTCTGGAACTTGAAGAAGCATAAAAACCTTTTCATCTGCACTGTTATTTATTGATCGGGAAAAGTTTTTTTTTTTTTTTTCTCCCAGAGAATATTCGGCTTTGTATGAGTAACTTTCCTCTGGGTCGTGTTGAAGCTTAAGATGAAAAATTCTTTCCTCTTCGACCTTTAAAATCTGAATTTTTTAATAAATTGAACAATTAAATGCATTAAATAAAAGCCGACAATAAAAACAGAAACCCTGCTGCAGGTTTTCTTACTTCAGTTTGTCACAGTTTAAACAACCGACTTTCACATCATGCAATTGTTATAACAAAGAAAATCATTTTTTTCATATAGTTAGCTTTTTTCTGAAGAACATTATATATTTAGCAATACGTTGATTCGACGTTTGTTTTGACGAACCTTGTTAAAGACGTAGAGAATTTCTTTTAACAGAAAAACAAACCAGCAAGTATCAGAGTTTAGAATTAAATTGTATCATTTATAAACATATATTACCAAAACAAACTCAAAGTAAAAGAGTAAAGCAATATTTCTCAGTAAATACTGCCATGTCAATTCTGTGTGTTTCTACAGCCCTTCTGTACGCCACCATCTTTGGTAACGTGACAACCATCTTCCAGCAGATGTATGCCAACACTAATCGCTACCATGAGATGCTCAACAGTGTCCGGGACTTCCTTAAACTCTATCAGGTCCCCAAAGGCTTGAGTGAAAGAGTTATGGACTATATCGCCTCTACATGGTCCATGTCTCGGGGCATAGACACTGAAAAGGTACCTTCTTCTGTTTCTTTGTCCGTTAGTTTAAATTGTCTGAGCCAAAATAATGGAACAATGTCATTCGGAGAGTGTATTGTTCTTCAGAAATCAAATAAAATGTAATATGTGGGCGTTTTTTTCTGATAAAAGTGTAGTATGCAAGTGCTTTTTTGTGATAAAATAGTGTGAAATTAATGCAGCTCCTTGTTTGATAATGATTTAAATAGCTTGAACTGTGGATAAAACAAAGAAATCTCATCAGTCTTCTTAGTCTTCTTATTGACAGATCAGCTTTGCAGGATTGTCACGAAATGCTTTCATGAATCCAATCTGTGCACATCCAGTGAAACGGAAATCTTTCTGACTGCTTGCAGGTCATATGTTTGGGTTAATGTGTCTTTTGGGCAAAGTGGGTTTGAACACTCTTTAAGCGTCAGTATGATGCATATTCACCCAGAAAATAACGTTCAGTCTTGCTTTTTATTTACTGAACGTGAATCGTGTCCAAAATACGTCGTCGGTTTTCTCCTGAGATAATTCCTGCTTCCCATTCGCCGAAGGTTTCTGCTCCTCCAACTCCTGACTAAAACAAAAATCGCAGCAGTCTTACGAAGTCCCTGTGGATTTTCATTATATTTGTTTTTAATTAGCAAGCTAAACGATGAATCTAAGGAATAATCACAAAGTTTTTGTCTGTGCACACGTGACATCTGTGTGGCTTTGATCCAATTTATCCCAAACACCACAGCATAACTGGGAAATAAAAGTTGCTTCGTTTAATGTCATCTTTTCAGTTGAAAAGTTAACAGCCAGTTTGTCATTTACTTAATCAAAAAACTACATTTGATGTTAATTGCAAGAATTTAATAAACATTCGGAGGCACGTTTAACCTCGCCGGATGAGTCGAGTCTGATGAACATTCTCCGAGGGCGAGGAACCAGTGATTTTTGCCAGGAGCTTGTACAGTCTGCCTTAATTTGTTCCTCTCCCAGATTGCAGTAATCCACGTGGGATGAGCTCTAAATTAATATTCTCGATTAAACCAGAGGAAGAAACCATTAGCAATCTTGTTAGCACACCCCTCAGTTTTTAACGTGGATTTAATAAATTTGCCGCCACATCTTGAACACGTGTCGGCAGCAACGGAGTTTTGTTATTTCTGACTTCAAAGCTTTTTGGTTTTATAAGAGCGTCTGCTCTTATAACCAATCAGAGATATTTTTGAAGAGGGTTTCTACTGAGAGGATGTAACCAGTCAATATCTTACCTACAGTAAGTATTTCTCTCAGCATCTTCATTTAATTAATCAAACATTAGCTTTAGCAAACCTCTGGCATTTTAAACAACTCCAAGACAAACATTATTTTACAATCCTTAAATGTCTTGTCATAATTGCACAAGAAGATTATTTACAGTAAAGTCAATGGCAATTTACAGCAAAGACCAGAGTTGGTGCTCCATTTTGTTGGTCCCATTGAAAACATGACTGTTGTGTGCTAAGAAAAAATATTTGCCCTTTCAGATTCCTTCCGTTTTTGGATGGTCACAATTAAACATTTATTATCCACAACTATACTTTATTATCAGGTTAAGATAACTTGGGTAATAAATACAAAGTGGAACTTACAGCATTAAAAGGAATATGGTCTCCAAACCATCCTGGCCGTGTTGGTTTAGAAGAAAATCCTGGAAAGCCAATAACTGGCTGTTCGCCATGAAGCGTCTACAATAGAAAGCTATGAGTCTATGATTGTTTCATTAGGCCATCATTAAGAGATTGTTTTGTATTGTTTTAGTGTTATTTTTATATATAGATATCAAGGGCCCATTAAGAGGGAGACGTACTTGTGTGTTCTTGAGGTTATTCTCCTGCTGCATGACCAACGTGTGTTTGAGTTTAGGATGAAGAAAACAACGGTCACACATTGTTCTTCAGGAGTTTTTTGTTACAGAGCAGAATTGAGGAAAGATTCACTGCCGTGTTGCATGTTTTCTCTGCTAGCATTACTGTTGTCAAATGATTTGCTGTTTCATAAGATCTTTTAGCCTCTTTTGTGTTGCCAGACGCTAAAATATCTATGGCAAGTAAGTTAGCACAATTTCCGTTCAATATAATGCTTATCAGACACATATAATGTGATTCTACAATTTCAAAAGAGCGTCACGCTGGATATTTACCACAGGAATTTATTTTAGTTGTCAAAAGAAAAGAAACCAGCACAGAGAGTAACTTCCCATCATGAGCCATGATGAAAGAGACAGAAGGGTTAATTTATTGATCTCTGTGCAGCAATTAATCAGGAGACTGCAGAAAGTGCTAAAATTGATTAAGAAATTGTTTGGCGTGGTGGGAGAGTGGTTAACCACCGTGTTTGAGGAAGAAATATGGACAGGAAAAAGACCCAATAACCAATCACTCGAGCATTTGTTAAGCTCTCTTATTCAGAGCTCATGTCGTTGTTTACTGGTGAAAGTAGGAGCGATCCAGATGTACAAGGTGAAGGAATCATCATGAGTCAAACTAATTGAGAAGAATGTGTCTAATGTACTAAAGTCTGGACTCAGGAGTAATGGAAAAGGATCATTGGGTTTTGGGGGCGGCTTTGTCCTGTTTCGCAGTGATTGGTGTGTCTGGATGAGAGAAACGGTGGGTGAAGCGGCCGTGCCCGTCGGCTGCTCTTCAATTTCGGCCTGACCACCACCAGCAAGTAGATAAAGACTGAGCAGGATTTAAACTGGCAAACCACCATTTACAGAACGCAGTTGGATTATGTTGAAATATGAGTTGGTTATCTTAGTGAGACAAAGTCAGGTACATACAAGGGTGACACTTGTATTTTTATAAGTTTCAATGTATAATGATGTTCAGTTTGTCTCTGAATTATGACCACAGTGGTGCTCACTACAATCTTCAGTAGCTCTGAAAATCTTCTGACACCAATGAATGTCAAGAGGTTCAGTGTAAAAAAAAAACAAAAACAAAACTCACCTTGAGAGAGTTCACAGATTTCTGCCCTTCATAAGATGTTTCTTGTGTGACACCTTGGTAATCAGACACCTGATTATAGACCGTCCGCTGGGACTGACCCATCTCATATTAATTTGCTCTAATTGGCAGGGTTGCTTTCTAATTGCTGATAGATTTCCACTGGTGTCATGACTTTCCATTCCCTTTCACACCTCCGTTTCTTCATGTGTTCAGTACTTTTCGCCCCATGTCATTCCACTTAGTTACACATAATTTACTGGTACGGTTTAATATTTCTGTGAGAGTGGACTGCATGGGTTGTTAAAGGCACCTGGGGAAAACTTCAGGTCAGATGCACCTTCAGGTAAAAGATAAATATTTTTTATCTTTTACCAGCTCTATAGTTCAAGTATGTCTGTTCAGATGGATCCCATCCAGGTAGTTTGTAGAAATGTAAATTGAAAAGCTTGCACACAACTCTAAACTTTCTAAGATTTAAACTTTGATGATGTGGGAGGACTTTTAAAAATTATTTGTGTTATTCAAACACAAATAATTAGCATTGTCCTTACTGCATAATATTTGTATGCCTTTATTTGCCATGTTTGATATTGCTGTGCTTTTGAAATGTTTGCTATTAATGAAGCAAAACAAGCTTTTGCTGGTTAATGTGGGTGTGCGAACTTAATTGATGACTGACATTTTGAATGAAATAAATTATTAATCATTCCGCTCAATGAAAATGTGCAGACCAATTTTTTTTTTGTCTTTTTAAAAAAAAACTCATTTTTTCCCTACCGTCATCTAAAATGTTTTCATCAAATGAGTATATTTTGTCTCACATTTACATCCAACATTTCAGCTGAATGCAGATGATGGTAATATTGAGCCGAGTGTTTGGAAATTAGGCATTTAAAGCTGTAAACAGCTCATTTGGACTGTAGCCACTCAGTTGATGTGAAGCCAGAAAGAGTTTATTGCATGTAATTAAAATCCACTTGTCTTAAGTCCAGTCATTTGACGTTTTCACTGGAAATTAGAAGCAAAACTTCAACCTTGTAGATTTTTACCAACAGTATTTCTGTGCAACTTAATGATCAATTTGAAATCTAATGAAAACTAAAACATTCTGTGTCCCTGGGGTCTTTTTTTTTTCCTGAGTTCATGTGTTTTTTTTTCTTTCCTCTGGCTGCAGGCCGCGCTAACGGCGCTAAAAATGGCACATAGTCTCTCTCTGTTTGGCATTCATCTTCAAAGAGATTTGTTTCGACAGCCTGGCATCCCGTTGATGAGGTGTATGTGAACAACATGATGCCACTCTGTGACACTCAGCATGCAGGCAAATAGACGCTGAGCTGATTGCTACCTTCACGCTTCCCTTTTGTGAAACTGAAATATAAGTGCTTAAGTCATCCTGGGATGACTCAAACCGTAGCTGACTTGGTGAAATGAATCCAAACACAGTCCGATTTATTGGCGCCCCTTGTAAGGTTATGTAAAAGGCGAACGGAAAAAAATAATAAATCAAAGTAAAAGAAGCGTCATTATTGAGAAATAAACGGGCTTTATTAGCGTTTTATGAAAAAATTGCAAATGCAAAAGGATTTAAAGTGCAGTCACACTTAATGAATTAGGTAATGTGTTCTGATGAGGTTCATTTGTCAGATTAAATTAAGTATCAAGCCCATATTTCAGTGCTGAAAAGCTTCTTTTTATTGGTCTAATCTTACAGAGTATCGTGTTTTAATTAACTGAAGGAAAAGACAACAAGAAAGGCTTGAAATCATCACTCTGTGTATGTCTCGGTTCACTTAGTGAATTGAAGTATTGAAATAAATTAATCTTTCAATAATATTGAAGTTTACTGAGATGCACCTGCATATCATAGCTCTCCATGACAACCATTTGATTCTTTCTGCATGCAGAAAGTGATGCCATAAAGAAAATAAACGCTTTTTGTCCTACCAGTCGACGTAACTTTTAGTTTGCTGAACCCCACGCTTTGGTCAGATGAGACTAAGCTTGAGTTTTTTGGCAATAGAGCCAGTATTCTGGACAAACTGTGAGATTGTGCATGAAGCAATGTTTCTGCTTCACCACGTTTGCAATCGGCCCCATTCAAATTGACTGGCATTAGCTGAAAATGATTTTCAGTGGCTGTTAATTTGTTTTGAGTTTACAGATATTAACGCTTGTTGCCATGCAGCATCAACAATTGCAACTGATTTTTCATTTGCCACATTAATGTTATAAGATTAATGCAATTATTTTCAATCTTTTAACATTTTAACTATATTCCTCCTCAGAGGCAAAGTATAAACGAATTTGGAAAGACAAGAAAGAGTAATTGAGAGTGCAAAAGCAGAGATGTGTGTCTTTTCCAACTTCCAACTCCTTTTCTCCCCTCTTCCTCGGTTCTAGGTGTTGCAGATTTGTCCAAAGGACATGAGAGCAGATATTTGCGTTCACCTGAACCGCAAAGTTTTCAAAGAGCATCCGGCTTTCCGACTGGCCAGCGACGGGTGTCTCAGGGCCCTGGCTATGGAGTTTCAGACGATCCACTGCGCTCCCGGTGACTTGATCTACCACGCCGGCGAAAGTGTGGACAGCCTCTGTTTTGTGGTGTCTGGTTCCTTGGAAGTCATTCAGGATGATGAGGTGGTAGCTATTTTAGGTGAGCCTTCGAAAAACTCTTGCCTGTGAAGTTTTGCTTAATGTTAAGCCATATTCCAAGTTAGTTACTCTGCTAAACAGTTCTTTAAAATAATTAGGGTCATCTAGAGACTACTTACTAAGCTCACATCTGCAATGGAGTATATTACACCAAGTGAAATAATGCATTTTTTTCTTGACATCTAAAAGGAGAAGTGGTCAAAGTGATCATTTTGACCTATGGGGCATAGGTGTTGATTTGCTTCGATCTCATTAAACTGTTTCTTTCTAAAGCTTCGATGCAGACACTGTTTGTATTATTTATCTCAGAAGCTCATTAGCTTAAAAAAGCCGTCAGCGACAATACAGAAAAATTGGCTTCAATGTTTTTTCATGATTACAAGAAAACATTTTGGAAGCAACGTTCCTAATCTTGCTTTTCTGTTTTTTTTTTCTGCTGTAGCACTTTGTAAACTGTCACAGACTGCAGCGAGAACTGAGCTGCTCCAGGATCACTTTCTGCTGAGTGATGATTCAGGATTTGGACTAGAATTTGTTTGCTCCAGTCTGATACACAATCCTCTCTGCTGCACTTTGTGACCAATCTGACGCTTTCAGTCTCAACAACAGTCAGCCTCATTACTTATTCTGGATCCATGGGCGCTTTTTTTTTTTTTTTTTTTACAACAATTTATCCCAATGAACGCTTGAAGTGCAGAAGCAAAGGAGCAGAGAAAGATGCTAATGGCTTCAATTTCATACAATTTAATATAGTTATGTCATTACTGCAAAGTTTTCTATGAAAATTGTCAACAGATTGGGTTTCTGAAGACAGATATGAGGAATATCTCTTTCTCTGAGACATTGCTTTAGGATTTTCCCTTCTCTTTTGAGCAGAACGCCACAATGAAAAACTCCTTCTAGGGTTTGGATCGATCCCCGTGTCACACACTCCTGACAGTGACATGTCCTGGACGCATGGCTGGGTCCAGTTTGTATTGATTTTTTTATAGAAAGCTTTGCCAATTAGTAGCTGGTTTGATATCATCTGTGAAAATAAGAATCTTTAGGCGTCGACATCAGTGGCTGTTCAACATTAACAAATGCAGAGGATTAAAAATGTGGACCTTCATTCACATGGCTTAAAAAAGTTTCTCGTTAACCAAACAGAGTTATTCTCAAAAACAACATGTGTTGTGTGTCTTCACACTGATATGTGTAAGCAAATATCAGAGGATATTCTTGGTATCACAGGATTAGTCACTAGGAGCCAATATGTCTTTATTCCTGGTCTAAACATAATGTTGAAGTGATGCCTCTTGTTTTTCACACATGTTGAGCCGTTTAATAATAGTTCTGAGCATGAGTCACAACCGGCAGCAGAGCGCGCACAAATTCATTTAACTTCTCTATTAAATCAACCTTTATAAAAGAGACTAATCTATAATTCATAGTCATTTTCAGCATTAATAAATAACTTACTTGATCTCGTTATTGAGCAGCTGAAGGCCTGTTATCAGAGCGATCCACAACTTGCTTTATTTTAAAAGTTCTTCTACAGCCGGAGTCTTTTCTTTTTGCTCTATTACGATTTCATTTAATAAAAGTCATGTTTTTATAAATTAAAACAAAAGAGAAACCGGTTTTATTGAGGCTTGGTTATTTATTAACTTAAAGACACTGAGTTAAAAGTCTTTGAGGGAATGCAGCCATTTGAGCAGCGTATTTTTACACAGACAGATTATATAAATCTGACAAAACAAACAAATCGTTTTGCCATGTTGTTGTCTACAGTAAATGTCATGGTGGTGCAGCAGGTACAAGTTATTGGAAATAATGTGTTGATCTATTACAAAAAAATGGCAAGCTGCTCATAAACCGTCTGTAAAGAGCTGCTTTGATGCGACATCCTTCAACATGCAGTGAAGGAGTAACCTTGATATATAATAGGAAACAAGTCTGACGGTACATAAGAAAAACAAAAATGTGAGCGAGATGAAACGTAATTCAGTAATAAAACTGGTTATCAATCACTTTACTTTTTTAGGCTATTTTTTTAATCAATAACTTGCTAAAAGTATTTATACGCTTTGATTTTTTTCACACCGAAAAAAAATTACCACACAACCGTGAGGTAAAACTAAAACGAACAAAGCTTTATAAGACTTTTTACAAGTAAAAACTACGAGTGTGCATTGAGCCCCATTCACTCTGAAACCTCTAAATAGATATATTATTAAAAAAATATACTTGAGGCATTTAACTTTTTAAATCTGAAACCAGAGAGCAAGCCTGCAACCTAAATTTGAAAGATAGACTGCATAAACAAATTTGAAAACATTCCTTCAATAATTTCATACTGCAGTCGATCCTTTTGTCTTTGCTAAACCACGTTTCAATGTAACGTCTCTGTTTTGAAATGTGTCTCTTTGCAGGTAAAGGAGATGTGTTTGGGGACGTTTTCTGGAAGGAGGTGACTCTGGCTCAGGCCTGCGCGAACGTCAGAGCGCTGACCTACTGCGACCTCCACGTCATTAAGCGCGACGCCCTGCAGAAGGTCCTGGAGTTCTACACGGCGTTCGCCAACCACTTCTCCAGGAACCTGCTGCTCACTTACAACCTGAGAAAGAGGGTGAGTGACCCTGCAGACGTCAACGCGAGCAAAACACTCATCCGTTGCTTTATTTGGATCATCCAGTTCTCGCTGATTTCCAAAAGCAAGCTGTGTGGACGCTAGAAAATGTTAAACAATCATCCAAAAAGCTTTTGCAAACAACCATTTTAAATAAAATTGTTAATCCCTCTGGTATTTTTTTCTTCTAACTGGAAGTAATGGTCACATTTTGGAGTGGCCAGAGTATTGACTTGCATTTGGTGGAGAATCTCTGAAGGGAACTAAACATTAGGGTGATGGCACAGAGGCTTTCCTCAGAGACTTGGAGCTCATTGCCCAAAAACAACTTCTCAAATTGCCAGTAAAAACATCCAAAAATTTAAGCAAGGGTAAGATTTATTGCTGCAAATTCAAATGATGTTTTTCTTCTTTGTCTACAGACAGAGTTATATTTTTAAAACGTTTAAAACAATCGAAACTGTGATAAATAAAACGGGACGAGGAGGGGTCAAACCTGTCTTGGCACCAGAAAGTGAGGAACCGTTGGGAAACTGCAGCATCTTAGGGTTTCAGGTTGCCATAGCAAAAGTGTATCGCAGGGCTTTTCAGACATCTTTACCAGGGGTGAGTTTTCATTACCCTAGGGGGCGACTCGGCAGAGTTCTCAACAAAATGATCAAGCCAAGCAAGTGTTGTTATAAAGTAAAGTCAGAAGATTTTAATCTCTAATTCAGTTTTAGTCACATCAAAGGATGAGGTTAAATCTGTTCTAGCGAATTGACCGCAGGTCTGGATGGTGAATTACATTCAGTAAATTAATCAGTGATGACTTTTCCAGAGAGCCAAATATTTTCATGTGTCGACCCACCTTAGGTTCACATAAGAACATGCAAATAACTACAGCTATAAATTAGAGAGCGCCGCACGAAAGCAAAACCACAAAAGGCTACTTTTCACTAAATATGCAATAAATCAAGTAGAAAAAACCCGGGTTTGTTTCACCCGCGGGACCTCATGCTGCAAAAGAGTCACGTCTATAAGCAGAAAATTCAGAAACTTTGGGAAACTTGTTGTCAGGATCCTTTTTTCAGGACAAACCGTGGAGGAATCAGTGATAATAATCCACACTCCGATACTCAGGGAAACGATAAAAATCATTAACATGGCAGGTAGATTGAAAACATAATCCATGAAGCAGCACTCAGAGTCCAGGTGCAAATAATGAAGGGTCAGAGTTACTCACAAAACACACGAGAAGCATTCGAAGACCACAATCTAAGGTGTTGGTCAGGAGGCAGAAAAAGGTCAGGGACATGAACGGGGACATGGACAGCTGGAAGGATGACAAGGATGACGACAGACGATCTCGCACTGAGTGCAGAGCAGCAGCACAGGTGGAAGGGATCAGCAGCCAACAATTGCAGGAGGGTCAGAGCAAAAGAACAGCACGAAACATGGCAGGAACACAGAAATCATGACAGGATATTAAGATAAGAGACACGAGAGCCAGCAACACAGATGAGCAATCTCAACCGAGCCGCAGGCTAATCGCCTCCATGCTAGTAGTTGATTCGCTACTTAAAGGTAAATTATTGAGCGCATTATTTCAAAAGGCCAACATTTCTGCATTTTAATACAAATCCTTTGTCACTGGTTTTGTGTGATATTCTAATTATCTAAGAAAGGGATGTTTTAACTTTTCATCATCTATAAGCCACAATCATCAAACATTTTAGTTTTCAATCTGTGTGTAATAACATGTTTCCATTTTTTTTTAATTAAAAAGGAATCAAAAAACAAAATACAACAAAAATAGAAGTTTCTGATGAAATTCAAATTTATTGAGATGCACCTCGATCTGTCCTCGTCCTGCCAGGAAACCTGGCAGCCTCTCTGAGGAGGCAGCCAGCCCCTTGTCACTCAGCACCTGTGTGGTTGTAGATGTTGTGTTTCTATGCAGGAGATAAAAACACAGCTCTTAATTTGCTAAAAGGAGGTCCCACAACAAAGCACCTTGTTTCAGCACATCCAGCTTCATTTTCTTCATCTATCCCTGCGTGTGTGACAGGAAAACAAAACAACAACAACAAAAAAAACAAAAAGAAAAGAAAGATTCTGCTCCACAGTCACAGCTTTGCATCTGCTGTGGGGGGAAAAGATACTCAGAGGAGCGCCGAACGTGGCAGCTCTGCTCAAGTGGAGGACAGGAGGGGAGACATGTGAGAGCGTCGCTAACAGTTCATGAGAAGAGACACCTACACACACACACACACACGCACCCCCACACACACGCACACACACACACACACGGAGAAACATTGAGAAATGGTACGGCAGGTTAGACTGCTCCCTGAGTGGGTCCCAGGATTTTATGCCCAGTTAACAGTTTAAATCTATAATTAGCTTAACATGTAAGTGTGCAGCTAGCTACTGTTCATTTTTAGAGAAGCAACCATTGTTGCCATGTCTGATCGACCAAAGTGAATTCTTCATAGTAAGCTCATCTCCCCAACTGAAAACAGAATAAAATCAATATGGATTCGGATCCTAATCCTTTGTGAGTGAAAAATGTCTCCACCTAACGTAGTATATTCACTGGAGGTTCGACTAGAACTATTCTTTTCTCAGCAGCGACTTGAAAGCATGCAGGGTATTTAGGCTGTCAGAACAAACAGATCATAAGAAAAGGACTACAGGGCACAGAGAGATAAAATAGCTGCTGGTTTTGGGGAAACGATGAGTTCACTGCTCTATGTTCACACAGCAAATTATTTATTGCTGCTGCATTAAATGTCAAGCCAAGCAGTTTTTCAGAAAGGGTGGGAATATTTAGTACCTTAATGTTTCATGCACTTGTGGCACAATTATATAGTTTTATTTTAAATATCGAGGCGGATATGTGATTTTCTGTCGCTTTTTTTAAGCTTCACTACTGTAGAAATGCTGTCATAAATACATTGAATAACCTTGAGTTGGTGTAGATCCTCAGACATCCAGGGCATCAGAGTCCTGACCACTTCACCTGAGGGCAATTGAGCTTCTTCTCTTGTTTCATGAAGACTTTTCACCACTCATCTAAACGGTTTCTCCACTTCCCATTCAGCACGCAGGAAGCCATAGAGCTAAAATGTTTACAAGAAAGACAAGAGGAAGTCCATTTGTCTCCTTCCCCTTGTGCACTGACAACACTTGTTCTCACTTTTGGTGAAGCTGTTTGAGCTTGTTAGTTTAGTTTTAAATGTAAAAAAAGTCAACCACTTTACCATCTGGATCTGTCTAATTAAAAAGACGTGTCCCCCTTTAATAGTTCACTTGATTTTCACATAGAAAATCTGCAAATATAACCACTAAGCTAGCTCTGTCAGACACTTCAGCTAGTTTATACCAATCTTATTGGAGAACATGCATCATATAACGCCTAGGTGTAACACTTTACAATTTATTAAAGCTACACTTAAATCCTTACCTCAGATATAAATGCGTAGCTACCAATCATTACGGTCAGCCTGTCCAGGAGAGTGTTAGTGCAAGATTGAATTGCCTGTGTATAAAAAAGTAATCTCATCTGCTGCATCAGAGTCACTGTTCATCGGTGTGCTTCCTGAATGTACACTGCAGGGGAAACTGTTTTCAGAGAGATGGATTGAGGGATTTAGATTAACACTCTGCTCCTATAGTGCTTGTGAGACTTGCCTCCTTTAAGCACACAAGATAAAAGACCAGCAAATTACATGCAGCCCAGGTACCAGTCATAAGAACAGCTCGACTTTAAGAACAAAGAAATGGGAAGTGTCTTACTTTTCGGGAGAAATAGATGTTGTTCAAAATGCTATGAAAAAAAACAAGGACTTAGTGAGGAAACTGGGATTTATTTTCTGGCACTGTGTTTGATGATAAGCGGAGGCATAAAGAAGAAGAAAAGCCAACATAAGCTTTTGAGAGTCAATCGTGACTCTCAAAAATGCAAAACTAGCACCAATGGACTGATGGTGCACAACATTGAAGATATTGAATTCAAGTGTGAGAACAGCATGTCTTTATGGAGGTATAGCAAGGAAAGCATTAAGGCATCACATCTAAAGCTGCACCCTTTAAACAAATGGACAACCAGGGTTTTGTTCCCTTCATTTAAATGTTTTTGTAATTCTGTGACTATTTACTGAGCCGGTACTTGTTTTAAACCACATGTGTCAAACTCAAGGCCCGGGGGCCAAATCCGGCCCACCGTAGCTTTTTATGTGGCCCTCCACAGACTAGACTAAACACTAAGTGTGATTAAATATTATATTACCAATCATATCAATGCAGTTTTTACCCGTTCACTGCCAATTTATATCAATCAATCCCTCCAGTTTCTTGAAAATTTAGGTAGTGTATGATTATAGTCCATGATTTATAAAGCGAGTAAATAAACAGTCGCATTTATTATTAGTTCCAGAAGGGACTGAAAAGATGTTCAATAATATTATGTCATTTTAAGAATTCATTGACATATTAACAGTTTGTGAACAGGTTTTATCAACACATTCTGGCACAACCGGCCCTTTAAGAGCCTTCATGATCTTGATTTGGCCCAAAATGAAAATGAGTTTGACACACCTGTTTTAAACAGTGGTAGAAGCTCTGCTATCTGTAAAAAAGGTTTGCTAAATATCATGTTTTGATTCTTTATTTGTACAAAATATTTAAAAAAAACTGCTGTGAAATATTCTTTGTTTGGCTGTGCTAAGAAGATTAATATATTCCAGTCAGCAGCAGATATTGGTCATAGCTTAGTTTTGTACAAAAACCAGGGGAAACATCATTATGCGTTCGCTCCTTTTATGTGGATGAGCTGAAGTGTTTTTTTTAGTGGCTTGGTGAGTTTAAATTTTCTGGTTGGCAAGTTTGATTATAGTAGCATGGGTAACAATGTAGTGTCATGCCACGGATACTAATAAAAAACTCTCATATTTGCAACTTAAAAGTTATTTCTCCCTGGTAAAGGCATTTCTGCCTTCATGGTTTTTTTTCAAATAAATGAAAAACTTAGCTAATTTTAGTAACACGTTAATGTTTGTTTTGTTTTTTTGCTCCGTTTTGTCTTTTTTTTAAAACCTTGCTAGCGATCTTAATCTTTTGCCGATAAAACTCAAAGTACAAATCTGACTGGAAGAACATTTTATTTCTTGCTAAGTCTTTGAATCTGTGCGCACTGCTAAGCGGTAGACAAATCCCCGCAGCGTGCTCTCCTTATTTCCATTCCTGGAAGCTGGCAGTAGTGACGGCGGACAGGTTGTTGGCTCCGGCGACGCCAGCATCAATGTGGTATTCTGCTCATTTTGGCTGGCTCCATCATTTTTGAAGCTTTCAGCCAGCCTTCTTCTGCGCGCCGCCTCTGCTCGGGTGGAGCTGCTTCTGCTTTTCTTCGCATGCGGCAGCTGTTCCATCAGGACTCGCTGTATCGTTTTGCGTAATGGGTGCTGCGTGACACAGTTGATAAAGTTGTGATGTCAAATGAACAGAGGCTGCATTGACGTTTGTAAAGATGACGCAATTACGTTTCTTACCTCCTCCTTCCATTAGAACCCGTTTTTATAAAGTGTTTAGTCAAAAGCATGTAAGAAGACTGTAAGTGTCTTAAAAGATGCAGTAGCAGCCAGTCGCTCGGTGCGCTCACTGTGCATTCTTGCCAAAGGCTTGATGTGAACTTTCTGTGTCTCTTATGGGAAATGTTTTCTTGAGGAGTGACATTTACAACATGCGCACACTTTGAAATGTTGACAGTTTTCCTGACAAATCTCTACAGTCAGCAGGGGCCTTCAAACCGACGTCTTGTTTTTGTTCCCCCTCCCCTTGAAGAAACATTACTTTAAGACAGAGCCGTGTGAAAAATGCACAATATATACAGATTTTTCTCGCTTTGTTACGTCACAAGAAAATGTTACTGTCTTTTATTTGGATTTCATGCAAAACAGGAAGAAAATCCATGAAACTCCAAAGCTGAACAGTGTCCCATGCACTTATATGAAGCCTGTTTACTCCGATACTCCTAAATAAATGCAGGGAAACCAAGTGGCTTGCTGTAAATCCAGCAGCTCTTTGAAGGTCTCAGATGCGTGTTGGAGAACATTAGTGAACAGACGGCATCAGAAAAATGTCAAATCTAGAAGAAAAGTCCGCCTGAGCTTGAGCCAATTTGAAAACAGCGGGCAAAACCTTCTGCAGACGTGCACAGCTGGTGCAGACGCAACAGAAAAGACGCTGAGCTGTAATTGGAGGGAGAGGTGGTTCTCCAAAATAATGACTCAGGAGGGTTGAACTCAAAACACAGTTTGAAGTTTTATTTGTAAAACTTTTTGAAAACCTTGTGTTCATTTGCTGTCAGTTCTCATTCATCTAGTGGTTTGCTCAATCACATAAAATCCCAATTAAACAACTAAATGTGAAATGTAAAAAAACAAACAAACCTCAACCATCTCTCACTTTTGCCACATTAATGAACTTAAAAACTACAGCGTCTGTAAAGAAATGAACAAAGTGTGTGCTTTTTTTGTTAAGACGTTTCGGACAAATAACAGATGAACAAGTTTAGAAGTAATAATTTCACTGTCGATGTTCTTTTACTGAATTCAAATGTTGCCAAATGATTGAATGAGCTGCTCCCGCTTCGACTTTTGAAATTTCCTTCATTTTGTTCAACTTTACCGCCTGTCCGCTTAGCGCAACCTACCGATACATTTTAGGAGGTGTATCGGTATTGCATTTCAATATTTCACAATAAATATAGACGTGGGCAGAGTGACGTTAATTTTTGTTTATGGCTAGCATAAGGCCTAATAAAAGAATGTTTATATGGTCCAAGTGTGGGAATTATACCGGGATAAAACAAAGAAGAAGAAAAATAACCCATTAAAGAACAGAATTCTTTGCGTACATGATGCCTAACTCTCTGTAACTTCTGTCGCAGATTGTCTTCCGGAAGATCAGCGATGTGAAGCGGGAGGAGGAGGAGCGGCAGCGTCGTAAAAACGAAGCGCCTCTGAACCTGCCTCCGGATCATCCGGTACGGAAACTCTTCCAGCGCTTCCGGCAGCAGAAGGAAGCCCGCATGGCAACCCAGAAACAGGAACTCAACGAACAGGACGTCGAGAAGGGCCCGGTTTACGTGGACGTGTCGATGGTGAAAGCTCCTGTTACGACTACCAGCATCGTCACGGTGACAGAAAGCCCAGCAACACCGTCCTCCTCAGCCCCTTCACCGTCAACGCCAACCAGCTGCCCCCCCACGGACAAGGCGAAGCTGCAGGTGCCTTCAGCAGTTGCTCTGGCGGCGTGCCGGCCCGCAGAGCCGGTCAAAGTCAAAGGCTGGGGCCGCTTCAAGGAGTCCATGGCCAAAGCCGACAACTGGAACAAGGTGGCCAAAGCCGAGTCAATGGAGACTCTACCCGAGCGGACCACCGAGCACGAGCCGCACACCACCCTCAAGAAGACGGATTCGTGCGACAGCGGGATCACCAAAAGTGACCTACGCCTGGACAAAGTGGGCGAGTTCCGCATGACGCCTCAGGACCGCAGTCCCGCCCAGCCTCCCGAAACCAAGCATGCCTTCTACCCCATCCCGGAGCAGACTCTCCAGGCCTCGCTTCAGGAGCTCAAGATGGAGCTGAAGGAGGACATCAAGAACCTGGGCGCGCGAATGTCCGGCCTGGAGGCGCAGCTCGCCGAAGTGCTCACACTCCTCAGAGCCAGAAAGTCCAGCACCGGCTCGGAGCAGCCACTTTTTGACATTTCCAGGCCCACCTCGCCGGAACTGGACAAGGAGGACATTTTTTCATGAGGAACAGAAGCGCTTGTCAGGTTAATGGCGGTCCGTGAGCTCAGCTGGAATCCAGTAATGTCGAGGTTGCTTGGATAGCTGAGGCGGCGCACGGCACTCCACCCGCAATAGGCGCGGTCCGAGAGACCCACCGACCTTAACACGAGGTGTGCCTGCTGGTTAACGCGGTTACGGTGTTCGTAGCACTCAACGCTCGAAGGTTATGTAACAAATGACAGAAAAATGTTTGTACATAATTTATTTTTCCACTGTGCCATGTTGGGGGAAAGAAAAAAAAATGCTTAGTTCGACTTTATCTCTGAACTTACTGCAGAGTCGTAACTGTTGGGAAGCCCCAATGGAGGCAGCATGACCCGCTGGTTTGTTATTGAATCATTCGTATGAAACTCTTTGCATGTCATATAAAATAGATGTGTGGCCCGTTGCTGCAGACGGGGGCCATATTTGATTAATTGAGGCTGCACAGCGAGTCGTTTGCATTATTTCAGTCAGAAAGAGCCGACTCCGTCCAGATGTTGGAACAATCTCACTGTAATTTCCTCAGACGCATCTCTTATTAAAATCTGCCGGGATCGTTATGAATTATACAACAGATAACTCTGGCCGGGGCAATCCGATTCCCCCACACCCCCCAAAAAGGAGGGAAAATAAAAAAGGAAAAAACATTCTTGAGCAGAAATTACAACATCATTTGCATAAAGCACTAATGGATGTGCTCGATAGAAAATGAATTTAAATGCTAACCAGTGAGCCTGCAGTGAGGAAGTTATCCATCTTTGCTGAAGTCTAGCATTCGCTAATCTCATCTGGGAGCGCTGCGGCCATATACATGATGCACTGTTGTGTGAAAGTTAGGCGTTTTTTGTTTTTTTTTTGTTGTTGTTTTTTTTTTTTTTACCTTTGGGGATGTGTTGGGTAATCCGATAATGCAAACCGCAGCGTTTGTTGCGGCTCCGCACCTTACCTTCTCTTGGAAATCTCATGAGCCCAGGAAAGCAATGCCCACTGGGACGATGTTTCTAAAATAATATGTGCTAATGTGTATTTATCGAAGGATAGGCTGACATAATGTCGCATAAATCCACTGGGTAATCTGCATCTGATAATAGTACCCTGCCATTACATAACAGCGTCACAGACTCAACTCCCTGCTGCAGTGCATGATGCATTTCAGAACTTCTGCATGATTCTTATTTTTATATTTTTTAAAATCCTTTTTTTTAAAAAAAACAAAAAAGAAAAAAGAACAGTGACGTTGTGTTGCAGCCCAATAGTTCAAAATGTCTCCTAAATTCTCTCTAGTCCTAAAAACAATACTTATATCTCACAGTTTTTGTTGGATGTAAACACTTATAAAGAAAGCTGAGGTCAGCTTCTCTTGCTGGAAAAAGGATTATTTTTACAGAAAAATGTTTATCATTCTCATAAAAGGAGGCAAAGCCTTCAGTTTTTCAGCATAAATATTCCAGGTCAATGCAGACAAAAACATCACGAATGAAAATACACTCAAAGACATTTAGTGATATATTTACACTCTAGTGTTGTTTCTGTGTTGCTTTAAAGTACACGTTTATTTATTTAGCTCGGTTTTTCTCAATCAACTCATCAGCGGCTCACAAAGTCATGAGATCATTGTCTGGCTTTCTCAGATTTCGATTTGATTTCAACTGAATTTTTTAAAACGTAACGCGAGACGCAGCAAAAACATCAATAACCAATTTGCAGCTAATCTGATGCAAATTGGTGATTGTTTAATTAACATTTACTTATATGTTTATATTTAATATTAAAAAAACCCCTCATGTACATATCAGACACATAGTTGACTGTGAGAAGTCTGCAGATTGCACGACAAAATTGATTCTGTTTTTATTTTACTTTGAGCCTATAATAGTCACTATATTTTTAGGCAACATTGTTATTGAAAAGTTATTGATTTCAATAACTCAGTGAAACATATTACTTTGATAAGTGACGCACTCTGATGATTTAAGCCTTTATTTCTACTAATTATGATGAAAAAACACATTTTAGATTAAAATATTACATGAGAGCAATAAGATAACGTTTTAAATACATAAATGTGAGCTTAATGTTTAATACCTGCTTTTAAAAGCCAATTGTTTCATTCTGACAAACGACCCTCATCATAATACGTTCAATAAAACGGTACGTGTGTATTTTAAATATTTTACTGCATTCCATAATTACAAGAAATTAAAAAGAACTATTGTAGTTCCTGAATATTAGAAATGTAAAAGTAAACAAGGACGAAAATAAAACGTTCAGGTCAGAAAAAAAATATTCACCAAATGCAGCCCAGAAGGACTGAATGAAAAGAATGAGCTAAAGCTTCATTCAAAACCTTTTAATAATTGACAAATGGATGAGAGTTAAAAACTCATCGGCAAATATGTTGAATTTTTAACCAGTCCTGCCATTTTTTGGGCGCAAATTAAAACCCAAAATAGATGCTCTATAATTTATGGCTGAACAGAAATGCATCACACAGTCCGGTCATTTTGAGCCGATTTAAAATGTACAGTTTGCTGAATCTAAAAGTAATTATCTGTGACTAAAATAAGCAATTCTCTGTAATATTTACCGTCTAGATGAACATTTAATGTTCCCTGCATGTTTTTTTTTTCTTCCTTCCCCTATTTAAGGAGCTGCAAGGCGAGCTGAAATGGACACAGCGGAGGGAAAAGCCACGCTTCGGTTCCGTTGTCTCCATTTTCATTAAATATTAAGCTCGCATAAATAAACGGGGATGTCTTCACAGAAGGGAGAACTTGTTTTGGTTTGGTGCCAGGGTTTTTTTTTTTTTTCCTGCTTCTACAAGCAATTGGGTTGCTGGGTAGAAGACAAACCCAAAACGCCTTCAAACCACAAACATGTCGATCACGTTTAAGGATGACGATCAGAGGGAGATCAGTCGGCTAATTTAAAAACTGTGAGGATAAGAATTATGTAGAAGATCAAAATGTGATCGAAACCATTTCGGACATATCCTAAACCGTTTAATGACCTCATTACATGTGAATTTATCAGAGGCTTTTATTTTGACAGATCAGACGGAAACTGCGGAGGATGTTTCTGATGCGCAGAATTTTACTTCATGAGACACAGGTGAAGAAATAATGCATGAACAACACAGATAATAATAACCAAACTATTCATAAACCTTGAACTTTGCCAAAGTTCAAATAAAGTATTTTATTTTATTTTTTTTGTGCGATGGGACAACAGAAAGTAGTGCAAACAAATGTGAAGTGGAAGAAAAACTTGAAATTTTATTTATTTATTTTTTTTTTTACTTTTCACCACAAATACAGCAAATCGAACCGAATCCTCTACCTACGCTTCCTCTGCGTTATGTTTCAACCAGACACGTTTTTTTTCCCCATATCTTCTAAAATAAATCCTGATCAATCAGATTAGGTGGAGAACAACCAGTCTTTTCCCCCCATGGGAATTGGATTTAGGTCGGGACTTTGACTATGCCATCCTAACGTATGAATATTGCTTAAAACCCACTTTGTTACAGATGTGGCTTTAGGATGGTGTTCATGATGTTTAAGTGTTTTAGGTTTCTGCCAGTTTTTCCTTCAGGGATTTCACCTCATTTAGCTCCATCCATGTTCTCATTAAAGGCTTCCCCACAGCATTACGCTGCCATTGCCAGCTGTCACCATGGAGACGGTGCGTTCAGGGTTAGTGCTTTGCATGGACGTTGAAATGTGTAAATAGTTGTTGCCTTCTCTCTGTTTTCCTGCATGAAGGCCAAACTTGACCAAATAACCCGGCCCTGCGTCTCCATAACGCCATGCCCTCTAAATTAGGCAGCTTCTCTAAAGTATTTGCTTTGGATTTTATTTGTGGTTATCAGAGTAAAGAGGAAAACGTGAAAACAAATCCTGACCTTCCCACCACTTCACTGTCGCGCACTGCTTTGTGTTGCTCTGCCAAATGAAACCCCAGTCAGAGCGAAGTGAACTTCCTGTTTCTAACGTGACGCTTTTGCGTGTGGAAGCTTTTTTTGTGCGTCGTGTTTGGGACTTTGTGCACGTGTTTTTAAAGAACAGGCGTGCATCAGGAACAGCTGAGTTTGGAATGCGAGGCTGATTGACGGCGGCGGACGTTTTCCCCGCGGACGGCAGCGTTAGAGGCTTATTTTCTGCCCACTCTGGTGAAATTGCTTTAAGAAAATGAAACCCTGACTAAACAGACTCTGGGAGCCGACGGATTGAGACAGGAGTGTTGTCTCAATCCATCTGACTAATTACTGCAGCCGAAACGGCAGATTGTAGGCATTACTTGTTGCAGGTTTTGATATAAAAGCTGAAACAAAGTCATATTATTATTACCATCATTTAAATTCTTTCCGTGGCCGCCTTCACACTTTGACTCGTTTGGATTAAAGCTCATTTAGTTTCTCAGCTAAACGCGTTTGGCCGTCCCACACGGACTCGACTCCCACACGTTAGGGATTCACTCTTGGTGTTCCAGCAGCACTCGCTGTATTGACCCCTGACACGAACATCTTACTATGCAACCACTCCTGACCAACAGCCCCCGACTTCAGCCAGGCTATTATTTCCCCTCTGCTTCCAGCCGCAGTGATGAGCTCCGGCCTTGGACTTCCAGGACTAAAGTCTTTCAAACGTGTCCTGATTTTTCACCTTCCCATCCGACGGAAGGAAGGAAGGAAGGAAGCTCGTTTTATATATATATACATATATAAAAAACTAATTTTCTCAAGCTGAGATGACATGATTTCATCGAGCATGTGAAACGGTTTTCACGGCGGTTAAAGTGATTGTAAATGGGATGATTTCTTTTGTGATGAGAGGATTTTGAGTCTCACAATGACAGCTTTAAGATGAAAACCCCGAGTCGGGGGGTTGAAACTGTATATCTTTGAATGTCAGAACTTGAAATGAAAACATGAACTTTTCTGAACATTAAGGAGGCGATGTTTTCCCCTCTTGACTTTTATTTTGTCCTGATCCAGCTGAGAGCATATTTATTTTTTACAACAGATGTTTCTCTTGTACTTTGAAAAAAGGAAAAACAACAACAAAAAAAAAACAATGTGAACGATATTATTCTTTAGACTTGTTTTGTTTCACCACTGACACAGATGAATGAAATGGTTTGTAAACTTTTCTCTTCTATTATCACTTTGACTATGTATTTTCATGTTACGTTAGTAGGACACTGGCATTTTGCTCTTGTCAGATTCTGATGAAATCGCGTCGTTTTTAATTGTAAAACTTGCGTTTGGTTTTTAGCTGAAAACTCGAGACTGCGTCACTATTTAGAGTCCAAAAAGCCCGGAAACAGATCGCGGGGGCGCGGGGGAGTCGTCTCCTGCACTCTTCTTGTTTGAAGGCCATAAATATTTGACAATTCAGATCCTTAAAAGCAATATGTAGCTCTGCGCTTTGACATTTAGACACACCTTGTGATGGAAATGCTTAAACTACTGCACTAACCCATCTCATCGCATCGACCCTCACGTTACCTTGGAGAAGCATGCAAACTCGTGCCTTTGTATTAATGTCCCCCCCCCCCTCCCTCATCCCCCCCTCTAAGCCCGACTCCTTTTCCAGCCTGCAGACAGGAAAGCGGTGTTCATGATCCAAATTACCGTCGCTCCACTGAAATCATTTGAACAAAGATCTATTTTTGTGGTCAGCTCTAGAAAGCTGCCTAAAAGCAAAAAAAAAAAAAAAGAAGAAGAAGATACGGATATAAACATATGCACAAGTTATAAAGCAATGATAGGAATTCTATATAAAGAGCAAAGTTTGAATTTGGTGTATGTATTATGCACATGCCTCTATGTTAACACGTCCTGTGTTGGGAGATGTACTATTTCAAGCACAATGGGAGCTCTTTGTTATGAAATGTGACATACTGTGCTCTTCATAATAAATATTTTATACATACTGGATCCTTTCTCTCTGCCTCGGGCCCTCGCCCCCCCAAACCTCCCTCTCCTGCCCCCCACACAAGGCGAATCACGCGAGGCGCGTCGTTCTGTTTTCGGCTCCACTGCTGACGGTAAACACTAATCTTTAAGACGCCGGAGCCGAGCAGGTGTATTCTTCAGCGTGAGCTTCTTATGTCAGATAAACCTGGCGGTTTTGCGCTCATTTAAGAGGATTCTTGGCTGACCCTCGGCTCGCCTTGATCCAACTTACTGCCACAGACGTGATAATCCCGCAGAAAGAAAATCAGCTAATGGAAACGAGCCGCGCTTCTCTACAGAGAGAGTTCGTTTTAAAACACAAATCAAACTAATTGCTTGCAAATCATGTTAGAAAAACACGTTTGACTTAAATCCCAGTAGGTCATGAAGCCATCTTGATTAAATAGTTTGAACAGCTTAGAGATTGTGTATTTGAGGTCAGAATGATGTTTACTTATTGATGGAGATTTCTAACTGCAGTTTAATGGAACGAATGAAGCCGTTTGTAAATTCGTGACTAAAAATCCCAGATGAGATTCTCAAACTATGGTTCAAGAAACGCTGGTGGACCTCCAGCCGTATTGATTTGGACAGAAAATGTCAGGAAACCCGTTTGTTTTCTGGCTGTACAATAGTCAAAAACCAACCAGATTTGCTGCTCGTCTCTGTTATTAAGTCAACTACTATTAACAACACAAGCAAACGCGTCACATTCACGCTCATTTAACGCTTCATGATGGCCCGTCGTTCTTTTTCTTGTCAGCATTAAGTGCTACTATTAAAAAAAAAACAAAGAAAAAAGTTTTTAATTTGTCTCGTCATTTGGACGTGTAATAACTTAATAAAACAGCAAAAAATAGCATTTTTTTTTAAATTGTAATATTTATTAAAATTATGGACATTTGACACATTGATAGACATTTTCAGCAGGTTTTTTTCTTTACCAGAAACAAGCTAATATAAATAACTTGGACCGACAGGTGAGTCTGGGAACGTTTTCTTTCCCCATCGTGTCTGTAAAGCAGAAGACCATAACCAACACTTTAGTGTGACTTCATGTCTGCTGCATCCTGACTAAACGTGTATAGAGCAGAACCGGGGTCAGGTTTCTTACCGACCAGCGGCTTTTATCAGTAAACATTGCACTTCTCTGATTCACTGCACCACTGAGCAATATGTTATCAAAGCCGTTGAATGAAGACAGACTCCTTGGTCCAGCGTTTTTTTGTTTTTGCTTTGTGGTGCAGCTCTGCTCCGCAGCAGAACTTCGGGCTGTGTTTCGGACACTCGGCGTGGCTGTGGGCCAGGTCGCCGCGGCTCTGCAGCCGGCGGGTCGCCCTGCTTGTCCGGCCAGCCGGGATTCTCACGTTTCCAGGAAGTCGAGGTGACTCACGGTGGGGAAGACGTTCGCTCAAGTCCGACCTGAGCAAAGCAGTAGAGGAAGGCGAGCATCGGCGGAGCGACGGTGGACCACCCTGAAACGAGAAGCAACGTACTGGCGATCACAATCGCAGCGACTTCATCAGGTCTGTTTGTATAATTTCCTCCTCGACATAAATAAATACTGATCTGCTCAGCTTATATTCAGTTCACTCAGGCTCCGCAATGACGCGTTTTTGTTCCTCTTTTTTTTTTTTTGCTGTTTATAGCCGATTCTTGGAGGTTGGAGAGCAGGCAGCAGGTAAGGATGGCCGTCTGCGCCTCCTCCTCCCATGCTGGCCTCCGTCCAAATGATCTCAGTAACCTGCACCTGCACCCACAATGCTTTTCAAGGGTCTATTCTCTTCTATTCATGTCAAAATCTAATCCACATACACACGAGCTGCTTAAAGTGCAGCGGAGCTGTCAGCCACTTCTCTGCAGCGAACATTTCAAACAGGAGAATGAGGAGAAGACGTTTTATTTTCACCAAGTTTTATCTTTTGTTTGGAAAGGGAGGTGAATATTGAGCACAACTCTGGAACGTAAGTGTACAAAAACATCATTTTTGCAGTCGTCGCATTCAAATTTGAGTAAATGTATTGGGTGGTTAAGCATAA
The DNA here is from genome assembly GCA_911649635.1 of Poeciliopsis gracilis. Classification (NCBI taxonomy): domain Eukaryota; kingdom Metazoa; phylum Chordata; class Actinopteri; order Cyprinodontiformes; family Poeciliidae; genus Poeciliopsis; species Poeciliopsis gracilis. The sequence goes on from CAJVRI010001143.1 coordinate 8,548,855, forward strand.
TTGTTTTCACAGAGATGCTCCAGCATCAATAATCGTAACGGCCCTTTAATAACTGCGCTGAAGTCGGCACAGTTTTGAGTGGTTCTAAATTTGGCCCTGCAGCAAATGGAGATGATGCAGACGGACGCTTTCTGTGATTTTCAGAATGAGATTTTCAGTGGAAAATGTAAATCTTCTTAATGACGCAGCAAGCACGGTCATAAATACGCCACATATTTTACTTTTCAACTGGAAACAAGTATTTTGTCTTTATTTGACTTGGCGTAAGCCAATTTGCGGTTCTGTCATAAAATGATATTTGGAATTATAGATGATTTTTAAAAAACTTTGGATGCCTTTTAGATATCACCACCATGGAAACCCCTGTTAAACTTTGTTAAACATGATGAAGGATCAGGTCATGGATAACACAACAGTAATATTTCAATTTGCCTGAACAGAAACCAGTTTGAGCAGCAGAAATAAAACATATTTTCAGTTTTCTTTTTCAAGAATGAATAAATAATAATAAAAAAAGGGCATTTCCTGCCTCGAACGGCACATTGAGCGCTTTGAAATACCGGAAGGCTTTAAATCTGCTACGGTGAGGTGAAAGCGGGTCGTCATCGGGTCTTTCAGCAGGATAATGGCCCAAACCATGTGAGCAAATCCACAAAGAAACATTTCCCCAGACTCAAAATAAACCGTCTCTCACTGCCATCTCGGTCTCCAGAACAAAATACTAAAGAAAACCAGTAGAGTACATCTACTGTTGCTTTAATTCTCTAAACATGGGCCAAACAAATGCACGCTCCACAAAAAAATAAATAAATAAAGATTCTCATGTCATTGCTGGAGTTGAGCTGAATGTCAATTAGTTTGTCGTGTTTTTGCTCCAGACAATAATCTCTAGTTAGTATTTGATGGATTGTCATCAACTGTTGTACAGTCAGTCTGTATACCAAGGGGATAAATCTTGTTGCCAATATTTCATTAGACGTACACAGACGACCTGTCAAAACAGCTTTCGGTTGGGCCTGCAGAAATTTAATAATCATCCTGCCCTCTGGGAGAATCAGAGCAGCACCTTCGCACTGACTGTAACGTTAGAGTCCTTCCCCCCAAGGGGACACGGGAGAAATGCACACTCTGTTCATGGGCTCGGCCCGCAGAGACGGGCAGCAGGAACAACTTTAGACGCGCAGCGCTGTTAGGAAATCGCAGACTTCACCCAGAGAGGTCAGAGAGCAATTACGCCGCTGCCAGAACAAGTGAAAATCCCAGTCGCGTTGATTTGAAAGCATTGATCTCGCGGTAATCAGACCCTCCTGGTGGACACCAGAGGGCATGAAAAGTGCTGGATCAGTTACATTCAGAGCAGAAGAAGGAAAAACAGAAAGGTTACTAAGCAGATTGTTCCATGATTTTTTTAAATATATTTTTTTCTGAGAACACGTCGGACGCGCGGCAGGCGGCGGGTTCGTTTATTCCTGACCCGAGTCACCCGAGTGGATTCTGAAATCATTTCCAATAATCCGAATGTTTCATGAGGAAACTGTTCCAAACCCGAGCGGCTTTGTTCCACTTTATGACTCTACAGAAGTTCAAAACAGATCAGGAAGAAGAAGGCGAGACAATTTATTACTGTCACGACTTATCTCACCACCGGAATATGACCTTCATCCCAGGTCTGCGAAATGGCGGCGACAAAGCATCTTCGCACTTACTCTGCAGTTTTTTATAGATTTTTTTTTTTTTTATCCGATGGCAGAAAGAGCACGAGGTGGAAGTCATGCGCGGCGATGCAAAGCGAGAGAAAATGATTACAAGTAAACTGTGAGCGGAGGCAGCCTGCAGCCTGCAGCCTGCAGCCTGCGTCTTACTGATTTCTCATCTCAACATTTCAGATTTCTCATTTCTTTCTTTGAATCTGTTACTGGGGTATTAGTTCAACATTTTAATCAGATGAAAAACAAAATTAAACAACTGAATTCAAGGTACAGAAACAACCGATCAGAGCCAGGAGGAGGCGACCAGAGCTGTTAATAACGCTCGTGTACGCGCTGCTCAAGGCGGAGAAACAACTTATTGTTGCAGGTAAACTATTCACCCGCCATCTTTGGTGGCTCTGCTAACTAGCCTTAGCATTCACGGCCAGCTTCCTTGTTGAGGATTAGCTGCAGTCTACTGAGAGCAAGTGGGAGCGTAGAAGAGCTTGATTGACAGCACTAAGACCCTCCTCCTGCCTCTGATTGGCTGGTTCTGACCAGGAGCAGGTAACAGCAGATGCATAAAAAGCAGGCAGATGAGCTTGATTTTTACAGATTATCTGGCTCATAGACTACTATCACGACATTTTGACGGATGTTTAATTAGAAAAATTACCTACAAAAAGCTGCCACAACAAATATTTTGTCACACCATAGATACATTTCTCTGATCTTCACTAGAAAGAATCCTGTAACATAAAACAAAAAAAGATTTTCACAATATGGAAAATAGTAACTATTTTTATTTTAATCAGGTTTTAAATATAGTGCATATTTAAGTTGTGGCTCCTTTTGCTGCATTTCGTCATAATTATCAGTATATTTTCATTTTGTGTCCCAAAAAGAGCATGAATGACCTCAAAGCGCCAAACGTATTGACAAAATTCATCCATTAAACTGTAAATATGCGGCTTTTACTGAGTTATTCTTAAAATTCTATAATATTGAGCTTCTTTTCACATCAACATAATATAGACCCATAAAAACTGATTTGGTTTGATTGATTTGATAACATTTAAGCACACAACTGCTGTCTGGAAGTTCTTCTCATCTGCCCTTCCTGCGTCTTGAGGGCCACATGAATGGCCACGGCGGGCCGGATTTGGCCCGCACGCCTCGAGTTTGACACGCAGTATAAGGAATGTGTGAAGTACTGATAAGCGTTTTCAAAAATTCTTACATTTACACCAAGAAACACAGTTTTTAAAAATTTGCATCAAACATTTAGAGGCTTTATTATGTCACTGACAGGTTTAGTGCCTTCTAAAGCCTAAACACGTGAAAGGTTTGAAATAATCAAACTTCTTGAGGCGAAGGGTTGAATTTTCAGCTCTGAATCCCCTTCCCGGCCCCCCGGCCCAGCAGTGAGCGCACATTAGACTGCTTATCATTAATGGACAGGCTTCAGGAAGGCCTGCCATCTCGCTTTAGGTACCAAATGGACCAAATACAACCGCAGGGAGCGAAATAGGCCCTGGCACATCCACGAAGCAGATGTGCCCCTCCGACGTTCACGACTCTAATTGTTAGTTTCGGGTCTTTGCTCGAAGTAGCGGGAGGCTATTCTGTGCACCTGCGTGGATAAATATTAGAGCATAAAGCAGCATCACGGCAAATAGTAGCACGACTTTAATTCCCATCTAGCTCAGGGCCGTCTCAGAACAAAGATTCGGTTCTGTTGATCTAAAAAAAAAAAAAGAAGAAAAATCACCCCAACAACACGGTGGGATTAAAAACATGCAATGTCTCTGTGGAGATGCAATTTACCCTGAACGAAGACGCGCTTCCAGAAGATTCTGCCCACGTGCGTCCCCCCGAGGAACACCAGATTAGACAGGATGAGCATGGCCGTCGAGAAGGCGCAGAGGAGGGCGGCGCAGCGCCTTCGCATCGCCAAGGAGAAATTCTGCTCCTGGGAAATCAGTAAATAAATAAGCAGGACCACGAGACGCTCTCGTTGTTAGTCTGCGAGAGAACCCCAAAAAAGCTGAAACAAATGACGCATGTGACCGTAAACTGGGAGGATCGCACCCTTCAGAGTTTAGGACTATTTTGAGGACGAGCCGACTCCCAAAGGAAGCCGGCCAAGAAAACTCCCGTTAATGGAATGCAAACGGATCACAGTGATGTTGTACCAATTAGACGAGGCCCAACGGGTTCGTCTGCTGTCTGCGCTCTGCAAAGCCGATCAACAGTCTGCTTTATTAAATGTAATAACGCGACTTGTGCTGCTAATGATTTCCTCCCTTGTAAAATTCGTGGCGAAATTGGATCTGTTGGAGCTGCTGCTGCACGGCTGGAATTTAACGCCTTGATTAGAAACTCACAACTATGGAGTGAAGGCGGGCCGAGGCAAAGAGAGCTCTGATGGCGTTCTCCACCAGAACGCCGGCCCAGTTCATCAGGGCCCAGTACCGCAGGTAGTCGTGGCCGCCGTGCCAGAAGCAGACGAACGCAAAGGCGACGCCGGTGGAAAACACTTTGGAGAGAGGACCGTGGCGGGAGCCACCCAGAGGCACGTAGATGTATCTGGGAAAAAAAATGAAAATAAAAAGGAAAACTAAAGGGTTTCACAAGACAAAATACAGGGAATATTACAGATGTGACAACAAACGGGAATAAAAATTAGACGTGCACCAAGACGTCAGCTGGCGGTGAGGACGTAAAAATGCCAACATTTTTCTAATGAGTGTCAGCAAAGCTTGAATAACTTCCAATAATCTTTGGTGTGGGAGTTATTACTGTGGGAAGTTTACTATCCTCGCCGTCAGAAAAATGATTTAAAATTAATACCAGATGGAGCAGAAAAGCCATTTAAAAACAAAAAGCATTTCCTGAGCAGCCAGGCTCTATTCAGCCATTTACAACCATTTTGGACTCAAGTCGTTTGTACGATGAGCTGCTGCTGCTGCTGCTAGTCTGGAGGAGCGGAGCGGGGCCAGGGTCGCTCTGTGAGGTGGAAGATCAGCTTGGAGACTACAAATCCCGGCTGCCGATAAACAGGCCGAACGACGCGCTGGACTGTGAGGAAGCCCCGACACAGAAACTATCGTGTCATTTTCACCGTTTCTTTTAATTTCATACAGTCAAATGTGGCTCTAATGTCCACCGAAAGCACAGAAGCTCTCCAGGGAACAGAAATCCCTGCCAAGACGTTAACAATACGGCAGACTGTGTTAATGAATCCAAAAATAGAAAACCTGAGCTTCACACTAAAGCCTTGACACAGATTTGCTGCTCTGTTGTTTTTCTTCCAATGTTTTTTTTTTTTTTCTCCTTTCTTCCATGGGTAAGTTTGCCCTTCGGGGTAATAAACAAGACGGTTAGATGAAAAAGCAGTATTTATGTTGCGTTACTTTATCAAACATTAAAAATTTAGTGCATAATTCATGCATGAGACTGCACTGTATGTAAAAATAGCAGCGCCATGCTCCCGGGATAGCCCCATTTTATGTGCATAATGCAACACCAATCGGTGACAAATGGCTTCATATACTGGGAGCACCTCATCTGTCCGCGAGGAGCTGCCAGAGCCTGAAAAGCGAGACACACTCAACAAACATCTCGCTCTGTGCGCGCGCGTGTGTGTGTGTGTGTGCGTGTGTGTGTGGGTGTGTGTGTGTGTGCAGCGTGCGCCCGCGCTGGAAACTAATTATCTCAGCCTCCCTGTGGCTAATCAATGTTTGTGAAAGATGAGCCAGCATTTTCTGAGCCCTAAATAGAGCGGCCAGCTCGGCCATATTGCCGGATGAAAGTCGGAGCAAAAACAGATGGAGAGCGTCAGGACCCGAGAAAACCGGATACCTGAACACGCGCGGCGTCGGCTCGTCATCGGCGATTTAATTGGACAGAAAGGCGCTGTAAACAGATGTTGGTTCAAATATGATCATTTTTAAGACATGCAGGACCGCCTGACTAATCACCGTTATGTAACACCAATACACTTAATGTAGGAGGTTCAAATAGCGTGCTGTCAGGCTTTATGGAGCGAGCTATCAGACAGGAGGAGTGCTTTGTCATTATGGCCGCACCGTCAGTAGGAAAAAGGACGATCAAAGTGGCGATCAAGACCTGGGACGGGAACTCCCTGAATCCGCCGGACGCCACAGCGGTCACTTTCATTGTTCAAAACGAGGATCAGGTCAACAAAATTCATTCTGCCGCCAAACAAAAACACACACACAAGTTTAGGAGCAGCTGAAAAATGATAAAACACACACACACAAAAAAAAACACTTCAAGAGACTGCAGACATCCCAGTGTTTTATCCTCAACCTCAACACCGCAGCACAGGGTGCCAAGCAACTAGAACAGCCCAACATATCAAATGGCAAAGTGCTGCTTTGAATTAAACGCTTGGCCAGAACTTGTATTTTCAGTGCCATGCATTAACGCTATGCATGTCGACTTCGTATCCTTGGCCAGTTGGATGGTCTCTCGCTGTCCTTGGTGCTCAAGCAAGATGCATTATTTAGGTTTTAACTCCAAGCAACTGCACCAAAATAAATTACAACAAATTTCATAGGGAATTTTTCCAGCATGCTCAACAACAAACAGGGTGTGCAATATAATAATAAAAGGAAAAGTCTCTAGGATGCAGATGTTTTCAGGGCTGTCCCATAATTCCCTGGAGTCGGCTGTCCAGAAGAAAAACGGGATTTGTAATAAAATAACTAAAAGCATTTGAGTGCACCCCAGTCTGGTTTTCAGTCACCGTCTGTGCAGTTCTGTGTAAAAGTGCTTTTCTTGCTTCTGCTGTTGCCGCCGTTTCGACAAGCCTTAAAATGGGGGGAACTCTGTCTTCATAAGACTACCCAGAGATATGTCAGAGCGTGCTTAAACCAGGCCTGACCTCGTTTCAAACACAAACAGTCTTTATACTGTCCGGTCGCAGGTAAAGTGGTGTGCTGCACTAGAACATGTCACCGTTGCTCTGGATCGCAGCTTCGGCGAATATCATCAGACTAAACACAGAGGAAGAAGAGAACCAGACCAGTGATGTGCGGCTGCACTCGGAGGATTTGCCGTTAAAACAGTCGACGCTTCATTAATAATAGAAATGTCCTTTTTTAGACCAACCGTGGGGAAATTCAGGATGAGAAGTATCAGATTATTAATAGGAGATAGTGGAAGATAAGAGGCATTCAGAATAAGAGGCTTCAGTTCACATTAATAAACACTGATATAAACACTAAAAAACAAAAAACCAACGTACGTTTCAGCGGCCGATATGGTGGGTCACATTCGTTTTTATTTAAAATATCGTTTAACGTCTTCATCGAGTACCGTTAGGTTTGCGTTAGTTTGCTTTCGGTGCGTTTCTCAGCGTTTTATTGGAAATGAGGCTCACGCTGTGAGGCCAATATTTCCCAGCTGGTGAACTGTGAAATATTATGGGGCAATGGGGCAGAAAAACCTGACCCATAAATGTCTGCCGCTCCATGCTCTTTAAGGAGACCACGGCCTCGGCAGACTGACAGATCTGCAGGCCCTGAGAGGAGGTGACACCGCTTGGCTCGCCCAAACCAGAGGAGACGGTTTGTTTTGATGTAACCCAGAAAAGAAAGGAGGTTAGATTTTTATGCAAGTTAATCGGTGTCTTTCTATGACTTTTAGGGATTGTCATTGACCTGACAGCTTTAGTATCTGTAGCTGCATTTGATTTATTTATTTTTTTTAAGGCAAAATATTCTGTGAAAATATACTTGTTTTGAGCTTTTTATCATGTTAAAATGTTATTCCTTCACCTGGAGCGTGACAATTAGCAAACATCTGCTGAGCTCACCACATACACTACTCAGTGCAATGCTCCATACAACAGCTGTGAACGGCATAATGAGAAGCATTGTTGTGGCAACGTGCCGAAGACGGAGAATCAGAAAGAGAAGGAGCTTCTTAAAGAGACAGGGACCTAATTTTAAAGGCGTCAAATTTCTATTAAGTCATGTTTGATATGTACAGCAGCTTTAACACAGACACTTGATTGTGCTTCAAAATGGCACAACATGACAGGAAAATACGTACTGCCGTCCCTTTAAATGAGGAAGCTCATAGGACTTATGACATCTTTTGTACTAATCAACTGCGACTTGTCACATAAACACCCAGGAAAAGATAATATAATATTTCTACTGTACCATTTGTTGCCTACAAATGCAGTGAGTTGTAACCACTTTAGATTATATTTTGCTCTGAAAAGTGGCTCCATTTCAGGTCCTTTATGATGGCTTTTGTTATGGAGCCTAAAAAGCTCTAAAGCTGTTTTATCAGATTCTCAGGTGACATACTTGGTTTAGAAACAGGTAAAGTAAACAAAAAAAAAAAAAACACATTTGTGATTTTTGTTTTTTTTTTGCTCAACCTCTAACGTAATCACAACCTATTCTTACGGCTGACCTCTTAACCTACAGCCTGATATAAATATTTACAAAAGAAATTATTTGCAGGATCAAATGTCTCTGTTGCAAATGTAATAACTCAATCAATCACCCCTGAGGAGCTTTCTTTCTTCCTGGTGGCACGGAGGCCTGGAAAGCATAATGCAATGGCAAAGAATGAGGCACTTAGCTGCCCAGGGAGACGAGGTGCCAGTGACTCATGTGGAGCACGTCGTTTAACACCTACACGCTCATCCGGCCCTCTTCAGACAACATCGGCAGAATGTTTTTTTTTTTGGAAACCGCATTAAAACGTCTTCAGAAGAGGAACCGTGGCGGTATTGTGTCATCTCGCATCTACAGAAGGATAATTGCGCGCGATGCCATTAAGCAGAAGAAAAACCCATTTCCAGTGGGCTCTTGCTTAAAATGGAAACACGTTTGTTTGCAATTAAAATGGAAGGGACTTTGGATGAATTAGAGCTACTTTAATAAGTTTGCGAGGTGTAGCAACGTGAAAAACAGATCTTCGTGGATGTGGCAGACTAAAGAGGGGTTTGGGGGGGGGGAAGTAACAAAAAAATAAAAAAAGCACCACTTTCACAGACTTTTTTTGTGTTCTGACAGCCGTGCAGCGGTAAGAGTCGCTGCAACGCAGAAATGTGCGTCTAACAAGCAGACCATCAACTCCCAGCAGGCTGCGCCCAGCCGAGTGTGCATCATTAAAAGAAAAAGCGAGTAATAATGTGTGCTGTCCAAAGTGAAAGTGAGAAATCTACAAACTCCTCCAATTACACGCACATATTAAACAAGGCGGCCTCTCTTCACGGTGCGGGAGCAGAGAGGCGACAGAGGAAACGCTCGAACACGAGAAAGCAAGCGCGCGTGGAAATACAGCATCGGGAAACACGTGAGCAGGCAGCGTGCGAACGGCACGCGCTTTCAAAAGGTTGCTCCGCTGCCAGGCTCGGCGTCCCGCAGGAAACGCGCTCTTTAGAGCGCAGTGAGTAATGAGCACCAGGCAAAACTGCTGGCGAACATAAAGCAATAAAAAGCAGACGGAGAAATTTTGATATCGACAGCGGCTGGCATCTTTAGTGGGCATCAAGGTGTGAATTAGTCAGTCCAGCGCTGGTCAAGAGTCTCTTACCTGATGAGCCATCGATACAGCCCCTCGTCAAAGTGCCTGGGGAAGAAAACAAATGGATATTTCAGGCCCACATTTGCATATCTGCAGGTTTCAGCGAGTCAAATTTAAGTGTTTTTGGGACTTTTTGTTAATTTTGCCTTTAATGAAATTCAAAACAACCTAGAGAATGGTAAGGGGAACTTGCTACATTTCAATCAAACATAGCAAAAACTGTGAACCCAGCTTGTGCTTCTCACACTGCATACAGCCTGAACCCCCACAGCGCCAAGCTTAATTTTTCTTTTACGCCAGGCCTGACATTTATTGGCAGCAGAAGTAGCACCAGACCACTGGAGATAAATTTGCATTCATCCCTGATAGACACCAAAAAGCTAGCTGGCTTGCTAGGGGAATATTAGCAGCTAGTTCCTAGCCACCTTACGCACCTCAAGTTATTGAATGCAATGAAAATGTTTGTGTGTGGTTCAAATGTTTTGCCTGACAGAAAAAGTTTGAGGATAAAAAAAGAAAATAGCCCTACCTCGAAGAAATTTAAGACCTGTAGCGAACATACTTTCTCTTATTAAGTCATTTTAAGGCCTTGATTTTAGACAAATGAATTTAAGACGATTTAAGGACACTGTGTACTCTGTACGTAGAAATAAAAAAAACAAAACACAAAGTCATAAACACCTGAACGCTGGGCTTCCAACGACATGAACCTTGTGCTGCAGCGAGACCGTCGGGTGTCAAGAGTTTGTGAGCCGGCGCTTTGTCATCACAACGATTAGATGTGGCAGCATCTATAAACTGAAACTGGTTTTTCGATGGTGTCGGCCGACAGCTTTATGCATTCTATCAATGTCGCCGGCATCGACCAGCTCAGCACAGAAGAGCCGGATTGGAGTGCATCGGCGTCAGCACATCGGCTCTGACTGCTGCAGAGAGGACGTTTTATCATGCAAAGCCAAACGCATCCTGTCTCCACTTTATGAGCTCACAGTTAAGGAAGCATTACTCATGGTTAATTACATTCAGGAGCAACAATGTATGCATCTGAAACGTGAGCAAACCTAAAGACTGACTGGACTTATTGCAGTAAGCAAGTGGCCATCGGGTAAAACTCAAGCCGAGTTGCTACATTTTCAAGCTTTCTGACAAATAAAACCAGGTTTAAATTTAGCTGCATTTGGAGAGAAGTACAGTTGTCAGCTTCATAGGGGATTATAGGAAGCTTTATTTATTTATTCAGCCGGCTTACACTCAAACAGGTTGAATTTAACGACAGAATCCTGCAAAATTAGCAGATCTTTAGAAAAGCTGAACCAAATAATGAACTTTGAAATCATATTAACAGGCATAAACCAATATCAAGTGGTTACATTTTCAGAGATTAGGTGTGAAACACAAATAGTGTCATGTCACCAAAAAAAAAAAAAAATTATAACATAACAGACTCCTCTATAATGTCTCCTTCATTTGTATACAGAACGATGCACATGTAAGAGGCACCACTTGTTGCCTTTCAATTAACTTGAGCAATTGTGACCCCTTCAGCATTAAACAGGGATGAACTCTTCTGTAGCAAGAACACCTAAAAATACGAGGTGATATTTTTCTGGTTGCAATGTTGTTGCTTAACGTTCAGTTGCTGGCAGAAGACTCAACTGTAAACATTTGTAAATAAATGCACCACTACTAATGTCTTCCTCCATAACTCTAGCTGCATAAATGGCCGCTCCTCATGGCAGAACCGGCAGAGAAAGTTCAAACTGGATGTTTTTGCTGGTTTTCAGTCAGAATCCACTCGTTTTTTTCTCTAAATAGCATTTAAATAACGGCTTTCCAACATCGTTTTTGAAGATTTTTGTCATCGTCTTGTTGGAGCATCAACTTGCATCCAAGTTTCAACCGACTGCTTGTGACGATCTAAAGTACAGCTGAACAAATTTTGAGGTAGACCTCCTTCATCAGTATTTCACCCACTTGGTGCATTCGTCTGGAAGCCACTGGCAAAAACAGCCTTACAAAATGGAGCTTAGCATTATGCTTCAAAACCTGCTAATGTGCCACCTTCAAACTAAATACTGAACCTCATTCATAAAGAATTGCAGGATTTTTTAAATGCAGTTCAGTACAACCAGAGAATTATGCAAATCAAGTTCACACTGTTTCCAATGTCTTCTCCATCTTACAATAATACTTAAATGAATGCCAATGATGTTTGAAAGACAACATATGAATGTTTTTTTAAAAATTAAATATCCGTAATTTAAGTCTTCTGATTTACTTTGTAGTTTGACAAATGCTGATTAGTTAAAAAAATAAATAAATAAATAAAAATAAAATTCAGTGAGTTGGTTCCAGCAAACAAACCATTATAGTGTGAAGCACACACACACACACAGAGACACACAGCTGCTGATGTGAGGACGACCCTTTGTCCTCTTGCAGGTAATGACTCAAGATGAGACAATTTTCTCTGGCCAGTCTGGACCCGACTGCTAACACGGAGAGTTGCACTTTAAAAGACATTTTACGTCAGAGTTCCCTTTTTTTCCCCCTGCTTAAAGGTCCCGGGCTTTAACTCGACGATACCTTCCTCACTCACTTCACAACGAGCGCTCTCACCTCCACATCCCTGTGAAGCTGTGCATGACGCTGACGCAGCGCGGGAGCTTCGGGGGGACCAGGCCGTCCAACGTGGCGAGCATGGAGGGAAGCCCAAACAGCACCAGGTACTTCACGTAGAAGAACTGGACGAGAGCCAGGGCCAGACCCCCTGAGGCGGACAGGAGACACGGAGCAGAAACCATTTCAGGTTCTTCAGAGACAAATGAAGAGTCGTCCATTTAGAGAATGCAACAGCAGGAGATTAATAGCTGGACTTTAACTTGGTTTGACATGATTCATGATACGAATTAGTGTATCTAACATTTAAAATTAACTTGTTGGTTTTGACAACTCGGATGAAAAAGATAACTGAAAGCAAAAACGATTATTTAAGTTAATTATTCTGTCAATTAACTTGACGGTTCATTGATTAATCGGATGAAAAATTGGCAGATTCTGACGGATTTTTTTGGACTAAATTAGAAATGCAATAAAAAAGATGAAGATAAACAAATAATGTCATCCCTTTTCAAAATAAAATAAACATTTTGTCGCCTAGATTGCAACAACGCAGCAGTCGTTTAGTGCATGCTTGATCATTTGTAGTAAGAGATGCATCTGCAGCAAAAAAAAAAAAAATCCTTTTAACATCAACATGTGAAAAGCTCACAGGCCTCTCCACTTGACTTAAGATCAATGCAGCATCTGTTGATTATCGTTTTAGATTAACCAATCGATAATTGGATGGGAAAAGGCGCTCAATAGGATTCTTTTTAAGGAATTTGAACTGAGTGAAGCTAAAACTAAGGAGTTTTGAGTAGAATATATTTACAGAAAAAGGTATTTTTTTAATCTTAATGCAATATGTCTATATTTTTGTACAGCTTTGCCTTAATTACTGTAATCATGTGGAACCCCTATCCGCATGATAGGGCGTTGTTCTTTTAGCAAATGGCTCTTTTGAGTCTGTGTACTCCAGTGAATCGACGGCTAAAATTAGTTGACGATCATTCCAATAAATCGATTCGTCATGATTAATCGTTTCAGCCCAAGCGAAAATGAAAATGTCTGAATGAAAGAGCTGATAGCTGGCTGTCGAAGCAAAGTCGCCCACATCAGATTAATAAAATCATGAATCACAGATAATTAGCAAATGTGTAACAGCAGCTTCAGCCAGAAGCTTGCTAAGTCTTCAGCAGATATAATCTCTATATTTTGTTCGACATATGTCTTCTGTGGGAGGAAAGTGTTGCATATAACACCTCGTTTTAGCTGCGATGAAACACAACAAGCTCTGAGTGGAAAGGCTTACCCAAAGCCCACGGAGGTAGCATTTCTATGTAGGTCTCATTAGAGTGGATGGCGTGCATGTGCATGACATGGATCATGAATTCTGCCAGGATCCACCACAGAGTGACCCGGACCGATCTGACCAGCACGGAGCCAAAGACAGATTCCTCCCCGCTGTCCTCGTCGGTCGACTTCCTCATCTGGCGGTGGAGAGACAGGAAGCACATACTGAAGGAGGGAAGGTTGAACATATGAGACGCATGTAGAGGTTTTCAGGGGCATGGAACGTCTTTTTTCACATTTCGACGTGTTCATCAGTCGGTTGCTTGCACTGTTTTTTGTTTCTGTGAGTGGTGTCAGAGTACACAGGAGTGTACGCAGACCCTCTTCCGTATTTTTCACAATTCTGCACTTTGTGTTTTGGTCAGTCACATAACATTGGCAAACATACTTGTATTGATGTCTTAATGATGGCACTCTACATATTTAAACATTTGTTACTGGTTTCAAAATTGCTGACTGTAAAGATGGGATTTTTTAAAAGCGCTTTTTGACGTACAGCACTTTAAAATGCCTCGTTGCTTAAATGTGCTGCACAAATAAGCTCGACTGGTTGACTCACTCACAAAACTCCAATAAAATGCATTCAAGTGAAATGTGACACAACATGGAAAAAGATGAAAAATATTGAAGTAAATGATTTTGCATCTATGTATTGATCTCCCAGCTAAACTGTTTAGGTTCACTTTTATTCATTGGTTTTGTTGTATTGAATCATTTATTGTGAAGAATTTCTTATACAAGCATTTTGATTTATTGTTGTCCCAAAAACCCAAAACTGTGTCACTGGAAATGTTGTTTTTATCATCTTCTGCTCGTTATCAATAAATACTAGTGAGTGCAAAAATATTATTAAATGCAGTTACAGCTTGTGGGTTAGTGTCATAAAGCACTTCTTTAAGAAAATTATGTCCTTAAGAAACATATTTCAAAGGGAAATGTTTTTCCAAGAACAATATTTGTGTTAGTCAGTCATACAAAAAGCTGTTTTAGGTTCCTAAAACAGCTTTTTATTTAATCATCATTTTAATCTTTTTTATAACGGTACCACAAGATATCATGATAAAACCCTAAGTTTTATCATCGTTCACCCATAGGTCAGTAACAAAATCCCAATAAAATGCACTCAGTATGTGGTTGTAATGTGACGAAATGTAGAAAAAGCTCAAAAGATAAACATGAAAATGATTTTGCAGCATATTATATCGAAACAAAACTTATTTACAAAGCCTGCGTTTAAAGATTACAAAAGGTTCACGACATAAAGAGACAAGAAATGGCTCAACTGCAACCAAAATTGGTTTCAGTGTTTTTAAAACCACAACCCCGAGCCTGTATTGCAACACCAGAAGAGGCAATTTTACCCTCACCTGCTCAGCGTAGGCTTTGAAAGTGATAATGGGTCCGTTGTAGAAGAAAGGATGATAGAAGGTGTATGAAAACAGCCAGAAGAGGTGCGCGACTCGACTGCACTCTAAAGGGCTCCAGCAGTGCTCCAGGCTGAAGCTGATGAATCGCAGGCCACAGACGGCAACGCTGAAAAGTAGCAGGTAGTACTCCTCCTCTGTGCTGTACCAGCCTCTCTGAGGAACACAACGTTTCACATTCACTGGCAAGTGTGATGAAAGTCTTACAGTACATTCAAAGTATATGCTTCTTAGTTTAAAAGTTAGGCCATCTCTTTACAAATCTATCTTTAACCGAGGGGTTTCTTTAGATCTGGGTTGCTTTGCTTAACTTCAGCACCGATCTATTGTTTCTATGATTAAATCATAAATATTTTCATTGTGGCATGGATTGCTAGTTCAGATATTGTTGTTAGTTGCATTTCCAGTCGTAAAATATCATAAAATGTTGAATTCAATCAATTCAGACTGCAATAAGGCTCAGAGAGAGGAAGGGTGCGCCAAAGAAATTCAACAAAACCGAAGAGGAAAGCCTCAATAGTTCAACATCTTCTTTGTATATTCTGCCCTCTTGTGGTATTTGGGGGTATAACATTCAGTGAAAATAAAAAAACGTGGACCTGTTGTACCAGGTAAAAAGATTCATTAAATGTTTTAGCTTCTGATTAGGTACCTTATGTGCATTTTTGTTTTTAACTACACCTCCACTCAGCCAAAAATCAAAATAATTATCTTGATCTTATTTCTGGTATAAATACACACAAACAGCCTCAAACATTAGGAAAACGCTACGGTGCGGGACACACGGCTCACCTGGATGTCTTGCAGTGGCTGAATGTGAATTGTGGAGAGCAGCAGAAGGTTAGTGATCCACGCCAAAAAAGGCTTTCGCAGCTGGGCCACTGAGAAGGCAACGGACAGCTGTAGAAGCAGAACTCCCACACCCCTAAAGCCCAGCAAGCTGCTGGCTGCCAAGAAGTCGAACACTGTGAGCGCAAGCACCTTAAGCTGTCGAGACAAAAAAAAAAAAAAATACAGCTATCCTTCAATACTCTATTTGCTTTAAGTGTCAAGCAGGATCACCTCACCTTGGGGTGAAAAATGGCCGCCAATCTTGATAACACGCCATGACCGACTAGAGTCCACAGTAAAGACTTTTTGGCCCACTCAGTCCAGAAACTCCACTCAAAGTCAGATGGGTCCTTTATTAAAAATAAATAAATAAATAATAATAATCAACTTCATAAAACATAAGCCTCTCTCATGCTGGTCTTATATTACTGGACTAATACAGTAATGTTTTATTATTTAAATTATAATCAGATATTAAATATTGAGGATTCATATCCCCTGAGCTCTTTACATTTTCCCTTGTTACAGTCACTTTGATGCATTTTGTTTTATAACTGCAGAGAAAGTGGCTTTACAAAGTAGTTTATTGACACAGATGGTCAGAAAACATTTCCAAGCACCTCAGATTTTAATTAGTGAAGAAAATGGAACAAATCTATTCAATGCACTTTATAAATTATGTGCTATCTTGCGTTTTTCTATGAGATCAAATGAAGGTTTGTGATTAACCTTAATTTGATTTCATCACCACTACGCCACTGTGCATAGAGTCGTGGTGTTTTTTTGTTTTTTTTAAATGTCACTTCTTAACTTACCCTTTTGAAGCTCTTAAAAAGGCCATTTTCCAACTGGACCTCTCTCTGTAAACCAGCTTCATGCTCTGAAGTAGAAATCAGAAGAGAACAGCGACATTTTCCTTATTCTTATTTCATCCAATCCAGTGTAACAACTGCTGTCGAGTTTACCTTTGGAGAACTTGTGCAGCTGGTAAAAAGAGTAAAAATGAGAGCCCAAAGAGAGCAGCCAGTACACAAAGATCTCAGGCCATGGCAGCGGCGACGGCTGGGATGGCATCGGGTAACGTCACTCTGCTGTAACGCCTCTGAAACGGATCGATACACAGATTTAGTCCCATTTTTCCAAATATTTCTTTACAACACAGCGACTGCCAGTTCAGTGAGGGTTGACCTAGTAGGCTAAAGGATAGACTCGAGATCAGGCTCAGTTTAGTACTAATCTGTGAGGCAAGAATTGTTTTAAGCTCAAAAACATCTCAGGAACTCCCGGTCAGGTTTAACCCATGTGGACCTAACCTGACCACTGCCTTCCTGCATGTTTCAGAAACCTGTTTGGATCCTTTAAATCAAAACTGAAAGCATTGCTGTTTCAGACAGTTTCCCCAATGTCAAATTAATTTCAGCAGCTCACTTTTATTCATTTAAAAATGCTTCTTTCAGTTTTTCATTTGATGTTTTCTTGTTTTTAATGTGGTTTTATTAACTTCTGATCTGTTGTTTTACCTATTTAAACCTCATTAAATATTGAAGAAAATACTAATATTGCAATCAAAATGACTATTTAATGATTTTCTTCATATTAAGTTGGTTTATATGTCTTTAGGACAAATCCAGAAGTAAATACAGCATTAAAATATTAACTTCAGCCAACAAACATGTTTGAATTATGAATATTTGTGAATATGAGTTATTTTTAAAAAATGCCTTTATGAATAATAATACATCCTCTTCAAATATGAAAAGGATTTTAAATAAACTATACATCATATTTACTGTTTCACACTAGCAGATGCTTTAAAGCAGCAGAAAGCTTGTAAAAGCGTCATACTTACCGTAAATCTTGTAAATACTTCCCACAAAGGTTTTAACGGCTCCAGCTTTCCGACCTGGGAGGTTTCGCTCGGTGCTGTTATTTCATGAGAAATACCTGTGATTCCTGAATGTTTGTATAACAATTTACATTGTTGTCGCTTTGCTAACTGAACCCGGAAGCCTCCATAAACTAATTGAGTCTGTGAGCTGCAGGCAGACTGAGGTATGAAGTTACCGTATTAACTCCTATGGACAACTGGACATTGATAAACTGGACTGCTCTGCTTTAAAGTGGTTTCACATCAACTCCGAACAGCAGCAGCAGCAGCAGTAGTAGTAGTGGTGGTGGTGGTGGTGGTGCGCCTTCTTCTTCTTCGTTTGTTTTATTGTCGGATGCAAACAACTTCACAGAGGCACACCGCCCCCTACTGTACAACCTCACAGGCTGCAACTACTAATTTCTGTAAAAATGAGAATACTTTATTTATAATCCTGATTCTTGTTTATCCCCTTCTGTCCCTTAAAATCCTTTTATATTCTGTATTTTATTTACTTTTTCCTCATTCGCTGTTGTTGTACTTTTCCATTTCACTATTAAATGAATAAAGATTAATTTAAGTAGCAATGAACAACTCTCAATCTTTTCATTGTTACATCTTCCCTCCTGTTTTTTCTCTCCATAATTATTTTCTTTGTAAATGTTTGTCGTTAGTTTTCTTCCTTTTCTTGACTCCATTGCATATTGTCTTGTTTATATTTGTTTTTTTCTTAATTATTGATAATCCCTCCCATTTTCCAGTGGGAGAAGTTCTGCCATGTTTCATTTCCAATTGATTGGCATATGGATCTCATTTAATAGATGTTTCTTATGGTTTTCTTACAGGTAGATTTTTTCCTAACCTTTGCTATATCCCATTTTGCCATACATGGTGTCTTTATTTTTTTGTCATTTATATTTTAACATTGATTTTATTTATTTATTTATTTTTTTTACATTTCCCCACTAAACAAACAAATTGAAATTAAAGTTAACTTGGTTATGCCTTCAAGTTCAAAGGTTTGAATCAACGTCTCTGCAGAACAGTGGAAATTGTTTAAGTCCACAAAATGGATTTAAGTTCTCAGTCTTTACATCGCTCAACAAGAGGAGCGTTTTTATTTTGGCAGAAGTGACGTTGCTTCACTAGGGTTTAACAAAAGCGTCCATTCCAAATCAGACAGCATTGCGGGCTGTATACATACCATCACACAGAATCGTTTTTTAACAACAAAAAAAAAGCAAAAAAAAAAAAGCAAAGGGAAATCACAAGTGAAGAAACATTTTAACATCGAGGGAGCACACACAGACATCACATAGCCGAAATCTCAATCTCCGTCCATAAGTTTCTCTTTTCTGCCAGTTGCATCATTTAGGCTTGACAGTCGAAGCGTCTGCAGCTTTTCCTTTGCAACTCAACACAGAGAAAATGACGAGCATTTACACTTTCTGTTATTCACACCGAGTCTCTCAGTTTGATCAGTTCTACACAGCCCCTTTTAGCTCACCTACAACGCGCGCCCGTGTGTGTGTGTGTGTGTGTGTGTGTGTGCATGCTAAACTTAATCCATACAGTCAGGCTAACGTGGAAGTAATTGCAATCACAGTATCGGGTTTTCACAGCTCGTCTGTTTCTCCGTCGAAGGGCACGGCATCCGTCTCCATGTGGATGCTGCTGGGCTCGTTGCTGGTCACCCAGCCGATGGGGGTGCGGTTGAAGGAGGGACGGCAGCTGATGTCGTGCTGGTACACCACCGCGGGTTCGGGCTCCTCTTTGGTCACCTCGGTTTCTGGCAACTGGAATTTCATGAGCTGGTTGGCCTTTTCAAAGCCGCCGAACGGCATCGCCATCCTAGAGCCGGACGAGGTTTGGAGACGAGACGGATTAATGCCACAGTTTGTCGTCGCAAAGCAACACAAAGATACAATTTAAATGAATAATAATAATAAATAGTATTGAGGGAGCCACCTGTTGAAGCTTTTGTATTTGGGCAAGTCTTTTCGCTCAATGGGGCCAGGCATTTCAGATTTTAGGGTGGATAGTAGGCCCTCGTCGCCCTTCATGGCCTTCTCCCACGGTGAGATATACGTCTTTACAACAGCCAGCGACTTACCCTTCCCGTCTTTTCCAGCTCCTGCATGAAAAAACATCACATCTCAATCAAAAAAGAAAAAAAACAACATTTTATCATTTTTTAAAAATCAGAAACAATTAGTTTTCTTGTGGCTAAAAGGATGTCAACATTTTCACACACAGTGCCTGGCAAAAGTCTTCGTATCCCTTGTAGTTTCTCATATCTCAACATTAAAACCGCAAACTTAAATGTGTTTTACTTAATGACAAACACAAAAATTGTTGCGTTTTCGAACATCAACTCGGAAACTGTGCTGCGTGTTCACATCCAGCCCTGCTAACTCTAGTGCAGTGAAGCCATGAAGCACATGGATTCTGCTCGTGTGCAGTTCAGTCAAAGTCTAAATCCAGCTGTTTTGTGAAGGCCTCACGGGTTTCATAGGGAACATTAGCAAAAGAAAAAAAACAACAACAAAAAAAACAGAATCAAGACCAAAACATGGCGGTCAGAGAAGCAGCTGAGGCGCTCATGTTAACTCTGGAAGAGCTGCATAAATCTACAGCTCAGGTGGGAGAATTTGAAAAACTGGCCTTTATGGAGCAACAGCAAAAAATAAGGAAATAAATGAATAAAAGCCAACTGTAAAGTGACACAACTTGAAACATTTGGAAAAAAAAAAAGTTTGCATCAACAATTCTTTAATGAAAACAAAATGTTTCAACCTTTTGAGGAAGACCACGTTGAGTCTCCTCTGATGCCCTTGTCGACTCCTGCCAGTCCTCCTTCTCCTGCACCTCCAACACCGCCTGCTCCTCCTGCTCCTCCTGCACCTCCTGCTCCTTTGCTTCCGGGCTTGGGAGGAGGCACCGGTGCTCCTCCTCCCACAGGTGAAGCTCCTAAATACAGATGTCTAGTCTCTTTGCTTACATGGTGGCCTCCAACATTAATAAACTGACCTCCCACCTGACCCCCCAAAGACGGCACGAACTTCTGGAAGTCGTCCTGAAACATGAGAGTTCGATGAAAATGGAGAACAAAAAGTACAGGAGGACAGAGTCATTAGTGATGCTGCACTTTCTGAGTATTTAACAACACGTTCAGTTGGAATCCAATCATGAAAATGTAGAATATGAAAATCATCAACGCATGTAATAATCTGGATAGCCTTGGTTAACTTGATTAATTTCAATAATTTAATGTTTCTTAAACTGAAGGCTCATGAGAACGATATAGGCGTTTATTTTTCCTTCTTAAGATTCATAGATATTTCAATGTGTTGTATGACATAAACTGCATCAGTGTTTAATTGAAATGAACAGAAATGAACTGCTTCTGGTTTCGCCTCACCATCGAGTTGCTGGTGAAAACATCCGGATTGTTCTCATAGATGAACTTCTCGACTCTCTGCTGCCGCATCTTGAACATCTTGGAGCCTCGGTTCTTCATCAGGGAAAGCTCCTCCAGCATGATCTCTTTGGGAGTCCTGATCTTTGTTCCCAGATCGAACTCGGACGCCTCCGGATCCAGCTCAAACTCTGCAGAAGACGGAGGAACGGGAACGGTTTCTGAGCAACAGCAGCCCTGAGTTTATATGGTAGTTTCTCTTTTCCAACAGTGTTTTAGTGAACATTGCATTTTATCAATCAACGTTTTGCAATTAATGAACGAACGAATCAATCAATCAATCAATCAATCAATCAATCAATCAATCAATCAATCAATCAATCAATCAATCAATCAATCAATCAATCAATCAATCAATCAATCAATCAGTCAATCAATCAGTCTATAAGAAATACAAATCAAAACCAATAAAATCAAAATACTAGGACACTTTTAAAAGATAAATATAAAAACAAATTTGAAAAGAAATGTTTAATAAATTATTATTATTATTATTATTATTATTATTATTATTATTATTATTATTATTATTATTATTATTATTATTACTACTACTTCTACTAAGACGTATTTTAGGATGCCAATTTAATAAATTAAATTGGCATATTTTGATGAAAGTTCATTATATTTTTATAATATTATAATAATAATATTTATAATATTATTATTTAAAACACATAAGTGGCCATGAAGTCTGGAAAAGTTCCCTCTTTGCATCCTTCTGTTTTTCCTTGTGTTGCTCCTTCCTTATACAATGACTTCCTTCCTCACTTCCTTCCTCTCTCTTGTCATTTTCTTCTTCCTTCCTTGTGTCCTTTCCTTCTGCCCTTCTTCGGTTTCTTGTTCACTTTCTTCTTATCATTTTTGTGTCGTTTTCCTCGGTGTCTTCATGCTGTTCTTCCATGTTGTCTTGCTGCCATTTTTTTTCCATCAAAACCTCTCTCCCTTCTCTCACTCCTTCTTCTCTCCCTTCTTCCTTCTGTCTTTTCATTATTTCCTGCCTTGTTCGACCATTTCGGTCCTTCTTTCCTCCACTACGTCCCACCTTGAGTCTTTCTGTCCTTGTTTGGGTCCCACTTCCAACCCTGCCTGTCTAAATTCTTAGAGAAACTTTGTTTTATGCTTTGAAACGACCGTAAAGGACGGGAGAAGTCTGGGAAAAGAGTTAGAATTAGAGTGAAAGGCTTTAATACTGTTTCGCAGCACATCGTCTGCAGTGTCCAACCCTCTTCTACGCCCGTTTTACGTCCTGAAAGGCTTTCACTGAGCAGTGGTAATTTCATATTCACATCATTTTACGTCAGCCTTACCATCCTGACTGATATGCGATAGGTCGGTTATGATCTTGGAGGGCTTTTTCCGCTTGTTTAGGGGGGCAGGTGTTCCCAGAGGCATGGCTGGAGGGAGAGGGAGAAACCATAGAACGTTACCCGCGGGTACAGAAATGCAGCACAGCATTCCTGCGTTTGAAATTTACTAGGCAAGAAAAAAATAAAAAGTGCTTCAAAAGACAAAACGCAAGCCGCAAACGGTTTCTGAGGGCACGGACGAGGACGGTTAGAAATTGTTTTAATTTACTGCTGATCTCCACCAGCTTCTGAGCGCAACTTAGGATCATTAACACCACAGCCGACCGCCAACCCCTGCAAGCTCAAAAGGAGACCAATGTGACACATCTGCAGACAACACACGAACTCCCTCTAATTCTTCACACTCACGGGAAGTGTCAGAGCCTCTGGATTCCTCGCGTTCCCCCGTGGGACGCACGTCTTCCCCCTCAAAAGAAACATTTAGCTCAATCTGCGCTTAAGCTTCAGCAACTCTTGGATGTTGACACTATGCAACATCCAAGAGTTGTTTGGGGACACAAGATCTGTTCTCACATCCAGACAGAGTCAACGGAAGTACACCGAGGAACTTCTTGTCAGGGTTTTCTGCAGGTAAAAACGATGGAATACCGTCTGCGGTTTCGCACGTCAAGACCTTTCCCACCTGAAGCTCATGAACATTACTTTGCCACAGCACCATTACTTTCCAGCCTTTCCACGCGACCCACTCTCTAAAAAGCATCTTACTTTATCATATGGGCCTGGCTTTACGTTTCACATGCAGATTTTATTCTAAATGTCTGCAAACTCAGCCATAAACGTTTTCTTTAAGGTCCATGTTAAGTGGCAAAACGTCACATCACATCTACCGGCTGCAACTGAACCCGCTGCGGCTATTTTTAAAAGCCATTTCCAGCCAAGACATTTTAGCGACATGCAATGGCGTCACAAGGCTATCAAACGGGCTTGAAGCAAACGCCTAAGAACACAAAACACACCTCCAGAAAATCAGCTGGAAGCGCCCGTTTGGGACACACAAGAGTCAGAACTGGAGTGCTTGTTAATGAGGAGGATTTTTGATGCAGTGCGATAATTTCATGGCAGGAGAGCTGTGGAGATTTGGTCCCCCACCTCTGAGGCGGCTCTGATAACACTATATAAAACTTCTGTTACAGTCAGCACATTCAGCTCTTTATTTAGCTTTTTAAGGCTTTACAAAGAAATCTATTTCCCCCACCGTCATTAGCCGAAAACCCTGTGTAGCTCATGTTTGGGAAAACCTTTTTCTCGCCACTATGCAACATCCAGAGTTGAAAGGCTGCAAGTTCAGTTGAGTAATCTACAGAAAAAGAAAAGCACACCAACAGGTTTAGATCCACTCACCGGGATTCTGCTGTAATCCTGTGAGGAGAGAAGGACCTATAAATACCAAACAGAGAGGAAGATATTGATCTCAAACACAAAGGTACAAATCCCTTAGTGCCTCTGACCCCACGTATGAGTGGACTCAGGTCCCGGAAAGTGCAAAGCAACACTCCGATACCAGATCTAGCAGAAAGGTTCGGTCGGAGGGGAGGATTGGCGGAGGGGGGGTTTTTTTTTGCAGGGGGTGCGGTAGGAGTGTTGATGTCAAGACGGGGAGGAGGAGGCTGAAGTTAGGAGTGTGAATACGGAATGGCAAGGCCAAGGAGTCTCTCTTGGCCCGTCGAAATCGCTGATGGCGATATTAAAGGAACAAAATCATTCTTGCAGATGGCTCCGCAGCCTATATTTAGCTGCGGAGAACGAGGGGAACAGGACTTCAGAGCCTCAGGGGGACTCTCAAGCGTGTTTGGGGTGCGAAGAAAGACATGGAGAAAGCAGGAGGGGCCTGAGAGTGAGTGCAGAGAGAGAGCAAGTCAAAGGTTAAGAACATGTGTGGATATACATGAAGGCCAAATCAGTTTGAGTTTCAAAGGACTGCTCATGTCCCTAACGGTCATAGGTAACAGCAGAATAATATTGACATCCAACATCTCAAGCTCATCAGTTTCAAACGCAATATAAGTCAGAGATGTAGAAAAAGAGTTTAAAGTTTAAAAAAAGTAGTAGATGTATCTTATGTTTTTTCTTTCCAGGGAATTCTCTGGATTCCTTGTATTGTCCAAAAACATTACTCTAAATTGTCCTCTGGTATGATTGTGTGCATGAGTGGTTGTTTGTCCCGTGTGTCCCAATGTGTCTCTGCGATGGATTGGTGACCTGTCCAGAGTGGACCCCACCTTTTGCCTGAGAACTGCTAGAAAAACTTCTGGAAAAACATACCACTGATGGATGGATGGATTCTGCATGCTTGATTTTTTTAAGTTGAAATTGACGCTGCACAAAAACATCCTTGAAATGCACACAACCACAAACTTCAATGCATCTTGCTGGGATAGAGCGATCTCATTCATTTTTAAGATTGTTATAAAATTATAAATCTGAAAATTGTCAGATTCCCAATAAGATTCAGGTCTGGATTTTGTAATGGTTCGTTCCAACACTGGAAATGCTTTGATCCAAGCCGTTTTATTGCAGCTGGTTGTATGTTTACCATTGTTGTCCCACCTGAGAGTGAACCTCCACACTGTTTGCAAAGCTTTTCTCCTGAGACTGCCATGCATTTGGCTCCATTCATCTTCCCATCAGTTCCTACCGTCTCCCTCATCTGTTCTGAAGAAAAGCATCCTTTCAGAGAAACATGTTAGACTTTAACCAGACTTAGCACGTAGGTTAAAAAGTTCAGCTTCCTGGTGTGTTCCTTGGCCTCGCTGAGTCGCTTGGTCACTGATGTTCTCGAACATACAGATTTATTTTAAATTTACTTAAACATATTTGGATTATTTACTGACATGACTTTCGAAGGTAACTGACTAAAGTGATCTATAGACAAATGAATGCAATACTTTTTAGATGTTTTGAAGTAAAAACCTGAGAATCCCTTCAACTTCAAAATGGTGTGCTTTCATAAAATACACTGATGCTAGTGGTTGTGAAGACATAATAATATTAAAAGTAATACTTTTGAAAGCCAATGTCGAAAACAAGGTCTATATATATAAGAAAGATGATAATAATCCATATTGAGTCTACCAATGGAAACTACAAGGTGGGCTATTTTCCTAAATGAGCTTCCCCAAAAACATGACCCAGTTGTATTTTTTGCTCGGTTTACTTTTGGCTCTTACATTAACACTTAATTCATTATAGCCATGTAATTTCCCACGTGCATAAATAGTATTTGGTTTGGATTTTGACAACTCTATTATTAGGCACAGTGAGAATGTAAATGGCAGGGGGGAGTGCATCAGCCTGGTGCCACAGCACCACACAGTGGCTGCAGTTCATGTCAGAAAGAAAATAAATGACTGAAAGGAATTACTCACAATTTTTTTCTATGATGACCTTCCAAGTTGTATGTGAAAGACAGTGTTCTTTGAAATATGAATGTATTAAATAATGGTCACAGTAGTGCTTGTTTTTATGAAAAACAATAATAAGTCAGTTTAAATCACCATACATATGTAAATAATTGTATGTAATTAAAATTAAGTTGGTCAGTTGCATTGATTTGCACTCTAAACAGGAACACCTATATTGATGGCATCATCTTTGATTCATTCAGTGCCTCTTTATTTGGAGTTTCTCAGCATCACAGGCCTTGACAAGATAATATTTGGTCACTCAACCTGTTAAAGTTTCTTCAGACCTTTTAGTCTCAAAGGACTTCTCTTTTTTAGAGGCGTTTTCAGGCGAGCCCAGCGACTTTCTGTAAGATTTACTTCTGTGATTGCGATGCGTATCCTTCAGTTGTGGCTCATACAGGAGTTATTGTTGCGTGCAGAACACAAAAAGTCTTTGTTTAATGGGTGCACTGTGGTTTTAAAGGGACAGATCTGTTAGTCGGTTAAATTGCTTTAAAAGGTAATTCATTGTGCATAGAGAGATGGTTGTCTGATGCATTTTGTGTTTGTCTGATTTCCGATTTGTGTCAGTGCAAGCAATTGAATGGGCAAACCTATTTTTCACAATATAACTCATTAGGTACAATTAGATTGATGAAAACCCTGCAATTCAAAAATTACTGAATATATTGAGAGATTACGTCTTTCTGTTCAATGTTTTATATTCTCTTTGAAGACGATATTAACCATGAGGCCTACATGGTGAGAGTTTGGCTTTAGAGATCACTGGGATTCATTTTCAATAATCAATTTATCTCAAAGGAACCAGAACCTCAGTCCCACCACAGGACTTATCGGAGGTCCAGCTCTCCTGTTGTCGCATTAAGAATGAATGCAACTCTAAGCTGTAATAAATGTTATGACTTTTTGAAAAGACTTGTGAAAATTATGCTGGCGAGCGATTAAAGGTGTTCCAATAAAATTCTGATATTATATTTTATGAGCCAGCTGAGAGTCTTAAAGCCAGATTGCTTGATGGTTGAGGTCAGTGGTTGTTCCGTGATATTTCCTGTGGAGGGCGGTATGGATGCGCAGTTCTCATCTCTTTTCGTCGAGGAGTTTCAGATGTCAAACCTTCTGCGTGAGCGAGACATTTCTGATGGGAGTTTGTATTTATTTCTGTGACTGTTTGAATGTTTTATCGGTGTTTGAATACCTCGGCGATCACCGGCCCCCAAAAGTTCATAAACCTGCATCATAGGTTATTTTAAAGTGGCTCTGTTGGCTTCCAGACCCCCATCCTGGGACTGAAGGCTGATCTGACCAGGACACACCACCACATTTAACTTTCTCCCAATATCTCCACACTAATCCTTTGCTCTTTAAAGTGTAGAGAGAGTGCAGTTCATATTTTTATGGAAAGATTGCATATCATGTTCAAACACTGCATGGAAATGCATTGCCTTTTAAAAACTGCTATGGCATTTCTTCCCTTTTCAGTCACTGCTAAACTGATAAATACATGTCTCAAAGTCATTAGTTGTGTTTGTCATTTTATGTCTAAAGTCTAATTTTAATTTCATACGTGTTGTCGTTATGAATCAAGTCCCTTTTTTTTCCTTTTAATCTTAGCCAAATGTTTTCTTCTTTAATTCTTCTGCAGCATTTTTTTTAAATTCAAGTGAAGAACTGTGTTGATACAGTACAGTAAAAATGTATGTTTAGGGACCAAAAGCAAGCTGAATGTGAGTTCATTCACAGAATAGCTGATAGTGGTGTGAAATCAGACATTTCAGACAAGCAAAGTTCTTTCAAATCTAACTTTATTTTTCCAAATTATTTGCCTTCTCTTATTCAGTATAAACTCTAACTCAGCAAGAATAACAAACAGTTTCACACCTAACCTAACTGTCCAGCTGCTTGAATAACATATTTTACACCTCAGCATAACTATGTGCAAAATTTTAGTATCTTTAGCCGTTGTGTTAGAAATGCAAACAGTCATTAGAAATTATATCTAACATTAGTAAAAAAAAAAAAAAAGAACAATCAATTGTAGATACGCCTTACTTGCTTCCATCCAAACACCTGTTTCAAGGTACATTTCCATCACACTTCAGCTTTTAGTCACAACTATTGTGGGGAGAAAAGATACCAGTAAAGCCTCTGACTTCCATCCATCAGTTCTTTAAGCTCCACCACAAATTTACCTGATCATACTTCCCTGGCCATCCTGTTCACATCTGCAGTCTGTGAGATTTTAATCTGCATGTAATGAATGAGACGCCTTCATTTTAAAAGATGCGACCATGTCCATTTCAGACAAATGGACAACGATCTACTAAGACTCCATTACACGTATCGCCCTCTCGTCACAGCTGCTCTCGTTCCTTAAGCCCTTCTGCAAAATCGAACAGCGTCGACTTTCCATTAATTCCTCTAAGAATAAAAATAAAGTAAAATACACATCCTTTATATTTAGAATTTGTTTAATAAAATTTAACAATGTACATATATCTGCAAACAGCCTCTTTGCAAAATGAGTGCGTTGTACCTGAATGGCGTCTAAAATTAGCCGAGTGACAAGTGTTGCTCTGACTGTGCTCACATAATGTGACCTGTGCAAATGAGAAATCATTCCTTCCAGGCTAAAGTGAGCACTAGGGTTTATATTCCTTCTAAACGAAAGGCATAAGCCTGCAAATGCCTAATCAAAACTAGGTCCAGGGCACTACTTTACCCCATTAGCATTAAGTTATATGTCAAAAGTAAAGGTATATGTCAAATTCAGTATTTTGAACATAGGTAAGTATTTGTTAATTTGAAGTTTTAAGTACAGTTTTAAGTACAGTTTTTCTACATTTCGTTGCTTGTACAAGTGACAATGCAATGACAATAAAGTTGAATTCTATTCTATTCATAATGAAATCGTTTCTTTTGGTAAAACACTGCCTAACGTTTTCTTCTTTACCGGATAGGAAATTCATTTTTAATACCTTGGTATTTCAACATATTGTAAAATGTTAAAAGAATTCCAAAATTAGTATCCTCAAAATCCTTATCTTTGTTTACGCAGTCAGCAAAAACTTTCCTTTTGTTATTTAAAAGGAAAAAAATGTGCTTCGACTTAACAAAGAAGCAGTTATAACAGTTGATACTACCAGGTTTCATGTTGACAATTATTAGCCCCACAGGTGTGTTGCCTTTTTAAAATGCTCCTGGTCTCCAGACATGGGGCTGCGCACCGCCCCTAGTGGCAACAAAATGTGGTTTGGGGGCCTGAACCGGGTTGTTTTTCAGCGGGGGCAAAGATGCAAGAATGCTAAGTTCTGGAGCACTCTGAAACTGCTTGGCTGTCTGCAGCCCACTGGAGTATGGGGCTGGAGTGTAAGGTGTGGGGACCGAAGGAGGTACAGGGCATGGAATAGGGGCGGCAGAGAACTTTGGCAGGTTGGGTAGCCGTGTCGGCTGGGAGGAAGAAAAATCTGGTTTCAAAGTACAGACTGACTGGAGTGGAGCTGAAGCTGGAGCTGGAGCAAAGGCAACAGGAGGCGGGGATGTCATGCCTGAACGAGTCAAACGTTCTCCAAGTGTAGTAGCTGAGCGAGGAGCAATGACTTTAGGTGTGATAGTTGGAGCTGACATAGGTGTTGGGGTAGAGAAGCGCTTGATTTCATAGACACGGGCTGTTTTGAGGGGTATTTGCCGAGGTGAGGTCAGTGAGCTTCCCACCATCGTTGTTGTGTAGTTGTTCTGCTGGGCCTGGTATGAAGGCATGGCTGACAGATTGGTGACACTGCCTCCATACTGGAACATGGCAGGGTTGAGCTGATAAGGCTGCCTCTTCATGACATCCACGGCCTTGATGCCTTCCTTTTGGGAGCTTCCTCTTGCCTTGTTGTCTGGGTTGCCGGTATCTTTCTGAGGGCCTGTGGGAAGAGAAGGGGCTAACAGCGGGTTGTATCCGATAGGCGGAGGTGCGCGGACATTTGGAGAGTATTTCCACTGAGAGGGATGGGAAGAATTGACAGAGGAGTCAAACTGCTGAGATGTATTTTGCATGGCCACATCCTGCTGATAAGGGGTCTCATGTGGGGTGTCGACTACATACATACCCATGCGGCTCTGTCTTTTAGCAAACAATTGAGCCCCTTTGCCCCCAGCTTGAAGAAACTGTGGGGTCTCATGAATGACCCGAGGTTTTGGTGCAACTGGGGGTGGAACCCTTCCTGTGCCAGCCTCACCACTTTCCTCCTCTTCATAGACGTCATCAGCAGTTGTTTGGCCATATTTGTATCTGGTGGACCTTTCATCCAGGTTCTGAACCAATGATAATAAGTCAGGATTTGGGGATTTCTTTACCACTTCTGGCACATTGAACATAGGTTTCGGTTTGCCACCACGCCGTCTTGCTTCCAGTAAGATTCCTGTACGACCTGTCGGACCAGAAACAGGGGTCGCGGCAACAGCTTCAGGCTTTGCTATTGCAGGTTCTTGAGTAACTGTGGGTATGGAAACTTGTGGAGCTGGTGGCTGAGCCGCTGGCACTTGGAGTGGAGGTACAGAGGCAATTGGATCAGCTGAGCCATTCATTTGAGACAAAGGAGGAATAGGAACTGATGCTGTTTGTGGGGGTCTAGGTACTGAAGGCACAGACACTGGGGTCACAGTTGAAAATGGAGAATGATGAACACCACTTAATCCTGGTGATGACTGCATTGTTTCAAAAGGGGCAGAATGAGCAGGAGTGTGAACAGTAACAGGAGCTTCTGCTGTCAGGGGTAGAGAAGCTTTTGGAAAGGAGTATGGCAGGGGAACCACTGGTGGAGGACCCATTGGTGGAGGACCCACTGGTGGAGGACCCATTGGTGGAGGACCCACTGGTGGAGGACCCATTGGTGGAGGACCCATTGGTGGAGGACCCATTGATGGAGGACCAGGGGGTTGCTGTGATGTTACAGGTGTTGCATTATTGGCTACTTCAGAAGCAATGGAAAATGGTGGGGTCACAACAGCTGCTGAGGCAGGTCGCTGTGTCTTCTTTGAGACAGCTGGTCGAAACGTTACAGGAGCAGTTGCGGCTCGAATGCTGATGAAGCCAGGGGTAAAGGGACGTGCTGTTCTGTTCAGAACATTGCTTGCAGGCAGTTCAGGCAACGGGGTTTCAGGAGGGGGTGCAGAACTGCTCAGAACCGTAACTAAGGCTGTGGCTGGCTTGGGTGCTACAGGAGGAGGTGCCATCACCATGCTAACTGCACTCACTGTAGAATTAGGTAAGTTCCCATGAGGCACTGCATGGGGGGAATTAACAATTTGAGGCTGAACTGCCTGTGCAGGTGTAGGACCAGATGGTGACTGTGGAGGTCCTTGTGTTGGTTGCACTTGTGCAGGAATCTCAAGATGCGATGGATGCATCTGACAATGCTCCTGTACTTGAGATTCAAGGGGTGCATGAGAATGTGCTGCCTCTCCTTTCTTTGCAAGTTCATCCACTCTTTTTCTTTGCTGCTCAAACAACTGAGCACCCTTTCCTACCGTGTCACTCAAACCAGGATTCAAATCGTTTTCTGCTCCAACCTCACGACCTTCTGTGCCCGCTGTCGCCCTCTTTTCCAGCTTATCCAGGTAGTCGCTATCCCAAGTTGGGTCTGGAGCTCCTGAGAAGCCCTCCTCATCAAACTCAGATTCGCTGCCAGGAAACACCCCGTCATCCTCTTGTGAGTCCTGAAACCTGTCCTCATCTACACTCCCAAAGCTTGTCAGGGTGTATTTTTTTGAGCGCTGTCTTCTTTTCTTGAACATCAACACTCCTTTGGAGTGAGGGTTTGGAGCATCAGTCAGCAAAGACGCAATTGTCCGACACTTGCTCTTGGCTTCCTTTACTTGCTTGTCCTGAAGTGTGTCCCCTCGGTTCAGTTCTGCAGAGTATAAAAGTATAAATATTAGGAACATCAGATTTGTGTAACATAATTGTAATGAACATGAAAAAAGATTCAACCTTCAAACCCATAACTGACTCTGGTGTAAGTATCTAAAACTGTCCTGACCAAAATACCTTTATCAGGTATCTATCTCTGGACTTGCTATGGAAGCACTTCTGGAAAAAGTTCCAGACAGATCTTAAACTCCCCAATTTAGCTGGGGAAGAATAAATTTGCACATTATTACT
Source organism: Poeciliopsis gracilis (assembly GCA_911649635.1). Lineage (NCBI taxonomy): Eukaryota > Metazoa > Chordata > Actinopteri > Cyprinodontiformes > Poeciliidae > Poeciliopsis > Poeciliopsis gracilis. The sequence goes on from CAJVRI010001143.1 coordinate 8,580,597, forward strand.
GTCATACACTCTGACGTCTATGTGGGAAAAACATGAATTACGTTAAAGGATAAGTCCGACGTGTGGTTTAACTTGGCACTGTAATGATAATTATTAGCAACCTTATTCTGCTTCCTTAGAGGTAATAGTATTCTTAATTTGTCTTGGCTAAGGCAGGACATTATATTTAAACCTGAACTTTGTGATTTCTCAGAGTAAATTCATGTAAGTTCTTAAAAGCAGCTGATCGTGCAGATCAGTTGTTTATGGCTTATTTCTGCGGACGGTCAATTTGAGCAGATTTTCTTCAGCTATATTTTATTATGCCCTGTCTCCGACTGAAATGTTGACATTTGCAACAAAGTTGGAGTTGTTGTATCTTTTCGTTCATATTTTTAGCTCCATTTTAGAAATCCTAACCCTAAGAGTAGAAAAAATATGGCTATTCGCATTGCCACTTGACTCCTGAAAGCAGCTGCAGAGGCTTTTCAGTGCACACAGATTGATTGCTGGGGTTTTTTTTACAGACATAGCTTGAGATAAATATAGTAAACTATAGTGTCTATATTGTGTTTAACAGGTTAGACTAACTTTTATTACTCTGTTCCACCATAGAAGAAGGTTGAATCTTTTCATTACCAGGAGATTCTCAGGTGAAGTTTAAAGAGTGGAGGTGAAAAAATGATAATTAAATATGCTGATAGTGTCTGATGTGAGACAAGAAAATGATTCTGACTTCTTGATCTAGCTTGGAGTGCAAGTCTATACCAGCGATCCTCCTCAGCTTTACTTACTAGCTTGCTTAGCTTTTTCCATGTAGGTTGTCGTAAGTTCCTCATCGATGGGTTTGTTCACGGGACCCACCATGGGCACAAGCTGACTGCGAGAGCCCAACATCAGAGCCTCCTTTGCCCTCTCGGGGGACACCAGCGGCACATTGGCCGGCTCTAGAAAACCACTGTCTTCCTCCTGTCCTCCATCCCGTGGCCCCTGGTCATCTGCTGAGGAGATGATCGAGGAAGTTTCAGTGGACGTCTGGGAGGACCACATTCCTGGAACTGGCGGTTTGTAAACGACCTCTTTCCTTGTGACCCCAGGTAGGTTGCCTCCTTCATCTCCATTGCCTCCACGACCTTCCAGTGAACGAGGGAAAGCCTGGGCGTCTGGAGCACTGTCGTAGCCACTCATCTCCGACGTCTCCCCTCCTTCGGGAGATGTCCTTCCTGACGGTTTCCCGGAGTTGGAGTTGCTGGGGCTTCTGCGTTTCTGTCGCCGTTGCCTCTCGTAGCCCGCCACGTCTGCGTCGCTATCTGTCTCCCCGTAGTAAGCTTCGCTGCCAGGTGGGGAGGTTAATCCACTGGTCAAGGAGGAGCGACTACGGTGGACCTCGCGGACAGGTGCGTGGTGGGATTGGGTTGGTGACATGGCTTTTAGAGCAGCGCGGTACTCTTTATCTATCCGTGGAGACGGGGCACGGGTGACAAGGACAACAGACTGAAAAGCAGCAGGTGCCCTGTGAACAATTAAAGTTGTTAACCCAGTGGTCTGGTAACGGAGGCTCACTTTTAAACGTCTCAGCTCAGGCAACAGTAATATTTGAATGCCTTAGTGTTTTTCGCTGATGTTTTCAGAGATATGTGGCTTTTTTTCTTAACTGGTTCTGAGCTGCATGATAATCTGACAATGTGTCTCCCTGAAGCATTGTCTGTATTAATTAGGCACAGAAAGAACAACAAGGTGAGGTTCAAAGTGAAAGACATCATCACAAAAATGTTCTCTAACATCTAAATGTAAACTATTTAAGAAGTGGTTGCAGTTGATCAAATGTTTTCTTAAGGCAAGCCTAGTTTTCAATACACATGTTTCTGGGCTAAATAGAGACAGGTTGTTAGCAACATTAAAAAGATGTTCGTTGTCACCCATCATTTAGAGTGTTGGTACACCATTACCTTCTGACTAGGATGTTTAGTATCCCCGGGGAGCTGTCAATGAGGTTCATGGCCTGGGCATGGGAAAGAGATCCGCATGGTTGTTCGTTGATAGATATCAGTTCATCCGCCTCCCGCAGCCCGGCCCGGCAGGCCTTGCTCCGTTTACGCACCTGCAAAGAAGAAAGGATGTTATACAGAGCTTGAAGTTTGATTGATTACAAGCAAATGTGTTTTTTTTTTTTTCATATTTAATAGATAAGCCTGGGGCTTGACAAAGTTTCTGTCTTTTGTCAAGGTAGCTTATTGAAAAGGTTATTATTTCCCGGGGATCTCTAGGTTTTCACAGCTGAGATTGGAAATAAAAGGCCGACCTGAGCTGTGCTTCGGCCCTGACTTGGTTTTTGACAGTGACTGACAGGAAACAGATTCTGGCATGACAGCCTGGTCTTGCTGTGGACAAATGCCACAAATTATAACTCGAGTGGCAGCACTCACACACACTCTCGCAGGGAAAAGACAGCCAGCGGCCATCTTCATGGGGTTCTTCTGCTATTTGTACCTGGCATCTATGAAGAACACAGAAAACTGACTGACATGTTTCATGTAGATTTTTTTTCCTTTTAATTTTGACAATTTTTAAAAAGAAATTTAGCACTATCTCACTAAGTATCTTGTGTTTAAATGTGGCCTTAGGCCTTGGTTTCCTTAGTTAGTTTTTTTTCAGCTATTCTGGTTTGCCTGTAATGAAACCCCACCTCCCCATTTAGCAAAGCCTTTCAAAGTGATCTGTGCCGACTTGTGGCCCAGGAAGTCAAGTTATTTGTTCAGTCAGTCACCTTGTGGTTGCAAATCATAACACTCATAATATCCCTGCATGCTTCCTCGCATGCACCACAGAAATACACTCAGTCTTATAAATACACGCACAATTACCTGCATGCAGGCTAACAATCACAGGCCCAGCTCTGACATGGAGCAGACTCTCCAGGCTGCTCCACCTGTTTAAAACCATTTAGTACAAGACCTGACAAGCAACGATTGTGCCCCGTTGCTTGCGGGGTGAAGGAGTAGGCGGTTTTGGACGGTCAGTCAGATCAGCTGTCCACTACCATAAAGGTCATCTGTCTGCAGTATTAGCCAATAATTTCAAGAAACACCTTATAAAATATGCTTGGAAAGGCAAATTAAATGAGTTTTTGAATAGGTTAATGGGAGCAATATTTTAAAATCTTCACTCGAGAGAATGTATAGATGTCTATACATCTTACATTTTAGGATTACCTGCCAAAAAGATGTAAGAAGCAAAAAAAAAAAAAAAAAAACCCACTGCCTGAAACCAATAATAATAATAATAAAGTATTTAATTTCAAACCAAAAGTAAAGGTTTTCTTCATGAATTCATGAATTTTCATTTATTACATATGTTACAGATGGTCTATCACTCATAAAACGACTATGACAAGCATTTTTGATTCATGCTATATGATAAATTGGGATCAATTTTCATCCATGAATGAGGACGGTTTCCATGTTTTTGGTTTCATCCAGGGACTTTTTGACCCACTCTGCAATTTCTGTACTGAATTTTGAGAGAGGAGGAAATTCGAAGAAATTAGAATAAGACTGAACTCAGATTGAGTTGAGAATACCAAGATTAAGAACTTTACAAGAAAACTATACTCTTCTTGTAAAGTGTTTAAAATTCTAGAAAAATGTTCGCATGGCTTTGTATAATCTAGCAAATCAAGTTTTATATAAAGACCAGCATTCTTTTTGTTCCCCATCCATGTCATTTTCTCCAGTACATCACATTAATGAAACAAATTTGATTTCATATTTTCCAAATAACCCTCAGATAACCTCCCAACTAAAATATGACGCATGCACGGATATGTGGTGTTGCATTTACAGTTTTGACCTCATGTCAGTGCACATTGCATGCAAATAAATATAAAGCCAGTTGTAGGTTCTGGGCCGGCATGATTTCAGCTTTGCACAATCTGCTTAAGCTGTTTAATAAAGGTACAATGGTGACATTTTCTGACACTCTGTAGTGCAAGATTAGACTCTGCCTAATCAATCATCAATCCGCCGCTGTATGAAGCCTCGTCTTAAACCAAATCATGACTCATGTTCAGGCCCAGCAGCCAATGTTCCACTTCAGCTTCGTCCACAGCTCTTTAAATCAGCGGCAGATATATCTCAGCTACTTTTGCGACATGACTTCGTTCAAACTCCAAGGTGTAGTTTTAAACTTTTTTTTTTTCCAGCAAAGCAAAATGTAACAGGTTTCGCTTCCCCTTTCTGGGTCACCTGCTTACCTTCGCCACTTGGAGCGGTTTCTGATGCTCCACGCCTCCCTGCAGACGAAAGCCCCACGGTGCCCCACCGGACAGGGTGATGATCACTTCTTCTGCAACCATTGTTCTCTCTTTTGTCTTTTTTTTTTAAAGTTTTTTCTTTTCTTATTTATTTATCCGATATCGTTTGGCTTTTATATTTTCTCTGAGGGCGGCCCCTCAGTGCTGTGGCTCCATGGTTGGCAGTCAGGGGCCCCCTCATAGAGCTCTGATCTGCTGTTCTTCTGGCGGACCGTCTGCAGTCTGAGCTCCACGGCCAGTACTCACACCTGCACAAACACACACACACACACACACACACACACACACGCCTACACACCCCTCCTGTGCAATCCACCCATACGTAGAGTGCTGCCTCCATCTTAGCTTCAGTAGAGGGGGGAGGAGAGGGAATGGGATACATGATGTGTGTGTCTGCGTGTGTGTGTGTGTGTTTGGAGGGAGGGGGTGTCCTGACGCTGCTTACCCTGAAGAATGTCTGCCCCAACCGAGCGAGGGGAAGGTCCAGCCCAACACTTGTCCTGTCACTCAGACCCATGCCTCTGGATTGATGATAGCCCCTCCAAAAATAGAATCCTGCCACCTCTTCTGCTCCACCTTCTTCTCTGCAGACCAAGGTAAAGTTAGCATTGAAACCATCCTAATGGTGCTGCATTTCTGACATTGAGGCCGTCACGGATCCTTCGGTGCGCCCTCAGCCAGTCTCTCAAATCTCACGTCTGAGGCTTGCGGCGAAAGGGCACGCTAATCCCGGACAATTACGTTCAAATAGTTCTTGAAATGATGCCAAAGGGTGCTGATAGAAATGAGTGATGTTGAGAAATTGCAGACCGATTGTGTTTCTGAGCCCTTTCACTGCACGTTGTTCTCCTTGGAGTCCATCAGTTTCTACTGAGTTTTAAATATCAGAATGGTGCCTTTTGTAGAAAGCTTTTTTAAATTTTTGGTACATCCATACTGCAACAAATAAGCGCAATAAAACCCAAGATTATCAGCTTTTGACCGTGTTAATACTGAAGTTGTGTGACAGCGTGCTTTGGCTTTTGCTCTACACTCTCTCTTTTCGTAAGCATGATTCATGGTAACATGCGGTTAGATTGAAATTAATTTACAAGAACAGTAAATGTTTTCTGCTTTACTCCAAAGTTGTATTTCAATTTATTCTCTTCCGATTTTCATTCTAAACTTCAGCTCAAAAAAAAACCAAAAAACAAAAAAAGCAATTGATTAATGAAAAGCAAAATGGAGAAAACTTAAATAAATCTAAGTGTGCTGACTCTTTCTTGGAGGACTTGCCATTTAATATCAATTTGTTCATGAAGGTTACACTGCTATTACCAATGAGGCATACATTACTGATAGCTGCTCCGTTTGGCAGCCGTGTCCTGCACCTGTCTCCAGGCCTCAGGATGGTAACCAAGATCAGCCCCGGGTCACACACACTCTAAAACATGACGGTCCGCTAGACACACTCTGTTTGCTTTTTGTTTTCAGAAAAACGTTCAACCACACATAAGAGGACTGCATGACAACAGAGTTTTTGTATGGATTCGTCAAAAAGCCAATATTCAAAATTAAACTGAAAAGACAAAAAAAAAAAAAAACACTTCGTCCTCGTACTCCCCCTACTGGTCAAGAACAGAATGACTACTTGTCAGCTCATGTTTCTCTGCTTTCTTCTGAATAACGTGGTTATTTATCATACAGTACTTTCAGCATTTCTTCTGCATCTTTTATTAGATTTTAATAAAAGCGCAATTCTAGAAGAAAACTTGTTGGAGGTTTTTCATACCTGTAGGATAATCTGAGGTGTAGAAATGTCATAAAATGTACCTGCAGCTTATGATCATCACCGTATTTCCTTAACATATAAATTCAGGCTACGAAAAAAAAAAATTGTTTAGTATAATCCATTAGTTTTTAGGGTTGATGCTTCATTTTTCAGTTACAACTTTTATGTACTTGAGTCTAGCCAAGCTTAAAGCCGTAGGTCTAAATGACCAATTTGGGTCCTCTACAAGATTTCTAACACTGCCTGCATGTAAACACACTGAATCTCAAAACAAATCAGTACTGTTCAATTTCAAGTTCTCATAAATGTGAGCTTCACTCATTAGCACACATGAAATCTAAATAAGCTTCCCGCAGCATCGTGTGTAGCTTTTCTTTCTCCTTAAGCGAGTTATTAATTTACTGAATCTTAAATGTCCCAAAGGGGTTTTTTGTTGGTGTGATTATGACAACAAAGATGATACCGCGGAGCTACTTGAGAGGTTTCCTGTCATGGCCACAGATCATTAGTAAATACAGCCGACTGCCGACGCTGATTTCAGCAGCTTATTAGTCATAAACCCTCAAATAGGAGGTTGAAATCATCATTTCAGGAGCAGCACAGCCACCTTAATGTCATGTTCCAACCCAAATGGGGGCAGGACAGAGGCACACGCATGATAGGAATTCAATTTAGTGATGAAACTGAATACATTTACAGGACATGAGAGAAGGAACCAATAGAAGAATCCGTTGGAGATGTGATTGTGGGACCAAGTGAGTAAAATCAACACGCTTGGTACTGAGAAAGGTGAAATAATGGACACAGAAGAACCTGGAACAGAGGAAACAGAAGATCAAACTAATCAAAAACTAAGGATTGATACCATTATAGGAGTCCAAACAATAACACACGGAAAAGGACAACCACTAAGAAATCCAACACAAATAAATCACTGAGACACACCTGTAAAAAAAAAAAAAAAAAAATGACCTAAATCGAAAACCAACATGCAAACAGCCAAAGATTGTGACACTGAAGAAAAACCATGAGCTGGCTTCGCCTTTGACCAAGCTGGGCTTATTCAGAGCGACCTCTTGTGCAACATATTTTTCAGACAGATGGTCCCAATTGTTGTTTTGGTGTGTGAGCTCAGATGAGTGTGCAAGCACGTCCGCCTGACTCACCGGTGGCAGCATACACAGGTTTTCGGCGGGCGGCCACCTGGCTCCAGTGTCTGAAAGCTTGAACACTTCTCTCCCCGGGCAGTGGGAGTCCTGGGAGGGACGCAGGTCAAACTGGACACAAACCAGGGTCACGGGTTCAACACATGACAAGGGAGGCAAACTGGAAGCGTCAAATAAAAAAAAAAAGTCTGCATCACGTAGTTAATGAAACTGTAATCTGGGGAAAAGATTATTTAACAATAGGCAATTTATTCAGTGTATATAGTAGGCCAACAAAAAAAAAAAATGGTGATTGTGAAGTAGAATCAAAATCACAGTTTAATTTGATATGTGAAGATTAGAGCAGCTGGTCAGACAAAATAAAGTATTAGCTGGACATCATGCCATCCTGTGAAACAAAAAAATATTTTTTCATGGCTTTGTTAAAATATTGTAATTTGAACAAAAACAGATGTTTTGGTTTTGGTTAACAAAAGTGCTTGCAGTACTTTTTAAAATCCCCTTGGTGTCTCTCTCCACTATCTGTGGCTGGGTTAAAAAAAAAAATGCACAAGCACTTATGATTCATGACGTTGGTTTTATTGCATCTAAGCCGGCATGATGCTGCTGACGGGAGACGTCTGGTAAGATGAAGTAACCTGACCATGAAGACTGTGTGACAAAGTGGGAGAAAAAGTTTCTTCAAAGTTTAGCAGTGGCCACTACAGCGTGAGCGGTCCCCTCACCCACTCAGCCTCATCTCTGTCAATCCATCACAGAGTGAGGCGAGGGGAATAAGGAGTGGATAGAGTTTCTGCAGGCTGGAAGATGATCCTCAGGTATTTGAGGAGAAGCCGGGCTAAGGTCTCTGTCAGTGTCACCTTCAAGTCTGATGGGTGTCTCTGTGATCCGTCAGGCTCTACCGTCCGTCTAAGAGAAGACCAATTTGACCTTTGCCATCCGTGAGTCTCAGATTACACAATGTATAAAAATGGTGGGAGCAGAAATTGAAGTAAAGTTTAATTTCAAGCAATTTTAAGCTAAATGAAACCTGCTGACAGTTCTATCAGAGGTTTCAGATGCTCATTGAGGTTTGTTGGAGAGCGTCAGAGAAAAAACAAATAAAAAAATAAATAAACTGGTCAAGCAGGTAAGGAGGGCATTGATCAGAGAAACATAACTCTGGAGGAGCTGCACACACCCACAACTCAGTTGGGAGAAGCTGATACTCATTGTCCACTCCACCAATCTGGCCTTAATGAAAGAGTTAGGAAGATCCGCGCAGAAAGTTGTGAAAAGTTACATGAGCCTTTTAGAGAGGACACAGCAAACATGCAGAAGATTCCGCTTTTGTTACTGGCAACAAAAATAAAATAAATAAATAAAACTATGTGTGAGGGGAAAATAAGGCTGCTCATCATTCTGAACACCCCACTGTCGTAGGGAAACATGGTGGTGGCACCAGCATGCTGTGGGTAAGAAGGAGGGAAAAAAAGAAATGAAGACATGTTAGAGGCGACTTGGGAAAGAATAAAACATTCAAGTTTGTGGTTTTGATGTGACCAATACAAAATACTGAATGGATATAAATACTTCTGAAAGGCAATCTGTAAATATCAATAAGATAATTTCGCTTTTGCTGTGTTTTACTGTTCTCTGTATTAAGGATCAGCTTACAGTGAATGTAGGATTCACAAAGACTCCAGAAATCCCTCTCATGTTGGAATGTGGCTATAAAAAAAGCTTCACTTCAGTCTCAAAAAGGCATAAACGTCCTCGCTCACCTTTACCGCAGCCTCTGAGTGACTCATTCATTCGTTGTCATGAATAAATCACAAACTTCCACTCTGCCGTGCCGGCTTCACGGAAACTCACGAACAAACACAAACGTGCAAACACACACTGCTGTTGAGCTTGAATTCATAAAATGAAGGCCTCCTCTGTGCTGTGATCCAGAAGAACGAAAACTTTTAAGAGTCTGCCATTACTCTCTCTCTCTCTCTCTCTTTTTTTTTTTTTTTATTTGACCGATGCGGAAGGTGCTTTAAAAGTAGAAAAGTGAAATGCTTTATTTCTGGCACAATTGCCACCTTTGTTCTTATAATGGTGGGTGGGTGCCATTTATCATTTATCTCTTTTTTTTTGATAAATGGCAGATTTAGTACTTTCTTTTTCCTTTTCATATTGATATTATTTAAATTAATAATTTTTGGGGGGGGGGAACAATTCTAGTCTTTTCCAAAATTTGGAGATTTACCCCTATGAGACCATGTATATTTTTGTTCTATCTTCTCAGCTCAGGCAGTTGTTGAAATAGTACAATCCCTTGGCGAACACCTCAAGAAAACTTTTGTCACTTTCCATTTTTAACACTCCCCAGTCCTGCACTCTCCTGGTGGCTCACATCTCCCTGCGTTTCATGATGGTTAAACCCCAAAACCCCAACACCCATCCTTGCTGTATGGGTGTTTACATCTTTTTTCTTTTTTTTTTACATTGCACTCCCTTGTCATGAACAGTAAAGCTTTTCTGATCCCTAATATGTCTGCATTTCCAACGTTCATCTTGTTTTTGTCGCGCCTCTAATGCCCTGTATTCCCCTCTTGTTTGCTCTCATTTCCCACCATCCCCCAGTCTTACGTATCGTCGCCTTTCCCGATCTCCCACTCACGCTTTGGGGAGAAAAGGCCTGTGAAATTTCCCACAGGGCTCGGCAACACGAGTTTGCTTCTCCAGCGAAGGAAATGGACTCGCATCCGAGGCATTGATTTTCTCCGAGCATAATGGGAAGGCGATGGCGGCGAGGTGAGGGCTAAGAGCCCAGTGGTCGATACATATTCTCATCACAATGCCTGATGTTCCCCTGTTAGGTTTCAGTGACCCGTACAGTGCAGTGCGGGCGGCAGTACTGATCAGGTAACTCTATTAATTTTGTAGAACAAAGCCACAAGGTAAAAACAATAAAAAATGACAGAGATTATTTGATTTTCATTATGGATGTGGGCAATAATCTGAAATGTGGAGTGCGGGAAGTTAAATGGGGATGTTAAATGTGTCTCTTTAGTGGGAATGGCAGCCATGAATACAATGAAAGAAAGACCCAGTCAAAATTGTTAGTTGTTACGCTGACAGTTTTGATTGTTTTAAAAAATGGTTGGCATGTCTTCTCTTCACAGTTTACAAAAATGGTGACATGGGTGATGCAAGATTGTGGTGAATGTGGAAACATAAACCTTATTTCAAACTAACTTAATGGGACAGTTTTTGGATTTTTTTTTAACTCTAGCTCTATTGATATCTTTATTTTGTCCAAATCCATATTAATTTGTTCTGGAAGCTGAAGCTAATGGCTAGTCTGAGACCAGTCATGACCAAAGAGGACTTAGACATATAGATATTCATGTGAGCCTTCATTTGAACCATTAATCCTGTTTGCATTTAGACGGTATTTACACCAAACGTAATAATAATTCTTACAGGAAACGGAGGCAGAAGGCAGTGTGCCATTAATTAAGTTCCTGACACCAACATGTGCCAAGGATGGATTATGTAGTGTGTCCAGTCAGCAAAACTAATGAAAAGGTAAGTAATAATTCAATTTCCTGTAGAAAAGAAAATGAATCCTCAGAGCAGAGGACCCCCTTTCAGCAGATTTTAGTAATGTTAAGACGACTAAAAGTGAAAAATATCTATATTCTCCAGTCGCCATGTGCGGTGCCTTTGTGGCAGACATTAATCATCACAATACTGTGTTTCACAGATGAAGCTCATTGGCACCTCTAGCTTCCTCTGCTGCGTAAATAACCAGTGACCTCTGTGTAAATAGTATAAAGGTCAATAAAACACTTGCTTTCACGAGACATTTTGAGGCAGGAGTTATTTTAACGTTGATCTCGGTTCTACTAAGGCTAGCTGTTAGCTTCATTTATTGGACCAACAAATCAAAAATTTATGCTAAATGAAGACACCAAAACCTCCTGTCAGGAAGATAGTTGCTACATGTATACATGTACATGTACATGCTTAAAATGACTTTTTTTTTTTTTTTTTTCGATTATTGTTCAACTCCAGCAAATGTTTATTTTCAGACTTTTGAAGCTGAATTTTGATGGTGCAGAACAGATTCCTCTGAGCTGTATTCGGACCATGATAAGGTTTGTAGATGCTTTTCTGCTGCTCAGAACAACTCAGCCCCCTGTGGGTCTTTGGCAGTCAAATATGAATTCTGATTTGCTTGGCAGTCCTACAAGTAGCCTAGAAATATTTTTTGGTCTCCCTGACCTCAACTTGACCTCTGGCGTCGTTGCGAACTGCCATTTTTCCGAGTGCAACTGAGCAAACAGCAGAAAAGACCATAAACCTCCAGAACCGTACTTTAAAAAAAAAAAAATATTATTATTATTGAGATTGTTCTTCACCAGCTTTATTTTTAGAACATGGACTTGAATTGTTATGAATGAGGAATTGCATGAAGTAATGCAACAGGGGGTGAAAGGCCAGGACTTCACTACTTTTTCAAATGCCATTTTATCTGAAACATTTTTTCTCGATTATTGTCAGTTTGTCAAATATAATATGATTTTTATTATGGTTTTCAATGCCAGAACATCTACACACAGTTTACAGCGTACTCTAAAGTAGATTTCAACAGCAAAAAGTCTACTTTCCAGACTTATCCAAGACATAGGAATGTTGCGAGTTGATGAAAAAAAGCAAGTCTCCCTTTCCCAAATATTGACCTCTGCCAGCTTCTCAGCTCACAAAGATAGTTTTCCTCCACCCACTGCAGCAGCCTCCATAAAAGCCCCTCTGGCTCATCCTGAATTCACAAGGAAGTATACTGGATGAACTTTCAGGATATACAGATCTAAAATGTATCTAACAGGAATTATCTTTGCTGAATAACATAAAACACTGAGAGAATATCAGACCATTTGAGAGCATGAGGAACACATTCTGCTGTGAGCTTCTCCTTTGGACAAGTGTATTCTTGCTGAGTGGCCTTGGCTGCTTGTGTGACCATGATGGCAAAGTGAACACAGAAGGCGTCGGACAGCCGAAGACCCCTCACCTGATCTTCATCATGGTGGACGACCAGGGCTACGGAGACATTGGCTATCACGGCTCAGACATCCACACTCCTGCCCTGGACCAGCTCGCAGCAGAGGGCGTCAAGCTGGAGAATTATTACGTCCAGCCTATCTGCTCTCCTTCTCGCAGTCAGCTCATGACAGGACGGTAGGCGCCTACTTGTTTTCATCTGATGACTTTTAACTTAGCACCAGAAGGCTATTTGTCAATATATATTACATTCATAACAGGAAAAGGACAATAGTCTTAGTATTTTTGTTTCCAGTGCAAATATCTCAGTACACTTAAAATAAGACTAAACTAACTTACAAGTATGTTTCTGCAAAATATAAGAGCTTGTTTTGAGAGTGTAATGTTGATGAAAAATACTAGGTCCACTAGAACTAACCAGTGCTTTTTTGCAAAAATTTAATGAAGTGATTAGAGAACTGGTGAAAGTTATTTTTATCTTTGTGTACACTGCCACGTATCACACATTGGCAAACATGTCTGTGCTTGTGAATGTTTTATGCATAAATAGAGAGAGACTCGAGACCAGAACCTTTAGTTCAAAGAACAAAAACAAACAACACAATTTTAGAGAAACAGATATAATCAGCACTTACCTTCAAATCAGTTTTATCTTGGTTTAAAACAATCTAAGCTAGTGTTTCTGTGGTTGCAGTTACCAAATTCACACTGGACTACAGCATTCGATCATCCGACCGCGTCAGCCGCTCTGTTTGCCCCCAGACGTTCCCACCCTGCCCGAGCGCCTGGCTGAGGCTGGATACGCCACGCACATGGTTGGGAAATGGCACCTGGGATTCTCCAGGCCAAACTGCCTGCCCACACGGCGCGGATTTCAGAGCTTCCTGGGAACCCTGACGGGCAGTGGAGACCACTTCTCCTACCAGAGCTGCGATGGGGCTGAAGCCTGTGGATTTGACTTGCATGATGGGAACAGACCCGCCTGGGAGATGAGAGGGAACTACTCTACGCTGCTCTACATTGAAAGGTGAGGAATAAACCAAATTTTCCATAAAGAGGGAGCAAAGCATAACACAATGTCATGCAAAAGCATCCATGCCTCTTAAATACTGCTCCTACCATGTTTTAAGGCGGGGACGGCATGTTCCGGTGAAGATGCAGCGCTAATATAGTTTTCATGTAATCTGGCTCACCAATAGGACCTCTTATGACTTCCAGGTCTTTATTATGGTCATGTCTTTTTGAGTAATCAACAATTAGTTAAAACACTTAATCATTGAAATACGGGAAACGTATTTCCCCACTTGAGCAGCAGGTCTCTGCAATTCTTCTAGAGCTACTAATGGACTACAGGTTACTTTTCTGCAGTATGTCTTGGTAGTGTGGCAGCTGTCCCAAACTCTTTCCACTTCTGAAGAAAATTAACACTGCAAGATTTTAGTTAGAAATAGCAAGAATAGAGGGAGTACATACAAATGAATAAGTTAACTCCGCTTATCCGCGGGGAAGAGTCTAACCAGGGAGACCCAGACTTCTCCTGGCGTTCCCAAACATAAGCCCTCCAACATGTCACACTGAACTAACAAACTGCAGCTTGTTTTTCTGACATGACAAAATGTAAGCAAAAGAAAGATACTTTGAAAGGTGTTGCATCTTACAAAGTTCTGTTTTTCAATCCAGAGCCAAGAAGATCTTGCAGAGCCACAATTCCCAAAGGCCACTCTTCCTCTACCTGTCCCTGCAGGCCGCGCACACTCCTCTGCAGGCACCGGACCTTTTTCTGCACCACTATGATGCACAGAGCAATCGTCAAAGGCGTCACTACGCAGCCATGCTTAGCTGCTTGGACAAGGGGATTGGAGAGCTTGTCAAAGAGCTGAAGACTTGCGGTCTCTATCAAAACTCCGTCTTGATCTACTCATCCGATAACGGCGGACAGCCGCTCTCAGGCGGGAGCAACTGGCCACTGAGAGGAGGGAAGGGGACCTATTGGGAAGGAGGTATCCGGGCAGTGGGGTTTGTCCACAGCCCCCTTTTGAAGAGGAAGGGGATCGTAAGCAGAGCCCTAATCCATGTTTCTGACTGGTATCCCACATTACTCGGGCTTGCAGGGACCCTGCAATCCCACCACAACCTGGATGGGCATAATGTCTGGGCTAGCATCAGCGAGGGTTTGCCTTGCCCCCGCACGGAAATTCTTTTAAACATCGACCCCGTGTCCAGGAAACCTGGGGAGCCCTACGACAAGGCGCTGGAACTCAATGGCTTCGGGATCTGGGACACAGCTGTGAGAGCCGCGGTACGGGTGGGTGACTGGAAGCTACTGACAGGAAATGTGGGTGACGGAGACTGGATACCACCGCAGGCTCTTCCAGGTGGCTCGGAACGGTGGCGGAAACTTGAGAAGCGGCGCAATCGGCTGGGGAAGTCGGTGTGGCTGTTCAACGTCAGCGCAGACCCGTACGAGAGGTTCGACCTCGCCGAGGTTCGTCCAGAGGTGGTGAGACATCTGCTGGCTAGACTGGCGGAGTACAACCACACTGCTGTGATGGCAAAGAACCCACCAGACGATCCCATGGCTGACCCAGAACTACATGGGGGAGTATGGAGCCCATGGCTGGGCCTGGAGGGATGGGGAAGAAGCGAGAAGGATAAAGATGGAAAAAAGGGGAAGATTCCAAAAGTTAGGCATTGCAAATTATGCAAATTAAAAGCCCTATTTAAAAAAGTGGAGTCACGTCTGGAAAGAAAAACCCTTTTCTAGTTGACAAATGTACACACCGTACATACGAAAAGAATTTAGTTTATTTCATTCTCTTTACAAACTACTTTAGCAAGTATTATCAAGACAGAATTTATGCATTTTGTGGTTACTGTAAATAAACACCGTATAAGTATAACAAGTGTTACCAATGTGTTTGAAAAGTTAAACAGCTAACATGTTTAGAAGTCATCTCAGGGACGATGAAAAGGAAAATAAAGCCCAGAATCAGAAATTCGAATCCACTAGAAGGCAAACAGAGAAGAAAGAAATACTTAGTCTTGATGAGCAGTAAAAAATAAAAAATTTAAAAAATAGCACAAATCAGATAAACGAAAACCCAACACCGAATCCTGAAGGTCGTCAGATAAAAAGGCCGACAAGCAGAGATGTCTGCATGTCCGGGTGAAGACAATGATTCATTCTCTGTCCTGCAGCCAAACGGCAGCAACAGGGACCGCGGACCTTTGCCGGACTGAGGGAACAGCGTTGTGTTAGTCACTGCCCATCTATTTCCTACATCAAGAAACGTTTTGATTTGTGCAGATGGAGCTGTCGTGGTCGCATGTGGAAGTAAGGCCTGATGTGACCTCGTAATCATGCGAGAGGATGTTTTCAAGCTGAGATGAAGATACCCACTGGGGGGGCTGCTGTCAAATGTCATTTTGTGCTCTTAGTCTTGGGGGCGACGGGACACATACAAGTCAGATTGCCGTTCTCTCTTTTGGCCTTCAAAGACCTCTGACCTCCACATTTCTATTTATGGTGGCCCTAAAAGTTCAGCAGAAAAAACAGCCAGACTTTTGTGAATATTTACATGCCTTAGTCTAGTTTTTAATTAGTCTAAATAAATAAGCTGTTTCAGAGTTTGCCATGATGAACACTTCAGGACTTTTTAGGTCTGAAATTTGACTAGGCCATTCTACCACATCAGCCTACTTGGATTTAAATCATTTGATATCAGATTTAAACCCAAAATTATTTGCATGAAAATTATTTCCATTCAACCAGAATGTGTGTGTGTTTTTTTTTCTAGGAAATGAGAAAGGCAGACCTCAAAAGCCTAATGTTGCTGCTAAGCATGATGCTGCCACCACTATGTTTGGCTCAGGATTTCTACCACATCTAGCAGTTTGGATGTAGGCCAAAAATTGATTTTCTTTTCAACAGGAGCTTTACTGTATGATTACATGAATTCTAGCAGTAAAGAGAGCTGAAAAGATAAGCAGCAGGCCACACTTTTCAGATTTTTAGATTCAACAAAAGTATCAGAAATCACTTCATAAATCGGTTCCATGTTGGCCTAATAGAAAAAATACCAAAGAAATAAATGAATAAAAATTTTTACTGTGACGTTCATCAAAATCTGATCATAGAAAAACAAGACGACAGCAGTGCAAGCTTTTCTTTTGTAATATAAAGTTACATTTTCTGCAAAAGCCTCCATTACCTCCATCTCTCCACATAAGAAAGGATATCTGCTTATGCAGTTGAGTTGTCAGTGTGAACATCTGTCCCCAGGACAGGGGTCTGGAGAAGCCGCAGCTTCTGCCAGCGCTGTCTGATCCGCTGTGATGTTTAGCCTGTTGGTGAGGCTTTCTCTGTAATGCAAAGTGATGGGATCAGATCGCAGATGGTGCTTTTGCCCCATCCACCCCAACGATACACTCCAAAATGGTTAGTTTGTTGTAGCTCACTGTTTGTTTCTAATACCTTGCGTAGTAAATTACCATTTTTCTGACACATGCGACGTTGTGGGGCGGATTAACTGCTCCTTGTGGGGACGGAATCCTGGTCCCCACAAGGGGAACAATGTTTTTGGGTCAGGGGTCAGATTTAGGTCTAAGGTGTGAATTGAGTTTCGGAT
This sequence comes from Poeciliopsis gracilis, assembly GCA_911649635.1. Lineage (NCBI taxonomy): Eukaryota > Metazoa > Chordata > Actinopteri > Cyprinodontiformes > Poeciliidae > Poeciliopsis > Poeciliopsis gracilis. The sequence goes on from CAJVRI010001143.1 coordinate 8,597,493, forward strand.
ATGGTTAGGGTTAGGATAAGGTTGTAGGCTGTAGAAATGAATGGAAGTCAACGGAACGTCCTCACAAGATAGCCACATAAACGTGTGTGTGTGTGTGTGTGTGTGTGTGTGTGTGTGTGTGTGTGTGTGTGTGTGTGTGTGTGTGTGTGTGTGTGTGTCGGACTGATTTCGCGATGCTTCTGACAGCAATCCCACACGCTCCAACGACAGGCGGCTGGTTTCCCTTCACGATAAATATTCAACTGTCCTTCAACGTCGTTTCGCCCCTGGACACGGTCAGCTGCCACGCTTTCCTCTCCTCCCTCCATTTTCTCTCCGTGTCCTTCAGCTCTTTGCTCAGTCCCTCTGCGAACTACCCTCTTCGGGGTTTTTTTTTTTTCCTCATGCGCATCCCACTCACTTGTTGGTGCTCATTTGGAAGATCAAACTGAAGTGGTGTTTTGCTGGGAGATCTGTGCTCTCCAGCTAAATTTGAAGAGTGGAGGAGGAAGGAAAGGCGTCCTCAGAGGATGCATAAGGGGGGGGGGGGGCTACTGTGTCTTTGAGTGCTGGCAACGAGCTTGTGATCAGATTAAAGTCTTGTTCAGTGAAATTCTCTCAGTGCATCTGTCACACCCAGACACAGGCTATGACAGAGACAAAATGTGTTGAATATTTTATTTCAGTTGTCATTGTCTGCTAACTTTAAAATGACTTCGTACATCAGACTTCGTTCTACAAATGAGCATTGGTGTGAATAAAGTGTTTTTGACAGCCTCGTTTATTACAGTTTTAATTGTGCAAAAAAAAAAAATTACAGTCAAACTGTAATAAATTTACAATAAGGCTGTAATAAATGTACAGTAAAACAAATTTTTATTACAGTTTTACTGTACATTTATTACATTAAGACTGTAATAGAATTACAGTGAAACTAATAAAATTACAGTATGGCTATTGTAAAAAAAAAAAAAAATAAAGTTACTGTAATTCTTTTACAGCGTGCTGATACCCTGCTGTTTATGAATCTTAATTGTGTGGATGTTTTGTAAAAAAATGTAGTTAATTATAAAATTAACACATATTGCCTGAATAAATCAACATAAAACTGAAAAGTTAGCAATTAAAATGAATAAATTGAATTACATTACCTTAAAAAAAAAACTCCAAAAAGTTTGTATATGCATTAACTTAGATGTTGAATATGTTTAACATCTAAACATATTTAGATGTTAAAAGATGCTGCATCATTTCAGTGTAGAAGTATTGCTCATTCCCCAAAGATCAATGCAGACTGTAAATCAGTTGTATGCAACTCTTACAGTGCGTTTTGTCAGTAACTTCACATATATGATAAAATATATATATATATATATATATATATATATATATATATATATATATATATATATATATATATATATATTAAAAGCAATTATACAGCTAAATGCAAACTTGCAACTGAAAGCTTTCAAATCCAAGGCAGAGCAAGAATTTAAGAACGAAAACACCAGACGGAGCTCCCTGTTTGACTCCGACGTCACCAGGAAAGTAAACTTGGCTACCAAAGCAGTTCCTGCTGCAGTTATTGTAATTTTGTAAACAAAGAAAGTTCTGGACGATGAGATCAAGCTGATCAGGCAACTCAAACCCTTTCAGTTCAGACCTTCACCTTTTGATGCGTTCAAGCTCCTCCTCAAATGGTTGGATGCAGGAATGTCAACGCTCAAAAAGACCAAACTGCAGAACTCATCTCTAATATCAGCCTATAGCAAATATAGCACTGAAAGAAAGAAGAAGGAAAAAGGGTGTTAGATTCAAAAAGATGAGACTTTTTAATGATTCCTGTGCATGTGGGATGCTGCTGAAGACAATCAGTGGTCGCCCACACATCTGATTCCCAGATACCCTGACGGCCCCCAGAAATAAAGGACCGTCAGGGGACATATATTATGTAGGAAGTGCCTCACGCACACACACACACACACACACACACACACCCCCACACACACACACACACACACACCCCCACACACACACACACACACACACACACACACACACACAGCTATTTAGTACGTAGGAGGGAGCTGTCAAGTCGACTGTTAATTATCAGTGAGGCTAACTTCAGATCTGGAAAAACTTTTTTGTCTATAAATGCCTCAAAGACTCATTCCCATCTGATGAAAGCTGTTGTCCGTGTAGCGCAGCTCGCTGACAGCGGCCACTTTTCATCAACCTAAAGAGGTGTCACGACTTGAATAAGACATTAAGCGCTGATGTTTCCCTGACGCACTGCATAAATCTTCCGTGGGACAGTGCGGCCATCTGCTAATTGAAGTAGAACGGAAATGGATTGATTGGAAAGCTCTCGCGCGGACAGAGCGATCCCCAGGAGGACGAACCGACTTTCTCACGGCGGCTGATAAACGCCGTGAGAAACCGTGAGGGCCTCAAGATGGTTACAGCGAGAGCGAGGAGAGCAGCACGAGCAGAGCTGAACGCATTCCTGCCGAATGAGTCACTTGCCTTTTGGCGGCCGCGGCTCCACAGCAGCTCTGGTACAGTATTTTGACGGTGAGGAGGTTTGTGGAATTCAAGACGACTTTTAAAAACCATGTTTGGTCAAATTGTCGAGTCGTTATGGGGGCACAATAGTGGCGAGACTTACGGGTCTTTGAAAGGAACCGAATCTTCAGGGTTTCATGTTTCATGGCGAAGTGACCCGCAGCGCCATTGTTGCCACGTTTGGCTCTGAATTCCACAGTTTCGAGCCGCGATAGCTTTTCGGAGTCTTTTATCATATTAAAAAACTCAAAGTCGGCGGAAAATTACGTAGCTACTTTAAGGTCGTGGCGAAAAATCGCAGCAGAAACGGCTCAACCTGCGAAAAAGACTCTTGCCAAGGTCAAAACCCGACAGGAAGTCGGCCATTTTTGGATCAAAGCCGCCATTTCCTCTTTTTCATCGACGTGTCTGTCCTACAGCTTTTGAGATGCAGGCTTCAGAGTCACTCCGCACACTCTTGAGGCATTGAAGGTCAACAGTTATCTCAGGATCTTTTGTACGTCAAATCATGTGGGCGTGGCTTAGTGTCAAACATCAAGGTGCAATAACTTCTAACATACAATGTCAGAGCTGCATCAGACTGTCCATGTTTCATTACCGACAGAAGTCAGAGGTTTTATGTTTCAATAAAAACTCTGACTTCTGGATTTTAAAACAAAATAGCATTCAGATATATTCATATTTAGGGATTGCGCTGGTGTACAGAGTTGCCATGGAGACTGAATGCAGGCAGTCGGGCAGATATTGCTGAGCTGGGTTTCAACAGATGTGGCTGATGCTTCTACCCCAAATCAAGTTTGATCTACTGACATCTACTAGATTGATATCCAGCTTGGAGAAATGCAAACCTATACGTTATTAGAGATTGGGAATATTTGCAAGCTTAATTGTTTTCATGAGTTTTACAAAAAAAAAAAAAAAAAGTTTAAATCTCCACCGCTGCCACCCACCTTTCACCCCTCCACGGCAAAAAATAAATAAATAAATCCAGGACTCATCCAACAGCATGCACATCAGACACAAACGCAGCCATTCAGCAATTAACACAACGGCACCCCTGCAACCCCGCTAATTAGGCTTTCATATCAGAGCGTCTCCCTGTAATTATGGCACAAACTGGCCACGCAGCTCCTGCTCTCCGCCGAAACGCTCATTAATCTTCCGCTGTGCTGTCTGAAAGCTCAGTTCAGAGGCGAGGCAAGAAGAAAGAGAAGGAGGAAGAGAAGACATCTGTTGTTAATTTTTGCACAGTGAAAGGCATTGTCCTGGGAATGAGCAGCAACCCAGATTGTATATGCATGCATATTTTTTAATTATTATTATTTTCCAGAGTACTGATTACTTAGGCCTGATTTCTTTCTAATTGCTTGTCTTTCTTCAGCCTCCCGATTTCATGGAACTGCAGCTGGCGGTTGTTTGGTCCCGTTCAAGGAATTCATTTACTTCCCATCATCACACTTCTGGGAAAAGATTATAATTTTCGCCCCCTGGGCTCCCCTGTGAGCTGTCGTCAGATTCAAAATAACCACCAAGTATTGATAAGTAGCTGTTACGTAAAGGCTTTGCTCAGAGCAGTGTCAAGAAACACAAATTAAAAGCTACAATCTGGGAAAGATCCGAAGCAGATTACGACCAAATAGATTTCTCATGATCTGCTCATTTTTCATTTCAGTCCTATTCTGCTGCACAGTTAGAAACTCCAGCAATTGATTCAGTTCAGACTTTATTACCAAGCGAGGAAGTGTTTTTTTTTTCACACACCACACCGGCGCTAACCTAATAAAAAACATGAGGAAATGGTTTCAAATGCAAGAGCAGCAACACCAAGAACCGACCCATGAGATGAATGAAGATCCAAGAGGCAGTTTAAGGCGCGTTGCAGCACAGAGCTCTGCAGAAGCACACAGTGAAAACATTAACTCTCAGTATTCCCACGTTTTTGTTTTTTTTTTTTGCTGCAAAAGCAGAGTGCCAGCTCAGAAGCACAAAGGTTTGATCGCATCAAGGTGACAGCTGTGACCTCTCTTTGCCATTGGATATTGCAAACGGATCATTAAAAGTCGCACACTTCTAAGCTCCTGTTGTGGGACTTTAATTGCTTTGTGCCAGAATTAAAACAGTGCAGCGTCAAAAATTAAAACATTTATTGATGGATGCTTTATTTGTGAACCGCTCCGGTGGGAGCTTTACCCTTTGAGCATCTGGGCTTAAGTGGGTTAAAGGGATTATAAAGCTGAATGTCGATCTGCAGCTCGCTGTTTGGTAGAAAAAGATCTCGCGCGGCTTACATCTGGTGGAGAGGAAACCAGAAGGAGGTCTCACTCTGGTGCCATTTCAACTGCAAACACGATCAACTATGACCAAATAAACTTATACTTTTCAGTTTTAATGTCCGTCTGCTTTACTGATTTGCATGCGCTTGCAAACAAAGGTTTAATAAATATCATATATCTCATATTGTGATTGAAGAACCTCTGTTCAATGTGGCTCAATTCCTTCGTCTTTGTAGCTCGAATTTTGGACCGTAGATCATAAAACGTAGATTCCTCAAGAACAAAGTGAAATGACTCTTTCATTTTGCACATGATTTAAATCTTTGAATCCGTCATGCAGTGCCAGCACCTGTATTGCCCGTTAAACGCAGGAAAACATTCATTTGCTGGACATGCAAGTAAGTAAGAGAAATCGCATCCTAATGTATTTACAGGTGGCTGTGCTGCCAAAAGAAAGACTAAGTTCTCTTAGACTGCTCACTCAGTTCAACGTTCTCATCTCACCTATGGCAAAAGACGCGGTTCGAGTAAATACGCTTCAGAAAGAGTTACAGAAAATGTCTCGTCTGTGACTCCATTATCTAGTCCGTTTCACAAGATAAAATTCGACAAGGATCGGGGTCTGCTCTGTAAGTCAGATCATGTGGCTCTGTAGAGGTGAGGAGGGCTTTCAAAAGGTTTCAGGGTTGATTCCCTGTGACCGTCGTGTGAATACCAGCGGGTGGAAAATGACAGATACGACTGACAAAATGCTCAAAAAAGGCAAATAGATGAGAACAGCAGCCTTTGCGGATCCTCGTCCTCACATTTCCGCTGGTTTCTCCTTCTTCCGACCGACACTGTTGTTCGGAAGTGTTCCTTCAATAGCATGATTTAAAATACATTTAACTAATTATACATTATAGGTTGTTCATGCATGCCTAATTTGCCTTTTTGCAAAAGTTGAAAGGAAAAAAGTCATTAGCCAAAATCTTCAGTGAGTAATATCAAAATACTGCATTACAGTGTTTTTAAAGCTTTTTTTCAGATTTGTTCGGTCCGGTTTTCATTTGCTTGTGCAAAATATCCCTTTTCTATATATTTATATATCTTTACGGACACTATGATGCCTTTGTGAGATGCTTTATCACCTCCAGGGCTTTTCTAGAATAATATATTTCCAGAATATATAGATTCTAGAAAAATGTGTAGAATTTTTCTAGAATCAATCTCAAAACTGCTCTAAAAAAGATATTGCGTGACTAAATAAGAATATTCACCTTCGGAAGACACGGACACATTGCTGATAAGCTTGCGCAAATTTGTGGCAAAAAATGTTAAACCCTATATTCATTTACATGCTGTGCTTCCAGAAAAAAAAAAAGATTTTCTTGTTATGTTTTGAGGCGAACTTGATCAAACGAGAGAAGCAACGGCGACCAAAATAAGAGGGCGTTCTTTCTGAAATAAACGACCTGCAGTGCACAGCAGCATGAGGATACTCTGCTGTTCAGCAACAGGGAAAAAAGCCAGGAAACGTGACTGAGGACCCGAGAGATGTGTCGTCTGTCAGCTGAACATTTTCAGCTCGTACCTCTTTAACGGACTTCAAGAAATACCAGCTTTACACGCCGCTTTGTTTGTGTCAAACTGTGTTAATCACAAAGAAGTGGCTCAGTTACAAACAACTTGTGACAAAGTGTTTAAATACCGAGCTTAAAACCGGTCGCCTGAAGGGCATCTACTCATTTCCTGTCTGCAAAATAAAGCCACCATTGCCACAGAAACTTTTGAAAGAAACTGGTTCTTTCATCAGTTTTCACATTCTCCGGTGTTATCACTGGGAACTTCTGGGAAGATTTTATGAGCCAGAGCAACAGAGCGTGGTAAATTATTGTGGAATGAAGGGAATGTAATACAGTTTTGACATATTTTTAACACATCCGACTCTTCAAAGAAAGGCATTCATTGGCATTCAGTCCACTGTGTCTATAACGCCCCTAAATGAAGCTTCAGAGTAGTTAAAAGAGTAGCTACATTATACAAAAAGATCCCAAATTTTGAACATCTCAAGGAGTGTTTTTCAATTCGTTATCTGAACTTTGAAAGAGGTTGACACAACTGCAAATATGCTAAGAAATGTCTGTCCGCTCAAACCCAAAAGGCCGGGAAAAGAGAGCATTCATAGGAGAAGCAGCTAAGAGGCGCATGGTAACTCAGGGTTGAGAGTCTCTGTTGACAGGAAATCTGTGGATCATGAGTCATTTACTCTACAAATGTGGTTGTTATTTAAGAGTTACAAAAACAAGGCCGTTTTGGGAAACAAAAAACCCCAAAAGGACTTCCGATAGTAATCTTTTGACAAGCCGTATAGAGGACGCAGCACACACATGGAAGCAGGACATCTGGTCAGATTTGCCTACATGCAAAACATATTTGGCGGAAAGCCAACGCTGCACATGTGTTATCACACCACAACACAGTGGTGGCGGTATCATTCTGTGGGGATGTGTTTCTTCTGAAGGGAGAGAGATGCTAGTCAAAGTTGATAGGAGGGCTATTATGGAAGAATACGTGTTAGTAGCTACAAAAGACTTAGAGGGGTGGTGGTGTGCACTTTCCAGACACAGAGTGGCATTTATAGCTTAAAAATTATGTGCACATCAAGCATGACTTAAACAAAATTGTCTTCCAGTTGCACCGGATGTTTGCTAGCCTGGTAAAAACAAGGCCCTTGTTCTTTACCAGTGGGATTGTGAAGGAAGGCGAGGCTCAGGACAGGAGTTTGCCAGTTGCTGCTGCCGCTGGTCTGAAGGAGCTCAAGGCGCGGTGCAGGATTAATGCACTGAATATGTAAGGACAATGTTAGCATTTTTATTTTTCATTTTATTTATTTATTTATTTATTTGTTTGGATTAAATGACTTAACAAATAAATGATTCCTGTGAAAACGACCAAGCTTTGGTAAAATAAATCAATAAAAACGGTTCGGAAAATTGGTTTCAGTGGATAAAAACAAACAAATAAAATTCGCTCCAGAGTGACACCTCTTGTTAACAGAGGATCTGTGTTACTACAGCTCCCTCTGTGCCAGCTCCCTCCCCTCCCACTCCACGCTCCTCGCACTGAGATCAAGCCTCTCTTCCCTTCTCCGAGCCTCCACTCCAGTCAACATGGCCACACTTGTAACCTCCACCAGGTTCACAGACGAGTATCAGCTGTACGAGGAACTCGGAAAGTAAGCGACCGACAACGCTTCCGCTGCTTTTTCTTGTTGCGTTCACTCTCTCTCTCTCTGTGTGTGTGTGTGCGTGTGTTTGCGTGTCTTCACGTTTTCCTCCTCTGTGCCGCCGCCGCTGCTGCCATTGTGTGCGCTTTACTTCAAGTGTTGACAGGGGGCTGGAGTGGGTCTGTCAAAATAATAAATAAATAAATAAATAAATAAATAAAACAGAGGAAGGCTGCGGGCGATCTGCCGTGCAACAGTAAGGTGTCAGCGGGCTCCAGTAAGCGCTGCAGAGGCTTGTGTTTAATCCCGAGTGTGCGCGGTTTTTTTTTAATTTTTTTATTTGTTGTTTTTAAGGTGCAAGGCGCCATTAAAGGCGAGGAACACCTTGTGTTATTTATCCGCAGGTAGCACGCCTCGACACTTGGTTTGCATTTGGCCCGTCGTCTTGTGCCATCTCCGCTCAGCTCTGTTTATTCCCAAAGCAGCCTGCACAAGAGTCACGATTATTATTATTTTTATTTTTTACATGTGTATATGTTTTTTTTTTTTGCTGCAGTAAGGTTTTGATGTTTGCAAATTTGCCATGCTTTGGAACATGAAAAGCGCCGCTTTTCGGTTGCAGCGTATGTGCAGGCAGGACTACAAAGCCACTTTGTAACATCTTATCTCTAATAAAGCTGCTCCACCTACCAGCACAGACAACAACGTGACTTGAAAGGAGGCGTCCGTGCAAAAAAGAAAAAAAAAAAAAAATGTGGTCAAGCTGCATATGTAAGCGTTACTTCTACCTTTCACTGCAGCCCTTCTTAACATTTCCTTCTGCTTTTCCGGTTATGCACCAACATAAACCCTAAACCCAATAGGTACAGCAGACTGTGTTTAATATGAATGCCCTCCCTCTGTGGGTGAAAATTAGGCATGCCTGGTTTTCACTGTGTGTGTATGTGTGCAAGTTCAGCTGTTGTTCATGTCTGAAGTGGTCCTCCTCACTGCTCTCTCAATCTCTCCGTCTCCAGGGGGGCCTTCTCTGTCGTCCGCCGCTGCGTCAAGAAATCCACCGGACAGGAGTATGCTGCTAAAATCATCAACACCAAAAAGCTCTCCGCCAGAGGTTAGTACAAGCAGTGTGACGTTTCTGCACGCTGACGAGGTGCTAACAGTACAGCGGCTTTGGGTTTACTTCTTGGAGAGCAGCGAGCCGGGCGCAGGCGTCCTCCACTTGAGAGAGGAGATTCCCTGAAAAGCTGGGGGCCACTTGGCCAAGAATCGTCGGATTTTGGGCTCTTGTCTGCAACCAGGTTTTTTGGGGGGGGATTGCTATGGTTGGTGTGCAGCAAGTGATTGCTCGACCCTGAGCTTGAAATATCCTCAACCACCTTTTTTGCAACTTGTGACTCGTTGTGGAATGTTTTAAGAGGCGTTTTGAATAAAGACTGACTTCCTGGTTTTACACATGTTCTGTAAGTCTTCTGTCATCTCTTTTTTTATTAAAAAACACAGTGACCTTGATAAAATATTAGTTCTTGACAGCAACAGATAAAACATCTAAAGTAAGTTTGGAGAGTCTCCTAACAGCCACAACTGTCTCTGTGGTCTGCCATGCTGATTTTTGGTGATCTTTAGTTTAAGTCCTGATGATCCTGACTGAATCCAAGTTTGTTTTTGGTCAGAGTAGTAAGGCCATTTTATTAAATCTTTTTTTTTTTTTTTAAACTGCAGATTATCGAACATTGTTTAACATAGATCCATGGCTGGGAAAAATTGGGAGTGTCTTCAGTTGTTGAACCACGTTTATATGACACAAGTGGCTAAAACAGAATGGAAACTGGACCCATTTAGTTATGGGGGAAAAAAGTACAAATGTTTAATTCTTTTTAAAGAGTTATTCCAAGTTCTGTGGGGGGAAAAAAAGAGTGAGGTGCAGAAAAGGTTTATGAATTGGGTGTGCTTCTAGCGACAAAGGCAAAGCGAGCTCCCGTTGAGCTTTATCCCATCCTGTTTGTGCTCACAAGGCAGAATCATCAGTTGCAGGAAGTCGGTGACGTCAGTCAATTCAGATAAAATACGGCCGCCGTGCATTGAGAAAGTTCTACATCAAGCCTGTTTGGAGTAAATACATTACACATTTCTATTCATGAGAATGTTCAGCGTCTGTTTAAGTGTGTCGAAATCAGAGAATGCTTTGTGGTCGGCATGTATTGCTATGTGGTGGTTAAGGGACTACAGCTGCTAACGTCCAAGGATACTAGAGACCCCTCATAAAAACAGCTTCTAGCTTAATAGAGAGCTCTCAAATACCTTTTTAATTCAGTGATTTTATGTCTGTTTAAAAGAAAAAGAAGTAAAGTTTTACGTCAATCCATCACCATTTGTCTGTGTCAGGTCGGTAGCGCCAAATGCTAAACCTCGGACATCACTATCGATATCAGGATTGGTGAACTAGTTGTTTTGACTAAAAAAAAAAAAAAATCAGATCAGGATTAGAGACAAATAGGGATAATCTTGTAAGTCCTCAGTTTGCTGATTAGAAAACTATTGCGTCCATCTTAGAACCTGCAGCACTTTCTCTTTCTTTCCTATAGCTTTGAGGAAACCTCGCAGAAATATTGACTTGGAAGATCCTCTTCGGAGCATCTCTGGAAATTACCCTTCCGTTCTGTTCATTTTTGGGTCATAGCCATTAGATCCCCACGTTTACACGTCTTTGCGGCCAGTAGAGCGGCCGGTGGCGGGAATACAGTGCGTCCCTCCATACAGCCGTGTAGCTGCGCAGTTTGCCTTGGACTTAGTCGCAATGCTACTGTGTTACTTGTTACGTCAGGGAGTTTGATACACAACCCAGACTGTGTGTGTTCATGCCATGCGGTGTGTGCGCGCGCGTGTGTGTTCACCAGCAGCAGTGGCAGCAGAGAAACGCATATTCAAATACCACCTCCTGTGTTTTGGTATTTGCAGCAGATTTGTTGTCGCCGTCTGCCTGTTAAGCTGTGCTTGTGTCATAGAGTCTCATCTGCCATGTAGCCAAATCCAAGCATATTTAATCCGTCGGTTGTTTTGGTCACCATACGCGTTTGTGTTTGCACATGTACCTCACTGCTCCTCCTCAAGTCTTGGAAGTTTGCGTGTTCAAGCTACAGTCTGTGTGTGTGTGTGTGTGTGTGTGGGGGTGTGTGTGTGTGTGTGTGTGTGTGTGGGTGTGTGTGTGTTTGTTTGCAGCCTGTCTGGCCAGTAAATTTGAGAGCAGCCCGCCAAAGGCTTGACTGATGATGTGAGCTGCAGATTAGGGCCAGTTCTGAACTGATTGGGCTGCCGTGGTCTCCTGGGAGCCAGGCTCTCTCCACGCCCATGCAATTCTCTTTTTCCCTTTTAAAGCATTTTTCTCCCATCCCTCTGCACTTGTGTGTCTGTAAACACATGATTGATTTGAGCAGGGATCTTTAAAAATCCCCTTTCACAAGCCCATTTGACGGTGTCTGCATGCTGACGCTTGTCCGGAGCTTGCAACCTAGCGACGGCGGAGGTGAAGCTCTTGGCCCAAAGAGCCCCAAGAGCACTTCTTGTACAAGCACCTTGAATTGTCTTTGGCTGAAAGGAGCTACATAAATAAAGTTGCCTTGCCTAAATGATCTGATGTAAGGGTCTTTGAAATTGACAAAAACAAATACGGCTATCGAGAGCTGAGCAATAATCAATAACAATGAATGTTGTGATAGACACGTGATCGGTATTACTAGTTTGCAATCGAACTCTTGATTCGAACCAAAAAAGCGAACTCTAGTCTGCCCAAAAACCCAGGTCTCGATTGGGTTGAAGCGAACTCTGGTGCGGCTCAAATGAACGCTAAACGGTCCGTAGACGGCCCCAGAAGCAGGAAGCTGGCTATAGCGAAGGGCATTCTGGGTAAATACAACCAAAATAAACGCAAGAGTCAACGATGGAGGAAGAAAAGTATTAAACAACCAGTAAAGCGGACGGGCAATGCCCCCCAATGCCCACCCATGCCGCTGGGCCTGCTTGAATCAAAGCGGTGTTAAAGTGAGTGGCAGCAGCTGAAATCGTCACAAATGTTGCAATTTTGGTCCCCAGACAAACTTGAGTTTTCTGGACTATCAGGTGTGAAAACACCCTCAGATGTGTCCCTGCTTCAAATGACTCAAATGGCTGAATTACTTCCTCAGTATGCAGTCGAGTTCTGCCAATGAACTGAATACCTGACTCAGGTGACCACCTTGATTTGAAAGCAGCTCTCATGAAGGGAGGAAAATGTTCACCAACTTAGCTGAGTTAGCCAAACCCAGCACAGGGAAAAGGCCTCAGCAGTCAGATGGACAAATGACTCATTAAGACACGAATCACTGCCTCTGCTCAAGATGAATCTAGTCCTAATCGTGTTACATCCGGCCTCCTCGACTCAGTAAAGACACAAAGTGCTTTGGTGTTAGATGGGGTGGGGGGAAATCCTGTTTAGGTAAACCAGATTTGCAAGAACGTGAGAACCTGCTATTTAATGCAACGAGACAATGTTGTTTTTACAGCTTGATCCAAATTTAGAGAAACTGGAAATATTTTTCTCCTTTGGCAGAAAAAAAAAAAAAAAAATGTCTGCACCTCCATCATGCCAGCAACAGAAGCAGGAGGTTCACCATGTTGCCTGTAAATAAATACACGCGGCAGCAGCTGGTGAGCTCCTTGCCACTGTGTACAAACACTGAACATACTCTATATTAGCTCTGGTAGCTTGATGTCTGGGCAACTTCAGTAGGCCGTCTCTGCCTAAGAGGGTTGCGTGTGTTTGTGTGTGTGTGTGTGTGTGTGTGTGTGTGTTTGTGCTTGGGCGGGATTAAGCCCTCATTCCCCGCGGCTCAGGGAGGGCACGCTGACGGCGAGGTCGGCGATTATGGCTGGGTCATGCAGCGTCACGAGCATGTGCGCAGTCGCTGCAGCAAAACAAAACATGCGGCACGTTTACGGTTGGATTTCATGGTGCTGACTGGTGGGATTTCACTGAGTTTCTTTCTGAAAACGGGGCCCAGGCTGGCCATTTTGACTCCAGTTAGCTGTAGCCCTCACCCTCCCAAGTCGTGATGACGTTTTCACATTCAAACCTCACAGCAGGGGGCGGGGGAACACACACAGCTGCTCTGTGTCGCCACGGACACCTGTGTGTTTTTAACCTGCAGGTCTGTGGAGGGGAAAGGTTGGCAAACCTGATGGTTTTCTTGTTCTGTATGAAAGTCGTGCATCACTGTCATATATTTCTTTTAGCCTGTAATGACAAGTGATCTCAAGTTTAAAGAAAATCTGCCTGATTCTGAAGCCAAATAATCTAGCATTTCACAAAAAATAGTATTTAGACATGTCTGTGTTTAGGTCACGAATACAAATCAAGCAAAAGCTTCCACAGAATAAAACTTTGGAGGAACTATAAATGTAAATGTCCATATCCATATATGCTTCTGACATATGTGGAAATTGAACCGTGAAATACTGTTTTGCCGTAGTTCAAAGGAGACGAGGAATTAAAGCAAACGTTACGATTTATCTGAATCTGCAGATAAATCCACCAATTTATCTGCAGATTCAAAGGACCGGCACGCTGAGGTAACCCTGAGAGAACTGCGAGTCGTTCACAAGCTCCGCACTTCCTGAAACGATCCATCAACAACCGAACCGCAGTTTGTCACACTACATATTACACAATAAATGTGTCAAAGTTGCTGTCGTCAGCTGTGTGACCATGGGAAAGCTCGTATTGTTCTGATGTATTGCACTGGTGAAGAAATTGTCTTTTTTTGTTTTGTTTTCTGTTGTTTTTTCTTCTGTTGAGCTTCAGCTCTATATCTGGTTTGGCCAAGTTTGTTTGCTTTCCACTCCTGAAACTGTGTCTGACATTCAATAGACCTTTGGGCTAAAAAACAAAACAAAACTGGTTTCAAGAAAAACATCCAATACGACCGGAGACGTGCTGCTACAGGTAGGAGCGTTGGAAGTTTGGCTTAATGATCGCATCAATGAAAACACTAAACGCCACTTATCGGGGCTGAAACGGGTTCGCAGGGCTGGAAACCCATTATGGTGGATGATATGTTTCCCTCTGCTCCAGTGTGTGTGGAAGAAATTCAATAAACCACAACATGTACTGCATCTATGGCTCTTTTTCCACTTGTTAATCTAAACCTTTGGACCTGAGCTTTATGATGAGTTGATGGGTCACGTGATGTCATCTGCTGCTTCCTCTTTTGTGGAGTAAGTGTCTCATTGGAAACTCACAAAGAGTGAATCCAGCCTTAACCAAAGACGGCGCTAAAGCAATCAACAACCACAACGTGTTGGCAATTCAGCAGCCTCGTTACTTTGCCCTTTTTGACTTATGACACCTTCAGGCACAGAAATGAATGTAGGTCACCAGCACTTACAGCGTAGAATGGGCAAAAACCTAAGGAAATGGATGCAAATCTGCCCCGAATGTATTGCTGGCTGATCTTTGCTGTCAGAGCTTTTATTTTATTGCAGGCAAGAAAACTCGAAATCTGCACCACATATTGTTCCAGGTTGCAATGTGGTTTCAGATGAGGCTTTCTGATGTGAAGATAAGAAACCGGGATAGGCTGGCGGCACTCATCCTACTGCTGAATTATTGAAATACACGCTGCCTTTCCTCTTACTGCACATGGGCAAGAGTTTAAGATTGGGTTTGGGTCCCTCACGTTGTTTTTTTTTTTGTTTTTTTTTCTCCCTTTCTTACTTCTTTTTTTTTTTTTTTTTACTTCCATTCCTCAAGCAGTTTTCCTTCATGTCTCGTTTCATCCTCAGCATTCGCTCCTTCTCTCTCCCTTTCTGTTTTGTCTCGTTCTCCTCCCTTCGTCTCGTAATCTCCTGCCCTCTTCTTCTCTCCGAGCCGCAGCATCACAAGCCACACAGGCAAGCGTTTGTGTGTGTGTGCGTGTGTGTGTGTGTGCACGCATTGTTTTTTTGGGTTGTTTTTTTTTTTCCATTTCCAGCCTTTTGGTGCACTCTCTCTCGCCGGAGGCTCATTGGCGAGGGGGCAGATAAACATGGCTCTTGCCGCGCCGTCAATGTTTAATGGGACAACAGTGAATATTTAATGAGGGAGAGAATGGGAGAGTTGGATATGGAAATGGAAAGATGTAGGTCTGGAGACGGTCAGGGTAGTACAGCAGTCAGTGGTGGTTCTCGTCTTCCCACAGGGTGGAAACATTCCTCCTTCATCAGGGCGTTGGATAAAAACAGAATCTCTGGAGTTTGCGGTACGCTCCGAACCCAAAATGACCTCAAGAGAAAAAGCGACATAAATAGAATGTTCATTTTCTGTTCAGTTTTGTCACATTGCTGTAAATGATTGGGGTGATGCAGATCTCAGGATCTTGCACGGAAGGTTTTGGACGTCGCTTCTTGTCATGTCCAAAATAGACATTTTAAAATAGGACATTTTCTCAACACCGGCAGCACGAAGTGTCAATCATACACACACATAACGAAAAGTCACAAAATTCACCAGCTCTCCACAATGTATTTTTACCAGAGTTAATATTTGGATCTCTAATCGTGCAATTAGTGAACATCTTGGTTGCGATATTTGTATCTCAAGTGCAAATGTGTTCTGCATGTCAGGAATATATCTGACCTGTTGGAAGGACTTGATGTCGATACCTGATGTAGGTTTTTAGAAGCTCGTCACAATAGTAAAGACACTGTGACGAGGGAAGAGAGTCATAATTTTAATCTACATCGTCTTTCCAAATTCAGTATTCGTACACTTCCTGCATCCTGATTCTGAAATTTACTCACACAAATTTACCTGCGATTTAATTCGAGATGTTAAATCTTTAAAGGTTTAACATATAATACCGATGGCAGAGGATAAATTGATGAAGGCTCTTATTGTGAGGTTTTTTGTCATGTTGATATTTTCTATCTGAATCTGGAGAACAACCACAGCCTGATGCTGGAGTTAGCATGTAATTTATTGCTTTTGAACGTGGGTATTTAAAGGGTTATTTCACGTTTAACGCACCTTTACAGAATCTAAGTCATCTTTCAATCATAAGAATATCTCTCTTAACTAAAATATATTTTAAAAACTGCCAAAATAGTATAAAACATTGTCTTAAACATTTAAAATGTCATGATTGCTTTAGATGGTTGATTACACTTAAAAAAATTAGTTTTCACAAATATAACAAAGGAGTGTTACAAGTCAATTACCTGACATTCTGACCTCTGAACAAAACGGGGTCAATTATCAGGGATTATTTGTTTACAATGTCTGACATCTTAAGTCTTTGAAGTTAAGTATATTTCTCATCGTGAGAGTTATCAAATTTGAAAGTCCTGACATTAGTAAACATCCCCATGTGATACAAATAATTATGAAGTGGAAGAGTTTAGAATTTTTTTTTATGGGTATTGTCAGCCTGCACCAAGAGATATGTCAACACAGCAGAGCAACTCTGGAACTACTTTCTGGTTTTGCGATTCAAAACCAGAATCGCAAACTTACTTCCATATCCAGGACCCATCCATCCATCCATCCATCCATCCATCCATCCATCCATCCATCCATCCATCCATCCATCCATCCATCCATCCATCCATCCATCCATCCATCCATCCATCCATCCATCCATCCATCCATCCATCCATCCATCCATTTTCCGTCACCCTTCTCCCTAACGGGATCGGGAGTTGCTGGTGCCTATCTCCAGCTGCGTTCCGGGCGAGAGGCGGAGTCACCCTGGACAGGTCGCCAGTCTGTCGCAGGGCAACACAAAGACAAACAGGACAAACAATCAGACACACACACACACACACACACACACACACACACCTAAGGAGAATCTGGAAAGCCCAATCAACCTGACAGTCATGTTTTTGGACTGTGGGAGGAAGCCGGAGAACCCGGAGAGAACCCACGCACGCACAGGGAGAACATGCAAACTCCGTGCAGAAAGACCCCGGGCCGGGAATCGAACCCAGGACCTTCTTGCTGCAAGGCAACAGCACTGCGCCACTGTGCAGCCCTCCAGGACTTATAATAACTATAATTATGTCATCAGACAGCCCTACATTTCTATCCCCTAGCAGCTTTGATTAGACGCAACCATGAGTAGCAATACTCCGTTTGACAATAGTTATGTCAACTAGAAGAATTTGAAATTCTGTTTGAATGTTTCAGCGCCAAAGGTGGTCACATGCGCTCCATATGTATGTATGTATGGTGGTGTGTTCAGACTTTATAGGCATGTCGGTTGCCGTCTGCAGCATAATGCCGTTTCCCAAAGGAAGACTTGTTTTCATAAAGGTTATTTATTGCAATAGTTGTAAGAATGAAATGGCAATAAAAGCAAGCTTTGCTCACGGGAGAGGCATCCAGCAATAATGTGACAGTCAGGGTCTGAGTCGCTTCGTGTTCGGTGGTTTAATCGCTTTATGCCGAGCGTGGGCTCATATTGAGACGCTTTGCATTTTGTATTTCTTTATTGTTTGTTTTCTTTATTTTACTGCCATGCCTCACGAAGGTTTACTTTAAGTTTTATATGATCCTTTCCTCTGCGGTGGTGTGTCTGATGCATTCATTTAGTTTTTAGAGACGCCGAAGCAGCATTTAATAATGATTAGCATTTTAATGACGGCGACAGTAATAAAAACTACAGTACTAAAAGCGACGATAAAAATAAGAGACTTTTAATGCGCTAAAATTTATGTGGTGTTCATAAACATGCAGAAGCCAAAATAATTTGGTGTATAAATGAAAGTGTTGAGGCTATAAATAAACAGCTATATCCTAAGTAGGAGTAGTTTTCCATGGGTTATTCTTCTGGTGCTTTTCTTGAACTACTTACTCTTCAAGTTTGGTTACGTCGAGTCGGCGGGTCCAGATTAAAATTCTTAGAATTCTTGAGATCTGGAGCAGATTTACATCAGGACTGTGGACTAATGGCAGCTTTCAAAATATTTATTTAACTTGCCTTTATTTCTATTTTGACACATTTCAAACACAAAATGTATTTTAGTGGGATTTTATGCAATAGATCCACACAGCAGAGGGTATCCATTCCTCTGACAGCTGCTGGTTCTCTTGTGCAACGCTGGTGGAGACATGCGCAAGTTGAGACTGGCCTTGTTTTTGTTTTGGTTCTTTTCCCCCCCATTTTTCTGCGCAAAGCAGTTCAAGCTCAGTCAGGTTAGATGGAAAGCAGCTGTGAACAGGAGCATTCAAGTTTTGCCACAGATCGATTCTCCGTTGGGTTTAGCTCTGCTCTGTGAACGGGTTTGTCTAATATTAACTTCTGGCTGCATGTTCAAGGTTGATGCCCGATGGGAAGGAAAACTTCCACCCTCATGCAAATTTTTTCCAGGTTTTTTTTCCAAGTATAATTTAGTATTTAGTTTTGTTGACAGTATTTAACCTAAGTCATATTTTTGAACTGTGGGAGGGAGCCAGAGTACCCAGAGAGAAGTCGTTCATGTCCGGGGAGAAAAGCCTCTCGACTGGGATTTGAACCCAGAACCTTGCGGCTGCAAGCTTGTGGTTTGTTTTCCCCTGCTCCTAGCCGAGCAGTGCATTTCCATGGTAACTGCTAATTTACATTTCATGTAACAGACAGCCAAAATTACATAACATGGTCACGACATTCCCAGTATGTCATCCTGCAGACACTGCAGGATTTAATGCATTCGGATTAACGTCATCTTTTGAGAATACCTCTGGTGATGTCAACATCAATGTTTCTCATCTCCAGCATCTGTATTACTTTTTCATTAGATTATCCAAAAGAAGATGATTGCCTTTTGCAGTACTGAAGGATCTGTTGGCTTGTTATGTCAGATTAATAGATTCTCACCAAAAATAATTAGTCAAAAAAAAAAAAAAAAAAAAGGAAACGCTTCTCACTATAAAGCAAAAATGTGCATTTCTACAAATGAAAAAAGTCTGGAAATTGATTTTAGTCCTTTTTTGATGAGATTTATGGATTATTAATATTTTTAGACTCTTGTACCTTTTTTTGTCTTATTTTCCATCCATCGATACGAACATCCATGAAGGCATCAGATACATGCAGTCACATTAAATGCTTGTTGGTTTCAGTCTTTTTGCCTGAAAATAAAAAAAATGGATGCAGATTTACGTTAAAAACCTCACGTGAAATCAGCATCAAGGTCGGAGAAATCTTTGACGAGATGAAGTCAGATGTGGAGAAGCTTTTTTTTTTTTAATTGTTATGTTTTAGCAGAAAAGAGAAGAAACTAAATGAAAAGTATAGAAAACTTTGTCCAGTTTTAGTAACCTCCATCTTTACCAAGTTTTTTCCCCCTTTTTGTAATTTGTTCATTATACCAGGGCTACTTTGAAAACCAGAATATCTTGTTCCTGTGTTGTTTTTCTTTAGCAATACATTTAAAAGTCGGTGTAAATTACAGTCAAAGCCGTTAAAAAATGGAATTAAAAGACCCAACCCACACAGAAACACATCCCATCGATCTGTTTCAATATTTGCTCACCTTTTGTTGTCATTCGCAGTTACAGTCAGTGCTCTGCAGGGAGCAAAGCTGTTTTCCCAAGAGGAGGATGTTTAACCAGCGACAACCACACGCACGCACACACACACGCCCACAGATCATCGCAACTTCACACACATTGTGCTTCTCTGTTTACTGGTCTTTCTGTGATGTCTGCTTAATAGGAACAAATGGCACCTCCCCTCACCTCCACTTAGATCTGCTCTGCAGCTCCAGCAGCTGATAATGAACATGCTCAGCGGAGTCGAGTGTGCGGCCGCCACATTATTTGGTTGAAGTGTTCACGCCTGCAAACTGGCACAACCATCAGCTCGGTTGGTGCTTTTGTGTCCGCTTCCTGGGTTACAATCTGAACAGCCTGTTATATTAGGAGCCTCTCATTCAGGTCTCGTTGCTTTTATGTATTTCTGTGCCAAAGGTTTTTATGAAGGCTGTTTTGAGTGAAGAGCAGCCTCCATCTGCTCACTGATGGATAACATTTAAACCGATCGGAGGCAATTCCCAAGGCAGCCAGATGTCTGGTGTTTGCAGTCGTGCAATGCTGCAAGATTGTTGTTGGGATTAAAATGCATGTCATTTTTACAGATTTTTTTTTTTTACTACATTTGTTAAATTCATACATTTATATTTTAAGTTGTCATGTAGCAGCTTTTAAAGTGCGGGCCATGTTTTGTCAGCTGCAAGTCATTTTGTCTCTGTTCAAGTTTCAAAAAAGGAATGTCAAGGTTCGGTTTGTCCTAAGTTGAGTGTCAAGTCTTTAAGGAACAAGTCCAACTCAAGACTTTTAGTCTTTTAAAAGACTTTTATATTCAAAGTTTAGTCGGTTTCCATCAAGATTCAAGTTTTTCATCCCAAGTACAATTCAAATCTCAACCCTTTAAGGGGAAAGTCTAAGTCAAGTCAGAGTCTCGTCTCAATTTGTTCACAGAAAATGTCAAGTAATGTATTTTATTCAGTTCCTATCACGTCTTGCATATACTTGACCCTAAATCCAAGTCAAATCAAAATCAAGGATCAAGTATTTTAGAAACAGCTGCACACTAAATCTTAGTGGTTTTTTCTTGTTTTTTTTTTTTTTACAAAAAGTCAAATCTTAAAGCTGCGGCTTTTTGTAAAAAAACAGGGAAAGGTCTCAGTGTTGTCAATCAATCTCGTGTACAGGCTTTGTTAGTGACAGAGAAACGACTCGCCTTTACAGGTAAGCTGTTTATCAGCCATAATGTGTGTCTATGCTAACTAGCCTAAGCATTCACGCCAGGCTCCGCTGTGTAAAAAGTGTAGCGCAGCAGAGACTAAAGCAGTGCAAATAGAGTGAGCAGCACATACATGAGCTTGTTTGACAGCACTGAGACCCTCCTCCTGGCTCTGATTGGTTGTTACCGACTGAGAGACGTGCATTTCTTCAGATGGCTGTAGTACCACACTGTATTTTTTTCATTTGATTAAGTTACTTTAGGAATTCAACCTAAAAAAAACTTCTCCTCACGCCTCACTTAGCTCAAACGCTGACGAGCTTAGAAATGTACTTTACCTTCAGAGTACTGATGAATCCAATTTACCTTTAATCTCTTGTTGTGTGTGGAATGGCGAGTATCTGCCGTCCGTCATGTGGTCTCACCGGCACTTTCCTGGATGAGCCGGTGTCTGCGCTTTCACTTCGACAACTCGGAGGACTGTCAACATTTTACGTGCAGCGTGGCTCCTACTCTCGTCCATTATTTGAAACGAGCGGTGAAAGTAAGAACATTAGTTTGGGTCGACTGGACAAAAATGATGAGATGATGATGCAGCACTAATGCCAGAGATTTTCTCACTTTAAATTAGATGAAAAATGCAGGTTGAAAAAGGGATGCCGTCCAGTGCGAGCGAACCCTGATGTAGCGAACACCCCAGTTTTCTGAGATTTTTGCAGCTTTTTCGGTTTCTAATGCGTATTTATGCACATTCCATTCCTGCTGATGCAAATTTAAGGCTTAACGCATCGCTGCTGACCTGCTGGGACAGACCATCTCATGGCAAATAGTTAGGAAAGATCATAGTTTTGTGAAGACTTGTATTAATAAAGTTTCGGGTGTGTTTTCGGAAAAGCAATACTTCCTTTTTTTTTCTTTTTTCTTTTTCTTTTTTTCAAAAGAATCTGCTTTTATGAGCTTTTTTTAAATGTTATTCTCTCATAAAAGACATACCTAGGAGTGTTTCTATCTTTTTTAAATGCATGTTTAAGGAACAAACATGCATTAAACAACTATTCGTGGATGTCTAAACATTTGCTCTTTTACCCAATGCTCTGTGTCACAGAACACCCCTCCCCCACCATTCCCCACTCAGCCCCTCCAGACTAGCGGCAGCAGCAATTAGAAAAGACACGGTGGAACTGCGAGTCTTCTGAGCTCATCATACAAACTACTTCTCCAAAAAACAGTTGAAAGCCACATAATGAGAAGCATTTTTGTGATCGTGAAAGGAGGACCTGTTCAAAGGCCCTATTTCAAAGCATTAATTTGCAAAGTTTAATTTATACAGCAGGTAACAACTAATTGCGTTTAAATGCCGCTGTGTACCTCGAAAATGCATACTTGCACGCTAGTGTTTTTCAACTTCTTGTTTGTTTTTTCTCTTAAATTATTTCCATTTTCTATTTTAAAGTAATTTTGAAATGCACATTTTAACACAGCAACTGATAAAACTAACATTCAATAAGACTGAAGTCCTTGTGTCTAAATGTTTATCGGAAAACAACATTGGCATTGTTCATTTTATTTGCTCTTTATCTGCTTGGATGAGTGGGTTTTGTTTCTTTGGTCAGTCTCAAGGGTCCAGTAGAGCAGAACCGAGGCCTGGCTCGCTAATTAGCTTGCTACAGAGTAGAAGGATGATGTCACTGGTTAAGGGTGAAGAAAGCCAGGCCCGACATCGGAAAGAACCTAATACTTACTAAGGATTTATTGACTAATATTTATATTGTCTTTGTAACAGACAAAGCTCCAGCTTTCCTACTGTGATTCAGTGTTGTTAAACTCTGTGGCAATCATGGCGGCGCTCTGACACAACGAATCTCTCCGACAGCTCTTACTGAAGTCGCTTGTCTTGCATCTCAGGAAATCTGCGTGAGAATGTGGCCTCTCCTTTCGCCAATCTGTCACTTTCTGTGTTTGCTGATGCAGGCCGGCCCCTGGTCACCGTGATCCCGGGCTGTAAGCTGGAGGAGGAGGATTGGCATACTCTATTTATAGTCCCGTCTGCTCCGGGCCACACTGACCTAAAGTCAGTGTCTGCTGCTCTTTCTGTTTGCTTGTTTGGCTTTTGGCTCTCTGCCATTATTTACCTCATTATAAGTTTATCCTGAGAATCTGAGGGAATCTCTGTCTCATTGCAACTGTGAGTAATGTGATGTTCATACCCTCTCATCCTATGATGTCAGTTCTTTTATATCCTTGGCTGAGAATAATTTTATGTGTGGTCATCTACGTTTACAAATTTATCGTTACCTAAATATCACTGCATCCCGATATGCATTTTGCAAAGATATGGATTAAAATAAATGCTAGCTGACTATTTAAGCACCAGCTTCTATATTTGTGTGTACAGTATTTGATGACACTTGTTAAATGTCTTCTTTACCTTCTAGAAACAATAACCAACTTGTTTATGGAGCAATATAGCAGATGTCTACCACAAGCTACTTTCTCAATAGAACCATGTCACTGAGATGAAATTAATTTTTTTCCATTAGCCAGATAAGAGTTTGAAATGGACACAAAGCAAAAAGACATGAACGTGGACGAGCACAGGACAGGAAGGAGTTCCTCTGCGTTCCCCGAGTCGTTTCTGCTTTCTGCTGTTCTGTCAGATCTCCTGGCTTTGTTTCTCTCAACTGGAAGGATCATCAGCGTTGGGTCACTATGTGGCTGAAAGACTCAAGAAGATTACGGTCAATAAAAACAACACAACCCAATTTGATCTGGGCTCGGTTAATCCAATTGGGCACAACTGGTCAGTCCATCAGTGGCTCTCTGGCTCCCTCCAACACAGAAGACAAAGTGTTTTTAACGATTCCTGCTTTGCCTTCCCACAAACTTGAAGGACGTGCGTATTGAAATGGATTTTTAAATAAAACAAAAATGTTATAAACATTTTGTCATAACACTTGCAATGGGATCTTCTCAAGAGCGCCATCTATGGAGTTAAAATCTGATTAAGTTAAATGTAACGTCATGACAAAGGCCTTTTGCACAACCCAGGTCAACACGGAGAAATATTCATATCTCAGCATGAATTTGTCATTTCTTGTAACCATCTTCTTTTTTTTTTACACAACACTCTCACCAAGTCATACACAGAAAGTTCAATATTGCCACCACTGATGGTAACATCAGACATTTCTTAGCCACTTTTGACAAAGAAAAGAACAACAAATAATAATAATAATAAAAAAGCATTGTTCTCTTCTGGCAGAAAGAAATAGGACATTGTATAAATGTTTTGATGAATGTTTAAGAACACATCAGGCTGATGGGGGAAAATAACAAAAATTGTGTTTGGTCATCATTTCTTTATTATAACAACGCTTCTGAGCATTTAATCTGATATTATTTATATTATTCATGAAACCACATGATAATTATGTGCTATGATTTACTATGGGGTTGTAAAAGAAAAAAAAAAAAAAGAAAATTCAAACATTAAAAAGACTTCAGAAAATAAGTAAACTGGTGGTGTATGATAAGCCTGGTGGCCCGCCAGGCTTATCATACACTGTGGTAAACCCTGGTTTAGATTTATTGTTGTCACGAAACCAATTAATGTTTAAAATCTACCAAAACAGTCCACAATGTCAAGATTAACTGTGCTGTTTTCTCCGCAGTTTCTTTTTCTATGAAATGATCAATAAATATGAATAAATGTGAAAATATGTGCTCAGTTCAGTGATGAACATCACACTTCTGTATGTGACTGTTGTCCTGAAGAAGCGCATCATAAATGGGAATGTTTTTTAAGAGGAGACGTGGCATTCTGAATGTTTACCAGCTGGTGGTGATGGGCATGATGGGGATATATCAAAACCACTCATACTGGAAATGAATCCAAAACCTGAACAGTTCTTTCTACAGCGGGTTTAGTGTTTGCTCTGGGAATTGATGATGCATCGTTTGTCTGCCTCGCTACAGGCAGAGGTTAATTCATGCACACGAGGGAGGGGCGGGGGTCGTTTTTCAGAAAGGCAGCGCCGGCTCAGAGACGACACCTATTCATCTGTCTTGTGCTGTTTTCTGTTTGGAGCGTCTAGATGAGATAAGCGGCGGGCGGGGCGGATAAACAGATACCATCATTTACCACGCCTTTGATCATTACTCAGGCCTCGTGGGCTAAATGCTGTGCACCATTTACCCCTCTGTGTACGAGAAAAGAAGACGTGTATCTACTTAGATGTTGATGTTGGGCGTGAATGTGCTGGTTTGTGTTTTTAGGATTTGTCTTAAGAGCGTCCAGACTGTTTCTGGATCTAAACCTTTTGAAGGTCACTCCTGGTAGAAATGCTCTTATGAATTTTCCTTCATCTAGCTTAGGTTGTCTGCTGCTTTTATGCTGAGCAGCAGGCTGGGGCATTTTTAGTTAACCCCTAAGTGATTCCTCCGTTTTCTAATTACTCTCTGTTGGTTATTTTGATCCACAAATAGCATTCATTTGGCTTCTGTCACAGTTTGCCTCCTATTTCCTCTCTCTCTCTCTCTCTCTTTCTATAGAATTGGTTCCTTTAAAGAGGGTTTGTGTTCTCTAACTAAAATATCTGTCTGTAGTGTTTTTGCATAGCCAGCTGCCAGGAATGTTTGCCATCACAGGCAGAATAAAGCTGTCATCTTAGGCCGGTGATAAAGATTAATCCTATTTTTACAGGCACATCTGATTTCTAAGAATACGAGCAACCAAAATAGTCCTTTATGGTTCTGAGAAAAAGGTTGTGAAATGTCTGCAAAGAGCTTTGATTGCTCATCCTCTGAGCACACTGGTCTAATCAAAACTTGCTTCCATGTGTGAGGTCTGAACAAAAGCCTGCATAAGGAGTGGAGCAGGTTTACGTGAGCAGCACGTCTGAGGAAGTTCTGCAGCTCATCGGTCTAGCTGTTGCTTCTAGGAGGTACTCTGTTGTTTCCCTTCCTGATTTTTTTTTTTTATGTGGCTGAAACTTGCAGTTTCAGCCACATAAAACTGATGTCAGAAATGCATCAATGTGCTAAACACGTTTAACTTCTGGCTTAGTTTTTATGTATTTGAGTCTCAAACCTTTTGTTTTTTTAACAAGTTCCAACTCGGAAAATGCATTTTGGAAGCATCTCCATACTGACACATTTTGAGTCTGTTTTACTGATTTGCCTGTGCTAGGAATAAACTACATGTATTTTTCAAACAATCCAGTCGAAAGTGCTTCCAAGAAAGCAAGTTTTAAGAAGCGAATGTGTCTGGATCTCTAGAAAATGATTGGAAAAATAATACCAGGTGTTTCCCATATCGTAGCTGTTGCAATATAGGTTGGTGTCAGAAAGTCCTTTTCCAGGAAAATGTTGGAATGTCGCAAAAGTCCAACTCTGCATGCCTCAAGAATTTCAAAACTGGATTTTGAGTTGGAGATGATGAAATGCAGTCTATGATCTAACCATTTAGTTTTGTGAAGAATTGGAAGGTTCAAATCAAACGCCAACTTCAGGGTCAGCAGGCAGCTTTGGTTCAGTGGAATGGATGCAACCTATCAGCTGCACATGCAAAAGGACCATAGAGCCGGTCTGACAGTAGTTTTTATTGTTCAGGACATTTATTTTAATCAGTCTTTGGATTGCTTGTGTGCCACCTGACTGAATGACGGACCAAATGTTTTCACATAATTTAAGGCCAAATAATAATTCAAGTTTTGATATTTGGGGTGAAACGTTTGTTTTGTCATTTCTGTACTTTCGGGTGTTTGTATGGATGTGCATCTTCTCTGCCTCGTGAGAGGAGACAGTCTGACTCGTTCATAGCCTTCAAACACTGTAGCCAGTGTGCAGAAATCAGAAGTACAGGAATCATTTGATTTTGATGCGGGATAACTTGCGCTGGTGTGGGCATTTTTTTATTTAGTAGAGTTGAGTTCATGTGCCGTGTGCGTTGGCGAGCAGCGGCTGCTTCCCGACAAGACGGGCACGACGGACTTGACCTCTGACGGTCGGCCATGCCGTCCATCCACGGTCTGTTTTAAAACCAATCTGTCTGCGCGCATGGACTTTCTCATGTCATTAGAGTCATTAAGTGGATGGTGATTAGATTAGAGCAGGGCCCCCCGGACTCATTTCACTAAGTGCATAAAGCTTGCGCTCGTATTGTATTGTGTGCGTTTGAGTGACCCCTATACATTACGTGTCGCCGTCTGTTCGTGACGAAGCCGCCTCTTCTGCTGCGGCGGTCCTTTCACGCGAAGCCGTCGGATTTGTTTTGTGACGCTCACACGACACGTTTAATGGGAAACGTCCCGAGTCGAGGACAGACGGGGAATAAATGGAACTTCAGAGACTTGATTTTTTTTTTACACATTAAGAATGCTTTCAATTTAGTCAAGAAACGAATGTTCACATAAAAGCTAATGTGTTTATTTGTGAGCAGCATGGCTGAAGAAATGAGTGAAAAGTGATACGAGAGAAGACTGTTTTCAATTTACTGTACAGTGAGCGTGAGATGCTGCTGTGTTTACTTTAACTTATTGCATTGTGCTGTTTAAGGCTGGCGCATTTCAGAGACTTTCCGAGAAGTGATGCTGTTTCTTGGGATTGTAGCCATCAATAACTGGAGTGAAAAAAAAAAAAAGAGTGTAACTTAATAGCTGCTGATCCTGGAACCGACTGGATCTAATATTTTCTCTACTCTTTTTTTTTTTTTTTTTCTGTTTTCTTTTTTTACACAGATCACCAGAAACTGGAGCGAGAGGCCAGGATCCTTCCGTAAGCTCAAACATCCAAACATAGGTAAGTTCCCTCTGACGAGCTAAAGATGTGTAGCATAGCAATGCTCACCGTCAAATTCTCAAGATTTAAGTCAAGTTATTTGTAGACCTACAAATTCACAGTCCTTGAGAGTTTTGGCTCTCCTCTTTCATCGTTTGAGTTTTTCTATTTGATTTGACCTTTTCTTTTGCCCCCTGTGCATACGAGGCGAAAACAGAATTTAAAGTAATAATAAAGAAATTAATTGTGCCTGTACAAATCTGACCCCTTAGAGTCTGTGTGGGAGTTTTGGTCTGACATGTTTTACTGCAAAACTCTTTTGACAAAAATGTTTTAAGTTGAAATTGAGTTAAAATTACTTTGCAAAGATATTCAACTTCTTCCCCATTTGTTTCTTTCTTATACTTCAGCGTTTGGTCTTGAGATTCTTTTAGTAGGTCAAAATAAATCAAACAGTTTTGAAGAATTTTCACAACTATCTAAAATGTGTGGTGTGCCTTTTTTTTTTTTTTAATTAGCTGCTTGTTTTCCCTTTGTGGTTTGTGGAAAACGTCCTGAAGCTTTATTTTTCTGACTAGTTCTGCCTCTTTATTTTTTGGATAAAATCAGATTGTATTTAGGGAGTAAAGGTTGAATACATTTGTAGGCTACACTTTTTCAGATTTTTCCAACAATGAGCCACTTGGTGGCATTTGAATAAAATCCCCAAACTCTTTAACCTTATTTTTTCTTTGCCTTTTGTGGAAGACCAATCGTGCAATGGCCGCAATTAGATCCCATCCAAATCAATGGACCAAGTAGGTTAAGACTGAGATTATTGGGTATCGTTATTGATCATTACAGTATTTCATTAATCGGCCTCATCGTGGAACCTGTGAACAGACGCAGCTCAGTCCTGTGTTGTCGGTCCGACGTGGATGTGAAAACCCGCAGCTTCTCGTTTCACCTGGAACCCCTGCGGTTGTCGTTTCACATCCCCAACAGTGCGCGGGGCAACAGAGTAGAAACAAAAGCATTGTTGAGTTCAGCTCTGGAGCTAACTGGGTGATAGTCAAACCAGCCGCTTCCCTGCTGGGTTTCGCTTTGGGATTTTTGCATGCGACAGCTGGCCAGCAGCCGCTTCCCGTTCAGACGACTTCAATAAGCTGCGGGGTTTCTAAGCGGCGCTGACATCGTGTGCCTTGTGTCTAAACCTTAATCTCGCTAATCTCATTACTAACACACTTTATACCTTGGCGCGCCCTTTATGTCGCACAGCTTAGAAAACGTAGAAAGCAGGGGTCACCTGTGGAAGTGCAAAGTGCCAGGAAACTCTTGTGTAGTCAGTCACAGGGATATGCGCCTGGGAATCGCCTCAAAAGGGCATCAGACATTTTTTCCTCTGTTGCCGTGGGAAATGCAAACAAAAGGCAGGGGTCATTTGGAGAGGCCAAGGAAATGAGCGTTTGTTTGATATAGCATGTAGTTCTTATCATAGCAGGTAGCGCCGTGCAAACCAGACTTGGGTTTCACTGGTCTCTCTTGACCATCTGAGAGCACATTACATTTTTAAACCCACACAATGCGTTGAATTAAACGTTTTATGGACTGATAGTGAAATTTAGTTGTACTTGTAAAGCTATGGCACTTTGGAAATCTTCCGTCTCATTCGTCTAGCTTCCCTAGAAGTTGAAATCTGAAACAGACGAGTTTCAATCTGACTTGAGATTTAATGTCGCCATCTTCACCACTAAAAGCAACATGTTGGGACTATTCCTAACATGATTTCAGCTTATCACAGCTGCCCTTCCTTCAAGAACACGTTCAGTAAATCTTACATAACCACTTTGTGCTGTTGGGATCCCAGTCAACTCTGCTTCTGCAGTTTTAATCTTCTGGTCCCCTTCACCTGGGTTTCTTTATTGAATCTTTTTTACTAAAACATTTTCCAG
Organism: Poeciliopsis gracilis; assembly: GCA_911649635.1. Lineage (NCBI taxonomy): Eukaryota > Metazoa > Chordata > Actinopteri > Cyprinodontiformes > Poeciliidae > Poeciliopsis > Poeciliopsis gracilis. The sequence continues at coordinate 8,626,963 of CAJVRI010001143.1, forward strand.
TGGGGTGTTTTTCCAGGGCTTGGCTTTTGACAACCGCCTTCGTCTCCTCAGTCTCTGACTGTAACAAGCTTGCCACGGCAATAACAGCAACGGCCTGTTGTCGTTTCGATGGAGACTTGACTGAAGTCATTCGCCGCCATTATAGGCTTTTTATCCAGCTATAGACTGAACAGATTAATGCCAGAATGGGCATTGCTTATGAAGCGTGAAAGGTGTATCGTCAGTATTGCGCTGTGTTTTTAAACTAGCTGCGCCTAAACCGTAGGCGTCACTATTGAAACTTTTTATATAGTAGAAAATACTCCAAAGGAGAAATTCTAGTCGATACCCAAATGTCATTTAGAGCTTCCTGTCAAATTTGTGGCAGTTTTTAATTTTTTTTCTTCAATAAATGTTATCAATACCACAATGCTCCTTCTTATGTGCACAACAAATCTCATAACCTCTGACCCGGCTGTCTGTCTGAAACTTTCGGTTCATCGATGGCACATTGAGGTTTGCTTTATGGAAGCTAATTAGCGTTAGCGGTGCTTTCCGATCCAGCTAACTGCCTCTTAATTAAAGACTCTCTCTCTGTTTCTGCCTCTCAGTACGACTCCATGAGAGCATTGCAGAGGAAGGCTTCCATTACCTCGTCTTTGACCTGTAAGTAAATCTAATTAGAGCACGCACACTCGCTCACACGCCATGCTTTCTGCTCCAGCCTCATTTCTAAATGACCGCTATTGGACAGGGTTTTTGTGGTGTTTTAAATCATAGTTCTAGTATAGCTTCTAATTTTATCTTCATGTAATAGTGCTCTGCTTCTGGCACTTTTGCTATATGTTTTCACAAAGCTGCGTTTATCTGACATGATTATTTAATCCGCCAAAAAAGAGTCGGTTTACGTGTAAATCAAATGTTTTTTTTTTCACTTTTACCAACATGCTTTTTCGTGACTGCAAGCTTTGTTAACATTTTGAAGTGGCCCACTGAGAATCTTGACTGGAATCTGATGGAGTCTGTGGAAGGAGCTACGGATTAGGGTGATGGTAAAGAGGCTTTCCAGCTTCAAGATTCATCATCTAAATACCAGTAAAGCATGAGAAAAAGCTGGTTAGAGTTTGGGAGAGAAAAGCTTCCTTTGCTGAAATGCTAATGAGAATTTTTCCATTAATTATCCAGGATAGAAATCATTTTTGACATTTTTTTTAAAAATAACAAAACAAATGTATTATTATTATTGGATGAGAATACTTTTAAATTTATATTTCTCATTTAAAAGATTCGTGCAGTTGTATCTCTGAACATCTTTTATGGGTTCAAGACGCTCCTACAATCTTGTTATTTCTTCTTTAGGGTTTTAAAGCACAAAGAAAACATCAAATTTGACTAAAACAACATTAAGACTGTTTCACGATTGGAGCGCTCTATGCGTTTGTAGCATGTTGTTGTGAAACTTCTGCTGAGATATCTAATGAAAACACATAAAGATTGGTCTTTCTGTTGCGTTTGCTTGCAAAATGTAGCATTTAGAATAAGTGTGCAGGTACGGATTCAGCCGCATTGATGACGCACACGCGGCTCCGTCGAACAGACCGGGACGAATGAATTAAGCATTAGATTATATTTTAGAACAGATGGAAACTTGAAAAAGCTGCCGGTAACAAACAAGTGGCTCCTTGAAGCACAAGCAGAGCTCCACCAGAACCTCAGACGTGTCATCACAAGCGCACGACACCAGAAAACATCTCGCATGACGCCTTTAAAAGGCACTTTATTTACACAGAGAAAACAAGAAGTTCCCTAATACGAACATGTCGACTAACTTATCGTTGCATGCGTCTCTGCAGCGTCACCGGAGGAGAGCTGTTTGAGGACATCGTTGCGAGAGAGTACTACAGCGAGGCGGATGCCAGGTAAATCGTGACGGTTTTCTCCAAATTGCGGCCACTTCAGATGCTCCGTAATAATTTTTGCTGACCTCAGTGCAATGCAGAAGTGATGCTAGTGGCTCATTTGTCACGTTTTACTTGTCTGTGTTTTTAACTCCTCGTAGGTTTTAGTGGCGGCTTTTTTTTTTTTTGCTTTGTCAACGTGGAGAAGTTACGAAAGCATAAAGTGTTCTGACGACAGAATTGGTTAATGTCGTTTGTGGTTTGGGAGAAAAAACTGCTTACGGTTTCAACTGTGCTACTGATCTGCTGCTTGAGTTTTACTTCTGACCGAGTGACTCAGACCTTTTAAATTTAATTTTGTGCATAAATCATGACAAAGCTGTTCTCCTATTTTTAGGTTGTTGTCAGATGTTGCACTAGGCTTTTGTGGTATTTAGCACTTTGCCTCTGAATTCTTAACTAGGTTTTAGAAATAATAAACTTAAAATAATAATAATTTCAGTAGTCAAAGTCCTCTGTGGTCATAATGTAGCTGGTGGGATGAGATGATCAAGATGATCATCAAAAGTTTTGAGTTTTGATCATAACTCGTGGATATTGGTGAGGGTTGGATGGACATGAATTGAAAAATTATAAATTACAGAAAACACGAGGAACTGATATGTAGTTTTAAACCTTCTTTCCCCATTTTGCTCTTTCCTTTGGTTTGTTGTTTTGTTTGTATTTCTTTCTAATTCATGTAAAACACTTTGAACTGTCTCGTTGCTGAAAATGTGCTGTATAAATAAATTACCTTACCTTAAATTTGTTGTATATATAACAACAAAATATATATATATATATATATATATATATATATATATATATATATATATATATATATATATATATATATATATATATATATATATATATAGTGTTAAACTCTAAATAGATGATTTTTAAGTACCGTAGTTTTGGAAAGTTATCAAAGTGACTCCCTCCGCCGAGCATCTTAACCAAATGCTAATCATAAAAATATCAATTTTTTTAGCTGTTTCTGAATGAAAACATTCCCTTTAAGTGTGAAATTTAGTTGTTTTTTTGTTTTATTTTTGATAGGCTGGGTTTAACACGATGCCATCCAGTACAACCAAATAAATGGTGGCACTTGAACGTAAACAGTTTTATTCTTTATTACAGCTTATTGCATGAAGTTTTTTTTTTTTTAATCCTAAGGATTCTTTCCTCCTCAGTTTAAGATTTTACTTTGAAATTCACACAGGACTGCAGGCCGTCATGTCTGAGGCAGGAACCATTTAGATCATACAGTTATATTGACTCCAAATGCAATTAATGACTCGTTCCACTCATATAAATTGCATTGTGATATCTGAGCCGGTTAAAATTAACGTGACGTTATTTAAATTAAACTCTTAAGTTATTCTCTGAAGGTTAAGACAGATGTTTGGTTTTGGAAACATCGGCACCAGCTGCTTCTGAAATCCAGTCCACATCATCTCTTATGCTCTCGTCTCTCCAGACGTCCCGTCACGCAGTAACTTAAGTCAACGCAACACAAATTGTTGCTCTTCATTTTGTTGGCTTTCAAACATTTAACTCCAGCTGAAAGGAATGTCCTCCGCTCAGCCTTTCAGCACTCCATGATTTCTTCCTGCGGCCCATTAGAGCTCGCATATCTGCATGAAGGCACTATCTGCTCAATATGGTTTACATCACTCGAATCATCACGGGTTATTAAGACAGAAGCCAGAGCTGAATTGATGCTCTCAATTTGCTGAGTGTGGATGTTTGTTACCAATTTGCTGCCCGTGTTCAGGACCGTCTTCCCAGGGAGAAGCTGATTTGTAATTTTTCAAATCAGTCCGTGGGTTATTATGAAAGTTTTTCTATATACGCTTAAAATCTAGCCTGTATTGTCATTTTAAAGTTGTTGTCTTTTTCTTTAATATCGGTCGTCGTGGCGCCGCAGTTTCACCGGCGTGTTTTGCCTGCTGTCTCTTTCAGCCACTGCATCAATCAGATCCTGGAGAGCATCAGTCACATCCACCAGCACGATATCGTCCACAGAGACCTCAAGGTGAGCTACCAGACGCCGATGAATATTAGAAGAGCTTTTATTGCATCCGGCAAAGTAAATGCCCCGCACACCCAGGGCGCGCGAGCGCGGTCGAACGGTGCGCCGGGCGGACGGACGCACAACAGGTCTCGGCCTGCGCCGCGCGGACGTCACGCTGTGACGTCAAGGACAACTTCTGGGATGCGCGTCATCTCTCGCCTCAGCAGCTTTTTCCTCCCTGCTCTCCAACTCTCATGGCATCTCTACATCCTTCTTCCTTTTTTTTTTTTTTTCCCCCCCTATCCCCCTCTACCCCACCTTCCCTGTTCTCCACCCTTTCTACTCTGCTCCCCTCCTCTCCTCCCCACTGCACTGCTGAGGAGTGACGAAAGCAGACCAGCTGCTATTAATAGCACACATGTGTGCGTGTGTGTTAGATGACGGCCAGTTACTGGTGACTGCATGGAAAAACCTGCACACCTTTCGGAGCAGATCCCTCCCCCGCCTCCACACACACACACAGCTGCAGGGGTTTTAATTTGAAAACACGACGAGGTTGACTTAAAAGCCCCAGTTTTACCTGAGACCGAAAAACCCTGATACCGGCGCCGCCTCGTTGTTTCGTCAAACTTTAGTTCAGCCTCCAACTTTTAGCTTTAAATAATTCAGTTCTCTTTGAATAAGTAATTCAGCGTGCTTCTCTTGTTCTTTTTGTGACGGTGCAAAAATGTGTCCTCTGAAAAGTGAGCTCAGCTAATGCACATTTTTCTTCTTTTTTTTTTCCTTCTTTGTACGTTTGCTCATGAATACAAATATCACAAGATGGCAGAACAGAAACGATAAAAGGAAACTGTGGAGAAATGTTCTTAATACACGCCTGTCTTTCCATGCATTTGTGCTGCGCCACTTCTGCATTCAGTTCATTTTTAAAAGAAATTGTAAGTACTTGCAAAACTAAAGTTAAATAAAATGACAGAGTCCTTGTGCGGACTAAATGCCTCCAGATTAATTTCTTTAAACGACAAATTAAAGCAGCTCACCAGAAAAAAAGAAGTTTCATTTTATCATTCTTGCATGTGTGCTTGTGTCAACTTTGCCGTTGGTAGTTTGCAACAAGAGCATGTGCAGATGTAAAGCTGTAACTCTGAGGTAAAATTTCAACCACAAGAGCAATTGATCACTAAGATTGATCTGTAAATATTAGCTGTGCAGCCATAAGAGGCGTAGCAATGCATGCAGCTCATGAGACGTGGCGATGTTTGGCTGATTGAGAATGTTTTTGCAACATTCTTGGTCAAATCTTTTCCTGTTTTATTTTCACAAAAAGACTGAATGTCGGACAAACTTTACACGATTCCAGAAATCTGGTGTCAGTGCTGAATAATCCAGTCTGTTAGTCTGCCTGCTGCCTTTTATGCTTGATATTTTTCAGGTGAGGCCAATGCCAAAAACAATTTTCTGACTTTTTGTAGTCTCACAAACAGACAAAAATGTTTAATGGATGTTAAAATGCAGCACTTATCTAAGACGAAACAAACTTTTCAAACGATGATTGCATTTATTGTGGAAAAAAGCTGTCCAAGTCAACAACTCTCAACTTGGCCACGGCAAAATATGTACTTCGATTATTTTTGTGCTTCAGATGCTGTTCTGGGTCGTCATCGAGCTCTTGGAGTAAATTTGCTCTTCCTAACGTGTAGATAAACTCGCTGGAGTCCCAAGCAGCTTCGTAAGCCTTTTCCAGAGCGATAGATGTCAGTGATTCGTTGTTCATCTAACCAACATCCTGCTGATGTTCGTCCTGTAGCCACAATCCTTTTCTAGACTCTGTGGAGAGTATCAAAAATTGCTCTGGGGGCAATTAATGTGTCAAATCAGTACATTTTCAGGGTTTTGTTGGAACAGTTCTCAAAACATAAGAGAATAGATTAAAAAAAAAAACTGTATTTTTCCAAGTACACAGAGGAAAGGAAGCAGCTTCTGCATTAGAATCAGAAAAATCTGAGCCGTTGTGAACAGATTGAGCCGTGCTGAAACGTCACCTCCTGCACACGTTTCATTTTTTATTTTATTTTTTTTTTGCCTTCTTGCCATCTTGGGAAGGCCGCGCGCTCAGAGGAGAGGCGGCGGCAGTGTCGGGGAATTAGAGAGGAAAGAGTTGATTGCTGGTGGCAGGCGGGTTGCCATGGTAACAGAGGGGGTGAGGTCACCCGGCTGCTGCAGCGCCGGTGTTGGGACTCATTATGCCACCTCCCATCTATCTATCTCTGCATGTCTGGTTCTGTTGCTTCAGAAAAGCTCTCTGGTTCCTCCGCTCCCCCCTTTCCTTTATTTGCTGTTGTCGGATCAGGGCCTCGTGGGCTTGGTGGGCGGGCGGCGGAGGAGGTCGTAGGAGAAATGAAGGATGTGCGGCTGGATGACGGAGGCTGACATGTGAAAAGAAGCGGGCCGAGGAGAGCTGGTGCCGCACAAGCGTAGATAAAAAGATCGACCGGTTTGGGGAGGAGGGCTGCTCTGTGAGGCAGCTGCAAGGAGGAGCTGTGTCTGGAAAGGCGGTGCTACGTCCAGCCAGGTGTTTTCCACAGCTGAACGGTTGCCATGGGAGATTATAGGATTTCTCAAACATGCAGGAAAGACTTCAAGGCATGTTTTTGATGAGGGGGAAACATAACATGTTTCAGTGGCCTATTAAAGTTTTGTAAGAATGGAAAAAAAAATGGGGATATTATTGGTAAATATTGCGATCACAGTATCAGTTGTAACACATGCTTATTTTCTTCTCTCCTCTCTTTTTTCTCACCTGTGCTTCCACCACTCTTGACATTTGGAATTTCATGACCATGTCGTCGTCATTGCGATGACAACATGGTCCTAAAATAATCGCGCAGCTCTTTATTAATGTACATCTGAAACTGTAAAAAGTGGTTATCTTGACTCCTGTTTGTGTTTTTCTGAAGTGATGTAAGAAATTTGAGCCTTTTCCAAAGCCTGGCTTTCATGCTTGATGATGTGACAAAACAAGACGTGGTCAAAGTGTTGGGGTAAATGCCACGGCATCTAAATGAAAAGGTTCTTCCTCTCAGGCAGGCCTCAGAAACCAACTCAACCTCATCATGCTTCAGTGCAGATGTAGATGTCATCGCACTCCTAAAGCTCTCGCAAGTGACGAGACATTTCTGGAAGGAGGATCCGTGCTTATTGCCACTGATTACACCCATCGTCTTGTTGTTGCTCATCATTTAGCCAAAGTCTGTCTTGCGGTATTTAATGTTTTTTTATAAGTAAGATGTATGGCTTGTCTTAAGTTTGACAGTCGAAGCTGTGCTCCTGTACTTGAGTTTCTAACATTTCAAATGTTGACTCTGGGTTCGGTCCTCTCAAATGTTCGGCCTGCGTGTGTTGCAGCCAGAAAACCTTCTCCTCGCCAGTAAGATGAAGGGAGCAGCTGTGAAGCTCGCGGATTTCGGACTTGCCATCGAGGTGCAGGGGGACCAGCAGGCGTGGTTCGGTAAGCTCTCTGCTTCCTTTTGCGGCGTTGGCGTTCCACAGCAGCATTTTCTTTATTGGAAACGTTGAAGGAATATTTCCTCCCACTTGAATTTATTTGCCCACCTTCATCTGAAATCTGATGGCTGAACTCTGTTTGCAGCTATGATACACAGACATTTTCCTTTTTGGAAATATTTTTGACAAACATACATTAAAAGCGTACACACCATCTGTTCATTTGTTTGAGGCTCTACTTTAGTTGAGGTTTTGTTTAGTTGAGTCGAATGTGTTTGAGACTACACCTCATTTTCAAATCTGTTCTCTGAAAAACAATTATTTAGGTTGAAGAGTGACGTCCTGAACGTCGTCGTCTCTTACAGATTTAGGATTTAGGTTTCAATTTGGCTGAAATCCACGTAGTATTAATAGTCAAACGCCTAATTTATGGGATTAAACAAAATTTGCAGTGGGGATAAGATTGTTATAAACTCAAATGTGCATTGTCAATTCTTGCTGAAAATTTCTATCCAGGTTATAGTACAAAATTAAGATTAGATTATACAGCAGTTCCCAGTTTTTGCATAGGAAAAATGTGAAATGTGTATTTTATCAAAAAGACATTTGACCCCACCGGCATGCTGATTTCCCCCCAGCTTTATTAGCTTCTTTGCTAGCTGTCTTTGAAACGGTTTCCATGGAGACGGCTTTGTTTTCGACAGGTTTCGCTGGAACTCCAGGGTATTTGTCGCCCGAGGTGCTGAGAAAGGACCCGTACGGCAAACCGGTGGACATCTGGGCATGTGGTCAGAAAATTATTATTGTTTTCATCTTTTTTTCAGATTACACACACAACCCATTCATCTCAGACTGGATGCATTTTTTTCTTTGACGGCACGTTCCCATGAATTTCATGTCGGTTTGTTTTACTTATTTGTGCTCAGTCTCGTCGTTCCATCTGATGAGAAATAACAAGGAATCTTCCGCTTTTCAAATGAAACTCATTCATTTCATCTTCCAGCTTCTAGGTTGTAGAATTTTTTTTAAAATATAAGTGCACTTATTATTTGTGAATTTTTCCAGGTGTGATCCTCTACATCTTGCTGGTGGGATATCCTCCGTTTTGGGACGAAGACCAACACAAACTGTATCAGCAGATCAAAGCTGGCGCCTATGATGTGAGTGTCTGCTTGTCATATTCTTGTATTACAGTTTTGTTTTAATCTGTTTCCCTCACCTTATTTCTGCTGTGTACAATTCGCTTTTTTGCAGAACATTTGCTGTAAAATTTGCAGTGAATTTGTGATTTAAGGTGCTGTAGTTTCTCTATTTAGCAGATAACAGGTATTCGAGTTGAACTACAGAGTTTGCTCAGTGACGCCTAGTGAAAAATGTTGCTCTAAAGCATTAATTTCACCTCTGTGAACTCCGTCACGACTTCCTGGCACTTCCTGATTTGAAATTCAAATGTAAGCATCAAAAATTGCGTCAACTAAAACCCACAAAGTCTGTTTCTGTTGGACTTGTGCGCTTGAAACCTGAAAAGCGGCAAAACTTTAACGTCGTTTCATATTTGTGTCTTACTGATCCGAGTGGTGTTAAAACAGTCACCCACGTAGAACAAGTCCCGTCTACTAAAAAGCTCGGATTTAAGTCTTGGGAGTGATGTAGAAATGTAAATTTGGGTTTTAATTACTCACTGCTTGTTACTGTGGGATTTCCGTGCTGTTGCAGAAGGAAGAAACGCTCCATCACAGAGCAATGAGCATATTTATTAGATCATATAATCCTCTGGGAGAGGAGACTTTATTGCCTGTGTTAATTTTCAGAGTTTGAAGCAACCACATCTAATGATTGTGCGTAAAAAGAGATAAAGTGGCTGAGACAAGCGCCCAGTAATTTACACTTCTTGAATACCATTTCTGTCAACAAGATACTTTTAATTTATTTTTCTTTCTGTTTCTCAGTGACTAGCAGCTAAAATAAATGTTGTCTTTTATGGTAATGATTAACATTTACTGGCACCTCTAACTTTGTTAGAATGAGGTTGTTGTTGATTTTTTTTTTTATATATATAATCTTTTCAACTTCTATATTTCATTTTTGTAAGTATTTGTTTATTATTTTTGACCACATTTGACAACATGTTTAGTTTAAAACCTTTTCTAAAAGGCTGTTTGTGAAAAGTTGCTCCCAACAATTCCTCTTCCTCTCCGTTTGGGTCAACGTTTCCAGACTCAGGACTATTATCAGGCTGTCATAATTCACTAATGCCAAAACGGTGATCTAAAAGTTTTTTAAATTCTAAAGGTTTTTTTTAAATTAAAGACCAAACTTTACAAGGTCGCAAGTAAAAGCCTGATTTTAAAAGGATACATCAATGCACTTGCATCCATTTTTATTGACGACGCAGGTTTTATTCAACGCTGCCTTCGTCCAAATCTTCCTTTCAGTTTCCGTCCCCGGAGTGGGACACGGTGACCCCCGAGGCCAAGAATCTGATCAATCAGATGTTGACCATCAACCCTGCCAAAAGAATCACTGCTGACCAGGCGCTCAAGCATCCCTGGGTCTGCGTAAGTCACACTCTCTCTCTTACATCAGAGGAAAGAGCTCTGGGAGCCTGAGCTCTCTCTTTTTCTGATTAGGAAAAACAGGCAATTTATTTCTCTATTATAAGAAATAAATCTGTTCAATGACTTTCAGTCTTATTTTTTTTTTTGTTCAGCCACACTGCAGTACAGAGAACGGATTGACAAAGACTTTTTTAAATAGCATTGGTCTTTTCAGTGAAGCATCTAAAACTTGTTTTATTTGCTTTGAATCTTATTTAACAGATAAGGGCTGTTTTGAGTCCTTCAGAGATTATAAATGTGAGCAAATAAAAATCACGCGTGGAGTTCTTCATGGTCCTATTCTCGTGCCACTAGCTGAGAACACGTAACTCTCCTGACGACACTCTACTTTATTTTTCACCACGGTCTGTTTCACCACAATGCAGTCCAAACAAGTGTTGTTTGGACTGTTTCCTCAGATGTGTTGGTGAAAAGCTAAAGTATTTAAGGGATGTTTTTCACGAAAGTGAATGAGTCTGTAATAACGCGTCTTCTCTACGCGCAGCAACGCTCCACTGTTGCCTCCATGATGCATCGTCAAGAAACCGTCGAATGTCTGCGCAAGTTCAACGCCAGGAGAAAACTTAAGGTGAGCGTTGAGACGATTCAAGGTCCTCGGATGTTTAAAAACACCAAACAAACAAAAACCCCTACGGGGGTATGACGTTTTTATTTTTCATTTTTTTTGATTGTCTTGAATGCAGGGAGCTATTCTCACAACAATGCTGGTGTCCAGGAACTTTTCAGGTGAGCTCAGCAAATTCTTCTTAAAGCTACGCCTACGTTAAAGCGGCCGCGAAACCTCGTATTGATTACACACACGTCAGTGTTGCTCTGCTACTGCTGTCTTCCTCCTCTTGACGGCGCAGTTTGCGTTTCGCGCTTTGGGACGGTGGGCTTGGGTTTCGTCACGGTAAGCAGTTCGATCACCGAGAGCTCAGGTTGCTTGTGTTTGGACGTCCAGTTTGCGGGCTGAATGATGGCCTGGCAGGCCGACGCGCTAATGCTATCGACTCTGTGTTTACATGCTTTCACGCGAGCAACGCGGCTCCAGCGGATTACTGCCAGCCACGAGACGGAAGACAACAGACTCGATGCGTCTCCGCATTACTTGTTTTTTTTTTCATCTAAGGGAATAATCAAATTATGCAATTAAACTCTGAGTGTTTTATTCCATTTGCTGCTTCGCTTCCAATTAAAGAGAGTGGAGTATTGCAATGGAACTTGGAAAATGTTGAAATTCAATAGTCGCTCTGTGCGATGAAATGCGTTACGGTAGAAAGTTAAGTGGTGCTCAGAAGTTTACGCAGAGAAACGTCCCTCCCGTACACACCTGGGAGGGATGTGACGAGTATCGTGATTGGCTGGAAGCTAGAAAGGAAACCAGACGCTTGCATGTTTTATTGTCAAAGAATCTGCAGGACAATGTAGTTAAAATTAATGTAAAAAAACAAAACAAACAAAGAATACGACAATAACCAGGCCTAAAAATGTCTGAATCCACCTGGCTTGGAGTGATTGGAGTTGAACTCAGAAATCCAAAACAAGTGATGTACCTGGACTCTCCACCACCATAGACCGGGCCTGAAAAATTGAACCCACCGGTGTTGTGTTCGACCCAAAACGATCAACTTTAATTATACGCCTGAGCTCGACAAAATGTATCATTTTAATTAAGATTTCACTGCTTTCTCTTTTAGACCATCATTTAAGTGACCTCTCCTGTTTTTAGCTTTTTTAAACGTCTTCCAGCTCCGTTTTGTCGCTTGTTGCAACCACAGCGTGAGCAAAGGCTAAATATTGTAGGATTCTTAAATGTGCCGTCAAGCAAATCAGTTTTTCCCGACCTGAACTTTGGATCAGGCTATCTCTGTCTCCTTAACTCAGCTTTAGAAACATCTTGAATAATAACTGGAGGCTTTTTGCCTCGAACACCAGGTTTGACCACGCGGCAGAACGACGTAGGTGGAAGGTTTCAAGCTGGCATTGATGGAATCGGAGTCGTCTGGGTAGTTCCTGTTTTCCCTGCGACTTAAAAAGAGCCGACGCAATACAGGCTTTCACGTCGAAACAGCTCCACCAAACAGCAACAGTCACGAGCGAGAGAAACCTTTTCTTAAATGCATCATTCACGTTGTCTGAAAAAGAAAAATGTGGCGAAAATGAGATGATTTGTCAAGGTCGTGTAAACTTTTGAGCACAACTGTAACTGGAGGAATCCCCCTCTCTGTCCGATAGTGGGCCGGCAGCACACCAGCCCTGCCGCCACCACCAGCACGGCAGCAATGGCTCAGGAAGGTACGTCTGCTAGAAGCGGGTGTGCAAACCGTATTGGGACTGCCGGCATGCGGCTGCTTGAAGCCCCTCCTCCCACCCTGCACCCCTTGCCTCCGCCTGCCGCCTGCCCGCTGCTGCACCGCGGCCATCACAGCAGAGAGGCGTCTCACGCACACTCAAACACACGAGCTCATGAATGGAAAAGCGCAGATTGAAGTTTGGCTCTTGACCTTTCGGGTCTCCTGCTGCTGCTGCTGCTGCTGCTCTTGACGCTCTCATGAGCGCGCCTCCTTTCCTGGTCAGGATGTTTTCATTTCCTGCGCAGAACGCGGCGGTGGTTTACCTGAAGCCCCCCCTCACCTCTCCCCCTCCCTTCCCTTCCCACCCTCAGCATGACCCTCTGACCTCCTTCCCAGCTGCCGCCTATCGAAGCCGCAGCTCTGCAGTAACACAACAGATGCTGCTGCTCTCTTTCACCCTAAAGCCTTTTACATTTTAAACATAAACAAAAATGTGAGCGGTTTTGACTCGTTTGAGAACCGACGCCTGCTTGCTGCCACCTTCCCGCAGCATGGCTCTGGCAGCCAAGCATGTTTCCCAACTTGAAGACTTTCAGTTTGGCATCCTGCATGGAAAACTGGATGAACAGAATGCAAAGTGTTTCTCCTGTCGGCTGCTTTTCTTCCGTCGCCTCTGCTCTTCTGCCTGCTTTCTTGTTTGCGTTTGATGGACTAAGCTAAAACGGAGCCTCGCGGCATCTGTGTGCTTCGAGCAAAGCGTTTCTGTCGTCATCAGAAGGAAACAAAAAACCAGGCGGGAGAGTTGTGTCATCTTATCGTAAGTGACACAGTGGGAGTGAAACAGCACAAAACAATGCATAAGTGTGCAGTACAAGAGTGCAGTAGAAGAGAAATAATACATGGTTTTTAGATTATTTTTATTTTTCAATGGAAAAAGATCTGAAAAGTGTGGCGTGCTTTTTGCTTTTTCCCCTTTGTGGAACTGCAGTACAATCACAGAGACCAAGACATTCTTACCTTTGTAAAATAGTTGAATAAAATTCAATAAAAGCAAATTTTATCATAGATTCTCAATTAAATTTCTGTTTCTTTTAGTGTGTTTGTTGTTTTTTTTTTTTTTAACAATTCCTTTCAACACTTCTGCTAAAAGATTTGTGGAGAGAAAGTAACAGATTCCCCAAGCGGAGCACCGAATCTCTGCCTCCATCCAGAGTTACCAGGGGCCTCTGTTCCTGCCTGGCCTGTCGCTTCAGGTCGACAGCTGAAGATTTGTATTTTTTTGTATTTTGTTTTTGCCAATAAGCCAAATATATGCACTCCACACTTTTCTGGTAATAGGAGGCTTATATATTTTTATATATATATATATATATATATATATATATATATATATATATATATATATATATATATAATGAGATCAAGCACTGTTTTTAATCGAGGTCAGATTCGTGTTGAAACTAAAGGCGCTCCGGAGGTTTCGTCCCTCCGCAGCGTTTCGGTGTGAAGACTTTGAAGTGGATGCTGCGCTGCATGATGCTGCGCTGCATGATGCTGCGCTGCATGATGCTGCGCTGCATGAGCCAACCACTCCAGTGAAAATGGTCTCAGGAAGCTTTTTGACTTGGAGTGAAAGCCTGACTCTTCATCCCTGCAGCTCTCCCTTGTTTTGAGTCCAGATCTTAAGATGCAGATATTAAACGCCTCACAGTTTTTTTCTGTTGTTGTTCTTGTTTTGTTATTTTTTCTTCTCTGCTCTCCTTACTTGTTTGCAAACGGAAGGTAAGGGTGGCTCTCTGGGACTAAAACAAATATGGTTTTATGTTCCAGATGAATTTAAGGGCCGTGCGTTTTTGCATGTTTAATTTGCATGTCGGCACCATTGGATATTTACATAAAGAAACGTGAGCACGTCCGGTTGAGTTTGAAACAATTGTTTTATTTTTGCTTCTTTCATTCATGGACATTGAATCAGAAATGAGTTTATTTCTTTTTTTTGAGTGTATAATGTATTGAAAGATGATGATTAGAAGGTAGAATAAATGTGGTATTTTAAAAAAGGCTCAAGAAATAGACCTTTAATGATCACTGCTGTATTGTCAAGGTTTCTGCTGAGCAAAACCTTGAACCGTCTTTTAAAAGAGTATTTTGATGCTTCAAAATATTTTTAATCTGGTGTAAATCATGGCCACTAAATATTGGAAACAGAATTTATAAACCGCGAGTTAAAAAAAAAAATGTAAAAAAAGTAATATAAAAAAAATCTTTAATTACAAAACAACTCCATTACATTTTAAGATGCGGAATCGACAAATGGAAATGTACAAAACGAGTTAAAAACCTTGTAAAATCATGTCGCAGCTTCACTAATTCAGTTTTCATTTTCACCTAAGAGTTAAAAAGAAGAAAAAAATGACAGATTAATTTAAAAAAAATGAGCTGAAAGTGCATTTAGTGAGGCTGTTGCTGCCTCCTGTAAGAAAACGTAAAAATGTCTTTATGAAGATTCTAAAAGTGATTTAATTTCTAAATTGAGGCACAGGAACCTTTCCGTTCTCGTATTTTGTTTCGTTTCTGTCTTCCTCTCGTGATCCTCCTTCAAAGCGTCTTTAATTGGTCTGATTGTCCCCTGCGGCGCAGCCGTTGTGCCGTTGGTTGTAATTATCCTCCCCGCTGCGTTCTCGCTGACGTACAGGTGAACTTTTCGTGTTTTGGGCTTGTCTCGCTGTCTCACACTGTCCTCGTCTCCTTGTCCTGCTTTCTTTCAGCGTGCAAAACCTTACTAAACAAAAAGTCGGACGGCGTGAAGGTAAGTTTTCTGACCCCTTCGGGGAGCAGAGCGACTTATTCCTCTGATTTAAGTCTGTATTTATCAGAAATGTGTTTTTCTATAGTGTGTTTTTAGGGCTTGGTTCTTTATGTAGAGTTAGTTGTTGGTGTGTTTAGGTTTAGAATTGAACCAGAATTGATAAAGTCTCTCATGTTGACTGAGAGTCAGTGCATGCGGTGAAGCGCCATGATCACCACGGCCGGAATAAAACTCCCGTTGCACACGGCGATTTAAACATCAGACGCCCACCTCTCCCTACATCTACAGCCGTCTGCTCTCTAATATTAGCTCCCTGTATTTACTTATTAATTTTTTTAGTTGATTCTCTTTTGTTTTTCCTCGACAGCTTTAGTATTTCTTTCTCTCACGTTTTCACCTCTGTAAGCTTGTGCAGCTGTTTTGTTTTTCCTCTCTTCCCGGGATCAACTTGGCAGCTTCACTTTTTTTTTTTTTTAACTGCTTCTGATGCGTTCCTTGTTTCCCGATGACTTCTTGTTTTTTTTTTGTTTTGTTTTTTTTCCCCTCCTCCTCCTCCTTTCCATTGCCGTCTGTCAGAAAAGGAAGTCCAGCTCAAGTGTTTGTTTGATGGTGAGATCGCCTCTGTTGTTTTTTTTGTTGGGCCTTTTTTCTTTCTTTCTCTCTCCTCTTTTCAAGTTTACCTCTGTCTGGTTATCCTGCTTGCTTTTTTAAAAAATTTATTTCCTTTTGGGGAAAGTTGTTTCCGGCGTCTTTTTTTTTCTTCTTCTTCTTCTTCTTCTCTTTTCCTGTTGGATGTCCTACATGCAGCGTCTGTACGTCTCTTCCACCATATTGGTCCCATGATGCCGTTTTAGCCGCAGACAAACGGCGCCTGCATCGCAGATGTGAAACTTTTTCCTTGCTGCAAACTTTCTACACCTTTACAACCATGTCCCCCTTTGTCCCAGTATTTACATTTTGATTGTATCATCATTGCATTTTATGTCTGAGAATTCATCTTTTTTTTTTTGTCTTGTGAAAACAGCTGTCTTGGTCACCTGCGGAGAATATAGTTGGGAAATATTATACTTTTCTAGACCTAATTGAGCTTTTTAGGGCTTGTTTAGTGCATCTCTACAGTAAATTATAACTTTCCAATCAAGAACATGCTGTCGTATTGCACCTCGCCGCGATTAACGGGCCTTCATCAAGGCCTTTCACTGCATGCACAGACCTGGTTTATCATTAGCGCCTTTATTTCACATTCGTAGATTGTGAAATAAAGTTCTTTTCTTTTCAACTGTGAGATGAACTCAGCTTGTTCATCTAGCAGACGCCAAACTTTATTTTTATTTATTTATTTTTTTTTCTGTAGGCAAAATAAAAAATGTCTCAGTTTTAAAATATTTGTGCAGAGTTACTATGCTACATGTTTTGCTCAAGCTTTTATTAGTACATTTCATTGTTTACAAATTACTGTTCAGCACAAGCTGGCGATAATCAAAATAAGTCAGAGGTAGATTCATAGCAGTGGGCAGCAGAGGAATGCATGGAGCATCTCCTGCACCACGCTGGCGTATTGAGTGTGTAGCTCGGCCGCGTTGCGGCTCTGTTCCTGTTTTCCTCCTGTGGCTCCTGTTTGAGGCCGAGCGCCTTCATCCTGTGTTGTGTTTCTCTGACCCAGTCGCAGGGAAACAGTAAAAACAGTGTAGTAAGCAGCAGCAGCACCAAAGACAGCAGCATGTCATCCTCCGCGCCAATGGTACCACATCTGTTTACGTTCACTTCCGTTGCTTTTCGTGACCTCATTTCATGTTTTCCCTCTTTTTGGCGTTCAGTTGCTCTGTGTCGCCTCCTCTGTCCGTGTCCTCTCTGCCTCTCTTCCCTCTTCCTAAAAAATGTTAAATAAAAAAACAACTCGTGGTGGAGAATCGGACAGCTTTAACACTTGAACGGCTGCTCTGTGACTCCTGCTCATGTTTTACCCAAACCTCTTGGAGACGCACATACACACGCATACAGACAAATTACTTTCATTTTAAAGTAGGTACTTTAGTTACGTTCTCTCCAGCTCACCTGGGTGACTGAATCGTATGCCCAAACCTGTAACCAGAGTGCTGTTACCAGTTTTGGCAAAATGTTTTGTGTTTTTTTGGTTTTTTTTGCACAAAAACAAATTGTTAAGGAGGATTTCTGGGTACAACAGGAGCTTGAGAAGTCGAGTGATGGATTAACTGCAGGAGGATGCAGCCCCTGTGTTTATAGATGAGATTTTAATACCAAAATGGAAAAAAAACAAACATTGAGAAGCACTGTTAGCAGTAAACCTAGTTATCTTAGTTTCTCTGTTTATTTCCTGGAAATTTAAATATGATTCTAGTCAGCAGCGTTGCATGTGCAGTAAACCTCTAGAGGGTCCCTTCTTCTTGCAACATTGCTCACTCTACATGTGTCCTTTTCCCCATTTTTTTTTTTTTTTTTGTCCAAGCCTAAGTTTCTTTAATCCCACGTTATTGAAGGGGCTGCATGTTCCCAGGTTGAATCCGGTGCTAAATTAAACCACACATGTGCGACTGCTCTAGAATACAGCGTGTTGTGTGTTTCTTGACTCTCGGAGCGCTTGGAACGTCTCTGTGCCGAATGTTGCTGTGGCAGAGTCCAGACTGAGGAAGAGGAGTCGTCACGCAAACAACGTGGGCATCAAACGGACGTGCAGATTTCTGACGCATCCTCACAGGTCAAGCAGGCTCACTTTGCAGACCAGTAACTTTAGGAGGGTTAGTGCAAGACGCTGAGTTTTTACTCCTTCACACTTCGCTGCCAGGTGGAAAAAGCAGACATTTAATTTAAGGTGACTGATGAACGAGGAGCTCGGTAAAGCGGCGCTTCTCGCGAATGAGCTTGAAGCTCTGCTGAGTAAGAGATCTGGCCTTGCACCGGAGGATAACCCTTCAAAATAAAACGACTTGTAAAGGAAGGGAGATAGATCCGCATGCAGTTGGCGCTCTGTCTGCTTCTTTTGATCGTGAGCTTTCCAGTCGAAATTTTTGCTGTCGACAGAACCGCACACGGTTCTAACGGCTTTCAGGTCACGAGAACGCTTCATGAAATCTGCACTGCATGCATGTCTTAGAGAATCCTCCTCCTCAGCCATGACCTTGGTGGTGAATGCGTGTAGTTTTTGTTAGTTTCTGTGCGTTTTGGAGACTCCATTGGCCACAGAACCAATGCAGGGGAAACGAACTCTGCGCCTCGACGACCGACTGCAAACGGTCTCTGTGCTGTAGCTCTTGTGCCCTGCTGTGTTTGTAGTTGGGATTGTTTTGTACGTCTGCGTTTTCGTGTAATATGCTGGTTTTCCGTGGCATCATCCATCCCCTCCCTGCATGGTAAAGTGTCTCCTGCCTCCCCCCAGGAAGCCCAGGCAACTGTTGTACACAACCCAGCAGACGGCACCAAGGTAAGCCGCTCCTTGTCCAACCCGAAGCCACCAGCCCACACCACTAATCAGAGCCCGCCTTGACAAAGAAAACATCTCAAACACCAAAATATGTCCATTTAACTACGGTTTTGTGAAGCAAAACATATTTCTGCCTCTTTTCGATGAATTTAAATTGTTTCACGCTTTATTAAATTAATACGTTTTTAAATATATTTTTTTTTCTTTTACAATCCAGTCTGCTTTGTTAAAGTTGTAGTTTCCTTCAGAAGGAAGCCGTGTTAATAGTTTATATCATACATGTATTAGATGGAGCTTAAATTGGAGAGCAGGGCCTGATCAAGAGTAGATTTCTAAACTTTTCCCAGAGTCTAATATTTACTCTCCTCATTAATCTCACTGGACAGCTGGTTACATGTCGGCCCTGATTGTTTGGCCCCTCGCTGTTCTACTCTTTCTAGTTTTTAGGAGTTTGGTGTCTGACTTTTTCAGATATGAGAACGACGAACTATTGAGGTTAACTTCGAAACGTTCTTAAAGGAGCCCATTCTCCTCGACTTTCACTGTTTTGCTTCACTCCACAATTTGACCTTCCAGCTCGTTTGAACGGCTCTTCCTGGTCCGTCTGTAAATGATCTACTCCAAGAGAATTTAAGATTCGACTTGGATCATGGAAACACGAGAATCCAAATGAATCGTTTGAGTTTCATCAACCGAGTGAAGTGAAAAAATAAAAAATAAAAGAATCCTTGTAGACGCTACTTTACAAACTATTAAGGAAAATACAAATGTCTGTTTTATATAAAATAAAACATTCTGTAAAATCATCTTTAACACAAACACTCTTTCTTCTCAGATTAGTTCACAAGCTGGCAAAGTGTTACTCTAACATGATATTGTTTTTACCGACTCTGTTCTCTCGTCGTCACTCGACACGCTTCTTCTTGAAGAGCGGCGACGCGGCCAGCGCCCGCGCGGCCAGCGCAGCGCGCGGCCAGCGCCCTCGCGGCCAGACGTTAATTGCAACTTAAATTAATGATTAAAAGTGAATCTGTCACCCCGCTGCCTCGGTGTGCGCGGGCGGCTCTGTGCGTGTCCCCTCGGCTGGTTTGTGCTCCTGGGAGGGAGACGTCCACCCCTCCATCTGTCCGTCAGGTTGACTGTGTCCTCACAGGCAGTGTGTCCAGAGCTGTCAGTCGTGTCTCAGTCATAAAACTCAACTTCAAAGACAAAAACGTGCTTTTTTTTTTTTTGTTTGTTTGTTTGTTTGTTCTCTCCCTCCTTCCTCCCGCTCTCCTCTTGTCTTTTCTCCGTGTGTCTTTTTGTGTGACCCCTTTGTGTTCGACAGGGCTCCACAGAGAGCTGTAATAACGCCGAAGAGGAGGAGATGAAAGGTAGGAAAGGTACTTGTCCAACTTTCACGTTCTCCGCATGCTTCTTTTAGCTCACTTTGTGGCTTTTTCAGATCAGAGAGATGGAGGAGGAGGGGGGAAAAAAGAAAATGACAATTTGTTTCCTTCCTTTGTATTGAGGTAATGCATGACTGCAGGGCTGGTGTTTTAAGGCATCTGTCAACTCTTATTCCACCACAAAGAGCTTGGGTGAGGGCTTGTTGTGAGATGAGCATCACGGGAAAGATAAGTGTTGCATGTAAATGGTTTGCTTTTATCTGAGAAAATAAAGTGGTGGGGGGGGACCTTGTTACCAAACAACACAACGCTTCTACTCTTTATTTATTTATTTATTTATCCATTTTTCTTGTGATAATTGCATGTTGCCTTAAAAATGCCAATGAAGGTTGAAAGCTCCCATCAGTAAATGTGATCGATGGGTCCATGATTTTAAGTTTTGGCACATGGCTTGGGAGTTTGCTATAAATTAATGCCACCCAAAGAGTATTTGTGATGCAGAGGCAGAATCGATGCAAAAACATTCCTGAGCATCGTCACCAAGACTTCTTGAAGGTTGATAAATATGTTCTCCCATGTTGTATCTATTTTTAAGAAAACTCTTCTCTGTGAAAACATGCTCCAAAGTCACTTTAACGTGACTTACCGTCACTTTTTGTGACACGCGATAGTGCTTAATTGTGAATGGGAGCGAAATGATGCATAGATGTTGAACAGAAAATAATTGGGGAATTGTGGTGTGCGTTTGCATTCAGCCTTATTTGAAACTAGAACTTTTATATACACGTCTTCACAAAATAGCTCAAGATCAGTTGGGGAAGGCAGATCTGGAGTACCAAGCCTTGCCGAGGGATGGCAGGTTTTCCACTTGTTGATTCTCCACATTTCCGGACGATTGTTTTTAAAACGTCTCCACGACGTTATCTGGGATCTTCGCATTGTTCAGTAACGCTCTGCAGCAAACCTCCGAGGCCTACTGTGTTTATCAGGAGTTTAATAGTTGGACTCTATTTACCAATTCGGCGCCTCCTGAAGGGCAGGTGGTCGGGCTGGGCTGGACTTTGCTTCGGGGTGTCGAGGTAACGGGGCCTGAATAGAAATGCACTGCACGCTTTTCTCTGATTTTCTTTCATGAAATAGACAATTTAGCAGACAAATTACAACTCTACACTGGTTTGTATGTCTGTTACACGAAATCTTAGTAAACACATTGAAGTTTGTGATTGTGACGAAATGTGAAAAGGTTCAAAGGAGGCGGATGCATTTGTAAAGCGCCGCAGTATTATTTAGTATTATGTAATTTTCATTTCTTTACATTTGAGAAACAAATCCTGATGCTTGCGGCTCACCACCCGCCCCGTTTGAAATTAATGGGTCATTACCAGAACCTCCAGATGTGCAGAAGGCAATTCAGAAGCAGGGAAACATCATCATGGATGGCCACTGATCCGATGGGAATACCCCGCCACAACGAACGCCGTTTGTGTTTTGTAATGTGTTAATGTTGCGTTTTCATTTTGCTCCTGGTCCAGATGAGGCGGGTTGAGCGTTGCTGACGTTGTGCGCTCGCTCGGTGCGTTGGGCTTGGAAGTGTCGGTGGGATTTCGCAGTTTCCTTCTCGACGTGTCTTTTCAAATGACCGACTCGGATGTTTACATCCTGCGGGCTTGCTTATTGTCTTCAGCCTGGCTGTCGGCGGACACCTGTGTGTGTTTTTGTGTGTTTGTCTTGACAAACAGCAGCGGCTGCTGGCGCAGAGGGTTCAGGGACGGGGCAGAGCAGAGCAGCGGACCGTGTCTCCTCACTGTCCACCGTCCACCTGGAAGCCAGCAGGTTATTTTCTGCTCCAGTCTTCCTTCTACGACCAGCATCGCCTTTTCATCATTTGCCCCGAATCCCCTTCTAATTGGTTCACCGTTTAAAAAGGAAGTGAAGGGAGTCCGCCTCCTTTTTATCTCAACCAAACTTGTTTCTGCTCCCTATCCTGTATTTCCATCTGCTGGCATGATGATATAACTGCAGTTTTCTGCTTCTCAATTTTCTTTTTAAATCCCTGTAAATATTGACTGTGTGCAATAAGAGGCCATTCATATAATTGGACCAAATGCACTTGATATGCGGGTTGGTTCCCTGTAGGAAGCTGGAAGCGGGCCCCGAGCCAGGGTCCGATCAGTCAGACTGATTGTTAGACAGCAGGTTGGAAATGGTTTGTCGGATATTTATCTCTGCCTATTTTCCCTGATGGAAGACTTTATGGATAAACATACATGCAGATATTAAGGTATTTTGTGCAGCAAAAGTTTTTTTTTTTTTTTAGCTCATTTGCTCCTTTGTAACAGCTCAGGGTGTCGGTGTGTCCTTAAAAAGCCTTACATTTATTTCTCTAAAATTAAGGCCTTAAATGATCAAAGGCAAGTTTGCCTTTGATCATTTAATGATGGTTTTTTAAAATTTTATCTTGATTGGACGTTTTCATGTATTCAATGTTATTTTTTTTCTCCGTGTGATTTTCCTGTCAGACAAAAGTTTAAGTTGGACGTTTTCTGAGTGGAGACGGTTGAGGCTACCGCTAACTAGCTGTTAGCGTACCTTTCTTTGCTAGCCAGCTAGATTTGTTTTGAGTCTGTCATGTAGAGATTTACGTTTCTCAACAGGGAAACTATGTCTGGGTATTTCATGATGTCATTTTCCCAAACTGAAGTGTGTTTGCTGTGTTTTGAAGTGGTTTTAAAGTCGGAACAGCGAGTCAAGGTGGAGCGTGTGGTTCAACCTCCAGATGACTCTCGACTTTCTGTGACATTTCCTGGTTGTGTGCCCCTCCTCCTCCTGTTTCTGCTTCAGCTCGGAAACAAGAGATCATCAAGATGACGGAGCAGCTAATCGAAGCCATCAACAATGGGGATTTTGACGCTTACACGTACGCTTTTTTGTTTTTTAATCGATTTGTCATTGCCTGGGCAACATGCGGGTTAGATTAGTTTTGGTTGACTCTGTAGGTCAGTAATTGATATTTCTTCCTACAGGAGAATCTGTGATCCTGGACTGACTTCTTTTGAGCCAGAAGCTCTTGGAAACCTGGTGGAGGGCATGGACTTTCACAAATTCTACTTTGAGAATCGTAAGTTCCTCAAACTCTTTACCATTTAGCCGCAACCTCTGGCATATATACAAAATGCCCCCCCCCCCCCCTTTGGTTGGCTTATGTCCCATGAATGTGAGTCGCTTTCAACATGTCACTTTCATCTTCCAATTACTTCAACAAGCCAACGCGCATCTTTCCCAAAACTCCCCGTCAGGCAGATGTAGGCGATCAGCGGGTTTGCTCCTTTTGTGTCGTTGCAGTTCTGAGTAAAAACAGCAAGCCGGTCCACACCACCATCCTCAACCCCCACGTGCATCTGATCGGCGAGGACGCCGCCTGCATCGCCTACATCCGCCTGACGCAGTACATGGATAGCCAGGGGCGGCCTCGGTCCTGCCAGTCGGAGGAGACCCGCGTGTGGCACCGGCGCGACGCCAAGTGGCTCAACGTTCACTTCCACTGTTCAGGAGCACCGGCCGCACCGCTGCAGTGAACGGACAACGACAGGCCCAGGTGAGGCAGCGGCGGCACAGAGGGGTTCAACATCTGGGCTCGTGTCGAGTTTGACCAATAAAACGAGCAGGAAACCTAGAATCACTGAGCCTGTGCAGCTGTGTTCACCTGTTATTTCCTAATTATGAAAAACAAACGTTTAAGTTGGACGTTTTCTGAGTCGAGAGGGTTGAGGCTACTGCTGACTAGCTGTCAGCGTACCTTCAAGTTCAAGCCGTGTTTTCTGTATGGCAGAAAACGTCCACAAAACCTGCCGTATCTATACGAAATGCTGCACACGCATTCACAAAATGTTTGCCTTTCACTCCGTTCTACTTTTCACTATGCAGTTGGACAAGCGTGCTGTGAGCTCGCCGCGCAGAGACTTGACATGTTTTTTTTTATCGCGTTTATTTTTCCTCTCCAGGTTTGCCTGAACTCTACAGCTACTTTTCTCTCCGAGGCCGGAGCGGAGCCTGGATCCTGGCTGCACGGGCTCCTGAAAAGTGGGGAAAATATTACAATCTTTGAAAAGGGAAAAAAAAAAAAAAAAAAAGCAACAAAAACAACAACAACAAAAAAAAAAACACAGGTTAAAAATAAAAATAAAAAAAAAAGTTTCAAAAGCTTGAATGACCAACACCAACCCAGTCCATCCCTTACTAGACGATGATGACGGTGAGGAGCTCAGCTGTTGGGGGGGCCCCGCCTTGCAGACGGTGCATGCTTCTGATGGCTACACAGGGGTGATGCTGTCCTGGTCCTTGTTCTCCCACGGCCTTTGTCTCCCCCCCCAATCCCGTCTCGGATTTGAGTGTTAGAAATATAAATATTCATCACCACTTTGAAAGATTTTCTGGGGCAGCGGGAATATTTGGAATGATATGATCACTTTGGGCCGAAGCGCAGCAGCTGAGTGTTTACTTTGATGCAAGTATTGTTTGTGTTTGAGTTGACTGGTGTGTGGACGTGCTGGTGAGGTTCAACAGGAGTCGGGTTTTAACCCTTGCAGTGTTTTAACCCTGTTACCAAAGGGACCTTTTAGTTAGTTTTTTTTTTTTTTGTTTTTTTATATATATATGCTGAGAGCTTTGTGTTACTTAGTTGAGGGTTAATCTTTTTTAAAAGCATTCTGGGTTGACTTTTTTCTCAAGGAAAATGGGTTTTATTTAATAGATATTTATATTGAGGAATCTAGGAAAAATTCATTTGCTTTGTGGATGTAGGAAGGGAATTTATGCGGGCAATTTTATTTTTTATTTTTTATTTCTTATTTCGCTTTAAATTCAAGCTGTAAATACAAAGACAACATGCATGCACGCACACGCTCACAGTCCCACGCCCCTGCTCTTTTGAGGTCAAGCTCTTTAGACGCGTCGTCCGAGGGCCGGCTCGTCCTGAAGTTGCAGAAGGACTCCCCATCTGTTTGGTCTGCGATGACTCAATCCAAACACAGGGTGGCAGCGTTGGTGCAAAATCTGAACCTGGCCTTTAAACGTCCAAATCTGAACGGTCAAGCAGAGGCGTCGCGGACGCCCTCTTGGGTTCATGTTTGTGTGCTTTTTTAAAGGTAAAGCAAGATTTCTCCAGCCAGCCGTTGGCCTGCACTGTTTTTCTTTTTGTTTGCACACTTAAAGACTCGATGCTGTTTGCCCTTCTGAAGGAGTCGACCTCTCTGCAACTCCAGTTTACGCTTGCCAAAAAAAAAAATAAATGGATAAAAAAAACTCTCACCGCCTCACTCTACCTCTGCCCTCTCTTCTCTCATCCTTGACCTTCACCAAGCGGTCCCGTTGCCACCGCAACGCCGCGTGACGGAGACGAACCCCGTCTCTCGTTTCTGTTTTGGTCGTGTTCTTCGCTGCATGTCGTCGGTCTTGGCTTGCTGTACCTCGGTGTGAAGTCCTGCTAATGTAAAACACGTTGCAGCAGAGGGATTTACTGGGAAGAGGGCTACAATCAGGACCTTCACTGACACCAATCAGTGGGATCTGGAACTTTTTCTTACTTATATATATTTTTTTTTCTGAAATCAGTCTCTGTTCTAAATGTCGTGGTCACAAATGTTTCAATGTTTGCATTTCAATGTTTCTAGGTTGAAAATAAAAGGAGCAGGTGACTTTTTAGACGATTCGGAAAAGTTGTTGTATGAACTCTTGTCTCCAGTCTGAATCGCAGCATGACAGAAGCACACGAGATCAAAGATTCCCTCTTCGGGAAAGGTCAAGGTCACGTGCGCGTGTGTCTGTGTTTGTTCCACGGTGTCGTCTGGACTTGGTGTGACTCTGTACCAGCAAATGAGCAAAGGCTTGTTGAGTGTCTGTCCTGCGCCAGGCTGCTCCATGGTAACTCATGCTATAAATCGACGGACGCTTCTGACCACGACGTCCTGTGTGTGTATGTGCGTGTTTGTGTGTGTGTGTGTGTTTGTGTGTGTGTGGTCGAGCGAACTTTTTAAGAAAAGAAAACCATCTGTGAGCCTCGTCTTGTTGTACAAACTGCTTCTGTTCGATGGACGTATCAGAGATGCCATGAAAACTCGTGTCCACTCCTCCACCACGCTTTGTAAATCTGAGTCTGTGTGTGATGATTTTTTTTTTTTTTTTTTTTTTAATGCTTCTGAGTAACTAGTTTGTGCCGTCGGCATCGGCCTGGTTCTAAAAGTGTATTTTCTTATTTTGATAATCGTATGTGGGCAAATTCCTGTGCACCAATGGGAAGATTGAAATGAGGGAGAGGGGGGTAATAAAAAGGTTGAAGCACATTTAAGAGGCTAGCTTTAGAGTTGAGGGGTGTACTATGAAGCAATAAGCAATGCATTTGAAAACTGAGCGTAATGAAACATTCACATGTGTTTGTTTTGGATTAAAGTTATGTTTTAACCAGCTTATAAGTCAAAGTCAAATTTAAACATTAGACCATGCCATTACAATTTGTAATGGCAAATTGCAAGCGTCACAGTCAGAGCAGAGCTTATGACTAATGTTAGTCATTTTGGCTCGTAGTTTTAATCCTTTTAGAATAAAGTATTCTAAGTAATTAAGTAAAACTGACGTAGTAAATTATAAATGTGCAATCAGATGAGATTGTTCATCAACATAAATATATATGTAGATTCATATGTATCCATCGATCAAAGCTGAGCGGTGGCGGCACATGTTGTAGTTTCATCTTTAATTGCTGATGTGATTTATTTATTCTGAAATAGTCTTTAAAATTGACTCTGGTCAGACTTGCAGCTCACAATTATTAGATGGATTTGAATGAATTGAGAACCTTGTCAAAACAAATGCAAACGAGTGATGACAGCAAATTCAATGATGCTGTGGTTAATTTATTTTATTTTTTTCTTAGACGTTTTCCTTGTGATCATTTAACGGCACTTTTGAGATCTGGCTTTTGCCAACTGTCGCTGGTAAACATGCAAAAGAGGAATTATTTGACCACGGTCGCCATTTACTTATTTAGCAAAGTAATCATGTGCATCTTCAAATAAGTGCAGATTCTTTGCAGTGACGGGAAACTCATGCGAAAGGAAAGGACACGATACAACATATTTTCTTATCCAGTAAAACTTTATGCTCACAAACATCAGTCACCTCGATGGCCAGACTGTTGACTTCGTTCTTGAAATATATTTTGTAGCTGTGCCATGAACTATTTTGTCCCCCCTTCTCCTTTTTCAGCATTTAAAAATAAGTCTAAAATATTTGCCTTTCACTGTACATTTGCTTATTGTACAGCTAAAACCCTGAGAGCACAAGAAAGAGTCTGCAGAGAGTTAAGAAACGTAAAAGCTTGGGTTTTGAAAAGATCACGACGAACATGAATTTAACAAAAATTGACAGCTGTGGATGCACTTATCAACAGACGGATGGATGGATGGTCTGGTTTTTGTCCGTTTTTCACTCCATTTTCAGTTTTATGACTGTTTTTCCAGGTATGTTCAGATTTTCTGTCAAGACATTGATGCCTCACAGTCAGTGCTTAACCCTGAAACTGAGCATTGAGAAACATTCGTCAGTCTTTTCCTGTCAGTTAAAACAGACTGGATGTATGAAACCTGCTTCGTAGTACATCGCTTGAACCAGTCGACGGTGAGAAACCATTTGTCAAAGTATTTGGAACAACCTCAGTCTTTTACACCAACTTTACATTGTCGAAATGACTAAAATAGAGTATCCCTCTACTGATTTCATGTAAGACAAAGTGTCTAAAATCCAAAAAGATTATATAATAAAGCACAAAAATCAAATGGAAAGCTTGATTTTTATGGTATCCTGCAAGTTTGTCTGGATAACTCCAGAAACAGACTAGATGGTGCAAGATGGAGAAAGTGCACCTGACAATTCCAGGGTTTTAACATATAAACTCAGACCTTTACAAGGTTCTTCAATCTGTATCTCTGACCTCCACATGCACAAATCCATCCACCGTCGTTTCCTCCATATCATCTGGTCAACATGAAGAGCATGTGAAAGAAAGCGCGCACAGCTGAGAACTTTAAAGGTCTCGCTTTCCGTTTTTTAAACGTCAAACTGGTTCAAATACTTTGGCAAATGCTGAACATGCTTTGTTCAACGCTAAAGCGAAATGTGGGAATACATGCTACGGACATCTTGGGTGGTAGAGTAAGAAGAAGAAAAAAATCTGAACACTATATATGCAGTTTTACAAATGGAACAAATATGCATGTATGTCTACTTTCTGGTAATTTTTCACTGTTGATTAAGAAATGGAAATTTATTTGCATCCACCAGGTTATGAAATTGTTGTCTGATATATATATATATATAAAAGTGTTATTCCACATTAAAAACAAAACATTAAAGATTAGCTGAAGCCTTAGCTTGATTGTGCTCCTTTTAAAGTTAATATATTGCATTGTGACTTTACAAACAGAAGGGGCTACATGTGTCTAAAGTCAAATGGATGCTGGATTTTTGCATGACTAAAATAAAATCCTACAACAAAAATGGTTTCTCTTTATTTTGACTTGAGAAATAAAGTAACCAAAAGACAACATTCCTGTATTGTCCGTCTTCCCAGCATGCAGGTCTGATCTGGAGGAATTATAGCTGCACTGATGATGCATCTGATCTTTAAGAGTTCAGGTTTCATTGTTCACCAGACAAAACATTTTTCTTAAATCTGTAAACATGCCCCCAGTCTAAGGCTCTTTTTTTTCCCCCATCCTGGTTCTCCAGAGAGGTTGATCAAACCCCGGTCCTCCAGAAAAGATCTCCATGGTGTCTAAATGTTTCAACACAGTTGAATCAGGTAATTAGATCATTAGCAAGACTCTGTAGAAGCGGAGGCTTTTCATTCAAGCTTTGGATCAGGTTTTAGAAGACCTACCCTCAGGGACTAGCAAGGCTATTGCCATTCACTTCCCCATCTGCGTTTTCTCCCATTGAGCTGGATTTCTCCGGCTGAAACTCAACCGGGCCGATGGGCGAACAGAGGACGCCGTGAATGGTTCTTCTGACGTCGTGGGCCGAATTCATAACTGCAAACCGCCTGTAGTTTTAGCAACGGCAGGCGACTCGTGGTCTGGAATCGGACGTCCGCGTTTTAGACGTGCGTCTGCAAACCACCGCGCTTAATAAGGAGACGTACGCAGTAGTCTTGATGATTTTTAATGACACCAAATGGAGACATGTAAAAGTGGAAAAGGAGGAAAACATCAGCTCTCGTTGTCGCCAGCATGTTCAACACAACAGAAACGTGGGCGTGTTCTGCAGGCAGCAGGCGGGTCTCCTGCTCCAGTCAGACGCAAAGAGCCTTTCCAGAAGTTTACACTCAACACTGTTTAGTCTTAGTGATATCTGTACATCAGAGCAGGAGAGGAGCTACTACCATGTGGTTAACTGTGCGACAGAGGAGGATTTCGGTGGGGATAAACAGTGTGTCGGGTCATAGACATCGTCTCCTAGGCAACCTGAACACTTCCCAGGCTCAGTCTCTCTCTCTCTGAAACCAAACCACCAAAACTTTCATGGCTTTATGTCCCACTGCATCTGGCTTCTAAACCTTTGGACCCCCATCTTCTTCCTTGGTCGGATAAAGAAAGTGGAATGATTGATCGCTCCATGCAGACTTTGATTCTTCAGTGTATAACAGAAGCTGGAACCGGGTTTTTTGTTTTTTTTTGTGCTGACATGCTTCATATTTTTGTAAAAGAGTGTCCTGCTGTTTTAAAGGATGTAGGTGTGGCTTCAGGCAGACGACGATCCATCTAGAGCTAAAGATACAAAGAAGATCTGAGAAAAAGAGTCTGGGTTGAGACGGCCTTGTTGGCTGTTGTGTGAACATTGGCACTTAAATCAGTTCACAGAGAGCAACTAGTGCGCATCAGAGATCTGCCACATCGGAGTCAAGTGGCAAACTGTGGCAGCAGTCTTTAAGGAGGTGGGGGGGGAGGAATGTCATTGCGATATTTTGTAGTATTTCACTGTTGCTTCCTTGATTCAAGGAAAAGAAAAACAGAGAAGGAAGCCACTTTTCTCCACTAAAGTGTCCTGGATCTCCTAAAAAAAAAAAAAAAAAAAAAGTGGAATCTGGGACATACAATCTTTTCTCACTGTAGACGGCTGCAGAAGATCAGCTCTACAGAGCTTCAGACACACACAGCTCCAAGGCCACCTTTCTCTGAGTCGCACGCAAGCAAAGAGAAGTGAAAACAATTGGAAAAGAAGGACAAGTTACAAGAAAACTGGCAAGAAAATAGAGCAAAAGTACAGTTAAAAAGAGAGAGACAAAAAGTTTCACTGTACCAGTAAACACCACAGAGCCCCATAGTGGAAGAGGTGAATTTTTCATTCTTGTTTTTGGCATCACCTCGCAAAAGTATTGCATTCCCATGCAGTCGTTTTTGCGTTACCTCACTATAATGTGTTAGTAGTCAGTTCACGTGGCGTCTTGAATACTGAAAGTGTTTCTCCTACAATTTAATGTTTGTAGGAATTCTTCGAGTGATTTGACATGTTTATATCTTTATCTTTTGGATGAACACGGGTCAAACATGGGCTTTCCATTCCTACCGTAAAACAAACAAACAGAAACTTTCTGAAAGAAATGCATCCAAACTATCTGAATTTGTTGTTGCTGTGACGATACAAAATAGGCTGGGGTGCATTTGCAAATTTATTACAAGGGCACGGAATATTTTTGTGAGGCAACGCAAAAAAAAAAAAACAAAACAAAAAAAAAAACAGTACAATTCCCTCATGCTCCCCTAGGGGACTCTGTTAAACATGGATTCAACAAGGAGAGGAAGAGAAGCAGCGGCGAGCCTGGGACCACATGCAAACAGGGAAGGAGCAAAGCCATGCAGCAGCCTGATAACCAGCCAGAAGCCACATCATTATACACCAACACAAGACACAGCGTGATGGAGGGAGACTGTGCTGTTTCCAAGAGCTTCACTTGGTGAGTAAAGACAACAGGCAGCGTCGTGAAAAGTGGACCATATGCCAAGTAGGCTGGGTCCAATGAAAACCCCTGAGCAGGCGTTTGGCACCGCAGGAAACATTCAGAGGAGGAGGAGGAGGAGGGGAGTAAGTGCACAGCATGATGGGAGACATCTGTTACACAACCACGTCGTAGGGGTTCCCATGGAGACAAAAGTGACCCAACAATTTTTTCCATCCAGCGCTCACTCACCACGCGCTCGCAGCATGGTAGCGGACGGGCGAGGGCTCAGCAGCTTTGCTGCGGCTCCCCGCTCCTGCTTTTAGACTTTCTGCCCTCCACATCTGCAGGATAAAGGCAAGGTTTATGTCACATCTGCAAGCACGAACCACTGTCATCAACTTCATCAATGCTTACAGCGTCCATTCGGATAAATACATTTAGGAGTAAAATGGCAACTACAGAAGCAGAAATAAATACAACTCTAAATGCAAACGGTTTTAATAAGTTTGGCACGGTGAGCAGTGTTTGTCTTTTGATTATAAATTACTGACTTTGTACAAAATGTGGCCGAGTCTAGAGCACTATCCTTTCTGGAGTGCGGTGCATTAAGAGCAATAAAAGGAAAAAGGAAAAAAAAATCAAAAATGAAATGATGCATGCTTCATTGACAAAATAATGGAAAACTCGTTAACCTTCATTATCCATCTTGTATTTTAACAGCTGCCATTATCAGTCGAAATCTGAAAGGTAATTTTCCCCAAAGGTGACGCTACAATCCGGTCCCTTCACTGTCAACCTTCACTTGTCCCTTTAATGACACCCAGGCATCATTTTGAGAAAGAAGATGCATCATTTTTGTCACCAGCCCCAGAGATTAGTTGGAGCCCACCACAACCACGACCCACCACAACCATAACCCACCACAACCACGACCCACCACAACCACGACCCACCACAACCATAACCCACCACAACCACGACCCACCACCGATCCAGTAAAGCCTCCAGTTCAGATATATGTACACATAAAATTGAAACAAACAAAAAAAAACAAAACATTAAATGCACAAAAACAGTGCACACGTCAACAAAAAGAAACAAAATTTAAAATCCATTTTGATTCCCAACATCAAAACTCCTGTTTTAACTCAGGCTGATAGAACAAAGCCATGCAGTTAAAGTGAACAATGCAAACCGTGGAAAACACACTGACGGTAAAGCATACCATAAAGTCGGAGGCGAGTCTGTCATGTGACAAAGCTGCTTCAGTGTCATAAGGACAGTTACTTGTGACAGCAAAAGGTTCTGGTGGCTTTAACGGATCTTTGAGAAATGAACAGGCCACCTAAAAATAAAACTAAAGAGCAAAAACATTTGGACCACTTTGATGGGAAAACACGATGATAGCTTTTTAGACGGAGGAGTCTTCAAAGTCCCACCCAAATAAGAACAAAAGAAAAGAAAAGGTAAAGCATTCAGCACCATGGAAAACAGAAAATGACCTTAATGCACCAAATAATAATAATAATAATAATAATAAAAATAGGGCTTTGACATGCAGGAAAGGAAGATTAGTTCATCCAATGATTTCGTTCTCCAGCTCTAGAAGAAGTTCGGATCGTCTGGTGAGAAACCTTGGGGTGACTCACACACAGCCGTACTCGTACCAGAGAGACTGGCTCTCCTCTGGGCTCAGAGTCAGCTCTGACTCAGTAACGCTACTTGGATCAATGCCATCATCGTACGCCGTCAGGCGGGCTGAGCCGGCCCTCGTCGGGCCGTTGGTCTGGCTGTGTGGGCTCTGGTTCGGCCCAGGGCGAGGCTGGGCCGGGGGGCCGCTGATGTTGCTGACTAGGGTGGGGTTCAGGGACAGGAAGGGGAGATTTTCTGCTGACTCGCTAAAGATGGAGTCCATGAACACAGACTCTGCGGTGAAGGAGGGGCCGAGGAAAGACTCGAGGCTGTCGAGGTCGGGGTCCTCTGAGCTGTGGCAGGGGAGGCTGACTGATTTGGGCATGGGGGAGGCGATGTTGGGGTGGTACTCACTGGGTGTCGGCTGCGAGCGAACTCCAGCCTTTGGGGAGGGGGCGTGAGGAGAGGCGTCAACAGACACGGGCTGCCGGTGGTCTTTGGACAGTAGGTCATGGATGCTGGTGCGCCTTGTGGTACCTTCGGCTGTCGAGATGACGCTGCTGGCCCGGGGCAGTGCGGACGAGGAGGAGGAGGAGGAGGCGGCGGAGTCCAGGCGCTCGGAGACGGACGTGGCTTTCCCCTGGGAGGAGAGGCTGGAGCGGAGAGGGGCGGAGCCTTTGACGCGCGTGCTCTCGGCTTTCCGCAGGCTCGGCCGGCCGGGCTGTCCCGAGGACTTCAGCGCCCGGTCGGCGCCGGTCGGCGCCGCTCTCCCACTGCTGGAGCGTAAAATGCCCCGCGCCTTGGTGGAGGCGCGGTCTTTCTGAGCGTGCTCAGAAGAAGCGGAGAGGCGAGGGGAATCTACCGTGAGGTTCTCCTGACTGCCAGACTGCAGAGGACGGAAAATACAAAAGTAATCAAGACCAGGTCGATCAAAACCTCTGAAAGTCTTTTGTTTTGAAATGATTTGAAACAATTATTCATGATAAATGGTATAAATTTATCCACCATGTATCCACCATTATTGAAATAATTAAACACCATTTGACGGGAAAAAAACAGATTCAGAGGATAAATGAAATCAAAACTGAACAAATAAAATTTATAAATTTATCTTAGCCAAATCTCCTCAAATTATGAGCATTCATCTTTTTAATACTCTTCAGAATAAGAGTCGTGCTCTTTTCTCAGAACTGACGGCCCAACAATGAAATCGACGCAAACTGTCAACACCAGTCAACACCTGAGTTAGCAATTTGAACTTTATAAAGTTTATCGTCTTGAGAATAAAAGCCCTAATATTTTATAAACCAGATTATTGCAAAAGTGGGATTCAGCATCATTCTGTTGACCTTTTAAAGTAACGCTCAGACACATGGTGCTTTTTCATACGTTGGTTAATACAAAAATAGTTTCCCAACAGGCTTTAAAGCCCAAAGCTGATTTATGTAGGTCCAAAACTAGAAACGTAAACAGCGTAATTTTGGATCACAAACCTAAAAACAAACAAGGTTCTGTGGCTTCAGCTTCTGAATTCATTCTGCAGCATTCTCCTGCAATGTGATGCGATTGGAAAAAAAAAAAAAAAGTGCACACTCTGAGCCCTCACCTCTGCAGGATCAATACCCTCATCTAGGAACTGCTGCAGGGACAGAACCTCTCTGGGGGATACCTTCTTCCTGATCTGTGCCTGAGCGGAAACGGCAGCGGTGCCGGACGGCTCCAGGGACCTGCGCGGCTGCAGGGGGCTCTGATGGGAGGCGCGCAAGGAGGCGGGCTGCTGGACGGGGCTGCTGCCGCTACTGGACCACACCTCCTGGTCCAGGCTCAAGCTGAACTCCCCGCTGCTCTCACTCTGAGGCCTGCTGAGACGGCCATTCAGCGTGCCTGTGGGAGGGGGAATGAGTTGAGAAACGGTGCAGAAATTATGCCTCGATCCCAATCAGGTTTTCAGAATCAAAACTGCTTCCACATTAACACATTTTTTCCTTTAAAAAGCATCAGCTTTTTTTTTAAAAACGGTGTCCAACCCGTAGAGGAAAACTACAACCTTTAAATTAGGAAAGGCCAGCATTTTCATATTGTTCGAAATGAAGCAAAGACTAAGGATGCACATAACCGTGCCTCCTAGCAATTAATTGCCAGTCAGCCAATAAGATCAGTTAACTGTAGATTAGCTCATTAATCATCAACTTGCATCCTTACTGAAGACGTTAGTGGAGACGACTAGAGCTGAAGGGGAGATGGAAGAGCGTACCTTTGCCCTCCAGAGGAGAGGTGAGGTGTGAGTTATTGTTACTATTGCTACTCGTCCTGTTGCTATGAAGGCTGGTGGGTCTGGAGGCTGGGTAGAGGACGAGAGGGGAGGTGAACACACATTCACAGTTAGGATTCACAGAGGCTTACATGTATCCACCAACGTGCACTGACACGGGGGGGTAACACGTGGGAGCACGTCAACAGTCCGACAGAGCGTCACCTGCTGGGGCGGCAGATGGCTCGTGCCAGGCTGAGGCACAGGAAGGGTGGCTCAGTGCCAGATTACAGCACCAATATGTCCATCTAAGAAGACAAAGAGACCACTGACGGAGAGGGAAGGAACACCGAAATGTAAAGCCCACTCCACTGGAGATGAAAGGGGGATGTTAATGTCAGTGAGAGCTTGTTAGTCGAAACGAGAAGCGGGTGAAAAAGGATTGAAAGGGGGTCGAGAACATTTTTATCTCGTGCTCTCCGGTTCCCGCGGCGGTTAGTTTGGAAAGGAAAGCAGGTGAAATCGTCTCAGACTGTAGCTGCGCTTCCATTGCTAATGTGCGCAAAAAAAAACACTTGGTCGATATTCCGCCAATGTCGAAAAAAAAGACACAACACAATTTTGCAATTGCAGCGTTCCCGTTAAATGAGAAAACACAATTGAGATCACACATGAAAACGTTTGTTCACGCGATAAGTCATTAAAAAATAAGACTTATCGCGCCATCATCCTACCACTTCCTGTCTGCTTCATCTTCTTTCCAGCCAGTAGTAACATCTGGTTGTTCAATTTTGGTGAATGCACTAATGTTAATATATCCAAAAAGTCACATGATGCTACCGTAAAAACCTTTTTATCAAAAAACGGAAGGTATTTTTCGACATTGGTCTTTTTCCATTAAGCAAATTTATTGTCGGAATTTCGATTTGCGCAATTATATGGTCAATGAAAACGCAGCTTGTGTGTTATGATACAAGTGACACCAGTTTGGAGGCAAATTCAACTCTTATAATCAACACAGGTGTTATTTGTAGAAAACCTTCACTGTGGCCCAAAGTGATTGTCTCTGCACGGTAAATGTCACTTACTACAGATGCTACAGGGCACTCTGCACATAGCCTTCAGCTCAACAGGACGACACAAAGCAAGAGCACTGCTAGACCCCTGCTGGCCTAATAAAACACACACACGCACACACATAATGCAACACATCCACACGGTGGAATCTGAAATGTTCAATGGGCATAAAACTTGTAATATATAACAATGCTTGGAAACAAAACAGAGGCAGCCAAAAGTACTGCTCCATAAATCAATAGGTACCTCAGACATGAACCTGATGCATTAGAACTAATGCGTGGAGGATGAGTAAGACCGGATGTCCATTTCCTGAATGCATTACAAGAATGCAATGGGAAATGGGTCTCCCAAGATTGCACTTTATTTTGTAAATGCATGATGGGAACTCATATTAAAGAATCGGCAGTGCAATAGTGTAATGCAAAACAAATTTAAGAGCATTGCAATGTTAGGTTGAAAGTAGATATTTTGTCTACACAAAAAGAAAAAAAAATTTGATTTTGAGTAAAATGCACTGAAAAACAAAACGGGATAACAACCACATGTTTTAGCTAGTTGAAATCCTGGTGATGTGTAGCAACACATTTGAGCAGCACAGGCTTGAGTAATCTCTGCCCGGCTGCTGGACAACATCCAAAAGTCTGAATTACACAGTTTTACTTTACCCTGACCCAGATCTCTCAACTAAAACTAAATCAGAAGATCAGGCTTAATAAAAGCAACATCAGGGAGTTTAGCAGAGGACGTGACTTTCTTTTTCTCTGGATCTGCTCAGTTTTCTGATGTCCACAAGCCACGCTTGTCTTATTACCCATGTGATTGGCCATTATCCAGTTTTCATGTCAATCTTACCTTGACTCTTTGGGTCATCTAAGGAACCAGCAACATCCTCACATGAGGCGTTGCCTGTGGAGACAAAGTTAAACCTGTTCACATTCAGTGAGGGTTTAAAAAAAGAAGACAGAGGAAGTACAAAGGCTGTAAGAACCCATTTGAAATGAATTAACTTGCTGGCTCATGTTAAGAGAGTGAGACATAAAGCAGATAACAGGAAAACTAAATGGAAAATAGCAAAGTTGCTCTACTTTTGTAAGCTTCCATCACTAAACATGCTGCTGCACTACATTCTAGTAATAAATAAATGTGGACTGCTGTTTAGTAAACGAGCCTCACTGACAACTAATACAAGATACTAATGGTTGCTTGAAATGGTAGCACCCAAAGATTTTTTTCTTAAATCGTAAATCCATTGTTTACAACAACTAACCTATTACATAAGGCAGCTTAGTGCCATTTGTGTTCCCAATATAAACAGTTAATCATCGCTCACCACAGAAAAACTACAAAAATAATCTGAAATCTGGTTTTGTATCTTTTATATTGTAGTTCTCAAAGAGAAACTGCAAGGTGCCAAATCCATACTTTTTACAGTCAAAGCTTAAAATCTACAAATTGGACACCAGAAACAATATTCTTAATGTTGCATCAGTAATAATAAACAAACTTTTATTTTGTATGGCTTTCTCACCTTTGACCTGAAGCTGGAGCTTCGCCCGCCTCGCAGACGGCAGCGTTAGAGCAGCGTAGTCGATGGCGTTGGTGGACAGGGCCAGCTCCTTCATGCGCTGTCCGCTGCGCCTGCTGCTGCCCGTTATGCTGCCGTCTCCTGCTTCAGGTCCGTCAAGGTTCTCCGTGCTGCCCGCCCACTGTGACCCGGAAACACCGGCCACTGCCATCGTCTGCAGCAAGTCGTTCATGGCTGAGTGGACGGACGGAAAGAGGACGTCACAAAAAAAAAAAAATAATAACTTGCAGTAATTGAATGTTTACAGCCATTTTTGTCTATATAAAATGATTTAGAAAATCAGTTTGTGTTTATATCCATTTAAACAATACCTGACTTGCCCTAAAACAAAGCCACTAAGTGACAATATAGCACTCATGGCTGTTTAATAAAAAAAAAATTTTAAAAACCCAGGTCCAATTATAAATGGGGATTAAAATATACCACTAATTTTCTGTGCTAAAATGCAAATAGTCATCTTTTAGTTTTTGTTTAAAATATTTAACTGCAAGTTTTCCCCCTAGAAATTAGAACTGCATCCTTAAATTTTGGCTTTGAACATTTTCCCCCCACACAACGGATTTTAATGCAACTTAATCTTTTCAGAGCAACACCGAGATTTGTAAATCCAGCCAAGAACTACCATTTTTTCTGAGACACATTTCTTACACTTGGAAGCAGGTTTATTCATATCAAACAGCATTATGATCTTATGGCACAAAAACAATTCTTCAAGAGGCACATGCAGGTGTGTTCAGCCATTTTACAATCAACCAAAGTGCATAAAGAGGGGCGGCAGCACAAATCAATCATTGTAACTGTTTATCCTGTAGACGTCACATGTTGTCTTTGTGCACTTTGCTTTATTGAGCCATGTTATGAGATGGCAGAAAGGCATGAAGACATGCAGAGCTGTTCGGAGCTCCGAGTCAGGCGAGTCCATGTCAGCAGAATAAGATCTGAAATGCAGCACGCTGACAGAATGAGAGTGAGACGCTGAGTGAGGCAGAGAGAGAGAGAGAGAGAGAGAACAAAAGGCTCCATTTCAAGTCCTCCATGGTGAGTGCGAGTGTTGATCGAGCAGTCGGTGATTCATGCCGTAAAGATTGGAGGAAAACACAGCACAGGCACATGAAAGGCAAACCCACAGTCTTCCCCCACTATCTCACCTGAACAGGCAATCCCTCCGCACAAACACACACAACGCAAACACCCACAGCCTTTCATTCAGGATGCGCAAAATGAAAATACACAGCACACACACAAACGGCTGCCTGACAAGTGTGATCGAACTGAAGACTTTTGTCTCAAAATGCAGAATGTGTCAAAAGAAACACATCTACATAAGGAGAAAACCAGAATGTTTGAGGTCGTTTTGTTTTTTTTTTTCCATTTAAGAAGCTAAGACATTTATCTGCAAATGGTGAGAACAAAGTGAAGCAAAGGGCTTGAAATACTTTACAGGAGAAAGTGGAGGCATTCAGCAGAGAAAGTGATGAGAACTTGGGTTACAAGGAAAGAGCTGGGGACAATAGATCACTGATGTAGTCAGGTGACGTAAGGGGGACGACCCAGCCTGTATAACGAAGGGTTAGCTTACCAAGTCTTACGCAGACATCCAAAACATACAATAGAAGCAGACAAGCTACGGCAAACATCAATAATATTAAAGAGAAGTGCCATAGTGTCACTGCCCCGCTCTCATCACCTTGACATCAGTGACCACGCCCTCCGTTTCTCAAATTAAGAGGCACTGGGAAGGCTACGGTGGCGGCTAAACGGAGGTCTTACACATCGAGCGTCGGTAGATGGCCTTGTCTTTGTCTTTGTCCTTGGATCTGATCCTCATGAAAGGCAACCTCTTTATAGCTGTCCAAGCACAGCCAGAGGCAGGCAGGCAGACAGACAGACAGACAGGGAAGGGACAGCGACAGGACAAACCCAGAGAGGTGGAGGAGAGGAAAATAAAGAAGATAGGAGGGCAAAACAGATGGATGTAGTTAACGTCGGCACAACCGGAGCCAGGGGAAGACGTGAACAGAGAACTTGGCCTCAATTAGGCAGCATCAGGCATAACATCTAAAGCTGGATCAACTGGAACCAAAATATGTGCTGTCCAATCCAGTGATATATATTGATGATCCAGTATCAGGTGTTTCAGTCTAAGCAAAAATGTATGGGCAATATAAAGAATATAAAAAATCTAAAAAAGTTTTGTTTGGAAAATAAACATCAACAGACCACATCAAGTCTTTTTCTTTGCATTTGAAATTGACTTATTATACGTCAATTTAACATTTCCACTTTATACATAAGACACATCCAATATATCAGTTTACTTATATTCCACTTTGTTTTTGAAAAATATCACAGTAGTTTAGAGGGCAGGCTTGTATAAATCTTACAGACAATGAAACAAAAATATAAACATGGTATTCAAATACACACACACACACACACACACACACACACACACACACACACACACACACACACACACGTTGCAGCATTCTCACATTGACGATCCAAACCTCTAAACACTATTGCTTTACAATCTTCCTGCCAAACATTACAATTTTTCAACACGACTGTCGACACAGAACCACATCTAGACGAGACGAAGGAGATGATGAGTATTAAAGGGTGCAATGAGGAGAGCTGCCAGAATTACTATAGTGTTCCCAAAACTCCCAGACAAAGAAGAAAACAGCTTGGACTTTTTCCAAAACGACCAGGGCTCCTATGATGCTGTGCTCTTAACCGGACCGGGTTACAAACATTACATACATACAGGTAAAACTCAATAGATCATCATACAGCCACTATCAAACTGACTTGTTTCAGCAATTCAACTCAAAAAGTTAAACTCATTTGTTACATATGAAGTGGCATAATTCAAATGTTGATTTCTATCGATTTTGATATTTACAGTTAATGAAAAGCAACTTTTTCCCTCTTGAGCTCAGGTTAGGGTGTTTCTGGCATCCTCTGTGGTTCAGAAGAAGCTTAGCAGAAAAAAATTAGACTGCTGTAATCTTAAATATGACTATGTGCTTAGTCACACAATATATTCAAGGTTGTAGATATCACTGTCGATACCCTATGTTCTTTAAACAGCAGGTTTTCCTTCCACTCAACTTCCAATTACATACAAAACTCTGCGGCTGAACAACTGTCAAATAATTCGTCTTCTCTTTGATTGTGCTGCTACATCATAACATTTCCATATCAAAAATCCTTTTCTTTTTAGCAATATTTAAACTTACTATTGTGAAACAGAATTTGGGGTTTTCCTTATTCGTCAAAATCAGCCGATTTAGTGGACATAAGGAGTTTTATTTTCAAAATGAATCACTGAAAGTCATTTTTCTAGTATTTAGTATATTTACATGCAACTTTACTCTGAACTACCAAACTAAAACAGAAATCGTCAAGGTCATAAATCTACTCCTGTGTCAACAGACAAGAAAACCCAAAAACCCTTTTCTGGTAGAGGCTAAGTGAGAGAAACCATTTCTTGCACCCTTTAATAGTTTTAATGCTATGATAGAGCGTGATTCTTTCCCTCTTTACAGGTGAACTGCACGTATCAGAAGGTTAACATACTAGCAGCTTAACTCTTACTTGGATTTTTAGAGATGCTGAAAGAAGTAGACCGAGGTTGTATTATGGTGTAACTGGCTTCCAGCGTTTGAAGCACATGAGGTACACTTTATTCTGCTTAATATGGTGGCAACCTGAACAACTAGTCGAGCA
The DNA here is from genome assembly GCA_911649635.1 of Poeciliopsis gracilis. Taxonomy (NCBI): domain Eukaryota; kingdom Metazoa; phylum Chordata; class Actinopteri; order Cyprinodontiformes; family Poeciliidae; genus Poeciliopsis; species Poeciliopsis gracilis. The sequence continues at coordinate 8,668,206 of CAJVRI010001143.1, forward strand.
ACAAAGACACGATCAAATAAAACAAAGGAAAACCAGATTTTGATCACAATATATAAAGTTAATGCCGTTTTACAGCACACAAGTTGTATTTAATTATTTTATTAGAGTAACTACTCTGACTTTACACTAATTTGAGTTTGAGTATAATGCTCAATTTCCTTCAAATTATTGGGCTTTTTTGTTTACTTAGTCACAGTAGCAAAAACAGATATACCAACACCTATTGTAGTGAGTTATCAGTAATTAGACAACTCAGAATAAAATGTTGGTACAATTAAATCAGTGTGGAATATCACTAAAAGATAAAATGATGTACAATTTAGTATGAATCCAAACATTCATAAAGTAGGTTCCTAAAGATTTAAGAATATGTTTGAATTTTTTTTCCTCCTGCAACTGTGATAATTGTTACAGTATTTATACCAAACTATTGTCATCTTCAGCATACTAGCTGGAGATGACAGCTTGTTTGAGAAAATAGACAATAATATGAATTCTGCTAAAGGAGGAAAACATTTGTTAAGTGTGCAGCCAGTTGCAAAATCATCGTCCTATGAGGTGGAATACTCTCCGATTAAGAAACATTAGACATCATTGTAAAATAGATTTCATGCCGCCTCCCTGCATTTGATTTTGGTTACCATCAAACTAAGACTCAGCAAACCCAGTGCACCTCATGCTGCTCCAAACATGAACGGCATCTGATTTCTTTAGGTCAGAAGCGTCGAGTCAGAGTCAACCTTGTCCTGTTGCACAGCTCAACTGTAACCTCTATGAGTGACACAGACAATGGACTCACAAAGACATGCCCCGAGAGACATGACAGTCGGGTCATTAGCCCCGCCCACCCTCCCTATCCACGGCATACCATTGGACGAACCCTGACTTTGGGCATGGGAATGCTGCCCTCTCCTTCCTTTGCAGAGAAATAAAGAAGCAAAGGAGCGGTTAGGGAATCAAAGACTCAGCCATACTGCACAAACCCACTTGAAACCCGTGCGTTCCTGTCCGTACGTCATTAATCAAGAAAGTGTGCGTTTCTTTTGCACTCACTCATGCTCCTCTTCTGTGTGAGCGCGTCATCCAGCGAGTTGGACCCAGAGCCGATGGAGGAGCTGTCCTGGCTGTCTGGAACGAAAGTGAAAACATTTTCCCCCAGCTCCGGACGAGAGGGGGTCAGCGTGAGAGAACGCATCCTCTCCCGGCTCCTTGGCTTGATCAGCTTCTTCATCTTCAAAGTGATCCAGTTGCCACGCCTTTGACGAGAGGTCACAGAGGTGAAATAAAGACAGCAACGGGAAACTATAAATATGTGATAGATCATAAGTTACGACATAACATAACCTTTTATTAACAGAATAAATATTGTTTTATACATCAGAACTCATGTGACCACATGGCGTTGCTTTCTTACCTGCGTGGAGGCGAAGGGTCAAAGAATTTGTACTGGTCCATTATTTTCTCCTCAAGTTTTTCCTTCTGTCTCCTCAACTCGTTTAGCTTGTCTCTAAAAACGGCACAAAGACCAAAAAAGCAAAACGAAAAAACTAAACGTACAAACCAAACAACTCACAAGAGTACAGGATTACTACCATTCCAGCCACTATCTACAAAATAAGTGATTTCTTATTTAGGGGTGAGATGCAAACGTGACAAAATGTGAAAAATTCAAGGGGCAAAGATGCTTTTGCAAGACATTGTATCCAACATTCACTCCAGAGAAAAAAAACAAATGTATCTTTTGTTTTACATGTATTGTCTTTGCTCTACGTGGAACAGGTCCTTGCTCTCCATCGTCTGCTCCAGAAGTGTGCGGTTCTGCAGCATCAGGGTCTGGATCTGGTCCAACAGGTGACGGTTCTCCTCCTCCAAGTTGCCTTTCAGCTGGCTCAGCAACTAATTCACACGAAAAGGGAAGACTGGCTTAAAACGAAATTGTTAAAGAGATTTCTCCAAAAGCAGTCAATGAAAACACACTTGAAGTCTCATTACCTCACACTGGTTGGTGAGTTTAGTGGAGGTGATGTCCAGCTGCTGGTATTGCTCCTTCAGTTTGGAGAACTCGGCTTCTAGCTTGGTTTGCTCCAGCTTTGCACTGTTCAGCTGGCTCTTTATGTTCTTATGGTCCACCTGCAGACTCTCGTTGTCCTTCATCAGCTGGCGATAGGCTGTGTTCAGCCTGGAAAGACAGCACAGACTCTTTGGTGGAAAAATGCATTTCAGTCACCCAGAAAACATTCATGTTCCCACTCATTTTCTATTTCTAAATGTCAAACTTTTCCAGACTAAACAGTTCAGATTTGTCCAAATATTTTATATATTTTGAACCATTATATTTCACAATCATCAATCAACAGCAAAGAAGCTGAATTCTGATTTGATTGTGTGGGTTGATTTACAAGTATAGAGTTAAATACACGAACAAACTACATATCAATTTATAGGGTTTTTTTTTTTTGCCCCATTTCCAGCAGAAAGGTCACCTGAGCAGCAGCCAGGATGCAGAAACTCTAAAACCTCTGACCCAGGAATGAAACAGTCGACCTTTAAATTTTAGACCACCTGTATTTATCTCTGGGTTCTGTTTGTAAAATTAGAAAAACAAATTTATCAAATAGATGGACCAAAAACCTGATGTGGAAAACAAAACGACACCGTTCGCATACAAATGATCGAAAAAGATTCATCTTGTAGCGGTTTTCAATTTCACCTTTTAACTGAAGAAAAAGCTTTAAAACTGAAACATTTTGCATATGCCAGTTTATTTTATAGCATAAAAAGCCTGACCTGTCGTTTTCCTCTTTGAGCAGTTTGCACTGGTCAGCTGTGGCTTGGTGGCTCTGGTTCTCCTGTGCCATCTTGTCCTGTTGCTCCTTCAGGTTTTTCTCCAACTCCTCCAGTTCACCCTTTCTCTGCAGGAGCTGCTTGTACCTGAACAGAAGAGGAAATGAAATACAACTTAGAGACGACAATTTATTTTTAAAGTTCCTCAAAAGATGACAGAATTGATTGAACGTCGTTATAGTTTGACAGAAGCTCACTTGTCCTCCAAGTCTCTGTGCTGTTGCTCCAGGCTCTTATGGGAGGTCTTCAGGCCGCCGTGTTTCCCGATCAGAGCTTCGTACTCGGCCGCCTGCCGCTCGTGGAGCGCCGCCAGCTTCTCGTGATCCCGGAGCAGCAGCTCGTAGGTCGCCCTCAGCTCCTCCTTGTCTCTCAGCGCTCCCTCCCGTTCTCCCTCCACGCTGCTCTGCTGGCTCTGCAGCTGGGCATTCTGGGCCATGAGGGCCGCACTTTGAGAGCTCAGGGTGGAGTTCTCCACCTGCAGGACAGAGGTGGAGGAGCAGCACCCTCACTTAAAACATATGATTCAAGTGAAGATGAGATATTCAAAGCCCAGACCTCTGCGAACCAAACAATTAAAACCCAAGGAAGAATTTATTGGAGTTTTTGCCTGTAGGGGGCACTGCGTCTGTGTGGGATAACCTCCAGCTCGGGAGAGGAAATAAAAAAAACGGAAGCACGTTTCTTTATCAGTTTATGAGTTCCCTTTGTTGGCCACAGTGGTTTACCAGCCCAACATCCTTCTACAGTAATCACCACAGACAATATGTACACTGACAAACAGACTGGGTTCAGGTAAAGCAGCAGTTGCAGCACAATCACACGGTACCTGCCAACATGCAGCATGCCGTTATCTATGCAACTCGCAGCAACCTACTTGAACATTTTCCAGATGCAGTAAGCAGCTACAGTGTGTCCCTGCCACACATAAGAGGAGTTTGAAAAGCTGCCAAACAAGTGAGAGCAAACGTAAATCCATGGCAGGGAGCAAAGCTGATTGGCTGGACAACTGCACCAACACAGAAGGCGGGACGAGATATCCGTGTTATTTTTGACTGAACAGGCGCCACAGCGCTATTATAATGCAACCAGCATGATACATTAATGATAACCAAGTTCTTCTGAAACTAGTGAAATGCTCACAAAAACATTTCAAAATAAAGTTCCACTCACATTTTGCATTTTGCTACAAAGTATTTTAAGTGCGTAGCATACTAGATTTTGTTCAACTGGATTTTTCTTTTAAAAAAAAAAAAAACTAATGCAATTCACATGATCTTCAGTGGAGGGCAAAATAAGAAATGTTGACAATTTAGACAGAGCTTTTGTTGCTAGTGTTCCTCTTTAATTCCTGATATTAATAGAAAACAACAATTGGGATGTCATTTTTGCTATAAATATCTATGCAACGGTCTGAAACAGCAGTGTGTGGGTCTGAATCATCCACACAGACACACCACTCACACAGAGCTCATCAAGCTCCTGCCATCGTCAGGATTCTGCTGCAGGACTCTGGCAGCGTTGACACCCAAACATGTTGCCACTTAGTTACACCAGGAGGTTTTGTTTTCATATCCAATTAGTCATAATTGCATTATCACATGGAAAAACTGAATTCATCACAGAAAGAGATTCATTAAAATTGAATCATTATATACATGCCTGCCCTCAGAGGATGAAGGGTGTTGATGGCGAAAAGGTTGCTAAATTATTAGAGCACTTTGAACTTCATGAGTTCAAATCGTTGTGATGCACAAGTAGAAATAAAACATAAAAGTGTTTATTAAGTTGCTCTTATAAGTGAAAAGAGCCAGTATATGACTTTAATGCAGATGCTTAAAAACGTTCCTCAAAGTACATAAGGAATATAGATTAACTATTTAATGTTGGGTTATTTCTGGTTTTCCCTGTTTGTATGATGGGTTTACCTGCAGTTTGGCATTCTGCGTCTGCAGACTGGTGTTGTTCTCCTGCAAGGAGGCGGTCTGCCTCTGCACCGCTACAATCTGCGCCTGCAGGTTGCAGCTCTGAGTTTCCAGTTGTTTGAGTTGGCTTCTCAGAGCCACCTTCTCAGCCTGCAGCGTAGCATTCTGAGGGGAAAAGCATGCCAGTATCATAATGAATAATACAGAAATTTGGAACCAAAATGGGGGGAGAAAAAAAACACACCCGAGAAATCTAAGATTCATTTAAACTTACGTTTCTCTCCACTTCAATTAGTCTGTCTTTGACTTTCAGCAGCTCCCTGGTGGCTTCATGGCTCTCCTTTTCCCATTTATTGACAGTCTGGGAGTTTTCCCCTCCTTTCAGGGGAGAGCTGTGCACCATCCTTTCCTCCTCCTCTCTCTGGCGAAGGGCCTCGTAGTTTTTCTTTACCTGAGGTGAATCAAGTAAACCATCAAGCTAAATACCTAATAGTCTAAAAGCTACTGCAGGAGAACATTTTAAGATGTTTTGAACTTTACATTTTATGGTTTTGTTTTTGTAGCAGGTTTACTTTGCAGTTTAGCTTCAAGTCTGCAAAGAACAACTATTACTTCTATTATATTTATTATAGAAGCATGATTTCAATTTTGCTTACCGTTTTTAGCTCCTGCCGGAGTTGCTGGTTGAGGTTGGAGGATTCCTGTAATCGCGCCTCCAAAGCAGCGATTTTCTCCTCTTTGATCTCCAAAGATGATTTCAGAGTTGACTCCAGTTTGGTTTCAAGCAGCTTAAACCTGCGAAGGAATAAAGGTTCAAGTACTTATGTGTTAAATGCATAAATGTATTACGACAATGTGGAGAAAAAAAAAAAAAAGGTTAATTATCTCACTCAGAATGATTCTGGCTTACAAAAATATGCCCTTGCAGTAAAATGGGTCATTATTCTGATGGATGTAAAGGAGTTTAATTTTGAACCAGCTTTCAAAGATTTTATAAGGCTCCATCACAGATCAGCGATCATTGTTTACCGGTCATCGGAGCTCTCATCGTGCAGGAGTCTCTCTTTGTTCAGTCCAATTTTCTCCAATTCGTGAGTAAGTTTCTCAAGGTCATTATTCATCTGCTGCGTCCGCAGTTTCTCACTCACAAGCTCCTACACACACAAAATAATACATGTTGAGCAAATTCTAATATAACCCCACACTTATTTAAAATGTATATAAAAACAAGATTAAATGACTTTAAAGTAGATCAGTAAAGCTTTACTTTAATCTGCTGATTCTTAACGCATATATAAAAAAAGAAAAAAACAAACCGCTTACCTCTCTTAATGTCATCAGCGTCTTCTTGTCTATACTGCCCTGTTTGACCAGCTCCTTGTTCTCTTTCTCCAGGTCCTTGACTCTCGTACACGAGTCCCTGAAGAAGATCATCTCCTTGCCCATGGTCCGGTTCTCTTTCTCCAGAGCGGCGATCCGCTGGTTGCCGTCATCCAGCTTGGAGTCGCGGATCTCGGCCTGCTGCCTCAGCCGCTTGTTCTCCTTCTCCAGAAGCTTCTTATCTTTCTCCAGCTGGGAGCTTTCCAGTTCCAGAGTTTTGTTCTGTGAGCAAGACGAGATGCAATAAAGTAAAGATGGATGCTAACTGCAGAACATTAGCGTAGCGACTACGGCCTACCTCCTGCTCCAGCTGCTCCAGCCGTTTACTTGAGATCTTCAGTTCCTCCAGGTTACGCTGAAGGGTTTGATTCTCAGTCTCCACCTCTCGCAATTCTGCCTCCAGCTGCTGGATCTTCTTGCTGCTGTTCTCCAAAGCCTTCTGAAGCCGCTGGTTCTCTGTGTCCAGACCTTGGTAGCTCACCTGGGAAACGAATGTGCAGAAAAACCTGAACATTGCAATCACTTTTGAACCGTTGTGTTCAACACATTCAGAGCAGTGACTAAGCTACTCTGAATAATACAGTTTGCATTTAAGACAACATAAAAAATATAAATGTTATAAATATGTTCTATTTATAACATGTCAGCTGGTTTTTAAACCACGAAAACCAGCTGACATGATCTTTAAATTACAATCAGCGGAAAAGTGAAAGCGCGACCACTAGTGTGTAGGAACTGTGCTTCAAACAGCCGGAGGAAACTTCCACCACCTTTTTCTCTGACATTTTACCAGAAAGACCTTAAACATTCAGAAAAGTTTAAGAGGAAATGTTGGATGTTTTAAAACCATAAACTTTGGTTCATCTTGATAGCTCAAACCAGGCAATTCCTGATCCTGAACACGGTTTTATCACAGTCCAGGAGCACCTCCTGGATGTGTGTTCGTACCTCTAATCTTTCCGTCTTCTTAGACGAAGCTTTAAGCAGTTCCAAGCTGCGCTTCAGCTGGGTCCTCTCGCTCTCCAGCTCCCTGTTCTCGGCTTCCAGCTGGGCGGCCTTTGCCCCCGCTGACCGGAGCGTCTCGGTTGAGCGCCGCAGCTCCAGGTTCTCCTGTTCCAGCTGGCCGTTCTCTTTTTCCAGCGCCTCTAACTGGAAAGCCATATTTTTCAGAGCATCCAGTTTTTTCTTTAGACGGCGGCCCTCCGCCTCCAACTCAGAGTTCTCCTTCTCCAAAGAAGAAACCTGGAGGAAAGAGGTGTGAGAAGTTGGGAGATGCAAATGCATTATTTTATTATTGTATTTTTTAAGTCTTTATTTAAAAATAAATAAATAAATAAAGTTGCAGGGTTTCAGTTCACATTTTGTCATATTTTAAAGCTGTAGAGGCAAAAGTTCCCTGTGAAATGACTGCATATATTTCTATTTAGATCAGACTTTAAAAGCACAAAAGCTGCAAAAACCAAAACAAATAGAGAAAAAGATCATCTCCAAGGGACATCGTCAGATACAGCTATGAAATGCATGTTACATACTTTTTTCTTTCTCTATACCTGAACAATTATTGAGTCACATTCTATTTTTTTCATCTGGACTCCACAAGAACCCTGACTTTGAGAATCTACATTCATCGCATTGAGATTGTTAAATCAAATCATTAGTAAAGAACAAAAATATTCCACAACCCACATGTCAATGTACGGCTTAAAAAATATCATTTAAAACATAAGCAAACCAAGGTAATATGGACCAGACCTTCTCACAGGTAATTCCAAGAGTGGCAACTTTCTTCTGCAGACTTTCATTTTCTCTTTCCAGCTTCTGCAGCCGAATCTCCAACTCTTCTGCTCTCTCACCTTTCTCCTTCATCAATTCAAGCTCCTTTCCTGCATTAAAAAAAACAATTAAAACAGAACTGAATATTGTTCTCAGAAAAAATTCAAACCCAAAAGTGTTCATCCAGCTGATTACTCACGTAGCTGCTTCCTTTCGAATTCCAGCTTATTGAGTTTGCCCGTCGTCTCGCAGATCGACTCGTGAAGAACTCTGTTCTCCTTCTCCACGTCTTTCACGCGGGCCTCGGCTCCAACCTGGCAGCGTTGACGCAGCGAGGAAATGGTTTGGCTCAGGTGCTTGTTCTCCTGCTCCAGACCCTTCATCTGGAGAGAACGAAGAGGAGCTTCGATTTAATTGTGATTTATGTTCTTAGTGGGATGGGAACAGAACAAGGCACCAATTTCCCAGCAGAATAAACACTACAATCGCAAAAAACTAGGATAAATCTGCTGTTTGCCTGACCGGTGTGCGTACTGGAATAGCACAGCATTAGTTACATCTCATTAGGTTTGCAACAAAGCCGACAGAGGCAGATAATCTGCGAGTGCGGTGTTCTGTTTGCTTTCCCCTCTGAAGCTCATCAAAGCTGGATTTAACAAATCAGAAGGTTAAACTAATCAAAGGTGTCAGATTTGGGTCTGACAACCGCAAAGTCCTGGCTACACGCAGCGAGCGACTGCGTCTAAGCTGCAGACTGCGAGAAATCAGTGTTGAATGAAGCATTCAGCTTGTTGATCCAAATGCAAACGGCTGAAAATGAACTGTTTTCAGAAACAATCAGTGAAATGTATTTAGTCGGCATGTTTTTGTGGGATATCTTAGTGAAGATTTTATAGAAAAAAAGTGTTTATATCAAATCTATTTGTTGTTCTTTTTTTTTAACCAAATGTTAACTTTCTGAATTAAGGTGAATCCTCAATGAGATTAGAGCTGATCTCTTTAATCAGCTAGATGTGTCACAGTTTTAATGGATAACAATCAGATTATTCCACACAATTACAAAACACAACTGTGTGTGTGTTGGCGTGCCCACCTGTCTCTCTGAGTTTTCCCTGAGTGTCTCCAGAGTCTTCTCCAACAAAGCCTTTTCCTTCATCAGGTCCGTACTCAGTGACTCGGCACTACGAAGCGACTCCCGATCCACCATCAGTTCATTCTCCAGTCGCTCCAACTGCAATAAATAAGAGCCTTTTACCTGTACTGTATATAAAATGATACAAAAGTAATTTCAAATAACTTTAATCTGCTCAAACAAATCCTGAATTTTTGGTTCTTCAAAATGTTTTTAGTTGGCACTAAACCTTAAGCACAGAAAAAGTATTCATCTGTCATTTTTAACCATAAAATGATTACGATAAAAATAAAAGAACTGTTTAAAACCATACCCGATTCTGTATGAATTAAATTCACATTGAAACAACATTGAAATACGCCTATTTGTGAGCTATAAGTCTCCCAACAGCTGCTTTCAAATTTAAACGCATCTTGAATTAAGTTTTTAAAGTCACTTAGAAAATCCTCCAAGGTGGATTTTCTCTTTGGGGAAGATGAACTTAGTGGTACTTTTGTTCAGAGGGCACACAGATAATCTTATGTTTCTGAAAATAGCTGCAAAACGTCTTTTAGCACAGGGTGTTCCACAGTTAAAGGGAAAAGGGAAAAGGCAGTTAAACTGTGTGTGGATTTCCAGCTTTGCTTTCATCCTCCTATCCGCCCCTCTTTATCCTAGCCCAGTTTTACTTTCTCTGTCACTGAGGTCTAAAAATCTGCAGCCTGCAGCCAAGGGGGGGATGCATACGTTATGGAGGGAGTGCTGGTGTAGCATGCTGCTTTTGCTGCTGAAGAAGAAAGAATTAAAGAGGTTCTAGAAATAAAAACATCACAAATCCCAAAATGAGTCTTTTTTTTTTTTTTTTTTAGAATCAAGGAAATTAAGGCTTACTTTCTGGTTAAGTTTCTGGTTTTCTTGGTTGGCTTTGGTCATTTTAGCTGTGTTGTCCTGACTGGCTGTTCCTTTGAGTTCCTCCACCTTCTTCAGCAGAGCTTGATTTTCTTTCTCCAGCTTTAACAGGCGACTGGAGGTCAGTTCATTCACCTCCTCGCCCAAAGACTTCTGCGGAGCTAAAATAAAAACAGAACAGATCAATGTCTTGCCAAAATACAAGATGCGTCATGTCTATTGCCTTATTACCACTAAATATCAATAACTCAGATTAAATCTTAGAGGCTGTAATTCCACTAAAGCATGCTTTGACAAACATCCACCGTCACAGAGTCTTTATCCAGATCCTGGGCTTACTAAACCTATTAACAGCTCTTATTATCCAACTCCACAGCTTATCTTTCAGGAGTCACTGAATATTAATTACAGCACAGGTCTTAACCAAGTGGAAAGAAAACCCTGTGGAGGCTGGCACATACAGACAGGGCCTGGAGGGACGATGCCAGGATTAAGGGCCAAAGACCAAGGCCTGGTCTATCGGCCGTCTGCAGCTTCCAGTAGAGTGAACTCTTAAGAGTCTGTTCGCAGCTCAACTTTTTAAGAGAATGACTTATTCTTTATTTTCTCATGCTTTATATGCTCTACGATTACTAGGGTTAAAACAATGAATAATAATTTAATAATTGATTAATCATTAACTAGCATAGAGACTCCAAAAAAAAAAAAGTAATCAAAAGACCATCAAGGCCAAGCAGATGTTAAATTTATAAGTTTATTTAAAATGCTTATTTTTATATCTTAATGTACTTCTAATATTGTATAAAAGGGCTTAAGTGGTTAAAAAAAAATTAAGCAGAATGTGCCATTTTCCTATCCTATTAATCGATTAATCACTGGAATAATCGGATAATTGTTGGAACAGTCGATTAATCATCTGAATAATCATTTAATCGTTGGAATAATCAACAATCTGGTAAATAGTAGGGTTATCACTAATGATTATTTTTGTAACAGATACAGTTTCCTTTTTTCCTCACCATCAGTCAGCTCTGGTGTCTTTGATAATTGCTCCAGCTCCCAGCCCAGGTGCAGCGACTCGTCCATGCTCTGTTTCTGGGCCATCTCCAACACGAGATTCTCCTCCAACAGCTCCTCCATTCGCTTCCGGTCAAGGTCCCGCTCCTGGAGATCAGATTAAGTTCAACAAATGTCATTGTCATACATGTTCCTACTGCGATTTCTGTCCCAGATTACACCCAAAAAACACGAATATACCATCTCCAGATCATGCATCTTGGACTTGAGCTGGAGGTTCTCTTTCTCCAGAAGGTGTAGTTTGTCAGACCGCGTCCTGGTGGAATCCAGCTGCTCCTCCAACATCGTCTTTGTTTCTAGCAAAATCTGGTTGTCCTCCTTTAGTTCCTATAAAAACATTAACAAAGAAGGTAAGTCCAACACAGAGAAGAAAACTGCAGTTGCAGCAGCATGCAAAAGACCTAAGCCCCAGTTTTAGGACCAATGTATATTTGCAATATAAAGAAGAAAAAAAAGCTGTTAACTGTATGAAAATGAACTGCATGGTCAAACAGTATGAACTCCATCACTCTCAATACTTTTCAAGATGATTTTGAAAAATGAACACAAAAGTTGACAAGAAACTTGAGGCTAATATTTGCACAGAAATCAGATGGAAAGACAGATCCCTGAACGATTAGACATTTGACATGAATAAATTGACATAAGGATATAATAGAGGCTGAAAGATGCTGAAGATGTCAACTTTTTTTTTTACTGCCCCTCAAAGTTAAAATGTTCTTTATTCTGTTTTTGCATCCGTTTACCTCGACTCTGGCCTTGTAGAAGTCAATATCATGAAGTCTTTCCTTGTACCGGCAGAGCTCGCTCTCCAGTTTGTCGACACGTATGGCTTTTTCTCGGAGTGCGTCCAGCTCATCGCGATAGGCCCGAGCCGAGCGAGCGTCGGACAGCAGCTGGTAGCTCTGCAGGAGCACACAAATTTGTTTATGGAGCATACGCAAAAGTAGAAAAGTTCAATAAAGTGCTTAAATCGCACAAACAGAAAACCAAACACACTGAAACAATGGCTTTAATGTGTTTATATTATATGATTTGTGGATTATTTGAGAACGAAAAACACTAATGAACAGAATAGCTTCTGCACATCATGAGTTATAACAAAAAAGCATCTTTACTTGCATTTCTCCACAATGCCCCAAGCTGGGGGTTTTTTGCTAAATAATTACATCAAAAGCCAGGAGAATCTGCAGGCAAACTAAAAATAGTTTAAGCACACTCTAATGTGCCAAGTCATTTGCGAGCTGATTACACCCTGGCATCAATTTAGAAACCAAGCGCTTAGGAATAGAAAACCAGGTGGAGGGGAAGTGAGGTCATTCGAATATTTGTAAACCACGCGGCATAAAGCTGTGATTGGTAACTTTACCTCCTGCTGGATTCTCTTCAGCTCCACCTCCATGTTCTCCAGCTCCTGCCTGGTGTCCAAAAGCTGCTCACTTTTTTCCTCCCTGCAAAAGGAGAACCAGCAACAAAAGCAGCGTACAGATATAGCAAATGAGAAATACAACAAAAACATGATATGCCATGTGTTTTCTGTTTTTTTTTTTTTCTTAAAGGAGGTAGATGAAGACATCAGTCCAGTTAGGAAATACCTTTTGTGCTTATTCACATTCAGTACTTTGAAGCTGTATTCTATCACAATAGCCTTTGAGTCGTTGCATAAAAAAGTAACAGTAAACAAAATCTGTACAAACAGTTTTGTGATGTGAGGAAATGGGGAGGATTTGTCACAACAGAAGTGGTGCTATGACTAATCATTTGTTTTCAACGCACAGCGTCTGATTCAGGGCATAGAACAGAAGGGAAAAAACAAATTCAATATTTCATAAAAGCAGATAAAATCCTGGTTTGATCGGCTGATTTAAAGTCTTGGCTTGCTATGTTTTCAGTGACTTAATTCAGAAAAACAAAAGTTCTCTAGTTTTTTTTTTTTTTGAAGAATTTTTGAAAACAGAATTTTATATATATATATATATATATATATATATATATATATACTGTATATATATATATATATATATATATATATATATATATATATCAAATTTAGAACAGAGACTAGAGGAGAACTGAGTGGAGACTTGGTGTTATTTAGTCCATTAATAAAATCAATCACGCTAAAAAACATAAAAAGCTGCTTAATTAGACTTTGATAACATTTAAAAAAACAAAACACAAACATACTTGGAGTTGTTCTGATATATACATAACACAACATGCAACTTGTTCTTGAACCCATCACCTGGAGGGAAACGTCCTCTGGACACACCTCCATGTGTGGTCGTTCGTAGGGGCTATAAATGCTAACATGGTATTTATGGCTTGTTAAATAACACAGGCAGTGTGCAATTACACTGTGTCTGATTTTTCTCAGTATCAGTGATGTTTAAGTTGGGTTAAGGTCATTTCAGTTGAGTCATTTAATGTAGGGCTAGCTAGTTTACTTTCCTTATGAAAAACGCTGCTTGTCTGCCTCTTTTCTCTGTTGTCAGTGTTGCTGAAAGAGAAAACTTAATGTCCCCTCAAAAAGCAGACAAATAGATGGGCGTCCTTACATCTTGCTTTCATGCTGCTTTCCAAAGTTTGTTAGTTTTAAACCTAAATGTTCCACTTTTGCACAGATTTACATAGAAATAATATTATAAAAGCAGTAATATCCCACTATACATCAAGTACTGTGCAGTATTGGTAAGTCCTATATGTTGATGGACAAACACCACTGAATGCCAAACCAGCCTAAGAGTATGCTTACAGAAGTGAGAGATTTTTGTTTTCTGTTGTCTCATTTCTCAAAAACCCCAAAGAAAAGCAGAACTCGCTCAAGCACCTGAACCTCCTGTGACTACAATCATGCTGAACACGCAGCAAATATTCCCCTGAGGCAACAACCCGTCATCCTCTTTTACTCAGAGGAAGAAACAAGTCAGACCTGACAAGTAAAAGGAGTTCACAAGGTGAATTCTGTATTTTTAATTCTTCAAAAACCACAGTGTGGTTTTTTTTTTTTCTACCGCAACACTAGTAGGTTAAATAAGGCACTGAGTGTGAGTTTTAGCATTTCTCACTTTGTAAAAGCCCAGAAGAAGTGCTGTCTTTGGGTTACGTATAGACTGTAGGTAAGGCTTAGGATCAGGGAACAAAAACAATAAAATAATAATAGTAATAATGGAATAATGACAATGAAAGATGATGCAAAATCCCTGTGAAGATTCAAAGACGCAATATGTGTCGGCTCACGGGACAGAAAGTGTCGCACCACATTGGGAGAAAACGACTGCATTCCTGAAATGCTGCTCAGTCTGTGCATGTGTTTGCATGACACTGGTCCGCTGAACATCTGATGGCCCATTTGATTACAGCTCTCTGGAGTCTCCTACTGCATCTCAACAAGGAAAGGAATCCTATTCTCTCTCTCTCTCATTGTTTTCTCTCCACTCTTCTGTTTCCTACAACAGTTACCTGGGAAGTTAAACAATTGTGGCACAGGAAGTCACGGCGTTTGATTTTTTTATTTTTTTATAAACCTATTAGCGCGCTGATTCTCTGCAGTTTTATTTTGTTTTCACACCATCTGTTTCTTGAAAATTACAAGCACCTGTCAACTGCTGCATGGAAGATTAGCTTGGCCATCACATTACGTATTCAGCTGGCACAGTGTCCTCTGCTTTTTGAAAACAAGCTGCATCTGTGCAGGATGAGGCTTTCGCATTTAAAGCTACATCACAACTGCAGCTGTGAGATTTTGACCATTTTGGCAGATTAAAACCACATTGCAACTGCCTGGAACTGACCGAGGTTGATAAACGTATTTATTATAGTGAATAAAATCTAATTTAGCTACATAAAATGTTTATGACGATCATCCTTCCTCTTGGCTAAAGAGACGAAAGCGCAGTCATGTGACCAGATTCCATAAATTGGCAGGTTTTTTTTTTTTTTTTCCTTTTGTGCACTTCAGGTTACAACAACTTTCCAATGCAGATGCCACAGCTTTAAAGTAAAAACAAACCAAAAAAAAAGAACAATGGACCAAAACATTAGTTCATCTTAATGGTTGTGGTTTTGTATTTGAACTTAAAGCAACTGAAAAAAATAGTAACAATGTCGATAAGTCGCCTACTAAAGCAGATAAACTTGTTTTGGGTCGTTTCGAGTAAAATTGTTCGCCCCCTTCCTTTGACGAAACACAGACTGACCTACGCATATCTGAATTACAATGGCCTTAATTTAGCCTTTCATTCTGCCCACATACACACCCACGCACGCACACGCACACGCACACACACACACACACACACACACACACACACACACACACACATACACATAAAAACACACAGCTTTGTTTGGAAAAAGGAAACCAAATACACAGACTTGCTAAATACAGAGAGATAATGACGATGATTTCTCCAAGACTTGAGGCCTGTTTCAAATTATGGACATAAAAACCCATTTGTATTCATAAGTCTGCTTTGTATTTTACTTTGGTGCATGGAGAAACACAGACAGAAAATATCCTGGCAGTTTTGCAAAGTTATTTTGTTTTTGATTTGCATATGTATATGTGAAAAAGTTGGAACGTTTTCCCATAATGACTGCAACAGGAGCACAAGCTTAAAAATGATTGAGAAATCAAAACTAAGAAAAAGTTGTTTGTGCAACACTGTGCCACTGTTGCTTCAAAATTACCCACTTTTTATTGCCAAAAAAAGATTTAGGCAAACAAAAAAAATCAGTTTTGGCAAAAAATTACCATATGTATTATTAAGTAGCCTCATAATATCTAAATAAAAATCCCATTCAGCTCCGGAAACTATTTGTCTCCACTACCAAAAGTCTATGTACATGCCCCATTTAAATAATTGCTGATCAAGCTGATACGAGGACAACGACACTCACAGTTCCTGTCGAAGGCGTCTGATTTTGGCCTTGGCATCGGCCAACTCCACCGAGAGGTGCTGTCGACTCTCAGTCCTCCTCATGCTGGGAGAGTCACCAGGAGACTGGGTGCCGATGGGAGCCAGGGGAGAGAGCTGCACACAGTCTCTCTCCTGGGTGAGCTCCACGATCGTCTGAATGCAGGAATGACGGAAAGAAAAAGTGGACAGGTGAAGCTGTGCTACACTCCAATTCAAGAAAGAAAGGAAACACAACAGACTTAAAGATGAGTTTTAATATTTGGGAAGTCACTGGCAGGCATAGTTAGAAAAGTTACACAGAGGCCCCACACCAAGCCTATTTCAATCTACTACCCACAACAGGAAATGGGATTTTAATTGAAAGCGGCTGGACGATTCTATGATAATCTGGAGGCTATTAGAACCCCTCGCATGCACACACACACACAATCTGCTATCACCAATAGGAATCTGCACCCCATGGCTTGGAAACTCATTTAATGCTGCATGTAGTCACAACACACACACACCAAATGACAGTTAACAGTCTCAGCCCTTCCTTCCTGAGGCTGCTCTTTTGTGGCAACAACAAAAAAGGAAAAGTTTCCACATGACTGTGCTAGAAAAAGCTTCAGTCGCGCATCTTCTTGTAAAAACATGGAACAAGATAAATGGGCTTAATAAATCACACCATTACCTCCAGCTGTGTGTCCCTTTCATCCACCAGACGTTTGAGGTGGAAAGCCAGATTTCTCGACAGGCCGTCCAAATCCTCAGGGGGCATTTCTCCACTCTCCAACCACTGCAGGTCCACCACATTCTCCTGGTTATGAGTCACCTGAAACCAGGACAAATGCGATTAATCCGATTTTATTGTGCTAACATGCAAGTAAGAAGTCTCTATGCCAACCAAAATGTCACTACAGCTCGTTGTTGGTCAAAGAGAGAAAAGACCTCTTGAATGTGTGATGCTATTGCGGCTTTGGTGTCAAAATCCAGAGTCTGGATACGTTCGATGTATTCTTCTTTCTTCTCACACTGTAAAGAGAGAAGTAAAATGTTAGGAGTTTGTCCGATTTCCAGCAGAAAGAGCAGAAACAGGGTTTATATTAAGGTGTTTCATAACTTTGAAGAGCACAAAGTCACACCAAAATCTGAGGTAAAAAACAATATGTAATAATGATGTAAGACATTATTGAACAATGATATAAACAATGATAAGTTAGCTCTACAGGATGAGGATCCAAAGTTCATTCAGGGACAATTTTAGCTGCAGCTGAAGTGTTGAACTAAAAAGTCAACAGTCTGGTGAGAAATTCAGACACCACATGTCTGAGTTGGTTTGTAAATGACAAGGAAGTTAAATGAAAGGTTAGAAATGCTGACAGCCTTCAAGCAAACTAAGAGTGCTCTTACCTGAACAGCACATCCTAAAAGCAGCAGCAACATTTTCCTCATCTCCTCCAGGCCTTGTTCTGAAAAAAAAAAAATTAAAAATCCACTTTTAGGAATAACCTGAAAAGTGTGGCATGCAAACCAGTGCAACCATTTACCTTCAGAAATCACCTGATCGTGATTACAATAATTTCTGTCCAGTCAGAGATCAGTGAGCATCCTCAGGTGACTTATCCAAAATGGCCGCCACACATAACTGAATGCACTGAAAGTTGCAATTATAAACTATTTACCAGCAATTCTTTTTGTAAAATATCTATCTGAATGCATCAAATGAAGTGAAATCCATTCCCAGCTTGCATTGCTAACATTTAGCAGCAAATACAAACTTGTATACATATTTCCTCTACATGGAATAAAAATACCGAGTGTTTTCCCACAAGAAACCACAACAATTTCTTAGTTCCAGTTACGGATAAATTTTAAGGCTCGTTTTTCCTAAACAGATGTATGCTCACTCATGTGAAAAAAATGCAACACACTTCAGTTAAAATCTAGATTTAGAAGATCCTGGTTGGACCTCTGCCTATAGAGACAGAATCAAGCTCCCCATCTTTCCCACATCGAATTCCAATTAGCTAAATTCCAGGCTTGCTACAATTTCCCCCTCTATAAATCCTTCCCTCCATATACAGAGCCACAAGGTTTTCCACAGAGTAGCTGGCTGGCCGGATAAACTCCCAGCTCTCCTCCACATGTTGGGACATATCGTCAGAAACCGCTGCAACCTACAAACAGCTGTCTGCCAACTCAACAGGCCTGAGCTCATCTGGGGATTTGGAGCTGCACAACAGCAAAGCAGGTGGTGTGTGCGTGTTTGTGTGTGAACTGATTTAGTGTACAGAGTTTCTGCAGGTTTCTCCATTTTAAGTCATTTTTAAGACCACTGTGGATGGAATTTATGACCTATATCTTATATTCAACAAAAATATATGAACTTCATCCAGCCAACTAGCAAAGAATTTACTCTTAGTTATGATAGACAAAAAAAAAGCTACCTCGACAGCTAGTGAGTTAGCTACCAGCAGACTCAACCATAGAGTCACAGGATGTCTGGGTTTGACTCAAACTTTTGCCTGACAGAAAAATCTACTGAGAAAAAAGATGCATAAATATAATAGAAAATAACAAAATTTAAAACCTGTGATTAACATAATAAAGACAAACCTTTTTTTTTTTTTAAATAATTGAAGACATTTAAAGTCTTAAGTTTAGATACATGGATTAAAAACTGTGTTCACCTTGGTATAAAATAATAGTTCAAGTCAGTGCTTGTGTTGCCCATTTCAGACGCTTCCTGGTACACAAACTATCTGAAGACCAAAGGGCCTTTTAAAGCTATGAATGGTTGGAGTAATTGTTGGGGTATGCACGAAAGTAGTTTCTAAAATAAATGAAAGTGAATACAATGTCCTAATACGGGTAGGTAGAAACACAAACTTGTGCGTGAGAGTGATTTAGTGATATACGATAAGTAATTAGTAATTTATGCATCTGTGGCTGTAAAAACCACCACAGGCTTCCTCTGTTTGAATTGCTGAGTGTGTGTGTGTGTGTGTGTGTGTGTGTGTTATGTGATAAGTCATGATGTGACGAATGGAGCACTGACTGCCAATGCTGTTCCGGCTCTAATGACAATAAATCCAGCTTAGTGACAGCTAGTTCTCTGTGCAGGGTGGCCTGCTTGCTTCTGGGTTTATTAGGCCACTCAGCACTGGGCCAGACAAAAATAAGAAAAAGGAATATGAGGTGTATGTTGTATTTGCAGTTCTTAAAATTAAGATTACTCGGAGAAAAACAGGTCATCCTGGACAGAAGAATAATATTGACGCTCTCAACTGTTTCTTCATGATCTATCCATCTAATTTACAGATTGCACTAAACAATTACCTCTGAATCAAAGCAGTGGCCTTATGGACAACATAGCTGCATGCACTCAAGAGGGATAGTATAAAATTTAATTTTTACATCAAAAAGGTCAATATATGTAATGATTACAAATACTACTGAAATAAAAAAAATGATTCAGAGAAATCCGTTTCTGAATAAAACAGTCACAATATGAGGAGGAAGTAGTTGGTAATCCAATCTCACGGCATTTAGTCTCAACTGCATTTCATTCTGCTTTTAACTTCCACTGAGATAAAGAAGTGGGAATGTCTGCGAAAGAATAGCCGTAAGTTGCTCAATCCCGCCGATCAAGAAATGCACTGTTTGGCTTCTCAGTAATTCTGAGGAAAGCTTCCTAGCTTGGGTCAGACAACAGCTTTATGAAGGGAGAACCTGAGCTCAACGGTGATTCAAATTTATACATTTTAAGGGTCAAATGAGGACATCAACATAGTCTAGTTGGGACAGTGGATGTGGATATGGCATGGACATTTCTCACTCGAGCTTTATTTTTAGTCTTGGTCAAAACAATAAAAATAGTTTCTAATGTAGACTAAAAAAATTATTTACTGCAAGAAGCTTTGTGAACCTATGGGAACAGTCATATCCTCGACATGGGTTGAAGTTTTTTCATTTAGAATAGAATAGAATTAGAATAGAATTCAACTTTATTGTACAACAACATGTACAAGCAACGAAATGTAGTGGCTTGAGATTAAACGTTTTTGAGATTTTAGGCTTTATGAATAACAAACTCCCAGATGAAAAATATTTTACTGATTTTTAACAGATACATTTCTTTTCTGCAGCAAGTTTAGGTTTTATTTCACCTGCTCATGTTTTAATCAACGCATGCTAATGTACATTCTGCACAACTCTCTTCTAAATTGTCTTATTGGACAATAAATCTGACAGAAATCACAACATGGATATGAGGTGCATCAACCAGAGCTGACATAGGAAGAACAGAGTTGCTGCTTGACAGCAGGAAACATGATGGATACCGATTGGTTCATGTATATTCATACTAATCTTTGTGAGCCAGGTTTGTGTAAGTTTTAGCATATTCCGAACAAATACCAGAAAAGAAAAACTGAACTTGTGTTTGGTTGGATAGTAATTAAAAAAAAAACAGATTTGGTCATTTGATTATTAATTCAATGGATACATGGAACGTTATTTCCATCCGTTTCGATATACAATTAAGAAAACATGATTTTGCCGTATTTATCTTTGTCCAAAAGCCTCAAAGTTGTCTTCCTTTTACTTTTTCCTGCACACATTTGTTTTGTGTTATAAAAAACATAGCTGAAGAAAGAACTTCAAGTAATGCTCATTTGAAAGCAGCTAAATAATTGTTGCCATCTGAAAAGTTTCGCACTTTTCTATTTAACCAAATCAAAGTAATCTGGGATCAGCTCAAACTCTGGGGTAGGTACGCAGCTCACACTTTAACTCAACAGATTTATGACAAACACAAAGTGTATAGCTTGTAAAACTAGTTAGTTTCAAAATATTTTAAGGAAATGTGTAAAGCCAATTACACACCAGTACCTTATTTATGGTATGAAATATAATCTGTTCCATAAGAAATAGAATTTGTGCAGATTTGGGTCTAGAAGAGCAGCAACAAGTAAAACCTCCCAAACCTATACAGCTTTAAAAACCCTCTATTAAAATCCCTAAAAACCTATTGTAGTCAGTGAAGGGATTTAGACCAGCAAATCTACTGGAGCTACTCAGGAGAGATAAGAAACCTCGCTGGATAAATAATTTATACGGTTTGAAAGGAGGAACAAGGGAGAGAAGCAGGCAAAAGGCGAGATAAAAGCAAACGGAGACAGGAGGAGGAAAAGCATCACTGGCTTAAAAAAACAGATAAAGATAAATAAAGTGAGAGACAGAGCAGCAGCAGGGAGGCAGAGAGGCAAGGCTGAAAATAGAAGAAATCTCCCTCCAGCAGCACAAGCTGAAGGCTTAAAGGAGGCTCCGTTGTCTCACTTCACACCTCATCTGGTCTGCATCCCTCTTCCGCTGCTGCTGCTATTACATTCATTTCATCCATGTATTCTCTGCAGCACACATCCACCCACCCACCCGCCCTTCCTTCCCTCAACATCGTTACACATGAGCTGTTCCTTCAGTGTCGCCACCTGGACTGAGTCTTCGTTTTTCACCTCCTGTCCTTCCGCCCCGTTTTGATCCTCTTGGCAGGAAAGCAGAGGTCAAAAGGACAGTGACTCACCCTTCACTCCACAATGCCATTGTTAATCAGTTTGTGAGGATGTAGGGAGGGAGGATGAGAAGAAAAAAATAAGTGTTTGGAGGCACGTGCAGTTTATTGCTACAGCGCCGTTTCTTCAGCCATGACAGTCATTGGGAATACGCCGACCTCTTCACTCGTGATGACACAATTATTTCCAGGCTAATATTCATTTCATCCCAGAGAAAGAGAGAAAAAAAAAAACAGTGATCAATCTTAGTTTTGGATTATTTTAGGGTATTTTTACGATGGAAGAGGAGATACAGTGATCAAAGTCAATGGTTGCCACAGACAACAATGCAAATGTTTTCTTTCTTTTATCAAATGATTTCTGTAAACCCAGAATTGTTGCTTTCTAATGTCTTTTTCTTTTTTTAAAGAAAACAAGAGGAAGATGCCACCAACAGCCCAGGCATATAAAAACAACAACAATCCTTTAAATGCTTATTAAAGATATTCAAGATGTCAGGTTTTATAAAAGAAAACATTTTAAAAGAAATTTAAACAATTAATTTTCAGGATTTACAGTAAAAAGAGAGTAATTTCACGTGTACAGGTTTTTTACTCACTGACTAAACAACTCTTGCAAGCAAAGGAGTGTGTTTGTCTCACCGTGTGTGTTTATGCAAGGCAGCCGAGGCTAGCTCAGACTGAGAGCCTGGGGGGGTGGGAGGGTGTAATACAGTGCATTTCCACTGTTCACTGTGGTAAGGACACCCTTCCCCCAATCGCCAACCAAACGCACACATGCATGTGCTCACACACATTCACCACTGTCCCCCAGCCCCCTCAAACGGGAGCATAATAAAAGCCACATGGCCGATGACTTTCAGCTGGCAGCCACTGAACCCTCGTTTCTCATTCGCTCCTGGTCTGACCGATTATCTGACAAGATAAAGGTAAAGGAGAGGCAAGTCTTTAAGGAATCTAATACTTCCTGTCTGCCCCCGTCTGCCGCTCTAGAGGCTTCACGCAGAGCACTGGCCTGGCTTCGACGACTCAGAGGCTGTACAAAAGCTTTAAAATATATCATTTTCTGAACTGTTTTTTTTTTTTAGAAAAGGTGTACAAATAAAGAGACAATTGGGACTCTCCTGAACGATACCAGTTTCTGAGGCTCTATAGTTTGTTTGTTTGTGGTGTGAACATGGTTCAACATCACAACTGGGTACACAAAGCGAGCGTGAGCCAGTTGCCCTTCCGTCACCAAGGATTGCGGGATGCGGCAGAGTAGATAACCTTCAGTAGCTAGCCAAAAATAACCGGTAGGCTCACATGGATGAACAATGAGGTACGTCGCCTCATTGATTTTTTAGCCAAATTACATTTGTCAGCTCCTATTACTGACTCAACACTGAAGCAATAAAATTGTCCAAAAAGCAGGAAGAAGAGATAGAGTTTGATTAGTCATGTAATTTTCAAAATGTCTTAAAATCCATTTGACACACTGCCTGGACATTCATTTGAAATGGTATCCAGAAATGTAACAGCTGTAAAAGAAGTGAAGAAAAAAAACATGGCGCAGATGATTAGTGCGAGTGCTTTACCTGCAGCTTCCATTGTTGAATCATTTACTTTTGTCGCTGATGAGAGTGAGTGAAAATTGAGTAGGCGAATAAAGAGTGTTGAAAAATACCAATGACTGACGTGGTGAAAGTGTGACAAAGGAAGCCAAAGGAAGACATTTCATTTGCTTAAAGAGGCACAGACATCTTTCATCAAAGTCTGAGTTGATCATGGAAAACTCACTGTTTTGAAGGGCCGATGATGAACTGATGAACACAAAGTCAATGAAGCGTTCTGTTGACAGGCTGGTAAACGCAATTTAATCACAGCATTCTCCTTTTATCTAACAAACCTGATAACACTCGGTTTCTGATCAGTTTCAACAGCCACATGCTTTTACTTTTGTTCTCCTCAAAGGTTTCATATTGAGATATCAAGTAGCAGAAAGGCTGAGTAGGTCAAACTGTTTGAACATGTTTTCATGACACTGAGCACTTGATACTGTATCACTGCTGCCTAACGCCACTCAGACGGATCACATAGCGTGACTAAGTCAGAGGGTCAAAGGCGTACTACGAACTGATTGGATGAATTTAGCATTTCAGGTCAAAGAGCTCCACAGATTTGGCTTGCTGTGGCACCCCTGCAGCAAGTACATGGTAACCGACAAAGGTAACCTGAAGCCAAGCAATTAAACTGTTTTCAATCACCTCTAAAGAAAAATTAGCTTTTTAGTCCTTTTATTTACCATATAAAGTCCTATTGTTACTCGTACAACTTCTGATTTATCCATTCATTAAGAAACATGGAGACAGAGACAGAACTGTAAAATTAAATCCTCTGTGCAGAAGAAAACATCAAAGTACCAGATTATTGAAAGCAAGTCTGTGACTTTATTTTAAGGAATAGACGAGGTTTATGCAAAAGTGTCATGTCTTCATATTGCACTGCTACTACCCTGACTATCTGCACAGCTCAACCAGAGAGCTGCCTTGGATAAACCTGTACAGCTTTATTCAGACAGTTCACATGTTAAATCATTGTGCTGTCAATATAAACTTTACTCACCAGAGAGTGGGTTCCGGCCCAGAACCAGGACGTTTGGCAAAGGCATCATCACCAGCTGCTGGAGACTTTCCTGTGCCAAAAAAAAGTTAAAAACTAAATTTAGATCAAGCTTGTGAAACAAACATTATAAATTTAGAAGTTAAATTCTACAAAAAATTCTTATATAAAAAAAAAAAAAAAAATATATATATATATATATATATATATATATATATATATATATATATATATATACATTTTAGATCTTTATTGATTTTGTTCATTATCTGCTGCTAAAAGGTCATCCAAAGACATAAACCAGTAAATTGTTTCTTAGGAGTTGTTCTGAATGACTGTGATGCTTCTAATACAATCTGAACATTTTGCACACCTTCATCTCTGCAGTGACAAAAAGTGTTTGTGAAAACTGGAAAGGCGGCTGAAAAATATGCATTCCTGCTAGGAAAGAGATCGATAAGATGATATCGTGAAACCTTGACTTACATGTCCATGGAAACTATATTTATATATAAATCAGCATTCTGCATTGCCAATGGTCATACACAAATTTTTAAACATAAACTCAATATAAAAAGATTTTGGGGTTGTTTGCACAGGAGCAAAGCACGACCCATGTTTTGAGGCCTTTGTCCTCGTGGAGTCGCCGGTTCGATTCCCCTCCAGGCGACATATGCTGCATGTCTTCCCCGTCTCTCATTAGCCTGTTTCCTGTCAAACTATTTTCAAATAAAGGCCACTAGAGCCAGCAAAAGCTTTAAAAATATTTTTATTATAAAAGCAACTAAACTAACTAAAAACTGATAAAAAAAAAAACAAGTGCTATATTCAAACCTGCCTTCTTTAAAGTTAAAATCTGTCAACTACCTCGAACATTTCATCTACAAGCAAATGTGACACCAATCGAAATCACATCAGCAGCTCTTAATATAAAGTACTTATTTTCATTTTACATCAACCAAATACTGTGATGATGAAAAGATGTAGCGGTGATTAAAACAATAATCCTGGCAATAATAACTCAAATTTGAAAGCTCTAGTCTCAAACCACCATCAGGTGTGAAAAATCAGACAGATTGACTCCACAAGCTTCTGACAGGATAATCGCCACAAAACAGGCAGTCACAGTTTCTGTCTGACAGGGAGACATTTGGTGTGTCTGACAGCCAACTGACCATGAAGTCACGACAGCAGCTGGACACACACACACACACAAGTATGTGCACATGCACACAAGTTTGCGCACACACAAATGAACAAAGATTTGAATCAAAAGTGAAAAAGTATGAGGCAAAAGTCACTCATTCCTAACTGTGTAACATTGTACCCAACACCAAAATAAAAAAATAAAAAAAACAACACTATTTGTCATGAGAAGTAACACACAATCTCCAAACAGCTGTCGCAACAACACACACACACACCTGCCCCCTTCTCTGGCAGCATGTATTTGCGAAGTATGATATAAAGACAGCTGTGCTTTCTGCCACTGACCAAATACATAAGCTGCTCACAACGTAACACAGTAAATGTACATCTGTCACCAAGTCAGATTCCTTTTTGAACACACCTGCTAGATAATCCTGAAACAAAGAGCAGATGCCTGTGATACAACACTTATCTTAAACCCTTTACTTTCTCCTTATTTAAGACAACCTACCAATTGACTTTGCAGAATCTACGCTTACAATTTTGTAATGTCCTATGTGGTTCGGTCAAGACCCCTCATACTGCTTACATCCAATTCTACTGCTCCGATTTCGCTTCTGAATCAGCTGCACTTGTTTGAGTGATCTGCAGGCTGATTAGATTGGTGTGTTGCTAAAGAGTTCAGGTACTTTTACTTCCATCTTTAAATGTTTTCCAAATATGATTTCACAAGCTTTGGAAAAATGAATTGATTTCTACTTGGTGTCAGAAAAATATTCAGTACCTACGCCTCAAAATTTTGCCATTAAAGATTTTCGCTTCACACCTAAAGTGTAAAACGTGTAAAGAATTATAATTCAGCCTTACAGAGGAGTTAATTATAACACTACTGGGCCCTGACCTTTTAAGGCTCTAGGAATGGATAGAAAACAATAAGATCAAGTGAAAGTCAACTCCTCTTTGGCTTCACATCTTAAAAGTGACACAAATGAAACGGTCCGGACTTGGATGATGGTGATAATATGCTGTGAGGATTAGTCGCAATAAAAAAGCCAAAGCGCAGACGCCTAATATAGATCTCGGCTTTTCTAGCAATAGCTTATATTTCATACATAAAACATGACAGAAATGGGAATAACAACCACCACACTGAGCATGGTGCAGCAATATGTGGAATACTGTGAGGCAGGCATGTGAGGAAACACTAAGGCTTTTAAATAGAAAGCGTACTGCTCTACTGACGCCGTCACTGCAGAGATGTCTTTGACTCGGTCAATATTTCAGGCTCTCCAATGTTCTATCTAGTTAATCCTATCAATGCCACACCGGGGGGGGGATGTGGAACAGCCAGTGCTTTGTGTTGGAGAGAAACATGTGAAAATGTAGATAAAGATGAAATATGGAAAAATTGTGAGGTGCCAAACCCATCACGTGTCACTCCAGTACTGCAGGACCGCTGTTACAATCTCTTTTCACATCCGTCCATCCGTCGAACCCCATCCCCCCCCGGTACCCTGACAAAACGTTGCTGTATTATTGATTCCTACATCATTCAAGGCTTTTCAACACTGGATCCTCTTCCATCCCGCATAGATGTTTACACAGACTGATTAAATGAAGTCCTGGCTAAAGGGCTGATTCACAACTCCGTGTGTGTATGGGAACAAGCTAGCATGGGGAAATTTATCGTCTCAGGAAATTCTGCTCGCCTACAAAAAGTGAGGAAAAATACCTGTGGATGATATGAATACAGCATCTTGATCACTCCATCTCTGCAGGTATAATTTGTGTTATAACAAAAACCTCATTGATTATCCTCCATCCTATTCTGCTAAGGCATTCTTTTTCTTCAACAAAAACAACCGAGGCAAACTACGCCTGAATTATCAAGAGATTCTCATTTTGAACATTTAGTCACATACTTTAAGTTAAATTCAGTAGACATGGCAGTGTGTACACAATTGTTATTTATCATTTTAAATGCAGACGGGTGGAAAGGTTACAAAGTGGCTGTGTTTCTATTGGCCCGGTTTGGCCTCCATAACAAACTCCACCACCTTTCCATCCCTCCACCCAGGCACAACTTCCACTAGCGGCATCGCTTTAACAGGGGACTAATTGTGCAACTACTCCATGAGAGATGGCGTGCATGTGTGTGCGCCTGAACCCTGAAAGCTTGATTCACACCCATTCTGCAGACGTTGAGCGTTACCATAGAAACGAGGAGATGGGTTTATTCTCCCCATACGAGAGAGCCTCTTGCACATGATACAGTAAATGTACACACACAAACACACGCACACACACGCGAGCAAGCTCCCATGACCACTGCAGACTGCAAAAAGACTGCAGCGATTAGGAGATCAAAAAGGTTATTTCCCCACCAGCAAAGGGAAGAAACATCCTTCTGCTTTTTCTCGTGTAAACATGCATATTCAAACCCAGACAAGTCATCGAACGCAAGACCTCGCTGCATCCCCGTGAAGTGAATCAATGCAAAGAAAGCGTTTCCCCCAGATCAACAGGAGTATAAAAAGGGTTTAGGAAGCAAACCATTATCACTGCAGGCCTTTACAGGAAATTCATCTAATGCTTCCAAGAAGCGCTGGGTAAGCTGGTAAAGCAATATGAACACACCAGCTGCCGAAAACCGACTAAATTAATTTTAAAAAAATAATTGCACTACCCTCGTCACCGTTTTAGAGCATCAAGTGACAAAGATTAAAAAAACCCCAAAAAACTAACAAATGTTCTACTTTAATGGCAAATTAAAATTTCTCATAAGACATGCTAAAGGTTTCTCACTTTCAAATTTAAAGCTGACTCATATTACTACAAAAACGTAAAAAGAAGGGCAGGCTGGAGAAACCGACAGGCAGATGGGCACCTCGTCTGTTACAGGTGGAGGAAGCTGGTCATTAGTATCTAGTTTCTTTAGTATTTCTATGTTATCTATCAGACAGAAAATGTGCTTTACAACACAGCCCTGAGGCACAATGAGTGGAGTGGTTGTGGCAGGTGGGCTGGGGAAGCCTGACTTCTCCAAATTCAACCCATCACCCAAGGGCTCTGCTTCACACTGGCTGGAAAAGTTCATACAATCACAATCTATTTAAGTCAAGGCTGCTCGTATTCTCTAGGTAGATGTTTTATCGTTTCCATGACACATTTTAATAAACCTATGAAGCCAAAATTTAAAAAAAGTAACTATTTGCCTTTAATACTCAGGCTCAAGTCACATAGTTCTGCATTTGACTAGCACCCTTATTGGCAGGAATAGATCCAAACACAAACAGTGCCTGTAACTTTAAACTACGCCAAACAGATGGTTACATTTCACACAGATGTTCTCAAATTGAAAACCAAAGAGACAAATAGAAATGGTCAATTTTAACCATGTTCAAAAAAAGCTGGCAGCTAATCTCTAGTCTTGCTTCGTTGCCCAGGCTACAGCATGATTTCATTTCTGTACATTTTAGTCACACACTCGCTCCCGAGAAGGCGGTGGTAATCGTTAGATGTAAACAGTCGACTGAATGCAAACATATTCATTTGGCTGAATATAAATCATCAATGAAATCAACATGAAGAGACTTAGTTTATACTCCAGGCATTCATTATTTGTTCACCAAAACAAGAACCCAGCTTGACGTTTCCCCTTCTTACTTTGAAATGATTCCATTTTAGTATATGGGAACCAGCGTCACATCATTACCGCCACTAATTCCGCTTCAAAGCAAACACAAGGTAACTGCATGCAGACATATTCAGCTCCAAGTGAAGGCTGGGATTACGTGATGATATACGTGGGCTGTTATTTGTGCCAAAGTTAAACACACTGAACATGTCGGGCAAATATTTTGTTATTTTACAGACGAGTCCAGGAATCACTGAATGTGCTTCTCTAAGCCATCTCTTTAAAAAAAAAACAAAAAAACACTTGCTTTAGAAATGCATGTTATCAGGAATATCAATCAGGATTCATTTCATATGGGAAGTTGAATTTAATAAAGGATTCAGAAATACCTTGATCAGGATCTCGATTCAATCAATGAAGTGTTCTGACAAGAAATAAAACCTAAAAGACAAGGTAGTCCAAAGAACTTCCTCCTTTGCTAAGTTGAGCTTGTAGATAATTTAGAAGTTCTGCCGAGTCCCATTTACTGCAAATGTAACAGAAGTTAGAGACCACTTGTCATCCACTTCTCACTAAATCAGACTGAAAATCATTCAGCATCATAAAATATTCAGCTTAAGTCATATCAAATACATTTTCCAAGAATGTACGCTGCTTCTCATCATATAAACCAAGCTGCAGAGATTAAGCTCATGCAGAGTTAATTGTTTTAATATTAAACAAGTAAGTAAATGGTCACTTCATCAGGTCTGACTTCTGAAATCCATAGCTGCGCTATAAGCCTTAAAAGTTAATTAAACGAATGTGCGTTTTTATCAAACTGTGATCTTTGCTGCTTTGCTGAAATTCAAGACCAAAGCAAAAAGATGGTGACTGAAGCAATGATCATCAGCGTATAATTCCTACATATACAAATAACCTTTCAGGATAGATTCATATAGCTACTGTACAGCTATGTAGTATAAGAAAAACCCTAGCCAGTTAGTTGACCACAAAAAAACTCAAACTAGCATGTGACTGTGCATGACGACATGCAGTTCGCCTGCAGCTGTCTGCTTGTGCCCTAATAAACTGGTTCGTTTCACCACCGATGCTGGAAAGAGCAGCAAAACCTGGAATCAAAAAAGGAACCGACAGGCTTTAGCGGCACACTGAGGCGTGTGAAATACGGCAATAAAATGTATTTTGAATAAAAGGTTAGACTAGGGTAATGTTAGCAATTTAATAGACGTCTATAAGCATTTGAAACAAATGAAGGGTCTAAAACTGAAGTTTAACCAAGATTTATCGGCTTTTTTGCAGTATAAACCGGTAGGAAACATCAAGCAGTTTTCATAAGCCACCATGCAGACTGATCCTTGCAGAGATTCAGGTCCAGACGTAGTTTGTATGAATAGGGTTCTCTGTTACCCTTTTAATAGTCGAAACACAGCTCCCAGCAGTTATGCCACACCTCACACTGAAGAGATGGGAAAGAGGACAGGCACGCTTTTGATTCACACATAACATCTACCGCTTTAAAGATGGTAACACAGACAAATGTTACTGTTTAAGAGATAGATGCATCCAAGTTTTTACATTTCACATATCACAAACTGTACAGCTATACACAGTTCAAAAAGTTATGACAATACGCGGCAGTCTGAAGAGATCATTTGACACCGAGCAGACTGTCTCTGAACGCAACTTTAATAACCCCATAATAAAGGAATTCACAAGCTTAGAGGAAAAGGAAAAAAAAAAAAAAAAGAAAGAAGTTAATGCTCAAAGATTTGAGTTCATCTGGCTTAGGCTCTGTGCTACATTCTGCCTGAGAATGCCAAACCAAAGCCACTAAATTAAAAAGAGGCCCAGCATATATTTGGACAAACCACTGAGGCTACGAACCCTTCAGCGGACGAAGCCGTGCGAAAATCAAAGGAAAAATGACCAAGCAACTATAAAAGTTAGCTGCTCCAAAATAGTGCTGAAATTGATGAGAATGTGTCCCATCTTACAGGAAATGTGACTTAAGCATTTTAACTCCTGTTAAAAAAAGGAAGGAAAAAAAAAAGCAATTTATATGGGGAGGCAGGTCACAGATCCCCAAGTCCTGATGCGTTTACCAGACTCTGAAATCAAAGAGTAGAGCCTGTCTAGACGTAGACGACCTCCTACACAATATATCTTAACTGGGAGGGGGAAAAAAACGATTTACACCAAAATGACACATGATGTGGAAACGCTCTCACTCAGCCCAACCAAGAGAGCTGATTTTATGAAATGTAAGCCGTCATTATTGAATTTCTTGTCAACCTTCACTCATCCTCTCATACACTCTCAATACAAGCTGCTGAAATTACACACAAAACAGAGATGAGAGGAAGAAGGAAGAGTGGGGGGAGGTGAAGGACAAAGAACAGACCCAGGAAAGGTCCTCAACCGTCTGCCTAAAAGACTACAACAAACTTAATGAATTAGGTTTCCTCCCGACACCAGAAGATCCTTTAGGGAGTTAGCAAAGGCTCAGATTTAATGAAGTCAAACAGCTTTTGACATCAGTGCAATTTCTTTTGGGGTAGTATTTACAAAGTGCTGCTGACTTACCTAAATCTTAAAAGTGATTTACTTTCCATTATCTCCCCCATTTTAATTAGAATTGATAACTAAAAAAGGGACTGTGCAATTGATTAGCTCTTTTTTTTAGTGCTGAGTAGGAGAGCACAACAGAAGAGCGTCATAACTCTGCCTGGATCAAATCAGTCTGTATCTGACAGAGATACAGACTGTTTCTATAACAAATGGAAATAGAAATGGGCCTATGTCCTGAGATTTTAAAAACGTATGGCTTTCAAACCGCTTCTCCACTGGCTCCTTCATTTACAAACATAATCTTAGACAAATTATGCCGTTTGAAACTATTTTTGGTTCTATAAATTAGGGATGCACAGATCCACTTTCGATACAGACACAGATGTTTGAGGTTTAGCATCAGCCGATACCGATCTGACACTGAAAAGAAGTTTGTAAAAAATCTCTTTATGGAAAAACAAAAACAGACATAAATGTAGTCAATTACAAATTTGATAACTCTGCACCAGTACAGCTCACTTAAATACTTCAACAGCTTGGTCAAAACAACCCAACTTTAATTTGTTAAGTCTGTGAAATTAGAAATATAATAGCCAATGTCAAATACATGCTGGCAATATGTTGACTACCTCGGTCAAACATTGATGTTTTAAAGTCGTTTCTGTCGATGATGACAATTTTCCACTTGCAGCTAATGAATACATCACATTTACCGTAATTTTATATTATATCAAACCAATAAAATCTAGAATTGAGAACCCATATTCTAGTTTACTGAATATGGGTAAATATTCAGTAAATTAGAATATTTTACAGAATATTCTAATATTCAGTAAATATTAAAATATTCTAAGATTTATTGAATATTAGAATTTCAATAGTCTATTTATTTAAATAGATTGTAAATAAATAGTCTATTTAAGACTGTAAATAGAGAAAAATAGTAGTTTACAAAAAAAAAAAAAAAAAGGTTTCAAACAAATTTTTGCCTTCTACCTCTGCTTTAATTTGGCAGAAAAAAAATAATTACATTCAACCAAGGAACTTTTAGGGAGCAATAAAGTCTTTGGAATGCCATCATGGGGGGATCAATACATAGCGAGGGATTTAAACCCTATAGGTGGTCTCTGTGAGGCAGGGGGCCTCCAGACAAGTGGCAGAACAATAGTTTGACCCGGAGGTCAACAGGGCGATACAGACACAAATAGGCAGAATTAATCAAACGTCAAACAGGAACAAGAGTTTCATTGTTGGTTCATAATGTCCCCCTAAATCTAAAACCATGCAAACCTGACAGCTGAATGGTTCAGAAAACAGCACCAGTTCAGCAATAACATGTTTAGACATTTCTCTGGCACCATTTGTCAAACACAGGAACTAATTGTTTAATTGGGCAGAATTAGCATGCTAATTGTTCATTCCCCCTACCCCCAAAAAACAAATGACAAAATTCTTTAATCAGCGACTGAACTCAAAAACTTATTTGTAGCTCTAGAACAGTTTCATTTTAACAACAATACAGCCAATTTACTATAAGAAAAGAAAAATCCATGAATCTTTTCAGAATAAACTGAAAATTCCTAATAGGGTAAAATGACTTAAAATTAAAACACAAATATAACAATTCAATAGTTGTGCACAAAACTAACATTTTATTACTCCTCCAAATGCTGCTATCATATTGCGTTGGACTTGTCTTGTAGCTTACGAAGTCACAACGTTGATCCTTATTAATACCTCTAACATTTCCTCGTCTCATCCTCCACAGACTGTGAAGTTCACAACCTAACCCAAGTAGCCACTTATGATGGTTAATTCTGCTGGCAATTTGAAGCAGCGAAACAGTAGAGTGATTGTTTCAGTAAGACCATCCAGGAATAATTAGCAGGATGTTCACAATCAGCGAACAAAAAACTAACCAGTGATTACTTTTGACAACTTGTGCTGAACTAAAAACAGAGATTTGAAGCTGAAATTTTCAAAATCGAGAGGTAATATATTCATTTGCTTAAATTCTGCTGGACCAGTGTCCTAAAAGTTGCAGGACACCAGCCCTCCAGGACTAGACTTTGACATCACTGCCTTAATTTACCAGACTGACGCAACTCCCTGTTAGGTCACAATCCACCGAGATGCCGAGCTATTCCAACAAAAATAATGACTCATGTTAAATACTTATTGCAGCATTTTGCTTTGATGGCTGCTTTTACATAGAAGTCACAGCAAATTACGGCATTGCGCTTTCTGGTCAAGACGGTGCAGAAACAGGACAACAAACCAAGCCAACAAGATCGCATCCGGCATTACAGCTGATAACTGGAACCATTACCAAGCCGAAAAAGACTTTGGACGTCGTAGGAACCTGCCTCACTGATACCATCTCTGCATGTACTGGCAAAGCCAAGTCCACCTTGAAAGAAAAACAAAAAACCTTTTTCGTAAGCGCTCTCATTTTGACTTCTATAGCTTTTTCTTGCTTTAAAAGAAAAAGCAAATTCAGTGTAGAAGGGGCATAAAACATTCATTTTAACATGTTCTTCTCTTCTTTCATGTCAACTCGAGGACCATACAGCAAAACCAGAATAAAAAGATTTATTTCAAAAGTAGCAGCACATACATCTATAAGCACTGTACTTCAAATGACTTCACCAAAGTTTCATCTTTATTTCAGAAAACCCATCTTAAAATTTCCTCTTCTGTAGTTTATTTCAGCAGAGATGAGAGGGAAACTGCAATTATGTTCTTTCTGATCAAGTGAAGATTAATCGCGGCATTAACAAAAACCAACATGTTTTGAAGCGTGCTGAGATGATGCAAGTCTATGAAGTGGAGAAAGGCTGATGACAAGATAAAACCTCCTTAGAGGAAACTCTGAGCACATCTCTTGCTTTCACTTCTGAGTTTGTCTTGTGAAAGTTTAACTGCATTCAAACAAATTCCAGATTAGTGTGTCAACTCGTCCAGAGGGATGATGCTTACATGGATGCTAAGATTTTAAATTCATGCAAGAGGGTCAGAATAAGCAGCGAACATGTTGCTGCATCAATGTGTTTTACATTTCTGATGTCGGTTTAAATTTATGGAGCCATCTGAGTTCTGGATAATCTGGATACCACATCACACGCTTTCACATCTGCAAATATCTTTCTGTTTACACAGCCAAGTAATTATGGGTGTGTTCTTGTGCGGATCTATAAAAATATGTGTAGGTCAAGCAAAAGCTTGGAAAGGAAATTTATTTTATTTGTGGGCTAAATGGTTGAAAACTATGAACCAAAACCCCTTAAAATATGACACATCCAGAGAAACACAAAAACATATTAGCCTAAGCAAGAAAACTGAACTTTTGATCACGTAAAAGAAAAGCGTCTTACCTGATAGTAGGCTTTAATCTGCCTGATGAGAATAGAAAGGTTCTGAATGCGCAGTGTTGGGTCATTGTTTACTTTCTTGTTGGTCCTCTGCACTGTAGCTTTTGGATTTCTACATAGAAGACAAGAACATTAAATGTCATTGATTTAATATATTTATTTTTCAAATATGGCACAACATGAGGAAGCAATGAGCTTTATTTTTTTTAATTATTCTAGTCAGAAATCTTCTGTTGACCGAGACTCTTCTTGTGCCGTTTGAGAAACAGCTCTCTACAACGTATGAGATTTGTCGACTCGAAATGTGGAGACTCTTATAACACCGATATCAACGTAAAGTTCTCCTTTTTCATTTTTTTTTTACATGGACTTCAAATCAACTATACATATCCACGTGACGACCTAATTTTGAGTAAAATGGTTGATTTATTCTCTTTAAGCAGAAGGAGGAGGTGGGGGGTCAGATTGTTTATGAATGGATGGAAGCTTGAAGTGCAGCAGCAAAAGTGAAATCATGCATGTCCTTGCGTCATATTGCACTTAAACGTCTGAAATGTTGTACCATCCTATGTATAATAATTTATGTATTTGCTTTATAACCAGTAGTCTAAAAATATAATAAGCCTAAAAATTAAAGATGCCAATCAAGGCATGAATGCAAGTTTTATATAAAAAAAAACAAATCCAATCCAACAGGCTAATTTTTGTATATGTCAATTAGCCTAAGGCCAGCTTCCACCCTAATACAGACAGACAAACATTTATGCTAATTGCAGAACACAGGGTTCTTTTAATTCTGGTCTAAATGAACCCCATGTGATTTCCCCATCTACCCCCCTTCACATACACACAGTCCCTTTCGAAGCCCATTGTGGGGGGTCTGTTTAACTCAGTAATTAAAATCACAGAGGAGGCTATAATCCTATCAGGGCGAGCAGGGTAATGTGGTGTGCGAGAGAAAAATGGCATTCCTTCATTGTCGTTGCAGTCAGCTGACAACATGGCGGCCACAGAAACACGACCAAAACATCTTTTTGCGGATGCAGCCCCTAAACCAGTGAAGGGCGGCCAGACGCACTCTTTGATTAGTAGGCAAATAAATACAGAGACTTAAAGCAGTAACGGCTGTCAAAAATACACTTATTACCCCCACCTGCCCTTCTTAATCCGGCTGATACAGTAAACCTAACACTTTAAATACACAAAAAGATTAGGGATGACCAGCCAAAGCCAGTTCAGATGCCAGGAAGGTAGACAAGTCTTAGCCCAGACGGCCGGTCAGTAAGCCGACCCGTTGGTGCTGTCCGTCGTCGCCGCAGCCTCAGACCCCAGGGCCGCTGGGCCCCCTCCTCCCATGTCCCGCCTTTGATTGGCTGAGTGGGTTATGGAGTAGTGTTAACCTATATATGACAGGCTGAATTAGGCTCAGCTTGGGCAGTCGCGCTCATACACACAGACACATCAAACAGCCTACATGTGCACGCACACACACACACACACACACACACACAGAGAAAGAGAATGAAGACTACATTTGGCCACGTGTTGGAGCTAGGGATTATAAGCTGTACTGTCCAAGCACTGCGGGGCGGTGTGGGCTTGGCCCCTGAAGTGTGCCAGGCAATACAAACAGAGAACCACTTAAGCCCAGTGTAAGCTAATAGTTCAGTTTGTGAAAAACAGAAAAGAAAATATAACCTGGCACACACTAAAATGTCTAATCAGGATTTCTACAAGGACTCAAATCTAATAATGTATATCCAAATTATTTTTGATACTGTAGTCTCGGAGTTGACAACAGAAACTGAACGAATTAGAGTGAGAACACAATTAAGCTTTATAGTTTTAGTTTAATGACAAATCATCAACATCTACAGAGAAAGTTACCGCCTCAGCGTAAAATCTCCCGAGTTCAATAAACTACACTCCCTTGCGCTTGATGAGGTAGAGCTGTTTGCACATACAAATCCATCAATCACACAGTTACGCTTCTAGATACGGTGGCAATGACTCAGTAATGTTCCATCCAACCATCAGAATGCTTCAAATAACTATGAATCTTGCATGCTTATCGGTGCCAAACAAATTGGGTCTGGTCTCAGTATTTTACAAGCTGCTAATCTACTGGGATTTTTTGAGCAATCTCGGGATTACAAAGAATTATGTGCAAACTGGTTGCTTAATGCCATCTCTGAATGTAAAACCTGTCAAACCTTAAAGGAAGATGGGCAGTAAAAGACGGACCCAGATGCCACTGCTGTCAGTCAAGAACAGGAAACTGAGGCTGCCATTCAATCAGATAGGTGCCTGGTTTGATTAGCTTAAATCTCATCTGCAATATTCAAATAATAGGGTAAGAAATTGGCATAAACAACATTCAGTCATCCGTTTTGACCTATATCCTTGGTTGAGGTTGGTGGTATAATTGCCTGAGGGATATTTTCTAGGCACACTTTCAGCCCCTTATTATCAACTAAACCTCAAACACACCACAACCTACCTGGGCTTTGCTTCTGACCTTTCCAATCACAGTGTACTCATTTTCTAAAGGTTACTTCCAGCAAGATAATCCACCATGTTGCCAAGCTCCACTAATCTCAAACCCATTTCTTGAACACAACAGTGTTGTCAATACGTCTCAAACCAATCGAGCGCCTTTGGGATGTTGTCTGAGGTCAACAAACCTGCAGCAACTGCCTGATGCCGTCACGTCAATATGAACCAAAATCTCTAGGGTATGAAGGTTTAAAGGCTGGTCCAACTCAGTACTCAAAAGGTTTACTCGCTCATTTAATGCAAACTGTCGCATTTCCTATATTATCTCTATCCACAGCAGTGGCCTCTTAAGGAAAGCCCCTCTTTCATTTGGTTGGCAATAAATCTCATTTTTTTGAACATGCTTACTGATGCAACTAAAACTGTCTGCATCAAAAAGACTTTGTACATCATAAAAAAAAAAATTGCTGAATTCCCGACCATAAGTTAGTTTGTTACCCATTGTACAATTTTCTTGTTTTTGCTCCACAGTAAGTCAATTGTATCCAATCTTCGTCTTCTAGCTTCCATACGACTTCTTCACCTTTTAGGAACTAGAACCATTGTGATGACAATAAAAGGGATGATAATAAATATTCATTACATATTTTCTCGGTGACTTTATGACTGTAATTGTGTGTCTCAACAATTATAGCCCTACAAACACAAATACTACTCTTGAAAAACATTTCCATTTGTAATGCGCTTCTTTACGACGACGCCGGTCACATGAAGTGAATCATTAAATTGTACAATGAGTGTATTTTCAAATTTATTTGTATTTATTGATGCTTCTATTGAATGAACAGTAGAGAAAATAGTAAACCATGAACCCCGACAATGAGAACAGTTTTGGTGGGTTGTAAACATTAATTGGAATTCACTGTGAGAATAAATCAAAATCCTTATAAGAAATTCAACACAATAAATGATAAACAATATGATAAACACCGAGTTGGGCTCATTTGTTATTCAGACAGTATCTGAAATGACTGAAATGACTTAAATTGTAATCCTGTGAATGTATTTGTACCGAGTATGAAATCCTTTTATAACATGGACATAATTCTGCTTAAATAAGTTACTCCAAGTTCCTCTATGGAACAGAAATGTTGTACCTGGTTAATAATTATCACAACCCTGCTGCTAATGCTCAATGTTAAGCTGCAATTAATGGAACTCAATAATCCTGCTGATGTTTTATAGTAAATGTCTTTGAGAGGAATATGGG
Organism: Poeciliopsis gracilis; assembly: GCA_911649635.1. Taxonomy (NCBI): domain Eukaryota; kingdom Metazoa; phylum Chordata; class Actinopteri; order Cyprinodontiformes; family Poeciliidae; genus Poeciliopsis; species Poeciliopsis gracilis. The sequence goes on from CAJVRI010001143.1 coordinate 8,706,796, forward strand.
GGGATTATATGTCCCCTAAGCCATTGGGAGGCTAAGAACAGATGGACAAAGTGTCGACTCTGCAAAAAAGCAGCACTAGCAAATTAATGCAGATAACAGAAGTAGACAAAAAGGAAATGTAAAAGTTAAATAATTAATCCAAATGGATTTCTAGTTGCAAGAACGTCTAAAATATATTGAATCGCAGTACATCAGAAAATAAGAGGATAATTCAGATTTGGAACTATTGGTTAAACACTTACTTGGTTATAATGCCAACAGTGATTCGCTTTACCACCACTGTGTGTCAAGCTTGCTTCCCTTAAAGTCACAGCTGCAGTTTCCCAACAAGCATGATGCACATCCTCCGGCTTTATAGACACAAAGGAACTGGCATGACTCAAAGATGACTACGAATGATTGGACTGAGAGTGATACAAGATGAACATCAAACGCCATGTTCTGACAAAAACACCTCGGCTCCCCCTGTGCAGTAAAAGAGGAGACAGCCCTGCAGCAGATACGCCTGGCTCTCTTTTGTCAGAACAGGAATCTAAACTATGTATGCTATATTCTGGCATATACAGGAAACAGAAGAAAGCAGAGGAGTGAGATGATTGAGAACGGCGAACAAGGACAACAGGAAAAGTTGTCCTTTCCTGTTGTCCTTAGCTTTCAGACTGAAGTGAAGATGGAAAAATAATGAACCAATGACTCTGTTGACTACAGTCTGTTGTATAAAGTTTTTCAGCATCTTCTTGTACCCTATCGAGAAAAAAGCAACTGCAGACAGGAATAACTTTCCAAGAGGGAGTTACAACTAATCTTCTGCTAAAGACCATGAAACGTAATTAACTCTGCCACATTGATATGTGCCACAGTTGGAATATATATTCAGTACATAATTCCTATTTGGTTTTCCTGTGCAAATGGCATCAACTTGTTTCTGTTTAACATGCTAACTAAATGAGGGATCGAATTTTGGGGCACTTCCCATGTGTTAAGCAGCAGTTCATAATAATATAAGTAGAACTTTTTCCTGATTTCTACCCTTCAAAATCAAGGCAACCATCCTCACCATGTGCACAAAATTCTGCAATGTTAAGTTTTTTCTATTTCAAAAGGTAACATGGTTGGGTTAGTTTTAGGATTACAGAAGCATTAAAGTAATACAAAGCAAAGTATGCAAAATGAATACTAAAAAGTCAAGAACAAAAGAGCAGTCTTCAAAAATCTGGGATTTAAATCCCTACTGCCAACACTTCTTATCTCAAAAGCCTTTCAACAAATCACGTCTCACTCAAGTGATGACAGTCACAAGGACTAAGCAGCATGTATAATAGGGTTGTAACAAGGTCTCGAGCCATGAGATCATCGACTCCACTGTAAAGTGAATTCTGCGTTACAAAGCATTTTCTTTCTAGTTGCTTTACGAGTGCAGACTGCTGTGAAGAGACCCAGACTATGTTTTCAGTTCTTATTTTGAAATAAGAAAAGAAGCAAAATGTGACACAAACTGTTAGGAATCAAAGTAAGAATACCACTGATCAATGGCACAGAAGTTAATACTTCATGTTTTTTTCTTTAAGAAATTTCGACAGAATTTTTCCATATCCAATTACGTTAAATGTAAAGGACTTAAAATAATCAAGCATGAACGGGATAAATCCACACTTTACAGATATTCTTTAAAAAAATACTTTTCTAACCTGTATTCTACTTGTAAAAATACAAACATGAGAAGAAAACGAGAACAAACATCAAATGGACTAAATCTCCATGGTCATTACAGACCTTACATGTTTGCAGTTTATGATTCATGACACTTTTGTGTTGGAAAAAAAAAAGAACAAAACGAAAAAAAAACAGGTGTTACATCTTTTCCTTGTGAGTATGGACTAACCCAAGGAAAAGATGCAACACCTGTTTTACTGATTCTTAGTAAAACAGGTGTTGATAGTAATGATTCTGCATCAATCCATAATCAATGGAAAATGAGAATAACTGTATTGTTTTACAGTTAAACCAAATGAAAAGAAGCATAGTTAATTTGGAAATATAAAGATTAGGTACGTCGTCACTTTCAATGACCTTAAAGAAAAGTGTTGACCCATTGACAAAGAATGGCATCCACAAAACATGAACAAGACAAGTTTCACCTTTAGGGTTTAGTCAGGAACTCTGACCAAAAACTTTAAAGTAGTCTGATGTGGAACTGCACCTTGTGCACAAGTAGAACAAAGGAATTGCTATGCATTTAAAATTATTGCCTCAACTTTCCAATCAGTGGCCATTAGAGCAAAGAGAAGGTCACAGAGAAGAGCAACTTACTCATCCCTCATCTGGAACACATCGCTGAATATGATGCCCGTCAGAGTGGAGTCAGAGAGGCTGATGTGCATTGAGATACAGCTAATGCTTGGCTGAAGAATTAGAATTGAACTGTGAAGTCAACCAATAGTAACTGGTCTACTGAAGCATGTCTGGGGACAATAAGCAGTGCCTGAGCCTGCATGGGTTAACGCACTAGAAGATTTGGACAGATTTTATACAGATATTTAGACTAAGAGACACAAAGAAGTTAAATAAAAACTAAGCTCGGTTTTTGTGGTATTCTTGTATACAGTAAAACAGTATTGTTTGATGAACATTGAAAATAGTGTGAAGCTGCTGAGAGGAAAATCTCTATTGCGTCGATTTTCTTTACAATTCCAATTGTTTCTCCAACAGTCAGAAGACGATGGAATAAACAGTTCACTGAAGGGGCAAGGCAGCCAGCACTGCTCCACAGAACTGCCAAGAAAACAGATTTCAGACATGCAGCGTCTCTGACAATTTTTAGCTGGCACCTTCTCCGCTGAGCGTGGAAGCCAATTGGTATGACAGCAGAACGGAGACAATGTAATTGGCTGGATGATGTCAGTCACACGAGGGCACAGGGGGAGGGGTCCCTGTGCCATCTGGGTGTCCGTCAGCAAACCGTTAGATAATCCCGGGGTCCGTCTACGCTCTGTCCTGGTGACAACTGCTGCTAGCCGATTTGCCCCGTTTTGGGATCGGTGACACATTCACACAACACGGCAGCTCATGCTGGAACAACTGACTCCATCAGCAAAATATTAACTTTAAAGTTATTTTCTTAAAAAAAACTAAAAGGGATTCAAGAGGAATGCTTTCACAATTTTTCTGTTTCGTAAATACACTACTGCATGTGAGTGACATGAAATTAGAATTCAGTCACAATACTTTGTGGTATTATTGTGATTATGATCAATTATACATTTTTTTAAGGAAACTAAAAAATACAGCACTCCATTGAAACTCAATCACAGCATCAGGAATACTTAGCTCTTGAAAAACATTCCTATTTAAAACAAACTTCTTCACATTGGTGTGAAAATTTGGGCCAATCGCAATATCCAATATTAATATTGCTGTTAATGCCAATAACAGATTTTATATATTTGGGGGGAAATGACCAGATACAGAGAGCAACAAGATCAAAATAAATAGTTTGTTCATCTCAGCTCAGTTTTATTTTTTGGATCCACACAATATATTTTAAAAACTGACAAATATCGGCTGGATACCGATATTAGTGCTGATATATCGTGAATTCCTATGGCGTTTAATCATATTTATCGAGTTCAGTAATATGTGATGAGGCTTTTGTGGAACAGTGGAGAAAACAGCAAAAAAAATGTTCCAATCATGCTGTCAGTTTTGTTTTATATTCACCATCAGGATTAATATAATAAATCATCTGCGGTTAATGATAAATTATATGATAACTGCCCACCTCAACTGAAAGTTAAATGTGTGTATATTTTGAAACCAAGCACTGGGCACATTATTTTTGTAAATAAATAGGAGTGTTTTCAGGATACCAAAAAAAAGAAGTTGGTTTAAAAACAACTTTTAAACCCAGTGGATCAACAACACTACCAAATAAGAGATGGGGGAGATCAAATCTAGGGTACAGGAGTTTAGCATGATATGATTAAACCAAATTAATCAATCCCCACCTTCAGGTCTTCCAATATGATGAAAAAAACATCATATTGGATGGCATCCCAAAACTAGCTAACAATGACAGAACCAGGGCAGCGAGACATAGATGAATTACTACAGTTACAATATTTCTGTCAGCAAACTTGGAACGGAAAAGGAAAAGTTGAAACGTGTCTGCAGAAGCTGAAAGCAATATTTTCTGCTACCTGAGCTCCTTGTTGTTCAGACACATTTCTCATAAATCGAGGAAGCAGACAAAGAGTGTGCAGTTTCACCAACACAACTTCTAACCAGTACTGAAGGCCTTTGTGTGGGAGGGCGGCTAGGCCAGACAACTACCAACAGCTGCCTCAGTCCATAACCAAATGCACAGGGAATGAAAAAAAAAAAAAAAAAGTATCCACAAATCCACACACTCTCCCACGCAAACAGAAGCCTTACAGAAATCCATGCACACAAACACACAGTGCTGCCTCTGTCCGGCTATCCCTGGTATCCTGTAAGGCAATCCCCAAATCAGTAACAGTTAATTTCAGTTCAGTGCTGTCCTTTCCAAGATTACTAAACCATCAACAGAACTTTTTTAATTTCCACAGCACACATTGATAGACAGAGATTTTACCTAATTCTACCTAGGTCTAATTTGTTAACCTTGAAAGCTTGAGGAGCCGGCTAAGGAGCCGTCATACAATTAGCATTTCAAACGCTACGTTTCCTTTTGCAACAACTCAGCCAGTCAAGGCAGGATGCGTCATTGTGTCAAAGGTGGTTGTCCTTTAGATTTTGGCAGAATTTCCCCCATGTCTGTTCCTCATACAACCCTTCCCCCCAAAATCCTTCCGCTTGCCAATTTCCGTCGGTCCCACAGGGGGAAAAAATGGTCTGAAAATACCACAGAATTGTTCTATTTTTGCACAAGCTATGTGTAAACAAGAAAAACTTGGACCTAAAAAGAGCCTTCCTAAACATGTTCTCTTTTGAAACAACTCATCCAGTCAAGGCAGCCTGAAGGAGGAGGAGGAAAACAAGTACTAGAGAGTGAGATGGAAGAGGCCGCTTTAACTTGATTCATCTTAGCTGACTGATCGCTGGAGCGGCGGGAGGTCAGGGACTTAGGAAGGAGGCGACGGCAGGAGAAAGAGGTTGTCATCAAATGACAGGAAACAGCCAGCAGGGTTAATCTGTTTCTTGTGCAAAAAAGGGATCCTACACATATTTCATGCATTCCAAATGAAGGGTCTTCAAACTAATTGAAAAACCTCTTCCTTTCTCAACGAAATGTAAACAAATATGAAGCTGTGTCAGATTTTATCAGGACTTCACTTTTGTCGTTGGTAAAAGACCTCGAGACATTTCGCCTACTGGCGCTGGAGACGCAGGTTTGTTTTGGTTGTATTTACTGAAATGTGCTGCGCTACAGCACGCTTCCTGCTTTTGGAGTGGTCTCTGGTCAGCTTGCATTAACATATGAATTCAGACCACGCCAGAGTTCACTTCAACCGAATTAAGACCCAGGATTTTAGGCAGACCAGAGTTCGACTTTTTAGTCCACATGAGTCTGATTGACCATTCACACCTCCCCAAAAGAACCGGACTTTCTAGGCAAACTAGAGTTGAATCACGGCAGCGCAGACATGTTTTCTGTCCTTTTTATCTTTTCTTTCTGGAAATGCACAATGAATGAGTGGATTAAGAAAAAAACGTGCTGAATATAAATGTTTTTGTTTTTAAAATAATCTGCACATTTCTTCCAACATCAACACAGCTCTTGATAATTGCACTAAATACCTGCATTCAAATATCTTAAATCAAGGCTAAAAAACTGCCTTTGGTTTTTTTTTCCTTCACATTCTATATATTTATGCATCTCTATATGTTATTTTACTTTTATAATAAGCACTTGCAGCCCTCTTTATGTACTGTAACTATTGCCAAACTGGCAAGACTTTGACTCAAACTGACGGGAGGCGACACAAGTTGTGCCACACTTAATCCCCTCCTGCGAAGTGACGATCCCTTCGACTGGAGGAAGCCATGTCTGAATACTCCCCAAGACTGGCAAGCAGGATAAAATGCTGACAGTGAAAAGCCTGGTATTAGTGGGGAAAAAAAAAAAATCTAAAAAAAAAAAGATGAATATGGAAAATCCTAATAGCAGGAAGTAGCTGCTTGGAGCCAGACAAAGGAGTGGAAATCCGTCTCCTGTCATGCTATATGCATAATTCAGTGAGCGGAAAGAGACAAATTCGACATGTAATGCTTCCCTCAACACCAAGAAACAGAGCAAACCGTCTAATTCTGCTTCAATTGGATAAAAAACAAACATGTGCTTCCTCCATTGCCAGCTTGCATTTTTTTTTTTCCCCCAATCCAGATTCTCTGCAGATACTAAGTGGTTCTCATGCTTAAGGCTTCTATTTGCAGACTAATCTGCAACACAGCAGGGAGCTACCTCAAGGAGGCAGGGTATCTTCCAATCTGCTGCAAATCACAGAGTAGTGCGAAGGAAAAAGGAAAAAAAAAAAAAAAGCATTTGAAAGTGGAGCAGCATGCTGCAGCCATGCACCACAGATTAGTGATGCAACAATCAATTGGACAGAGATTGGAATAAGCTTATTTTTCCTTCATCGGCTCTGATCAGATTGGCAGTCTCCCATTCCTTAAACCCAATCAATCTTGTAATTTTTGTTCCGTCAATGCAGCAACCAATAAGGATGTACTACAACCCATTCTCACTGCATCCAAAACAGAGCTGCGTTAGGAAGTAACCTACATTCAGCGTCTAGCAAATGATTTTAGAGTGGAGAAAAAAATCCTGCCATTTGGAAGTTGCGAAGCAGTGCATCCACAAAATGCACCGACCAATCAGACACAGAGCTTTCCCCCTCACTGGTGATTTACAAATTTGTTTTTCCCCCTAATATGCAGATGAAATAAAATCTCACCATTCTTTAAGAAATTTGTCAACCAAAAGCATCTTTTATAATTCCCTGCAAATGGTTATTACTATGAATAAAGCAGGACAATCATACAATTTCTTCATTTTCTGCTAGATTCCAAACCAACATCTCCATCAAAGGACCTGCAGCACACTTTTCACATGCATTACAGTCCTGAAAGGGACAAAATTGAAAATTGGAACCAGCAGTTTACATCGACCAATAGAGCACCAAAAAAAAAAAAGGTGCAGAAAGCCTCAAAAGGCGCCTTGCAAGAACATCTTTGACCCAAAACAGTGTCTCTTTGTGACTAGCCTACATTCAATTCAAAAACTCGACAGAGGCTGCAGTTGTTTTAATTTGCTGAAAGGGATGACCCTAAAAAAAAAAAAAAGAGGCCTGAGGGTTAGTGTCGTCTTAACCCCTCACCACAATGTAAATGATCGCAGAAAAAGGCCACTACACACACACACACACACACACACACCCACACACACACACACACACACACCCAAAACACCCCGACTGTAAATCTAGTTTCGCATGCCCTCGTTTGGCTAATTCTGTCCCTCGATGTAGGCCAAAGAAGAGGGACAGATGGGAACGTCTTCCCTTCCTGTCAAATCACTTACATCTCGAACATGATCTCGTTCAGGTAAATCCCGTCCACCAGCTCGACGTACTCCGACAATTTACTGCCGTCGGTCACTGTCGAGTGCCCAACACTCTTTACCTGTAAAAACATAAATAAAAATAAATAAATAAATAAAAAAATGAACGTACAATTCTGAGAGTACGTCTGAATATTTAATTGAGGGGTTTCCTTCTCCTTACCCAGCAAACCAGAGGCGAGAGCATGAACTGCTCCAGCAGTGGGGTGAAAACCTCGTTTTCCATCTTCTTTTCTTTTTTTTTTTTTTGGTGCCCTTTTTATTTCGGCTGATATGTGGAGGGAAATACGAGTGAAATGTGCCTTTATTTACACTCCGCTCATGTTGCTTATTCGACCTTCATTAGGGGTAAAAACAAAAAAAAAAATGGGGGGCGTAGGGGGGGTTTCTTTAATAAAGAGGGGGAGAAAGAAAGAAAAAAAATGCCCTTTAATCCTCAATCTTCTCGACAAGACCCAGCTGTGTCAGATGCCAATGAAGGGGCTTGGCTTCCTCCCAGGAAAAAAAAAAAAAGAAAAAGAAAAAAAAAAGAAGAAAAAGAGAGACATGGAATCACATTTTTGTCTAAAATTAAAACTTTGAGACAAAGAAGGTATTCTGTGATGCAAGGTCAGCCGGGTTCAGACAGCTCGGCCCGAAAAGCGGTCAAATGCGGCGGACCTGTGCCAGGTGAGCTGCGGCGGCGGAAGACTTCAGCGCATCCGAGGCGGTTAATTAAAAGGGTAAATATCCCGCGGCGAGGCAAATAACACGCACGCAAATCCAGACGTCCCAGGTTCCTCCTTCCCCGGCAGTCGGTTCTCTTCTCGCGTTTGTCAATAAAGCGACTCCCAGACGTGGCCTTGCGAGTCTTGACTCCCTTCAAACGCCGAACACTGACTGAGCTGAAGAGTTGAGAGGATGACTGGAGGACGCGAAGAACCGCCTCCCTGGTCGCCGAGCATCTCCCTCCGCCCTCCCTGCTCAAAGAAAAACTAGGGCATGGATCAAAGCATCCTCTTTCTGTTCAAATTTCCTCTGAGTCACTGCGAGGACTACTTCTTAGTCAACACTTTATCTCGCGAGTCATTTTTTATGTATTGGGCTCTGGCTGAATGTGCGGGAAGGAAGCAAACCAGCTCTTTTTCTGAATAAAAAAAACAAAAAACAACTATGTTTATAATCTCTGCACTGGCATAATTTAGATCTTAGTGAATATGCGTTTGCTCATTGCAGCTCTATTTAAGCATGCACAGAGGTCATGCTTATTACCCCCTTTGTCTGCAGCAGTTGCGTGCAGCGCATGAAAAAACCCAATGATGCTACTGACACCTGGTGGGTAAACACCGAACTATACACTCGTGGACGCGTGTCGCATCCTTGTATGTAAAATAAATAGATTATTTATTTATTTATTTATTTATTTATTTATTTATTTATTTATTTATTTATTTATTTATCTTAGTAGCATAGTCTTACACTGAAAATCTAGGAACTTCTAAATTGTGGAAAACCCTGAGCTGCAGAGTTTTGGTGCCCTGTGTCCAGCAAAGAAAACATCAGTGTGTTTAATGCCCTCCCCACTGCCAAAAATATACAATAACTTAATAGTTTTCAAACATTTGGGAATTGTCTATGTTCATAACAATTTCAAAAGTATTAATAGAACTCATCTGATGTAAGAGATAATTATTTATTTTTTTATTTATTTTTTACATTTAAAAACCTTTTCATGTGAAACTTTCATATAATTCCCATATCAGTCGCTGATATGGGAATTTGGGAAACAGGGTTTCAGAACTGTGTAGTTTGAAGAAAGGTGTAAGAGCTCAGCTAAAACTGTCCCTTTAGGCAGCCGTTCCACAGAAGTAGTTTTTACTCTCATTCAGTGTCGCAGACAGTGTTGTGCCTGAGCATGTGCGGTCAGTCGAAATGGTACACATGCATTGAAAACTAGATATATTCTACTTTCCGATGTTGGATGAAACAATAACAGTAATAAAGACTTCTTTAACAATGACTTCCTACATCATTTATACCTCTTGAACTTTCTACTTTACGATTTGAAAGTATGTCCCTAAAAGCTGCGCACATTTAGGCAACTTTCATTTCAGACATCACTTTTCGAACTCAGCCACACATTCTCAGTGGCTGACGATTCAGACCTGGAGTTTGACAGAAACCTTCTAACGCAAGAATATTCATTACTTTAAACCATGCCAATGGTGTTAGTTCAGGGTGATAGTCCTGCTGGTAAGATGAGCCTCCACATTTCATATATGACCTTTAACAAATTGCAAGCAGGATTTAGTATGATTTTCATTCAAGAACATATTTCCTCTTGCCCTTCTTCCCTAAAGGCCAGATTTGTACAGTGTATGACAAATAGTTGTGGTGTTGTCATTTTCTTCTAATTGAGCTTGGATTTCTGCTACTAGTTTTTCTCTCTAAATCACACTGAGGAAAGAGTGCGTGCGTGTGTGCGTGCGTGCGCGCGTGCACGTGCGTGTTAGTGTGTGTTTATTCGTCTTTTGCAAGAGGATTAGATTCTATTTACTAACTTGGTGACTTCTGACGCCAGTTGGTCACTCACCATTCTATTTGCGAGTTTCAAAGTAAAGGGGCTAAACGCAAGAACACACCACACTTTTCAGATTTTTATTCGCTGTAGATTTTCTAAGAACATCCACCGCCGTCGTTAAAACTCCCAGTAAAGTCCTGTTTGGATTGGTGTGTCACATAAAATCCTTAAAACGTAGTTAAGACGTGACAAATTGTGGAAAACTTAAAAGAGAACTTAAAACACTTTTGCAGAAGACATTGTAATTTTCCTTGAGTGAAACAAAATGAAGTATTTTCGTTTCAGTATATTATGTATATCTTTAAGTACATGTATTCCCCCTTTGCTAGGGCGCCCACACACATCTCTTACTAACGCCCATCTCCTTAGCAGACAATTAAACAGTGACGCACCTAATGAAAACCTTTCATCGCTGGTGTCGCTGCAGCTTACCCACACAGCAGCCAGAACACAGTCATTTTCTGCTCTGTCACTGCGGAGGCGCGCGGTTTCGAGCTCGTGGGGGTTGGGGGGGTTTGTTTGTTATTGTGCGTTCGCGTTTATGTGGATCTCTGTGGAATTCATCATCATTAACTCTGAACCGAACGGGGCCTTTGTTCCATCCTCGTCAACATCTGCTGCTCACGATGCTTTCAACGACTTTCCCAAAGCAGCTTCAGCTTTCATCCGATGAATCAGGGAGTTTTATAGACCCACCGCCACATTCCTCGCTCGCAGCACGATAGAAGCAGGGCTCACTGTAAGCCCGCCGATCTCATTTTGAGTTTCCTTCTGCGGTGTAGTGAAATGCTCTTATTCTCTTAAAAGTTAGTTTTGTCAACTAGATCCATTATTTCTGGAGCAAGGCTGCTTACTGAGTAAGAACCCAGATGACCTCAAACCCCTCTCACTGCTGAGACTCTCTTGAGTTATTTTACAAGAATTTACAAGTCACCACAAGCATTTTTATTTGGAGCTGGTTCTGCACGGCGGTTCTGGCTAATGTCGAGTGGAATTTTCAGTTTTCCTGCAGTGACATTTAACCCACAGTGATCTTCCCTGCGTTCTTGTTTTAGAGTGGAAACATCAGTTTTTGCTATGTGAAAAGCTAAGCAAGCACTTGCAGTGCCAAAATATAATAAATAAAATGAAGTAAAAAAAAAAAAACAACCGTGATCTGTCAACAATCAATTGAAAGATATATTAGAGACATCACTGAATATGAAATTATAAAATGAAGAAATCAAATTCAGTTCAAATCACATTTTTTTTCATTTTTACTATACAATAAAGTACATCATGACTAATTCAAATTACTCCTCAAGTAAATTCTAACATCTGGTTTGATAATCAGGCCGCTTCACACTTAAATAGGAAAAGACAATGTTGTATAAATAAATGTAAATTTGAAGGTTTCTTAAGGTTTAAAGGTCAACCTGAGGACATTTGCTGAAATATTCAGAGCATGGCTGTAAGATATTTTACAGGATTGTACATGAAAATAAAAATCTATGGAGTCCTGAAAATAAAAAAAAAATAAAAACCCTGCAGCCTCCACACATATACATTACCCCTGGATCCCATTGAGAAAACACAGTTACTAAATTATTTATACGTGTCACTTCAGTGTTTGCTCATAAGGCAACTCTGACATCCACTCTATCTTTGTCCTGTCGTGTTGTGATGGGAAAACAACTCTCAGAGGATCCATCCAAAATCAAGTTGGATGCTCCCAGTCAGGTCAAGGCTGCAAAGCAATAAATGGCCATGCACATGACATATGTTATATTCTGCAAGGACGCTGAGAAATAATGCCACAGCATGAAATTGACTGAAAAGTTATTTATTCCGACCACAAAATTGATCTTTTTATTTAATTTCCTATGTTGTTTAATCGGTTACCGAACTATGAACTATAATGTTTGGATTTAAATCACATTTGAGATTTATGAGATCAAAAGCTTATGCAATGTTACTGTATCAAATATTATTTCATATTTGGGATTGATATGAGAAAAAATTAAATGCTTTTGGGGCATTTTGTTATGTTTAAATGTTTCAGATTACAAAAGAAATATAAATACCATAGAAAGAATAAATTAAAAAATTGCAATTTCCAATTGATGATTTTAATTATCAGTGGAAAACGAAACCAATGAACTGTTTGCTGCAAAAACTGTTACCAGGTATTTGCGATAACTGCCTATGAGTCTTATATGTTGTTGTGAAGGAGTTTTGGAGTTTGCATACATCTTTTATTTCAGCTAAATTGGTCATGGCACACTATCAAAAATCAGATTGAAGCCCAGACTTTGACTAGGCTGCCCTTAAATATTAACTTACCGGTAGCTTTTTTTCTCTCCCCCAAATCATTCAAATCACTTGTTGCTACTTCGCAGACAATAGTCCAGTTCTGAGTGGCTGGATTTTCTACTTTGAGGCTTTCTGTTTAAGAGAAGAATTCATGGTTCCATTTGCTCTGGTAAGTCATCCGGGCCCTGAAGCAGCAAAACGCCCCCAGATCATGACACTACCACCACCGTGTTAAGCTGTAGGTGTAATATTCTTTTTCTGAATTACTGCTGTACATTTCTCTCATCAGTTCAAAGAACAATTTCTCTTAAGTTGCAAGGATCATCAAGAGACGCTTGGTAAATGTCAGTTGCAACTTTGGGTTCTTCTTGGTCAGCAGCTTTGTTTGTGGTCTTGAAATAAGAGTAATTTTATCCCAGTTTCCTTATCATCGTTAAATTGTGACCGCTGACCTTAAATGAGGGAAGTTAGGTCTGCAGTGCTTTTTGTAACACAATTAAGACAATTATTTCTCTGCATGTGGGCATGATGTGTTGCCTTTTAAAATATCTTGGCCTACTTCATGTCATCTGTGAGCTTCTCTTTGAGTTATTTCTGGAGTTCTGATCGGATATTTTTAGACAGCTTTAATGCTGGGAGACTTGTACGACTGTATTCCTCCTAATGCACAAATCTTTCAACAGTTTTCTTTTTCTTTCTTCACGTTCATCCGAGAGAGGAGCCATGTGGAAGTTTGCCATCTGCCATAATGTAATTATCACGCTTCTGACAAAGAAAATCATGTCCCACCAGTTCAGGGTGCCAAGAGCTGTCTCTCCGGCTTCTATCATGCCTTTGCATGTCAGTCAGATCATTCACAGGGATTTTATTACTAGAAAAGGAACAATAAAACCTCACTGCAGAGAGTACTATGATACAAACTGAGCATCACTGATGATAAAACTCTTTTCGCCTGAGGATGATGTTCTCTTGGAATAGCAGATCAAACCTGATGAGTCACAAACAAAATGTATTACAAGTCTGCACTGACTTCTCATAGGAGAGATAATCTCCATGTGAATGTGCAGCTTGTTCAGTGCTGCAGCCTGAAAACAACAACAAATTCATGCAAACACGCTGAGTATTGAAGGGGTGAAAACATACAGACCCTCAAGTTTGCACGGGTCGATGGGCACCTCCATAACCCCCAACCATATATCTGTCGTATTTTATTGCCATTTGTCTTTACGTAAGAAACTTACGGATGTTTAATTTGATCTCAGCTTCCCACAAAAACATGTAGTACTCCTGTGAGGGAAAAGACTGTTTTTGATGAATCTGCATACTGAACATTTGATGGGTTCTGTTTCATCAGTTCTGCATGATCAAAATGTGATATCAGTGCCTCCCTGAGCCATAAAAACACACAACAGACTGATGTGTTCCTACGGTTACTGGTTCTAGTAATTATGGGAATGTGAGCCTGTGTCATGCACTTGTAGGCACTTGTGTGAACCCATCTATTTTCTTCAGCAATTAGGTGGTGTGTGTGTGTTTGTGTGTGCATGTTGTCATGCCTGTAGGTGATCCAGCACGCATCAGAGATGCTGTTAACGCTCATTTATCGCCATGACAACTGCGAGTACCCCCGCTGTAAGCAAGACTGCTCAGTGACTGACTGGAGGTTGTTTGTTGGTAAATTGTCTTCCAGAATTGCTGCAACTAGTTCACTAAAAATGACTACTAAACCGAAAGAAACGGCTCTTCTCTGTCAGTGCAAAGGTTAAAAAAAGGTGAAAATAACTCTTTTAGGTGTCAGATGAAATTGTTTTTGGAACAAAAATAAGATTTTTAAAATCTTTTTATTAATTTAAAATGTAGGAAAGTAGTCCTTGATGGTGTTAACAAGATGTCAGCACATGATGACATTGAAAATATAGATAACAAATAAATAAATAAATAAATAAATAAATAAATAAATAAATAATGTGTGATGGAGCTCTGCAAGAAAGAAGTTATTGACAGTGAGGCGTTGTCATTGTCACCAGCCTGACACCTGGTGGTTAGAAGTTCATCTTGCACCTTTTTGAATTTGCAAGAAACTGGGCTGGAAAGGAAAGTTTCTTGCAGTTTGTTTGTGTTGATTTAAACCGATTCAAGTTTATTTCGTTACATTTTACTTGATCTCATTTGAATTATTTAAGGGTTGTTAAAAGCAAAAAAAAAAAAACTAGAAAAATTGCATTTCCTGCAAAAATCCAGTGTGAATGCTGTAAGCAGATTTTTGGCAATTTTCAATTTAAAGTCATCAACAGAAGACTTGCATAAATGCAGGGGATGGGCACAGGCAGCAAAAGAAAGCAAAAGCCTGCATATAAAATAGCTGCTGGAGAAGAGTGAAAACTTTCAGTCGATGCAGACATCCCACCCAAAAACCAGAAAGCAGTGAACACTGCTTTCAAAGTTCAATTGTTAGGTATCATAGCATATCATAAGGTAAAATTAGGCAAAAGGTTAAAACTAGCTGACGCACTAATGGTGGCATGTAGGCTATATCAGAAAGTTGATCTACTGTAAAATATCAAATGCAGTGTGAAGGAAATATATGTAAAAGCAAAAAATATATAAAAGGCTAATACCAGCTAAAATACTAATGATAGCATCTAGACCCATAAAAACAAAAAAAAAATTAAAATGATGATAAATGTGGAGGATGTGAGGGAAATAAAATTTACAGTATTTTATTGGGAGCCAAAGGAAACATAGAGGATATTTACATATTAAGGAAAGCATTATTTATAATACAGGATTTAATGGATCTGTTAATGTCATTATTGCATCTACACGCGCATGTCCAGTAGGTGGCGGTATGCACCTTGAAGTCATTTGCAACCCACCATAACAGAAAACGAAGAAGAAGAGGAACGACACAAAACGGAACCCTTGTAATGCGATTACATTTGATGTTGCACATGTCTGTTGTACCGAGCCAATCAGAAGCGGCGATGTGATTACGTCACTCCATACATGTGACAGACTGTCATGGCGGCTCCTACCTGCAAACTGTGACTCCTACTGTTCTTCAGAACCATCTCTCTGTCCTGTAATTATGAGGTATTTAGCTGGACTCAGACGCTCGTTCGCGCGCCTCCATGTCCGTTCCTGTCACCAGAGCATTTATAGCAGGAACTCCAAGCCACGGAGAGTGGGAGTGGACCTTGGAGAGAAGTGAGTTGACTTTCACTCTTTCTTTTCTCTCATTAGCTGGGAGCGAGCTCAGCATGAGCTCTGATCTCGGTAGATTGTGATGAATGAACTAAAGCTGTTGTTTTGTGTCTCTTGATGTTCTTGGTCTTGCAGGAAACTTGAAATCTCTTCAGGGAGTTTGGCCAGGTTTGCTGATGGGTCTGCTGTAGTACAGGTAGAAAAGAAATGCCAAAATTTACTCTGTTTTAATTTGCATGCATATATCTCTATATTTTTAAATTTAGTTTGTTGGCTGAAACGTCCAAGTCGCAGAGTAAACACATTTTTACACGATTTCTGCCACCTCCAGGGAAGTTTTTCAGCTTATTTTATCTTTAGTTACTTAAAATAACTAAATCTGAATTGCAGAAACATCATATCCCTCTGGGTTATTTTTTAAAATTATTTAATGCATCATTTGATAATTGCTAAAAAGCAAAACAATGTGCCACTATATCAGTTTTCCTGCAAATGAGATTATTGTGAAGAGGTGCCTTAACGTAATATTTTTGTGCTATAGTTTGCTATGGTTTGTTATTTAAGTTAATCTAAAAAGTTTAGAAGCTTTGAAGAATTGAAGAAGAATAAAACTTTTTATTTAGACTATTATTTTCTATATTATTTCAGCAGATAATGCTTAAACCCATGTGCAACAGCACTTGTATAACTAGATTATTTTTCAAACGAGTTATGTTTAAAGTATTTTAAAGAAGCCTGTCTAATTTTGAGGAGGGTGACAGTTCTTCATCCTCACTCTGCAGCTGGGAGACACCTCAGTGATGGTGACCGCCGTCAGCAAAACCAAACCGTCGCTGCTTCAGTTCATGCCACTTGTTGTAAGTTCCCGTCCACTGCAGAGAAATTTCCAACCCTGTGTTGTTGTTGTTGTTGTTGTTTTAATGAATGCGTTTAGCTAGTCATGGTCATTCAGAGGAGTTTTACGCAAGGTAGATTCTATTTTTGGATTTATCTTGGTAAGCGATCGTTATTTCCTTTGACAGGTGGACTACAGGCAGAAAGCAGCGGCTGCGGGTCGAATCCCCACCAACTATTTGAGACGAGAGCTGGGCACTACAGACAATGAAATCCTCACCAGCAGACTCATCGGTGAGCTGGATGTACCCTCCTTTCTTCACGTTTAGAGACTTGTGTTTTGTTCCTTCTATTAACCAACTCCACTTTGTTTGCTAGATCGCTCGATAAGGCCACTTTTTCCTCCTGGGTACTTTTATGACACTCAGGTAAGTTCAGTTTGAACCTGTTTTATTAATTATTCATTTTAAGCTTTGCACCGATGTCCTTTAGATCAGAAATGACAGAATTCTTTATTGTTTATGTCTCCTAAAGGTTCTTTGTAACCTGCTTGCAGTTGATGGTGTCAATGATCCAGATGTTCTAGCAATTAATGCAGGTAACCAACAAAAAGAAGGAAAATAAATCCTGGAAACTCATTATTCCCCTCCACCCCCCAAAAACACCTTTCTAAAACTCTGCTTTGTTTCACTGAAGCTTCGGCTGCTCTGGCTCTGTCGGACATCCCTTGGCACGGACCCATAGGTGAACAAACCACACAGCAGTTTCTGTCCCGCTCAGACGTTTTAGATCGACTCCCTCGACATTTCCGGCTGTCGCGTTACAGTCCTGATGAAGGCCTGCTCTGACTGGGACTGCTTGTGTGTCTGCAGGTGCTGTGAGAGTCGGCATGGTTAATGGAGAGCTGCTGGTCAACCCCACCAGGGCAGAGATGGCGTCCAGCAGTCTGAACCTTATTGTGGCCGGAGCCCCCAGCAGCCAAGTGGGTGAGTTTAAAAAGCCTTTCCTAGCAATTAGAAACCGGAAAAAAAAAAAGGTCAAACCTCTGGTATATGTAGGTGCATCATGAGTTGATCACAGATGTCGGACTAAAAGGGAATCGGATGTAATTATTTGAGGATCTTGTTGCTTTTATAAAGCTAAACTATTTAGCTAATTTCATTAAATAGTACGATATGTTCTGTTACTGAATATTGACAATAAAAAAAAAGTCAACACTCAAGCTCAGTATGCATACGTCTTTTATCTCAGTAGTGTAACTATCGGTATAGTTTTCTGGCCAATTACCAATTTTTAAAAAGCAGAAAATAATTTTTGTTACTTTTTGGAAATTACGGCAGAACTTGCCTGAAATTCCCGCAGCTTCTCCTCTTTGCCTAGCAATACTCGGCTTTTGATCCAAATGTCCGTTTCCGTCAGTGATGATCGAGGCGTCGGCCGAGAACGTGCTGCAGCAGGACTTCTGCCATGCAGTGAAGGTGGGAGTCAAACACACTCAGCAGATCATACTGGCCATCCAGCAGCTGGTGCGGGAGCAGAAGATCACCAAGCGAACGCCGGTGAAGATGTTCTCTGTTCCCACGGAGATGGTGGAACACGTGCGGCAGTAAGATCTATGATCTAGATTGAAATAGTCAGTCTGTTTTGGAACATTGGATGCAAAATGTCTGCGTCAGTGTGAATCATGATGTGTTTATCTTTCTTCTAGATTATCTGCTGAGAGGATCTATGCTGTTTTTACAGATTATACACATGATAAGGTAGAGCCTGCTACCCCATCCATTTATTATCATCACTGAAATAGCTTGGGCTGCATATGATGATTAAATGTACTATCTTCTCATAATCTTTCATCTGATGTCAGATTTCAAGAGATGAAGCGATCAATAAAGTTCGACTGGAAACCGAGGAAAACATAAAAGGTGGCCAATATTTCATCTTCTTACTAATAACTTCTGACTTTCATCATCTTATGTGGTGATTCATGTTTATGTTTAGAAAAATTTCCGCAAGCTGAGCCGTTTGAAGTCATCGAATCGTTCAACGCTGTGAGCAAAGAGATCTTCCGAAATTTAGTGTTTAATGAATACAAGAGGTTGGTGTCACCTGTATTACTGTAATTTTACATCTCAATGACGCTTTGGGATCTTTCTTTATAATAAGAGCTGCTTTTTATTCATGTCAAAGATGCGATGGGAGGGAACTGACGGCTTTAAGGAATATTTCCTGCGAAGTCGACCTCTTTAAGCCGCTCCATGGCTCTGCTCTGTTTCAGAGAGGACAAACTCAGGTGTGTAAATAAACCAGGAAAACAAACAAAAAATCAAATGTGTTTTGACTGTGAATTTTCCTTAATAATTTCACTTAAATTGTGCTAAAAAAAAAAAATCCTGTGTAGAGCTGCTGCAATAAAGGACAAACTTAACTTTAAGTGCTTTTTAAAAAAAAAAGTACCTATTTTTATGAGACATCATAAAAACGTCTTATAAAAATGTGTCCACATGTCCAAAAAGTTCGATTCCATTTTGCAGTGACATGTCTTTTGTTTTAAAATGGCTAAGATGCAACACATCAAATGACAAAGTGTTCTTTGCATGAAAAAGAACAGTTAATATCATTTTTTAAATATTGATAAAAATCTTAATAGACAATTTTTTGTACTTTCTGCAGGTGCTTTCCAGTGTTACATTTGACTCCCTGGAGTCGAGCGTCAAGACAGATATCATCACTACGGCTCTGAGGTGAGACGTTCACCTGCCTTGTGTTCATTTGGTTAATTTTCTAGAAATAAATACTTTTGTCTAAAAAGAAAAAAAACCAAAACAGAAGTCAGGCATAATTACAAAATGTAACAGTTTCTAAAAAAGAAAAAATAATGTTTCTAAAGAAATTGTATAATTTGAATTCAGACAATGAGTAAAGTCCTTTAGACTACAGATTGTTTTTGATCTGGCTACAAAGTTAGCTGTAAGAATGAATTCCTGTGTAAGAATGAATTCTTTTGTAAATAATCCAGCCGGTTACAATGAATCTGTAATAAATCTTTCTATTCTGGGTTTTTTCTGCAGTGGCATCAAAGACAAAAACTTCATGCTCCATTATGAAGTGAGTAAAATACTCATTTATTTTTTCATTGGGAGAAATGTATCTTTTTTTTGCTTTTTTTGCTTCGCCAACTAATTGCGAAATCCAATTTTTCTGATTCAGTTCCCTCCTTACGCCACAAATGAGACCGGAAAGATGGGAGGACTCAACAGGAGAGAACTCGGACACGGTTCGTTTGCATTGGCTGCTGGTCTTTTTCGTTTCTTTTTCCTATCAGCGACCTTAACGTTTGTAGTTTTGGTCGTTTTGTTCCTGATTTCTTTGGGTCTGAATATGAGCATTCTGCAGTGGGATGCTTCATACTGACCATAAAGACTTTTCATAACTGCCTTGATAAACAACAAATTTAATGTATCCACAATAAAGTCATAGCTTCCTGGGAGGAAGTACACTTTTATGACTCCAAAAACAGAAACCATTTAAAGGTATTTTAGTTTGCTCAAAAGAGCAATTTGTCCAAACTGTATTCTATTTTCTAAAGGTCCGCTGGTCTTTTACTTGTATTTATCTCCACAATTCCTAATAAACATATAAATACAAACTGAAGTAAGTAAGTAAATGTTTTTGCAGGTACAAAATAGCTGTAGGAAAGAAAAAAATGTCAAAACGTTGATACATATCGCCCACAGACTGCGCCGCAATACTTTATCGCCACTAAATTTCTTGTTTGTGTGTTTGCAGGCGCTCTTGCTGAGAAGGCCCTGAGGCCCGTCATTCCTAAAGATTTTCCTTTCACCATCAGAGTCACAGCTGAAGTGCTGGAGTCAAACGGTTAGTGCTGCGATGCGTTCTGGAAACTGTAACACAGTTTAAAAGAGGTCCTGGAAAGCACATGACTCCGATTTTCTGGTTTTAATCCCCTTTCAGGATCGTCTTCAATGGCTTCGGCATGTGGAGGCAGCCTGGCCCTCATGGATGCAGGTACAAGAAGTGGCGAAGCGCTCCACTCTGTTTAGTAGTAAATTTCATTTAGAGTTTAATCATAAATATCTTCACAAAAATACTCGCCAATGTTGCATCATACCTTGTCAATTTTATGCATCAATCAGTTCACTTATCACTCATCTGAATTACAGTGATGCCTTTTGAAAAAAACTTCAATTGATAAATATATCAAAGCTTTTGCAGGAGTGAGGATAACGATAATTTTAGCCAATACTAAAATATATAGAACTAATTGATGTTCTGGTTACTTTTTTGCAGTGATTGTTTGTGCATATAACTAACACTAGGAGATTCTTTGCTAATTTATGTCAATGTCTGTGTTATCAGGTGTTCCCATCTCCTCTGCGGTGGCAGGTGTCGCCATCGGTCTCATCTCCAAGGCGAACCCGGAGAAACCAACCGAGATAGAAGACTACAGATTGCTGACGGATATTCTGGTACAATTTTCTGCTTAATTTAGCTTTTAAAGAAGATCTGCCAATGTAATAAGTTTAAAAAAATGTTGAATGTTTGCCACTTGTGCTTTTCTGAACAGGGAATAGAGGACTATCTGGGAGACATGGACTTCAAGCTGGCAGGAACAAACAAAGGCATCACTGCTTTACAGGTGCTGTGTTTTAAACCTGCCCAGCTCTGTCTGAAAATATATAAATGCATCTCGTTTTTCAGACAAATATTTGTTATGGTGGAGTTTCAATGTAAATCTAAATAATCTCTCATTAAAGATTCAAAAAAAGCTAGTAATAAATGTCTCAATGGGGATTTAAGTTCATTTCTTTTCTTTTCCTTCAAGGCCGATGTGAAGATTCCAGGTTTACCTCTAAAGGTGGTCATGGAGGCGATTCAGCAGGCCACAGGTATACAAGTCCCTGCAGAAAGTCAAGATTACTTTACTAAAATATAAATGTAACACCATTTTTGATTTAGTGTTCTTCTGTTTCAGTGGCAAAACGGGAAATACTGGGCATTATGAACAAATGCATAGCAAAACCCAGAGAGAACAGGAAGGAGAACGGGCCTGTTGTTGGTAGGTTAGAAAAATCAGGCAGTTTGGAACCTGTTAAAATAAAATTGTTGGAATGTTAGACTTATGTTTCGTTGTTTTATTTTTTGTCCCAGAAAATGTGCGGGTGCCTGTGTCTAGGAGAGCTCGCTTTGTTGGTCCGGGAGGATACAACCTTCGCAGACTTCAGGCTCAGACAGGTACTGTTCATTTCCCGAAGATGTAGGAATAAAGAGGCTTTAGTTTTGTTATAATAGCGAATTAGAGTGTATTTGACTGGGTTGATATATAACAGAGCATCAGATTGCAGAGCATGATTGAAGTAGAAATAAAATGATTTGAAAAATGCTATCAGAAAATGTGAATGTGTGACATGGCTTTGTATTCATTTACTTTGATACCGCTAAATAAAATATTAGGCTTGATGAGAACATTGATAGAGATGGTTAAAAGGTAAAATCAGAAGAATGGATGAGGCTTGTCCTCCACATTTGGATATAATCCTAATAAAATACACAGAAGTTTTGTAATGTTTCCCAATATGGAAAATGTACCTTTGACAAGTACATTGAATTACTATAGACTTTTAGCAGAATATAAATAGTCTACATTTTCTCTCCCCGCCCCAATCAAGGTGTTACAATAAGCCAGATTGACGAGGAGACTTTTTCTGTGTTTGCCCCGACTCCTGGAGCGATGAACGAAGCCCAAGACTTCATCAAAGACATCTGCAAAGACGATGTGAGTCCTCACCTGGTTTTACAACAGATTTTCTGGCTGGATCTGTCACCTTCCTGAACTTAACTTTTATAAAGTTATCGCTTTCTGTTGATTTATGACGCATGTTAATGTTGGCATTTGTGTCTTTGTTTGGCAGCAAGAACAGCAGCTGGAGTTTGGAGCCATCTACACTGCCACAATCTCAGAAATAAGGTATGAAAACGCTGAAATACAGTTATAATAGATGTTAGCAGCTTTTCTAAGGCAGCACTGGTAGAAATATGTTAAAAGTCTTAATTTCTCAAAATAAACTCACTGAAATAATTGTCAACTATGTTAGACATCGATTAATTGTTGACTGGATTGTACAGACTCAAAAAAACATTCAGATATATTATATTCAGAGCCTTGACTAACCCAAAACTGTACAAAATATAAACACATTTGCATTTAAAAGAGTTTTATCCTAAACTCTTCAAGCGGCACAGTTTTAGCTTCACTTTGTTCAAATTCAATAAAGTAATAAAGGTGATAAAATATTTGTATAGTTTAAAGAAAGAATTGATTCATTAGATTTAGTTTTTTTTTGCATCTTCTAATGTATTCCTAACATTTTATGTATAAAAAAGTATAAGCGGTTAAATGAAAAATCTGTAGAATGTGCCAATTTGTTTATCCGCTTAGTTGTCAGAAATGTTTCTTCCAGAAAAAGTTGTGGCCAAAATCATATTAAACTCTGTGTAATTGGAAACAAGGTTTTAGTGATATGAAGGGAGACGATTGAATGCTTTTGGGAATATACAATCCCAGTTGTTTTAAACTTAAATTATTGCCTTGGGCGCAAATGTTGCCAAGTTTACCTGAGTGGCAATTACATTGTATCAATAAAATTCAGCACCACCATCTTGAAAGTCATGTTCTCTTGTATTTCCCATTTTGTGAGGCACCCTGTTGTTACTGGAGTGGCAGGAATCGGAGATGTTTGAAGACAAAGTTAACTTTTACAGTCACCTGTAACTCCTGAATTATTATATAGCGACTAATGGCTTTTCCTTTCTTCTGAAGGGACGTCGGTGTTATGGTGAAACTTTATCCTAACATGACTCCAGTCCTGCTGCACAATTCCCAGTTGGATCACAAACGAGTCAGTATATTTGCGTCTGTTTAAGTTTAATGAAGGTTTGAGAACAGAGTGTAATTTAATTAGTCCCTTGTTCTAGATTAAACATCCCAGTGCTTTGGGCTTAGAGGTGGGACAAGAGATACAGGTAGGTGTTTACAAAGCTGGTTGTTTCTTGATTTCATTCTCTTCTGTAATGTAATGTTTAATGCGTGTTGTGATGACAGGTAAAGTACTTTGGTCGAGACCCAACAGACGGAAGAATGAGGCTGTCTCGGAAGGTGCTTCACTCCCCTGCCACAGTCGTTGTCAAGACACTGAGTGAGAAACAGAGCATCTCCATGGCCGCCAGCAGCGTCCACAGAGACAGCAGCGATTCATGACCGGGTGCCACAGCAGGCTTCGCCTGACAAGAAGGGATTCACGCTGTGGCGATGTCTTTAGGGCAAAGACTTGACGGAGAAGACTGCCAGAGGGAGATTCTGTGAACTGAAAAAGCAGACGGAGCTGCAGGGCGTGAAGATGACAGAGATGCTGTTAGACGAAACAAGCAACCTGGTGGCAATCTGCCTTAGGAGCACAAAGTGAGAGAGAAAAGTAGCTGTCGTCTTGATACTGATCCTTTTTTATGTCGTCTCAGTGCATGAAATGGCTTGGAGATCTGTTCACCACATCGCAGATCCACTCCGCTTTTATTACTCACACCTGAGCCATTCTGTTTGGCTCTTTTGGATTTGAAGCTCCGTATTTAATATCAACGTGTTTATAATGTGCTCTGACAGACTGCCGGGATCAAAATATTGGACACAATAATGCAGAAGACATAGACAAGACATTTTTGTCTTGTGTTATGTTGATAGTTTGTAAGTGATCTGTAAATAAAAGAATTTCAAGTTCTTTTATAGTATATTTGTTGTGATTTCTTTATTAGTATTTTATTGAGTTTAATAAAATAGTAGCTTTCTAAAAACAAATAAATAAAAAAAGTGAGATAAATATTCAAACACAAATTGTGTTAATACACTAAGAAATACATTGTGACAAAAGTTTATTACATTACAATAAACTGAAATTAGCACATGGAAACATAAAATAGGCTTCACTTTCAGGTGAAACACTCATGGTAATGTGCAGTACAAAAAAACACAAGTTGTAATGCCAAATTCTTCAATACAAAAATAAAAAAACATCAAGGCTCATATGCTGCCTGAAAAGGTGGAAAAGTGTGGAATTTGAAAGAAATTTTTCCAGATTTGATTAGGGGAGGGAATGAAATTGCATCCATCACTTTGTCATTAGTCTGTACATCCATATTACGGTCTGTTTATGCAGTTTTTTTTTTATTTGCAGCTTGAATTTCTCACAAATGTTTATTTATTTATTTATTCAAGGAAACATTAATATTAACCGTGTTTTGTTTGTTTGTTGATCTAAAATGTTTCTGGCACGACTGATAAAGGCCACATCCTGAAACGTGTTAATCTGTTAATGTAGTTTTTGAAATGCCTTTTCACGATCAGAAAAAGTGTGGATTTTGGATATGGAAAATGTTCACTACCCTAAAATAAACAGGCATCTTTTGCAACACGTGTCTCATGGACACAAATTGTGTCACAATGTCGAAATCATATGAATGTATGAAACTTCTCTGGGTGGGTGTTGCTGCGATTCTTTTCTTTCCCTGCAGGTGGCGACCTCATGCAGCCCTGGCAGGGAAGCAAAGCTCCGCCCATCCGACGGCAGTTTGATTGACATCAACGAAGATCGGATTACAAGATGGCGGTCTGTGGACGTTAGCGAGGAGGCCGTTAGAGTTGTTGTGCTTTCTTTGAATTTTACTGTTTTATTAGCAGGCCTTCTGATTAAACCCTTTATGTGGTAAACGTAATGTGTTTATGAAGTAGGCCAAAAAAAAAAAATTGTACAACTGCTGCCGTAAACTTTCATTAGACGTGCATGTTTTATAACATGCAGGTGGGAAAAAAGTTAACAGGTCGAGGAAAACACTAGACAGGGCGAGCTGGTAGCCTGTTAGCTCAGACTCGGTTAACCATGTCGGACACTCGGCGGCGGGTGAAAGTGTACACCCTGAACGAAGACCGACAATGGGATGACCGGGGCACCGGACACGTTTCGTCCACATTTGTGGAACGACTGAAGGGAATTTCGTTATTAGTTCGAGCCGAATCTGACGGTGAGTTCCTCGTTAGCATAGCCGCGTTTACGTTACGTTACCTAGCTTTAGCATGCTATTTACTGCTTGTTCGGACTCGGGGCTTTCAGTTGATGATTCCTTTTTTTTTTAAGGAGACTACGGCTTATAAATCCAACTGTCTTTGGCAATTAAAAGGGTTTGTGTTGTTTTACTCGGTTTCCATTATTTATTTGGGTAACAGACACGTTTATAGTAAAACGGGGGGGCCCTCGAAGTCTCGCTGCACACGTACAAAGTTATCATAATAGGCTAACCACATTTGTTCGAGGAGAGATTATACAAATAAATCTTACTTAATTTTATGACCAGGTTTCTGCGAATGTTGCCTTTTGGAATCTTTTTTTTTTTTTCCTCAAGTCTTATTTAAATGCCCTAATTGTTTAGGCATATAATTTACAGTAGAGTTGCCTGTTTTACGTTTAACACGTCACCGTCGCTTTAATATAAACCACCTTTGTCACTCTTTTAGGTTCATTATTGTTGGAGTCGAAGATAAGTCCGAATACCGCATATCAGAAACAACAGGTAAACAGTTTACACTGAGCTGACTCTCTCTTTGAGCTCGATCAGGTTGTGTGCCTTTATCCATTATGAGAGCTACCAATTTGTGTGAACCAAATATGGATCTTTGAGTAAAACTGCGTGTTTTCTTTCATCTTGCTTCCAGGACACACTGATTGTCTGGTCAGAAGCAGATAATTATGACCTTGCCTTAAGTTTCCAGGAAAAGGCCGGCTGTGATGAGATCTGGGAGAAGATTTGTCAGGTATTATCTAACAAATGGATGTTTTGAGCTGCAGGTCAATTCACAACTTGGCTCGTTTACAATCGACTGGCCAAACCCTTGTCCATTTTGTACCTATGAACAAAATATTTTGTACTGGCATTACATTTTGAAGTAATTTATTATATAAAAAAAAAATTGTTACATCTCAAAACTGCCACAAAAAGTTGTATCAATGATCAGAACCTCTTTCTCGGTGTTGCTACTAAAATGGCCATATGTACAAGGAATTATAGATGATTACAAAGCGTTGTACTCATTTAATGATTTGTCAAACATTCGTCGCCCAGGTTCAAGGCAAGGACCCCGCCCTGGATATCACCCAGGACCCCATCGACGAGTCTGAAGAAGACCACTTCGAAGAGATCCCAGAGACGACCCACCTGGTCGAGCTGCCGCCCTGCGAGTTAGGCCGGCTCGAAGAAATCGCCGACCTGGTCACGTCCGTCCTGTCCTCGCCCATCCGGCGGGAGAAACTCGCCCTGGCGCTGATGAGCGAGGGCTACATCAAGAAGCTCCTGGGCCTCTTCAGAGTGTGCGAGGACCTGGACAACCGGGAGGGCCTGCACCACCTCTACGAGATCGTGCGCGGCGTCTTGTTCCTCAACAAGGCGGCCCTGTTCGAGGTGATGTTCTCGGACGACTGCATCATGGACGTGGTGGGCTGCCTGGAGTACGATCCGGCGCTGGTGCAGCCGAAGCGGCATCGGGAGTTTCTGACCAAGACGGCGAAGTTTAAGGAGGTGATTCCCATCACAGACTCGGAGTTGCGGCAGAAAATCCACCAGACCTACAGAGTTCAGTACATCCAGGACATAATCCTGCCCACGCCGTCAGTGTTTGAGGAGAACTTCCTGTCCACCCTCACCTCCTTCATCTTCTTCAACAAAGTGGAAATTGTCAGTATGTTGCAGGTAAGGACAAAAAGCAGGTTTACTTACAGTATGAGGAAAAGTGACGAGTGGATGCCTTTTGGGAACGTTTATATTACTCGATGGGATTTTCTATTTGTACATTTAATTTCGATGACCCAGTGTAATTTTTAGATTGAATGTTCTTCAGTGTTGTCTCGTTTATGATGCTCTTTTCTTCCATTTTGTCAAATAAAAAAGAAAAAAAAAAAAAAAGAGATAGAAGCAAATTTTATGATGGCATTTAAAAATATTAATGAACATGAAATTATATGCCTGTAATAATAATTTCTTATTTTTGCAAATGAAGTTTTGTATGTCAAAAGTTGCTCTGTAGCAAGAAATCAAAGTTAGCAGGGAAGCATACAAAATGAATGGGTTAAGATGCATTTTAAAGCTTCCTGGTTCGCAACTAATTTGTACTGCGCAGCTTTTTTATTTTTTTTTTATTATAATTTTGTTTCCTTAAAACTCTTCAAATGTTTGTGTATTCTCTGTTTTTTTCTGACCTCATCTGTTCAGATTTTCTCTGTTTTGAGAAAATGTTCACGTTTCTGCCTGTCACGTCGCCTGGCTTAAAATTAAAACATGTTCATGTTGGGACTTCTGGTCTTTGTGTTGAAGCCAAACCTCAACCGTCCGAGAGACGGCCAAACGTACTCGCCGCGCCAAAGTAACGCGCAGAAGCAGATTAACGTTAAAGGAATGCTGGGAATATACATTTTCTGTTAGTTCTTCCCAACTGTTCTTGCACAGGTGAATGGAAACATTTCTAGAGGTAACCGTCATGGTAAGCGCCAATAAATGTCAGGATTGGGTTCTCTTCTTTCCACCATTGCTTGAGTTTATCTCTTTAAGTCTTCGTACTTTGGTAGGTGTCTTTGTTTCTAACGTATGTCTCGCTGTTGTCGCAGGAGGATGAGAAGTTCCTCACTGAGGTCTTTGCACAGCTTACAGATGAAGCCACAGAAGAAAGTAAAAGAAGAGAATTGGTAAGGCACTCAAAACGGGTCGAAGCCATGTGTTGAAAGTCCGTTGTGTTTGGAGATTTTTCAAAATCTGTTTTGTTTCGTCTCTCCCACTCTTTAGGTGAACTTTGTCAAGGAGTTCTGTGCGTTTTCGCAAACATTGCAGCCGCAAAACAGGGATGCCTTCTATAAAACTCTGGCAAATCTAGGGATTTTACCCGCTCTTGAAATAGTCATGGTACGTTGTCGCATTTCTGTGAGTGGAATTGGAAATAATTTATTTAAGCGAATCTGTACAAAAACGAGCTCTCTTGATTCATTACACTGGAGCTGATCATATTTAAAGCATTTTAAGCAACAATTTTCTATCAGCTGTTTTTTTTTTTTTTTGTTCAATCAACAATGAAGGAAATAAATGCTTGAGATATTTCAGTTTAGGCAGAATTTATTCAACTTCTTGAATTGAATATAAATTAATTTCAGGTGATGTTCTAATTTAAAAAAAGTGCAAATCTCACACATTTGAGGTTACCATGAATTCTAATTATGTACGGTTATTATACTGAACTGTAAAGTCTGGAGTTTGTATTTCTTCTAAAAGAAGATAAAAGATGTGACATAATCAACACCCGATGGAAAATATTCATCTGAATTGATGTGAATTTTGCGGCGTCTTGGTTTCATCCTACAATGTTGTTTTCCAATGTGTTTGTTTTTCCGTAGGGAATGGATGACTTGCAGGTGCGAGCAGCAGCTATTGACATATTCTCGTACCTGGTGGAGTTCAGTCCGTCGATGGTCAGGGAGTTTGTCATGCAGGAACCGCAGCAAACCGAAGACGTGAGCAGAAATGTTCTAGTCTTGAAAGTGTAATATTAATGTGGACCTGAGGGGATGTAACATTCACTCGGCATAGATTATTAACATACGATCAAACTTGCTGAACTTGTTTCACTGTATTCCTCTTTTTTTTTAATAATGTCTGTTGTCTCGCGTGTCTGTTTGGGTTTTGTGCTTCTATTTTAGGACGTTCTCCTGATAAATGTGGTGATCAAGCAGATGATTTGCGACTCTGATCCAGAGTTGGGAGGGGCCGTCCAGCTCATGGGTCTGCTCAGGACTCTAATCGACCCTGAAAACATGCTGGCTTCCACCAACGTAAGCAAAGCCAGTCAGAAATCTGCCAGTTATCAAAAAAAAAAAAAAAAAAAAAAAGAACTGCCGACCAGAGCTCAAAGAGCTGTTTGAGACTGTTCAAAGTTAACCTTGTAAACTCTTCCCATTGCTTTAACATTTTCCCATTTTGTCACGTTACAACATAGGAGGGCACAGAATGACGGCATTTAACCCTCGACGGATGAACTGCTGGTTGTTTTAACACCGATTCCACTTTCACTAACATCTTTTTCAGAAAACGGAGAAGACAGAATTCCTGAGTTTCTTTTACAAGTACTGCATGCATGTCCTGACTGCTCCTCTTCTGGCCAACACTGCACATGACAAAAACTCAAAAGGTAAACCCCAACGCAAAGCATAATCATAATGTTACATTACAGAAGTGTTTCTTTTTGGGGTTTTTTAATATTGATTGTCATCGCCTTGCAGATGATCCAGAAGGATCTGCAAAGATGAACCCAGTTTGTCCAGGTGGGTCCAGTTTGATTTCATTGAACAACCAGCGGTCAGCTATTGGATCCGATTGAAAATCAATTTGCACAAAAATAGTCTTCTTGTTGCACGTCTGTAAATGTTCTGATTCGAGCCGTTTCTGTTGTTTTGCAGACAACTTCCAAACGGCTCAGCTGCTCGCGCTGATCCTGGAGCTGCTCACCTTCTGTGTGGAGCATCACACCTACCATATCAAGACCTACATTATGAACAAAGACCTGCTCAGGAGAGTGCTGGTGCTCATGAACTCAAAACACACCTTCCTTGCTCTTTGTAAGTCCCAACCTCCAAAACCCTCCATGTTGCTCTGTCCAAAAATCCTCCGGTTCTAGTCACAGGGCTTCACTTAAATCACGGTGGCTTTTCTTTGCCGAAGGCGCGCTGCGCTTCAAGAGGAGAATCATCGGACTGAAAGACGAGTACTACAACCGCTACATCATCAAAGGGAACCTGTTTGAACCCGTCATCAACGCCCTGCTGGACAACGGCACCCGATACAACCTCCTCAACTCGGCCATCATCGAGCTCTTCGAGTTCATCAAAGTGGTACGTAAGCGTTAAATTTCCTGCCCAGATTAAAAATGTGTCTTCTCAGAAAGTTTCACTTTTTTTTCCTCTTTCTCCTCTCCACAGGAGGACATCAAGTCTCTCATAGCTCACATCGTAGATAATTTCTACAAAGCACTTGAATCCATCGAGTACGTCCAGACTTTCAAGGGCCTGAAAGGCCGATATGAGCAGGAAAAGGACAGGCAGAGTCAGAAACTCAACAGGTCAGTGAAAACTGTAAAATTATCGACCAAGTCGTTTTCTTTACGGGATGGTTTAGGATTTACGTGATGAGTTTTCCATAAAAGGTACAAACAGTTAAATGTCTTGCCTCCAGTAGACGACTTTTGGAGAAATCTATAAGTGTGTGTCCAAGAGCAAAAGAGACTTCTACATTCAACATCATTTCAGTCTGTATAAGCTTACATACGTAAGTGTTTCTGGATGGATTAGCCTCAGTTCCAGGTCACAAATATCTGGACTTATTTAAAATAAACAGCTAAAACATTTAAAAACTGCACACAGGATTTTAACTGCTTCAGAAAATCTGCAGGTTTCAGGAAAGTGAAATTAAAGACTTTTAAAAAATCTTCTTAATTTCACCCTAATTGAATTGAAAGCTATAAATATAAGGAATGTTTGGGGGGAGATTGATGCGTAACAATCAAGCGCAGCAAAAACTGACGCTAGCTTTGTTCCCATAAAGGAAGCAAAAACGGTAGCTAGCTAGCAAGGGTATATTAGTTGCTAGTTACAGGTAGCTGCAAGACTTTTAAAGGTTTTTATTTATATTTCCCTTCAGGTTGTTGGCAACAATTAATATTTTCCATTCTCAATAACCACTTGGATTTCCTTGCGCCATTCTACCTGAAACCTGTTGTCATCCGCAGGTATCGTAGAGACGCGCGGTCTATGGACGAGGACGAAGAGCTGTGGTTCAATGACGACGACGACGACGAAGACGGTGAGGCGGTGGAGAGGAGGATGGACGAGGATTTCTCCGACAGCTACGAAAAGTTCATGGAAGCCAAAAAAGGTGATCTGCTCGGCTGCGAATGTTTTTTGACGCCCCGAAAACTTTGTGTTGAACTCCCGAATCACGCCGTGGTCGTCGTCTGTCACTGCAGGAGCCGCCAACGGAGCAAACGCTGCCAACAACGGCAAGTCTGCCGCCATCCCACCTGCCTCGCCAGCCGTCACGTCAAGCAACAGCTCGACTTCGTCGGTCAAAACAGTTGCCCTTCCTGCCACTCCTGTTGTTAAGGTAACCAGACGTCACAAGCGTGGATTACTTTCAGAAAAAAAAAAAAAAAATTTTTTTTTTTAATCTAAATGCCTTTCTTGATTTATTTAAAGCATGTAGGCACTTTGTGAGCGTTTTCTGTTTCCCTTTTAGACTGCTCTTGTCGGGTTGGTGGACTACCCTGACGATGAGGATGAAGAGGAGGAAGACGAGGACGAGGAGGAGGAGCAGTCTCCAAGAAAGCGAACCCGTCTGAGCTCTTAAAGCTTATAATAGCGCTCTCTGGTTCCGCCATGGCGGAAGGACGTGGAGTCCTTCCCATTCCCTCTTTCCCCTGGCCGTCTCATTGGTCGTCGGCCTTCTGGCGCCACCTTCTGGCCCCTCAGAGGCATCACACTGAGCCGGACGAGCCTCCCGCCTTTCCTCAGTCCTGAACTCTGCTCCTTGTCCCCCTTTGGAAGGAGGTGAAGAGCTTCTCTGGAAAGACAGATTGCAGTCTATTTCTGTAGGCTGTCTATTTCTTTCTTTCTGTTTTTTTTTTAACTCCCCCGCCCCCTTTTTTTTATTAAACACATAACCCTGTTTGGGAAATCCAAATCTCTTCTTCCATTTCTTTTTTTTTTTACCGCATTTTTTCCCCCCCTTTTCCTTCACCATTCAGCTGTCAAAACATGACATGGCAACACCAGGTCAGACACCTTTTTTTGTTTGTTTGTTTGTTTTTTGTTCTCTCTGTATTTCTGTTGCTGCAACAGCCAGAAAGCCTCTATATCCATCTCCCAACCGAACCAGTGAGGCAAGAAGAAGCCGAAAACCCGACCAGCCAGCAGTACAAACTGTTCAGCCGGCCGCCCAGGCTAGCGGGACTAGCCCTCAGATTTGACTGGCTGGAGCTGATTATGTGCCACCAGGTCAGATTCAGAGGGATTCAGGCAGCGTAGAAACATTAAATGAAGGGGGGGGGGGGGGGGGGGACAATCGCTTAGCTCCAGTAGAGCAGGACTCGAATGTTTAAAAAAAAAAAAAAAAAAAGCCATGGCATCCGTTTTGGGGGCGAGGCACACAAAACTTTAACACAATATTTTGTGGGATTGTGTTAGCCATGAGTCTTGCATTTCACGAGTTTGTTAAAGTACTGTACATATATTTCGTTGCCCCTTTAACCATTTCGCCCCCCTTTCTACCAAGTGGTTTTGAAAGGGGAGGAAGGACACCCACCTGATTTTTCTTCTTTTTCTTTTCACAACACAAAAGATGGGGGGATCACTGTTCATCCTTTTTTAGGTGATTTCATTTGATTCAGTGTAAACTCTGGAAAAACGTCAACATGTCAAGTTTTAAGGATTCCACATTAAAACTGTGGCAAAGTCATGTTTGTGGCCAACGTTTCGAGGATGTCTGGAGTTTTTTTTTTTTTGTCACTTTCCAGTTCTGCAACCGGATGGATATGCTCTGGTTTTGGTTTTGCCCGAGTCCAACTTTAAACGAGGGCTAGAAATTCGACTTTCAGACAGTTCTCAGGTGCAGAGTTGGTTTCCAGGCGACTTTAAGAGCAGCTTTTCTCCACGTATGTTTTTGTTTTTCTTTTTAAATTTTTTTCATGCAGTTAAATAAGTTGAAGGAAACGTGCTGCAATGATGATGTAAGAACGGGTGAGCCATTTCTTTAGTTCTGATTAAGACCTGATTTGATCCCCTTCGCGCCCCTCCTGCGGTCGAGGCAGCGTAGCTTTTTAATGTCACGTGTTTTACACAGACAAAACGCACAACGTCACATGAAGGGATTCAGAACTGTCGGGAGAATGAAAGGCGGTGGGGTCAAAGCAGGCGAAACGTCTGGACCTGAGCGGGGAACTGGCTGTGCTCCTTTCTGTCAACGTCACCCAACAAAGACTGATTCTGCCGAGTCAATTTGTACCAAGTGCATTTAGTACCACTATCCATTCTTAACATTTGTATGAATTTATTTGATAAGTTTTGAAATTAAATGTGATCCTGACATTGAATATACGATTTCTTGCTTTTCTCTCCAGCCTGGGCTTGGGCGTCGCTCGTTGACGATATGATCGGCGCATCCGGTTGTAAATAGATGTTAATTTGTGATTAGCAGGTGACGCCTTTCTACGAGCTTACAACAGCTTACGAGGCAACGAATGACCGAGCCACCTTTTGACCTTTACTGTTATCTCTATAGCCTGGAGTTCAAGTTGTTTCTACAAAATGTGATTTATTAAAACCAGCATGTATAACACACGTACAAACACAAAACCGGTGCATCAATACATGCTTGAAGTGAGAACTGCTGATTGCTTTTGAGAATAAATACTGCACTCGTGTGAAGCAACAAACAACACATTCTTGGCCCCTTTGGGAATATGTGATTAGTGTTAATCTCATGAACTCTTGACTAATATAAGGATCAACCGTGTGAACTAGCAAAGCTTCCCGTTTGCTAGTGGAAACGGTGTGAAAAGCCAAACATGCGCATGCTAGCACCATCAGCTTTGATAAACCACTGCCTGGTCGTTTCACTTTACGTAACCAACACAAACTTGGTTCTCCATTTTCCAAGTTTGCGCCTCAAAGCAGGCTTTTTGAGCTAATTCAGGTGAACCACAGAAAGTACATATAAAAATGAACATAATGAAATGAGAGGGTTTCCATAAGCCGTGATCGTCAAAATGAGAACAAATTTACGTGTATGGCTGTAATTATTCTACAGGAGGTTCACTTTTTGAAGTACTGAAATATTTATGAATATATAGTTTTACCTCAGTGACTTCATTTGGCCATTGGCACCTTACATACATATGGTGCTATCATTGCCTTTTTTGCACATTTGCACCCCCATGGCGGTGCCTTAATTCACTCCCAGTCAGCTATAAAATGACATTTTTGAGCTAAAACTCTTAACGTTAGCACAATTTGAATAATATCTTTAAGCCACTATCTTATGTATTTTATCAGTCGCAGTAATATATAAATAAATATTTTTTTTCCCCCTCAAATCAGAGGAATATTCAATTGTGATTTCAAGAGCATTTTCGTGGGAAAACAACTGATCATGAGTTAATAGTTGCAGCTCTGGAGATATTGACAAATTGTGAACTAACATCCCAATGCATGTTGAGAATTTTGGAGAAATCATCTCAGGTTTCTGGAAACTGGATTCAAACATACTGACAAAATGACACTTCCTACTAGTGAGTGATTTTGGACGAAAGCTAAGTATGTCGCTCAGCAGCATGCTGCCGCAGGAGATTGGCTGTTTAGTTAGCTTAATAATAGTAATAATAATAAAGTTCATTCGTGAAAAAGTCAGATGCATCACTTCAGCAAAAAGAATAGTGAATTTCCTACTTTTCTTTGGAAAAAAAAAAAATAAATAAAAATCAGGTCTTGTATAAAGTTAATTAGCATGCTGCGTGTTCCAAGAGCAGAGATGAGACGGGATAACTTATTGGGTACGCATCGACGGTTATTATTTCTTGATGACTTCCTCCTTCAGCTTGTCAGCCAGATGTTTTCTCTTCTGGAGCTTCTTCTTCTCCTCAGCAGATATCTCCTGTGCGAAGAGGTCAGGACAGGCAGAGAGGTCAGTGATGCCGAGCAACAGCGAATGTTGACAGAACGAACGCGCGCTAACGCCTAAGACAGCATGCGGATCTTTGAGTCAACGAGAATCATCTCTTCCAAAGAGATTAGGTTTCGATACCCAAAGTCTCGTCGGCGTGGGAGAAAGCACAAACACGGCAACGCTCGCTAGCGGCAAACACCAAGTCTGCAGTGCTTTCAAACAAGTGTTCACACCTCTGACCTTTCCACATATTTTGTCACATCGCAAAGTTCCCTTCCCCAATGTATTTGCTGAAAAAAAAAAAAAATTAAAGTTCGGAGGTGTGAAAACATTTGCAAGGCACCGCGCGTGTTCACATCAGGGAGCCGATGGATCACCTTCTGTTTGGTGGAGTTAGTCGAGTGTTGCAGTGGAGGAGGAGAGGAGGAGGAGGAGGAGAGCTGGCCCCGTTCATCCGGGGCTCTCCCTCTGCCTCCTGACAGGCCAGAGCGGAGGCGATCGCACACAGCAAGAAGGAATTAAAGAATGAAACAAATGAAGTGACAAGAAATGTCAGGCGTAAAAATGAAGGGAGT
Organism: Poeciliopsis gracilis; assembly: GCA_911649635.1. Taxonomy (NCBI): domain Eukaryota; kingdom Metazoa; phylum Chordata; class Actinopteri; order Cyprinodontiformes; family Poeciliidae; genus Poeciliopsis; species Poeciliopsis gracilis. The sequence goes on from CAJVRI010001143.1 coordinate 8,742,668, forward strand.
GAAATCACCGGGAATCAAATGGGAGCCGAGAACTTAAATGACGGAAGAGGAACATGGTGCAGGTGAGTGCGCACCTTTCCCACCGTGCAATTCAAACACTTTTCAAGCATTTTCAAGGGGATTTTGTGTTGACAAGTCCAGCTCTCACACACACACACACACACACACACACACACACACACACACACACACACACACACACACAAAACAAAATGTCCCCCAATCCTAATGACTTTTGTTTAATGCAAATATATAAGATAAACAAATCAGTAAGTCATAGAGCCATCGGGGATTATAAATATTCATTAAATTGAAACAATCCAAATAAATCTAAATGATCTTCCTGCTCAAATGAAGCTTAAGCCCAGTACGCAAAGAAAGTCACAAAACAATCTCTTAAAAAATGTTCTTGCTCGGTTTTCTGGCTTTTAGCAAACCGAAATGCTTTTGCACATTCTAACAAACCAAACACTTAAGTGAGAACTTAAAAGTGATCCATTTGGAAAGACGGAAGGCTGTACTCACCGAGTTGGCGTTTGGTGCCGGAGCGGGGCTGGCCGGCGGCTCCTCCAGGGCGGCCGTCTGTCTGATTTTCTGCTGTTCTTTCTTCAGGGCGTGCAGCTTGTCTCGCTGCTGACGCAGATACGCTGCCCTTTGCTGCAGCTGCTCCTGCTCCGACGGTAACAGCTCCTGCGTACAGTTTGAAGCCGTAAACCTGGAATTAGCACAACCGTTCGGGGAGACCAAAATGAAAACAGTTCCGGTAGGGGAGTTAACCACAGTGTTTGGACTGGACGGCTCTACAGCCTGCGGAAATCCACTTGAGGTGGTTTTGGGAAACCTTTTGACGTGCGCTGAATGTCTAAGGAAGGCAGTGCAAGCCTTACACCAGGCTCGGACTCACGGTGTATGGCTTGGAGAAGCCCGCTTCCCGGTGCGCCTCCTCCAGGTCGGCCTCGGCCGCAGCGTCCCTGCTGTCGCTCCGCTCCACTGTTTGACAGCTGTTGGCGTTGGAAGACTTGCTGGATTTTGTAGGGGTTCGCAGGGCTGGCAGCGCTCTGGACTGGATGCTGCTACTGCCAGAGTCTGCACAAAGGATTTACAACAACCAACGGGGAGCTGTGTTATCTTTTCTGACAATATAATGGAAGAATCTGCCTTCTTGTCTCTTGTCTGCCCTAACGTTTTACTTCTGACACTTGTGAACAGACATGCAAACATTTCTTCGTTTTTCTTGTTTGTTTCCCTCACAGAATGAATGAATGTTTCGCGTCAACCCAAAGGAGTTCTGCTGGATCAAGATCCTGGGATTTTGGTGTTTTCGTTGCTTTGTTGAAACACCAACTTTCACCAGCGTTCCCTATCGTCAGCCAGATGTTTTCTCTTCTGGAGCTTCTTCCTTTCAGGCAATAAGACAATCCAAGTTTTCTGTACAAACTTCTAGATCTTAAAATACTCTCTTTTTTTTGTAAAAACCTGTACAGTTGAGAGAACCGTTTTGGGTTTTTTTTGAACAGCAGTCGAGTCATTATCTGTAGGCCGCACAAATAACGAAACGACAAAATGCAGAAACCGGGGTCGGATTTTTGGTTTGTGCCGCTGCTTTTCTAGGACTTGGAATGACTTCGATCAGTTATGTCTTAAAATCTATAACTCTTGGACTAATTCAGGACGGAGCGCCTTAGAGCTCAGAGCATTTCTTCACGGACAGCTTGCTGCTTCTGTGATTGCGACTCATGTTCAAAACGTGACACAGAAGCACAATCCGTACTGAAAAACAGCCACGGCTCCGGTTAGCGATGTCGAGCTGCTCGTGCTTTGTCGCCACGACCTTTTCCAACATTAATGTTGTTTTGGAAGCCTCTGCTTTACCTGGTGTGCGTTTGGAAGAGTTGCTCTGTCTGGACGCCAGCGTGGCCTGTCGAGCCTCCTCGTCGTCCGCGTTTGGTTTATCCGAGGGTCTGCTGGAAGTGGAGCCGGTCTTCCTCTCTAAGAGCAGCTTCCTGGACATCTCTTCATCGTACTCCTCCTTCGACTTCCTGAAAACACGGTAGCAGGAGGAAGCGGGCGACTCTCACAGCAGTGTCTGTTCAGACGCTCCGACTTGACCCTTGTGAAATAGTTGATGAAGCAACTCCAGGATATTTCAGGGCATTTCGGAGCAGCTGTCAGACCCGTTATTCCCTCTTCAGTAGATCATAAATACGCGACTGCAGCAGTATTAGGGTTAAACGTCTTGGACTGGGGTTCAAAATTAAATCAGATTTTTTTTTCCACACTAGATCCCATTTTTTCTTTCCTGCATTCTTTTCTCAAAATCTAATTACAAATTAAGTATTTCCTTTCTGTAAAACCGATGCCAAAGTGTAACTTCATAAGACACGTAACATCCATCCATCATTATCATTCTTTACTTTATTCTCGTAATATTTTGATTTTGTTGTCGTAATAGTAATGAAAAAGGTTAGCCTGACTCTAATGTTTCATCGTAGAGTTGACCTGAGCTCAATAAACAAAAGCTATAAAATAAAAAAGCAAGATGGACCTGCTGACGCAAAGCGTGCAATCCAGATATTCCGATGAAAAATATGAACTTTTACTGACGTATTATTTACATTTCTGGAGATGCACTTGCACCTAGTCGACGGATTTCTTCCACAATCTTTTGCTCTTGAAATATTCGTGCCACTTCAAGCCGAGGCCATTTGACCCACGGCGCGCACACCGCAACCGGGCTTCTGCGACACATTTGCAGAGAGGAAAGAGAGAGACGCAGTTACCGGGACGACTCCCTGTCAGAAATCCTGTTAGGTGTTTGTAACCTGCTGAACCGGCCTGAGGACATCCTAACCTGGATGTGTTGAGACTCGGTGTCACCTAAATTCAGTGTCGGACAAACTGTTGAGATGAAGTGTTTTATCAGTCAAAGCCTCTTTCGAGAAATTCGAAAAGCCTGACATTTTCTGTGATTCCTCTGTTACTCTTAAAACTCGACACTGGACACGTTTTAAAGACGGAAACGTTCCCAGAACGGCCAGGTCTTTTTGTGACGACCTAGGAAGGAAGGGAACCGGGACGAAGGGAACTGGGACGAAGGTAGCAGACGTGGCCGAGGAAGACAAAAGGGGAAGACAATTTTCTCATCGTGTTCTAACTTTCAATCCTGATACCCTAAATTAGCTGAAAGCTAATGAGCTTAGCTGCATTCCTATTGGATTCGGTGTGTTTTATTTGGCCTGGCTGTCACTGGCAAAATCCCATTAGAGAGCTGGGATATAGGAGCTTCAAGATGCCCCGTCGGCGCATACAGACAAGAAACGCATAGTAAACAAGAGTAGTGTGAGAGGCTGCACCTCTGTTAGAGCTCACCAATAAATATGCTGTCACATCACAACCACAACCTCAATGTAGTTTATGGAGATTTTCTGTGGCAATTGTGTGTAGTGCACAATTATGCACTACACATAAAAGTAGTGCATAATTGTGAGGAAGAAGCCAATTACTCTAGGGGAGCTGCAGGAATCTACAGCTCAGGTGGTGAATATTTTGTAAAATATAAATCTAGTCTTTGTGGAAGAGTGGCAAGATCAAAGTTCTGTTAGCAGATTCCCACAAGAAGTGGTAAACTTCTGAGATTGTGCCCTGGTCAGAGGACAGCCGAATTGGTCATGTGGGGATTTTTTTTGTTGTTTTTTTCTTTCCAGAAGCGACATGGAAGCTGGTGCAAAACATGACAGCCGAGGTTCAACAAATCCTCTCCACCTGACCCGACTGTGCTTGAGCTATTTTTCAAAACATTCAGCCTCTACATGGGCAAAGCTGGTGGAGACAAATAGGCATTACTGTTTGTTATTTTAGTCAAGAAAAATAAAACGCGGTTCCAAGTATTCAACCAGTTGATATTATTTCAAATACACGCCATACATTTTTTTTGTTATAAAACATTTTCAAAAATCATGCGTCATTTTCCATCCACAATTATTCACTTTTGTTGGTATTTTGTTGGTGTATCATAAAATCCCAGTAAAATATGATGAAATCTGTTTTTGCAAATGAGGAAGAACTTTAAAGGGTGTGAATGCTTTTAAATATTTGAAAGAAACCAAGATCTAAATTTAGGCAAACCTGAAAAAGTCAGTTTTACTTTTGGGCCTTGCTTCTGCTGATAGAAAATCAGCCATAACTCCAGTAACAATCATGTCCATCTCAGAGTTTGACACCAGTCTCCACGTTGGTGTGGTGGTTAGAACAATCCTGCTGAATCTCCTTTCAATGGAGCATGTTCTCCATCTTTGTGCCACAGTTTAAAACCTACCTTCTTATCAGTGTTTTAGAAAAAAAAAAGTAATGAAAATAAACGTACTTGAGGACTTCCTCCAGGATTTTCATCTCTTGCTGCTCCAGTTCGGTCATCACGTCAACCCCATCGGTCAGACACTCTGGTAGGGCCCCTACGTACAGATTTCATTTGCAGAATTCACTCTGAAAAAGCGTGCTTGGATACGCAGCAAAACTGTGTCTGCGTTTTTCGTCCGTGTACCGTACCATTTTTTTCTTTAATGACTCTGAGGGCTTGGAGCTGCAGCTCCATGTTCTTCTGAACCATCAGCGAGCGAAACACCTGGAAGTCGTCTGTAGCCAGAACCGGCTGGAACATGTCCTGAAAACAACAACAAAAGAAAAACGGTACAGAAATACACACTTATTTAAAAAATAAAACAACAACAACAAACACACGGCAAGGATGTAAAAAGAACTGACTTTCATCAACCACAACATTTTGGTCTAATATCACAAGTGAGTGGTTAAACCCGATTACTGTCAAGACTTTTTGAATCATGAGATCACCTAAATAGAATCTGTTTGACAACATGAAGCACGCTAAGCGATCTTTAAAACGCAAAACAGCCAAGCCTCAGGTAAACTCTGTGTTCCTGATTCAGCAATAGCAAAGGGTTTGGACAAAAGGCAGAAGCGTTCATTGTGGCTGGATTTAAACAATTCAGCAAAAGGAGAGAAAACCCTTAACAATACAAATGACTCAAACTTTTGAGTCAATCAGCTCAAGCAATTATTACGTAGGTTTAGAGGGTAAAAGAGAATAGGCAGATGTGTCAGTGACATAAAAAAAAAAATCATTCATTGACCTATCATTACAAGGACGATTAGGGGAAATTTTAGATCAAGTAAAAAAATAAACAAGTTAACCAGGGAGGAGTACATTGTCCCTGTGAAACTCAGAAATTTCATAGGGATCCAAGTCTTTTATTTACAAGGAAAGACTTAGATATTATGTCAAAAAATCATAAATTTGCAAAGATTTTTTTTTACATTTTTCAACAGTTAAAGCCATATATAAATGTATGCATGGGTTTATCTAAGTGGTGAATCTATGGGGTGCACATGTGGATATTTTCCCTAAAATCTAAGTGGTACATCTAAGCTCTTCTGCTGTATCAGAACATCTCCAGGACGCCGACTCTCCATGAACGCCGCAAACGGAATCCAGAATGCGCGCAGCTACAACATGTCTGCACATGAGAGATGGTTCTGATACAGGAAAAGAGCCCGGATTCACCACTTGGGAAATACCCAGATACCCAAATCAAACTCTAGAACATTCATTTCTCTTCTAAGTGGTGTCTAAGACAACAACAACAAAAAGATCTTGATTAGGATGGCATCGCGAAACAAACTCTGTTAAAGGACTTAGCTGACTACAGCCTTTATGAAGGAGGTATCAGAAAGGGATGCGCTTACTGTACCGTAAATAATCCCCATGTATACTCGGCTATGTTTTCAAACACTGCTATGCTTACAGCTAATCTTATACACTGGCTTCCTGTTCTATTTGGAGTCAATCCTTCATCTAGGCAGCAGTTTGGCAAAGTTCTTAATGTCATTCAGTGCAATTGGATCTTCTGACTAATTAGCCTCTTCATTTACAGTGTGTACCTTGCAAATGCATGGTATATGTGACAACAACAGAGGAAGATTCAGCAGCAGCAGCAGCACTGCATCCAAATCAAAAATGAATTTTCACATTTATTAAAGTCACAGTGCATCCACTAAATATTAAACTGTAGACATAGATGCATAGATGCAATTTAAATATGTCTCCAAGTACTGTGTTCAGTGATTTTATCTTGCTCTGTGACTATGCTTTATTTACCAGGGGAGCCGAGATCCTCAAGAGGAACCGTCATCAACTTAGAATTCTAATGAAAAGCATAAAACATTGTTTTTGACAAATATCATAAATGCATTTCAAACCCCAGCTTCTACCACTGAGAAATCTTTGCTTTTTAAGCAAAAGTGATTGTGTTTGCAGGCAGCAACCGTTCACCTTTGAGGTGATTAATGAGATTTGAATTACCTGGGGACAGCAAATAAATCCCAAACTCAATCACTGCTGATCTAGCACAGCCATGTCACACTCTTTGTTTAGTAGCAATCAAATTCTAACGCACTTTTTTCCTGAACCCTAGACCCTGGGACTCACTATCCAGCCTATTTTTAAAGGTTCCCCTGCTGCCACACACCTGATCACAGGCACTGGCCACTAAAAGCCTTCTGCACAACTTCATAGAAACCTAATGAAGAGAAACCTCCAACAGCCAGAAAGTTGTTCACCCATTACAATGACAGTGAAAGAGACTGTATGAGCAGCTGCTTAGCTTTAGATATCTAAAGCTTTAAAAGTACAAAGATGAAAGAAAAGTGCCAAGTTTAAAAAGCAAATTATCTACATGTAACCGTGCTAGGTGTAGCCAAGTATTTTAGCTAACTTCCCAACATGGAAACATTGTCTGTAGGAGCAAAATAAGATTTAAAGACATTTTTAATCTTAATTTGGCATCTGAATGGTGATCAGCATCAACAGAGTGCCATTTGACTCCAATTCAGGACAACAAAACAAAACCTTTTTTAGCATCTATTAATGTGGGTCTGTTAATGTTATCCTATAAAAACTGTTAGAGGATGAAATTTAAACATGCGTTTTATTGCACGTAGGATTTAGATTTCTCTGCAAGCTGCACTACAAGCTAAACATTTGGAGGGCAACTTGATGTTGCCGTTAGAAGTGCCTTTTATCAAAACCAGTGATAAATGGACTGAGGGCACAAATAGATGATTTCCACGATTCACCTTTAGAAGTTTAAAGTGATGTCAACAAACCATTGTTGAATACATGTTTTTTTTTTTTTTTACAAAAGGAAAGAAGGACTGCACTTTAGCGTTGAAATGGTTTGGAAGAGCCACAAATTCAGGGCAAAAGTAAAAATCACAAAAACAAATCAGTTTGCAGTTAAAAGCATATCCTTACAAAAAAGAAACATACTTTTTTTTCCCTCACTGAAATTAAATCAAGATGAACCTTTTGCTGGTTTAAATAAGTTAGGGTTGTAACTTATTTAAGTTTCGAGAACCCTACAGCGAGAGGAGAAAACTGCATTGATTTCTTCCATTTTGGAAGTTTGCATGTGGTAATGTGGTTTCGTTTTTCCCTTTTTTCCCTGAGTTAATTTTATGTTTCTTACATTGCTGTTACGCTTTGCTCGTTATATTTTCAACATTTCCGAAAGTGCCAATTTTGTCTGTCAGAAACTATTATTTGCAAGCATAAACAGCATGGCTCTTCTATTCTACAAATGTACGGTGAAAACGCTGGCTGACGCGTCTAAGCGTCTCATCATCTTCAATGAAACGTGTTGAGGAAGACACACTTTTGGAGACGTGTGTGGTCTAATGAAACTAAAAAAAAAAATCAAAGAATCGTATTTGGAAGGAAAAAGTGGGAAAGCTTGCAAACTTGAGAACAGAGAAGGAAAGATAATGATGTAGAAATATTAACCCGGCATACGAAGACATCGCCTAGAAAGTGAACCATCGAGCACCAACAGCATAAGCTTACCAGTAAATTAGTTACAATTTGCTGGATGACAACAAAGTCAATGTTTTGAAGAGGCCATAACAAAGCTCTGATCTCACGCCCAAGGAAGATTTGAATGGACCAAAACTCCAGCAAGTTAATCTAAGAGGATTCTGGAAATATTCCCAAAACATTTAACCCAAGGTTAACAATTACCAAGCTTGGTAATTCTGCCAAATACCAAGGTTGCATGTAAACGCCTGACTCTGAAAAAAGTTGATTATAAAATTCTCTTTCTCTTTATTCTGGCATTTAGAAAAAATAAATTATTTTGGTAATTCTGCCTGACCTAAAATAGGAAACAGTTTTGTTTTCAACACTTTATGTAAATGTTTAATTTTAACTGTTTTGTTGTTTTTTATTTGATAAATGATTCCTTCTATAATATATATATATATATATATATATATATATATATATATATATATATATATATATATATATATATATATATATATATATTGTTTTTTACAAATCTGATCTAGTACTCAGCCTTTTGACCTGTAGAGTATTTTTAATAGACATTTGCAAAATCTGGCTTGCAGATTTTGTAAATCTGCAACCAAACTTAAGCTTCAGATTTTGCTTCTTTGGCAGAAAAAAACTACATTTCCTTGAAGGAGGAGGAGGATGAGGAGGAGAGACGTGTTACATAAGCAAATCCCATCCTTGACTTTGCAGTCAGCCTGTGCATTCAGGTCAGCTGGCAGGGATCCGGTGGTGTGCAGAGGAGGCTCAAAATACCTGCAAAGATTGAGACTTGGCAAAGGGAGAGGTGCATGCGTCCAGGAACTGCTGCTCGTCGATGCCAACCTCCTGCATATAATTCTCCAGCAGCTTCTCCACCTACAGTGAAACGAAGACAGCTTTCAGCAGGCCTGTCTGACGAGGAAGCGGTTTCCGACGCTTCATAGTTTCTGGTGAAGCGTATACTCACAAGTTTCTTATACTGCTGATGGATTTCTGTGTACGAGAGCTTGTTTTCATCCTCGTCGTCGAAAACTGGAACGAAAGTATAAATCAGACGACGACTCTGGGGCTGAGAGGAAACACTTTGCCGTTCAGTTTAACCGCGCGCATGCCATGTCAGATCTTAAGAGGTGCAGAGAAACCAGAAACACAACTGGCGACGCAACCACAATCACAAGTTAGCGTTAGCTTAGCCGCCTCGCAGTTCACAAAGCATTCGACTCCACATACGAGTGAAGTGAAACACGAGAGCTACTGTAGGTTTCACCTGTACATTTGTGTTCCATAAAGTCCGTGACAGGGATAACCCACTCGGGACTCCCCAGGTAGCCGACGATGCTCTCTATAATCCACTCGCTGTCATCCTCAGCCATGTTGGCCGACGCTGGGGGGGACAAACGTACGGACGCGGCGATGACTCCCGACCCCTCAGGTCCAGCTCCGCGGCAACTCGGACGTACACAGCCCCGACAGACGGACAGAGACGTTCAGGCAGCTCTTCCTCACGGACATGTCGTCATGTCTCCGTCGAGGACGTGCGAGTTTTCAGCCTGAAACCTCGAGAAGAAACGCGAAGTCATGAATTTGAAAGTGGAGAGTGGTGACGCCAACTCGGTCGCTGTGGTAACCGCTACGTCAGTGCGCTGCTCTTAGACCGTTAGATTTTAGGACACCAGATGGCGCTGTTACGTCCTTGGTCTGGACATCTCTTTTCGGAAAAGGTGACAGGACAGGTGTGTGACCTCTGACCTGATAGCCCTCGCGCTTAGTGTAACGTGCCTAATTTCGGGGACAATATTAGATAAATCCAACGCAAAAAGTTTGCAACGTTCAATTTGTTAAATTTGTTTCCTGAACACTGTGTAAGGAAACAAGTCTTATGTTGTTCATTTCATTTAAAATGTGAACCATGACTACTCTATGAAGAATAGTCTGCTAGTATAAAGAAATTCTTATCTGACTTTTTAAAAATTAATTTTCTTGCTTTAATCTGATACCACCTTTTTTTTTTTTTTTACAAAGTTTGAGCATTTATTTTGCAAACATAGATACTTTTATATTTAAAATTTCCTTCAGTACATTAATCATGTAAATTACAAAATGTCTGCTTTGATGTTTGCCAACATCCACCTGCCAAAAACAGACTGTAGTGAAATAAATCGTACAGCTTAAGAAATTTTTTAGATTTTTTGTTTGTTCTGCTTAAAGATTTTCTTTGTGCGATTTAGATTACCATAAACTGGCTACTTTTTATCCAATCCATATATATTAGTGTTGGGCATGGGTTGTCTTAGTTTTTTGAAAAAGATGGAGGGCTTACAAGAAAAAACTGGGACCTTGTAAATTTTCTGACAAAATATCAAACAGATGCACATGTTTCAAACTCAAAATATATTTATTAGCTTTTATAAGAATGAATCATTTTCAGAACTGATGTGCCTGTTGACAAATAAATGCAGAGAAACATAAATCGCAAACAATAATAGGATATTTATTTTTTTTATTAAGAGTAAAAACTAACCAATCCGGTAAGCAGTAATGTGCATTACAATAATATTCCATAAATATACATTCTATTCATATTTTTAAAGGTATATTAGAGTTCCCTTTTTAACTTAACTTTTATGAAGGCTCATAGCTTACTGTGCAAAGTTTATAAAGGCAGTGCATGCAGAATGTCATGCCGGTACAACAGAATAAATGTAGGCGACTTTGAGAAGCTTTAGCTATAAAATGAAAGTCATTTCTTCATTCTGAAATTTGTGGCTCCACAAACACCTTCGTACCACCTGACATCATAAAGATATATCCTTAAATCTAAAATCCAAAAAATTTCACACAAAAAAATAAATAAATAATTTTTTTTTTTAAATCCTCATATCTTATCAGTCAAAATAATCCCTAGCAAGTAATACAGAAACAGGCCTTCTTTAATTTGTCATGAAGGCTTTTGCAAAGTCGTTTCTGGTTTCAAACCTTGACAAGTGACACGTTCGATGTCACTTCTTCCGAGTAAAAACAAACTCCAGTATCATGCATATAGTCCCTCCTAAGAGGGAAACATACGGGCAGGTATTATTTCACACAAAGACATGGGCAGAGTATATTAGCAGCATTTTTGCCAAGACATGTCGCAATCAGCTCATAATTGCAATGTCATCAAATGCATTCCAGATATACATCCAGTGTGAAAGAGTGCATTAAACAAAACAGAAAGGACATACACACGTTAGAATTAAGCGTATTGTTGGTGTAAAGTGACTTTTTTTTTTTTTACATCTGCTAAAATCTAATAACATGAAACGACAGGCGTCAGAACACTTTCAGACCAAACTCCTGCTGAAATCGGACATTACAGTTTGTATGTTGTATCTGAAGTGACATGCATTAGCCCTATAGGGAACTGAAAACCACTATCAGTGCTGTTTATTAAAGGGGTGTTTTAGTGACTTATATAGCAGCAAGTGTGAATCCTGTGAAACATTATGAAACATTTGACAAATATTTTGTCCTACACATAGAAAGTTTACTTTTTTTTTCATATCGTCCACCAGGTGGCAGAAGATATTCTTGTCAAGCGGTGTTTCATTTATTTACTTTTTTTGGCACATGCTTGTTTGATCTTCCACTGAGAACAGTGATTTGGCATTAGATGTCAGTGTGAGGTGAAGGTTACAAAACATTCCCTTGATTTCTCTTCTTCAAAAGTGATGTTATTGCATGATTGATTGAGCTACTGATTAATTGGTCCAAAAATGCCCAGACAAAAGAAACACAAGGTAAACAAATAAAAGTCTCCGCAGCAAAGAGTAAAGTGCAGTTGACCCATTTATATGCTTTATGCAGCGTCTTGCACATTGCACATTTGCACATGTGTGATTACTTTTGTAAGGCATTGTAAATACCTGTCTGTGGACTTCTATTTCTGTTTACAACAAACTTCTTTGCGTTTGTGCTTAATTCAGTTTTTACTGGTATTTTCCATGGTGCTAAAAGACAGACCTTTATTACAGATGAATTCACTTCAGTCGTAATCAAGACAAGATGCCCAAACATCTAACAGTAGTTTCAGCTGATAATGCCTTCCTGTTTGTTTGATTAATGGCTTTTAGAGTAAGAAAAAAAACCCAAAAAAAACCCTTTAGATATAGTTCTTAACCACAAAAAGCGTGGCTAGAGGTTTGTGTAAACACAGGCTACATGCTAATATTCAAAATGCAAAAATGAAATTTGCTACAAGCTTTCAGTCAAGTGCTAAGTGGTATTTCTTTCCTAACAATCTACAGCACATCTCTGACTACGTTAAAGGGAAGGCAGGTACGGTTCAGGGATGACGTCACAGTCCAACATGTCCTTGAGGGTCCATAGCAGCTACTTCAGCTGTCAGCTTGGTTAAAAATTCATCGCATTGATTTAGTGTAAAGCAGTGATCCAAGTGTCCCCCCCTTTTTTTTCTGTGTGCACCCTGGTTACAGTGCTGTGTTTGGAAAGAGTCAATAGAAATGCACTGTTCCTCCTGCTTGGCTGGGATATAGGAACAAAAGAAGAGTAACTTTTCTTTGTCGGGAGCCCTTCAAAGTAAAAGCCCACCGTCCACAATGAGAAATACCAAACTGTATCTCCCTGTGTGTGTGTGCGTGGGGGCAGGGGGAGGTGGGAGGAGTGAAAGGGTTTCAGTAGTAGCAATGCAACAAGAAAATTGTGCAAATGCTTATATCATTTAAATCTGTGTCAGTGTCAGTAATATAATTCACTTTGATGCATACAGTCTTATGTGGTTTCCAGTGACTTGCAACCGACTAAACCATGATGGATATCGTTTTTTTAAAAGCTCTGGGCAGAGCCACACTAGTGTCTTTTTTCCCATAAATAGAACAATTTTTTTTAGTTAGAAATGTGTTCTCTCTAAAAGTGTTACTGGATATTAACAAAACTATTTACAAAAAAAGGCAATTATTATAAAGCTCATCTATTTTGGAGAGCTACCAAATAGATATAGCTGTTATAGCTGCACATTCTGCACCTCTTCCTGTCTCTGCATAGGCATGCAGGTGTTTTTTTCCCCCTTGTAAAAGGGCTTTAAGGTATGATTGCCAAAAACATCTTATAGTGCATATTCAGGCAATCGGTTTAACTTCACTTACATTCTTTGACTGAGAATTGGTTAAATATGTAGCAGGTATATTTGTTTTATGTCTCTGTGGACTCCAACCCAAGTCCTTCGTGACATCCCGGGATGTCACGAAGATATTTGTGAATATCTGCCAACCAGACTACGCTTAAATCTTTTACTCAGAAAGGACAATATTAAAATGCTACAAAAGTTCAGTGACAGAATCGGCCTTTACACGTCACAGAGATCCGTTGGAGATCTCTCTGAAGCCGCTGCTTTCAGCTCACCGGCTGGGCGGATCCTCTGAAATGTTAAACCTCCAATCTTTCACTTGTGCATGCTCGTCATCGAGGTCACTCATTTTGATTTTCATTCCAGCCCTCTCTTGGTGGTCGATCATAACTGGCCCCTGTTCACTGGCCCCGCTGTGCGAGCTGATTTTTTTCAGCCTGTCTTCACGGTGTGCCATTTTGTCCGGCGTGGGTCGCTCAGCTTTTGGATGGTTTCTCAGTGGTGCAGGTCCAGTGTCATGTTGGCCTGGCAAGGGTCCATAGTTTCTGTGGCTGGGTTTAAAAAGCACCGACTTGTTGATCTGTTGCCTGCTGCAGACTGGGATTTTATTAGTCTGTATTGTGTTGGCGTAACGTGAAAACCAGTCCCGCTTGAAAACAGCCTGGAGCTGCTCCACCACTGTGGAGTTCCTCTCTGTCACATTTGCTGGATGACTGATCACAAGGCCTGCTCCTGCGTTATAGGTGAACTCATTCCCCACCCAGTCAAGGTTGCCTGTCAGAAAACAGACCAGAGAAAGAAGAAGGATGATTTTGCAATAAGATGCAAGAGCTTTATGGACTGTTGTCTCATTTGAGCAGACTTCTTTAGCATGCATTTTAATTGGAAACCGAACTCCACTTGTCCACCAGTGCACTGAACGGGATTATATGTAACGTCTCAGTTTCATTTTGACTAAACCAAAAGCCAAGAAGAGAGATAATCTATTTGGAGAGAAAAAAATAATCCACAATCAGTTGGCTGAGTGACTGCTCGAAGGCTAGTACTTACCCACAATCCTTTCTCAGAACAATCAAATCAGATAATAAACAATATTGTGGTTGTGATGTCCACCGCATTTACGCCAAGACACTTTAGATATCCAATAGTTCCAATAAATAATTTGGCGCTTTGGAGTTTGGGGATTCACAAAAATGTTTAACAAAAATATAGATCTTGGTAAAAAATGAATCATAAATGCTTGAGATAAAAATGCTTACAGACTCTGCTGTCGCATGCAGTAAGTGAAGAGCTGAAGCAGTAGTGCCGTAACTCTGCAGATGAGCTCACCTATATAAACGGCTTTGTCTGTAACCATAAATCTATTATGATTCATTCCAGTGAGACCGCTGTCCCTCTGCACGTTGAAGAACTTCTACACACACAAACAGAGGCACACAATTGCACAGTGAGCGTACAGCGCATATACAGGAGCTGAAAATAGTACAGAGTGATGTTGCACTCACAGCTTCCAGGGAACAGTTGGCCTGCTCCATACAAAGGCTCTTCAGGGACCAGATGAAGTTAAAAGTAAGAGGATGAGTTTCTTCCCAGCAACTTATCAGCAGACGGACGTGAACCTTCCTCAAGATCAGCGCCTCTCTTAAAAGGCCGTCGATACGAGACCAGTACGTTTGCTCCGGCTCAGAGAAATCCACAGGCATTGAGCTAGACAGACACACAGGGGAGCGCAGAGAATGATAAATCACGTAGGTCAAAGCAAAACATTCAAGTTATTAATGGTCAATCCTTGCCAAAAACAGCGTAGAGTGGCAGACAGGCTCTAACCGTTGCATGTCGAGGAGGGGCAGGTAATCAATAGTGGAGATGTAAATGAAATGGCGGGCCTGTTGGATGACTGCGGAGATTGCTTTCAGATCGCTGCTGCGATCCTTGGTGATTAAAACATCTGGCGAGCTCTGTCAACAGGGAAGAAGCAGAGTGCAAATACAGTTAGGATGCGTTACGACTGCTGGACTGGGAATACACAACTGCTGACTGTGTGCTGTACTGTGAAGATGACATCAGAGCGTTGTGTAAATAGTTTATCACCAAAGAGACTAGAACAAGGATCTTGATGATGAGCAGAAATCCTTTGAAGGGTAATGCTTCTAATATAACGGTAATGAACAAAGGCCATTTCAGTTTGAAATTTACATCAGTGCCAGCCTAATTATAACAGTGCACTAATTATAAAGAAAATACTGAATCATATGTGCGGTTGTAGCCTTAAATGACAATTCTTCAATACTAGATGCTGTTGTAAAGTTATTCTTTTGTTGCATATATTGAACATATACTCAGATTGCAACCATAAAAGCCAAGGTATTTAATGGAGATGCAATAGACTGTCACAAATGAATGAGTTATTGTGAAATGAAAAGAAAATGCTTTTTTCCTGGTTAGCATTTTTAACAGCTCCAGCTAAAAGTACTGCCTGTAGAAGAGAATTTGGTAAATTTGTTAAAGTTATTATCTTACCTTTTTTTTTCTCAGCAATACAAAACACAACAGTAAACAATACAATGACTTCATATCTTGAACAAATGTATATTTCATAAATACATTCTTAATCCCACATCTAAAACTATCATTCTGATACTCTGTAACTTACAGAGATGTAGGTTTCAACTTTTGTTTGGTTAACCAAGAGACTTCCAGGTTTCTCTCTGCTAAAGAAGGGAAACAGACGCTTGGACCAAAAGCTGGGCTTGGAGGTTTTATACTGAAGCCCCCAGTAGAGGCTAAAAACCTTGTGCAGGTCCAGGGCCAGAGGTTTGCAGTCGTACACCACCACACCAAGCTCCTTTCTCTGCAGAACAAGAAGAACGCAATTAGACACACAAACATCAACGACAGTCATATTCAAAAAAGTTGAAATTTCTGATGAGGCTCATTTGTCAGATTAAAAGTTGAATTACCTTTCAGCTGGTATTAAACATACTTTCCAGTAAACCCAGGTTTCTCTATTATAAATGTTTTCTTTTATTGGAATGATGTAGTATTCTAATACAAAAACTCCATGTTAAGATGGCGGCGCGTGAACAACGCGAGGCTCAGTGTCTCTCCAGGACCTGCTATTTAGTGGTTTTTTACCTATTTCTCACCGGACTTTTTTTCAAGAACTGCACCGCGCTGCAGTGCTACAGCAGACAAGAACTTTTGGACCTTTGGAGCTACAATCCTGACACTTTTATCGCCGATCTCAGACTTATCCCAGAGATCTCCAGAACACCGGAGGCGGCCCACTTCCCTCCACCGGGTGGAAGTGCACGTAGGCGGAGACGAGAACGTAAACAAAGGCGGGGTAAGCGTGGAGGGGGTGCGAGCTAGGCTAAAGCTAACACCACACCGGCTCCCTTTACCGAGCATTTTCCTCGCCAATGTCCGTTCTCTGGCCAATAAAATGGACGAGTTACGTCTGTCTATCACTAGTGACAGACGGATTATGGACTCAAATGTCATGGTTTTCACCGAAACATGGCTAAACAACAGCTACCCGGACAATGCTATCCAGTTAACTGGGACGCCATACACACCGAGCCGACAGGATAGCAGATGACTCCGGTAAGACCAGAGGCGGAGGTTTGTGCATTTATATCAACAAAGCTTGGTGCACAGACTCTGCTATTACCGAGAGTCACTGCTCACAGAATGTGGAGTTTTTTAATGATCAAATGCAGACCTTATTACCTCCCAAGGGAATTCACTTCTATTATCATCACTGCTGTGTACACCCCCCCGGATGCTAATGCCAAGCTAGCCATGAAAGAACTCTATGCGGCCATTAGCAAACACCAAACTAAACACCTTGAGGCTGCTTTTATTGTTGCGGGTGACTTCAACCACTCCAACTTGAAGACAGTCCTCCCCAGATTCCACCAACACGTCTCCTGCCACACCAGAGGAGACAAGACCCTGGACCATGTCTACTCCAATCTGGCTGGAGCTTACAAGGCGACACCCCTCCCCCACATCGGACAATCAGACCATCTCTCCTTGTTCCTCACACCGCGGTACGCGGTACTCACCACTCATCCAACGTGTGAAACCCACTGTGAGGACAGTAAAGGTGTGGCCAGAGGGCTCAGACGCTGTGCTCCAGGACCAGTTCAGGAATACAGATTGGAATACTTTCCACCACACAGACTTGGATCAGTACGCCTCATCTGTACTGGACCACATCTCCACCACCATAGACTGTGTCACCATCCACAAACGCATCACCATGTACCCCAACCCAGAAGCCCTGGATGAACCGAGATGTTCGTCTCCTGCTGAAGGCCCGTAACATCGCCTTCAGGACAGGGGATGCACAGACCTACAGTGCAGCCAGGGCTGAGCTGAAGAGGGGAATCAAGAAGGCCAAACACCACTACAAAAGGAAGGTGGAGGATCACTTTTCCAACTCCAACCCCCGACGCATGTGGCAAGGCCTTCAGATTCTCACAGACTACAAGAACTCCAACACCTCCACTGCCTCCGCTGATGTCTCCTTCCTCAACGAGCTTAACAACTTCTATGCTCGTTTTGAGAGAGGGAACACTACAACTGCAATTAAGACAGCCACCACCCCAGATCAACATCCACTGACTCTCCTCTCCTCTGATGTAGAAGCGGCTCTGAGCAGGATTAAATCCAACAAGGCTGCGGGTCCTGATGGCATACCTGGTCGTGTCCTCAGAGCGTGCTCTGGGGAGCTGGCAGGAGTGCTGACGGACATTTTCAACCTGTCCCTGGCCCGCGCCGTGGTACCGACCTGCTTCAAGTCTACCTCCATCGTCCCAATTCCCAAGAATTCCAACCCGACCAGACTCAATGACTATCGTCCGGTAGCCCTCACTCCCATCATCACCAAGTGCTTAGAGCGGCTGGTCCTAGCACACCTCAGATCCTGTCTACCCCCCCCCCACACTGGATCCCCACCAATTTGCATACAGGCAGAATAGGAGCACAGAGGATGCAGTCTCCATAGCACTGCACTCTGTCCTTTCCCACCTAGACAACAAGAACACTTATGCCAGAATGCTGTTCTTAGACTTTAGTTCAGCATTTAACACTGTCATTCCATCACAACTCATTGCCAAACTCACAGACCTCGGCATCAGTTCACTCATGTGCAACTGGTTGCTCGACTTCCTGACCAGTCGACCCCCAACACGTCCGGGTGGACAATCACTTCTCATCCACCATCATCATAAACACCGGAGTGCCACAAGGCTGTGTGATGAGTCCCTTCCTCTACTCTCTCTTCACCCACGATTGCAGACCTGTCCATGGCTCTAATGCCATCATCAAGTTTGCTGATGACATCACGGTGATCGGCCTCATCAGAGACAACGATGAGGCCGCCTACAGGGAGGAGGTGGACCGTCTGGCTGAGTGGTGCGACAAGAACTACCTGCAGTTGAACACCGAGAAGACCAAGGAGCTCATCGTGGACTTCAGGAGGAACGCTGACCTCCACCCACCCATCCACATCAAGGGAATAGCGGTGGAGCGTGTGAACAGCTTTAAGTTCCTGGGAGTCCACATCTCCGAGGACCTGACCTGGACGACCAACTGCTCCAAACTCGTCAAGAAGGCGCACCAGCGCCTCTTCTTTATGAGGACCTTGAGGAAGAACCACCTGTCCTCAGAGATCCTCACCAACTTTTACCGCTGCACCATTGAGAGCATCCTCACCAACTGCATCACAGTTTGGTATGGGAACTGCTCTGTCTCTGACCCGGAAAGCGCTGCAAAGGGTGGTGAAAACTGCCCAGCACATCGCCGGGGCATCGCTTCCTGCCATCAATGACATCTACAGGAAGCGGTGTCTGAAAAAGGTCCGGCAAAATCACCAAGGACTTGACTCACCCTGCACACACACTCTTCTCTCTCCTGCCCTCTGGGAGGCGTTACAGAAGCTTACGGACCAGAACCACCAGGCACCGGAACAGCTTCTTCCCCACAGCTGTCACGCTCCTGAACGCCTCCTGACACAAACTATAAGGACTGTCCCCCCCCCCATCCCTGGACTGTTCCCCCTCACCCACATGCACATACAATCTTTATATAATCTGTAAATCTAATTTCCCATTATTTAACCTGTATCATAAAAACAACTAATATATATACAATCCATTCTTCATATTCCTGTATATTCTGTATAATCTGTGTAATTTGTATAGTATGTACATAAGCTCTCATTTATATTTATATTGTAAAAAACATTTTATTTATAGCACGTCAATATTCTCTGTTTATATCTTCATACACCTGTTTATAAATATTTATATCATGTATAGCACTTCTGGATAGATGCAAACTACATTTCGTTGCTTGTACAAGTGACAATGCAATGACAATAAAGTTGAATTCTATTCTATTCTATTCTAATATTTTGAATACTATAAACAGAAAATCATCATAATTAACAGGAAAAAAGGCTGGGAAATACTAGTCTGTTAGGATTTGGTTATTCGGCCCTTGACTGCTTGTTCCCTGACTCCATTTTGCGTATTTAATCCCACCGGTGTCTGCGTTTCCCCAGTCGGATTCTTGATTCTTTTCAACGATAATCTAACTCATTGAAAATATCTGTAGCTATTTATTTGTTATTGTTGTATTTTTTCGTGTAAATTATGGTTCAGCAAGAAAAACCAAACCAAAACAAATGAAACTAGAAAGACTGGGGTTTGGCTCATTGATTCAAATGTCATTGTTATTCTTTGTTCCTTAGTCTCTTTATTTGATTACATCAGCCTTGTTTCTGTTTTACTTTACTTCAGTCCTTCTCAGTGATTCCAGCTTATTGTGTTTATTTCTTCTAGTTATTCCAGAACTTCTTTTCTCATCTGTTTTCTGTTTTTTTTTTTGTTTTTGTTTTCTTTTTAATCAAAGTACCACGTGAATAAATGATCCTTAACACACTTGCTTTGCCTCCTTTTTTGCAATATTCTGATTATCTCCCTCCACACTTTCCACCGTAATTGTTCCGCTTTTGCTCATGATGTAATCTGAGGTAGGTCTACGTTACGGTGGTCAGAGATCTCCAGTCCATGCCGGCGCTGCCGATGTAGAAATGCTTCCGGTCGACGACCCAGAAAGACGACTTGAGGAAGCCTTTGGTCAGGGCCGTCATGTTCACCTCGTGAACCTCGGCGTCTGCAAAATTGGGAGGAAAAGAAAAAAAAAGAAGAAGTAAAAGTCCACGCTTAAGCCAATGAAAGACAGGAGTGGTTATTTATCACATGAAGGACAAAGCAAGAGACTGACTGAGAAACATGTCCAGGAGATTTAATTACTGGCAGATTTAAACATGGAGAGGCAACATGTCTCGTGTTTAGCTAAAAGCAGGTGAAACGGAGAGAGCAGAATGGTCGAGCTCACCGTGATTGTCTGCGAGCGTCTTCAGCTCTGCTGAGTCGAAGTTTCCTGTGGAGATCTTCAGCTGGATTCCCTTGTCTTTCAGTCCCTGCAGCCTGGACAGCAGAGCCCTGCCCTGAAACAACCCAACAGACCCAGAGCTGAGTGTCATAATAAGACAGTTAACGTCCCGAACTTATGTTATTAATGCTGTTTAGAGAGCTGCAGTGTCTGTGATGTTGTTTTTGATTTCTGCTCACGGTTATTAGTGCTATAGACCCACTTGCAAAGCAAAAAGTCTATTTTAAAACTACAAAGCGTGTACTGACAGCACACGAAGACCGCCGCGATGGATCACATTTATCTTATAAGACGACGGATTATTTTGAGAACAGCAGCGAAACGACATCTCTCTACTGGCGAAGCTTTACTTTGTGCTGAAAGATGACGCTCACTAAGATGCTGTCAAAACACAAGTCTATCATCTTGCTGCTTCGCCCACTGGGTTCATTCAAAATCAGTAATCATTTCAGCATCTTTTATTGGCTGCATCTTTTTGAATATAATTGCAAGGATCCACAAAGTTAATGTGAAACAAGTTGTCATAAAACATTTTGTTTTGTTCTCTTCTTTTACTTTCTGAGGGCTTTGCTGTTGCACTGAAACCAAAAACTGAAACACGAGCAGGGAAATAATAAAACAGACAATATATGTATCAATGAACATCACAACCGGTGCGGTGTAAAGTGTCTGACAGCTCGTCTTGTTTTACCTGCCCGGCAGCAGGGTAGAAGCTGGACTCGTAATCAGAGGGGCCGAGGAACCACACGGGGGAAACGATCTCCACAGAGACTCGAGCTTTGTCCAGTAAGCTGTTGAGCCCTGTGGAGAGAGGGAGGTGGAAGGCGCTGTCGTCTGAGAACATCATGTCTGCCGGGATGTTCTCCACAACCACGATGCTGTGGAAAAAGATAGTAACAGCAAAACTGCCTCAAGTGTGAGCAAAATCAGGCTCAGAGACTCAGATTTGCGTCATAAATGTCTTCCCCCCCCCTTAGTTTCACTGCAAGTGTGGGTTTATTGGTGCGTTTTCATGTGTAATAGGTGTTGGCCCTGTGGATCTTCGTGTCCTTAACTTGTCTTTAGTCATCAGCCCTGATTCATGGCTGACAGTCGTCCCTGCTGCTCCTCATTTCACTGCTCGACTGACCGAGTTCGAGTGTTTATTACAGTGTGTCAATTTCAGCCAGAATTAATGAGGTCCGCAGTCTTTCAAAATGCAATTACCCGTTTACCTTCGTGGCAGAATTATATATACTGCTAATGAAATAAGGTTTTTTTTTTCTTTTTCTTTTTTTTACCTTCAACCACAAGGCAAATTAGTTAACAGCGCTCTTCTCCCTTCGTCTCTGGATCATTTGCTTAATGAGGGAAATCCAATTTTTCCACACACATGCCCCCAGATTCCTTTAAACATTATTAAATTTTGCAGAAGATCGCCTCTAGCAAATACGTGGAACAGCAGTGGACTGATGAGACGAGAGCAATGCCAGCTTCATTACTTCTTTTTCAGGAAAATGGATTCATTTGAAGTGTAATATTCTTGCTGCCTTTCTGCTGCTCACTTCATATTAACGTTAGGGATTATATGTCTGTCTGTCTGTCTACATGGCTGCAGGAAATTACAAGATGGGCAAAATATTTTACAGCACTGTTGATGTATGGTTTTGGAACAATAGTTGTACACTGATTTCTAAATGTGTTTTCTGCCACATGATATATTTTAGAGCAGATGTGAGCATTGCATTGCCGATGCAAGTCGGATACTGACGTATTTTTCAAACTATTTTGTTAATTTTCCCAAGAAAAATGATCTGAGAGCAAATCAAAACAAAATCTTTTTTGAGGTAGATTTGAGGAGCTACAACGGAAAAACTAAATAAAGTTTCATAAGGTATTGATCTTACCGTGCTAGTTTTGATCCAATACTCATAAAGCCAAAATAGGAAGTGGAATCCAGCATGTTGCTAGGTAACCAGAGACGCTTGCGATATGTTTGCTAGCTTTAGCAAGTGACTGTAGAAAGGTCATTTAAGTTTAAGAATTGATTTAATAACCTCATTTGTAACTCGAGAGGAAGGGTCAGCCAGCGAGGAATGTTTATATGTTTTTTGTCATTTTTTTTTATGTCCATATTGTGTTCGTGACAACATGTCACTTTAGTTCATGTTGTATTTTAGCTCGACGGTGGTTTTGGTGTCAGTGAAACAAAGTGACGCTGTAACGAGGAGGAAGTGATAGATAGCTGCTTTTAATTCCGCTTTGAGCGCATAGTAAATGAGGGCTACTGCATTCATGGGCAACACACGTGCTGTTGTTGTCAACGGAAGTAATGTGAAAAGACCCGGATGATGACAAGGAAAGACCCGGATGGATGCTTCCTCTACGGCGGTGACGTCAAAAGGTACAATAGATATATTAATAGGAGCTCTGGAATAAACTGGGCAGCACAGTGGCATAGCCCGTAGCGCCGATGCCTTGCAGTCGAAAGGTTCCGGCTCGGAACCTTCAGACTGTAGGAGTTTGCATGTTACTCCCTGTGCTTGCGTGGGTTTCCTCCGGGTACTCCGGTTTCCCCCACACTCTAAAACATTGCAATACAGTAAGTATTCCTCCTTCTGAGCTATTCTTAGTGCTTGAATGTGTGAGTGAAAGGAAATGTTGTTTGGATGAATGAATGGATAGTTTTTTTTTATGATTGGACATTTGATTGTACATTTATGTTCATTGAGAAGTCATGAAATTCACACGCTTTCCGAGAGGTAGACTCCTCCCACAGAGCCTCCTCCTTAGTTTTTTGCCACGTGATTGTGAAGGAGTTTGTCCATGGACAAACAGCAAATGAGAGCTCTGCTTTTCTACTGTACAATTAATAAACAAACAAAGAAGCAAAACACTGCTCAGATTCATTAAGATTTTCCATGTGTCAGCTGCGTGTTTGATTCAGTTGATTGTTTGAAATAGATCACAGGCCAACACGCTCTGTTGGATTCTCTGCAGAAATATAGCGGACCTTATGATGAGCACTAGCCTAAATATAAATGTCAAATGATGGGGAAAGTGGATCCATGACTGACGTTTAAACCTTCATGTTTCATTAGTCAAGAATTTTTCCTATATTTCACAAAGTTCTATGAAATTAAACCAGTAAACGAGAATAGGAATGCAAAACCTATTTCTGTTGCCATTTTCAAGCTCAGCACTATTCAGAAACAGATGCTGACTTACCATCGGGATTAAACAACAATTTTGGACAGCCAAATCTTTAGAGAGAAAAAAAAATAGACAAGCAAGCAGCTGTTTTGTTGGGCGAACAGCTTTACAGCTTCTTGGTTGATCAAGCAACCGGACAAAATGCTTTCCAAGACTCTTTCATAACCACTTCTGACAAGGAAACGAGTTCAGTGACGAGAGAATGGCCGGAACTGAAAAGTGTAATTTAATGGAAATTGGTTTGCAGCTCTCATTACAGTTTTTAAATCTAATCAAATAAACAATCGGGGCATGGATGGTTTGGCTGTCAGTATGACTCAAAGATTAATTTGGTTAACTACAAAATGATGCTGCTAATATCCAGACAATGTGTCACAATATTACAGCCTGGATCAGCAGAGGGCTCACTATTGAGCCGGGCTGCTGTCACAAATTTATTGCACGCAGCCAAATTAGATTTGAGAACTGGGTTCATTCTGAACTCACACAAACAGCATCAATATTTGGTGCAGTTCTGTAACCCACTGTGCACACATGGGATATTTATAGTCATTTGGTTCAGTTTTTTCTTGCCATTTATGTTATTCTCACCTTCATCCTTTCCTATGCTCCCTTGCTATTTGTGTGATTTTTATGCTGTTGAGTTTTTTTGTTCTTCTTTACATGTTGATGGATGATCTGTTGATCCATTTACATTGATTCGATTTGAACATATCCATCAGTTAGAGAAGGAGAGTACACTTTATCCATATTGCTTGCTTGTTTGGTTACAGTAAATGTATTTTATCGCCAATATTTGGATTAGATAAACAAATGTCCAAGATGCATTTCTCTTAGTCCGGAAGCTCTTTATGGATAGAAGCGAATAAAAGTCTGGACGTGTTTTCAGATAAGTCTGCACTTTCAAATTTTGAAGCTATTCTTTGAATCTGTTTTCTTCTGCTCTCCCTTTTATGTCTTCATCCGCAAAACTACAGTCACTCCTGCTGAAACTGTGACATTTTCTAAAGCTGTAATTAAAGATTGCAGAAGAGACAAGACTTCACATGCACCGTGTTGATTCAGTCGATTTAGCTGGCTTCGTTCGTTTGTTGCCGGGGTTTGGTTGGGTTAGTTTGCAGGCGGTCAAATTTGGTTCAGTGGGTTTACTTGTTCCTTGGGTTTCTGTTTATTAAGATTAATTGCACGCCTGTCCCTGTGACATTTTGACCCCCCTTTTTGAGCCCTGACATTATTTTGGGGACCGGACTGTGCCAGGTAAGAAGTGGCATCTCTGTTTTTTTTACATAACCAGAACATGACTCACGGGCATAATGGTCAGAAAATGTGTTTTAGGTGATAATGGAGTGGAATCAAACTGAGAGGCCAGTTGCCAGCTCTCCGCTCCCAAATGTATTCCTGGCTAAAGTAGAGCCGAGTCAGTCTGTGGAAGCTGGCCAAGGGTCAAACTGTTTGACTCACACAGTGTCTAATAATAACACCCCTAATATGTCCTTATGGAAATGGTGGTCAATAAGTTCAGCGAAGAAATGGCTACAATGTAAAACTGGCCAATAGATTCTGTGAGGTTTGATTTCTTTAACTCTAAAGTCCATGAAATGAAAAGCGTCTTCTAGCAACCGCACCTCAAATTGTGAAGACGCAAGCAGGCCTGGGCAGCGACAATGCTCGCGCCGCAATGATTGAAAACCAGGATGGATGGAGAGCAAGTGGAGGAAGGCATAATCCTATTGAGAAACAAAATGCACTGAGTCTTCTCTAATGGCTTAGAGGTATGATGAATAGTGATTGTGACTGGCTCAAACACCCAGACAGGGTTCTGTATGAAAATCAGACAAAGCGGGGAGGCAGCGCTTGTTTATCCTTGCAGAAGATTTATTGATTTATACAGTCCGCGCTGTCTGTGGCTGGTTCCCTCCTCTGTAACCCATCTGTGCAGTCATGGGTGCCATTCAGCCCCAGCAGCAAACAAGGCAGCTGGGTAAACTTCATGCTGCATTTGTGTGCAGAAACAGTCAAACAGGAGGAGAGCGAGAATGTGACTGTACGAAAAAAAAACCAAAAACGTCCCTTTCCTTAAATGAAACAACCGGGATATTGTTTCACAATATGACACAGCCGTCAGAGCAAATGTGCTTCCATATCGATCACGTAGCACTCAGTGTAAAAATCAAACATGTGGTACATGCATTTTTGCTGATGGTCAAGTTAATAGAAATACCAATGACACATCTGTATTGCAGAAAACAAAAATGTGGAGTTTAAGTAATTCATGGCATTTATATCAACGTTAATTGGAATTAGGGATGCAGGGCAAGCCTGTTCACCTGGGCTTTATTTCCTAAGGTTGGGTTTGTGCTATTAGAACAGATGTCAGGTAAACTTTGGGTCAAGAAAAGGGAAATATAAATATAAGATCAGTTACTTTCACTTTATTTTCATCAACTTAAAAGCTTAAAAGGGCAGTATTATGTGTTTGCCAATTTATAGCACAATCAAGAAACTTTGTTACTTTCAGTTGTTATTAAAATATTGTTTATAACATCTTGAAATTGGGACCCTGTCTCTTTAAAAACTGCTCTTTCTCAATCTCAGCCTTACATAAGTCATCATAACATGTCTCCTTTGTTAACTCTTTAACAATGTTTTTACCAGAGTTGGGTTGAGAAGGAGCGCTTGTATAATGAGCTCAGGGTGTCAGAAAATGGATGGATGGATGGATGGATGGATGGACGGACGGACGGACGGATGGAAGGTATGGTTTTAATAAGGGAATAATGCTATAGCATGATATAAAGTTAAATAAATTCAATTTTTCATAATACTGTTCCTTTAAGAAATTAATTAGGTTAATTATCCTTCACTTTCTAAACTACTTTGAGTAATTAATTGACTTTATTGTACCGTTTGATAAGCAGGATTAATTGGAATGCATGTATGATTCTTTTTTTTTTTTCCCCCTGTACAGAGCCTTGGGACGACGCTTGTTATAAATTGGCGCCATATAAATAAAACTGAATTTATTATAGAATGAGGAAAGTTCTGATGGAATTGTGTAATTTCATTCCACTGAAGGCCTACTGAAGCAGAATGGGGAGCAACGCAGCTCAGGTCTCTTTCTCTTGGGACACAACTGGCAACTCATCTCACCACAACAGAACACAAAGGAAATCTGCATAAGAAACACAATCATAACATCACAGTAGCTCCTAAATCATTGGTTGTGAGGCTTCAGAAAGCATTTTCGATGACAAAAGCACATTAGCAGGAACAGAGCAAGACTAGAAGGTCTGCCATTTTTATATTATTCAGAGGAAATCAAGTTAATCATTCAGTTGAGCCACATGTTTGCTTTAACGAAGTGCTTTACTGCTAGTCTGTATTAATTCAATGCCTATTAGTTCTTTGTTTCAGTTACACTGCAAACATCACCATTAACCATGTGAGTAGCAGGGCGCACGTGGAAGTATTACAGCACAGATTTCTGCAACTTCCTTTGAGTGTTCTTGAACGAACGAGACCCCTGTCATCCCAGACTGCGAGCCAATAAAGGCTGATGAATCTATTCAGCAGCCTCGCCTCCCTCCATCTGGTTCGCCCTTCTTCAACCTCATCCATATCGCTCAGCGTGACCCAAGGGGATGCTTCAGTGGACAAGAAAAATTCATTCAGCTTCACAAGTTGGGATTTCGCTTTCAGCCTCAAGTGGGGGGGGGGAAGGATGCCTGGTTGAGTTCCCTGAAAGGATGCTAATGGATGATTTGAGGAAGAGAAGAAGAAGAAGAAGGGGAGAATCGATGGCCACAGACATGAGGGGTGAAAGAGAGAGAGAGGGAGAAGCAATCTGAGGCGGGATGCTAAATTGAACGTTGACGGTCTAATGGTGGAGAACCAGCAGGAAGTGTAGGAGGAGGAAATAAAAACTGCTGTTTCAGCTCAACACCTGCTGATTAGCCGCTTTCACTCGGGACCACCAGGACGTACTGAGGTAGTTTTTAGACCGCCCGTCCCGGGATTCATATTCTTACATTTTGCTTCGACTATAATTTTGAAAAAGTTTTTTTTTTTCCCAACTTTTGGAGCAGCTTAGAGCAAGGCTGAAGAATCTAACGCATGGCCAATTAGTTAGACAGAATTGTGTTTCCAATCCAAAAAACAACTGTGCACAAGCGACTAAAGAAACTGTTTAGCAAAGAAATGATGGAAGAACTTCCAATGTGACATCAGACAGTCTGAAGAAAAGCATTCTGAATTTCCTCCGGGTCTGATTCAGCCACTAACTTATTGAAATCTGTTAACGTCACTGAATGCACTTGACACTCATTGTCTTGTACACTGACATAGCATAAAGTTCATCACTGTGCAATTGGCATTCAGGTAGAGATGACACATCTGACTGACCGTCAATCTTTTTTCAGGGACTCTATTTCTGAACAATAAAATGCTTTCGACACATTTTAGTGTTGTGCCACATCAGAGAGCTCATTAACATTATTTCACCTACTGCAAAATAAACTGCATTTGTTAACATGTCATGTGATCATTGCAGTAGTCGTGGCTGTAAACCAAACATAGCTCAGCGTGGTATGGGTGCGGTGAAAAAAATATTCACCACCTTACAGATTTCTCCTGTTTTATTATTATGTCATAGACAATAGACTCAAACTCAGCACAAAAGACTTCCTTAGATTATTTCACAGCAAAAGATTTAGTCAGTGACCTATAATCACCCACTTAGGAGGGAGATTTAATTCGGCCTTTCAGTCTAGAGTTAAGCCTAAGCAAGATAATGGAGTTTGAATAAACAATTTGTTTCAGAGCAGAAACAAGAATCGCTTCATCCGTCTTGCAAAGCCCCAGCATGTTGTCAGTCATTATTGATCGCTCTTATCTTAATATTACTCAAGGTCTCATCCGAGAGAGAGAGAGAAAGAAAGAGAGAGAGAGAGAGGGTTTTGTGTTTAGTAGATGATATTTATCATTTATCCAACAGTGACTGTCAGATTTCAATGTGAAAAATGTTTGTGTCAAACACCATCGTGATAGTTTTTATGCAACCTTGTTTTAGAGGAAAATAGCAACAGAAACATTTAAAAACAGAACCACTTCCGCCGTGTTTATTATCTCGCCGTTTATGTTGATCTGCAGAAGAATGCATGTTATTTAGCAAGTCTAAAACTGAGGGAGTAAAGCAGATTCTTGCTCTTGTTCAGTGAAGTTGTGTCTATACTGACGTGCTTCCAGTTTGAATACCACATGTTTATTGGGATGAAGGGTGTGAAATTCACAGCGATCAGCTTCATCAGGACTGTGATGCTATCAAGTATTTTTTATTTATGTTTGAACTGACCATCTGTGAATTAGCAAAATGAATGTCTGCATTTGCACTTTTAACCTCCGTGAAGCACTTTGTCTTAAACTTGATTCTGTGGAAAAATGCTCTATGATACAGTTTATTTGATCGATAATGTGGTCATTTTGTAAAGATGTTCATTTTTACTCATTTTATTATTTGAAAATGGTGGCTATTAACATATGGGTTCACTACAACAATGCACATACACTCACAGCTAAGGACAGTTTATGAAGACTAAGTAACCAAAAATTAGTTTAAATAAATACTGATCACTGGCTTCAGGTATCAGAGCAGAAGCGTCACAGGAAACCTCTGCTTCAGCAGACCTCACCTGCAGTTACTGGAACACTCTTCCTCCGTTTCTTCATCTTCTCCCCAGATATCCACTGCCGAGAAAATCAACGCCATAAGCACAGCGAAGCAGCACACCAAGGCAAAAATCACAATGCACTTCTGCTGAGACTGCAAGAAAGATGGGGGGGGGGACAACAACAAAGAAAAAAAACAAAACACCAGATCGATTACTGAGGTTTATTATTTGCCCAGAACACTACTGTAGAAAAAAAAAGAAAAAAAAAAAAGAAAAAGCAAGACCAAAGTTCCCCAACCTGAGCTTGTGGCTGGCTTGCTGACAGAACTGATTTACTGCGCAGCTCTGCAGGTCACAGCATGACGGAGGAGAGTTCAACGCAAGCCTGTTGTGTCATATGTGACCTCAGAACGTCAGGTCTAAATTTAAACACTGTGCATGAATAAAGATGGATAGGGGCTCTGAAAGAGTGCTCAGTAAGACAAACAAAAACAGCAACAAAAAAGACACTTTTAACAGAAAAAGGTGAAAGCGAAGCAAAATAAATCACCTGTAGTTTTCAAGCTGTTTTAGTCGAGAATGTAACATGTTTGGAGTCATTCCTTCCAATATGGCCGAGAAGAAAGTGGGTTTCACTACAGAGATGGCGAAAAATGGGAGGTCACTGAAATACCAGCTGCTTTCATTTGCTTCAATCCAGCTGACGTTGCTGCTCATTGTCATTTCTGCTTTATACATAATTTGTTGTCTGCGTAAGTAGCATAAAGTGCTACATAACAGGGTTAAACATTTTAAAGACACGTGAAACAAAAAGAAGGTACGGCGATTTTTTTAAAAAATATAACTTTCGAATGGATAGATGGAAGACTAAAAGAAAAAAAAAAGATTTTCTGCCACGTTAATTAGGGAAGAATACATTGATAATGACAAATTAAGTATTGCTTATTTGTTAATCTACGTTTTTCAGAGGTTATTGCAGCTTTTAGGAAAAGAACACAAACTATCTGGAGCCCACCAGCCAAACAAGCCCTGTACAAACAGAGCATAATCCATTATTGGTGACAGGAGGAAGGAATTTGTTCCTGTTTCTTCCGAAGGATTTGTCCCTGGAGGAACAGAAGCAGTTTGAAAGAGATGTAATATATTCTGTTGGAGATTGTAGTGGGGAAAAAGCCTAAAATTCTAGCATATGGTGTGATTTTGGCTTAGTACCATCTTGCTGTAGATCTACATTCTACATTAGGTTGACAAAATTCCATGAACAAATAGGTTATTGTTGTTTTTTTTTAATTAACTTTATGTAAAATTCTCAGCTTTCTTTTGTATCATAAACAGAGGTTTAGTGTTTTACATTTGTTGCAAATATCCATCAAGGTTATAATAAATATTGACATTGTAAATCTTACATAGAAAACTATTCTTGTTAAATAAATGCTGAAATCCTCGCTGTTTCATACAAAGCATATTTTCAAATGATTTTTTTTTTTAAAAAAAGGAACTTCGGCATTGAAATAAAATGCCGAAGTGCAGAATGTAAATGTACTTTATGTGTAAATACCTTGATATTTGGTCGCTGGCAAGTCTGTATGAAAGAAGCATCTATAGAAATGAAAACATTGATTTCCTTTGTGTCGACTGTTAAAAAGTGTTTACTGTTCATCATTTGCACTTGGACAAAAACAGTAGTTTTATTTTTCACAATATTTTCCGTGAGAAAACCTTTAAGCATTCTACGCAATACAAAAATAGTCTTTTTATTGGCCTTGTACGACTGCAGCCTCCTTATTCTCATTCTGTACAGGAAGATGCTGGCGCTTTCACCCAGCCGCGCCCCTCCACTGTTCATAAAACAATAATAAATGTCACCTGATCCATCTCAAACCTGCCTGATGAGCTCAAACTAATTACTCGTGAACACCACGGACCATTAGCACAGTCAGCTACACTCATTATTCTTAAGAGACAAAACTCACATATGGCAGAACCTTTGTGAGACGCACAAACACAAAGGATTGATGAGTTTACCGTATGTGTTTGGGTCTTTGCATGGAAGATAAATTAATCTAAAAAAAAACAAAAAAAAAAACAATTGGTGACGAATTTCCCAATGAGCCTCAGAGGCACGAGCAGAGATGTTACAGAAAGGCGGCGACTCACAGGACTATTTATCAAAGCAAGGCAATTCATAAACAATGCGTACACACCAAAACAAGGCATAAGCCTTTTTCCCCTGAATGTGCACACCTCATGCATTCTTGATAGCAAGCATACACATTTTATGATCTCCATGGTTTGTTAAAAGACGCATCATTACCTGAAACTTTGCAGGCTGAGAAATTGTGGCTGGAATACTGTGAAACTAAACAGAGATGGGTCTAAGAAAATAAGCATATTTTCTGAAATATTACGTCCCACCAATGCTATAAAGTATCAGCCAGTTATGATGGCATAGTGTGTTTTGGAGTGAAGGATGTGAGAAAATATTTATTTCTCTGATACCATATTCTTAGTTTTGTTTTACATGTGTTCTTACATATGTGTAGTAAATTCAGAAAAGACCCCCATGTGACCAAATAGACATAACCTGAATTAATGAGGAACTGGATTCAATTCCCTGCTGTGTCAGCCACAGTGAGCCTTCAGAAGTGCAGACAGAGTGCCTGCATAAAGTAGCAGAAGGTTAAAAAATGCTATTATTTTTCCTAAATTGCCTAAATTTGGTTGCCAATATGCAGTATATCTGTCTCCGATAAGTTGCTCTGCTCATACCACAGAACCTTTTTAATACTCATAAAGAATCCATGGCAACCTGGCCCAGCAGGGATCCAACAGGACCCTATAAATGGAACAGCGACGTGTTTTCTTGCACCGTTGAGATTGAGGGTAGATATTCCATACCGATAAGGGAGTCAATATTATCATCATTTCAAAAATGATGTTTGAAATGAATGACCTACTGTCTGTCAGAGAGTGAAATCAACAAGGTTACTTGAAAAACAGTCAGAGGCCCGGGAGGAGACAGAAACTTTCTTCTCCACCTTTGCACTTAACAGGAGCGCTCTCAGCAGTCACTCACAGGGTAAATGGAGGTCAGATCAAAACCTATCAGTCAACTAAGCCAAATGTCAGCAGGACAGAAAGCTCTATATGAAAACCCATATAGAGCTGCCTATCTCTGGTAATTTTCAGTATTTCTTTGAGGCTACAATCGTATGCAGTGTTGGAGCATATAGAGCAAATATGCAAAGAGGTCACTCAGGTACATCCTATGGACAAAGTAACTGACTCTGCAACGCAGCCAGAGATCAATGCGTCTTCAGTTACAGAAAGTAGACTGCAGAGACAGTTGTTTGAGAAGTAGGGCAGAAATGGACACAAAAACACACCTTTCATGCATGGGAATGGGGAATACATTACAGCCATTGTGTGTGTAGGCATTTTTAAAAGGCACTGAGAAAAGAAAAAAAAAACTGCCTGTGGAAAGTTTTGGGGTGAATATATGCCTGAACTGTGATGTGGAAATGATATTAGACAGGCTCAAATAATGTGTCTTTGCAGCTCATTTCTAAGCCCATCATGCAATTCACCACATAAATAACAGATAATTTGTTTGTCCAAACACACTGTGGGAGCCAGCGCCCGGGGTCCAACACATAAGCCGAAGCTGTCACCCAGAATTACACCTGAAGCAACAATTGCAAATGTTTGAATCCAACACAGAGTGAGTTTTATCGCTCTATTAAGTATCAATTTGTCTCATTTAGGCTCCACATTCAGCTCAGAGAGCCTGAGTGACTTGCAAAGCAATTCGACTCAATCATAAACACGATTGAGTCAAATTGCTTTTAGCTTTTATTTTCTTTTTCTAATAGCTGCCCGTGGCCCATTAAAAAAAAAAAAAAAAAAAAAAGGTTTGTGCAACGTGAAAGGCAGCGTGCCACTTTTCCTCACACGAAAACAAACACGCTAAAACTGTTTACGTCTCCCCCGTCCGTCGACCAGAGCAGAGAAGGTGGATGTTTACATGCTCACATCAGAGGCAGCCGTATTAAACAGAGGCCGTGTCCTGCTCTCCCTCCAGCTCCCAGCCAAGCATCCATTAATATGCTGTCAAAGAACAGGATCGTTCCTCTCACATAAGTGTAAAGTGGAAAAGTCTGTTTTCCGGAGCTCCTGGAACAAAAGCTGGCTCACGTCTCTCGACATGAGCAGCTATGTCAGCAGATTAAAAAAAAAAAGGAAAAAAAGTGTGGAACTAAAGCAGGTTCGCGTCAAAAAATAGTGCAGAGAGCAGACAAGTTTGTGTCAGCAGCGCACCCTGCAGATTTCGAGGCTCATTTTAAAGTAACTCTACAGAGCGCCAGCAGAGAGGGAGAACAGGTTTCTCCCCAGGAGAGAATGAGGAATGCGTTGCTGTCCCAATTATCTGCTTATGAGTTGTCCCCGTGTCCTGAGGCGACTGAGCAAATCCAGTCGACGCAAACAATACAACAGTCTCACTACAAAGAAAATATCCTGGTGTGATTTGTCTGGCAAACGTTTGGTCCGGCAGAGGTTGCGGCGATCTCTGAAAGTTTGTACGAAGCCGCGGTTTGGAAAGCGTCTTCCCACTTTCAAACAAACCCAAAGCCAAAAGAGTTAAGCATTACCGACAAAACATTTTTCAGCAATGCTCTGTTTTTAAATCAAATGTGTTCGACGCTCTATTAAGTCATGACAGCTTTTTTTTGTTTTGTCTACTCAAACATCTAAGTATGTTGGTTAGGTGTGAAAGAAGCCTTTTATTATAAGAAACTTAAAGTTATTAGTGTTTATCCTGTTAATTACTGGTTATAGAGATTGTGTTTACCTTGTCAAATCACATTGTCAAGCTTGACTCAATCCCCTTTGTGATCACACTACCGTTTTGTGATCTAAATGGTAATCTGCACTGCAGCTTCTGACATTGCGTGGAATGCAAAATGTTAAGAAAATGTTATGTAATCCGACTAAATCACCCACAGGATTTGAGCATTTTTTTCCTCATAATTTATCTTTATAATTCATCAAAAACACATAACCAACAAAAGTAGTAAAGTGATGCACAAAAACCACATGAGAAAGAACCGGATAGGCTCTTCACAAAATGCAATACGGTTGTTTTTGTTGTTTTTCCACGTTGATAGGGACTTTGAAACGTTTTCTAACTGTTACAACTAAATTTGATTGCAATGTTTTCCCAGTTTGAACCGTGTTGTGTGTCTGAAAGTCAACGCGGAATAAAGAACAAACAACAAATCCGCCCACGTCATGCTATCTTCAAAAAAAGAAGACGTCGGGTCCAGCTGCAGTTGTCTTTTGTTGAAGGAAACCTTTCATATGTCCATCAGCAGGAGAGGTCAGGCTTTGGTGTCAACCCAGAACAAAAGCTCCAATGCGGGCTCTAGTTTTGCGACCACGTTCAAAAACATTTACAGTAATCTTGATGTAGTGCACGTTCCCCTCCTGATGCTAAGCAGAATATAGTAAAGTCCTACGTAGGGATTCTGGACTAAGCCTTCCTGCAGCGCGACTTTCTCATGTCGTCCACGGCTCACGTTCCTCTTCTGGCCATGTATGGATTTGCCATGCAGTTTGATTTGTGGACGGGGATTAGCTTTTACTTGCCTATTGTTTCAGGGAAACGGCGCGTGAACCTGAATATGGAAATCCTGACCTGCACAGAAAAACAGCAGCGTTGCCTCGCAGAGTTTGTGTCGTGTTCTTTGTCGTGGTGTCAAAGTGCGTCACAGGCCGCTGGAGAAAAGACGCAGAGCAATCTTAGTACTTAGCGCTGCAAGAGGATCAAATAAACAACCTGATCTGGTGGACAGGTTAGTCCACTTTAGCTGGTTCTTTGTCCAGATTCAACCTTTATTTCCTCTGGAAAGTGACGTAAAACACTGGCAAGGAGAACTGAACTATTAAATGTAAAAATCTCTTTTAAAAGCTCAGACTTAATTCAGCTCAAAGCTGCTTTTGCACATGAATTAGATTTTAACGACCTTTAATATGTTGAATATAGCAGTAATTTGTGGAGTTTTTGCTGTTTTGAACTGTGATATTTAGAGCATTCTCTTAGACTGAAACACAAGAAATGCACGTTATTCACAGTAAGTTACATCAGCACTTCCAGCACCAAGCTCTTAATGACTTAGAATAGACTTAAAATAGACAAGTGAGAAGCAAGCTGGACTGCTGATTCAGGGAAATTTAATACATCAAAGTAGTCCAAAACACTGCTAGCAAGAACAGTGAAGAACCCGCAGATGATTCTCTACAGATGAGCTGAAGAAAATTGGAAAATATAAACTGAAGGAACATTTATTTAATGGTTTCAAAGATCGAGTTTGGTCTGACGGGTTTATTTTAATAAGAGAGCGGAGGCTTAAAGACTCGCTCGGCTGTCTGCAGTTTATTTTGAATATGAAAAGCAACCTTCACTTTCAGTGTTTGGCAGAGTTAAATCAGTTGTCGACAAATGACTGGTTTATTCTGCAGTTTGAAACTTAAAACTGTCACTCTGTCCTTTATTTCTTACGGTTCTGTTTTCTTATTGTGCAAAACTATTTTGTGTGTTTTATTTTTTTTTTTTGCATTTAACATAAGAATCTCAGCTTTGGGAACTAAACTTTATCGAAGGGGAATTTCTGCTACGTCAGTCTGACTTTTGAATGCATCTCCAGCTTGTCGGTTTGTTTGCGCATCCGTGTAGGTACGGTAGCTTTTAATAAGTTGGAGGTGCAGAAAGACTGACAGCAAGGGAGCAAAATCTGACAGCACGCTGCAATGTTCCCCGAGTAAGTGCTGAGGAAGCAGGTTGCGTTTGTGTCTCTGAGTTTAGAGTGTCGATCCCTCAGGAAAAAAAAAAAAAAGATAAAACAGCAAGAACTGCATTTCAGTTTCTCAGAAATGGAAAAAAAACTTGACTATCCTTTTTTTAACCAATTCCGTAACATTTTGTGTTTTGAAATAATCAAGCCAGTCATCCGTCCGTCCGTCCGTCCGTCCGTCCGTCCATCATCCATCCATCCATCCATCCATCCATCCATCCATCCATCCATCCATCCATCCATCCATCCATCCATCCATCCATCCATCCATCAATTCCTTTGTCCTTATACAGCACATTTCACTATTTCAGAAATATCTTTCTGTTTTTTAGTGTCACGTTTAATCTTTATCAACAGAGCCATATTGTTGATCAGACGTGATAAAACATTCTGTCTTTTTTATTTATTTTTTTAAATAAATATCAAACCTGTTTGGACAATTCTAGGAACTACGGAAAACTGCAGTTTAATTACTCACTTCAACTTTAAACTATAATTATTTATAGTATCGATAATATAGAATAATTCAATTCTATTAAAGAAGAATATAAATAATAATAATAATATCTTTATTATTATTTGAATGCTACAGGGGAATATCAGCAAACCCACAACAGCCGTTGAAGATATAGGAACTATTGTCGGGCCATCTACAGCCGGTTACCATGGCGACTGGACACAGGCAGTTGCAGCGACATTGTTGGATGATGATCTGCAATTTTCAGAAAGACCTGAGTGGTTTTGAGTTCTGTTGTGAAGAGCCTTCCCTTCTTCGTCCTGTGTGTCCCAAACGTATTTTTAGAGCCTTTGATCAACGTGATTTCAGTGTTTTATAGCGGCGTTTATGGAGATGGAGATACAAAAATAGCCCCCTGCAAATTCATCAACGCTGAATGGAGGCAACACTCAAAAGCAGTGAGTCAGACTGCTTTTAGGCGTCTAGGACCTTTAGCTTTTAGCAATAGTATCCCCATTACGTATGTTGATGAAATAAACTTTATGATTACACTGCCTCACGTGAAATGACTTGTCACCTGTCTGCTCATGTAATGCAAAAGAAAAATTGACACAAGACGTTTGGATCAGGTCTCTCTGCCGACTGCAGACGCAGTCACACAGCTCTGCCCTTCCTGAATGCGATCAAACAATTTTTATAAGCAGGTGACTTCCTGGTAAGAGGACTCACAGAGGAAGCAGGTTGGTTTTATGAGGATTTCATACTGTCCAGGTAATGAGATTTTTCAGAAACAGGGCTGGAGATAAAGCCTCGAGGAGGAATAGGAAATATCTCCCAGACCATAAAGTAAATCAAGTTAAAGTTGAAACCTTGGACGCTGAAGTTATTTGGCAGATGGCCCTTTTTCCATTTCTGGTAAAATCTGAATGAGAAATAATGAAATAATCACCTCAGTGTGACATAGCTGGTTAAATCAAAGAAAGGAGTGGATGAACAGATTCCGGGTGCTTGGTTTGTCATGGCTGGAAGCCCAGAGCTGCATGACTTTGAAGATTTTTTTTTTTTTCCACTATCAGTCTGTTTAACTGCTCTGTCCAGTCCGACGCATGCATGGAAATGCTCACTTTTGCTACAGACAGTGGGGGAGCTTCTTAAAAACAGGCATAATCTGAATTATTTGCATTACACACACAAAAAAAAAAAAACAATGGATGTGTAAATTTACCAGGTATCGACCGTGATCATCAGATGGTTTCAAAACATGCATCAGTTGATACGGTATTACAAAATGTGATAATATTTACAGACTTCCATGATGTAAACAGAGATGATGTTATAAGTACGATGATCTCTTCCGTTTTTGTTCGTTCCCAGTTTTCAGATGCGTTTGGGAACCATAACATAAACACTTGGTGCATAATCATGGCAACGCCTAATCCCTACTAAATCCTTTATATAGAAACACAATACGCAGAGGAGAGGAGTGAATTAGCAGTTCAAATATACTGCAACTACAAAGACCCTTATCTCTTCTTGTGTCTTTGTGTCCACTGTTTTCGCTTCCTGCCACACTATCCTTGGAATATGTTTTATTCAAAATGCAGCAACCTTGATGACTGGCTTTAAGATACTTCTCCACATCTTCGCCTGCATTCTGATCCTGGCTTGCACACTGCAGTTCATGACAACCTTCAAGCAAAAAGCACAGCCTCAAAGCCCATTACTTCTGAATCAAATTAAAACCACAAAAACAGTCTGACTTCCCCGAACAGAGCTTTCATTAAAACGCCCTGTCAATCTTGTCCATTTTTATTCATCTTGCCTTCGTCCTTTTGTTTTACTTGAGCAGTTTGACATTTGGGAATTTATTCCGCTGGCAAAAATTCAGACTGGAAAAATCAATACGACTCTTATGTCTGAGCAAGAAGCCCGAAGGAAATGCCCATTAGTGGAGATTAACGAAAAGACGAAAGCGAGCAGGGAGTACCGGCTGCCCTCTCTGTGGGAAATTGACAAAATAACCCTGACAGAGGTACTGCATGCGCAAACGAATAGCACAATACGTTGCATGAATCTACATTAAACTCACATTATGTGTGAAATTCTAAGGTTTCACTTTCGCAGCCTCATATTAGCTGCGATCCACAAACTAGATAAAGTCCAGATGTGAGAGGTGAAGCCATTATAAGGACGTGCTTTAAAGTGCAAAGACGGGTTGCCAAGCAACATCTCTGTTCTCACAAGCTCCTTTCTAACAACACAATGCAGTGTTTGGAAAAATTTCATTCATACATCTTTTCTCAGAAATTCTTACTATTTTGTTAACAAGCCAAATTGTCTCTGGTAAGTGAGCTGGTGGTCCGTTTAAAAAGCATCTCCACTGTTAAAGGGCTCAAAATACATTTTTCTTTACAGGGGATTTAAGATTCGCTTTCTGTTTACTTCTTCAGCCCCGAACGGCTCACCTTGGATCAGCCTGTGATTTACATGCGCCTATGTTACACAAGGGTGAAAGAAAAAACAAACGAAAAAAAAAAATCCAAATATTCACCTTCAGTCCATTAGTGTTGTGAAGAACAACTCATTTTCAAGCCTCAGCTGGAGGATGTTCCCTTGATCTGTTTGTTTCAGAATGAGCTGAAGTTTTTTTTTCAAATTTTCGCTCTCAAAGAGAAAATTTCATGCGTGAGAAAAAAAAAAAAGTTTGAAAAGGCTTCGCCTCATCTCTCGCATTCCTTGCCTTTCAACTGAGTTTTCTTACTTTTCATTTCATGTCCAACAACTATGCAGTGGAATAAAAGCATAGAGGTTTTCCTCTTTTCTCTCTTTTCCTCTCCTTGCGTGACCCGGGGACATGTTTAAAATCGAACTCGACGTACAAAATGGTTTGAGTTTGAATCCACATCGCCTTCTATCTTCAAACCAATAGAAGCTACAGAAACAAGGTCACGACTCAAAGACTATTCTAGTTTAATTGCTTGGTTTTGAATCCAGCGGCTTTGAGTTCAGTTCGACTTGTAAGATCAAAGATGAGCAAATGATTTAAGGCCGAGTATCTGATACCAAGACTATATCTGACCCATCCTGCAAATGTTTTGAAAGGATTTATTATTATTTTTTAACAGGTTCTGAAGGGAAAATATAATTTCCAAGCAAATTTTGTAAACATCAGAGGATCTTTTTGCATTTGGTTTTTGGTTTCCTATTCTCTGATAATCTAAATTATGAAATAGTTTTGTCACATGTTTAAACAATAGTGCAAATGTGTAATTTAAAAAAAAAAAAAAAATCAAGACAAGTCCACAATAAAAGACAAAGCGATGTTTTCCCACCCCTTTCCTCGAGTTGCCCGCTGACGCCTTTTTTGAGATCCCGATCAGATGTCTGGGATGTTAGATATTCACTGCGCAAAAATGACTTTACTTTATATTTATCTGACTTTGTTGCAGATGTAGGTCCAGAGAATTAAAGAAAAGTCCAAAGTTGTGTCCTTGTATCTTTTTAGAGCAGCAGTCTGGTGATAAAAGACTCATTTTCTGCAGGATTCAAGCTCCACGAGAGAAAATGCTCCTTCATCACTGCTGCTTCGGTGTCAGAATATTGAAGAAAAAAGCAAAGCTATCACAGTCAACACTCAAACAAATGAGCCATTTGATGTGGTTTGGCCGAGTTACTTATTACATTTGCTTTAAGTTGAATTCCTTAAAGAAATGCTCTCTTTCAACCCGAATGCACTTTATTTCAGATATCCCCGTACAGATGAGTCCCGTGTGTGGAACTGCGATGAAATGGGTAGGAAGTCGCAAACAGCACGGCCATCCATCACCTGCAGGAGGGAGAAGCTGTGCGGTCCCAACAGCTCCAATCCTAACAAGATTTTACCCTGAAAGAGACGCACCGACTTTAAAAAACTCCCATCAGTCCCGGCCCTGCTGGGAAATGCGCTGTCGTCTTTCGGTCCTTTCCTTCCACATCTCTGTCTGTACTCTTCGCCTGGAGATCTATTACCTGTATCCCGGCTCAACCTGTCTCTTCTGCACAAAGCGGAGCCGAGACGCGCGAGGCGAGCAACTTGTGCAGAAGGTCTCGAATTGGTTGCAACAAAAACCTGACTTCAGTTTCGGCCCGCTGGTCCCAGAGCTCCTCAGACTTCCAGCCTGAGAGGTAATTCGTGTGCGAGAGGCTGAAATTCGTGACAGCAGCAGGGAGTGACTGGTGCTCCTTTCTGTCTGCGGAGGGAGCAGAACTGATTGATTCAGCGATCGAGCGGATACCCGTGTGTGTCATCCCGTCTGGACCGATGAACAGTGGACGTGGTGTTTGCTTGTCAAAATTAGTGACGCTCACTTGCTCACAGCACACACTCTAAAACACATGAAGAAGATTTTTAAGCATGTTTATTATTAGACTTGAAAAATACCATTTGTGAACAAGAAATGCAATTTATCAGTCCTGCCCTTATAAAGGTATTTGGCTGACCTTTTCCTCCTATTTGTGAAGGCCACTGTGCAACTTTGAAGGCCTTACGCTGACTGGACAAAAATTAATTACTGGTGCAAATGCTCTTCGAGCTTGTGTGTGTGTGTGTGTGTGCGTGTGCGTGTGTGTGTGTGTGACACAATAAAAAATAAAAGAGGATGAAGACTAGATTGCTGCTTCAAAAGCCAAAAGATCTTTTTCAAAGCTATGGAGCCTTAACCCTTCAATGGAGGAATGATGGTAAAACCTTCCCACAAATGCACCAGACAGATTCATGTAA
The DNA here is from genome assembly GCA_911649635.1 of Poeciliopsis gracilis. Classification (NCBI taxonomy): domain Eukaryota; kingdom Metazoa; phylum Chordata; class Actinopteri; order Cyprinodontiformes; family Poeciliidae; genus Poeciliopsis; species Poeciliopsis gracilis. The sequence continues at coordinate 8,784,091 of CAJVRI010001143.1, forward strand.
CTCACTAGAAAAACAATCCTCTTTGCCAAACGATTCAAAACGGCTCGACTCTTAACTGGAACCTGGAAACGTGAGTTTTGATTCCTCTGCACTGGCTCTGCATCGGCTGCCAGTTTCTTATGGGATTGGCTTTAAAAGTCTTTTATTGGTTTTTAAAGCTACAAATGGCATAATAACTGCTCACTTCCAGGATCTGCACTATGACCATTCCACTTCCAGAACAATTCGATCAAATAATAAACCGCCCTTAAAAGCTACCAGAACCAAACTTAAGAGCAGAGGGGACCGGACTCCTACTTTAAACTTCAATATTAGATCTACCCGTAATCTCTGTCTTTCAAAAAAAAAAAATACTGACAATTCAAAACTTCTTAAAATGAAAACAAATTTGACAAAGATCCTAATGTTACTGCACAGAGAACAAGAACAACAGTCAGAACTGCAATGAATTGGTTCAGATCAAAACATATTTATGAGTTCGAATGGTCTAGTCTAAGTCCTGACCTATATCCAATCAAGAGTTTGTGCAAAAATTCATCAGTCTGAAGAGCATTTCATTCTCTCGTTGCAGAGACCTGCAAATGCTTTGGCTGTGTTTGCAGTGAAATGTTAATTCTTCATCACAGTTCATTTGAGCCAGTCTGACTGAATACACTTTTCAGATGTGTATTCAAACTGCTGCATGCATTCTTTTCTTCTGCTTCAAAACGACGAGCCGCTTTGTTGTTTTCCTCATTTTCTCGCCTCGGTCGTGAAAGCTTTACAATCAGTCCGAGGTCGCTACGTTTGTGACACAACAAGAAGTGTGATGTGGACACATTTCCCCGCCATCAAATTGTAACTGCACAAGTTAGAAAACGTCGCCGCTATCCATTTTCAGTCGTGACACCTGCTCTGCGAGGAGTTTTGTCTTTCTGCTTCGTCTCGCTCAGCACATTGACCCCGGCTCTGCTCTCTGAATCGATCCGTCAATAACAACCCCGTTAAAATGACGTGGGACCCCTGCTGACTATGATGAGACTTGAACCCACTCAATCAACTCTGTCCCCGCTCCAGCATCCGTCCTCGTTCGTCCGGAGGACGAACGAGGAAAACGGAGACGCAAAACTGTCCTGTGGTCGTTCACCTTTAGGGGAGCTTAGTTTGCTTCACTCAGTTCACTAATTCACTAACGTCTGTTTCTTTTGGCCACTTAAACACGATTAATCCACAGTCACTAAAACAATGTCAATGTCAATGTATTCTGGACATGATGTACATTGGAATGAGCCATGATGATGCCAGTTTTGCATCAGGTTTTCTATTGGTTTTCATAACTTGTTGTGGTTTAAGTCCAATTCTAACTGCATGTTCCTTCATTACACTGAATCCGACCCTGCCTCTTTGGATACTTGCTGCTACTCAACAGGAAGTTTGTAATTATTCTGAAGATCTTTTGTACTTCTTTAACTATTATCGTGGGAGCCTGTGGTTTTGGGTGAACCAAAATAGATACTTCTTTATGAGAACAATATACTAAAGCAATGGGTGAAAAGACAGCCAGGCAGAGCAGCAGAGACTGTTGTTGGATTAATCTAATAAAATATTCCTTCTAAGTGCTCTAATGAGAAGCCATCCTTTCTCTTGGGGGTTTCTGTTTGCATGCAGAAGATATTGGATTATTTTTTTTCCCCCTTCTCTCTGTCTTGGTTTTATCTTAAAGTTTAATTAACTTGTAGCAGTTGAGGAAAACAACTGAGTCTAAGTCTCATGTCTATCAACAAGGTCATTATTATTACATTTTATTTCATCTCATTTGTAGACCTTATTTGTCTGTCACTCTTTGGAACCAAATCTCCTTCACGCAGTTTATAAGATGAACAGAAAATGGATCGGTTTGCCTAAATTAAATTCTGTCATAACTATTGCTAACTACATAGCTATTCTGGTGAGGGCTTCCTCTTTGGTCCCCTGAACCAATACCAAATGTTTAAGAATAAATAATAATATGACTTTTTTTTCATCCTATACTACATTAAAATGAACAAAACTGAGTGTAGTTTTACAGAGCAGCAGAAATAACACGCTACTTTTCATCAGCGTTACATTATGACTCTGCTGCTGATACTTCTGTCTCTTTTCCTCAGCAGGTAAATGATCTCAAAAGAATCAACACCGGCACTACTTGGTTAGGGAAGGAACTATGATATTCTGCCAAAATGGAATTTGCATCTAGGGATGATGACAAAATCAAACAAAACATCACATATTTGAAATGGGAGAACAATTACTTGTGTCATAGTAGAGATTAGAGGAAAAACTTGCTGGTAGTGCATGGTGCACTGACAGAACAGGCGGCCAATAAAGGCACAACAATACATCCATCAGGGGTCTAAAGAGAGGAGGATATCACTGTAGACCACTCCAAACTGCTACTTACTTTATGTTACATTTCTGTTATTTATTTGATAAAAGTGATGATTAAAATTACACTATATGTATTAGCAGGGTCGCAACAAACTGAAATTGATGGAGTGACTGGAGCTTTTATTGTACGTTTTGTCTTTCCAGCTTTTTGAAGCACTTTGCACGTTTTAATGCCAACCATTTACCGCCACTCTGCTTATCTGTTATTGCAAAAGTATCATGTTGCCACCGGACATGTCACAATCAGCAGCTCTTCACCTCCCGTGCACATGTTATGTGTGTGAGGGAATGTGTGTGTGTGTATGTGTGTGTGAGTCTGCAGGTTAGCGCTGGAATCAGCAGGATTTTCAATTACACTCGCTCAGCTGGGGTACGTAGACGGGGGATGGTTTACTGAGTGTGTGTACAGACACACACTTATCTACAAAGGTGCACGAGCTGAAAGTGTTTCATTAAAGTTTTGCCAGCTGAGCTGCTTGGACTTGATATCCCGACAAGCTGCAGGGCTTTGGCTAAATGGCCGCGATGGAAGGGAACAAAAAGCGAAAAAAAGGCAGAGAACAGAAGAAGCCCGAAGTGAATCACAATGAGAGCTCAGACTCCCGTCTCTCCTGCTTTAATTTATCCGATCCTCTGATGGGGCTGCACTCTGAAATGCATCATTCTGGGAAATAACTGGATTAACCCTTGTGTTTTCTTGCAGGTCAAGAGTGACCCATTACCATGTTGTAGAAAAAAAATACCCTGAATCATCTTTTTATGGCTTGAAATTTTATGACTTTTCCCAAATTGACCCCGTTATTAGAAAAAGTGATTCTTTGTTTCTGTTTATATTTCCATGTGGGCTGTACTGCACCAGGCCGCGCGGATCATTTTTAATCTGTGCACTATAAAAGTATTTAAGCACCAAAAAAAAAAAAGTTCAAAAGCCACACATAAACTCTCTCTAATGCATACATACACACCACCCCACACCACACACACACATATCAAAGAAACTGGATTGATGTGCTAACTGAACTTGCATTTGACCTGCACCTGCACTCTGCAATCTGCAGCTAACTCCTCACATCACACAAGTTCCCAAACACAACATAAAACAATCTCAGACATAATAAAAACATATTCACGGGATCTTTAGCATAAGACGCTGAACAAATTCTTGTGCTGAAGATGCTCAACGTAGGAGCGTCTTGTTATGGTGAAGAGCATCTTCACGTAACGGAAGATTTTCTTGAGCGTCTTGTGTTGAACATTTTGTGTTCAACGTGGGATGGGAAGGGAAGAATTGTCTTCATCTTACGTTGAAGATGTTCCTCATGAAAGCATCTTCATAAAACGAGGAACATCTCCAGCTCCTGGGGATGTGTGGGGATGTGTGGGGTCAGTGTGGGGTGGGAAGGACAGGATGTTCTTCGGCTTATGTTGAAGACGTTCGTCATAAAAACATCTTATACGTTCAACACCTTACGTTAAAAACATAAGGAGTTAAATCGCTTTTTGCCCCTGGTGAAGTATCACCTTTGTGAGGAAAACAGACAAATTGCTCTACAAAAGTTGTTTTGCGAGTAGTGAACATATTTATAATAACCAAACAAGCTCACATCCATGGCAAACTCAGTCTGCTTAAACATCATCATTTAAAAAAAGGCCCATCTCTTGTATTTCAGGACTATCTATACCATTGTTGGTTTTGTACAACCTTATTTTTACTTTCAGCCAAGAGATGTGAGTTTATTTTGCGCGTGCTGGCAGCCTGTCAGCCCGCTGCATCCCTCATGCAGCCTTCAAGGATGCTGATGCTTGCAGTAATGAGCTGGCCTTTCCAAAAGTTTAGTACTACACATCCGATTGGGAGCCAACTTTAAAATGACCGAGCCAAGATCATTATTATTATTTTCTTCTTTTAAATGAAGAAAGAACAGGAACTGGAACTTCTTGTTGTGTCATAGAAATACCTTTTTCTTTACTTCTCATTTTTTTTATGCAGCCCATTCAAACATCCTACTAATGTTTGTCTTTTCGAAACCCGTAACGGCTTCAAAAAGACCGCGCATCAACTAATTTTTCCTACTTAGTTGACGCACAAAGCACAACAGTGAATGGAAGTAGTCAAAAGTCTCACATTTATGGACGTTATCATTTTGTATTTTGCTCAGCATTATCGCGAAAATTGTGTCTCTCATCATTCAAACACTGTACGTTCATTCACAGCTCATTTTCAAACATGTTATCTGTCCGTGGGGAAACGCTTCATGCTAACGCTACATGCTAATGCTAATGTGTAGTAGTTGAAAGGGAACCCAGTTTTTATGGGTAAACAGCAGGAATGGCTAGAGAGACCGATTATTAATAAATCACCTATGGAAGTCATCAAATGTTTTGTACTGATATAAGACAAATAAAATGTGAAAATCTCTACAAAACAACACATTTTTCCATCTGAGAAGTCTTTTGATCGCTAACAACTCCCAGAATCACCTTGATGATCTGGCTGTTGAACCTGCTAGAGCTGTCTGTCTTGGCATTCATTGTGTTTTTAGTTTTTTTGGATGTACTTCATCTTTGTGCCTTGCATTATGGGATTCTCAATAATATGAGCCAAGGAAGAAATTCAAATTCACCTTATTGTGGGACGAGCTACTGTTGTTGTCCAATGTCAGCGTTGTTGCGGCTTAAAATGTCAGTAAAACAATTCTGCCTATTTATCATTGTTGTCATATACATACTACTTTTTTTACATATTGACCATCTCTCAATATCAAGGACTTCCTTTACTTAGCTAAAGTGAAATGGACGCAGCTCTTAATTGGTCAGTGGAAAAGAAAAGCTAAAAGAAAATTACAATTCCAGCTGTTTCAGACTGAAAGTAGATGAGCTTTCAAGCTTTTTATGCAGCATCCCATCAAGTCAAGGACACAAAGCTTTATAAAAAAGAAAGTTCCCTGCATCTGTCTTTCAGACAACAGCTGCAAAACAATAAAACCACACTGCTGGAATATGTTTAACAAGACCCAGGCGCTGTGTTTGACCATAGATGTGCAGACAGACCCCCGAACACTGACCAATAAACAATCGACGCGTTCCCCTCGGCTCCCCCTTCGCTCCACATCAGAGACATTCATAATTAATGCTTCGATAAATCAGACAGCGTGTTCTCTGCTAAGATCTTGTAATGTTCTGAGAGGTGTCATCTGTTATGCCTGGATAATCCCTTGTTAGCAGAGGATGACGAATAATGTGTCTGTCCAAAGTGCAGAGTCAGTTTCTTTTCAATTTGCAAGTGTGATAGTGTGTGTGAGCACACGCGCGCGCGCGCGCGTGTGTGTGTGTGTGTGTGTGTGTGTGTGTGTGTATGTGTGTGTGTGTGTGTGTGTGTGTGTGTGTGTGTGTGAAGACACTAAGCTTCTGCCTCCATAAATGTGTCAGGGCGGCCTGAGGGTCACTGCAGTTTGGATGAAACCAATTTTTTCTCTCACACAGACATACACATGTTGAAAAATAGGTTCTGCAATTTCTGTTTATTTATTTATTTATTTTTTTACTTGTGCTTCAAAACCAAGAACGGCGTTGTTTGCTAAGCTAGCTTCTTGGGAAAACTGGACCAATATATTACATTGCTGTAATGTTCCAGACTCCATTCATTCACCTTCCTGCCTCAGATCTGCAGGGATGTCTCAAATAAATATAAATCTTTCTTTTCCTTTGTAAAATATTCTCATTTTTATGTAAAAACAAAACCGAGTGCCAATGAAATTCTGACACAATCGATATCTGAAGGGAACTATTGAAAAGTTCCCTTCAGATATTTGTCGGCCTCTGTCAGTCTGTCAGTCTTCATGTTTACTGCTCCACTGCATCTTGTTACAGGTCCAGCTGCTGAACTGAGAGAGAAAATGAGATGGTCCACCTTACAGAGAGCCGGTGTAATTTAAGAAGTGTGTGTCAGCAAGTTAAATTTGTAATGTATCTAATATCAAGAAAAAAACCCCCCAACATAATCTTACCTCCAAGATGTATTCCTTAGCTCACAAAAAGTGAAACAGATAGAAAGTGGCTAAGAAGTCCTATTGTAAGAGTCGAGGTTTTTTTAATTTTTTTTTTTTTTTGAGGATCTTCTTTAACGCCTTATTATTTCCAGAGAAGGAGTCAAAACCAACCCAGAAGTGGCTAACAAGGCTAAATCAGCATATTCGCTCCAAAAGGCTTTCCTGTGCCCTTGTTGTGAAATCACCTTTTAAAACGCTGCCATAGGCGGCATCACTTGTGTTATTTAACGTCTCTCATCGAGGGTGGTATCGCTTCTTCAAACAATGCCGAATCAAGCGTGAAGTTTCCCTGTTGTTAACAAAATACGGACTTCTTCCTGAGATCCAGCTTCAGACAATGCAACACCAAATCCCACCACGACTCATTTGATTTGAAGATATTAACTTTGAAAGTGTTTTTGGCTGTGAAAATGCTTCGGCGCCTTCTTAGCTAATTAAAGGCGTTTTCATTTATTAAATGTTGATATTCTCCACCAAGACAAATGACTTCAATAAGCAATGCAACTTGAGACAGTGAGTGACAGAAAAGAACACAAATTGCTGATCCATAGTTTGGAATCTACTGAATAATTAATTCCAATTTTCATATCTTCTGCTCCAACTTCATCCAGCACAGATGTTGTAAGTTTATAGGACTCAAACTGGGGTTTTTTTTTACATACTCAGCATTCAAGTAAGGCTATAGAGTAGTAGAACTGTTAAATATCTTTATTGCTGTACTGGTGTTTGAAATAATGATCAGTTTCTATCTTCATCCCAGAATTCATCCTCCACCCTAAAGAACTGAATTTGGAGACTTCTGTCATAAACGTTTTCTTCAAATCTGCTAAGCTTCTTTTCGTGTACCGTATTTCAACACATTCACTTCTTTTTTTCACTACTGTACTTCAAATTATTACCCCACTCATTCTTTTTGTTACCTCCCCTCTCACTGCTCTTTTTGCCCCCTGCTTTCCATCACTCCTCTTCCTCTTGCTGCTCCCTGCAGTCTTGCTGAAACTCAAATTATGCCTCTTTTTTTTTTTTTTGGTGAGCAGTCCAATCTCAAGGCTCTGCCCTGCAAAGTAAGAAACATTTGGCACCAGAAGACAAAAGGAAGCATAAAATCAGACGAGCGAACGGGTCTCAGTCACGTGGGACGGCGGAGTGATTCTTATTGAAACAACAGCTGAGCTACTCAGTGTATGCACTCTGCACCAAGTCTAAGTGGCACTTTAGTTCCTGATTAGAGTTTTGATGAAATTACGAATCTGGATAAATATTCCTGTTTTACTCGGCAGGGATTTAAACCTTAATTCAAAACTGTTACTGTGCGCCATTCGTGCAAAGCAACAAAAAAGATGGAGAATTTCCTGGTACATGTGTTGCGCAGCAACAGCTTAGAGTTTGTCTATAAGTAAAATGTTGGAAGCATTATTACCGCCTTTCAATAAATTATTAAACTCTTAAGCAAGAGAGAATGAAAGATGGAAGATGAAAGAATGATGACATTAAACTTCTAAAAGATAAAACAGCAACAGAGTCTATATGTAATGTGAGGGAGCAAAAAAAAAACAGTGTAGTCATTTTTTTCTTTCTGTTTATATGAGAGAATTTCATCACACGATAATTGGATTTTCAATAATGAGTGAAATGTTTTGGATGAGTTAGATCCTCTTAATTGCAAACACAGTTGGGAGCAGCGGCTGGAAAAAAAACAAGAATCATTTTGGACAGATTGAGTTATGCTTCCCCTTCCTGTGAGATGAAAATCTCGAATATGTAACATCCGAAGCGGAGCTCTATGCCACTTAAAATCGAGCTAAAGACATAAATCAAACTTAAATACTAATGCAGTTTGCATCGTTTGTAAATCAGAGTACATACATTCATCATTCAATGATAATACTTTTGGGGTTTTGGAGGGCGGTATGATGGTACAACAATCAATATCGATGGTTTAAAAATCATTATGAAGCAACTATATGGACTTGAATGCATACGTTTTATACATTCGATGTATGTGGCAGGTACACATCTTAAACGTACCACAAGAAATGTAGGCTTGTTCCCTCTATTGCTGTTAAGAAAGTTCCCTCCCTACATCCTAAATTGAATAAATCACTACAGGACATTTCTGCTTGTGATAAGCGTCAACTTCTGACCAGAAATTCTTTGAACGTCTTCGAACACAATGTTTTCAAGTCACGTTTTCCGTTCAGCTGGCATACGTATCAAAGGGTGTAAATACAACCCTGTGAGCTCACTGTCCTCTGAAGAATTTCCTGTATTTGTTTTTAGTTTGTCAATGCATAGAGAGATTCTGGAGTAAACCCTACACCCATCCTCTCTGTAGTTCAGATGCCATGCGCATCCTGTGCTGCAGTTTGACACTTTAAGGCTTGCATCATCTCAACAAGGCGCGCTCCCTCGAAAATAATAATCATTTTTCGCGACCCGACGTCTTGTCAGTGTGTTACCAGCTTCAGACAGATGATTGCTTGGAGGAAACTAAAACAACTTGGAACATGTTTTCAGATGAATACAGGAAGACACATATATAAATATATGTGTACATAAAAAAAAAATCAGATAAGTAAAAGAAAAATGCAGATGACTCAGTTACATGTTACAAGTCAGATACACTTTCACACCTTCATGGGAGCAATTCCCTGGTTCTGACCTGTCATAAAATCAGCCTGAGGCAAATTTCCCTCCCCTCATCAACATGTCACAGTGAAGCACCGGCTTCATAATAAACCCTTATAGGCCGATCCGGAGCTCTCCACATCAGTATGTATACACCGACATGGCTGGATGCACACTGGATAGTTCTGATAACATCAGTGAGGTGAGCACAAGCGGGGACGGCACAGCCGAATCTCCACAACCTGCTGCAGCCGGTCTCCGATCAGCTCAGCTGCCCTCCGGCTGCCAAGACCTCCTTCTGTGCACTTAGTGACTTATCACTTTCTCCTCCACTCCACACCGAGCCACGCAACGCACAACACGACGCCGGCAGACAGACAGACACAGACAGACAGACAGACAGACAGACGCAGCAGTTGTAAGGATGCAGAGCTCACCTTCATGATGCTTCCCTCTGTTGTCCAGAGCACATGTGCTTCTCTTGGCGTGCGGCAGAAAAAGTGTATCTACGTCTCTACGGCTCCCCCCACCCCTTTCCACCCGGAGACGAGGAGAGTCCTTCCCTCTGTGCACAGCAAAGAAATCTGTGTGTTGCTGTTTGTAAATGTGCGAGTGTGGAAAGAGTGATTGTGGCTCAGGAAGAGAGAGAGAGCAAAAAGTGGCTCCCTTTTCTCAAAGTCTCGCCCAACTATATGAATGACAACTCTGAATCAATCTATCTATCAATCTATCTATCTATCTATCTATCTATCTATCTATCTATCTATCTATCTATCTATCTATCTATCTATCTATCTATCTATCTATCTATCTATCTATCTATCTATCTATCTATCTATCTATCTATCTATCTATCTATCTATCTATCTATCTATCTATCTATCTATCTATCTATCTATCTATCTATCTATCTATCTATCTATCTATCTATCTCTTCCTGTTTTTTTCTCCCCTCTCCTTCTGCTGTGTCTCACTTTCCTCCTTTCCTCTCATCTCACCATATCGAATGTTCGTCTCCTTCTCTCTCTCTCTCTTTCTGTTTCTCTCCTCATCCCTTCCTCCATCCTTCCTGTCTTCCTCCCTTCCCTTCCTCCTGCTATCTCGCCTCTCTTCTCCCTCTAAAAGCAGGCTCACATTTCTCCCTGCTCTCCCTGCACACACACAACCCATAAAGGGGAGGGGAGAGAGGGAACGCAGTCCAGCCCCGCACATCCATCCTGCTTGTATCTCCTCTCACCTCTCGGAGCATGATCTGCTGTCGCTACATCAAACACGGCAGGGACGCGGTCGCTAATGTCTGAGTAACTCTCCAGGACGACATTCAACACTCAAACTGCATTAAACAATTGAAACAGAGAGACAAAAGGTCAAAAACTGAGACAACATGTTTTTTTTTTTTGAGGATATACTAAAAGTAGTTCTTAAATGCCAATTCCTTTACCAGATGGCGAACATGGAAGGCTCTCTGAAACTCAAGTCAGCTTCCGTTTAGACAGCCAGTGCTGGAACTCTGTGCTGACTCAGAGTGGTGAATAGAGGGAGAAACAACTGCACTTTATTATTGTTTTGTCTCTGTGCATTTCTCAGAACGGAATTCAAATTCTAAGAACAACTTATTCGGTCTTCGAAGGGGGAAGAAAAAGCAGTTTCTCATTATGCAGACGAAGTTGTGCATCCATGTACGTGACATTTAAGAAAGAGTTTGTGGTTTAAGGTTATTTGGTGTGAAGACAGTTTGTGGTCCATTAGACAGGATGTAGGAGGGATCTGTACTGCCTCCAGCATCAAGTCCTACACACTTGAATTACTGTTTTTTCAGTCACTTCAGAATCATTGGCAAGAGCCAATGTCTTCCTCAACATCCTTGGTTCCTCTCTCAAGATTAAATATCTGTCAATGGACATATCGGTGCCTCATAATGAAAAGTTTTTGTTTCATTGTGTATGGATAAGACAGTAAAAGTGTTAAGTCGATATATAAATGACAGAGTGCTCTGGCGGGTTGTAAACTGTGGCTAAAGTTTAGATGACAAGTGTCGTAAATTGTAACCCTGGGCGATCGACTGCAAGACTCACATTTAAGGTTTCGCAATAATTTGTCGACGGATCGTGTCATTGCGATCCGGACAGGAGCAGACGGCTCTGCAGAGCGCAAAGAAAAACAAAAGGAAAGTGGAACCTAGAGATGAAATACGAGACTGAATCATTTCCGTTACATTTCATGTCGAACCAAAACTTGGAATCTAACGTCTAACAAAAGATTTTACTCCCATGAATCAAGCGCTCCAAACTTTTCGATTGGCGTGTCAGCGGCAGTAGCACGTCTATGACGAGCTGCTGACTCACGTTCCTTCTGCTGCTGCTAACTCAGAACCTCGCACGCTTGAGAGGAAACATTCTCTGACATTAGATATATTAAACATTTTTAAAAATGTGTCAGGTTTCGTTGTAAATCTGCTACTTTCAGCTTTCTCGCTGCTTACAGCGGATCTCTGTTTGACCCTGTCTGCTGGTGGACAGCTCTGCCATTTCACAGCCAGCCTGTTTTTACAGTTGACCTTTGGACTTTTTTTTATTTATTTATTTATTTATTTTTTTTTATTATTAGTATTATTTGCCGTGCTCTCTGGCAGGTGGTGATGGGGGTTCCTCGGACGCTGAAAGGTCATGGAAAGGTCAGCTCTTGCTTCAGCCAAACAGCGCGAGAGAGAGAGAGACGCGAGGGGGTGTGCTGTAGCTGCTTCACTTTCTCCCCTTCCATGTTTTTAGAGGACACGAGTCCTGAGACGGATCACAGCTTTCAAGCCCTGACTAAACCCAGATGAACCTTTGAGAAAAAAAAAAAAAAAAAAAATCTCACAGATCAGGAGGAACTGTGTTAAAACATAATCATTAAAAGAATAATCTGTCTTCTGAAGAGAGGAAAGAGAACCTAATGGGTCTCTGTTAATTATCCAGTTAATGAAACTCGCAAATTAGTCTGGTTATGCTTTTCAGCTTTTTTTAAAATCAGCTTGACGCAACATGTTGTCTCAATGTGAAAAGATACAGCCAATTACCTGCAAATGAGTTGGATCTATTTGTTTGCTACATTGTCCAACAGCTCCCTCTGCTGGCGCAACAGCAAATGTAAGCAAACTATGCATTTATCTGGGTTAACCCAAAAAATAATGATGATTAAAAAAAAGTCTTTGAAGGAAAGGAGAATGCATCTAAAATAAAATTGCTTCCCGATGGAAACATGCAGCACATTTCAAAAGTACGCAGACCTCTTGAACTTTTTTCCTCATTTAGTCATTCCACACAACCACAAACTCAAATAAATGTTTGTTTGGCTTTCATGTGATAGACAAACCAACATGTAGTAACTTCGAAAGGGAAGGAGGAAAAGGACTTTGTTATGGAGCAACAAAGTAGAAGTAAAATCTTTTGAAGTCAAATAATAATCAAATCCAGCAGGCACGTGGGGCAAGAATATATTTAACATACTGGTTTGTGAATAAAAACGTAGGTCTGATGATGACCTTAGAAAGATTGTTTCTATTTATATTTTCATAATTGTCCTCGCAATAGCAAGGGACTAAACCCTCCTTGATTCCAGGTGAATTCCAGAGTTGTGCATTTGCAGCGGCTGATCATGAACTTCCCAACAGCAGGTAAAGCATGAAGAGGAGACAACGAACAGACTCTGAACATTGAGACCACAATAGAACTGTTCTGCCTACATGCAACGCCTTGTGTGGCTGAAAACAAACGCTGCCCAGTACCTTGACCACACCATCTCCTCAACAAATGAGGATGATGGCGGCGTCATTCTGTGGGGGTACGGTTTACTCCAACTGGGGGGAAACTGGTAAGAGTTAGTGGGAAGATGGACGCAGATTAACTCTTCATGACACGTTCAATCACATGTGGAGACGTGAAACAGGGAACAAAACATGCGCAGGTCACATCTGGTTAGATTTTCTAGTTCCAGATACAGATGACAGTTGCAGACAATTAAAAAACAGGCAACTTCTGTCTGATGTGCTTCCTATTTGCTTTCATTAACCTCCCATAACCCTGGCTGCCTTCTCAGAAAGAAAGCATGTGCTTTAACAGACTACAAGAAAGAGCTTTAATTAAAGCAACTCTGAATACTGAGAGGAAAGTGTGTGGGGCAGCTGAAAGATCAAAAAGCATCATTACTGCGGAGCTGCTGCTTAATGCCGAACTGCTGAGAAACAGCACAAAGATAAAGGTGACTCGTTTCTCCTGCTAATGACTGCCAGATAAAAATCCAAAAAGGGAGACAAAGTGTGAGAATAAATGTCCACAGCTGCAGAAACGGGGCCTGTGTTGCTGTGAAGGTGGACAACAATACCTGAGATGATCATGGACTAGCAAGGCTGGACTGCAGAGATTGAGTTTGTAGGAAATGAGCAGAGAAGAGAGCAACTCTTTCACTCAAGCGCTGAAAACTTTAGGAGAAATTCCACTTTGTTTTGTTTGCAGGTTTGCTGTAGTTCAGTAAAGAAATATATTTTTTTTTGTGCCATCTTATCTTTATTCCAAATTGTCCAGTAAGTTAGTTCAGTTAAAACACACACACGTATATGTACAGTGTATAGTTTGGATCAGGAGTTTAAGCCTATTTATATGTATGAAAGCCATGCTAATTTGAGGTTTGTGATCATTTATTTTCTTTTTAATGCTTACTATGTACAAAATTATACATGAAGTGTTAAATGCTGTTTGTACACTCCCACCAAAAGGTAAATGCAGCCATCAACAAGCTGCTAGGATAATTATATCTGGATTTCATTCAAAAAGAAGTGCTAATATGATCAGATTCTTATATTGGAATAAACAACTTAAGCAGCAAAATTTTTGCTTATTCAAAAAGCAAAATTTAGCTGCTTGCATTAAACCAAAAATAAATGCAAGCAGCGTTTATTTGGTGTAAAAAATGCTGGTTTTTTTCATACGAAAAACAAAAAAGCACCAGCATTTTTAGAAACACTTTTTTTTAAAAGAACAAAATTTAGAATTTTTTTCTTTCAAAATATCATTTTTGTCCCCAATTTTAATTATTATTTATTTATTTATTTATTTATTTATTTATTTATTTATTTATGTATTTATTTATTTTTTAGAAAGAATTAATTTGGCGTTTATTTAGAATCTGGCATCAATCGTTCTCTACGGTCAGACTCTCTGACCGAATGCGACGCAGCTGACGGGTCCTGAAATCCCGGGTGGCGGGTGCAACTTTCCAAAAACATTCCATCAAAATTCCCAAGATGGAAAAACAAGTACATGCAGGGATTTCTTTGACTCTTAATCTGCAACACTGAACTAATGTATATGAACCAAACTTCCTCTTGGATAGACGAGGTGGAGGGGCAGGGGGGATAACCTTAGTGCCTGATAAAGTCTGACCAGCATTACTGCCAACTTGAATCATCCATCAACCTTACTCCCACTAAAGTGAAAACGCAGTCAGTCAGCTTCTCCACTACAAAGTGTCAATCCCTAAAACTCCTCTGGGAGATTTCGCTGTCTGTCTCAGGGATGCAGAGTTAGCCTCCCAGCCAGCCAGTCAGCTGCTGATCTGTTTTGTTTGAAACAAACTGGATCCATCAGCTAACAGAGGAAGTTAAAGACTGCACAGTGTTTCCCAGGGTGACGTGTGAATCTAAAAGCAGGCGTGTGAAGCCGAGATGACGTTCGTGTGCCAAAAGTCCAGACTAACAACGGCTTGACAAAATGGACAATCTGCTCAGCTCCCACTCGGAGACTCTTAATGCATCATTTAAGGCACTTAGTTTGAGAAAAGCCACTTCAGTGCCACAACAAGGTGGAGCTGAAAAAAAAAAACATAAGCAAAAAACTAATAAAAAAAAAAACAGAAAAAACCTATGCTTGTGAAAGTCCAGGATAAAAGTGAAAACCAACCTCAAATATTCAGCAACGAACCGTTTGACAGATCTTATGAAACTGTTCAACAAGTGCTTCTGTTGTCCAGCTCAAAATGTTGCTGTTTATAGTTTTTTAATTTGGCACCTTTTTATCCTCCATAAACAATTACTAATGCTCTTGATTTGTCAAATTCATAGCATTTGATATTTTTCAGGTTTTGTTATTGTCTTGTGAAACAAGTCTTAGTCTCAATGGAGCCACTGGCTGGTTAATAGAGACTTAATAATGAAGAAACTAATATTAAGCCTCCCAGTGGCTTTGATGGTTTTATTGCAAAAAGAAAAAACATTTTTAAAGTGCATATCGATCGAAAGCAGACTTAGGATCAGACGAAGTGCTTGTAGCTTTGCTGTGATGAAATACATCTGATGACCAAACAGAGCGCCGACAAAAATCAGCAAATTTGAATTTAAACGTGAGGCTTAAGTTTTTGTTTGTTTCGTATACTATTCGTGAAAGACCCAGACGACACAGCTTTCCTTTGTAAATCATGATGTGGTAAAACTCTGTCTACTTTTTCCAGCAGGGCAGCACGTCTCACTTAAAGTAGGGTGGATTATATCACACTTAACAAGACGCCTGTGGAGCAACTCTTAAAAATGTTGGACCACAACATAAAACAGTAGAACAAATGCTGTTTCCCCTGTGGGGCTCTGCTGGAAGTACACCACAGGTTTTAACAAGTTTGTTTGATGCTGTTGTTTTGGAAAACATACACAAGATACAGTTGAAACCTTATATTTTTTTATTTTTAGCCTTTAGAAATTATTTTAATAATTTTAACTGACCTAAAAATGAGAAGTTTAGTCTGATTTAACTTCGTAGAAAAACTTGTTTGTGATTTACTTTCAACTGTGGAAGCATGTCTTATAATCGATATGTAATAACGAGAGCATGAATTAAAAAAAGAGCGTGCAATGCTTCTGAAACAAGTACAAAAATGTGAGCACATCAACTTTTAGGAGATGTGTTGACAGACATTGTTACAATGTTGCTCTAAATATGCATCTCGATTTTCTCGTTTGGGAGTGTTAAGTAAAATTGGTCAACACCGACACACGGCAGCACTTTTCATCAAACTCCTCATCTGCTTCCTGCGTTACTTTTAACTCCATTTATCGTCTCTGTCAGCAGATTAACTCCCACTCTTCCAGCAGATTTATGTGCAGACCATTTCTCCCAAAGAAAATTTCATTAAACATCTAGCTTTTCACGTCAGGTCCGGGAAATCGAATCCGTCAGATGTTATCAGCATTCAGCTCCCTCTATAATTATCTCCCCCCACTGCTCTCTAAGATCTGCAAAAAAAAAAACAACCCAGAAATCATATATTGAATAAAAAGTATCTCACACTGAGGATTTAAAAAGTCAGACTATCAAGTTGAGCACATTTATTTAGTGGAGAGTGGTTTACTTTACTATTCAGGAACATCTCTAAGTCTTCTTCTTATTGGGTAATACTGTATCTTCTGACTGTTATGTGTCGTTTCTTTCACTAATGATGTAGCATCTTATGTTTTTGTTTGTGTTTTTTTTTTTTTTTTTAGAAAGAATCGATTTAACTTTTATTTTAAAATCTGGTATTTTAAAGGGTTATTGATAAGATGCACTCCAACAAAGTACATTGGGCCTTTGAGACAAACGGACTCACATATCCTTCACTATACATAACAGTTTGCATCAAGTGCTTTTCCTCATATTCGTCCTTTACTTTAAGTCACTCTGGCACCTGAAGGGTTTTGTTGTTAGTGTCACTTGAACAGATTTGACAATATAGCAAGAGTTTGACATTTACGTAGATGATTGTTGGATAGAAAAAGCTTTTAAAATGATGAAGCGCAGATGATTTATGGATTATTGTCCTAACTTTTACTGTCCGTCCAATAATCTCAGTTTTAGTTCAATTAAACAAAAACTCATCTGAAATAACATCTTAACATAGAATATGCTATGGAGACTTAGTGATCCCAATTTAGAAATGACCATTTAGTGCTTTATAGACTAATAGCAGAATTATAATCTGTTCTTGGACCAAATTGGAGCAAATGCTGTGATAGGATCGCAAAAATAATGAAAAACAACTCCAGCAGCAGGACGGCTCAGGTCCACTTTAGCTACTGTTCAATAATGCATAAAAGGCCTACATACATGTGTATGTGGTGCATTTGGTCCACATGAATAAAATGAAAAAAGAATTTCCTGCAAGGTTCCGCCTGTCTGTGATCTGGAGTTTGTAGACAAGAAAAAACAATTTTCAAACTTAAACTTCTGTCTCCGCTCTGTGAGACTGCAGGAGGGAGACAGGCTGCTTCATCATCCCGGTTGATTATGCAGACAGACTGGGAAGCGGCTCTGTGGACCCGGCGCTGTTCGCCTCCACCATCAAATATTCAGCACGCTGCTTTTCTACACTTTTTCCCTGATGCTAAATCTCCACGCTTAGAAGCCGAACGTTGAATGTTGATCCTGTTCACCTGCAGGCGGGGGGAGCCTCTAGAGCCGCTCCTGACTTCTGTCTGGTAACGCATAAAACGCTCGCAGCAAACAATGAATTGAAGAAGCAGCTTGTGTGAGGAAATTTCTCACCAAGTGCAAAACTCTCATGGTGAGAAATTTTGAAAAATACAAAACAGCACATGGCTGATGTGTGTCGGAGCATTCGAAAAGGCAAACATGGTCATGGTTTGATGACCTTTGTCGCATGTCTTCCCTCTCCTGTCTGACCACAAATACAAATACACTACAGCCAAAAAAGACCTTAAGAAAAGCTTAAGAAAAGCTTGTAGTCACTAAACATCAATTTCAGAGTCTTGACATGGATTCTCTTTGAATAAGGTCTGGACTTTTGACTGGGCCATTCTCAGATATGAACAAGTTTGAATCTAAACCACCTCAGAGCTGTTGCTCTGCGTTTGTCTGGCCCTCAACAAATTGTTATGAAACGTCACCCAATCACCAGCTTTCCCCGACCCAGCTGGAAAACAACATGCCCACATTATGATGCTGCCGCTACCAAACACTCTCGATTTTTTATATAAACTGATTAAATGAATGAATGAATGTCATTCCAAAGTTAAAACACAGCCCCATTAATTTTAGCAACGACATTTTGACGATTTAGCTTATAAAGCAGGAATGTCCAAAGTGTGGACAGGAGGCCGTTTGTGGCCCTTCATCACATTTCAAGAATAATCTAAACTTGGTTTGACGGTTAAAGCCTTAAAATCTTAAAATGGAAAATGTAATGTGCAACAAAAACATATCTATGCAGGATTTGTCTTAAGTTCTTAGTAATGGGGACCAAAAACATCCAGTGGCCTTTATTAAAATGCAAACCACATTTAATAAACTTGGACAAATAAAGCAAGACTGAGCCAGGAGCTGTTATAAAAAAAAAAATTATCCGGAAAAAGATGAATAATTTAGGATATGATTTGCTGTTTTGTTTGGTTTTTTAGTTTTTAATCTGGCAAATCTGCAGGACCCCTTTCATTTTAAGCACACAAAAAACTACAGACATCTGACTGCTTTGCTTATTTCATTAAAATATAGTCTTAGTTTACTTAGCGAGTAAAAATAGCAACAAAAAAAAGAAGAAAAGAACATAACATTTTGTTTTGTTCTTTACCAAAGAGTACAAAATGCCAAACCGTTTGGACACCACTGCTACAAGGGTTATAACTTCATCACTGATGTTAGGATCCTGTCAGCTCTGATATAGCAGCAGTCAGTGCGGCTGCAGAGATAAAACACCTTCCAGTGTCTACAGGATGTGAATCTTCCTCTCCTGCATTCAGCATCCAGGTCGTCCCAGTATTTCTCTGCATTCAGAACTTACGTGTTCGAGCTTTTCCCTCCTGCGAAGCCAAACGCTGGCCGAGTAGTCCTGCTGCTGGACTGCAGTTATGATGGAGCTGGCCGGGAGTCCAGGGGGCTGGAAGCCAAAGCCGATCCCCTGACCCTTCAGGTCTTGACCTCCTAGATGGCCCCGGGTCCCTCGCGCCTCCATTGCTGGTTGTTGGACTGATTTCTGCAGCTGAGTTTGTCTTTTAAAATCTATTTAAATTGCCTGTTGATGTTTTGTTAATAAGTGTTGAAAACCCTTTTTGTTCCCCCAGCTGCATCATGAACATTTAGCACATCACATTTCTAATAATAATAATAATAATGATAAAAACATGAGCTCCGTGCGTTCAGGTCCAGTCTTTTCAGAGATACAAAAATATGTATAAGATTAGCATTTACAGCTTTCCTCAGATGCATCAAGAAATGGCTTTAGCTGCTGTCATACCCCGGATTTCCTTCTTCACCTCTGTGGGGATGAAGTCCAGAAACTGAAGGTAATCTTCCAAAATCGATCTGTCCGAAAAGTGAGGATTCATGTTATGACAGTGTCCTGAAAAAGTCTCTCTATTTGATTTAGCCTGAGCCAGACCTGTTAAGCCCTCAGCAGACCAGAGACTCTGACTAACAGTGATCAGGGCTTCCACTGATCCAGGCATCCCCGGTGTGTGTGTGTGTAGGGGTGTGTGTGAGGAAGAGAAAGAGAAGGGAGGGTGCTGGCAAACCCAGAGAAAGTGAGGTAGGGTAAATGGAGTGCAGCATCACACGGAGAGAAAGAGAGAGAGAGGAAGGACCCCAGTGAGAAACACCAGTGGAACCAGTGGATGGACACACCCATTTCTATTTCTCTCTCTCTCTCTCTTTTTTATATCTTCCTCTCACTCTCTCTTTTGTCTAGTCTTTTCTTGGTTCACAAATGTTTCTCTTTTAATCTATGTTTTCATGTTTTCCTTTCCTTTAAGTTAATAAATGTGAAAACCACACACACACACACACACACACACACACACACACACACCCCCACACACACACACACACACACACACACACACACACACACACACACACACACACGCACACCCACACACACACACGCACATACCTAGCTCTATCAAAGCAGAGTGGTGCAGTGGAGCTGCAGCACCTCTCTTCCCTTACCTTGCCTCATCGTGCCAGAGAAGCAACAGAGCCGAAAACCTTTAATTGGCACCTTCTGGGCAAACTCCTACAATCCTACACTGCAAAATACTCATTTACTCTATTATTTCAGCCTCCGTTGATACAGAAGCAGCTTGCCTTGATCTGTATTTAAAGCCCATTACAACCACAGTCGCAGTCCTGCAGCTTCTATTTAATAAGAAAGGTTGCCCCCCTTTCATCGGGGGGATGTGTCGCCAAAACAGCGGCTGTGAAAAGAGAATGGATTTCCCACGACGCGAGCAAGACAACTTTACTTCCACACGCAAACACGGTATGAGCGGTGGGATCATTAGTGGCTGGCAGCCAGAGAGCCTTGTGCACTGAAATGGAAATGATGGATCTTAATTGGATGCCAAAACCTCCAGGTTCTGTTAAGAATGTCAGCAGCGGACATCAAAACCATCAACTTAGAGAACTGAACAATCTGCTTGATGTTTTTTATGTATATATATATATATATATATATATATATATATATATATATATATATATATATATATATATATATATATATATATAAAAAAGTAAAATAAAATAAAAAAAGGACCATTAAGTCATTTTAAAAACGTCACACTGTCAGGGAATTATTTCTGTTCCTCTGTTGACTAAGATAGGTAACTACACTTATGCTGATGCTTTAAAAACTCTATTTCTGTCCATTGTGATGATTTTCCACTTACAGCTAATGAAAACAAATAATTTGAGATTACAATAATACATCAAACACATGAAAAAAATGTGTTTTTAATACAGAAATGTTGGCTTATTGAAAGGTAAATAGAATTGAGATGCATGTTTAATCTGAATGCCTTATCAGAAAGCAGATTTTTAGATGGTTGAATATAATTACTTTCCTGTGCGTCTATTGGGAAAAATTGCTTTTATTAAAATGACAAGAGGGCCAGGTTGCATTTTGAGTAGTTTGTCTTACTTTTATTTTAAAATGTCCCTTAAAAATTATTGACGCACATCTTAAAAATGAATGGAAAACTCTCCTTTTAAGCACTGATGGTGGTGTGTATGCAAATTAAAGGACTTTTAGCACATTTGGAAAGAAGAAGCGCAAACTTTATTCCAGTTTTGAGCACCACTTTGAACAAGCTTCACTCCCTTGCAATGTGGTGTTTTACGTATTAACCAAATAAAATAATGGTAGACAGGATCGCTTAAGCCTTAAAGTCTGTTTGAGGTTTTCATTGTCATTTGTTTGAACGGCATTTCATTGGAAAAGATGAACTCTGGAAGACGTTTCAGTTTATTGATCTAAAGTTGAAAGGCTGGGGTACATAGAGTTATTGAATAGTTAATCTTATGGGAAGCCAAAGCAGTGCGTCCGAACTGTCCACCATGCTATTGATTCAAAGCTACAGTCAAGAGAAATGTTGTGCATGGAAATCATTTCCCCCACCTCCCACCAAGTCAATAAAAGCTGACGTCTACTGCGTTGTTTTTGAAGGCTGGGTATCTGTATGTTTGATTAAACAAACACTGAGGTTACTGGGCATTGAGAAAAAACTAGGACAATAATCCATAATTCATCTGCGCTTCCTCATTTTCTCATGTGGCAGATAATCTGCTGGAAAATGCTGAGTCATGCACTTTTGGGAGGAAGTGGGCACATGACATCGAGCTCCTTCCCCTGCCCAACCACTTCTCCTGCTTTCAAGTCACATTCCTCTCTGCAAAGCAGCTGCGGCCAGCGACCGTCAGTGGAAACACCGACTGAATACTGAACATGCAGGTTAATTAGAGCACTTTACTGAACATGGGCCAACTCCGTCCACACACACACACATAAAAACAAGCCTACTGCTTCCTAAAAAGCTTTGAGATTTGAGGTTTGAGAGGAAAAGCTCGTGGCTGTTGAAGCCAGGACGTACGATTGATGAAACGCTTTCATTTCATTACCTGGATCAACAGTGATCCCCAGCTGGAAAAAAAAAATAATAAAGACATAAATTAAAGCGCAAAACTTTCAGGGAAAGCTTTGCAGGCTATTTGCATCACTGCTGTATGCAGAAAACAGCAATGACGTAAAACGTCACACGAGTAAAACATATGACAGAGTTTATTGGCGTCAAACGCAGCAGAGCATTTGCCGTCATTAGCCGTGTGTTTATACCACAGCAAAGAGAGAGGGTGGAGGCAGCAGGCAGTCATTTATTAATGCAGTCATCGGTTACAGAGGTCTGAAGTGAAGTATTAGTCAGGAAATGATAACTACTTATTTGTTTGGCTAGGAGAGGCTAGCCAATATTGAATGTGTATAGTTTGTATTGAACACTTTCAAGATTAGAGAAACAAGAAAGTTCATATTATATATTCCTTATATTATATTATAAGGAATATAATATATTCCTTATATTTAAGGAATATGTAATAGGGGTGATTCTGATCACTCTAAATGCAGAAAACAAGAGAAGACCCTTTTCTTTCAAGATGAATGCATCAAAACACTGACAATTAAAGAATATTTAGATTAAAAATAGAAAAACCTGTCAAAGCCACAGTAGATAAAATGAATATTCAAATAAATTATTTCCCACAAACCTCTATAAACTCAAACACCCATTTTGATCACTAATTAGAGTAACAGCACCAACCTTTTTCTGTCTTTTTGACAGTAAAATGTTAACAGGCTTATTAAATAATGGATGGCATTATAGCCTGTAAAAGACAAATATTTATTTTCTGAATATATTTAAGTTTGTGTTTTTCCCAAAGCTCATTTCATGCACTCTGGCCTATAGATTTGTCTTTTCTAGACGTTCATGGTACATAGACACACTTCCAAGCAGACATCAGTGAAATCCCTGCACCATAAGCTTCTGTGACCTTTCCTTTATGGAGGCGTCCAAGGATTAGTCAGCCAAATGGGACAAAGCCACAATCAATAACTGCGCTAAATCATCAACAGCAGTGAAGATCAGAGACGCCTTGCCTCACATGGCTCCTTAAACACCTCCTTTCCTCCGGAGGGACGAGCTTAGACAGGGATTCAACTCGTCTAACAGTATGCAGAGTGCCACTGCGGCTTAAATGTGCCATCTCTATCTGGGATAAGCCAGAGTGATGCAGGATAATGCACTCAGAAGGTGTGAAAAGTGGGAAAAATCATCTTCAGCAAAGTTAATCTTTCTAAATCTATTGGAGCGTGTTTCCACCCGCAGTTTTTGCTCGATCTTTGTGTCTGATCAGAATAAACTATTCTCCCACTGAGCTTTCCGTGCTTCATCTTTCTTAGTCTTGCAGCACTCTCACCGTTTTCAAATCCTGTTTTTGATCAGCCCTGCAGGCCTTTAGTTCACACACACAGAAGAAAAATTAACCTCCAGAATATTTTTAAATGCTACTCAGACAGTCCAATAAGGCATCATAAAATATCTATGTGGGGCGATGTTTGCAGCCTTTATGATTTCATGTCAATTTAGCATCGATCTCAAATTTATGGCTGTCGAACTGTTTCTAAGATCCTTGATGGATCTGGGGTTGTTTTTTTTTTACTTTTTTGCCTGTGAAGAGTTTCATTTTGTTCCTAATTGACCTGCATATACAATAAATGTGACTTGACTTGACTACATCCTCTATAAAAATGGAAAGAAACCTGACTGTGTTCCTGCCAGACTTCAGTTTGAAAGATATTGCTTTCTTTGAATGAAAAGACTTGCATATATTACATAAATAAGAATCAACACACAAAGCTTATTAATCATAGCAGTTGTTGGTTGTATTAATTTAAGTGAGGAGAGCTAGGTCCATTAGATCTTTAAAAATAAAAAAATAATAAAAGGGAATTAGCTTTTGAAGGATTTCAAGGCATAGAAAATTATAATATATCAGGGTAATTTCAATCAAATTTACAGTCATAGTTGGAGATGTTACATTTATCTGGCTTTTGTGTATTTTCTAAAACAGACGTGATTGTATAAGAGGACGTTTCAGCATCATTGCAATACATCCTCCCAACCACATCGTGGCAGTAATTCACCAACCGCATTTTGTTAATAGCCACAGAAAAAGAACTGTTCAGTTCTTCTCGTCTCAAACAACCAGGGAGACTCTGCTGGATAAATCTTAGCAATGTCAGACGATAAGGTCGGTGCTTTTATTATTAAACTCTCTTTTGAACATGAATGTTGAATTTAAGCCGCCCTGTCATTGATGTAACCGAAGCTAATGGTCGGTTAGCATTAGCTTCGAGCTATTTCAGTCAGAATACCCTCTCGTGTAAAGCGCTTTAAAGTAAAGGGAAACGTATAGCAAATACTACAATCACTATCAAGCTGTTAAATAACAAAAATACAACTTTTGCACGATGTTTTTTCGTCACAGCTTATGTGCGTAAATATTCCAAAGTTTGTTTATGGGATAAAGTTAGAGCCTAGTCAGAGCTTAATATGTGGTTTTCAAATGGATGTAAACACTGAGCTCCAGCAGACTGTTTCAGGAAGCACTTTCCACTGGGTTTCTTCTCTGACACTGATCCACACTGCAGTAAAACTACAAAAAGAAAAAAAAATTAGAATTAGCCAGGAGAAAGACACGATTTGCGATAGCTGAATATTTACTGGGAAAGTGGTGAATTACTATGATGATTTAGTTGTGTAAGCCCTGCTTTAAGAATCCCCCGTTTGTCTGTGTGTTTCTACGGATGTGAATGCAGAATCCTCTGGGTCAGCTCAAGGACCTGGTGGAGCTGAAAGACCAGCTGGAGGACATCCAGAAACGAGTGGAGGATGAAATACAAGCTGGGATTCCTCCTGTAAGCCTCACACTGGAACAAATGTGCAGATCTGCAGGTTCAGGTTAAATGACAGACATCATTTAGAGAGGAAATGATCTGTAGAAACTTTGATAGTAATATATTTGAGGGTGAAAGTGTTGTATACATACACCTCTCACTCTCACTGGTTCACATCTTGCCTCTCGAGCTTTCAAGGTTTAGAATGTGTTTTAAAGATTGGACTTGGACATTATATTGTCCAAGTCCAATCTTGGACATTATAATGTCCTTCTACCAATTCACCATAGCTGCTATTCAGATTTTGTACCAACTGTCTATCATTTTATCTCTACATGTTTCTTCCCCCACTCCTCCCCCCCAAAAAATAAGCTTATCTCTGTGTTGCGTATGAGTATTTTTATCTTTTATAAGGAATTGTTTTTGATAACTGTGGAGATTGTTGTGATTCTCAAATCTCTTGCACAGTTAAGTTTTCAAAAATATCACATATCAGGACCTCTGATCAAACAAAAATATAGTAAATTATAGGTAATTATTCATCAGCTGTCAAAACAGCCTAAAGGATGTAATTAATATGCAATAAAATTATTATTATTATTATTATTATTATTATTATTATTATTATTATTATTATTTTGGTGCTCAATGGGTAGAAAACATCCAAAACTACAGAAGTAACAAAATGGCAAGGCTTAGAAATGACTACCATCCAATCAATATACTTTGATTACAAATATTTTTGTGTTTAATTTCATTAAACATTCTGAATTATTCAAGTATAAATTTCTTAAACTTCAAATTGGATCTTTCAGCTTGCTTGTTACTGTTCAAACGAAGTTCAAATAAGTGCAGTAATATTCAGCCTGCCGTCTTCACTTTGAACCTCACTTGGAAACAGTGTCTTAAATCTTCTGCGTCTTTGGAAATGACGGCTGAGCTGTGAGCGCATGTTGCTGTAAATCAGCTGGAGAAACCACCAGTCTGATTCTTCTCGTCTTTTCCAGGGAGGCAGTCTGCTCGCTTCTCCGTTCTTGAAGGGTTTCCTGGCCGGTTACGTGGTTGCCAGGCTACGCTCTTCGGCGCTGATGGGTGTTGCAATAGGAACGTGCACAGGGATGTACGCGGCACAAAACTATGCTGTACCAAATATCGAAAACACCGTCAAGGAATACATACAGAACCTGAAAGGACGACGTAAATGAGGAGAAAGTGGCAAAATAGAGAAAGTTTACAACATCGAAGTGACGCTGGTACAGCTGTGATCTGCTCTCTATATAACACTCAGTCCCAATTTGATAATTGTGGGCTATTTTTTTTTTTTTCTTTTTTCCCTTTTTTTGTATCATGTTGAGCTAAATTCATACTAAATGCAGGGAGCATTTAATGAGTATTAAACTGGAAATATTTGCAGTTTAAAAAAGGAGAATATATGTATTTTGACAGAATCCCCAGTGATGGAAATGGAAACGCATTGTAAAAATTTTACCAAACAAAAGTGGGGAGAACAAAAAAAAAAAAAACATTGGTCAGTTTCAACATGAAATAACGCTCGTACTCACAATTGCTCTGTGTCCCAACAGCCTTAAAAGAAAAATAAGTCGCAGAATATTTAGTTAAAAGAACATTTGTGAATATTTAATCTGAGTTTATGGGAAAGCTCAAAAGTTGGGTATTTTATAAAGCTAAATAAGGATGAGCAAAATAAAATGTGCGCACCTGCACAAGAGCAAAGAGCGGCAGAATATGTTTGGTAGACATGTTCTAATTCCAGACGCACTAATCAGCCAGTCAGAGATCAGAGACAACAAATCAGCTCTGATTGATCATCATGTGAAATGCTGAAAATATCTGCTAATGTTTCCCCCCCCGTTCATTCAATTAATCATGATTAACGAAGGCCAGCATCTCTGGTCTATAATGAACCAAAATTATGTCTTTTTTTTGGTTGAATAAAAATCATGTAGAATGTCAAGAGATATACTTCCATTCATAACTTTATGCTGGATTTAAACTACTCGCCTGTGTAAAAAGATCCTGGATCACATGTTTTTTTTTTCTTTTGTGTTTAAGTCTTTAGAAAATAAAATGGAAATCGGCCCAGATGTTAAAGAAAACTGGAAATATGCGTTGGCCAGGAAAAGCTTGATCATTGCATTTTTGATTTTAAAATAATGCTGAGTTATTGCTCACCACCAATTATGAGTTTTCTTCAGCATCTCATGCCCTCAGTCGATCAAAAATGACCTACAGGCGCCTTAATCAATGTGTTTTGTTTTTGTTTGTTTTTGGGGGGTTTTTTGTGTAAAAGCCTCAGCCTGGCCCTGAGCGAATGTCTCTGTGTTTAACCATCAGATCCCAACTGTGTTTTTTCTTTTATTATTATTATTTGCAGGTGATAGAACATTTATGGTACAAAGTGGCTTGCCTACATCATTTTCCTTTTTTGGTTACAGAATTCATGTAACTATTGTTTTTGCTGAATGTTTAAAATGACTTTCCTGTTTTACATGTTGGACACATTTTTGCTCCCCTCAATGCATCCAACTCTCCCGTCTCCGCTTGTCAACAATCCGTATCGTAGTTTGAAGTGTGCGCGAAAGCTAAAAATGCACTTAAATTATATGTAGTATTATTACCCCTGAGAATATAGGTGGAAATTTGTTGTATGTGTGAGAGTGCCTAATCTGGTTTGGACTTGACCTTAACTCATCTCATGCCATGTGTGCAATAGCCTTTTCCTCTCAGATCTGGCTGCCTGTTTAATGCTGGAAACCAGTTGGTTCCTTGTATTTTTGCACTTCTTTTAGAGATTTAAACGTGTTATTTTTGAGAAAGCTATATTTACCATATGATGTGTCAAAAACCTGTTTTAGATATTTAACATATTAGAAAACATATTTTTTTGCATGTGTCCACTTTTATCTTAAAAGGCCCCTGCTGGTTGGCTGCAAGATTATTGAAACAATTCTAACGTCAAAAGTTTGAATTGCGATTAATTTGAAGATTTTTAAAAAAAAAATATGTAGGAATGGGTTGGAAATGTCACATTTTCTGCATGACTGTAAAGCAGTCATGCAGAAAATGACTGCTTTATTGCTTGCACATATCCGAAACAGAAGAGTGAAGATGTGCCTACTGACAATCATTTTTGTTTCCTTTGTATTGCTATGCATGGTTTTGGTGTTTTAAGTTTTCTGTTTTGCTTTTAGGAGTATTCTCCTGGAATTGTTATTTTGCGCAGCTTCATTTTTCTTTAACCTGTTTTGATTTTTTCCTGCCTGCACAACTCAAACTCCACAGATTGAAATTCCACTGAGACGTTATTAAAAAAAGAAAAAAAAAACTCATCAAAACTGTAACAGATTTATTTCAGTTGTTCAAATAAATGAAAAATAATAACTGTGTTTGTTTTATAAATTTTTGTAAAATACAGATCAATACACGGTTTTCTCCTAATTTTTGACATCCATATACCAAATATCTTTTTAGTTTTGCTGTTACAGAATCAGAATAAAATTATTTAGCCATCCATGAGACGCACATGTGAGAAATTTATCAGCTTGCACGTTAAAAGGACCTGCAGTCACTTTATTGCTTGCACATCAGTTGCAGGAAAGTAGAAAACATGAAAGAAATCCAATTAATGATAAAATCAATAACAATGAACACCACCACCAAACTATCTTTATTTAAATTGGGAAAAAAGCTGGCAAAGCTGGAAGATGTCATCAGAAACTGAACTGATGTCAGTTTCTGTTCATTGGGAAGAGATTCAGGCATCAGCTGCAATCTAAAAAACAAGAATAAAGTTTAATGTGAGCACAACATTAAATATGTATAGAGTTAGTTGGACTTGCTTATAAACTACAGTCAGCCGAAAATAGAAAAATGAGTAACATAAAGCACAAGTAATTAAAGCATTCGTTAAAGATATACAGTATGTATATAGTCAAATGATTCATATTAAACACATTTTTTCAGCAAAGATAGACTTAGTAAGACAAAAATTCAGTTTTTAAAGGATTATGTTATTCACTGAAGGGGAAAATTGATCCAAACCAAGCTGGCTGCATATGAAAGAGTAACTGCCCCGTTGTTAAATGATAAATGTAATTAAAGCCTTTTTCAGATGATGGTTTCGTTTCACTGCCACACCCAGACCTGATTGCAATCAGAATAATCAACAAATCGTTTAAACAGAACCTGTCTGACAACGTGAAGTGAGCTAAAATGACTCAAATAGTGACCAATCAAAGTGGATTCTAAAAAGAGTCAAGAGCAGATGAACACCGTAAGAAAAAAGGTCACAAGAAACAGTTGAACTCGTCAAACTATTAAGAGCCACACATGCTGCTCTCTAGTAGAAAGTCATGAAGGATACCTCGCTATAAGAGACTTGAAGCTCAAACTAAGCTAACTAGTAAAGTTATCTGAATGAAACTAAATTAAAACAATCCTGCAAAAATCCCTCCACTCACTCGTTACCACGAAAGCTTATTTGTAGCTGCTGTCACCAAAGTTTGGGTTTAGGAATCAGCAGTTGCATCTTTGTGTGCTGGGTTGGTTTGGATCAAGTATTTTTCCCTTTATAGAAGAGATCGTCTTTTGAAAACAACGTTTTCAAAAATTTCAGGAAAACTGAGCGCAACATTAAAATTTGAAGTTCTGAAACACATAATGTCAATCAGAACAGCAGGTTAGGGTTCAAGTAGTTTTTAGCAGAATATTATTGTTATAAAAAATTGTTTACTCACGAATTTCTGGTTGAGAGTCATCAGACCTCCTATAAAAAAAAACAACAACAAACATTTAAATGTCAGTAACCCCTTATCTATTGTCAGGATACTAAAATAATATAATAAAGATTAATTGTATTAATCATATCAAGAATACTTAAAAAAAAAAAAAGCCATAAAGTTTTTTATATATAAAACAAATTGGGTCAAAACAGTTGTTTCCAGTTGATAAAACAAAATGCAGTCATCTCCATAATTATTTCACAAAATCTGAAGGCCGCAGCATCTCACCAGAAGAGGCAGATCCCATGCAGCTCTGGTCTCCGGGAATCGGTTGCCCGTCGGCTGGGTCCACGCACCAGCACTGACCCTGGAAGCACTGCCGGGGCTTGTACAGACCCAGCTGGTCGCAGCTGGGGAAGAAGCCAGGCATCGGGCCTCGATTCACACCAGCAGCCTCCAGCTGGCACTGGGTGGTGGGAGTGGCTGGAAGAAAGAGCATTTAAAAGTTGTTACCGCACTTGTTTGTTGGTTATGTAGACAAGATTTTCCCATTAAATGTGTGGAAGTGGGTAATTTAAGCAGAAACATACTGGTCTTTTTAGTTCCGCTTGATTCCTCCTGCAGCGCAAAAAACAATAAAAAATAACAAAAATAAGAGACGGCTTGCTTTGACAAAAATAAAAGACAACATTTACTTCAGGAATGCATATTGATATTGCACATGTGGACTGAAATCATCCTTTACCTCCATGGTGGTATCCATCATCTCCAGTGCAGGGCTCATGGGGATGTGCATCCTCACAGGCACTGAAGCTGCAGACGAAAACACAAGCAACCTGTGAGAATTTGTCCTCTACAGAGGCCTCCTCTGTGTTTCGTTGTGATCATGTTCAGTGTATAGAGGCGCCTGAGGACAAACCAGTCTTGTTTTCTAACTACATTGACCTGAGAGGCTCATTGAAACGCGCCAATAACCTGCCTGACTACGGCGGCGGTCAGATGTTTCAACAAGCTGTGTCTGAGCTCCAGCCACTTAATTCTGAAGTTGAACAATTTGGAAGAGGTTTTCCACCAGGATGCTCAGCGCGATTCCGCCACCATCAGGCGTAAAACAAAACAAAATATATGATTGTACTTATTTGTTTAAAGGGTTGTGATCAGACATTGTTTGCTTGTTACACAATACTTAAATAGATAATAGAAGAAGTAGGTTACTTTTGGATGTTCTGGATAAAACCTTGAGGATTTCTTTACGCAGAGGGTCTTGATAATGCTTTATTCTCTATATATTGGCGCTGTATGTAAAATAGGACTTAACTCAAACCAAATTTACCACAGCAAAGTTACATGTTTTTGGAGCCCAAAAATTGCTGGGTGTAGTTGACATTATTTGCTCCTTATGGCACCACAGACTGATTGCAGAAGCTGTTGCTGTGCTGCTGCTGATGGGAAAAACAAAACTAGGTTTTCCAACAAAGAACATTTGAAAACTTTAAAAGTTTAAACAGAAAAAAAATACTGCTAATGCTTTACTTTGAATAGGGAACTGTGTACTTTTATTTTTCTAAGAGGTTAGGTTAGTGATAACCGTGTGCTGGAAGTAAAAGGAATGAATTCACTAAAACATAATTTATTCCATCTTTCATGTTCTCAGCTATGACTAATGTTAAAAAAACCCCCATTAAATTACTAATACTGTTGACAATCCATTATATGTTCACGGCAAAGAAAAAAAAAAAGCCTTGATTACAATACAATGCTCCTAATGTGAAGTGAACGTTGCTTCCTCACCAGATCCTCCATTGGTCATCCGCGTGTTCATTCTGTTGTTTTGATCGTTCAGCTGATCCCCCAGACTCTTGATGTCGCTGCTCTGGTTGACCAGAAAGTAGGCGATCGCTGCCTGGCCCATGATCAGCACGCAGGCCAGCACGGTGAGTCCTGCCACCTTGTAGGCCCGGGTGGACCGCGGGCTGAAAAGAGACACGAGGAGGAGAGAAGAGGCATTTTTGTTTTTTTTGTTCTGTTATTTATTAAAAGAAGGTCAAAGAAATCTGTAATTCTGGAGTCACAATTAGTAAATAAAAAACAGATTATTTTTTTTTGCATATAATGTTCTCTAAAAGAGGAACTTAGCGCAGGGTATTCACCACATACACCCACAGATGACATCAGTTGTTGCTAACTAGATGCGTAGAAGAAAGTTTGGGAATTTTTTTTTTTTTTTTAATCAACCATAGCTGCTGGACATTTCTAATAAATTTATAAAAAAATATACTTCCTCTGAGCGTCCCAATACATTTTATAATTATACTGCAATCCAGAACCACAGAGACTAAAACATTACACTTTCTTGGATCTCAAAAGCACGCTAAAATAATATTTGTTCACACAAATTTTTCTGTGACTTTTACAGACTTGGGTAGAATAACAACTTTCATAACAAACCATAAAATGAGTCATTTCAAATGTTCATCTGCTATCAGTACATGTAGAGGTTTTTTTTTTTATCTGATTCAGTTCCAATATGTCAAACATCGTTTTTAATTCCAAGATGGAAATAAATTTAATAGGTTATCCATTGGCTCATTTTAAAATGTCCAAGGGATTCAACATAAGAAATCAATAAATAGCAAAGCAGTGATTTACAGAAGTAAGTTGTTCCTCACATTATTTAAAATAATTATATAAAAAAATAATAATAAAAAAAAATAGCTGGAGCATAAACTACATCCAAACTGCCTTATTTCAATAATTCAACGCAATATTTTACAATGATGTAGAACAAAACTGATTTTTTTGGAAAAGGAGGAGGATTTTAAACAACACCAACATCAGTGCTATATGAAGACACAGACCCCTGATCATTACAAAAAAAAAACCCCCTAAAATAATAAAATAAAATAAATTCATGAATTTTGATGATGAAAAACACAAAACACTCCCTCCTTACCCCTGAGCTGGTGGGCCCACATTGACGACTGTTTCCCCAAGGAGAGGTTGGTTTGGGATCTCTGGGTCAGACATTTCTCACTCAAACACCTGGAAACACAATCAGGACACTGATGCTGCTGTCAGGAAGTGAAGAGACGACGGACGAGATGGTGCGTACCTTCTGTCAAAGCAGGACGGAGGCTGTTTCGCAGTAATG
Source organism: Poeciliopsis gracilis (assembly GCA_911649635.1). Classification (NCBI taxonomy): domain Eukaryota; kingdom Metazoa; phylum Chordata; class Actinopteri; order Cyprinodontiformes; family Poeciliidae; genus Poeciliopsis; species Poeciliopsis gracilis. The sequence continues at coordinate 8,816,811 of CAJVRI010001143.1, forward strand.
ACCGAAGTCTCTGAGATTTGACCCTTTTCACGGATCTGAGTCAGACGGAAGTGAAAGCGATTGGAAGGAAAACCCAGGCGCGCTCTGCGGACAAGCCCGGTTCTGCTGCGGCTGGACGCCTTTCGGGGGTTTTTTTTTCTCTCGTCTTGATTTTATGGTTGGCTGCTCACTCCGACTCGTCATCTGTTTCCAGGAGAAGCAAAGAGACTTCGGCTTGAAGAGACTTGTTGAAATCGCCGTTACAAACGCTAAAGGCGCTTTACGTATTTTACCAACAATAACAATATCTGTCAACAAACAACATGTTGTTGTTTTTTTTTGTTAAGTGCTTTTGTGAATCAAAATGTTTATATAATCCTAGATCAAGAATTTGGAATGATTATTTAAAATGTATTGTTTTATTTTGATTGCAGTTGTGTCTTTGTGATTACAACTTTCATTTTGTGACATCAGCTTCATACTTAAGATAGCTTTTCTGGAATAAACTAAATAAACATTTCAAATATCACAATTAAAACGGAGAATTGGCATAGTTTTGAAATTTCCCAATCCACAATGTTGAATCTGCAGTTCAGTCATTAGAAATTAGTATAAGGATGATGCAATAGAATAGAATAGAAAAAATTAAAAAATAAAGGTCTTTTTTGAATAAGGGATTTTGTTTTCCACACATCACTGGCAGCTTAACAACATTATTGTTTATGTTTGATTTAAAGAGGGAGGAACAAGAAGTGAGAGGGAATTATAAAGTTTTAATGATTTATTCAGAACAGTTAGAAAACATCTGTTCATCTACTTTTTCTTTGGTTTCTCGTTGTTGGATCTCCCACGCAGGCACAAAAGAGTTTTATAGCTGATCGATACAAATGCAAGTTTTTCTTGTTTTTTAAAGTGATTGACTTCACATTGGCAACCTGTGTCACTTTTAATGATAAATTCATTCATTCTTTGATGCACATGTCATGTTTGGTGTGATGATCTGGTTTATGAATAAACACATTTGAGAATCATAATAATTTAAACAGATGTCTGAGATAGTCTGAGATCTCTGGTTCTGGTGTTATTAACCTGAAATTCAACCAGCTTTTTTCATTTCCTTGTTATTGATGCTTGTGGTTGCTTTGAATTTCTTTTGTATTTCTAGTTTTTCTTCCTGATTTTGGACTTCCCTTGACTGTTGTTGCTTCAGAGAAGTTTCTCTTAATAGAGGCATTTAGTTGCATCATCCACCTGAATTTAGATTTCAGGTTTGGTTCTCAGTCTTCAAAGGTGGAAAAAAAAAATTGTAAATGGATTCACGTCAAGAAAGTAACTGAATTGGATAAAAGCTATAAATATTGAGACAGAAAATAGTCAAAGAATTTGGTCTTAAATAATGGAAAATTCTCCATTATGATAGTAGTTAGAATCTCATAATGTTAGAGGCTTAACCCCTTTGACCATTCTCACACGAGTCTTGAATCATTCTTGACAAATGTTTATGTTGAAATTTTTTTTTAAAATGTGTAACTTCTTAGTAGTTTTTTTTATAATGTAACATAGATATCTCCTTGCTCTCCTTTACAAAAGTAAAAGGAAAAGTATGTTTCCCAGACATTTGCCCAAGTCCCATTTCGAACAGTATTTACTGTAATCGCAGGTCAAATTATTGCTCTTTAAAGATCATTGATCTTTCCCCCCTCTAAGTTAGGTTGACCTTATCTTTTCTTCTTTTGATGAGAACATGTGCTTGTCTCAGTCCTTGAGTTAAACACTGCTCCAACCAGAAAGAAAACTGCAGCTTTTTCCTTCTGAAGAGCTGAAACTAACAGGTTTAAAAGAGTAAAAAATGTCCCTTTTGACATTGTTATGATAATATGGATTCAACGAGACATGTCTCGAAAGCACTACTCCAATTCCATGATTTCAAAACATACATTATGAAGTCTTTCAGGGTTTCTACATTGATTAATTACCACTTATGAGGCTTATCCTTCTGTAATGACATTCACCTTGTTTAAGCCTTGACAATATGTTTATTTACAAAATAGTATCATTTTTTTTAACCACTAACCATTGTGTAATTGTGCTTACATCACAGACTTCATATTTTAACAATAGACGTTTGAGCTCCTGTATATGTTGGCATGAAGTGTTTGTACATTAAAATAAATAAATATTTAGAAAATATAATCATAACTGGCTAACCATTGTGTTTTTTTGCTCCTAAAAACGTACTACAATTTATTTAAAATTTATATTTTTAGATTCGGAGGTATGCCTCTGCAATAAAGGTAAACAAATGAGCAGTTTATCTGTATTTTTTTTGTCTTTATTTTTTAATTGTCTTTATTTTTTAATGTGTGGACGACTGAATACAGTTCTCAGTGGTTCACGCTCTACCAGCCAATAGGGGGCGGTAACTAACTCAAAGCCGGAAGCCTTCGCGTGTTGTGATTGGTTGAAACTCTACTGTTGCAGGAAGCTGCTGTTCAGCTTTAGAGGTTTTTGTGAAACAGCTGAAAATAAACTAAGCATATCCAGCGTGACAGAGGTACATTTATGAACTCATGCTTTGCACAACACGCAGAAACCGTGAAAGACACGAAAATGCCGTTTACAAACGCGCCCAACACCGTTAGCATAAACCTGTAGCGGCAAATTTGAAAAGCTCAACTTTGTTTCTTTGAGCTAGCCGACTGCTAAGACATTTTAACCGTGAAGGTTTGGCTAGAAAATATTATTTGTCCTCGTTCTTCTTCTCTAATAAAATGCAAGAAAACGACAGCAGGTTTAGCTAAAGCTAAAACGAAGGCACTGCTAAGAAAAAACGTTTTAATGTCGCAGGTTTTATGTGACGTAGTCTTTAACTTTGTGCCCTTTTTCCACAGATGATGCGAAGACCCAGAGCAACAACTGCCAAGGCTGTCATTTACAACGAAAATGAAAATACAGATTCCGACCAGTGAGTTTTGTTTGCTTATTTATATCAATAAGTCTATTCTTTGAATGGTTAGTTTATGCAAAACTGGAAGATTTGAAATGACCTCATATTGTGATGATAATTTACCTGCATTTAACATTGTTCTGTCTGAGATTCATCTTCAGGCAAGGCTTTACAGTTCCTTGTAAACATATTTGTACAAATAAACATGTAAGGTTTCAGTGTGCATTTATGGTATTTTTAGGGATGCAGAAATAAAATTACTTATGTGGCTTTCAAAATGTTTCACAAATAGAAAACTGAAAACTTCGTATGTTCTCTGCCCCCTTTACTCTGTTGTCACTAAAGAAAATCCAGTGTGGCCAAACCATAAAAAAGAGATTTAATACACCTAGGTTATTTAATCTTGACTTTCTATCAACCTTAACCGATTGGCCAGTAAAGGAGCTATTAGTACCAGGTTTGCAAAAGCTTTTTAATTGTAAAAAATTGACACCAATGTCATTTTTCTTTATGTTGCTGGCGGTTTTATGTTGGTCTAGCACTGAAAATACTACCAAAAGACATTTAAGTTTATGTTTATAATGGGGAAAGGTTAAAAAGTGTTGCATAATTTTACAAATGTCCATCCTTTTTTGCTGTTTCTGATGTTGAACTTGTATTCTTGCTGTACGATTAGGTCTTTTACTCAGGTGATTAGTAGTGATGAAGAGATGGATGAGTGGAAGCCGTTGGAGTCCACGAAAGCTACCAGCAAAGCACCTTCAGATGGAGGGACGAAAGCGGCGCCCAAGAGGACCGCTAAACCAAAACAACCTATAGAGCCCAAACAACCTAAGGTCTCTAAACCAAGGGCACCCCGCAAACGGGCAGCAGAACAAGAAGAGACTGCCATGTCTGTTTCTGGTGGAAAAAAGAGAAAGCCTAATAGTGATGATTTAGGAGAAAAGGAAAGGAAAACACAGACTGGTTGCCCTGAAAAGAGAGGCAACAGTGTCAGAATGAAGGAAGAGGTAATTATAATGACTACCTCAGCAAGAATAAGCATGAATAATACAAGCATATACAGCAATTCTTGATGTCCAAGGACATTAGTAATAACAAAACACAACTTTGGTGATGATAAAAATACAGGTTTGATCCAAGTTAGATCAAATTTAACTTGACTATTTTCTATCTTCTTTTTTTCCCCGTTTCTGGTAACATTTTTATTTCTGATTTTTGTTTTTTAGAGGATCTCATTTATTGTTTCGGACGCCCATCGAACAGACGAAGGAGCGTCACAGTCTGGGCTCCAAGTAAAGAAAGAGGAAACGCCGGAGGAAGATTTCACTTTTGATGAGCCAAGTCTAAAAAAACAGAAGACCAGCGAGACGAGCCAGCGACCCACATTCCCAGCGTCCGGAGCACACTCTCTGAGGAATGAACTCAACATGAACTGGGACCTGATTGAGGTGGAGAGGACATGACTTACCCTTGAATTCTTGAATGATTCGTCTTTTCATTTTTTAGAAAAGTTCAAAGTCAAATGAAGTTGCATGTTAATTAACGGTTTATGACCAAAATAAAAATGTAATCTTAAACTTTTTAGAACTTCTCTATACTATGTTCTTCCACTTTTTGCAATACATTGTAACATGACAGAAAAGTAATTTCTACAACCCAGGCAATAATTTGCAAAGACTAAACAACTACATGAAAATACATGCATGAAAATGCGCCTGCATTTTATCATTGCATGTATGAGTTTTCTACTGTTTCTGTTGTTTTTCTCAGGTTCTCTCTACACTAACATGTGTGGAGCGGTGGGTGTGTGGAAACATCATCAAGCTGCTACGCGAGGAAAACACTATTCCCTTCATGGTGCGCTACCGGAAAGAGATGATCAACCACATGGACGCAGATGCGGTTCGAGACGTCCAGATGGTCTATGGGGAGTTATGGTAGGGATTGTACACAAAATAAATATCATCCGTTAAACCCCCAGGACTTACTAGAAATCTGATAAATATCAGCTGGCTGCATAAAATCTCACATTTAGGTAAGAAAAGCTACATTGTGGAGTGTTTTTTTTGAGATGATATATCAGTTATTGGCCACTAGATGGCAGTAGTGGTTCATCTTTGAGGCCCAAAACTTCTGCATGTCTGTGTTGATGTTAAGCCGTCCGTTTTGTTTTCCCCGGGTTAAGACGGACTTCTTGTTTGATTTCTTCATATGTTTAGTTCTCTTGCTAAGAAGACTCAGTCTGTGGTTCAGACCCTGAAGAAAGGATGGTGTTCTGACACCTGAGCTGGAGGAAAGCCTCAGGAGCTGCCGATCAGCTGACGACCTGGATCATGTGGTCAGATTTTTATTCACTGATAACCTACCTACATAGACTTGGAGATCTCATTTTGGATTACAGTGCTTACACCTGAGTGAGAGTAAATATATTGTACAACTCCTGGCAAAAAATATGAAGGTTTTTAAAAAACTGTAGCAAGAAGAATAGAAGACATATGATTTTTTTTTTAGTAAAGAACTAAACCATCTGTTTAAAAAAAGCACCTAAAACTAAAGAACATTGTTATAGCTATTGTATTTTATTATTTGACATGTGGTGTGATGCTGACTTGAAAATAATGCAGTTTTCTATGTAATCAATAAGATAAGGCCAAAAATAAAATAGTAATAAAAATAAACAACAAATATTGGTTTCACAGGTTATCGCTCTTCATGTTTAAACAGTAAATTTATTTCCATAATACTGTTACATTGAGTTGCATTTGACTTTTTTGGCTTTTCTTTAAATTTATCTAAACAATTTATATCAGACATTTCCACTTAGAGCAGTGAGAGTACATTCATTTGGTCTAAAAACTCATTTATATGCAGAGTTTCAGTCTGTTTTCTTTGGAGAATATAAGGCTCTCTTCACTTAGTACTTAAATAATGCTTCACATTGAATGGACTAAGTAAAGCCAGATGAATCACACCTGGCATTTTAATCCGTCCTGCGTTAACAGATATTATTTACCTACTTCACATGCAAACAAGCACATAAACACTCAGTGGTCTGTCTTCAACTCCACAAACAAATATGATGTTTATCACTGTTATGAGTCGTTTAAAAATTTTAATTGTAAAAGCTTTATTTATGTAGCTACGACAGTTAAAGAATGATTTTTTTAAAAAAAAGGTGTGACTGCGCAAAGTCAGAACGTATAAATAAAGAGAAAACAGGATTGGTATTTTGTGTTTTTACCTGCAGTATACTCCCTACAAGAAAGGCAGCAAGCTCACTAAAGCTCGCAGGGCCAAAGCATTGGGCCTGGAAGATGCTGCCACCGCACTGCTGAATGTACCACACACTCTGGACCTCAGCGCTTGGGTGAAGCCTGGCACTGAAGGTAGGAGGCACTCGACTGTTGTCGCATACAAAAAACACTCAGGCCTTAAACTGATCGTTATTTTCTCTATCCTCTAACTCTCTGAAGGCAGATTCTTGTGAAATGGAGACACTTGTGACTCAAGCCATTTACTCTGGCAGATTGTAGCGTATTATTTATAGTTTATTTTGCTGAAAATAGACATTCAGGATGTAAAATTTGATTCTTGTATTAATATTGAGATTGAAAGATGTACTTTTGTAAAGTCACTTTGGATCAGTGTTTGTGTTTGTGTGACAGGTCTATCATGTGTGGAGGAAGTGGCCACTGGGGTGGAGCATATTTTGGCTGATATAATAGCCAAAGACCCTGAGACACTCACCTACATTAAAACATTGTAAAAATCTTTCCTTTTATGCACATTTTTCTATTTCTGTGTACATAAATTATGTTAATATATATATATATTTTTAAGTCTCTGCTACCGTTAAGAATTTCTTGAACATTTCCAAACAGATTTTTGTTTTCTTTCTGGCAGATGTGAAAAGAGCTTCGTGACCATCCAGTCCAGTGTGTCTAAAACGGCGTTAAAGGAAAAAGAGCAGGAGAAAGTCGCCCAAGAACACAAAAAACCAGGAGCGGAACACCCCCCCAAAAAAAGACTTTGACAAATTCCAGCTCTACTTTGACTTTACCTGCAACGTTCAGCGCATCCAGCCTCACCAGGTAACAAGATGAAAATGATTACCCATTTTCACATGTACAGGATAAGTTAGCACTAGCTGTAGCGACTGATACTCCGGCAAAAGATGACTGTGTGCCTGATATTGCACAGCTCTCTTATAATTTTACCACTGGTACGCCAGCATTTTTATTCAACACAAATATTTCTGAATGTACCCCCACACAATTCTATTCATATTAAAGATTATGTTTTTTTTTGTATAATTTTTCTGTGTAAAATTATGGCACTGAATTAAAAGCTGAATTTCAAGACCTTTTTTTTTTTTTTTACCAGGTAGGGTCACTAGCTGGTGCTGTCAGTCGATTAAAACATTTTATCCGGTTAATAGCACGCTAGCGCTGTGATTAATCACAATTACACCGTGTTCCAAATTATCATGCAAGTGATATTTTCTCAGATTTTCTTAAATGGTCAGTGCAAATGATGGTCAGTATAATTTTCAAGACATGAACTATTACAGCATAAATCAAATTTAGCTGAACAAAGATCCCCATGAGAACAGTATTTTTTTTCAAAAATAAAAACCTAAAAATGCACTGTTCCAAATGATTATGCATGAGACGGTGCATTGTCCTGCAGGAAGATGATTTTGCTATTGAAGGTTCGGCTTTTATTTTTGAACCATGAACAAAAGTGATCAGTCAGAAAGTCCACATACTTTGCTGAGGTCATTTTCACACCTTTGGGGACTCTAAAGGGCCCGACCAGCTCTGACTCTTTTAACTTATGTTTACGACTCTGCGATGTTGTCTGCAGTACAAGACCATGTGAGCCACTGCTTTGAACACTAAGAAACTCTCTGAGCAGAAGAGAGGCATGTAGGTCTAAATAGGCCTAAATAGGCGATTAAACCGTATTATATAATATTAACGCCTCAAACCTTTTAGATTAATCGCATGTGTTGGTGCATTAATGCTGACAGCCCTAATCAGGAGCAGAGGAGGCAGGTTTACTTTTAAGTGTCAAACAATTTCAAGAAGACAAGTATGAAACAACTGCATTGATTCTGCTTGGATATAATTAATTACTATTTGGTTTTTATGCTTACCTGATGCACACACACTTATAAACTAACACACTCCCTCTGTGTTCGTGTCATCGGTGCATGCCGGTTCTGAATGCTACCCATGTCAGTCGCGGTTAGTCTTGTCTGTGCTTTCATACCCTCCTCCCCTCCTGCGCCCCCTTGGTCCCCTCTCCTGCTCATCTCCCCCTCAGTCTCTCCAGTGACTGGTAGGTTACTCAGAGTTGGTCCCGGGCCTCATGTGTCACCACGGCTCCTGTCACCCGCTGCCTCTGCCACACCACACTCCCTGGCAGCCGCGCTCTGCCCCGCAGTCGTTTTTAATCACGCGCACACATTCTTGCGCACACTTGCTCCGCACGGCCACGGCCGCCCGAGAGTCCCCTCGTTCTCTCTTCTTAACATATGTGACATGTCCCCCCGCCGACATGCCATTGGATTAGGAGGCTTTGATTGACAGGCGGTCCTCCGCAGTGACAGCTTCTGCTGCTGGGCCCACAGGCGGACAAAAGGATGGGGAAGAGGGAGCGGGGGCAGTGAAAGAAAGAAAACACGGCGGGATGAGCGGCGCCGAGGTGCGTTCGTCACTTATCTCTCATGCTCTGCTCTGATCTGCCTCATCCCCCTTTTCTCTGACTAAACCTTATCCCCTCCAATCCACACCTCCCCTCCCACTTGTCTTCTGTGTATGCAAGGCATTTAATTCGATGACTCGCCTTTGTCACGGAGTGTTAATCCACAGGCTGCTGTGACCCTGTTAGCTGTCAGATTCCGGCTAAAATGAACCTTTTCTAGCCATGAAGTTGTCAGGGGGAGGAAGCAGGTGAGAGATGTGTTTTGACAGAAGGCATGTGTGTTTGTGCACACTTGCCCGTGTGCTTTAGCACATTATGTTAAGCCTCGGCTCGTTTTTCTAGTGGAAGAGAAAAGGACAAGATGAGGGAGTTGTTGTCCCAGGGAGCTCTTAATGAGTCCCTGAAATTATAAACAACTCATGAACTTAATGAACCTTGAATTTATCGTCAAGTGACAGGAGGCATTTGGTTTTTGTTAGAGTTGTTCCAACATTTAAATAAAAAAAATGTTCTGTCACTTTTCCAAATCCTCCAATTGATTTTTATTTTGTTGATGATTGTGAATTTGAACTTATTAACAGTGACTTGGGTTTTGCTGCTTGTGAGCATGAAGAGAATTACATGCTTTCATGAATTTAGATCTGCTAATTCACTGATCACTAAAGCCTGAATTTTTTTTATTTTAGTTTATTTATTATGAAATATGATATAAAATTACATTTGAGGGAAATTTCTATTTCCAGGTGAGTTTATGAAGCCTATAATTCCTGATAGGAGGCCTAAAATTTTACTTTCTGATCTAAAATCATCAGACTGCAAAGCAACGTGGTAATTATTTCCATAAAAGCTTTATATAAAATGACAGCAGGTTTCTAAATTCATCTGAAGTCTGTTCAGGGGAAGCTCTGGCATTGAGCTTGTCTGAAAGTATAATGCTTATGCCAGATGTAATTCCATTAGACTTGATTTGATTCCTCTTCTGGAGAGTACACGTTTACCTTATAGCCATAAGACTCCAGCATGCTCTGCAGCATGCCAGAGCAGATTTATCGAGTGTGGAAGTGGGCTGTTGTTAATGTGATTTGCACTGTGATCAAATGGGAGTTTAGCGCTTCTGATCGGGGTTCGCCCGCAGAAGAGCTCAAGCAGTCGGAAATGCTTCATCAACTAAAGAGAAATGTTTGATAAACTGGTGACGGACAGTAACTTTGACTTTCACATCCAACTCAACTTGTTCAGGTTGTGTCTTATTGCAGCCGTAAACTTCAGTTCACGTGACTTAGATTTTACGTTTTATGTTAGTGATTGGACAAAATTTAAAACTGCAACAGAGTCCACGCATCCAGTACGCATTTGTTTCTCAACAGTAGATGGTCCAGACCCTCTGTATGAAGCGAAGTGCAGAGCAAAGCTGGATTAATCAGGGCTCAATAAAAATATATGGTTAATGTTTCAAAATTCTGTAAAACATATTAGTTTGTGGTGAAATGCGACAATTATATTTATATGTTTGCATGCACAATACAAAAAGAGTCATTTCTGGAGATTAGACATTAGTAATACATTTTTAAATGAAACTTTTAATTTAAAACATCTTTTGCATGAAGTAGCAAAGCCCTGACAAATGAATCTTTTTGACTCAAATATCGAGATAATAAGAAAGCGAGAATCTAAATATTTTGAGTCCGGAGAAGTGCGGAATGTTGAAATGGAAATAATTTAGGAAACGTCGATGACGGTGCCAAGCGTAACAAAATTCAGCCGACAACTTGATTCCTCTCTAATAAACCACATTTCCTCTGTGCCAGCAAGGTCGAGAAAAGTGCAAATTCTCTGTGAATGTTTGTCAGCATGGATGCATCTGTTTGTTCTTGATATGGCGGATGGATGGATGTGTTGATGACAGTATACCTCTACAGACCAGATGAGCAAGAGGAGGAGACATAGGGGATAGTTGTTGGCTGACTGCCCTTACTTTGGGGCTGAGGAACGGATGCAGGAAAGCAGCAGAGGAAAGTTTGTCTTTCTGGTCTTGTCAGGATTTGGCCAGCGCTTGACTACCTGTCACTGCTTGGCTTGTTTAACACATAAACATATTTACACTCTGCTTCACATCCCTGTGTTGTATCACGCCATCTCTCACCAGCGACCAAACTCTGATAGAAACTGAGAGATTCATAGAGGAACACGAACTGTGACCTACTCTAAGTCAAAAAAAACAAAAAAAGAAAACAGGATATCATTTAGAGCCTAACAAAAACATAGATAGGTTGCTTAAGGGACCTATAATAACCTGTAATAACTAGTTCAGTTTTAAGAACTGAACTAGTTAAAACTATAAGAATTGAGTGGAATTGCATTTGTTCAGGTTGATCAGGAGTTTTTGTTGCATATTATTAAATATTTGGTATTCATTTCAATGGAAGATATGTCAGGGAAAAATAACACTCTTGCATCACCTTACAACACCATGCATATTAACTGCATCACAAAAAAAATATCATCAATCTTTTGAACATGTCAAAAAATTGTGCCGCATTTGTATAACAGTTCACACACAACGTGTATCGCACATATGTACCACTGCAACAAAATCAATGCAACCCAATAATAGCATTACATAATCTGATGCTACGGTATGCAGCAAAAGAGCTTGAAACTATAATTAAAACTTGTGGCTTCACTTGCTTTCTGGTTCATTTGGCCTGGAATTATCTGAGTCCCTTTGGGGTTTTCATTGAGAATTACATTTTTATTCACAGGTAATATTAGCAGCTAAAAGTAATGGTAAGGTTTATTGAATATTATAAATGAGTTACAAAAAATAACTGAACCTTTAGAATAGAAGTTTTGCAATGCAGTTTTAAATTCACTAGTTTCGTTACAGCTGTGGGTTGTCACAGATGTGTTTTGCTTGCATTCCTTGACAATATGTTAAACCTCAGAGGTTTGATGAAGATAGTTTCAGAAATCTCATCACAAGTTGTTGAGGAAGCCTCGGGCTGAAACATGCCACCAGGAGAAAAATCTTAACTTTCATCGTTATTCAAGCAATCTTTGCTGATTTAATCCTGGCTTCCGCCATTAGCTGTCTTTTAAATTTTTACCCGTGTGTGCGCACGTTTTTGTGTGTGTTGCATATGGGTGCGCTGCATGCACCCAACAGTGCTGCTGAGTGGTAATGGTTGTGGCACGATGGGTGGGGGGGGGAGGCCTTGCGGTCTCAAAGCTGATGGTGGCATAGTGGTGGCATTTGTCAGCTCGCTTCTTCCGCTTGGGCTCCAGATTGACGTCTTGCTTCTTGGCCCTGTTCTGTGGCAGGCTAAAGGTTCCCGACTGAAAAGGTCAGACACTTACTGCTGTTTGCTTAACAGCATGTAACAGTTCCTCTCAGGGGGGAAGCAGCACACAACACAACAGGCCCGACCACGGGACACACTCCCAGGCTCCTAACTTTTTGTGGAGACATGAGGGAGCTGAGAAATTTTCTTAGATGATTTATTTTAGAATGATAACTGCACATTCTTATTTTTGTAGAAATCATTTGAAAATGAGGAGATGAAGGAAATTAGTATTTTACATGGTGATCTTTGCTAGCATTTGAACTATAACCATAAGATAATGTCCTAACAAACAAACAAAAAAAAAAAAATATATATATATATATATATATATGCAGATCTGTTTATATAGTTCTTTGAAGTATTTTGTTTTTGCTTTTTTCAGACTTTAATATTTTTTTTAGATCAAACTGAAGTTGGAGCTTTCTCTCCCATTATTTTCTGATAGATTGCAATTATAGCATGTTTTTGGGAAAGCAAAGCAGCAATAGGAAATCATAGTACCATCGTCAAGTTTGACTGTATCATTTTGTATTTCTGTAATGCTTTGTTCCCTTGAAGACAGTTGTAAAGGGAAGCACACCTTGCAAAAACTTCCACTTGTGTCTCCTCAGTCCATATATTGTCTTCCTATAAGCTGGTGAGATAATAAAGACATTTGAGTTTGTTTTTTTTTTTTTTTATTTTTTTTTTGTTCAGCAGTCTTTTTCTTCCTAAACAATTTTTAGCCACTTTTTTTCTTGTTGTTGAATTGGCAACAAGATTCAACGACAAGAAAAATCTTGTTGTTGATACACTGGCCACTCTTGAGAAGGTTCATCATCTTCCATTTTTTAGTTTTGGTACCTTTTCAGACTAAGTGATGTAATTTCTCAAATGTAAGGTCAGGCATAAGTAATACTGTGTTGCTTTTTGAAACGCGTTAGCTGATCTCTGCATGGGTTATAATTAATACATTTATTGATTGTACAGCTAAGGTTTTAATCAGAACAAAATTAAACAGAGAGAAGAGCTCAAACACAAGATGTGTGTTTGAGCAGTTGTCAATGTGTTGTAGGTTAAAACATGGGGCTTTCTGAAGGCTGAGAGTTTCATGATCACATCGGGGGACATATATCTGTGTGGAGATGTGGGTGTTTTCACTCAGAACTGTGTTTGTGTTCAGACACTGGCGATTAACCGAGGCGAGAGTCTGAAGATTCTGACAGTGAAGGTGAACATTCCTGACAGAGTGAAGAGCGACTTTACTCGATGGTGCATCAACAACAGGTCAGAAACACAATAATACAGAGACAACTTCGCGCACACAGACAGGCCTGTCTGCAGTCGTTGTTTAAGATGTCAGGACGAGGCTGCTCTACTCTCCATGATACCACAGGGTATGACAAACTGTTGTATCAGTAGAAATATGGAGAATAGTAACAAGTCTTTGTTTTGAATTACGAATGGGCATTAAATATATTTCATGTTTCTTGATGCTGGAAAAGATTTTGAAATGCGTTCTGATCTAAATAGTTTTAAATGGACCAAAGCATTTTGTTACTTTGTTTTATTGCAGGTGGAGGCTAAAGACATTCGCAAGAGAAGAACTTCATGCAATCATAAGAAATGCGGTAGAAGACTCGTATAAAAGGCTTATTTTGCCTTTCCTCACTCGAAGCTACAGGTAACTTTTTTTGTACTTCTTACCCTTAAAATACAACAATAAATGACACATTACTCTCCTTTTACATCACATTTTTGTAATATCTTTACTTTTTCATTTTATAGTCTGATTTTCTCTCCTGTTGATCCCACTCCTTAGGACTAAGCTAACAAGTGCGGCAGAAAAGGAATCAATCGCCATGTTTGTGCGAAACCTCCGTCAGCGCCTGTTGGTCTGTCCAATCAGAGGAAGTGTCTTAATGGGGGTGGACCCTGGCTTCAAACATGGCTGTAAACTGGCTATCCTGTCTCCTACAAGTCAGTGTTCACTAGACATTGCAAATCCCATATTATTTATTTTTCTATCACGAAACATTTGGGAACTTTCATAGAAAGAATCGATCTCTGGTATTCATTATTTTAACATTTTATGCTCTAAAACTACACCTTGTTGGTGCTAAATCAATTACAACCCAAGATATTTGTTTTTGGTAATAGATATCAGTTTACTTGACCTTACTGAGTGCATAATTTATTGCATGTTGATGTGCTTCTCTCAAACTGTGTGACTTCACTCTGTGCATGGTAATAGTTGGGCTTATAGAGGTAGCTGCTGTTAGATTGTTGCATTGTTTAACCTGAGCATGTAGTTGTAGCCTTATTTCATAATGTCCAGTAAAAAGACTTGAAACAATAAAATAACCTATGTTGTTTTATATATTGTGTTGTTTAGTATTCATTAACTATTCTGCGTTTTTTCTATCTTTCTGTTCTAAGGTCAGATTCTCCATACTGATGTTGTGTTCCTGCACAATTCAGGACAGAAGAAAGAAGCAGAGAAATTGCGCCACCTCATGACCACATACGGGTATTACCTCTATGTCAAACGTGGAATTATATTTCGGGCATGAACTAAACTGGATATGATGTTGCTCACAAGAAAACAGTATTATTTTGACAGATTATTTTCTTATTCTCTTATCTTTTTTTCATCAAATAGCTGCACCAAAGTCGTCATTGGCAACGGTACTGCTTGTCGTGAAACTGAGTCCTTCTTCTCTGATCTGATCTCCAGACGTTATTTTCACCCACTGGACGTGTCTTACTGGTAAGGTCTTAATGCAGTACATACTAATTACACATAAAGCTTGATATAAACACTGTGCTGTAAATATAATGTCATAAACTATAAAATATGACACTAAGGTTTTTTTCCCAGTATTTGCAAAATTGAAATGTAAAATGTTACTTTTCCCACAAAAAACACCCTAATAGTTTCTTTATCTCTTGTTGCTATTTTGCATCTTAATTACCACAAAGTGAAGCCAATCAAACTTATTGGCATGGATATGAATAGATTGTAGTTTTATTGCACTGCTTCTAAAATCTGTTTCACTCTTATGCATTATTATATATTATTAATATTATATTTTATATATTATAATTATATATTATTGTGAAACACACTGCACTGCATGAATTGCAGCATCTGTGAACCACCCATTTATTTTCTGACATTCATATGTTTGAACTTTGAACACGAGCCGTTCACTGAAGTTGTAAAGATTTAATTCTGGTGCTCAAAAAGTTGGACCAGTGCAAACATTCACATTAGGAACATATTGGTTATATAAGTTAGGATGACATGTGGGAAATTGATCTAATTTACAAAGCAAATAAATTTCAGAGAAAAAAAATGCATGGTTGAAACAGAGCAAGAAGGGACGTGAAGTGCAGGCAAGCCATCAGAAATGTGTGGGGGAAGCAGAAAAGCTGGATGAGATGGAGGGAGACAAATTGGAATGTGTCCTCAAGTGAATACCTATTAAAGCCATCTGGAGTTCGTTTCACTTCAGTCCAATTAAACAGACGTTTTGTGGTCCAGGTCTCGTCTGTAACTAAATCCAGTCCAAGCTTCAGAATACAACTGCATAGAAGGCCTGTCCAAGCATAATAACCACTGCCCGCCTTTTGCACCATCTCCTTTACTCACTGCAGAGTTCCATGTGTGTTTGTTGACTTGAGGTTAGCAGGGGGACCGCAGACTAAATTCATTCTGAGCACTTTTTGAATGTTTGCAAGAGTTTCTCTTCTGTAATTTTAAGTCCTTACACGTAAAAACAGTTTAGAGGTCACACTGTAGGTGCAAAAGTGGATTTCATTTTTTACATTTTTTTTCCTAAAAAGCAGAAGCAAAGTGGAGCTTTTGCCAAGTTAACATCCATTTTATAAATTTTTCATAGTTCAGATTTCCTGTTACATATTTTAAAAATTATTTGTAGCTATCCTTAGTACCTTCAGATGATTTAAATATCTTAATTTTTTCTGATCTTTCTTATGTACTGTTTGGGATTCATGATTTTTACAAGACAAGATTTTCCTATAAAGACTGAAAAACAATTTTATTAATAAATTCATGTGAAAATAATTCTTTACACTTTACTATAGCTTGGCTTATGGGTGATAGAACTACCATAAAGTAGTTTGGTACTTTGGTACTTGTCTTATGAAACAAGGTCATTGCACTGTTTCACTGTTTCCGTGAAGTCTAAACATTACAGATCATTTCTCTCAGCGTTAACATCCACTTTCATTTGGCTTTCTTTAGTTGCTTTGTAAGGCTCCAGAATAGATCGCCATTGCAACATCCATGTGGAATACAATAATTGTTCGCTCACAATATATTCTGTAGTTAATTAAGCCTCATCCTGCTACTCATTCCTCCTTCTCTATCAGCCTTGACTGCAGTAGTTCATTAAAGCCCTCAACCTCATTTACGCCGTCTGCTTCCTGTCTCCCTGTGAGCCTTCATTGTCTCTCCTCCCCCACCCGTTGCTGTCTCCCAGTGCCCACCTCTTTCTTTCTGTCTTTTCGCCTCAATGCACAGCTGAAATGACAGCCAGCAAAGGCGGCCTGTAGGACATCCTTCCTTGTAATTTGTGTGTGCTTAAGTGTGCTGGGGTTGGGCACCCAAAGTGTGTTTTTGTTCATGTTACCGAAGTTTGGGTTAGTTCTTTTAAAAGGTTTCTGGACTATAATAGAGGCTCTTCATATATATACTGGCTTTTTTTTAGAATATCATCAAAGTGTCTAGGAACCTTTACAAGTAATCTATTGCTTTTTATTCCCCCAAAGTATAAATATTGTATTTATTCCTACTAGCCACTCTTCAAAATAGGAAATACAAGAAAATGTGTCAGATGGCTGTTCACTGTGGGTCAGGTTCTTCTTGGGGTAAAGGAGAGTTTTTCTTTCTGCTGATGCTACAATCCTGCTGAGTTTGAGGCAATGCAATTGACTGTCCACTGTCAATTACTTTGTTTCTACATGGTCATTCATTTCTTTTATAAAGTGTCTTGAGATGACATTTGTGGTGAATTGACCCTATATGAACTTCATTGCATAGTGTCAGTGAATTTTGTGTGCTATATAAAATCTGGTGCTGTTGTTAATTTCCTTCATCTCCCTGAGATATAGGCCTAACTCCAAGAATCTCCTCCTCCTCCCCCAAAAAAGCTAAATTACATTGACAATAAACAGAAATGTTGACTTTGCCTTCTGTCGAAATGATGTGTGAATGTGGTTAAAAGTGGAAGATGATAAGGTGTTTGCACAAAAACTTCAACTCAAGTCTAAATGTAGTTAAAAAGTTGTCTAAATACTGTTTTTGGTGTGTATTTCAAGGCCAAATAGAGACAACAAACATCAGACATAACTACTGCCTTTAAAAGAAAATCCATAGACATCCATTGTTTCAAGGGCTAACCTCAATAACTCTCTTCTCTGACATTGCTTGTTTAATATTAACCATAGTTTTTAAAAATGATTTTATTGTGATTAGTGTATGTATGTGAGGCATCAGAAACTAGTCCAAGTTACTGCGGTTAGAGGCTTAGCTAAATAACTGTCCTTTCCATTGCTAACACACAGAGACGGTGACAATAAGTCCTCGACTGTCTTGCCCTCTGGCTTACTTCTGTTGGGATGAGATCATTATTACTGGCTAGCTGATGGACCTGGAGGACAGCGGTAAGGAGACTGGATTCATGACTTCATGTGGGTTCGGGTATGTGTATCCTCTGTCATGTCCTGTGTCCAGGCATGCTCCCACAGGCCAAGTTGAGAGATTGATGAACATACAGTGGCAGGACCAGTGATGAATGAGTGAGATCCAGGCTCTCTTCAGGTCATCTGCATTATTGGGTCTGATGTCTCAGTCTTTCTCTTGACGGCTCAGACCAATCAAGAACAGTAGCCCCATGGTTGTTGAGCCAGCTTTGGTACCTTTGGCAGTGTGGGCCAGTGCTATGTCCTGCTGGAAAAGAAAATCAGCATCTCCATAAAGCTTGTCAGAAGATGTCTGTGCTGTGATTGTGGATTTCAGAAAACACATGAGATCAGCATCAGCAGATGACATGAAACCCCAAACTTCACTGACAGCAGAACTTCACACTGGACATCAAACAACATGAACACCACTCTTCCTCCAGATTCTTGGACCCTGATTACCAAATGAAACGCAAACTCGACCGTGATCACTACACACAGTAAAGCTGCAGAGACAACAATGTCCTGTTTACTTTGTCCTGTGATGTTCTGTTACGCTCTAGAACATCTAGGAGACATTTGAGTAATGTTGAACCCATAAGCGTGTGAAACATAGTTATTATATGACTTGTGAGTACAAGATATGTTACAGCTCAAATATTTTTTATGCTTGTGTTGGTCTAAGCTTGTCATGATTTAGGGGGTAGGCTGTCTGGCACCATTCCTGGCATTTGTAAGTGGTGGCCGGTGAATATCTGCCAGTCTTCTTCTTATCACCCACGGCTCTGCCTCTTCCGTTACCCAACTGAACTGGTGGCCAGCCCTTGTCTGTTCTTCTTATTTTTCACCCATTACCTTCCCCCAGGGTTACAGTGTTCACAGCAGTGGTCTTGCATGTGACAAATGTGTGACGAGTCTCTATAAAACACAATGTGTGTATATTTGTCATATTTTAAGGGGGGGAAGGCGTACATTTGTATGTTTCTGTGCGTGGCCGAAGCGCAGGGTCTTCTTGCTAGCAGATTGACATGAGTGTCTGTGAGGCTTTGCTCTTTTCAGACATGTCTCACCCTGGCAGCTGGAGTTTATATGTGTGTGCGTGTGTGAGCATGCTTGCCTTCTAGCTCCTCCATGGAGACTGACGGCCCCTGACACCTGCCATTTGGACGCTTTTCTCTGTGAAAAATGTCATCGTCTTTAGACCCGACGTGAATGTTTGTGTATGTATGTGAATAAGGGAGAGAGATATGGCACATCCCTCAGTTTTTCTCCCTGGGGTCAAGCTTTGCAGCTGACTGAACAATGGATCCAAGTTGTTTGAGCTGCCAGGACAGGCACAGTTGGCAAATGTGTGTGTGAGATTTATTTTTCTTAATTTTAGACCAAATATTTGTTGATTAGTTTGAGTGGAATACAGCCACACAAGAATCTTGAGCTCAGACAGGTTGGTTGAAATCAGTAATTTATTAAATGTTTATACCATAGCTTTTTTGTCTGCAATGTAGTTGAGCTCTTTAGGTAATCTTTATAATTATTTTTTCTCTCAAATTGGCTGTATTTATTAGCAAATAATTTAAAAAGATAACTAAAACCATGTGCTACTTTTCTGTAACAACTTAATGTTTCCCAAACATCAACACATATTTTACCTTCCTTGGGAATGTTCTTTCAGGTTTTTTGCAAAAGCAGTACACCTCATTTGAAACCATTCTTTAAAATTGAAGTTAAAAATTTGTCTCAGTTGCTTGTTTACACACATAGCAAGTGAGCCAATCACATGGCAGCAGTCTAGTATGTTTAAGGCTCTAGATGACAGAGAATGACTTACTGAAGTTCAAACCAAGATTCAGATGAAAGAAAAAAAACAAACAAACAGATTTTAGTGAATTCAAAGTAGTATGGCCGTTTACATCAACCTGGATTGAGTTTTCCGTAGGTATTTGTTTGGACAGCTCCCTGATTTACAGACAATGGTTAGAAAAAAAGAGGAAAATATCCAATGAGCGGCAGCTGTTAGGAGAAAAATGCCTCAATGACATCAGAGGAGGAGGACAGACGATATGATTAAAAGGTAAAAGCTTTAATAACCACTCATTACCACCAAGGCGTACAGGCTGCTCAGTACAAATGTCAAATCTTGAACCAAATGTGCTGCTGCGCTTCATTTTAGTTGTGATATTTAGACAGTAAAGTCAGAATGTGCTGTAAACAACATGAAATCATGGATTCAGGGATCAGTGTTTCAAAATCTGGATTGTGTCACGGTGTGGGGAACCAGTTGGTTGCCCTTTAAACCCCGCAGACCGGCCATCTCTTGTTGCTGAATATATCCATGCCTTTATGACTACAGGGTAAATTAACTTCCTTTAACACTTTTGTAGTCATACTGAAAAATCAAAACACTTTACACTAGAACTGCATTCACGTAGTTGCAGTCTAACTGATGGATTTGAGTTTTGTGACGACAAGGTGCATTATGTCTACCTGCTATTAGAGGTAGACATTAGAAGACGGATAGACTATGGGAGTGACTGTGGCTCAGAGTCAAGAGTAGCTGACAACTAAAAGTTCTGCTCCTCATTCTACTTGTAGAAACTCTAGGAACCACCAGCACACCTCCAACTAAGTAACGTTTTCTGAATGAATGGTCAAAGAAAAAAAGGCAACCTGCCAATGGCAGCACAGAATTGCTTTGGCAAAAATATTTCCATCTTCTCACTCAGTTCTTTCTATCCTGGCACATAACTGTCCATTTAAATCAGGGCTTTTAAACCAACGTCGGTCCTCAAGAGCAATGAGCTGAATCCCCTTTTCTGTACACCATCAAATTCAACAAGGACCTGCTATCACGCCGTGTTGGACCAGAAATTCATCTACAGGTTGCATGATTGTGTTTCTGGAGGTTATCGGTTGAAGCCCTCTATTGTTATGCAAAGGAAACTTTTCATAGGTATGTTATTCCCTGACTTTATTCCCCTATTGAAACTGAATGATGTAGGGAACATATAATATGAAGAATACTCTGAACTGTTCATAGGCGTCACTCTTTATCCAGTAATGCAGAGAGGCATCCACCTGCCGAACCTGACACCAGGCCCAGGTCAAACTATTTCAACAAGGCTTTGTGCAAAGTTTGGCACCATGTTTTATGCAGAAATGTGCTTGGACAACATTGTTAACATTTTACTTTAACTAGTCCACTTCCTCTTGGTTTTGTATCTGCAGAAGACCTGAATAATTAGGAATTATGTACATTTATGCAGTTTGTTCACAAAATAACTTCTACAAAAAAAAAAAACAACAAAAAAAAAAGCAAAAAAAAATTGCACCACAGTGGAAGCTGTCTGTCTCTCTGACTGTTTCCAAAATGCAAAGAAGAGGATAGCAGGAGTGTGGGGCCCCCAGTGGGTTGGGATGTGACGTATGCTGAAGCGAGAGCGGTGACTCCCCAGGTGGTCTGTGCTGTTGGATGAAATGTGTGTTTGTTGGTGTGTCCACACTGTGCGTGTGACCGCACTTCAACTTTTCCATAGTTGCATGGTTAAACTCACAAAACCCAGTTAGTATTAACTATGTGGTCTGTGTTGAGACAAATGGCTATGACTCGAAAGAAGAAATCTAACATTCTTCTATGTTTTTGGGTTCATTAGTGATATAATCAGCCTATTTCTGATTCGTTAAAGGTGTTTTGAATTTACACCCATGCTGAATCCGCCCAAAGGCTTTATTGAGATATCAAAATGTGTATCCATCTCCTTCACTACTGCCTTTCTTTAGGGGCGGCAAAGGGGGCAGTCATTATGTGTCTGTGTTTGAGTATCAAGCTCCAGGGTGTGTCTCAAATTCACCCAGCAAGGGGAAGAAGAAAGGGCGACCCATTTGTGACGTTGCCTTGGGAAGGAACAGCGCTGAGGGCAGACATGTGTTTGTGTGTGTTCGTGCAATTAAGAGAGCAAGCATAAGCGCGAATAAATGATAACCCTAAATGGCCAGAAGTCATCGCTTTGCACCAGGAGGCAGGCTGTGACTTTGTATCCGTCCACACATCGGCCATCCAACCACTGTCAACCTTCTGATGCCCTCGCCGTGGCGACAGTCATGGACGCCGTGGCAGAGAGGGCTCAGAGCTGTATCTATGACACTGCTGTTACTGAGATGCCCCGGTAGCAGCATTAATTAATACAGAGGTGATGGGGCTTGTTGGATAACCTTCTTTTTTTCCTTCAACCAATTACTTGTGTTTTTTTTTATTTTTTATTTTTATAATTTATTCTCCCAGCTTTTGTTTTACTTTTTATCATCCAACACTGCCATCGTCAGACAGTGCATTTATTAGTACCAACACCTGTAATTGGATTCCTAAGCAATGGAAAAAGATTTAAATGAATATAAAAAAAAAGTTTTCCTTTCTTGCATGTGATTTGTTTATGTGTGCAGTATAAACATGAAGCAAGATGTGTCATGTTAATGACCAGCATCCCTTTGACCTCCTTGAAGGTCATGTGCCAATGCTCGTTAGCAGCGTCGTCATGGCGATATGGCAGCTGTCAGCACAATGGACTGGAAGCTGACCAACAGAACAGGGGGGCAACATGGGGGAAACATGACGAGATTAATAGAGAAGAGGAAGAATAGGAGGCATTGGAGAACAAGTTCATTTAAATATGAGTCTCATCAGAAGGCCTCTGTCACGACTCATTAACAACATACTCATGGCGGGCAAGGTTGTTGTGGCACAGTCTCAGCCTCTGGTACAGGTTGTGTGTGTGAATGCTGGACAGGGATGGACTGTCGGACATGAGCGAGGCATCATTCACCCTGTTGTTGTGTCACTTAGCCCCGAGGAAGATCCCCCGTTTCTCCTCTCATCTGAAAGGGGCGGCACAAAACAATATGACAAGTTCTGCTGAGTGTTGCCAATATCAGCACCGTATCAGTGGCTTTGTTGTACCACCGCCCTTCCTGATCGGTGATCAAGGATAAACAGCTTTCTTCATTGTGAATATGTTTAAACAGAGACTTGTATTAGTCATGTGTGCACAGAAATCTATGGTTTTAAGCAAGTATTTGCAACTTCCTTTAATATGTATTTATCGTGTTTAGAAAATATTATTCAGTTGTGCATATTTTACTCTGTTGATGATTATTTTTCTCAATAATTTGGAAAAATCTGCTAATTTATTATAAATTAAGAATTTTTTTAAGTCGTTTTAAATCGACTTTGACACGTTTTATGAAAGGTATAAAAAAAAAAAAGTACCAGTAAAAAACAACCAAACAACAGCAGTACATGGCAGTACAGCCATGTACTGCTGTACTGCCATGTACTGCAGTACATGGCAGTGAGCTCCAGATGGCAGTAGAGTCGCATAAATCGCTACAGTGTGCCACTTCAGGCCTATTTATTAAAACATCAGTCATGTCAGCAGAAAGAGCGTTTTATTCTCTAACCATTTAAGTATGTAATGTGAATGATTTATACTTACTTCAAGAGTGACCCATTCTGTGAGTACATTATCTCAATCAGCCATCTGAATCACCAAATTACCTGTTCTGACTGATATTACGTATTGCGTACATAGTTATATAGCCCAGTAATTTATATATTTTAGGCACATGCTTTTTTTTCCCAATGCTGCCAAGTTTTAAAATGATTAAAAGCATTTGAAAGACTGTAATCTTGCTGTTAACTTTGAGACTACTTGTCACATTGCTATTTAGGGCATAATGTCAGTCCTGAGCACAAAAGGGCTGCTTAATGTGGAACCAGTTTGATAAGTTGTCAAGTGCAAAGTGCAAAGCAGTAGCAATTTTCTTCAACATGTGCCAGCATTGTGCCTGTGAAACAGAAATACCTGCCTGCATTTTTGTGCGTGTTTGTGTGTGTGTGTGTGTGTGTGTGTGTGTGTGTGTGTGTGTGTGTGTGTGTGTGTAGGTGTGTGTGTGAACTCGTCACCTCTTAACTTAATTACTCCATTCTCCTCCTCACCTTTACGAGCTAACCTGTTTTTTATTTCCTGTTGCCATATTATTCTCATCCACCATCTCACTCTCATTTTTTTCTCACTTGGTATTTATTTTCTAAATCCTTTAAACAGCATAACCAATGAGGCCGGGGCATCCATCTACAGTGTGAGTCCTGAGGCCATCAAAGAGATGCCAGACTTGGATCCAAACCTTCGGAGTGCAGGTAAAATTGCTTTAATTTCAGAACTAATCTCTAATTTTGATAAGACTCAGATTTTCCACAATTGCTAGTTTTATAATCAATATTGCATTTTGAAATGTATTGGTGTTTGTTTTAAATAATTAAGTTAGTGGCTTAATTTGTGTTTTTTTATCATAAAGAACATGTAGAAGAAATATATCAGTGAATCATATTTTAATAGGATCTGTGTATCATGTATAATACCCTTTCATTTTTCATGTTGTTCAGGCAGGCCTCAACAATGTCCTGGGTTCAATACCCAGTCTCGGTCAGTTCTGTTCCTGTCAAATTATTGTTCAATAATGGCTACCAGTGCCAAAAAAATCTTTGAAAAAAGAAGAAAAACACTGAACAGGGTCCATGCAAAGTGCTGAACACTTTAAAAAGTTAAATAGCCTGTTGTAAATCAGTGTTTTGTGTATTCCAAACCCCTATTTACATTTGGGATCCTTCAAATTATTCATAATGTTCAACAACAAACACTGCAATATATTAAAAGACTGCAGATTATTGGCAAAATGAACACACCAGGTAAATCTCTTAGCTAGCTTTTTAAAATTTGTTATCTAAAACAACGGAAGCGTGACGTTTTTAAAAGTTTTTAACCACTCCTCAGCCTCACCCAAACTTTTTAAGTCCCTTAGATTCAGGCATCATGTTGATGTCGCATTGAAGTACAAAAAAACATAGTTTCCATCATGGGCTGCTGAGAAAAAAACGCAACATTGGATAACAAATTTTGTCTAAATTTTTAGAAATCTTAAGGTAGTCTTTCCTCTGAAAGTGGACAAAAAGTTCACTTTTTCTAAGCTATCTGCAGCAGCCATACAATAATAATAATAATATTCCTATTCACTTTAAATTGAATGAGACCAATGCTTGTTTCTGAAACAAAACACACTAAAACAGATGTAAAAAAAAAAACACTGAATGTTCACTCACTGCCACCTGCAAAGTTAGTTAATAAATAAAAAAAATAGCTCAAAATGCATCACGCTGATTGGCTTCCAGTGAGCGTGTCAATGACATGCTCAGTCTTTCGAATTGGATATTTATTAATAATTTACTGTGGTTAGGTTCATTCTTAACACCTCAAAATCTTGCTTGTGACACAAACCAGCAAAAGAGGAAGAAATAGCATTTATTCTCCACCACTATTTCGACATTGTAGCAAATTAAATTGTATTGTAGCCTCATAAAGCTCCCCCATGCATCATCACCACAACGTCCCCAGTCATTACACCGGATGTTGTTGGTAGTGTGGTTTTCAGGATATGAAAAATTAATAAAACGAAAGAAAAGAAAAAAAAACCTTGTGTTTCAGAGAACAAATGTTTCTAGCAGACTTCTTCTTTAACAACCATAAATCAAGCCACATTATTTCTTACAAAGTTTCTGTGGTCGGCTGCACTTACACCCACATTTATTTTCTTGACAAAAAATGATGGTTTGAAAGCGATGTGTTGATCCATTTCATTTTTCAATCCTGTTTTAAAGCAGCTGCCTTTAACTTAGTTGCTAGTGGTGGCCTCGCCTTCTTCTTTTGCTCTTCCTGCTCTCTTCAAGTTATTTTTTGTTGTAGTTCATAACACATAAACCGCGCTGCACACCATGAAAAACTCAAATAATTTTAGTTTGACAGAAAAAAAATAAAATCAAGACGCAGCGCACCACTCAGCATCACTTTCACCATGAAAAAGCAAGCGCGTCTCTCTCTTTCCATGCCTCAATGTGTCTGATGAGGCTTGTCATCTTGCTGTACTTTGGCTCATAAACTTTTAATAAATGTTGGGGAGTTTCACCGCTCTCCATTTCCAAATCAACTCCTCACAGAGGGAGAAATGGGCGGAGAGTCGGGGAAACAGGATAGATGGAAAGTGTATTTGGAGGGTTCTGCTGGTGTACTGAGCAAGGTTAGGTTTGAAACTTCATCCCTGTCTAAATATTATCTCAGGCAGCAGCCTCCTGCCACAGCCAGAAGAGAGAGAAGAGCCATTGATTCCAGATATACTCCCTCCACTGCATCTCATCCTCCTCTTGCTCTTTATCTTTTCCGCCTCCGAGATATGAATCGGACACATCTCATGCCGACTTACACTCACGCCAACCTCAGAAATTCAAACATGTACTTTAGTGCCTGCATTTAAAAAGTGCTTTGGAAAGGGAACTAAAGACAGGACAAGCTGAGTTGTGTAATTTAAATAGAATACATTGCATTTTAAATTCCAGATCTGCTTTTTTTTATTTTTGTTCATTTAC
The DNA here is from genome assembly GCA_911649635.1 of Poeciliopsis gracilis. Lineage (NCBI taxonomy): Eukaryota > Metazoa > Chordata > Actinopteri > Cyprinodontiformes > Poeciliidae > Poeciliopsis > Poeciliopsis gracilis. The sequence goes on from CAJVRI010001143.1 coordinate 8,842,948, forward strand.
AAGTTGAAATTACTGTTTTAAATTATTTTGTTTCAGTGGAATGTTTTAAATTGTATGGTTTATTTTTGAATAATTTATTTAATATATTTTCTCTCTAAGGAACATAAAATGGAACACATTAGCTACATTTTGATGGATTAAGCCTATAACTTGTCTGTAACTGATATAATGGCTATTCTCATTTTTGCCATTTTTTCCCCCTCATTTCTTTGCATTGACTGCATAATCATTTAATTTAGCGGTTGCAAGATGATGTTAAAAGCTACTTTGGTTGATGCAGACTGTAGATGTTTGTGTGCTACATTTCATTATGAGCCTGCAAGCTCTGGATAAAACAAATTAGTGGTTTAAGGGTTCATGACTTCGCCGTCCATCAGGATGCTAAATGACGAGTGCAGAGGCTCATCCTAAACGGCAGCTTTAATTATTATTATTGGGGGGCGGAGGACTCACAATTAGGTTGGGCCTGCCTTCAGGGAAGCTCTCTATTATGCGGATGATTAGCATATTCAGTCATTATAAATAATGTGGTTTTGAATACTTAACTGTTAAGTCATGTTGCAAGTTTATACAAAACACAACTGTGACATTCTCATGAGAAATATGATTTCCTAATGTGTCTTTGGCTGCACACACATTTTATTTTAGTGTCTATTGGAAGACGCGTCCAAGATCCACTGGCTGAACTCGTGAAGATTGATCCAAAACACATTGGCATTGGAACGTATCAGGTGAGCCTTTTATTTTATTTCACTTTGTATATATATATATATATATATATAAAGAAATTAAACAAGGCCTTCATTTTGTTTTTTGCTAATTTCATAATGTCTTTGTTTATATAAATCTTTGCTCTGTGGCCTGCTATTTCAGTTTCTGCACGAATTTCATGCTCAAATTAGACATTTAAATTTCTGCCAATTTTAAAAAAGCAATATGATGAAGACTAAATTATTTAGTTCAGCCATGACACATATAAGAGCTTTAGTTTCTGCTGCCTCTTGTCCTTGTTTGTCTCAGAGTTTGTGAACCTGAAACAACAAAAGCCGAGTTCACTACGTGTCATACTGCGGCTTCAATTCCCAGGAACTATGAATTCAGTGTCTGTGTTGTTGGTAGATCCAGGAAAGAAGACATGAAAGAATAGAAAACAAGCCAAGAACCTTGGATGGCATGTAGCAATCATGACTCATTGTTGTGCCTTCCAGCTAAACATGGTGAAATTTGAGTCATTTAGTGATAAGACAGTTGACTCCATCTTTAAAATGTTTAATTAAAAAAAAAAAAAAAAATCAGTTGGCAAGATATAAGGTGTAAAAGATGTGCTCCTTCAGCAGATAATGTTAAATGTGCTGAATTCCTGTTTGTGAGGATGTGAAGCTCATTTGAACATTGAGCTGTGATGCGAGAAAGGATGGGGGTTTTTTTGTCCTGCAAGGCAGAGTAAGAACAGAGATGAAAACACTGTTTGACTTTTTGATTGAACAATGAACAAACAAATAAGCTACAAAACTGTTAAGTATAATTTTTGGTGTTATTAATGATGATGCTGACATATTTCCAGATGAGTCTACTAAAAACCAAAATATTTGTTACATTTGGCTGTGATTGGGCATCGGTAAATCAAAGACAATAAAACCTAAACTTTTTCATAAATGCATCAAAAACAGTCACTCTTGCAAGTTGTTTTGTGTCTTTCTCTTTTTTCCATATAAATATCTTTAGAATAAAACACCAGAATCTGCAGATTACACCTCAAGGAAAACAAGAACTCAACATCGGCTTGGTGTTTGCACCAAGCCTGATTGGTGCAGCTCTATTTTTGTTATATCTAGGCACTACAAAGAGCCCCAGTGGAAAACCACTTCATGATACAAGAGGGAAAATAGAAGTGAGAGTTAGCAAAGTCAGCAGATGGTGACAAAAGTTAAAAGGCACAGGGAATGAGCGGAAGAAGCTAAAACGGACATTTGAGTGAAAGGAGCAGGTCAGGTTGTGCGGGTGAGTGTGTGTGTGTGTGTGTGTGTCTTGGAGAGCGTGTTAGGTCACAGGCCCTTGTCTCTCATCACATTCTGCTGGGCTCTCTTGGGTGCCCACAGTTCTGCACTTTTCGCTCTCAGATCATGTGACTGGGTCAACAAATGATAATATAACAGAGTAAATAAACTCTTGGTGCTGACAGATATGAGATGGGACATCAGTTTAACCTGCATGTGTGCTCACACAAACACTTTTACACAATTTGCCTCCCTGTTTCTTCTCACAGTTAGCAGGTAAGAATGTATGCACATAAATGCATGTGTAATACATAACTCTAAGTGTTTTTTTCTTTTTTTTTTGGATACGTGTGAAAAAAAGTGAGCTCATGGCTACGTTTTCTTTTGTGCGATCCATGGCATTTTGAGGTTTCTTAAAGTTTATTTCTCCAAGACCCAGAAAGCATAAGGGCAGATGTAACTCTAGACAGCTGGCACAGCATGCGCTCTCTTTCTCTCTAACTCTGCTGAGCCAGTGAGTGACAGCTCTGAGAGAAAGGCGGAAATGAGCTGTGGGCTAAAAAAGTGAAGCCCATTAAATTCAGATTGGGTGTAAGTATTGGTGTGGGAACATTATTTTCACTGCAGCACCCCTGGTTTAAAGGTCTCGCTGGATATTAAAGGTCTTAGATGGCATGGTTAAATCTGCAGCAAGTGATACTCCTTTCCTCAATATTCATTTTAACAGAAATATGCATTTAATGAGTGGTGTACATTTAGGACAGTTAAATTAACACATTTCAAAGTAGCTTTTTACTCCTTTTATTGATCAGAGTAGACCTTAAAGCAACTCTGTCACTTGCTTGTTGTGATTGTGGTGCCTGGTTAACAGTTGGGCAGTCCCTGCAGCGGTGGAACTAATTGCTACTGAAAAACACACACAAAGGCGCACACTGCTGTGTAAGAAAACATTGCCCACCTGCCGGATATTAAAGAAACTGTCAGTCTTCTCCTTACAGCTTTTAGACATTCCCTCATTCTTGATTTTTGACCTGTATTTTCATGTTTGTGCCCCGATGACTGATGTTCATCAGTCAAACACCAGGGTTTTAAATTAGATTAACAGAATTGTTTTTGTCTTTTCAACTATTCTCTTATAACAAAGATAAACATGAATAATGACAGTCGCCACAAACTTAATCCAGCGATCCAGTGAACATTGTGAGCTTAAAGACCTGAAAAGTCGAAGCCAGTTCTTCATCAAAGCACATGTTCTTCCACAGAAAATAAAAGCAAAATTGCTTTAGGATTTCTTTCACGCCTGCACTCTTTGGTCCGTTTCAATCAAACTATAGTTTGTCTGCCTGGAAAGTCTGGTTCATTTGAGGAGGTGTGAATGCTCAAGCTCTTGACGCCGACCAAAAATGCAAACTCTGGTCTACGTAAAAACTATGACTTGGTTCAGCTGAAATGGAAATAGACTATTGTGAACAATATGCATGTAACTTATAGACTTATTATATTATTTGCTAGTAGCCCTTACACAAATGAAGTACAGTAAGAGTTTCTCATCCCAAGGAGGAGAGGTGCTACACAGGATGATGGGGAAAGGTGATGATTTCCTGTAGTGGAGCTCAGTAAATTTGCAGAACTAGCTTCACTTTAGTTTAGCGCTGAAAGGAAGCTATGAGATTAATGCCAGTTTTAGCTTTGTAGGTGGCTAATACTTAGCCAGAGTGTTTATAAGTTATTTATATCCTGTTTGAAACTCTGTCAGTTTCATTTTTCTATGTAGTTCCCACAATAAATATAATAATATGAATATAAAATAATATATAACGTATTACAGATGGTATAGAGAGCTGGTGTTCTGTTCTGGGGTCGACTGTGGAACCTCTGGAGATGATGGTGCAAAAGCGGATTTTATATAAAATCGACAAATTCTGGACAAACCTGACCATCCTCTTCACGAGAAAACAGAGCGTCTTCAGTCAGAGGCTTCTTCACAACCACTGTAATACACACCGCTACAGGAGACACAGCCATCAGCATCAACAACAACTCTGAAGAGCCTTGAATAATATAAGTTACAACAACATTTAATGTCCTTCTCAGATCGATAAACTATTCTTGAATGAATATTTTTTGCTCTGCAGACGATTTAAAGTGATAGAGGCTTCTTAAATTCTGATGTAATCAAGTTGGCAGCCAGTTGCACAAGAAGCAGAACAACTCAACCACACTTCCTTTCCCATTTAAAATTAGGAGTAAAAAATGATGTGAGTGTATCAAGCTTAAACACTCACTTTCCACTCTTAAAACTTAATAATAGCCCACACTTAATTCACCAGGTAAATGCATGCTGGCAGCAGCTGTGTAGCTCTTAGCAACACAAACCGCTTTGACAAGATAATTGTGTTTTACCATGGTAAGACCTTGCACACGCTCTTGAAGTCAGAGCTTGCACAAATAATTGTGCTGCGTCTTTGGTAGGAACACAAGATGCGCGAGAAGGAAGTAAAAGTTTGGGCCAAGCAGCAACAAATTTGACTGCAACCAACCAACCTGGATTCTTGATAGGACAGATTTTTGGAAAAGAACCGAAACTTTCCCGTTTGACAGTTATTTCCACCTAACCAAATCCGTAGCAAAACACACTTCTGTCAAATTTCAAGGCCCAAAATTGTCTGAAATATTGCGTTTTTTGTTGGAGTTTTTTTTTTATTTTTTTATGTAAGTTGTGCAAGTGATGTCACTTTCACAGCGGAGCACCCTGTTTCTCTCCTACATGGGCGCATACCACCATACAGCTTTGATTGACGGAGCCTGGAGGGGAGATAGGAGCAGACAGAGCAGCTGGTAAAAGGAAGAGTGATAAATAAAGGCTTAAAGCGACTGATGGTTCCTGCTTTGACTTTTTGAGGCATGGGAAAAAAAAAACAAGATCTCAAGAGATGATCAGTTACAGAAGCTCCTAATTGCGCACTCCTATTATTCTAATTATTTCCTTGTGACACGTCCCGGCATGATCGGTGTGACTTTTATTGCCCTTTTAATTTGTGTTTGCTGTTGCAATGAATTTGCATAGATTTTTGCTTACTTGCTAAACATGCTAAGTTTAATGGTAGCTGTTTTCCAGCCTTTCCTCTTCATTATGTTTTCATTCACATACTTTTCTGATAGATTTTATTTTTCTTTCTGATGGTGTGGTTGAAAATCATCACCATCAGAAACCCTTAGCTCAGCAGATTTAAAAGCCCCGGCTGGATTAAATAATAAACATTTGTTTAGGATTTGAAGAGTCAGAATTTTAAATTAGTATCATTTGGTAGGAGGAAGGCAAAAATTTGAAAAATATATTGCTTATTTTATTACAGTGTAATAAACACCAGGTAACCTACTTTATTTCAGTCTCCATTTCTGTCGATCCATTTTTTGTGTTTGTGGTGTGTTTTGTGTTGATACATGGTGAAATACCTTTCATTAATCATCAGGTGAAAATGATACTACGGCAATGCGATGTCTTTGTGATTGTAGCAACATCTGTCAGAAATGCCCAGCAGCGATATTTCCCATTTCCTGCAAAACAATCACCTAGACGTGCACATGCATGCATACGCCAACAGACAAAATCCTGCTCTCCAGACTACATGCCTAAAATAGTATAAGTTGTGCTTCCCGGTACTTTACACAGGCCCTAAAGAAGTTGTCAGTCATGCAGAGCGTGAACGCCAGATAACCCCTGTGAGAGTTAGTTCGCTTGAACGCAATTCATGTAATCGGGTAATTATGTGACAGAAGTTAGCGACATGTTTGGCTATAGCATGTCACACTAAGTGCATTTAAAATATTTCAAATTTCTCTTCTCTTATGGTCACACCTCTTCATTGTGGCAAATGTTCCACATTTCCAGACACAAGCTCACCTTTTATCAGGCGACCTTACACCTCAGGATGTTTTTGGCGTAAATTACAGTTTGCATCATGCATAGAGCAGCGTGCAGGTGTAAGCGTTATTTAAACGCTGTTTCTGAAGCAGCTACAATTGAGATTTTTGTTAATAATTTGTAGAAAAACATTTCATGTACTTATTACGTATGATAAAACATATAAATATATTTCTAAACTAATTGAAATAACTATCCTGGGCTCCTGAACTCGATCCCTCGGATGAAACGTCCAAACGTTGAATAATGATTTCTGAACCTACTTTTCTGCATTCCCCTCCACGCAGCCGGAGTTGCAAAACAAGGAAATAAATTCCTTATGTTGAAAGCAAGGAAAAGACCTGAAATGAAATTTGATCCCCAGGTTTGAAATCATTTTTACAGTTAGCCTTCCATCATTACTTCCTTTAGGCTCTTTGCACATGCAGTCACTCTGGCTCCAGAGTTCTTCCATTTGCTTAGCTCTTGGTGACAAGATTCATGGTTTCTTAGTTAGCTGTCGGCCTTACGACTTCTGCCATCTTTGTCCATCAACACCTCGACTTTTAGCAGTTACTTTTGCGCCCCTTTTTCCCCTCTTGAGTTTCCCCCTCTGTGTTTCTTTGTAAGAGGTGGCTTTATATGTACATGCTTCTTGTTAGGCAGCGCGCCACAGAAGAAGGACGTTGATGTTTTTCAGCCTCTCGGTGAAATACCGAGAAAGTGAAAAGTTTATTTTGGTTTTCTGTCCTTCTCTCAGCATTTTTCACCTTTCATGCCTTTTTCTCTCTTTCTCACTCGCTCTCTGATTGACATGTGGTAACTCAGCAGAGTTTTAGCACTTGTGGTGCAGACAGAAGCACTTTGTTGAAGTGTATTGGTAAGCTGACTTGAGCTGGTTTTTGGGCCAATGCAAACATGACCTTCACACATAGGGATCCAGTCCATTGGTTCTGGATTAGCATGAGGTTTTGGCTTTGGCAGGTGGAACCAACTAAAGCTTTGAAAATCTATCTTATTGATTTCGGGGTAATTTTTTTCTGGCTTATAATTCTAATGAAAAATGCACCAACAGAGAAAAATACAAAAACATGAAAATGGAAAACAGGAAAGTGGCACAATATGTTCCTGCAATGAAACTGAACAGGAGCCAATGTCTCTAATTCTACCTCATATATATGATCTAATTATGGCAGATATGTTTTTATTATTATTGTTTTTTATTATAGACCACTAATTCAGCATAACTGTTTTTCAACTTTGAACAATTTCACATTCTGCTGTGGTGCAACCACAAATTTAATGGGTTTTGCTGGTATTTAGTGCAACAGGACAAAGTTGTGTCAAGTTGTGAAGTGTGAAAAAGGTCAGATGGCTTTCACGCTTTGTACAAATCGAAAAGCAGAAACAATATTCCTTCGATTTGCATTTACTAGTCGCATCTGTTATAGCTAGAAGTATTCTTCAGCGATTCCTCTGTCAGCTTTGCACTAATTGAGACTGAAATTCTTGGCCATTTTTCTTTGCAAAACAGCTGAAGCTCAGTCAGGTCGGATGGGGAGCAGATTGTAAATTGGGCTTATGCTTTATGTTGTTTTTCCTTTGGAAGCCAAAACTCCACTCCAGCTTTTACGTCTGACACGTTTTCCTTCAGGATTGCCCTCTTCTTACCTCTTTTCATCAATTTGATCAGATTCCTGGTCCCTGGTGAAGAAGGCATTCCCACAGCATAGCACTGTCACCACCATGTGAATTGTGAGGTGATAGATTTCATGCAAAATCCCAGTAGAATGCACTGAAGTTTCCAATTACAAAATCCCAAAATGTGACAAAGTGGCTGTGAAAGGTTTTGCAAGGCACTGTAAATAGTGTAACTTAACATTTGAAATGAATATAGAAGGACAGTTTCTTGAATACTGATTGATGACTTTAAAACTGGAGATATATCCATATAATCAGACCAGTTTTAAAATCACTTAAACATTTTGAGCATGGTAAAACCAGATAGATGACGGTTCTGGTCATTTTCTTCTTTGTTTTTCTCCCATCAGTTTTTAATTATTGAAAATTAATTATAGTGTATGATTAGGGTTAATCCTAAGCAACTGATACCTTTTTAGGCAATTAACTCCCATCTGCATTTGAGCCAAGTGTGTACAAAGATGTAGCGAGATCTGTGTGCAATTATAATACCTTTCTTTCATTCTCTCATGGAGCTCATTTGAGTAGAAATATGAGAACAGATTTACTGAAGGTTCAACCTCTCCATGGTGCTCACACCTTCAACTTTCTCGTGTGAAAACATTCTTTTCTGGTGTGACATTACAGGTGATTTCCTCTCCATCCTGTCCTACTATCTCTGACTCTTGTCTCTTTCTATGCGCCCTGAGCAGGAAGTCATAAATCTTTCAATTCTACCTTTGTGGGAAGTCTTGTTCAGACAGTTCACTTTACAATCTTCAAAATGTTTCCGGTGATGCATCGCTATAAAAGTGTGAAATTAGTTTTCTTCTGTCTTTGTTTTGTTTACTTGGATTGTGGTTTATATTAATAGGAGAGGCCAAACAGGGCATCTCCAAAAGTAACTACAGGGTAAAGGTCATTTTGTGACATTAACTGTGAATAAATAATGAAGAACAAATGTGCATCATACTCTTGTAATAACGTTATAATACACTGTCTGTTGCAGTTTTAATGATGTAGTCAATGTCTTTGCTGCTTTGCTAGTGTAGCTACTTGTTGTGCGCCTTGTCATGCTGTTTTGCTGGTCTGCTGTTTCATAAACCTGGTATTATTTGGATAAGTAGCTGGACTTTCTGCTCAGAAAGCCAACCTGTAAGCTTTTCATTGGACATGATGTTCAAAGCATCATATCCAATGAAACCGGAGTTCCTTAGTAAGAGTGATGATTGAAGCTTGACATTTTAGTGGTTTTGAACATTTTTAAAACTTTGATGTACCTTGTTGACTTATGTTAACTGGGAAAACCCAAAAACATGAACCATTTAATACGAAGCTGTAGACTTATCAGTCATTTTTACAGTTCATTTCATTATCCGTGGCAGATATTAACCACGTTTGTGAGAAGAACGTATACGTTGTTATGAAACTACAAATTAATGTCTAGCTTTTAATACATAAATAAATAAGTTAATTACGAAGCAGTCTAATAGTCTTGAAACCAAGCATTACCCCGAGGAGTTACATGTGTTCTCATATTTATTGGTACCTCCGGCTGACTCACCCTCCCTCTTTGTCCCCGTCTTGTCCATTGCTGACAGAGAAGGGTGTGTGCTTGTGTTGTTGTTATCTGTTTACAAGTCAGTGTTTGTTCAGAGCTCGATCATGTTACAGGGAAACTCACGCTGCTCGCCGGCACATTTATACACACGACACACAAAACTTATGCATGTGGACACTGCCACAGCGACACACAGATACGACGGCCCAACAGGAGTTCACTTTAGAGCGTCAGCTAATCCTCAAGCAGCTGCTGAGGCATCAGACTCCAGCTGCAGCCCTTGAAAACTGTCCCACTGTTTGGTGCTTTAGTATTGCTGCTTTATCTCATAGGATTTCTTTTGTTTTGCCTTTTCTTTGTCATTTTTACTGCTTAATTCTTGATCATCTCCAACATTTTTGAGTGTGAACAATAGCTTTTTGTTCTTTGAGACATTTAATGCCAAATGTCTAAACCTCCGTATGAAATTCTCTGTTGCTGCATTGTCAACCAATTATGTAAAGTAATTTCCTATTCTCTCTATTCTCTTTATTATTTGTTTGACTATTTAATAAAATAAAAAAAAACCTTAACTGTAGTAAGTTGCTCATTCACTTTTTAATTTATCATGCATCAAAAATAACACATTCCTTAATATTAGATTGGGGATAAAAAATAAATCTAAATCAGGAAATATGGAGTTATTGGGAAATAACATACAACGGGTTACTTATTGTCATAAATAATTAAAGGAGGAACTCACCAAGAGAAAAAGATCCACTGTGGTTAAGGAGATGAGTATTAAAATAGTTAATCATTTGTTTACATGTAGGTGTGAAATAGATTTTTTTTTTTAAATTGCTGCGTGCACTGTTACTGTGTTGAAAAAAAAAAAAAAAAAATAATAATAATAATTATCCATCAGTTAAAAACATCTATAGCTGAGCTTCTGCCTCACACAGCACCCTTCCCTTCCTCCTCTCCCACTCGCTCCTGCAGACTAGGGGCAGCAGCAACTAGCAAACACCTGGTGGAACTGTGCACCTGCTGAGCTCATCATACAAACTACGTCTTAGTTTAACACTCTTAGGAGTAGCTGTAAACGGCATAATGAGGAGCATTGTTGCGATGATATGCTGAAGACGGAGTGTCGGAGAGAATAGGAGCTTCTTAGAGAGTCAGAAGTCCAATTTCAAAGTGTTAAATTGCAAAGATATATGCAGCACTTTTACAATGACTCAAGGTACCAGAGTTACTTGATTGTGCTATAAAATGGCACTATGTGCTTGGAAAATACATAATACCAATCCTTTAAATGAAATCTTCAACTGTTTGCTCCAAGCACATCAAGAAATCACAACTCAGTATCACAACTCTTATTTTAAGCTCTTTTGCAAACGTGTTGTTTTAGCATGACGTGTCAGCTGGAGTTCTGAAGGCAGCGCTGGATGGAGTGGTGGAGGAGTGTGTGAGCTTTGTGGGAGTGGACATCAACATCTGCTCTGAGACACTAATGAGGTAACTCACACACAGAGCCTTCATGCAACGCTGCATCTTCTGGAAACATGAAGCGAAAGCACACTGCACAAGGTGTTTGATTATCAGTCGCTTGATAACCGTAGCAGATCTTTGTGAAACATCATGAAGACCGATGTGAACATCTTTGAACATTTGTCAGAGGTAGGTGTAGGTTTTTGTGTGTGTGGATCATCTTATTTGTATGCGCTTCATCTCAGTCCTCTGACATACTTTCCCTTCGCAGTCACAACATCGCAAACCTTCACTCACGCCCATGAACAGACTTGGTGATTAATGCGCGCACACACAAGCGGCGTGCCAGCTTTTCTATTTAGACTAATGCTTCACACCCTGGCCCCACTTACAGGGCTGACTGGAGTCAGCTGAGGGGATTAGGAAACTCTGCTCACAGAAAGAAAAGCATAAACATACGCAATAAAAAAAAAAAAAAGATACACGAAAACTGCTTGTAGAGCATTGCAGGATACACACTTGCAGCGCTTTTTGCTGTCACATGCTCATAAACCAGAATTGGAGGGAAAAAGCAGCTATTTTACAGTTAACAGCTAAGGAAGCTGGCATGAGCCTTACTGCAGCCATCAGGTCATCTGTTTACCTGTCTGCTCTGCTAGTGAACTTTTTCCATTTCTGCCGCAACACACACTAACACACAGACGTGTTGATGACTGAGGTGGTATGTGGAGTGTTGACACAGCTCTGTGTTTTAGAGTAAGTGACTCGCTATGGGCATTAGCAGCGTCAACCTAATTGAGTTTCAAATTGCTTTGCTCTTTTTCTCAGCCATAGTGGCTCAAATATACTCAGTATCATGCAGTATGTGTTTCTAGTGTTGTGGGTCTTGTTTAAAGGGCCAGGTCAGAGTCACGTATTCCACAATGTTTACAACTCTTTGTTAGGAAGACCTAGACATTGGTTTGGGTTTTTAAGCTTAACTTAAGATGCTCCATTGTACAATAAATTACAGAATTAAACAAAGATAAATGCAGAGTTTCCAAGAAGCTAATCAGACGGGTGCTGTGAGACATTTTGCTGTTAAGTTTGTTTCCTTCTGTAGGCATGTAGCAGGGCTGAACGCAGGCAGAGCTCGGAGCGTCGCAGAGTGGAGAGAGAAGAACGGTCCGTTCATCAACAGGGAGCAACTCAAACTGGTCAAAGGCATGGGACCAAAGAGCTACCAACAGTGTGCCGGCTTCATCAGGATCAACCCTCAAACTCTAAACAGGTGAACACAGATTTATAGGCAGAAAACACACACACAAAAAAAATACATAAAATAAAACACAAAAAGATGTTTTAACACATGACCAATTTCCTCCACTCATCCTCCAGAAACAAACATCAACACGATGAAATTAAGTATTAGTTGTTAATATTGGCCCATTTTACTTATTGGACTGATAACGATATGTTAAGAAGTGACTAATTTCAGCTAATGTGTCATGCATTCCTATATTTTGATGTGGTCAATTACAATTCAACTCAGGACCAATTTGTTTATAATGTACATTCAAGAACCAGCAGTTGAACCTGAGTGCCTTCCAACTCATAAGACAAAGAGATGACATCAAACAAACAAGAAAAAAATAATCATTTTAGACAAGTTCAAAAGCCAGGGAATAGAAATTGTTCTAAAAATATCTAATAAAGAAAAATTCTTAATATGCAGGTGTATTTTATCCTCTATGTCTCAAACTAGACCTAAAATAGAGGCCACTGCAACCGTCCAGGTAAGAAAGAAGGATGACCTAGGTGAGCTTTCCAAGGTTATTAAAAGAAATAAGTGGAGGCACTTTGCAATCATTCCTTACTGAAAAAGTTAGCTTCATGGACAGCATCCAGGCATTAGATTTTAAGCTTTTTACCAGAACAACTTACAGATTGTTAGCAAATGATTATCCTCATTTAGTCTCTATGGAGATTTAGTTTCACTCACCCCTGAACATCTTCTAAATGCTGAAAACAGTTTATCAAAGAAGTCCTGGCATCACGCTTTGTTGGGGTGAAAACCTGACCATCATCGGATGCATTACAGTGACATGCAAAGAACATGCTTAAAATAAATATTAGATATAATATGTTTGAAAGTAATGCCCAAGCACTAAAATAATCTTTATTTGAAATAACTTTGCTATGAATAGCACCCTGATAGCAAGAAAATGGCTAAAAATAATAATAGATGTGTTGCGAAACTATATCTAGACACAACACTAATTCATTTCCTGATCTTAGGAGTTGTTTTGTGTTTCCTTATTAGATATTTTTATATTATGTGTAATAGATCAACAAAATGGTCAAAATCAAAAACTGGAATTAAAATTTGTGAAAACGGAGCCCATGTCCATTGAAAAAAAAAAAGTCTACAGTATATTCTTACAATAAAAGTGGCCGAAGCTGCAGCATTATATTACAAACTAAGCATTCTGAGGTTTAGTGGTTTCTGCTCAAATAATTACTTGAGTTCATATGAAAATATAAAGCGAACCATTTAGTGTCTGACACAGCCAAGGCAGATCTGAGCTCTGTGCAAAACATCAGCAGATTTAACATCTGAAATCTGCTGACTGTGAATTTTATTGAAGCAATATTCAGACGTCCAGATCTGTGGCTTAGCCGAACAAAAGTTTCTTCGCTTGCACTTGATTTTAAAGGTGTGTAGCACATTTGAAATGCATGTGTTTTCGTCAAACAGTGCCAAGCCGTCGCCGCCGTGTGCACCAGAGAACCCAGCACCTAAGAAGAGCAAAGGGAAGGCGGGTTGCAGCATACCGACCTCATTAAACCCGCTGGACCAAACCTGCATTCACCCCGAGTCCTACCATGTAGCGCAGAGGTACGGCCCGCACAAACACTCACCACCGCACACCCACACTTGTTCAGCAGCAAACCCCACTGGCCGGGCATGTTCAGACAAAGATGGAGCTGATTTTAACGCTGTCTCATATGGTGCTGGTTATAGCGGTGGAGGACTCTGATTTGATTTACGCAGACATGGGATACAAGAAAGGAGGCGTTGGCTTTCCGCATGTGCATGGCGGCGTGTGTCCTTGTGTGAGAAGTGATTGTTAGAGCTGCTGATGCTGTTATCAAAAGCACATTGAACATCTGCCGCAGAAAACCGTGCGCGCGCGTGTGTGTGTGTTTGTGGTGTTTAAGCCCCTTTCTCCTGCAGCTGTAGTCACTCAACTGTGTTTAGTCTACATACGTTCTGACACTAGTGGCTTTAAGAATTACTCCACTCATGTTGATGCGCCTTTAATCGCCCCGGTACGTGTGTGGGATGGTGTGTGTCTCTCTGCACACACATGGAGATGGACTGCTTTATGAAATCTTTTCCCTGTCGATTCTGTTTCAGCCAAGGTGCTATTCTCCTTTTGTTATTTAGCACACAATTGGTCCAGTTTTGTGCTAATTTTCTGCACTATATATTCACACTTCTGTCTCGTGCCAAAGCTACAACTTTAAAAATTAAGTTTCATTCTTTCATGCTTTTCTGCCTGACAGATATCTCCCTCTCTTGAACTCTCTGAATAGTTTGTTTTCTTTCTTTCCCAGTGGTGTTTATTATCTTGGCTCCGTAAGGTTCCCGTCTCCTGCTGAATTAAAATGAAAACTTTTACCTAGAGAAGTTGGGAGCGCATAGAGGAATCACACTGTTTCTGCAAACGTTTAAAAAAGAAAAAACAACAAAAAAAAGCAAATAATTTAAAGACACAAACAAGGGGGAAGAGTGGGGTTTATATGTTCTGAGATCTTCACATTTAAGACAAAAACAGGGAAGAAAAAGTGACTTTGCATTTAAGGAACTTAACTTATATACATTAATTTAGTCGACGAATTCGAAGCTCCTAAGACTGCTTTCATGAGCTTTAAGTGTACATAGTGCATTAAGTTGATACATATTAGCTCCTCTGCTACGATGTTTAGATTGTTTCCTCTCTGGTTCTGTTTATTGACACAATACTGAAAGCCAAGCCTTAAAAATTCAATTGCAGTTATAATTAATAATAACAAAATGAAACAAAACAAAACAAAAAAGCATTTGGGCAATGGAATTTATATTTTAAAACTTCTGAAAATTGCACCAAAGAATTGCTAACTGTATGTGTCGTATATACTTAGGTAACTGGTGCCACACAAAGCAGAAATAGTGAAGATTTACTGGAGTTAAACACTATTATGGACCTGCAAACACTGACTGAGATGCTAAGCATCTTCAAGACTTTGTGAAATGTGAATCTGTTTTTTATGCATATTAAATCAGATGTTCAGGTCAATTCCTTGATCTCATAGAGAATACTAGTATAATTCCACTAGTTTATGGTAGTTATGCTGTTCATATTTAATGGCCCTGTGAGTGAATACACACATAGTCTCTCTTTGTCTCTCTTAGATCAGGGTCTAAGCTGGATCTCAGGTTCCAAACTGGGATCACG
The DNA here is from genome assembly GCA_911649635.1 of Poeciliopsis gracilis. Classification (NCBI taxonomy): domain Eukaryota; kingdom Metazoa; phylum Chordata; class Actinopteri; order Cyprinodontiformes; family Poeciliidae; genus Poeciliopsis; species Poeciliopsis gracilis. Next base: position 8,858,041 of record CAJVRI010001143.1, read on the forward strand.
GTTTACTGTACGATAATCCTTTCAGCATTTGAAAGTGTTTCAGATTTTGCAGTAGAGCTGAAGTTGATGGACCAGATAAAAAAAAACAAAAAAAAACTGTGAAACAGCTCTTTTTTTTGCATCTCAGAATTGGAAGCTAACTTGACAGGGAAGCCCAACCATGTAAATAAATGTTTTGCATTGAAATATTAAGAAAATTCAACAACTCTTAAGAGTAAAATGTTTGACTTTTAAGTCTAGTGAAGCAATGAAGTATTAACTGGAAAGTATGTGGGAGTCCTGGAAGCTGATTGGGCGACCGGGCAGCTGATAATCGTGATGCAAGCGTATCTATAAGATCTCTTGCTCTTCTATTCACCTACAGCCGATGAAATCTGCAGGCTTGGGAGGGAGCGTTGTGAAGGAACGCTGTGAGCGTGTATGTAAGCATTCATGTGTGTTGTGTCTTTATGGTTTATACGGAATATCATGTTCATCACATTAGGGGAACTAAATCCTCCATTACTGCTCGCAGCCCACACATCAGCCGCCTTTCTGAAACCATATACCCACACATGCAAAACGCATAAACACAAACGCGCAGACACATTTTGTCCACCTTTCCTTTATAAATTACGTTTGCTTGTGCGAGAAGTGAAGCCTCACTCTTCGGATTGTTAATATTTATCTTCAGAAGAGAAGGGAGTTGAACATGTTCTTTTTTTCGGTTTTAATACATCTGTTAACAGGCTGTCGCAAAATTTTTGAGTCAGATCCAGTGTTGCAGTAATAGTAGTAGGAATCTGGCACCGGTCTGCTGAATATTTCCCTGATAAGTAACAGTCGGGGCCCGATATTTCTCCAACACAAGGCAGAGCGGGTCCTTGCTCTGCGCCTGGATAAAATCTACCATCACTGCCCACCCAGCCCCCTGTTCTCACACACACACACACACACACGCACACACACACACCACCTACATGCACTGTGGTGGTAATAATTATTAAGGCTAATAGCTGTGCAAGCCTCTGGATTTCCAGTCTCCCTTAAATACTAACATACATCGCTGAAAAATGAGATGACCAATGGGATCGCACACTTATTGGCAGCAGCCACTATCACTCATCTGGTCCCTTTTTTCTCTTAGATTTTACTTGAAAACTGATATTTTGCTCTCTGTATCTATTTGGATGTTTATCATTTTTTAGATTAGCAGTTGAGAAAAGCTCGCTAATATGACAGGAAGAGGATGGAAAACAGTTCAACACAAACAATTAATCTTTTACAGTGTGTTGGCCTTGAACTTGAAAGCATTTTTATTGTGAACTGCCAGCTAAAAGTTAATTTATGTGTAATATCAATACAAATACAGTTGTTCTGATTGTCTATTTGCTTTGAATTCTTTTGCAAGATATTATATGTATCACAGTACTAATAAACGTTTAGATTATGGTGAAAAATAGTGTCTCTTTCGAGTGTACATTTAGTTAAAACAACATTTCTTGCATAGTTTTTGTAGGAAAACTGTATTTAAAAAATGCAGTTGTCCCCAGTTCAGTTCCCATCCCTGAACCATTTGCTGAATGTCTTCCTCTTCTTGTATTTGCCCTTCTTCCTGTCCATCTACTATTGAATAAAGGCCAATAAAACCAAAAAAATCCTCTGAAGTAATAAACCCCGTCTGTACAACTAGGACTACAACCAAACGTGTTTTTATTTTCCGCAAATAAAAACAAGCTGAAGTTCTTGGAAAAAGGAGAAATCCAATTAGAGAAAATTTTAGTCATGTGGAAAGGTGGAGCAAGTTGGAAAAGTAAACAATGGGATCTAATTTTCTTAAAGGTCAGGAAGTGAATGATTCGTTGTCCTCACCACGACGTGGAGGTCTTGTTTTTCAAGTGGAGATTCTGTTCATGGTTGGCAGCAAGACAAGTGTCGTCCAAACGTTTTGCCACATAAACCTAAATCACAAGCAGTAGTGAAAGGACTCAAAAAATGATGCATAATTGTGTTTAGATTATGAAGAATTTTTTTTTCACATCTTCTGCAAATTAAACACCCAATAATTTTGAAGAAACAAAGTAGGCAAATTTTTTGAGGAAGTGAATCTGTTCATCATTCTAGACCCAAAACATAAGATATTTTGGATATTAAAGTTATACAATGCCCTAAATTTTGGGGGCCAATTCTGTTGTTTTTTTTTCTTCTTCTTCCTTTATTTTCCGATTATAATTTTCTTAACAGCAAAGGCGGAATATTGGACTCCATTTTTCTGAAAAGTTTAATAAACCCATAAGCCAGATGCTTTTGGACCAATGCAAGAAAACACCAAGACCTGGTCAAAAGGAATGAGTTCACATATGGGAATGTTTCACATTTGATGACGCAATGAAGAAATTTTGCAAGTTAGATTGTTGCTCTGCTTAGATTACGACTCACATTTTTTACTTCATAAGGAATGCTGTGTGCAATTTGTAAACAGTGCACATCCAAATCCTATTGCGAAAAGTGCAGTTCTGAAAGATAACTTACTCTGACGGGCATGATTGAACTATAATTTTTTGTCATTTTACTTTAATAAAATGGCTAGAGGTGACTAAAAACTAAATAACATTTATGAAAAATAGAGTCTGACAAAAATAAATAACCATGTGCTGTTAAATTTAACTTGCGTATCTTGTGTTTCTTGAAATCGACTGAGACCTACAAAATGTGCCCTGCTGAGCTTGAAACATACATATTCAGTTTCCTGTCCCTCCCTGGCTACCGTTCCTGACTCTGTCTCCGTCTCCCACTCCCTAAGCCACCAAGATGAAACCGTTTCTCTTTCTGTCGGGGGAAAGATGAGAAGCTTAGACAGAAAAACGAGCGTTCACCTCGGTGTTAGACACAGCACGGTCCTGAGGTCTTCGGTTTTTTTCTGTTTTTTTTTTTGTTTTTTTTCTAAGCCATTTCTGGCACATATTCTGCTAACTATTTTTTAGTCATGCGGCTTACTGATGTTGACAGATTGATTCAGCTCGAATCTCCTCCACCAGTCATTGAAAGTCAGCGGCAGAGCCTTCTCAGCTCACAAGTGACTCATAGAAACCTTTATGCACAGCACAGTCACTGTCCCCTCTCCTGCCAATTGAGCATTTCTGAGGAGCATTGTACATGAATCAACTTTGTGTGTACGTATATATGTGTGCGTCCACCTGTTCCGTCCATCACGGGGCGGACAGCTGCAGAGTCTTTTTGGCGTCAGTCTACCAGTAAGCGACATCCATCACTGGTCCACAAATGAACACATGCATTCACGTCCATCACCAGCTGTGCCCAGTGTCCGCTGTAAATAATATACGCAGTGTGGGCACAATCCTCCCACAGCCACACTTATCTCATTCTTCCATTACTTATTTGTGCTACTTTGGATATAGGGACACTTTGTCACTCTGTCTGTTTAACTTGCAGAGCAGCTAATTAGTTTGGATTTATATTTCAAGCTCTAACTTGGAGCGACCGTCTAGACATTATGGTGTGAGGCATCGTGGTTGGATAAAGTTATACAAGCGCGCGGGTTGGCAGGCTCGCCGTCCAATCCCAGCACAGCGGAGGCAGTGTCCAGAGACTAGGTGTCAGGGCGTTTACAGCCCGTTGTGGATGCACCTGATTTACCAAGGCATAAATAAAATGTGTTTTTGGAAATGGAAAGGCGCCTCAGCAGCTGATGATTACTAACACTCTCCCTCTTTAACTGGATTTCCTTTCAGTGGGAGACTATTTCTGTTGATTTAAGTCATTTTATTCAACTTCCCTTCCTGGTTTTTTCAGGAGAGGAAATATTTGAGCCTACAGGAACTGTTGGGCTTGTTACAGTCGCCTCTCTGAGGCTCATAATGGCTTCTGATTTTTTTTTTTTTTTTTTTGTGCATAAAACAAGATTCTCGAAATGTTTAAAGGCTTTCAGTTCAGGGACGGATGCATGGTTTTAGAAAGTTCATCTCTTATCACCAGGTGTTTCTGGTTTATAAATCCTTCTCGTGGTTCAGCAATTCAGGAGGTTAATGTCTTCATTTTGGCTGCACCATCTTAAGCATTTTTGGCAGTCACTCTGACCGCAACAAGGTGTCCAAGTTTAGTACTTTTGCTAAATGAATTACTGAAAAAACATCTCCTACAAAGGAGTTTGCTGTAGAAGTTCTTCTGTAGCTTTACAAAGCTAAGCCTAAACTCCTGTCCTGTTTTAAGAACAATTTGTATTTCATCACTACTTGTTGAACATTTAAGACGTCCAACATTTTGAGACGCACCAAGAAATCGACTGGCAACTGAAATCTTACAATTTTTCGTTTGACCGGCCATGACCCACTGCAGGCCAGTTGGAGACGCACAAAAAAAAACAAAAACTGATCAGTAAACAGATTATATCTAAGCTTCAACAGGTGATACTGACAGCAATACTCTACAAGGAAGAAAGCATCAGTGCAGGAAAAAGTCAAAGTGAGACACTCACTTTCGGTGAGGTGTTTAAAAAGTGAAAGTCAATGGAAACGAACAGAAAACTGTATTTCATCTGTTCATCCAGCTGACTTCAGTAGATTAATGGAGGAATATGACAGCAAAGGTTTTGCTCAGTTTTAATATTTTTTTTGAGCTACGAACCTTAGAATTGACACTAGATTGTCCCAACGGGGAAATTGTTGCTCGTCTCATGTGTGTCACGTGTGTCTGTGTTGCTCTGTGACCGACTGACGACATGCCCAGGATTCATCCCACCTTTTCTGTCATCATCAGGGTTGATAAGAAATAATAATAAAGACAATTGAACTTTTTTTTTGTTCAATTAAATTTGTTCTCATCACAAATCCAATTAATTAACCACTAATCACATAGTTTTTTTTTCCTTAAATCTTTTCTATCCAGGTTTCTGTCTCTCGTGGGTGGGACTGTGGACCAAATAGGCAGTGCGGGTTTGAAACACTGCGTGGAGAGCAAGGTTAACACGAGTTGTATTGAGGAACTGGCCAAGAAAGTGGACACCACCCCGGAGACTCTCAAACTCATCATAGACGGCCTGACGCAGCCTCCAGGCTTTGACATACGACAAAGTGAGTGTTTTTCTGCTCACACTAACACAACTCACTCAGCTTGTTTAGAAACACGGAGACAGGCAATAAAAACCAAACCAAATAATATATATATATAAATATGTATGTATATCTTTACCAGCAATCTGCAGTAGCAACATAGTCAAAGTTGCTTTTAAAAAAGATCTGGATAAACAGTGTTTGTTTGAACTTTATGTTGGCCCGCTTCACACAATAAACACCTTTTTTTTTAATTATTATTTGCAAGTGTCACTAACTGAGCTGGACTTTCTCCCAACAGTTCTGCTGTTCAAAATCTTGTGCAAAAACCTCAATTCTGGGCACAGAAACCTCTACGTTGGATCGCGCAAAAGTTGATTGTCACTTTTCTGCAATCTAGCCGTCAGAGTAACTTCTGCTAGTTTCTCATCTTTCTGTCGTAATGTCTTTTACAGCTCCCCACCAGCTAACAGAAAATCAAAGCTGTATTTGTCCTCCTTTGTGAATGTTTTGCTAGTTATAACACACACTGACTGACTTTTCTAGCCTGGACTATAATAGCCTTGTCTTGGCAGCGTAACTCGATAGGTTCTGACAGTGCTGCGGCTTCCTCTCTGCAACCCAACAGTCCAGTCGGTGTCTTTCTGACAGCGTGTGATGGGTCCAGCAGACTCTGCTGCTGGACGGAGTGTGCGGCAAGCGCAAATGCAGCAAAAGCTGTTTTTCTGCTTAGCTCCAGGCTCTTGAGTTCAGGCGCACGTAAACAGCCTCCGATTTAGTCCTGCTGTTACACAATAAAAAAAAAAAAAAAAAAAAAAGAAGAAATGGATTTAAATATTATTTTTACGCTCAGACTGTGAGAAATAAACAGTAGGTGAGTTATTTCAGGCAAGGCATTTATTGCAACACTCAACAACAAAGCAAATACTTTCATGTTTTTTAGCTATGGATTTGGATTTGTCTGGCCACTTAGCATCGGCCAACTCTCCAAAAGAAGAAGAAGAAAAAAAAAAATTAAAGAGCACAACTCAGAGGTTCACTTTGGGGTTGGCCCTATTCGGTTGCAGTACACTTTGCTTGGCCTCCTAGCCAGAGCTCAGCTGAATAAACAGATGGGCTGAAGCTACCGCATAAAATCAGGGGGTTTGAAGGGGAATAATTGTACTGGCTATTTCCTGGATCGCAAGCCCTCGTTGTTTGTGTTAATGATACCGAAAGGAAAACAGATCCTATGCGCTGGCTCGGTGGAAAGTAGGGGTGGACAGAATGCTGAGAAATGTAGAAGTGTTGTATGTAGACACAGGTGTTGGGTTACCCCTGGTATTGTGTGGTATCTATTATTTTTCTTCAACCCCCCCCATTCTGCCGCACACAGATTGACCAGCCACTACACTTATTTGGCCCCATCGCCTACAAGTGTGCCAGCTTTTCTACATCCTCTCCTTTGACTTCCTTCTTTTTGGCAGATTTTGGGCAGGCGGACTTTAAGCGGGGCATCGTGTCGATGAGCGATCTGCGGGTCGGTGCCGTGCTCACAGGCCGAGTGGACAACACGACTCTGTTCGGAGCTTTCGTAGACATCGGCGTCGGCCGCGCCGGCCTCATCCATAAGAGCCACATCACCCTGGACAAGCTGCCCGCCAGTCAACGCCGCCGCAGCCTGGCACTGGGCCCCGGGGAGAGGGTGGAGGTCCGGGTCCTCAACGTCGACGCTCAGAGGGGACGCATCGGGCTGGACCTGATTAGGGTTCTCCAGTAGATTCAGCGGTTCCTTTAAAGAATACTCCACACTTGGACTGCGCCTGTCACTTGAAGTTACACGCAAACCAGTGTGAGAGACAAACCATCTCCAGATGTTTACAGAAACATTGGACACGAAGTGGCTCGCTGCTTCTGAGTAGAGCTAATATATATTATTTATGGGAACGGTTCGAGATGTTTTGCGATCGTTACATATTTCAGTGCCTGTTGGTGGCGGCTGTGACGCACAATGGTTGATAATTTAGCACGAGTTTAGCTAATTACACTTTCACTGGTTAGTGAGTCAGATGACAAGTGAAATTTATAATTAGCACGTTAGCTGTGATGCTAATAGTGTCATACTTGTATGTAATTGAGATTAGCATTCACAAACTCACGCGGAATAAAAAAATGTAGTCCTGATTCCTTTTTTTTTTGTTTAGTTTCGTCATACTCTCAGTAATTAGCCAATAAATATTTCTCTTTTCTCCATGTTGACCGTTTCTGATCTCACTCGCCGTCCAGTGCTGATTAGATTTCAAAGTGGAGTTGAAGTTTATGTGCACTCATCCTGGCCATTGACATCACATTGTTTCTGGGCTTTTCCTGGTGTCTTTTGAAATACGGATTCAGTTTCAACTTCACTGAGATTTAAAAAAAAAAAAAAAAATCAGGGTCACCAGTTTGAGCTGATCCGAGATTTTCTCTCCTCAAACATGGCAAAAAAAAAATAAATAAAAACTAGACATAAAAGTTCAAATATCTGCTGCTGCATTCGCGAGTTGTTCCATGACCACAGCTTCTGGCTTAATTACAGCTGAATATTTGATCCCTGCTCTGGTTAGATTATTATTATTATTATTATTATTATGTTTTTAATTAGCCGGCTCTGTACCTAGCTTTTAAACAAGTTCTGATAATTTGGAAGATCAACAGGTTAATAAGGTTGAGTTGGTATGAAACAAACTTGAATTGAACAGGAGAAAATTTATGTAATGCAGCACAAAAAAACAAAAACAAACTGCTTTTGGTTCAAGTTTTGATTGCAGAAAAAGAGAAAAATATGTAAAGATAAAATAGGTGGGGGCATGTGGCTTTGATTGAGCGGGCGGGGGGAGGAGGATGCATCACAGAAGACGACGCCGTTTCTGACTCCAGCGAAGCCTGGAGGCTTTTTAGGCAACATCCCAGACACAATTATCCTCTGATACACAAACGCCCTAATCAGCTGCTTCAAAATTAATCCCAGACTCCCCATCCACATGATCTAATTTCTTTGTTTTTATGGAACCGGAATAAAAAAAACAAAAAAGAAAGAAAGAAAACAGAAAATATGATTCTCGGTAAGCCTGAGGTATTCTTTGCCAAACATTACAGTGAATGCCGAGTACCTCACTGTTTATGCTCATCATCTTCCTTTGGGCAAAACAAATGGAATATATTTGAGATGCACACACACAAAGAAATATGCCATCGCTTCTATTGCCGCTGAAAGTTCTCGGTAAAAATCGGAGAAGATTTGTGTGTCGTTTCATTCATCAGCTGCTTTTCAAAACTTTTTGCTTTGTGTTTTTTCTCAGATTTAATAATACCTCTCCTTGGCTTTCTGCTGTCTTCTTCCCAGACACTCTAGCATAAGAGCTCCCAGTGTTGTTGTTTTGGGGGAAACGTGGGTGTTTTTCCAAGTCGACACAGCTTCCCTCAGCACCATTCCTGCTTCCTCCCTCTACCGAACGTGAGCCCACAGACGTGACAGGCAATCTGGTAGCCAGTTACTGCTGCCCCTTGGCGTTTTTGTCAAACACTTTTCCAGCAATGAGCCGGTGATAAGAAGCAGACTGACTGCAGGAGGAGTTTTCTATCTGTCTGTTATCCGCTGCTCCCTTTTGGCTCACGGCTCTTGCGGCGTGAGCTCAGGTGCGCTCTGGAGTTTTAGATAAAATCTGAACAAATTGACGGGAAAGCAAAAATACCCAATAAACCCTGCTCTCGACTTGTCGTGAATCACACTGCTTCGTTAGGAGTTTCCCCGGACGTTACGTCGTAGAAACGACACAAACATCCCGAGCTCCAATTCGGGGCTCCCAGCTGACTTTTCTGTTAAGAAATCAGAATCGTGGAATAGAAACCGTTTCACCTTTTTACACAAAGAGAAAACTTCCCACGCAAACAGACAGTGGAGAAAATAGTTCACGCTGTTGATCCTGCATTTCCCAGGCCAGTTCTTAAAGCAACACAAAGTAAATATCTAAGACATTCTTTTAAAGAAATGCTCTTAAAATATTTGGATTAAAAAAGAAATCAAGGAATGAAATTAAAACAGAGTATATGAATTTAGCATAGGAGAACTTGGTGGTAGTCCTCTACTTACAAAACATAAAATAAATGTTTTAATCCTGCTGACAAACAGTAGATAGTTCAATATTATGTGGATGTGTTTGTGTTCTTTCATTAACCTTTCTTCCACAATTCATCTAAATAGAAAAATTAAAGACGTGTTTCATTCTCAATAACAGTCAATTTAAGAAAATATCATAGTCATTTGCCATTGTAACAAATGACTTTTAATTATTTCGCAAATTTGCGTGATTTGTGAAATTCAAAGTGTTGTTGATTAGACTATAAGTTATGTTTAGCCACAATTACAATAACGGTAACATTTTAGACCTTCAAGGTGAGCGTAATGTAGAGAAGAGATGATTGTGGCTGAGTGGGTAGAGGAGTTGTCTTGTGATCGGGAGGCTGTGGGTTCAATTCCAGCTTCCTTCTGTCAATGTGCCTCAGGGCAAAGCACCTGAGGCACAGAGATTTTAATTTGCTTATCTCTGTGCAAATTATTGAATGCGACTCAAGTGCAGAATAATTGGAAAAGCATTATATAAGTTCGGTCCATTTGTATTTATTTTTCTCAAAATAAGTAGTGCCACATATCCAATGCAATTCATTTGACTAAAGCATTTTTTTTTTTCATTTATGCTTAATTTTTATTTTGATATAAGTTTCCAGGATCAATCAAGTGAACATGGTGATATTCAAGAAATGCAGAAATGTGCTGATTGTCCTGAGTCAGGAAGTTGCAAAAAAAAAGCTCCTCTAATTTAGCCATTATGTGTATCAGAGTAACAAATAAGATTCAAACAGCAAAATTTGATAAATAAAACTGCGTGAAGACCTCAGTTTATCTCACCAAACCCCTAAACAAATCTAAATAAAACCTCAAATAGGTTTTATTTATTCAACAAAGCTTCATTTGTCTCTATGCCAGGAATTTGTTTTAAGATATCTTGACTTGGGGACCACTGCAAATCAAATCCAAGGTTATCTAAAATATACTGAATTTGAGCGGTGAGATTATTATTATTTTTTTCCCCCAAATGCAAAACCAAATTTTGTGATGGACTTTTTCTATCCTTATTATTTAAATCTGTATTTAAATCTCTAGATGCTCAGTAAAAAGAAGCAGAGGACGTCATAATATGAGGAAAATTGGCACTGCTCTTACATTTGTGAAGGCATAAACTGTAAGTGGTACAACCTACAAGAGAGATTTAATGAGAAAACCAAAACTAACATGCCCTGCCTCATTTGTTAAACTTGACAGAAAACTTCAGGCAAATTTAAAATGAAAAAAAAACCCGGCCGTACTACTTATTTTCCAGTGTTAGGTGACACGGTGAAGAATTCCAGACAGCCAGCGGGGTGAAAAAGATTTTGGCTTTTGACATTGCAAGTGAAAAACAGGAGTAAAGCAGACAGAGGTGTGCGGGAGAGATGGATGAATGGAGTTTGGGGAAAGAAGGATGGAATGAGACAGGAAATGAAAGGCTTTCTCCGGTTTCACTCCCTGTGACCTCATCAGTGTGATCATGGGTTTTATGAGCTCTCCCTCTCGACGCCCACACACCACCTCACACGTGCCAGGACATACACACACGCAAAGTCAAAGTCACACAGGTTTCGGGCCCCATACTTTATTCCCTGGCATAGAGAAACACACGGTACATGTGTTTTTGTCTCTGTCTGTTCACTTTCTCGCCCTCTTCCTGTCGACCTTTCACGTATTTTATCACAGGCTGATATCCCCAAGAAGCCGATTCAAAAGGAAATAGAAGGAAAACTTGTTATCCATTGAGTTTCGGATGTCTGTTTAGAAAAGTTTCAGTTTTTTCATTATCATCCATTTTTTGTTTTGCTTTTTTTTTTTTAAATACTTTGTTACCAGGCAGTTTAGAGCATGCTGTAAACATGGCTTACTATGGGGACCCCATGCTGTTTGTTTACATTGCAATGCACTGGTAAAAGGGATCAATTAAAAATAATTGCAAAGTCTTTGAACATAATTTGATCACAAAAAGAAATCTCTAGTGATCACCTAGAACTCTCCGAATGACCGAAATGACCATAAACTACAATGATCTGGATTTCTGGCTGCTCTGTCGGCTCAGTCTTCCGGGTTTTATGGCTGACGCCCCGCTCATGTGTCCACACCACAACATTAGCGTTCACATAGCCGCTCTGGATCTACAGTATGTCCAGAAAATATTCACAGGGCCTTTCATTTTCCCCACTTTCCTTGCTGTTGCAGGCTTGATACAGTTTGGAAACCTAAAGCATAACCCTATAACAGCACTTCTTCTTCTGGGGCCCGGCCTTTGGGCCCCGGAAGCAGCAGTGGGTCCTCAAAATGTAGATATTTGTTGGAAAAGTGGGCCTTACATGGTGAGAAACGCTGAAACGCAGACACAAGCAGGTGTTCACTCAGTCGTTTGCAGAGCCACTTGCCTCTAAATCGTATTAATCAGTACAATGTGCTTCTCTGTGATGTTGTTGTTAAATGTGCATATATTTTTCCTGCTCCTCTGCCAGTGTAGAAGCAGACTTCTTGGTGGTTTTCTTGTATTCTCTCTTCCTAATCCGTCTTTCCCTTTCAGCTTGTTTACCCGGCCTCTTACTTGCCTTTTTCTTTCTTTTTTTTTTTTTCCCTCAAGTGGAGCGTCATAGCAAAATAGTAAATCTGTTTTCGTGTCAGAGTGACAAGGAGACACCTTGTTACCCTGACATTTCCACGCTGTAGGAGAGGACTTGTTTAAAAAAACAACCAAAAAACAAAATGTGAAAATATTATAAAATATTATATTAACACTTTTGCGATCCACTGTGCAAAATAATTTTTAAAAAAGTTCATATTAAGACAGTTTTCTTGCAAAGGTTTTCTTTTTAACCTGTTCACCATTGCGCATTCACCTCTCTCAGAGTTAAAAGATTCAAAATGAAAGGTTACAGCGCGACTCCACTGTGTCTCCACGAAGCAGAAACGCAATGTTCAGATATGACTCGTGGGAAATGTGAACAGTAGCCACCAGCTGCTACTGTCTGAAGGATGTACTAACATCTAGTAACAGCTTATGTAGACCGCTGAGGGCAAGCAAAGGATTAGCTCGATTTGGCAGTTGTTTGTTTAGCTGCACGTCCCGACAAACCGTTAATGGTTGGACCTATTGCTCTTGTCAGTGGCAGTAGCACACATGGAGGTAATTTCCTTAAAAACGGTAGATTGCACACGGAGCGAGGCGGAAAAAGAAGGTTTTCCTCGCCGTGGATTAAAGCCCGTGTTAAAATCTTAAGGGTGTGGTTCACTTTGGAGAAAATACAGGTAAGATGGAAAGGATTCCCAGGGCAGCTGGATGTGTTAAGCAACTTTCAGGTGTTTTTCTTTTTGTTGCTGTTCATATTTTTGCGACTTTTTGTCGGTTTTCAAATTCAAAATTGCCACGTTTAAAAGAAAATTCCACAAAACGATTTGTTAACATGGAAGACTTTCAACCTTTTACCTGCAAATAACTAAATTATTGAATAATACTGGCATGATATTCCCATGGTTGTTACATTTGCATACAGCTGTTTGGACAGATAACTGGCACCTACGGGCATCTGGAAATTGAAAATCCTTGAGAACAATTTCCAGATGCCCCAAAGGTGCCATGTTCATCCATCCAAACAGCTGTATGCAAATGTAATCACCATGGTGATGCCACGCCATCATACCAAGCAGGTTCTCTGTCCCAGGTATTGACATGTTTTGGTGGGAAATGTGAATATCCACCCAGCAACAAAAACAAATCGACCTTTGGGGAAAACTGAATGAAGCTGATAAGAGCTCCTTTAATCTCAGCAAGCCCTGTACTGACATGAACTGAAAGGCCACTCAGAGAGGAAGAAGCCATGACTCCAAATGCCTCCGTTGCAGGTGGGCTTTCCAACCCACACAGGTCCGAAGATCTCATCTTCTAACTTTCTGTTTATAAATGCCAGTGTAGCAAATGGATGTTGTTGTTTCTTCCTTCTAAATTGGTTTTTAATAAATCAATATATCTTGCATGTTTCCTTTTTCTAATCATCAGTCAGAAACAAAGACGATGTCTAGGAAAAGCACACCGATGTTTTTCTGGCTGCAGCATTTTGCTCCAATATTTGTCTTTGCATGAAAAATATGTCAGGTCTCTGCTTTTGCTTTTTAGTAATTTATCGAAGGCTACTTCTCATATAAAAAATTGCTTGAGGTTTGTTACAAAAAAAAAAAAAAGAATGCCCCCCCATCTAACTCACATGTGGATTCATTCCAGTGAAACCTAAGAATGTAATTAAACATAATGAAGATCTATGCAGAACTGAATAGCCTGTGAGGGCTGAAAAAGAGACACGAAGGGCCTAAAACCAGCCAGAGAAGGAGAGGTGTAGATTTAGGATTTGTCTTGTTAGTGTGTGTGTGTGTGTGTGTGTGTGTGTGTGTGTGTGTGTGTGTGTGTGTGTGTGTGTGTGTGTGTGTGTGTGTGTGTGTGTGTGTGTGTCCACCTATGCTGCCTGTGGAAAAACCCAATGGCTTAGTGTGGTTTCCTGGGAATACACTTCCTCTCTGCTCCATCTGTTCCACCACACATCACCCAATCAATTGCTAACCTGATACTTATGCCGTTCACCCAGCCAGCCAATTGCAGGAGCCGCCGGTGGTCATGTGATACTCCAGAGACAGTTGGCAGCCCATTTGTAATGTACAGTTAACTGTATAATGGTATTTCTGCTCCACTGGAAACCACTAGATTGTGTGTGGGCGTGTGCGCGTGTGTGCGCGCGTGTGTGTGTGTGTGTGTGTGTGTGTGTGTGTGTGTGTGTGTGTGTGTGTGTGTGTGTGCGTGTGTGTGTGCGTGGCTGTGCTTTCCCGTGTTGGTCTTACTTTCTTTTAAGGGTTTGCTCTGAAAATCTCACACAGTTCACACTTTGTATGTGTGTTTAAGTTTTGTTTATATTTATTGTTTTTGTTTTTTTGGTACAGATAAAGAATTGTTCATCGAAATATTTCCGTACGCCTTCGTTTTCGTGCTCAAGGATAATTAAGTGCCAAGCTAAGATTTATGTTAACACTTTGTTTGAAGGGGTTTGATAACCATGATGCTGTCGTGGACCTGGTGGAGTCTTCATGAATGTTTATGACTTTAGTCACAAATTGTCAGTAAATAATGGCACAATTGATGCAACTTTGCGTTTAAAAGTTAAAGATAAAAAACTGCAAATCAAAACACCTCATGTGAAACATACAGATAAGCAGAGAGGAAAACTGTCTTCTGTCAGATTCAAGTTTCATTTATTTTCCTCGTTTTTTTTTTTTTTTTTAATAGTAAATAAAATATGAGGGTTTATATTTTGGTTTTGTAAAACCTGGAAAAGTCTACCGTCTTTCAAGATTCGTTTTAAAATAATTAGCACTTGCGTGCAAAGAAATGTTCCTAGTTGCAAACCAAAAACATTTTCAGATTTTAACTTACAGTTTCCCTAACATTTCTTCAGGGTTAATGTTCAAAACGTTAACATTTATTTCTCTAGGACCGTCTTTCTTCGCACATTCAGTAAATGTTCATCTCTCTTCTACTGTGGATCTCTGGTACAGGGTTATTATCTGGCTAGGATAAGCTCAGCTTGCTTCCTCTCTGTTTTGATATATCTTCAAACTCCATCCTAACTCATGCTCTCTTCACGGCTCCAATTATTTGTTTACGGTGAAAACTTGCCAAAACAATGGATTTCTTTCACAAACTAACAACTTTGCTAGGAATTAATGAATGACGGTGTTGACGCAGACTGCTACGTTTTGGCCGAGCTTGCCATGAAAACACAGTGTGAACTGAATCTGGATTCACTCGCACTTTGATCTCAATCCAGATTGGAGTCCAAGACTTTCAGAGCCGGTGCTCTAAAATAAGATGGCGTGAATATTTGTTCTGGTAATTTCGTCAAGAGCCAGTTGAAGTCAAGGAGGTAGAAGGCGTGTGTGTGTGCGTGTGTGTGTGTGACATGGATGCATGTGAGCGTATTGGTCTTCGCAGGTCTGGATGTGTGTGTGTGCACAGCTGACAGAAAACAGAATAGAGAGCGGCAGGCCAGCCTCGCCGGAGCTGCCAGAATCCGCCACACAAATTCTAACAGCATCATTATTAAAACTTTAGTGAGAGGCCATCCTGATTTGGAGCCAGTTTCAGACCCACCACCCAGCATAAATCTACTCCAGAAATCTCCGCTTCTGTCTGGCCAGCTGGCAGCCGCAGAAAAGGGATTGAAAAGAGGAGAAAAATCAATCTGCCCACTTCTCTGCACCCCTCGTTCGTGCTTTTCTGCTGGGAGACAAAGCTCACAACTGTCTCCACAGTCTCCCATTTGAAGCTTTGATCAATCTCAGGGCATCTTCAAGCGACGGCCAGACGATGGGTCATTATCGCAAACAAGAAGCTGTTCTCAATAACTCACCTGGTAAATAAAGGTTAAATATGGCGACTGAAGGTGTGTCATCGCAGCGTTTCCGCTGCTGGAGGGACGTGTCCAAATGTTGTGGCAAGGATGCAAACGCTGTCATTTGTGTCTTAACGTGAAAACTCAAACTTTTGCTTCTGCAATTCGCCGTTGTTGAACGGTGAATATGAATTCCTGAGCCAAATCCTGACCGCTGATGACCTTGATCTGGATTTTTGCTATTCATGTGTTTATGTAAGAATTTGTAACTCGTAGGTTTTTCACACAAATTCAGTTGAAATAAAATCACATTAAAATGTGTCCCGAGACGTCTATAAGAGCAATCTAATAAAAACAAAAATTGAAAACATCGGCGACGTGTTCAGCATTCACGTCACGTCTGTCACTCAATCACTGTATCCTTTTCCGAGCTTTGACATCACATGTGATTCATGTACGATCAACTCTTCTTTTCCTACTTGGGTAGTTTAAGTGTCGTCAGCCGGTTCAAGATATTTCTAGCAGTTAACTCACAAACTACATCCTCTCGTTCTTTAAATGGATATTCATCTTTTAACGAGACGCCAGAGTTGCTGGAATGAAACCTGCGACCTGCCGTTGCTTTTGCAGCAACAAGTAGAAGCCAGCAGCGGCACGATCACACACCCACACACATTTTTAGACGTTAAAACGCGATTCGCAAACCGATTCTACCGGTCGCAGAGCAACGCCGTTCCTAAACTTTGCCTCGGTTGAGGAGGTTCACATTATTTGCCTGGACACCGCAGGAAATGAGTGACTTGAAGTCGGTCGTTTCAGTTTGCACACTTTCCTTTTTTTGCAGAGCTCGTTTCGCGGTGCTTTCATTTAATTGGCTGAGAACGTTGTCCCTGTCTCCCTTTGTTTCGTTTTCTCATCATTCATCCTGCATGTATTTACCAAAGACACAGAGACTAAGTGTCTGGTTTAAGCAAAGTGGCACACGCTCATTTGCAGCCTCGCCTACAAAAACATCTGGTCTTAACCTGTAGACCAGTGTGCTAAAAACAGCCGGCTTCTATTTTTCTCCCTCATTAATTCATTTGTAGGTATGCAGATGGATTTTCTTCACCTAAATGCTCACGATAAGCCAGCTCTTTGATTAGGAATCCAAAATCAGCTGAATCGGATTACGGTGCTTTTTTTTTTTTTTTAAATAAATTTTATTTCTGGAATTATTTATTTTTCTCTGTCACTCACACGAAATAGGGAAACTTAAAGTAACACACTGACCTTAACAGTCATGTCTGTGGATTGTTGGGTGGAGGCTAGAGTACCCGAGGGAATCCTTGCATGTTTGGGGAGAACATGCTACTCCATGTAGAAAGACCTCAGGCTGGGATTTAAACCCGAAACCTTCCTGCTGCAAGGCAACTGTGCGAACCGCAGCGCCCTGGATAATTCTAGCATATATCAAAATGAAGCAGGAATGAGAATGAACTGTCATGAGAACATGAATCTAACCAAAATGGGGGGAAATAGAGAGAAAACGCAGAAGTGTAAACTGAGCTGTTGCATTATTAATACGTCTAAAAGAGGTTTGAAAAAAAAAAAAAAAGAAAGGTTCTGTTAGCCAACTCTGCTCTGAATGAATCCAGTTGCGCTCACTGCTGTCACATCAGTAGTTAGAGAAGAAGAAGAAAACTTAATGACATCAGGGTTTTGTGTTTTTATTTTGATAAAACCGGGTGCAGAGAAGCTTTCTTCTTCTTTTTTTTTTTCTCGCCGCTTCCTCACAATCCCGTCGGTGCAGTCAGCAGACGACCAGACCAGGCTTGGCGCTTATTTCTGGCAGTCGAGTTTCAGGCAGTTGCAGGATGTGTGACGGAGCGCCAAATAAGTAGCGATAACCTCAAAATGAGTTGGATGACATATCGAGGTGGCGGTTGCCCTAACTGCAGGGTTTCCAACTCATTTGAATAGTTGTAAATTTCGTAGCAGGTGTTGGTGGAGCTGCAGCCACCCGAGGCTGTGAGATTTCATACAGCCTTGTGCTTATGTGACTTTTTCACCTTGGGAAAAGAAGCTTCACTTTAACAGGAACATGCACGGACGCAGGCGGGCCTCCTCAACTCTGTGATTGTGTGTGAATTTTTATTAATTGTAAGGTTTGTATTGGAGGTTTTCATTTTCCATCTCTACAAATGCAGTAAGCAAAAAAGAAAAGAAAAAAACTAAAATTCCCCATGTCCCTTGGGGGGATCCGTAGGAACAAACTTCCAGAAAACTGCAAAACTGCCTCAACCCTGAGATCCTTTAAGCTAAAACTCTTTAAGCAGCACATCAGCTGCCTCTTGATGTGCATTTGCTTGACGCTGATGATGGCAACTGACAAAATGCTTGTTTCATCATTTGTGACTGCGTGACGTTTTCTATGATTTAAAACCACTTTCAACCGCGCCGTTGGTGAAATACGCTGCAGAAGGAATGAACCTGGCTGCACTTTGCACAACCTTGCATGTGCGCCGAAGCGTGTCTGCGCGCACATGCGTGTGCGGAGACGCATTGTGGAGAAACGAGGCTGAGGAGGCGACGGCAGGTGATGAATGAGCGGCGAAACCCGAGACGCTCAGACCTCACCTGGAGGCGGAGCCGGCTGCCTCGGGGCCAGGAGCCGTCAGTCAGAGCGAGGGGACGCATGTTGTTCCCAGGCCCTTTGGCTCAGGTGAGAGCGAGAGAGAAATGCTTAAAGACACAGTGTGATGTTTTTGGGTTTTTTTTTTTTGTAAACGTGGCGTAGTGATATTTGATATTTCAGAGTTTAGATTTGCGACTCGGAATTTGATTTTCTTTGTTTTCTTATTTCTCGCAAACGTGTGCACCAATGAGGTGTGTGGGTGTGGGTGTAGGTGTGTGTGCGTGTGTGTGTGCGTGTGTGTGTGCGTGTGTGTGTGTCGCCGGTGAGGGAATTCCCAGATCTGTGTTATGGGTGTCATTCCAGCTTCTACGAGAGGTTACTTGAAGGTCGAATTAGATCAAATTACTCAGCTCTGCGCTGATTCACTGTACGCTGTATATATCACGCACGTCAGTGCATTTTATGATTTTCTCCTCACTGCATTGAAAATGGGGCGAAAAAATGGCTTCAACACAGAAAATGAAACTATAAGTTTCTACTTGAAACTTTTATTTTTTTAATTATTTTATTTTATTTTATTTTTTAATGTCCCAAAGCTACATTTACCAAACCAAAGAATCAGATTTATATTATTGTCTGATAAGCGCCTTGCAAAGGTTTTCATTTTCTAACTTTTTTTTTCTTTTTGTCACTTTTTGGTGCCCAACTTTAATACACAGTAGAGTGAAAAATGTGAAATTTAAAGGGGGGAAACAATCTGAAAAGTGTGGCGTGCCTTTCATAACTCACTGGGTCATCATTGCTGCTTGAATATATTTAGTCAGATGTTATATTTAGGTGCCATTCCTTCATGCTTCGTATATACACACACTGGTCACACGTCATACATGTGCAAAACCATGCATTCTTTTTCCCCTCTCCTTCACAAACCTGTGATGTTTTTATCTTGGTCAATCACATAAAATCACAGCAAAATACATTGATGTAACATGATAAGATGAGACAAAGTGAAAGGGAGTGAAGACTTTTCCAAACCCCGTTGTGTGTTGACTTTGTGTGCGTCTCAGAAACGATTCTCTTAGGTTTGGATTTTTTTTTTTTCTTTTTTCTTTCTCCTCCCTGGTTTCATAGCAACAGTTGTCAGAGCGGCGAAACCTGACCTCCGCGCTCCGAGTGTCGGTTTCGCATGTTTATTTCTGCTAAGGAACATTTTCACGTCTCTGTTCCTCGACGGTCGTTCAGCCCTGCGGATGATGATCAGATCCAACTGGCTATTAATGACAATCAAGGTAAACACTGTCGAATATTTAAAACAAAACGCTGCTGTGCAGTGTCTGCTTTTTCCCACTCAAAGCTTTGCCTTTATGTCTGCTACCCACACACACACACACACACACACACACACACACACACACACACACACACACACACACGCGCCTGGCAGCTGCCTACCACAGCGCGTGCACAATGAATTTCCCTGTCTACCTTTACTGACCTGTGAGTACCTTCATTGTTACAGGTGCCTTGCTCCAGGGTAAATGTTTTTCAACTTGGCATTAAATAACACCAAGAGGTCGCCAGGTCAGTCTCGAAGGTCACGGAGTGGCAAGAGATACTGAGGGAAATAAACACACCTGTTGGATTTTCTTGACATATACTTTCTTTTTCATTCTGTTGTTTCAGTTTTACGAGAAATAATAAGAGGGAGCCGCAAGAGAGTCATTTTGTCGTCCATCTCTGCTATACCTAAATACAGCAACAGATATTTACGACTAAAAGACAAAAACAAAAAAGGTATTTCATTTATTGCTTGCGAAGAAGTATTTTCCATCTAAAGTCCCGTGACTGGATGTGTCAAACTTGGTGGCAAAACTGTTGGGGTTGCGAGTTTTACTTTGCTGTGGAGAAACTTTGACCCACTTTCCTTTGCAGAATTGCTTGAATTCAGATTGGAAGGTTTTGGCCCGACATTCTGATCCAGGATTCTGTTCGCCAAGATCTGACGCTGAAAACTGTTTGCTGATCGGAAACATTTCAGAAGCAAAACCGTGAAAAAAAAAAAAAATCTTCAAGGATAGCAGTAATCTGCTGTTAACATGGCACTGATAAAAAAAAACAACAAAAAAAATCACATTCACACATTTTTTGTGTGTTTGCAAAGGAAATATGCAAATTATCTCCAAAGTAAAACCTTTGCTTTTTTTACTTTGAGTGCTCTTGTGGGTGAGGCGTGAATATTTTGCGTCTTGGGAGAAATCAGTTGACGCAAAACTTTTTCTCCTCTGATCCTGGTTGTCTGCGTCGGTGAGATGTTTGATGGTTTCCTGTGTGAGGCGCCGCCTGCCTTAATGTGTTTGTTGCATGTACATGGCTGTGATCATACATGAGTAACTTTAGCGCCGTCCCTCCTCATGCGTGTGAGCGCGCGATGACAGCTGACTGAGCATGATGGATGGAGTGCTGAACGCTTCTCTCTCCAGGGTCCCGCTAATGGAGGCATCGTGAGGAAATAAACTCGACACATACACACTTAGCATCTTCCAACAAATATCACAAACTCATGCACAAATGTCCCTCTGATGTAGCCTCTCCTCCCCCTCACAAGACATTCCTCTTGAGGGAACCATTAGTCGGGCAGATCTTTCTACCAACTCCCCATGCTCTCTCACTTGGCCGCCGCTCAAGTAGCGCCTCCCCAGTTCCAGGCTCTTCTCTCCGGGCCTCTATAGAGCTTGCTTGTGGGAGGCCCAGAAATTGGACTCTGTTTTTTTCCCCCTTTAAACAGAAGGCCTTTGATGGGGGATAGGCCAGGGGAATGAAGCCCTGACCAAAGCAAGAGACCCGATCATTCTCGTCTTTCACGAGGGGACTTCCAGCAGAGGGATCCTGCGGGAAATTGGTTCGTACATTGTCCAAGTACGTGATCTTGCGCCCCCGTGATTAATGCCTCGACCATTTTACGCCCGTTCCCTGGCAGGTCGGGGGAGCTGCTGGCACACGAGGGGTGGGAATAGAATAAAGTGTGCTAGATGTGGCACCAAGAAACACTCAAACGCTCAAAAGGGTCAAAAAATATTATCCTTCTCGTTCCAAGCAGCTCCGTTCTTTTGAAGACTGAAAATGTCTCCCTTTCTGAAGTGGGGAATACAAAGGCTATTGTTTCATTGTGTTTATGAGTGTGTGAGCTACCCTGTAAAGTTGTTAAGACTTGACAGTCCTGGCAGATCTTCCTGTTCTCACTGGATGAACTCTGTGTGACTCCGTGTAGCACCGATCGGATAGCAGACAAACTCACACAAGTATCAGCTGGGTAGCAAACAGGTACGGGCCAGGAAGTAGATTGCCGGGATGACAGAAAATCTCATAAGTAAGGAAATGAGACAGCAGCTCGGTGTGTGGGGAGGTGTGTTTAGCACAGACCAGCATTGTATGTGACCCTGCAAGTTCTCTGTCACAATGAGGTACTTTTGTCTGAGTTTGACAGGTGTAGCCGTACCAGTTTTTGATCCAATTAAACCATTGTGCACGGCTCATTTCTTGCATTCATTGCGTCAAACACAGTGACAAGAGAAAATTAGATGAGTTGATGCATTCAGACCTAATGTGCCGTGTGACTTCTTGTCTGACATGTTTCCGCTAAGACCTTTGATCTGTCCCCATTTAAAGACAGTAGATACGTTTAATCAAAAAGGGAGAAAAAAAACAAACTTAATTTTCAACATGAACTTTTGACTTACAGACAAGTTGATAACACCAACTATTATACATTATATGTGTTTTACAAATACCTCTGGCCCTGCTTCCTGTTGTGTATTTTCCACAAACAGATAGAAATGCTGTTCCCATTGCGTCTGTATTTGTCTTTCTCAATGTGTGTTTAGCTGTTTCTCTTTGCTGGACATGATAATTTACACAGCTATTGCTCCTATTAACTGTGTGTTTCCTTCCCATAAAAGGTTCCGCTGGCTCAGTGCTTTTCAGTTTCCTGGACGAAGCCATCGAAAAGGCTCGGGCGTAAAAACGACGCTTTCAACTTCAGAGAGACAATCTGAATAAAATTATTTGGTTTGCTAACACGCTTGTAAACTCTGTCGGTGCAAATATTTGATGACTGTGTCTACTGACAGCTCTGTCCTTTGCAAACTCATTTGCTTTGTTAAAAGAAACAGTATAATAAAATACCAGGGCATTGGGGAAAATGTCAATGTAGAAACACAAGACGTAAACGTCGCCTTGTGCAGGTGTTTTAACCGTTTCTGCTGCAAATATTCATGGACTAAAAACCAAACCGTGAGTGTCAATTTTTCTATCACCCAATTTTCCCTCTCGGTTTTGCAGATTTTTACTTCAAAGCTGCTTTTAACGTATCTGCTTCTTGTCCCGGGAACAAGCTGCCTCTTGATCTGAGGTCTGCTGGTTGCTTTCAAAACCAAAATTAAAGCCTGTATCTTTTGGTTTGAACTACTCATGTACTGTAATTTATAGCACAATTTACTATGGCTGCTTCCAGATTATGACGCTTTAAGGTCATATTCCACTATGGGGGTGGATTGCAATTCGGATGTGGGCTGTGTTGAATGAGAATCAATATTTATTACTCTTTTATATTTTACTAACAAAGTCATAGCTTTACATTGTTGTGTTCTTATATTAATCTTTTACCTTTCGATAACTTTGGAACGTGTAGTTTTGTTCCTGTCTATGTTATTGACAAGACAGAAGCTAAGATTTAAGGCTTTTCTCGCTTTTTCCGTTTTGTAACTTTCAGTACTTTTTTCTATGTGTCTCTTTACTAATCCACTCTACCTTCAAAAATCCACCTTTGTACGCAACACGCATCCTCACACACGCATACACCACACACACACAAATTAAAACAAGCAAGAGACTGACAAGTTCACTCACCCCAAAAGACGGATCAGCACTCCCAGTTATCTCCTGAACGGAGGAACTAAAACGCCCTGAAGTGTTGAACTGCTTATTAGGAGAGCATTTTCCACATTCCAGTTTTGTCACTTAAAACCAGTTGTTTACAATGTAGTTGTGCGAGAGCTGATCCATTTCTCCACTGTGGGCTAAATGTGTGGGAGTCCGTCTCATAGAACATGTTGAAAACTCACTTGATGTGTGTATTTCTTGGTTGTAAGGCATATTATCCCATTTGACAAGTTGAAATTGTATTCATGTGCTTTGATCAAGCGTAATGTTGTCTTTATCAGTCAGGATCCATGGCAACAAGACTAAGTTTAGATGTAATTTGGGACACATGTCCCTGTAGATTATATATATATATATATATATATATATATATATATATATATATATATATATATATATATATATGTAACTAATATTTGAAACTATTAACATCTTTGTAATATTTCAATTCTGCATTTACAAATGAATCTATTGTGACAACAAAAGAAAAGGAAAAAAAAAAAAAGACGCTTTCCCGTGTAACGTTTACGCTCTCCAGTCAGTACAACCTGTTCTTTGGAAGGTTAAAAGAAGGCAAAACATCAAAAATCTATGTTTTTTTATCATCCCATGATCAAAAACATTGTGATATCTACGCTTGCAGCTGGCAACAACATTACTGTAACATACTATTCTATCAAAACGCGAAAGACGAGCCCAAGCAAGACTCACTAGAGCAGGGCTGAAATATTGACTTGCAAAAGCAACTGACTTTTCATATTCCTCTCTGTTGTTCACCTTTGCGTCTTTTGTTTGAAATTTAATGGAGACAAATGGAACAAAGTGCTTTTATTCTTATTATGT
Organism: Poeciliopsis gracilis; assembly: GCA_911649635.1. Taxonomy (NCBI): domain Eukaryota; kingdom Metazoa; phylum Chordata; class Actinopteri; order Cyprinodontiformes; family Poeciliidae; genus Poeciliopsis; species Poeciliopsis gracilis. Next base: position 8,882,005 of record CAJVRI010001143.1, read on the forward strand.
TTTCCGGTACACATATCCAATTCACACAGAGCCACTAAAAACTAAAAAATTCTCCGTTTTTATCACAATTGTTGCACGTAGAGTGTAACCGGATCGGAGAAGTCTCTTTTTAAAATATTTGAGTCTTGTGAAAGTAGGCTTTTTTTTTTTTGTTTATTTTAATTAGTTTTGGACCCGCTCCACAAATTTGTGTTTGTGTTTTGTTGAATTAAATCCACTAATTAGGAAAGAGCATGAATTTATCCCTTTTAAATGACACAATACGCTATTTGTCTGTGTGCTTTATGAACTGACTTCCTGGTTTAAGGAGGGCAGGCTGACTCAGGCAGCTGGGGAGTTTGAAGCTGGAAGTAAGGAACAAAAGCATACAGAACAGCAGAATATCTGTTCCAGAAGTAAGGAAATATAGGGTTTCAGAGTCAAATCCACGTTTTCCACGACACTGCGCTTCAGTTCAAGACCTTTTAACCTGGCCTTAAGGAAGTGAGCTGCACCTGTTTCCAAGCAGCAGGGAGGTCTAGTCTCTTCAAGTCCGTACATCGGCACGCCCCTGTTTGTCATATGTGTGTTTCAGCAATTTCAATAATAGGAACACCTCTGAAAAAATGGATTGACCTGCTCGTCATCAACGGCGTACAGCTTCATTTTGCAGAAAATCACTGCTTCCCATTCCCCAATGATGTCGGTCATATTTAATTTCAGCTGAATCAGCAAACAGCACATAAATTATTAATACAACAGAGTGTTTCTCCTGGACAAAAACCTAATTTTACCAATGAAACCACAGACAAGACCGAAGGGCGATCGATACGTCACATACAAAATGAAGATACTGTGCAGTTACCCTACATGTAAACATTAAAAAAAAACTTACGTAACTTTCAATAAAGGACAAATAAAGCAGAAACCAAACAGTATCACAGACATAAAAGAATGGAGTTTCTTGAAAATAAATAAATCCTATGTTAAACACCAAGTGCAATGGAAAGCGTCAGGTGTGTTGTGGTGAGGCATGCCACCACTAGACTCTGAATGAGTGGAGATGTGATCACTGGACAGAGAGCTATGTCTCTGTCCAGTGATCCAATAGACTGGGTTGCCAAGGGAACAGTAATGACCTACCTGTACTCTCTCAAATGTAAAGTTTGGTTCACAGAGGATCATGGACTGTTGTTTTGGGAGTGTAGTACCTTGATTGTAGTGAAAGGAACTCATGTTACCATGACACAAACATTTCAGACAATCTTCTGTTGGCAAGTCTTTGGGAAAAGTTCAGGAACGGTCCCTTCTTGTTCTAAAGTAACCGTGTACCAGCGAACGAAGCAAAAGTCACGAACACACGGGGGAGTCCGATTGGAGGGGTAGAACTGTTCTGCACAGAGCCTCGACCTGACAGAACATCTTTGGGATGAATCAGAGCACAGACTCCCAACCAGGCATGCTTGGCCGATGTTGGTGTGTGAACTCACAATGTGTGCTTCGTCTGGAAGAATGGTCAAATATCCCCATAATCACCTTCCTGAACCTTGTGCAAAGCCTTCTTGGAAGAGCTGAAGCTGTTAAAACTGCACAGTGCGAGCACCAAGGATTCCCATAAGTAAATTATCCTGAAAGTAATACTGCTATAACTTTAAACTGACAGGGGAGCCTGTCCACTGAGCAGCTGCTCTTCCTTCAACCTTTTCCGTTTCCTTTTGTACGCTAATATTTTTGCCTCTCTCTGCACGTTGTCTCTCACCTCTCGTGTCCGTAATCATCTGGGTCTCAAAAAAATGAGCCCTGTCCTTCAGTACTTGGGGCTGAGTTACGATGAAGACACAGTGGAATTTCACAAGCTTCCTTAACTGGAAAAAGTTTGTCATTTTAACTTTCACGACTAATGAGATGGCAATGAACCGGATGACGTTTGGGTTAAGCCAGAATTGAGGAGTCTAACCGAATTAACTCTTTTAGTCTTTTAGACACAGACGTAAATCTGGATCTGAAACTCTCCAGGATGACTGCAAGTCTACGATGGAAAAATAATCTGTACGTATTTACATGGAGTTAAAGTTTGGTGTCCCAAAAGCTATTGGGAACAAAAATGTAATTAGAGTCTACAAGACAGAGCGTTCCCTCTGGGGTTTGGCTTTGCCTGGCGTGAAAAACTACCCGGCCTCGGCTTTGCTGGGAGTTAATAGTGCGATGGTGCTCCCTGCCTCTCTCCTCGGTCAACATACCAGCTGACGCACTTTACTCTTTATCAACACTGGGGCTTTTTATGTGCCAAATTTTATCACTCGTGCTCAATAAACACGTTTCTTGAAAGCGCGCGACGTAAACGGATACGGTGTAGGTACACGAGCGCCATCAGTGCCTCTTCCCTCTCGGTTTTCTGAGAGCCGGCGTGAAAAAAGGTGAGTTAAAAGGTGACAGAGAGGCGAAACACTGCAAAAGGGTGAGAAAGCGAGGCCCTCGGTGGAAGCCGGTGTTCCTCTGCCCCGGGGGCAGCGTGTCTGCGTGAGTGAGTGTGTGTCTATGCGTGTGTGTTTGTAGGTGTGGATGCCCAGGGCAGGAGTATTAGTAACAGGATATGGCTGCAGCAGAAAGCTGGAAACTTGTACCTCCTTATCTAGAGGGCAAGTGAGTCTGTGTGTGCTGTTTTTCTTTTTTTTCCTCATTCATCCCTGATCCTGATGATAACGTTCACCGTGTGTGTGTGAGTGTGTGTGTCTGCGTGACAGAGAAAGTCTCAGCTTTCTGTAAATTCCCCCCTGATATAACTTTTGGAACATAAGCAGAACTCGACAAGGATTTCAAGTTTTATTTGAGCTCCTTTGATTGGGAAAATTGTATGAAATACGAAATGTACTCTTTAATAGAACGCTGTCAGTTTGCTGGAGAGTGATTTCATTATTTGAAAAACAAATTAGGTGTTAAGGTTGGATATAGAATAGGTGGATCGGTTTCCTCTGCCTTCTGTTGCTGCTATGATTTGCAACGATGCAAACAAAGAAATGATGTATTTTAGGGAGGAAGACGTACTGTTTGATAACAACAATCAGTTTGAATGTATAGGGTTGAGTTGATCTTTTATTTTTTTGTATATTTGTGCCTCGGAACAACATTGTTGTAAATTGGCGCTGTATATAACTGAACCGAATTGAATTGAATCGGTGGATAAATGCTGTGGTGTTCCGGTGAATTTTGAATTTTCACTGCAGAATTTCACAAAATGACTAAATAGCAGTTTTTGAAAGCAGCTAAAAACCTTCATTGCTCATTGTGAACCTCCAGTTCACTGACATAAAATATTTGAGAAATTAAAGTAGCCAACGGGTCAAATGAAATAACAGATGTAATAATGATTGAAATCAATTATATTCCTGTCATGTTGGTATAAATTTGACACAAAGCACAATCCCAAAGTTTTGTGCCTATAAATCTGGTGTGTGTGTGTGTGTGTGTGTGTGTGTGTGTGTGTGTGTGTGTGTGTGTGTGTGTGTGTGTGATGTTTAAAGATTTGTTGTTGGCTCTGGTCTGTATATTTGATCGTACCTACTCATCTCCACTTCCTCTTATTCTCCCCTGTGTTTTTCAGGAGTTTTAGGTTCTGTCTGTTTTTCTCTGACTTCCTGAAAAGGTAAGACGATCCCTGTTCTGTTTGGCTCTGCACAGTACTGGGGGACATTGGGCTGGTGCAGGACTCCAGGAAAAAAAAAAAAAAAAAATCAGGGCACACTGAGAAAGATAATAATCTGGTATGTGTACAGTCACAAAGTTAATTACTGTATAATGTGTCAAGAGTCTGGAAAAGCCAGATTTGGATGTTTTTTGCTGCATTAGAGAAAACTAACAATCATTCTTTTTGCCTTTCCTGATGAGGTTTCTATTGATTTTTATATCGTCCTTTACTGAACTGATCAATGTGAAAGGATCAAACAGCTCTGGTTAAAGTACAAATGTTACGCTGATGAAACTGTGCTGTATTTACCCATAAAGTCTGCTTTGTGTGCCACTCACTCTTGATAGCATTCATGTTCCCTCCCATATTAATGCTATCTTTGTCCAGCCCATGTCCTTTAAAATAATACATGTAAGAAGACTTTGTATCTTCACATGTGCTACCCTGGATCAGCTCAGTAGAGTGGACTGTGAGGTATAAATGCATCTCAAAGAAGAGCTAAAGGGAATAAAGGGCAAAGCCGTCAAGTCAGTGAACCAGACATTAGAAAATCCTCCTGGACCGAATCAACATGTGAGAGTTTATAGAACGTGCATGTTAGCATCGACAGGTCAGACAAACCCCTTTAAAGGAAGTTTTAGAGTACACCAGCTTTGTTTAGTCCACTTTAATTGAACTCTAGTCCGTTTGCCTAGAAAGTCTGCTTCATTTGCGGAGGTGTGAATGCAAACTCTGGTCGGTCTAAAAGCCTAGGTCTCAGTTCGATTGAAGTGAACTCTAGCTCAGATTGAACGCATGTGTGGATGCCGAGTAGACCAGAGAGTGCTCCAAAAGCAGGAAGTGGACTATAGCGCAGGGCATTATGGGTAAATGCAACCAAAACACAATCAAGATTATATCGCTAGAGGGAGAAATGGCTCGTGATCTTTTAGCAAAGACGAAAGCGAAGTCCTACAACCGATAAAATCTGACGCCTCTCCATTTTTGTTTACCTTTCATCAAGAAGGAAGTTGAGCTCATATTTTCTTCAGAGGTTTTTGTGTCGTTTCCTTCAGTGTTTCCATTGGTTTTTCAATTTATTTGGTTCGTTTGACACAAGGCGGCGAGAAAGCAAACCGTGTCCCCAATCAAATCAAGTCTACTGGGCTATCAGGGGTGTTTGTTGTTTTTTTTTCCTTGACCAGCTCTCAAATGATGTTTATCATATGAAATTGTTGTTATACGTTTTTAGAAACATGCAGGACTTGCACTTGACTTGCACCTTGTTTAAACTTTACTTGAACATGGAAAACATTGACGGCGTTCGTGTAAATCTTTAAAGCATAAAATACAAAAGTTTCTACTGCGAGTAAACCAGATCGATAAACCTAAACTTTATGTCAAATCTATCTATAAAAAGCTTGAATTTTGCATAGGTTATGCGCAGGAAGAGCACCAAAACAGGCTTTAGCCCACAGTGAGCAGGATCCAGGTGTGGATAAAACGTTCAAAGAGAAAGAGACATCCTTTATGAGAAGTTCTGTATGTCCAAAGCCAGTCAACTACAACTTTTAGCAAGTGGGCTCTGACTTTACAGGCCCTCTGCCTGCATCCATTCATTTTCCTGCCTTTTTTCCCTCACTCTACAGTATTCCTCCCTGCCTGAAGTCCTGCCAATGTATCGATCACCACAAGTCCTCCGCTCTCACCGTCTTTATTTTCCGCCCTCTGCCCTTCTCTCGTCGGCAGCGGGTGCCACCTGATACGGGAGTCGGGTCGTCCGACGGCTGTGTGAGACGGAGTCGTGAGTCATGCTTCTATTCTGAAGGCTTCCCTCTCGCAAACCGACTGCCATATTGGGTTACTGAACAAACAAATTTTGTGCCAGCAGAAAATCCATTAGTTATATCGATAAACACGGACACACGCGTGAATGCCTCCAGAGGAGCGGAATGAAACGCGAGACGAAGACAGACATGCCCTTAAAAAACAAGCCGGCTGACAAATAGTGAGCCATAAAAAGAAAAGCTAGCAAACAGTCACCCACTCAGATGTAATTGCACCAGCTCCATAGGTAAACATCCCTGAGAATTCAAAGAAACTGTTTCGTTTTGATTGCCAAGAGTGAGGTTTATTATTATTATTCCAATTATATTTTGAATTCTCTGTGTGGGTGTGTAGCCTAACGAACGTCAAATGTACACGGATACGCTTCAGCACACAAACACACTTAAAGCGGTAAATTAAGAAAGTGTGACGTTTACGAAGAGCAGCATCCCGACAGTTTTATGGACAACATGAGCACAAAGGGCGGGGTCACGCTCCAGGTTTGCATTTTCCATTTCATTAGAATTATTCCAGAATTATTTCTGTTTGTCTTTCTCTCCGCACCTTTCGCTTCTTTTCCCTCGTCTTTTTTTTTTTTTTTTACATCTCCGGCGGTTTCGGAGTCTTGCCTGGAAACACTGAGCTTGTACATCAAAAGGAAATGACGGCTGAATTTGAGCGCTGTTACATAAATTCCACTATTAAAACACATGCGGACTGTGTGCATCCTGGCTGGCTGTGGACAAACATAAACACAGATACACAGACTTATTGTGCGCAGCATGGATGTTTCCATGCGGTTAGCACAGCTGAGGCGAACTGCTGTAAAAAAGTTTAACCCGTTAGGTTAACAAGAAGTGAGGTTTTCCCAGCATGCCACGCTGAATGGGTGGGGAAATATTAAAGAAGGTTATTAGTCTAAAGGAAATTTCAAGAGTTACATGGAGGCATGCCACACGTTGCAGAGGTAATTCCTAACCTTGAAACCTTTTTTTTCCCATTTTGTCACTCTACCCCTGATTTCGGTGAAATTTATTGGGATTTCAAGTGGTAGACCAATGTAGAGCAAGCATGGAAATGACACATGTTGTCTTTAAAACTTCATGAAAGAAATATCTGCAAATTCTGGCATGCACTTATTCAGTTTGAGTCAACACTCTGTAAAGCTACTTCAGTTGCTTTTACATAACTTCCAGCTGCAGGTCTTTTGGGATATTTTTATCTTTGTACATCTAGAGAATGGAATTTGTGTCCATTCTTCTTCATTAACTAACGTAAAGTCAGTCAGAGATGATCTGCAAACATACATTTGCAAATCTCGGCACACGCTCTTAATTGAATGAATCTCTTTGCTTTGACTGGACCATTTTGACGCGTTGATGAAAGTGTAGCTCTGAAACATTTTGCCATTTCAAATCATTTCTCTGCCCTATATTTAGCTTCGTCTGTCCTCCCATTAGCTATGACCGGCTTCTGTCTGCTTCTGTTTCCTATTACTTGTGGTTCATCCTGCATAAGCTACATAAGTTTACACGACGACTGTGCTTTGAATATCTGCAGCTTTTCTACCTGCCGTCTGTGGGCCGTTTCTCCGATTAGTGCTGCTCATGTCAGATCGACCACTTTAGACGGATGCCTAAGTCTGGATAGGAAAATAGTCGTGCCAGACTTTTACTCATCAGTTGACAGATTGAGCAGAGTTTTGTGAGATGTTTTTTTTAACCCAAATCTGCAACTTTCTCACCTGCTGTGTTCCTTGATAGTGACGATAATACGCATTTTCTAACGCGCCCGAAACCTCCACGAAACAACAAAAGTTATACTGAGATTAACTCGCCACCAATCGTGTGGCTTCTTCAGTTTTATTTAGGGGTATCAGAGTCAAACTTACTTGATTTGAGTGTCTCGTGTTGTGCAGAAGTTCAAATCTTATTTTTAAGATCAAAAGCATCAAATGACGGACGCTTTGCCAGCTGCATCGTTTCAGTCTGGCAAATATTTTGCCCCCATAACGGGCGATGGGAGCTTTCTGGTGTCGCCCAAGTGAAGCCTCTCCCTTTCTCTTTGCCACCAGTGGTTGCAATCACTGAGAGTTAACACCTCGTCACAAGCATTCTGCAGGACATATTAGCGCAGGCGTCGCTGGCCTATCTAATTTCAAGCCACACACACACTCACTGCAACCCAATACAATTCTTCTCCCACCCTAACACAATTTTTACAGAAGGCCTCGGGTACAAAAATATCATTTGGAACGATTGGATCCCATTGGTCGGAGGCGCGGACACGTGACCGCCACCGGCCAATCGAGTGATCGGGGGACAATGAGGCTCGAGTTACCTGGATCTTTGCTGCTCCGTGTGATTTGTGTGTGGTATTTATATCAGCAGCGAAAGTGTTCGTGTAATGAGGTCAGGGCTTTGGGTAAACACTTGTGTTTGCAGGATCAGGAGTGCACAGGTGTAAATCAACAGAGCGCGAGCAGAAAGACTCAAATCGATAATTTAATCTGAATTGTTAAATTGCTTTTTGTCCTTTTATCCACGGAAGCACCGCTCATTTAGCAAGCAGATGCAACTCAATCCTATGAAATTTCATCATTTTAATTGTGTAATTTATATATATATGTATATATATATATATATGATATATAAATGAAAATCTCCTCATCCAACTCAGTTTGAGCAAAAGTAAGAAAGAAAGATCAGCAAATTGTGCAAATATGTGTACATATTTAGACAAACCTGCTCCCAGCGCGGCACAATTATAAACCCTAACTGGGGATGTGAAATTATTCATGGGAAATTGATGTTTGACACAAAAAATGGACCTACACAAGATTGACTGTAGCCCTAATGTTTCCAGATTTGTGTGGATCTTTCTCAAGCTTCACTGCGACTCCCAAACGGAGTCTCTCTCTCTTTTTTTTTTTTTGTTGTTTTGCTTTTAAACAGTTTTAATCCTGACTCACAGTAACGCACAATCTTTATGTAGTGCAGCAGTTGCAAAATCTGTTTGCCTGATAATTTAAATCAGGCATGTAGGCCAGTAGCAAAGTGTTATTCTTACGTATTGTCTACGCAGGCCCTGCATTCCTTGGTGGTACAGCCCGGCCCTATCGCATCAAGAAATATCCATCGGTTAGGCGTCATGGTGGAGAAATTAATTAGTGTGTGCTTTCATGTGCTGTCAAGAGGTTGCTCAGTGTTTCCCGCAGCAGGGACTCGGTCTTTGCGGGGGGTTTGCGAGCATAAAGTCGGAATCAGCAGGTCAGGCCTTCTTGAATGTCTGTGATTGGCCAGAAAACTGCAATCGGTGCCACGCCTACGTTCTTTTATTGGCAGCAGTCACTGTGTGGAGCAGCTGATTGGTACAATCAACGTGACATGCACAAACATCAAAAATGATTGAACATGTTTTGGATATGACTACACATTCGAGAAGTATTTGTATATGAAAATATATATTAAAAAATGTAATCAGTTTCTCTCCATCTTTCCAACTTTATATGTCGTACATTTCTTTTTCTCACTAACTAGCTTGTATTTGTTTCCTTACCAAGCTCAGTCTTGTACCGTTAGTGGGATCATTGTCGCTCCGACAGCCGAGCCAGGTCAAAAAAAGTTTCATTCGGTGACGACTGGACTTTGGCTGCATGTCAGAGGCAGGACACGAAGAACTTGGAATACTTTATATACATGACTTCTGTAAAGGTTGTATCTAGTCACACTGTTGGTATCTGAAGTCGCGCTCTCAGTGGAATCGCATAAATGGCGTTACAGGCATCCACTTCGTGGGAAGGGTGGCGGGCGCGACCTGCGCCGAGTTACAAACCTTCAGACGCCACATTTCAGATTAGTTACATATTAAATAATCCATAATGTGTTTCACTTAGTGAATTGAGTTGATGGAATAAATGAAAAGTTTCTGAAATGCCGACGACGAAAGAAAAATGCTTCCTACGAGTCTGACATGACACAGAGGCTCAGAAAGGCAAAGACGAGGAAAATATGCCACATTTGTAAAGGACACAAAAATTTAGCTTATTAATGGAAACAGCAGCGAAACAGGCACTCATCACATTATACATTTAAAAGTACTGGCCCATAGCTGCAGTCAGCGTAATGATTTAAAAGTTCAAAAGTGGTGGACCTGGAAGACGCTACTAGATGAAACAATAAGTCCACAACATTCTCTTATATTCCAATAACCAAATTGAATTTTTGGTTCTTTTTCTGTCACTTTCTCAATACTAAAAACTGCTCCACTGGCGCTGGTGTAGTCAGTTACAAATTATGCTGGTGAGAGGATAAAAGGGTTAAAAGGGGAAAAAAAAGAAGTAGGAACAGACAGAATAGGTGGGAGGATTTCACGTGGGGCCACGCAGAGCCCGACAGCCAGACTTGGAGACGAGGCAGTGGACGGATGAGAGGCTCTCGCTGGGGACGCTGATCTCAGACTCAGCCTCTTAACTCGCCATGACCAAATGCAAACTCTCAGACGATCCCCGAAGACGCACTCAAAACGCCGACCGCACGGCTCGGGGGTTCAGAGGTTTCTCCTCGGAGCCCTTAAAAATCCGCAGATGACAATTACAGAAGATTTGATTAACAGAACGAGCTGCGTGGCTATCGGGGGGGCTTTTTTTTTTTTTTAAACGGAGGGTCAGTGTATCACGTTTCACGAGCTGTCATTTATACTGCCATGAGAGAGACGGGGGAGTCCTTTTACTGGACTAAAGCAGACATCAAACGAAGGAAAGAAAAAGAGAGAGAGGAAGAGAGAGGCCGAAAAGAGAAGAGAAAGAAAGACTTATTTGAATGAATGAGCAGACAGAATCAATTTAACAAGAGATGTGGGAACATTCTCCCACTCATCTAAGGTTTGGTTTCATTTTGGCAGTTCAGTGTGAGCAGCCATTACTTTTCCAAGGCCGTCACTTTGCACAATTGCTACTATGCGAGAAAGAGAAAACCCTAAAACCAGCCGCGCTTGCATATGGATACTGTCATGAAATCGGTGCGACCATGAAACTGTCAGACAAACAGTCTGGAAATGAAGCTCGGGGGTTTTTTTTTTTTGGAGTCGAACATTTCGATCGACGACAAAAACAGAAAGGAGATTTTCAGAATAAGAGCCGCCAGCAATCGTCGTCTAGGAGGCAAACGACGGTTGTCAGCGTTTTTAAACAGGCGCGTTTCTCGTATTCACTGTTGTCCAGATTTCAGAAGCGTGTAACTCACTTTTTCAACAGATTCTTATACCCGAGCGCAGGCTCCGTGGCGCTCCTCCAGAGATGCCGTGGGCTTTTTGCTGGTTGATTTCCCTCCTGGCTGGCCAATCAGATGATATCTCGCTATACAAAACTGCTGTTTTATAAATAACACAACTCTTTTTCAAACCTCGGATGTTTTTCACTAAACGTCTGAGGCATTTTCAAAATAGTTGGATTTAAACGACACACAGGTGGACTCTGTCGATTTAGGTGGCCTCTGAAGGCGCCGAGTGGAATTAGATCTTATTTAAGGGTACAGCGGTAAAGGGGGCTGAGTACAACTGCACGACATTTTCCAGAAGCATTCTTGAAAACCATTTTCCATTTTCTTTCCACTTCTCAAACAAGCGCTACTCTGTGTTGGTTTACTACTCGAAACTATGAGAAAACTTGTTAAAGTTGTGGTTTTAATATGGCAATGTGTAAAAGTTGGAGAGATAACAATGTTTGCTAGTAGAAAAACAACAACAAAAAGCCGGTCAGAATTTAACTCCTCAAGAAAAAAGATTGTCTGACAAACTGAGTTCTGTCTTTTCATTTTGCCATTTTCCGAGACGGTTTAGGATTCGGTTTCTGAAGCAGATACGCTTTACGGCTGCGAACACAAAGGTCGAACCTAAAGTTACCTCCCAGAGCCACTAATCCCGCAGGTCCCAGTTCGTATGTCTTGCAAACATAAACAGCCCTCTCCAACGGGAGATATCTGCCCCCCAATTTAAGTCAAATAAATTAAGGCTTTATGTTGCCGTTTGCTTGGACGAGAGGACTTTGATGGGCCTCTAAAAAAAGAAAGCAAGCAAGTAGAGAGAGAGAAAGAGATAGATAAATAGAAGGCCTGGTTATTTTTTCAGTCATGTCAACCTTCAAGTGGCTGGTGCACTGTGAGTGTTATCAGCCTAAACAAATCACCAAACCACTGCCCTAATGCAGTTGGAGGGAATGGTGGATTTATTTTTCTTTCTGGGATATAAATGGTTTTGTAATAAAATTCCTGCGCAGGCTTTTGGGCTTAATGGCTACCTCTTGACAAGTGTAAATGAATGAGCAGCAAGGGAACATGAAAGTGGAGGAGGGGGAATAAGGGAGTGAGAGAGAGGAGAGAGGGAGAGAAGGAGAGAGAGAGAGAGAGAGAGGGTAGTAGTGGTTGGGAGAAACAAGGTTTGAGTTGAAACATGCTGTTCTCGCCTCTGACACACACATCCAGCAGGCTGCAAGTAATTTCACACTGCCAGGTATTCCCTTCCTCCTACAGTGAGATATTTTCATTAATCTTATCCAGCTAATGCACTCAGCTGTGAGCGAGTGAGTGAGAGAGCGCGCGTCCGCGCACACGCACGCGCGCGCCGAAGCGGCCTGTTGTTAGCGTGTTGCGGTCTGGCACCGGCGGCCGATGGAAATGTGCTGAGCCGGAGTCCTGAGCAACTGCAGCTGTCGAACAAAACGCTCCCACACAGACGACCGTACGCTTGTTTGTCTACACGTCTTTCTTTCTCTCTCTCCTTTTTTTTTTTTTTGCCTTTCATTTTTAGCTTCCCAGCTCAAATGTAAAAATAAAAGCAAGCGCTACATCCTCCTCCTCTCCCCCACTACTACTACTACTTCTTCTTCTTCTTTTCTTCTTGGTGCTTTGCTTTCACAGGTGCCTTTGTGTGGAATAAAGTGCAGGAGTGCCTGCGTGTGTGGAGGTGAGGTTAACTGTAGCCGTTCCCCGGTGAGTTTGATTGAAATCAGATCCTTTCCGTCGGGCCGTGTTTACGTGACCTTGGCTCAAATGAACTAATTCGGATCTCTTCTCAGTGATGGATTAGTCCTGACCAAACAGGCTGACCTGGAACCGTACAGACGCCCTCACATCCGGGAAGCGAAGGCGGATTTTCACGGTCGTTCTCTTACTTAAGTGATTTTGTTGGGTTTTAAAGTTTTAAGGAGGTCTAAACCGAACTTCAAATATCGGCTTTTGCAGTATTATGAGCTTGTGTACAGACTAGACAAATCAAATTGCCATTGTTAGGTTTAATTTCCCCCCACCCCCATTCTTTTTTTTATAAGTTTACATTTAATTTCTTTGTGTCACAGGTCAAATTCGTTACGGGATGTTTTTATTTTCATCTTGGTCTGGATGTTTGTTTTCATTAATAGAGGTTCAGTGCATATGTTTTACATTTACCATTTCAAGGTGTCATGTTAATGCTCCATATTTAGTCATACAGGCTCACTTTTATCCTAAGGACCTGGCGGATATTCGGTGATGAAAGTAAATCTAAAATCTTCCAGAAATGCTTGATAAAATCACAAAATAACAAGTAAAAAAATATAAACATAAGACAAAGATCAAATAAGAGCCTTTATTTTCAACCACTGATGATGGCAAATGTATTAATTTTTGTCTTTTTTTCTATTTTTAAGAAATCCATCTAAGTCCTACACTGCCTGACCAAAGAGCTTTGTTGGTCTAGTTTGTGTTCAATATAAAAATGGACCTTATATATAAAGCCAATTGTGAGACCAGATCCACTTAATATCCATCCAAGCTCAGGAAAATCCTTACGGTGCCCAAGTGCACAGGTTGTTCGGGGTAATTAGATCGTTTTTTTTTCTTTCTTTACCGTTGGCTTAAAGTGATAACAATCATCACAAGCACAGAACTACGTGTTCTATGCGCAGCAGCCATATTGAAAATTAAACTCTTGCTTTTTTTTTTCCTGTTTGTTTTTTCCACCTTGAACTTTGAAAAATACTTTCAGGCCCGAATGAGTCACATAACGTCTCTTAGCTCACCGGTATATTGTTTCTTTTCTTGCCATGGCGTAAATAAAAGCATTATTTGGAGCGTGAGGAACTGACATGTTTATGACGAGCGTCGCTGTTGATGTGCGCCTGTCTTTAGCGGTGCAAGTGTCGGGACTGAGAGTGGAAATCAAAGTGTTTCGCCACGTCAGGATGGAGTACGGCAATTTTACTTTTGACCCCATGAAGGAGTCTATGAATACCTCAAGTAGAGAAATAACCGTTAGCTGAATTAATCAGAAAGGTCAGAGTCTGTACTATTATTAGCACAGACAAACGCTTGCCCCAATAACTTGTTTTCTTTTTACATTTTTCTTTTAGGAAAAAAAAAAATACATGTCAAAATCTTTTTTTCCACTTATTACAACACTCAGTAAAGTCTTCAGTCATTAAAGCACATGTGTCAAACTCAAGGCCCGGGGGCCAAATCCGGCCCGCCGTAGCTTTTTATGTGGCCCTCCACAGACTAGACTAAACACTAAGTGTGATTAAATATTATATTATCAATCATATCAATTCAGTTTTTATCTGTTTACCGTCAATTTATATCAATCAATCCCTCCAGTTTCTTGAGAATTTAGTTGATGTATGATTATAGTCCATGATTTATACAGCCAGTAAATAAACAGTCGCATTTATTGTTAGTTCCTGAAGGGACTGAAAAGATCTTCAATAATATTATGTCATTTTAAGAATTCATTGACATATTAACAGTTTGTGAACAGGTTTTATCAACACATTCTGGCACAACCGGCCCTTTAAGAGCCTTCATGATCTTGATTTGGCCCAAAACGAAAATGAGTTTGACACACCTGCATTAAAGTAATCAAATCTTTCACACTATTAGAGTTTTTTTTCATGTTTCCACTGGCATTCTGATGATTTATATTTTGTAATGACCTCAAGTCTTTAAGGTTGGAAGGCCTCCTCTCCATCACCCTAATCTTTAGCTTCACTTCGATTCTCTGCTAGATTCAAGGCAGGACTCTGGTTGGACCAAAATATTACCACTGCTGGTCAACTCAAGAGACCACTTTGAACTTAACTAAAATATTTAAGCATAAAGATTAATCAGGTCAAAGTAATTTCATCTTTTTAAATTACATTCCAATCCAGATGAGATTAAGTTTTTAACTTTCTTTATATCTTTCAATATCCTCGTTCTTGCCTCACTGTTTTTGTTTTTCCACATGATTTCTCCCTGGAGCATGTTTTTTTTCCCCCTCCTGTCTCTTTCAAGGACTTGTGAGATGGTTTCAAGCTAAACCCATATAAACCTGCTACATAAACACCCGCAGGTCACAACCGTATGAAAATAAACCCTCTAAACACGATTCGAAGGCGTGGGCAGAGGCCAAATTTTTTGCTCGCTCTGAAATTTTGTTTCATTTGTCGAGCAGCAGCGGCAGCTTGTTTTTAAATATCAGTGGGGTTGCCTGGAAAAATAAATTGAGCGTAGCAGATTTCACTCAGTGCTGCACCTCAAATAATTTTTTTTTTTTCTTTTTACATCAAAGATATTTGGAAATGTGGCTGCAGATATACGCGCGCGCATACGCAAACAAACACCGGTCAGCTGAAGCAAAGTGAGCATGGCTTGTGATTTTTTTACATTTTTTTTGTGAAACACAAATATACACAAATCTTAATGTCTAATGTCAATGAAGTGTAAAGAAAAAGTCTGTCAGTAATGCGCGCACACACACACACACACACACACACACACACACACACACACACACGTATTCTGCACACAGTGAAAATAGACTTGTGTGTTTTTATGTATCGCCAAAAGACACGCTGCAAAAACAAGAGCTGACATTTCCAATATGCTATAAGGAGAGAGCAAGAAAAAAAAAAAAGAAACAAAACAATAAATGGTGGACTTGACATCACATGTCTGCTCTTAAAAACAAACATAAAAAAAATGTCAAGGGACTGATCCAGGAAGAGCTGAGAGAAGCAGAACAGAAAGAGGAAAGTTAATTTGAACTCACATTTTTAACTTTGACACATAAGTGTCATTTACACATTGAGTTTTATTGGTTTTTCTGGATATGTTACATAAATCGGTGACACAAAAGACACTGGTTTCTTGCTGCGACCACATGAACATAGGTGAGAAGGTTTTTTGTGAATGCAGCCATGTTTGACACAGGAAGAAGAACAGTGGAAGACAATCGGGCCGTGAATATTACAGCAACGTACATTTCGATCTGCAGCCAGGTGTTTTTACAGCGTTGCAGATCAAAATCGTCTTCATCATTTACCAGGATAACTTCTCATCTTGAACATTTTCTTTCTTAGTTATTGCCAGGAGATGCAGCAAACTCTCCATCTCAGTGTTTGCACCATTATTCATCCAGTTGAGACCATCTACATAAAATCGTCTTGTAGCTATGGTGACAGCTCCGGATCCCACGATGGATCAGTTTAGCACCTAATTCATTGAGTTCATTTCTTGAGTTATTTTCAGGTTAAACTTGAAACGTGTTCATTCTGCTGCTATGCATTTGTTTGCTTATTGCGCATGCATAAAGTTGGCTTGACCTAAGCAATATTTATGTATCTGTTTACATTTAAAGTTGGCTGTCACTAAAAAGTCATCGCTTTCAGCGAATTCCACACTTACAGAACATGAAAATTGAATCAAACTATGACTATACCATCTGTTGTTTATTTGACTAAGACAGGAAAAAAAAACTTCTATTCATGCTGAGGTGAAGCAGCTCCATGTAGATTTTTTTAAAGGGGTGCATTTTGTGTCAAATATTCGATGCAGAATTAGCATTTCAACAGATGCTAACATGGTTACTTTACTGTTCTATAGAAAATGCGCCTATAGAAAGTACACAACACTGCCAATTTGAAGACCTACGCAGATGTTTGTACTATCGGGAAACTTTATGCTGACAAACAACACTTGCTGTTTAATAGGGATTGTAAATCTGTTTTGCGTCTTTGTCCTTTGTAATTGTATCATTCCTCTTTTTTTTTTTTTACTCAGATTGAAGTTAGGCGAAAAATGAAAACAAATTTCAGAACATGATGACAAATCCTCTGAATATACCAGTTTATTTCACAAAGCACCGGCTTTTCATGCACTGAGGTTTCTTGAGGAATGCATGAATGGTCACTCTGTGCTTTTCTGTGCTTCCAATAAGCAGCCACAGATCCATTTGACATATTCACATGAGGAAGGAACAATTTTCTGCATACAACAATAAACCGTGGTCTCTCAACTAGTCAACTAGTCATTTATTGCAAAGCATATTCTTTTCAGAGAGGCATGACTCAGGAGGTTTGTTTTTTTGTGTGGGAAAAGCGTTTTGTTTTCGAGAGTCCGATTTTTGTCCCCTAAAAATCAAGACGTGTGTAAAGTCGCACCTTTGCCGTCAGACCTTTAAGGAAGTGACACTCACAACGCTTTCTCATACGTTTACGTGCCAGAGTGAGACAGACAAAACAAGGGAAACACAAGGAGGTGGAGGCGGCTGAGGGAGCGAGTGGGGGGTGGGGAGGGGGGAGTGTTGAAAGATTCAGACCAGCCATCCAAAGCCCTGGATGTTTACTTTGCCTAATTATGCATATGAGGCGCAACATTATCCTCTGAGCTGTGGGAATGCCACAGAAGTAATTATGGTGGATCTGCAGCGCTGATTATCCCATAAACACATTCAGACTGTCAGATCCATGTGCGCAGAGAGGGGAGGGGAGGCGGGGGGCGAGAGAGTGTGAAAAACTGTCTTTCTGGGACAAACTGCTAAACAGCTATAATTGCTCTGGCCACATACAGTCAGATGCCTCATTTACAGTTTACAATTTAAAACCTGGCCCTGGTATTTTGGTTGGTTGCTTGTTAACATTAGACTGTAAATCTCACAGCTGCTGTTTGAGGACATAAGGACGACTGGGAGCTCCTATAAGCCACATTAAGTGGACATCTGATACACCGGTGTCTAGACGACTGAGTACTGTTTTTTTTTTTCAGGATCCTTAAATAGCTGCTCATCTATGGGGTAATTAATAAAGGGCTTCATCAGGATAGGTGGTATCAAAAACTGAGAGGGAAGAGCCTTTGGGGGGAAAATGGGGGCGTATTTGGAAGCCGGCGAACTCATTTTTAAAACACGAGACTAAAGATTTTTTTCGTCTTGACGAAGAGCGATTAAATGCAACTTGTTTTAAAAAACAAAATATGGTTTTAAGTGAGATATTATTGAGTTGTTTTTTTTGTCATCTAACACACAACAGAAATGCGTTGAAGATGTTTTTGAGAAATATCTTCTCAAAAAAAAAAAAAAAAATCATTGTCTGAGCGTGTGTGAGGAATTGGTTTGATAAAATTATTGTCTGAGCGTGTGTGAGAAATTGGTTTGATTTTTAGAAATATTTGAATTATGGCATATTTGGTGGGAAAAAAAAGATAAACATTTTTAGAAAGTGAGTTTTCTAAACGTTTCTGCAGGTGAATACAACCAGCATGGTGAAATTGTTCTGAAGCTTTTCACTTACAGTAATTCATGTTGGCACAAAACTTCAAATAAATAAATAAATAAATCCAATGCAGAAAGCTCGTATTTGTTCTTTTTGAAAAGTTTGTCAAGAAGCGGATTTGCACACTTGTTTCTGAGATTATTCTGTAGTTTTTCTCCCCCTGCTGTGCGACGCATGCCTCGCTCGGCCGTTTCGGTCACTGTATCCTGGCAGCTCCTGTTCCAGACGAGGGTAAACCAGGCATGAAGACACTCTATACCCCGGTGTAGGGTTGCCGACTTGGCCCAAGCTTCGTTCTAATGTCGAAATCACGGGCGAACCATAAGCAGACTGCTGTGTGCCTTGATTTCCGTCATCCATTATTCTGTTGATATGTTGGGTTTTTTTTTTTTTTTGTGGGTGGCTAAAAGATTTTTCAGCTGCTTTGTAAACAGAAGGCAGCGTTGATTGGGGGTAGAGACAGTTAATTGTGGCGTTTCGCTCCTGCTTATTTTTAAGCGATTACGGCCGAAACCAGATATTCACACACGCTGTACGAAAGAGAAAAAAGAGGCAATTTTTCTCACTTGCGTGACACTGAATCGGACAAAACATTTCCCGTTTCATGTCTGTTAGAATTACCCCAGTTATTTATAGTAGATAAATATCATGATAGTTAGAAGGAAAATATATATTTCTTTCTTCAGAGTTACACGTTCGCACACACTCAGACTGCGACGTCTTCAAACAATTTGGCGACGATTGTGAACTGGAGCTGGTCGACTTGCTTAATTTGAACAAATCCGAGGCAGACCTGTCGACGTGACATAAAGAGAAATAGGTGAGGAAAGAGGAAGAGAATCGTGCTCCTCCACAGGTCTGGCTCATCTTTCCAGTCATTTGACAAGATGCCTGAAGGCATAACTATCAACTCCAGACGTCACCGTAAAAGACCTTATAAAAATGATTATCCACGATGAAACAATTGTTCAGTGCCATCTTGGCTTCTTCCTCAGAGAGGAAGAAGCCATTACCCCGAACGCACCTTCAAAAGCCAGACGACGGTTTGTAAATGCAGAAAAACACAAACTTTGTGGCAATAGCGATCCATGTTACGAATGAGGGAAGCTTAAAATGATGGCAGCATAATTTTTTTATGTTTTTTGCACAAACTAGATGGCACGGTTACGAAGTGGCACATAAAGACATCGACCAGGTATTAAGTTGTAGACACATGGGTTGTCCAAAATAAAAATGACTGATCAAGCTACAAAGTGGCTTCAGAACAACAAGAAGTCAATCTTTTTGCGGTGGCAACCGAAAAGCTCAGATGTTTTTTATGTGCTGTATGTGATTTCATGGAACGTTTGTGACCAGAGTCGAAAAGGAGCGACGGATGAGATGGTCCATAAACCTTACCCAGTTACACCAGTTCGACGACGAGAAATGGACCAAAGGTCTGCAAACTATTTTGGAGAAGCTTGTAGATGCAGAAGCAAAACATTTGCCACATAGTTTAGTTTAAAAGTAATTGGTGGCATAAACTTATGCATTTGTAAAATAAAATAAAAATCAGCTAATTAAATTTACAAGATCTTCTAGCATAATATGTTTTAGCTTTTAGCAAATTATGAAAACTTTGCTGATTCTGACCAAAAACAGGAAAGGTGCAGTTGGATCTGCTTTTTATATGCTGTATGTAAACATCTGGCTTCAACTGCATATTTTTGAAACCTTACGCATCAAAAAAAAAAAAAAAATCCCAAAAGGTGACTTTGCAAATTTGATGAACTGACAAATTTTTTTGGTGTTTGCAAATGAAGCCGATGTGTTACAAATACCTCTGGGCAGAGGGCTATTCCTCCAAAACACATCAAAGTGCACCTCTGTTTGCCCCTTAGACTCACGTTTCAAGGCATTATCTCCTGTAAACTTTAATTAAATGTTTACTGGGGCCAGTGGCTTCACTCCAGCTAAAAGCATATTTTTTAACAAATCTAATTCATTTGAGTGGATTATCTTCATCAGTTGTTATCCCCCCTTAAGACCCGACGCATGTAAAGAAATATAGCACCATAAGGTTCGCAGAAAGCCAGATTGGGTTAGATTAGAAGCAAGTCATTCAGAAAAGGGCACAAGGTGTGTAACTCTATCCAAGGCCCTGACTCTCAGCTTTAATTTAACTGAAAATGCTGCGGGCGAGAGACCCCTGTCCGCATAATCCAGACTCTGTACGAGGACAACTCGAGCGAAACACCTTAAGCCTCTTTCAAACAAATTCTCCCCGAATCAAAGTGGCACTTATGAATAATTGCACAGAGTGTTTTTAGGTTGGTATAAAAAGGAAAACAACAATTAACAGTGAAAGTCTTCTCTTTCTTTCGCCCTCCCCCCCTCTCTCCGCCTCGCCCGGCGCAGGCAGTTTTGTCAGCGTGTGTGCTCTGATAGCTTGGGGAAGTATCTATTTACTTAGTGATTAGGACAATTTGAGTGTCGCGGGCTAGTAAATTCAAACCATTCACTCTGGTAGATTGGCCCAGACAACATCATCAGCCCACAATGTGAAATAAAGACACACACACACACTTGAGAGAGAGAGAGAGAGAGAGAGAGAGAGAGAGAGAAAGGTTTAACCTGCTCTCCTCAACAGGAATACAAGCCCCCTCATCTGGATTTCTGTCTGCCTGTGTTTTTTTTCCTTCACGCTTTCCTCGAACTTAAATAAACCTTCACGTATAATTACAGCAAATTCTGTATATTTTCATGTCCATTTCCTTGAAACGCTCAAAAGCGATTGGCTTTAAGAGGGCAGCAAGCATGTGACGAGTGAACAACACACACTGGCTGCGAAAAGGCAAAAACATTGGAAGAAAGAGTGTCTTTTATTGATTCAGGGGTAAAAAGGTAAGAACCCAGAAGCGGCCGTGTGTTTGGTCATTAGAGAATGGGGTCCATCTGATCTGGTCCTCGCCGTACAGCGATGAAAACATTATCAGAGTAAATATTATGAGTGTGAAAATGGTCCTCTTACGCAGAACGCGGT
The DNA here is from genome assembly GCA_911649635.1 of Poeciliopsis gracilis. Classification (NCBI taxonomy): domain Eukaryota; kingdom Metazoa; phylum Chordata; class Actinopteri; order Cyprinodontiformes; family Poeciliidae; genus Poeciliopsis; species Poeciliopsis gracilis. The sequence goes on from CAJVRI010001143.1 coordinate 8,903,056, forward strand.
ACTGTGGTCACATCGACATGTCTGACTCGCACTAAGTGCTGGAAACGGCGAAAGGGAGAAGAATTTAAGGTTTAGGAAAAAAAATGAAAAAATTGTCAGTCAAGCACTCAATTTGAGCCGAAGTTTGGCGCCACCTGTGACCTTCTCACCCAAAACACACACATTTGAGAGAACGTGGCTTTAAACGACTTTGACCAGTTTGCACACGTTAGTCAAAAACGCTTTTATTTTTATTTCTGATGCCTAATTTTGCCATTTCTAGATTCATTAAGCAAAAGACGATGAAATCTGGAATCTTTCTTGTAATCTGTCCTCGACGCTCAAAAATAAGGCAGGCTTGGACCGGATGACTTGATGTGTGTGTGTGTGGCAGGTTTTCTTTAACGCGATGGGGGCATTCCTCTGCATATCAGTTTACCTTATTACATTTTTGGCATGACATGTTGAAAAAAAGTCAGAGGGGAGAGAACCAAACGGGATGAGGAGTTGTGGTGCGAAATAACTGCAACCATGACAAACTAGATACTATTTCAGGTGTTTTGATATCTCTGGACGTCGCTCTTATAAACATGCAATGACTAAAATCATGATCCCCTCACTGTGTATCCCTCTGAAAAAATGGACTAAGTTAAATAAAGAATCATGGGTGATGCCACCATAGAGAGCTTTCATTTTATAGAGTTAACTTTGGTGCTGTAAGTGATCAGTATGAAACTTAGTACCACAGCACTTTTGAATTTTAAATGTCAGAATACCAGAGCTAGAAGATTTACGTCAGTCTGCTTTTCTCCATTAATACGCGCTTCCTGACCGCTCCGCACCTTATGGGGTAAAAAAAACAACAAAAACAAATAGACAAAACTCTGGAACAGGAGAACCGTGACAGAACGGAGCAACAAACTATTAATCTATCAATCAATAGACAGGTCTGGAAAATATCAAATCCGTGTTTCTGTCCCATATTTGTATGTCATTCAAAAGATTGAAAGCTCTAGTTTAAACCGTGGATGAAATTTTATGGATGACACTCTGATGTCTGATTCTCCTGAAGGCAGCACAGAGGTGCACCACCAGAAACTCACAGAAATACTGAAGAGTTCAATGTTTGATATAGTTGCAGTTCTATCCATGTTTCAATGTTGCACAAAACAGTCTTTTGCAAATAGTTCAAAGTTTAAACTGGGATTGTTGTACATCTTTTATCTGGTCATTTTGCGCAACATTTAGCAACCAGAAAATGGCACAGAACAAGAATATTTTTTCCACTGATTGGCTGCTGGTAGGCCTACTAATTTTAACTTGAATGTCCATTCATTGCGTTTTTCTAGTTTAGAAACCGACTCATACCATCTCCCTCCTGAAGTGTCTGTTGATTTGCCTGGACTCACATAATTTATGCCAGTTTCCCCACTGACAGTTACAGTTTATATGCTTACCTGTTTTTTTTTCATAGGTGTTACGTTACATGATAGTGGGACATTCTCTCTATTGTTGCTAATGATTAGTCTTCTCCATGTTGCAATACTTGGTTAAAATTGTACTATGTTTACTTACTTGTAAAGTACATGAGTGTTAATCTTCTTACCTTGTAAAAAGTGTTCACTGCAAATCCTTGAACACACCGAGAGCTGCCTGTCCTCATGACTGACGGCTTGTTTCCATGACATCTGGAAAGGTCAGAAGGCAAAATAAATAATAATAATAATAATGATAAGGATAAAATTGCTTATTGGTTTAGACATGGTGAAACTAGTGTTTCTTTGCAGCTTTGGTAAAGAGCAAAATTCAACCGCTGTTTCTTCTTGTCACAAAAAAGAAAAATTATATAGTAACATAATGGCGTCGTAACTTTCACTTGTAAAGGATCGATTGAGTCCAATGCTTTGCAAATACAAGAAAGAACATCAAGATAAAAAGAAAAAAATTATTTCCGTTAAAGCACAATTTGTTCTTTAGAAAACTTAATTTAGACGCGCTCGTAAAAAATAAATGACCAATATGAGCCAAACAATGTACTTGTTCTTGTGCTTTGCGAAGTTGTCAGCGTGCACACGCTTCACGTGCACGCATGCAGCGGCGTACGTATGAGGTGAAGTAGGCAGAGATCTGGACAACGTCCCAATGGTCAGAGAGGGATGTAAGCAATTACCAATTCTCCAAACACTACTTTGTTCTGTTTAAACATATTACATGCCTCTTACGGTCACTCGAAGCCACTCCCTCTGCACCACACCCGATGAAACACACACATACACACACTGAGAGTGAATAAATGAGCGAGGATCAGCTCTGCATGGCAACAGCAAGCTGCCTGCAATTAACTAATCATCATCATTACACAAGTGAGAATCGCACATGTACATGCAGACACACACCTTCAGTCCCAGATCCTCACTGAAAGTTAATTAGAACCAGTGGTGTTTTTCTTTAGCGATCGCTTCATCTGCACACCAGTCACAATTAATATTCACTCCAAATGTAAACTAATTGATTGATTGATTGACTCATTAATTGATGGATTGATTTCGTTTCTTTTTTTGATTTTATTTTTTTTAAATCCGTGTCAGAGCGACGTGAGCCGCAGCACGTAGTCGTGTAAAATTCAAAGGTTCCACTGTGCAAAACTATCTGGCACAATACCAAATACAAAAAAAAAAAAAAAGTGACAAGATGAACTATGAAAAATGTCACGGATACAGTTTTGCATTTGTAGAGTGTGTGTGTGTGTGTGTGTGTGTGTGTGTGTGTGTGTGTGTGTGTGTGTGTGTGTGTGTGTGTGTGTGTGCGTGTTGACGTCTGTGCAGACAAAATTTACTTTCACGCTTCTTTAATGAATAAAAGGAAAAAGAAAAATGTTAAAAATTTAAGATAATTTGAAAAAAAAGGAAGAGTCGCTGAACTTTTTTGTGATTTTTATTTTAAATTTTGATAAAAATTGAACACATGAATTGGTTCAAAAATGTTGCAAAATGTGTCCTTTGGTTTAAAATATAGTTTGTCAATCATCACAACAACCGGGATAAAAATGTATTTACTTTTTTTCTTTTTTTACATTTTTACACATGAAAACCTCCGTTTTTGGTTTGTCTCAGAAAGTAGCATCAACTTTGGAAAGTTTTAAACATAAAAACATAAACAAGTCGAGGCGACCCTTCACGCTCACTCGTAAACAGCTTCTCTGAATCTCTTCTAATATCGTCGGACAGAAACGCAGGTTGCAGTCGTGACCTCAAACCGTTGCTGTTGTTTCGTCACCAGAGGGACGACAAGACGCAGCAGCCGGACTCTGGAATGGGAGAGTCGGGTATGCTGAGTGAGAGCCAGGCTGCGTGTTGGCGTGCTTGGACAGAGCGGCAGCGGGGAATGTGTGTGGCGGCCGGCGAAGGCCGAAAGGCAGACGCGGCGCTTCAGTGCGCTGTTCTGCCTGAAGCCCTGTCAACCGATCTATCTGCAGAGAGAGAGAGAGAGGAAGAGAGGCTGATTAGCTTAAGAGGGCCTGAGGGCTTCATTGCTATATCACAACAAACAATTATCGTGTCTCAAGAGGAACGGGAACACAAGTTTATACAAACGGACAGAGTGGAGGCCCGATACCAGGTTTTGTGGGAAACGTGGCGAACGCAAGTGTGTCTCTGATTTCAGTCCTCGAAAACCTGGGCAAAATGTGTCTTTTATATTTTCAAAGAAACGTTTAAAAATTGTTTTACATCCTGATATCTTTTAGAGTCACGAACTCCTTAAATATCAGAGTTTTGTTTTAGTTATTTCCTGTAACGCGGCTTCCAACTCCGCTTAAATTCCGGATTTAAGTCGGAAAAAGTCAAACTTACAAACGTGGAAAAGAAAAAAAATAACGATTTTCTAGTTATAATATTAAAAGGAAGTAAAAAGAGATGCAGTGTGAAAAAGCAATAAATACAGAAACATTTATAAAATGATCAATATTTAAACAGGTAAACTTTACGTAATTTTTTTTAAGCTGCGTGTTTGAAACCAAAGTCATGAATTGGGACAAGACTGAGGCACCCTGGTTAGCAGACTGTAGTGCACACACAAAGAGCCGGTGTTGGGTTGCACTGCAGTGGCCCTGGCTCAATACTCACTGTGTGCACACACACACACACACACACACACACACACACACACACACACACGCAGACACGCATGCACACGCAGTGCGTGAACTTCAGTAACCTTTCGCTCAGTCCGCAAGCAAAGGTTGAGACCTGCACGCTATTTAAATCTCATTTGTGGGAGCCAGACCAGAACACCTCATTTATACATGTTTATGTGGCTGATACAAACCGACATGAATAATGTGTTAAGTAATACACACTAACGCTCAGCTGAAACAACAACGAGCTTCTCTTTGAGAATTTAGTCCAACGTAATCTTAAGATTATCTATTTTGAATCAGTGAGTAAATATTAGAACGTTTTCTGTTGAACACACTCAAGGAAGGTTTCGTTGGCTGTTCTGCAGGAGGCTAATTGCTAATTGCCTATCAAGCATATGAAAACTTGTATTACTGCTAAATAATGTTAGAGTTGATGGTAAATGGGATCAGTTTGTCCAGGCGTCAAGGCCTTTATTATCTGCCGGAGTGCTGACGACGCAAATGGAGGAAGGGCTAGAAACACGGTTGATGTTGGTTGCCAACGGTTTCCAGAGCTCTTGTCAAGCTGATGATTAATGGCCCCTTTGCTTTAGTAATATTGCTTTAACATGATTTCTAATTGAGCAGCTTGAACTGCCAACGACACAAAGGAAAAAAAAAAAAAAAAATTCTTGGAGAATATTTTGATGAAACACAGAACATTGACACCTGCGCTACATAATCGCAACCGCAGCTCGGGTTGATGAAGCACGCTTACAATCAGACCTGCTGCACGGAGCTGCAGTCAACATCTAAACATTCTGGGTGCTGAAGCTTTTAGGAACATAAAGGCCTCTTTTCTCACTCTGCTGCAATTCCCTTCTTTTTTCCAGTTCGCCATTAACTGTCTCTCTCCTAGACGAACTATTGACAAACTTTACTTAACATAGAAAGTACTCATGAATCACCCTTTTCTTGTTGTTTTGTGTGTGTATGCGCTGTATATTTACAGCCTGAGTCCGACTCTAACCCGACCTGAAGTTTGTGCCGGGTCGGGCTCGGGATTCTGAGGCTCATTTGCTAATCCTGCAATACATGCAGCGCAGAGAAAACCAAACGTTGACACATCTATCACAGCATAAACAGGGGGGTGAATGGTTTAACCTGTTGGTTGATGAAATAAAGAAAGATGGGTTCAGAAGTTAGTCAGACTATAACAAATGCGGCACACTGTACAAAGCGCTCCCGGTCCTTCCCTTTTCTGCTCCTATCAATCACACATCCCACATAATCTGCACTTGTCAGTGCAACAAGCGACAAAATGGAGCTTGAAGATGTCAAACAAAAGCTGCAGGAGATGTTGCACTATTAAATAGAGGTCTAAAAAACAAATGATTAAAACCGTAATTGAAATTATATGTTGGGTTTTCTTCTGGCTCTGACCTATAATGCAGGGGCTTCAATTGAACAGAAAACTTTGAAACTAACTGACATAATAAATTGAACTTAATGAAATTTATTGAACTTAATTTAAATTGAGTCTGATGTGTCAGTGTGAATGGTGATTTTAAACAGTATTGTAATTGAATTGTTGCTGTGACAATGTGCAAGGATTTGTGTTGTGCTCATATGAATTGCTGAATTTTTGCTTATTCATCAAAGAACATGAACATGAAGGATGAAACAAAACGCTTTTCTTCACTCATCATCAGTTATGATCCTGCAATCGATCCTGATCACAGAAACTAAGTCGTCTTGACGACACCTGAAACGATCACGGTCAAAAGTTTACATAACCTGACGCTGCTGGACGAACGCAAAATATGTTAAGTTCTGCAAGAAAACCTAGTTGAACTTCATGCAAAAGGAAAAATATGTAACATGACTGACGAATCCGATCTAAGAATAAAAAAAAAGTGACATCAGCAATCAGTGCGAACTGAGAGAAGCTCAATTCTCTCTGTTGACTCCAGACCAACTAAAACTTCACACACAGCTGCAAGGAAAATTCTTGGAGACGCATAAAATACTGTCAGCTGACATGTGATGAGCGCCATGTTGCAGAGATACGTCAACCAACCACTATTTAAGAGAGTCAGAGAGGTTATTTTTCTTTCGCGCATCCATTCATCCATTAACTCAACCTGCTTATTCTTGCAGAGTTGGTGTGTGGCTGCAGTTATTGGGCGAGAGGCAGAGGACGATATAGAACGGGTCGCCAGTCCATCACAGAGCGTTTTGTCTTATAATGCACTATTTATGAAACGATCAAAAATTAAGATTAGTGTAAAAACACTAATAAGCAGATACAAACAAATGTAAAACAGATCAAATCAACGTGGAATATATCAACACGACGATGTGCATCTGGGCTTTGGCTCCGGTTCTTTCCAGTTCCTAATTTCTGCCAGCTTTCCACGGATTAACTGGGCTGTTTCGGGTCATCGCCATGTTCAAGGGTCCGGGTCCTGCTTCAGTCTAAATCTTTCACAGATTCTCTCTCACGTTTTCCTACATGTCAGAATTAAAAGAGCTCGTGGCCACACATGGCATCGGTGCACCCGTTTTGATTTAAGCAGCAGCCCAAACAGCGCTGCGAAACTCCTCCGAAAGCATTTCACAGGAACTGCTGCCAACGTTATTGAAACCGAGACAGTGTCTTTGTCGAGGTTTCAGCTGTGGTGAATTAACAGTGATAGGGTTTCAGGACTCGAACAGGCCTCATCTGATGTTAAATATTCTCCAGTGGAACCATATGCACCATTGAGTCCCAGATGATTTTTAAATACCAGCCACAAAGGTTTTGTCACTTGTGATCTATTTCAGCATTCCCCAGCTTGTTCGCTGCGCAAACGTCCATGTTGGTCCCCTCTGGTTGTATTTCTGCATTTCGAGGGTCGTTTTGATTGCGCGTGTTAATTTCTGGGTGTGTTTGCGATCACGGTGCATCTCGTTAAAGGTGTTGGTTTGGGCTCCGCGGGAACTGAGGCAGGCGGTCCTAATTCAATTTGAAGCAGTGTGTTTTGACAGGAGTTAAGAGTTAGCTGGGCCGGCGTGGCGGCTCAACGCTCTTCACTGAGGAGAGATCAAAACGCGCAAATCCATTAATGTTCTGTCATATATACAAGTGCATGCTCTCTGTGTCAAAATGTGCAAGTTTCAGTCCAAAACTATTTACACAGCAGCTTGGAAAAGTGTGTGCACCCCTGTTATAGTTCCAGCTTTCATGCTGATAAATCCTTACAAAGCTTTTCAGATAGATAGATAGATAGATAGATAGATAGATAGATAGATAGATAGATAGATAGATAGATAGATAGATAGATAGATAGATAGATAGATAGATAGATAGATAGATAGATAGATAGATTTAGGATTTTCTGATTTTTTTTTCTCAAGTCTCAGTAGTAATCATAACATGCTTCACCAAAGTTGCAAATTCAACATTTTATCTTTTATCAACCTTTTTTTTTCCCCCAATTGTTTTGAACGGGATAAATACAACTTCCTTCCCACAGGAAACAGGATTTAGTTTTATCCTCTTACTTTTTCCCTTCTCTCATCAGCATTGCACTCATAACTGCTGTGGCATCAAATTGTGTCTAATTTGATTCTGAGAAACAGATACGTAATAAGCGGCAAAGCCCAGATTATGAACCCCAGCGCTGTCGTCCACTGACGGCGGCGGATAAAAAAATATCTAGAAATGAATTTATTCAAATGAATCCGCCGGTCCGTCTCCGCTTTCTAATTCCGTATGCTTGGGGAGATTTGTTTGTGTTTCGCACGCCCCCAGAGACGGAAAGCAATATGTCTGAGATTTGCATAGAGCTGATAGGGGAAATATATTCTGCTTCTGAATGCTGAATGCTACCTCCAGGTGAGTATGCTGATGACGCAGCGTGATGTGGACGTTGACGGCGTGGGAACTTTGTCCGTGTTTTCGTAGCATGTTTGCGGTCAGGCGCGTGTTCTTACGAGGTGTCTGAGCCGTGTTTCACCATTCACGTCTCCGTATGAACTTACAGCCAATGATGGGACTGTGAAATAGATGGAAAAGCGGGATATCACTGCGGTATCCCGGTAGGTAGGCAGGTCATGGAGCCTATCTGTTTCATGTCTTCCCCTCCTATCGTCTGGTTTCCTGTCATTGATCAGAATAGACCTCCACCTCCTCCTTCTTCTCCTCCTCTCCCCTCCGTTGATGGACAGAGAGAAACCCGATCGTCAGGCAAGGAGTGGAGGCAGAAGGGGTGACAGCGAGGGAGGAAGGAGGAGAAAAGGGTAAAGGCATCGGTGCAGTCTGCAGGCTCCTCTGTCAACCACGCCGAGATCCCTGCAAAGAGCCACATCATAAGTGGAGTATCTTGTTCTGCTCTAATCTAATTTCTCCATTCCTGTCAGCTTTACAGTAAAATGAAAAGATCATCTAACTGGGTGTGTGTGTGTGTGTGTGTGTGTGTGTGAGAGAGAGACGGAGAGAGGAGGCAGGGATATCGTCAGCGAAGACAGACCAGGGAGTGTTATTCCGTGGAACAGATGTTGGAGGAGTGTCAGTCACTCATGTGAGGAGCCTGTTCGCCGTGGCACCCTCAGAGTCATAACACAACCTCCCGTCGTCCTCGGACACACAGATCGGCGCTCGCACACATCCACATGCTGAGATCTTGAGTGGCAGTTGTGCTCTCGCACTCGCCTGCAAGAGGAGGGGGGTCATCACCTCGTCCATCTGTTCCTGATTGGCCCCCCGACGTGGGGGACAGTTGCTTTTGCTGAGCCCGGCCGCTTAAGCGCACAGATTCAAAGCAAAAGGGAAAGCAGATTAAATTGGTGACTGAGGCCGGTCGGATTCTCAGAGCTCGATCATATCGACGTTAGATATCAACAGGTCGCGCAGAAAGCTGCTGCAGAGCGGAGGAAGGAAAATCCTCTCACCCTTTCAATGACTTCTCTACCTTCTCTATGAACCAGAGACAAGATGTGCTGATGAGGTTCTTAAATGTTGTGTAAATGGAAACAAAAAGTTAGTGGCTGGCATGTATCCTGCTAATTAAATGAGGTTTCTATCTATCTAAGAAAAATATATATATATTAGACGTTTGCACACTTCTGCAAGGCACTATGTATCAAGTGAAAAAGGAGACTTTTGGAGAGGTTTAGGCTTCTGTAGTTGTAAATCCCTCACATTGGGTTTTTAAGCCACGTTGAGAAAACGTAAAAAAAAAAAAGGAATTTATATCATCACGGTATCTTTCTGCATTGTTATTCATGAGGCTTTGACCCGAGTGCTTCAAAGATCTGCGGCTTCCCTTTCTGAACGGGTGGCTGGAAAATGATCAAATACAAACAGAGGGCTCCATTTCATATTGCAGAAGTATCCTCAATGCTTAACCCACCATGATTGATAGTGAGTAAACCAACACTGTAATATAAGAATAGGGACTTAAAGTTTAAAAAGATTTTGTTACGGCACACTTCCCGAGATTGGTTTCTGCAACTGAGTGTTATTTTTTTTTTAAATAATTTTGAGGAATCACTCGAATAGATCTTTTTTTAATATTATGTATTCTCATCGTCCTGAGTTTTCTGTTACAACTCCAACCAGACTTCATGTCAATATTGCAACGCGATATGACCGCACAGTCTGGTCCCTAAACCGCCGCAGGCCGAGGCTCCCACCTCCACTGTTAGAGCCTCACCAACAAATTACACACCTCCAGTTTGTGTACTATAGCAGTTTGGGTGAAGGAAGAGAGAGGAAGAGAGAGGGAAAGAAAGCCTAGGAGGCAGAAAACATGTTGATGAGGTTAAATGAAGCATACCGTTCGTTGCCTTGTTGCTGCGCTGAGCCTACAGCTGGCTGTTTTAGAGATAAGGACTCCTCCGCTCTGTCAGGGTGAAACGGTTGGCTGACTCTCACTGGGCTGCAATGACAAAACAAACTCAACCTGACAGGTGTTTGCTAAACTTGAAACTTTAAGTCTAAATTTCCGGCGCAGTCGTAGCGCCTCGATAAGCTGTCGCTGTAAATGCAGCCGGTTTTCTTGTTTCAACACGAAGATCATGGTGAATTTATCATTATCGATGCAAAGATTTGAATAATGCATTTCTTCTGCTTGTATTAAAGAAAAGTGGCCTTCCTTTTTCACAAACCAAGACCTGTAAATATCTACAGATTTTTCTACAGACCATGCAAAGGGAGACTGCAAAAGATGAGCCGAGGATTTCGGTTTTCACCAGAATGGAAACACTGTAGAGTAAATGATCGCTGAAAGTCACTTGTGAGCACATAAGTGACAAGATGCACACATGTTTAAACTGTCAGCTACTGAAAAATAAAACAACAAAACTTCAAGAACGAAGTATTTCTTCTGGAAATGTAACAATTGGAACTTTGTCCCTTTTTCCTACCGTCTCTGTTTTTTGTAAAGCTCTCAGAAACAATTATAGCCAGTTTCATTTTCCACTAGGCAGATATAGGAAGTTCATATGTGGTGGATGAGAGAGAGCAGTCTTACTATTTTAAAAAGAAAGACAAAATGAGTGCAGAGTTGACATGCTGAATGATTTTTTTTGCAATAATTATTAGAGTTTGGCTAGGCTAGCACATCTAGCTTCATTAACACAGCTTTCTAAATGTGTATTTCCTGGACAGTCGAGACCCTTGAGCTTTGTAACAACGGTTGAAAAATCACAACGAGCAACACTGACGCTCTCTCCTCGGTCTTCCTGTTTGCTGAAAGTCTCGCTCTCTCTCGTTTCCTTGCAGCCTAAATGATTTGGAGGCATATCTCAACATATCATTTTACTTTTAATGAGCTCCATTCAAGGATGTGATAGGTACTTGTGTGTTACCTGACCTGAATTTGAAAAACAGCTGACTTTGAGTCTTCTTAGCTCGGTTACTGCTTCCTCACTGAAGAGGGTTGTTAGTTTTGTTTGTTTTTTTTTGAGCTGGTAGCATTTCAGTGCCGTGTTCTAAAGTCAGGAAACCAGCAGATTTTTAGAGCCAGCTGGACACCGAGCCACCAAAAATGGACAGATTTCGATCACAGACTCTAAATTTGATCGTAAAAACAAATTATATTTAAAATGTATTATCAGAGCAACATAGCGGTTTAAGCAAAGGCAATACTCAAAGTGAAGTGATGGGTGTTTATGAGCCAGAATAAACAATAATAATGATAAAAAATAAAAACAAACAAACGCACATTCCCAGAGTATGCCTGCACATTTGCCTCAGGCTTGTTCTGCTCCTTAGCAGTTTATTCCCTGTCTGCTGATATAATAAGAGGCCAAAATGAATTTATTCCCAAGTCACCAAAGCAGTTTTTAATAAGAAGCAAATTCCCAGTTATTGCCAGCAGCGTCCCCAGCACCTCAGAGACCAGCAATTATCCCCTGATGGCATTACGCTGCCTCGCAAGCAGTTATTAGCATTAAAGACTCCTCTATGATATTATGCAAAGCTGATATTTATCAATATTAAAATAAGTAAATCTATTTAATACCCAGACGTTAGAGCAGTTGTGTTTAATACACAGATTATCAAGCTGTACCGGCATTAAATACGGAGCTGTCCTCATATATCGTCTGAATTTATTGTCAAAAACAATCAAATTTGCTTCAGATTAAACCGCTAACCCACTGCCTTTGTATTAACTGCTGCTCTAACTGGATTACAGAGTGGTGAGCCACCTACGCCGTACCGCTGAAACAGGAGGACTCTAACTGTGTAAATAAATGATTTAATGTGTTAAAATCTTTCCCTGAACTCACACTAAGAAACTTTACACAAAACAGGGTTGGGCAAAGGAAATTAGATGATTTAATTTTCCATGCCCGGAGAGGAAAAAATACAGCAGCTGTCGCAGTTGTAGGAGTTAATAAATGTCACAGGGAGAAATTGGAAGTTTATGCCCATGACCTGGTCCACACACCCAGGGTTAAGCTGCTGTACAGCGACGGGGAGCACACTGCGCTCACTGTACTCTGGGTTTGTATGCGTAGAGTGCGGAGACAATGCAGACTCTCAGAAAGCTGCAGACTGTGGAACAAACTTCTTCCTAATTATTTCCCCCGCAAAGAGTGTGTTTTTCTGCGTATTTGTTTTAAAAAGGGGGGATGATTAGTTTGTGGGAACGGCTTATAAATTTCTCCAATCTGAAAGTTGGTGCTTCAGCTTAAAGGGACAGTGCAGGGGACTGAAAGGATATAAACTGCTTATATTTCGTCTGCATTTTGCAACTGCAGGTTACAGGAGAGTAATATCCAGCTCACAGCTGTCTTCATTTAGTATTTATACAGATTAGTTGGTTTTGGAGGCTGAACCTAAAGCATAATCCAAAAATAGCCAAGATCAAAGTGGACTTCTATTCTCTTAAGACATCTTGAAAGTCAAAAGCACTATGAATGGTTTATGCAAATGATGTTTTGGGGGGATTATCTACAAATAAATCTGCAATTAGCGATTAAGACAAAGCATGTGGTAAGCGGCATTGCACCGACGATGTACAAAACATGTTCACGTAAATCACAGTAAACTGAAATACGTGTTATAAAAGTATTTTTATATTTGAAAAGCAGAGACTAAACATACTTCATATTAAGCTGACGTTTCTGCGTTTCTGTTGGTCTGATGTCATTTTCTAATTTTAAATGTCATGTTTTCATTCGTGTTATGTGGAAAATCATTATGATTTTTTTTTTTTAAAGGTTTTGTTGGCTCTCGTGGCCAACATGCTTCCATTTGCATGTCACCTTGCTGCTGGTACGCCTGATTTTGCTCTATTGAGGTAACAAAGAAAATCCCAACGTTCTATTCTTTCTATCCTGCACTAAACAGAAATAGAAACATTTACATTTTCCCTCAATATGTGTGTGATTCATCTTCTGCATACGACTGAAGCAGTCTTAGTGTGTGTATGCTAAAGCTACTTCCCTTCCTCTCCTCCTCTAAGTGGTGGAAACGCTGCAGTTTCCAATCTAATAAATACAGACTGCAATAAATCACTAATTATTTACAGAAGATCCCTTTAAGCAGCTCGGGAGGGTGCATCAGTGAGACCTTCAGGTCCCCATTCTTCATACTAATCCAGCGCTAATGCATTAAACAGGGGGGCTTGTTTTTATTAGCCAGGGTCCCACTGTTTGGATAATCTCTCGATGTACCGAAGCCCCTTGTTGACAGCCGTCCCCATCGAGCCCCGGCCCCTACAGGTGTCCAAACACCAGCTAATGGATCCAGTGCGATCTTCGGTCGGACAGACGTTTTGTCAGCGGAGCATCAGTCACTGCCGAGCAGCATATAAACCGAACTCTGTGGAAAATTCATGCTAAACATACATCTGGCTGGGCTTTGCAGACAAACCCAGAAGGGCACTGTATTAAGGAAATCATAAACGCCAACAATAATCTGCCAAACAGGGAATTTAGATGCTTGAGGGAAGTTTATCCTCAACGCCAGCTGTCTGGCAATCAACGCGTGTCAAACACAATAGACTTCACTCATAGCATGTGGATAAGCATCACGCGCTGTGGTCTTTCTGCGCTGTCCAAAGCTCAGACCCCGCTAACGTCAGCACAGAAAAACACAACAAACGATGACGCCAATCACAGAGACTGGATGCATTTTATTTACTGAAAATGTACTTCTACAGGTTTTAATTCACACAGTGTCCACACTATAAATATCTTTGCAAGCTTGGCGAAAGAAGTCGCACATTTTAATCACATTTAATGATTAATCACAGCTTATAAACTCATTTCTGACCATAAAATTGTCAAGCAAGCTTTTATTCTAGTAAAATCGAATCAGTAGCCAGGGGGGAAAAGCTACAGAAATGTAACTCCAGCGCATCCAGATCAACGTTCTAGGATCAGCAATGGAAACTAAAACAGGCATTCCCGTGACTGTCCGCCGTTTCAGCTCATCAGAACGGTGGCCGAGTTCACGCCGAGCGGAGCTCTGCAGGTGTCGACGGTCTGGGCCTTAATGCAGGCGGCCGTAAACACACCGAGCTGCCTCTAATCCTGAGAGGTTCCTTTGTGTACCTCCCGTTGCACAAACTGTTTTGATGAATCTCCTGACCTCTGACCCCTTGATGACGGATGGCACTCTGAGGGGAAACGTAATCAGGCGGCAGCGGAGAGCCTGGCCATCCTGTTGGAGGAAACAAGTGGACCCTTGCTTCATCTTTTGTTTATTTTCTTTGTCGTCACAAATCCAAGAAGAAGTGTGTGATTGTGAAAAGGAAGAAAATAAGTTTTTACACACATAAATCTGGAGAGTGGGGTGTACAAATGTTTTCCTTCCCCTATCGTCTGATACCCCTAAATAAAATCATACGTCCAATCATACAGGCCACTCAAAGTGCATGGCAGCAGATGGAGCCGCATTGGCAATTTATACAACAATTATGCAGATCAGGAGGCAACTTGTGCCCAGCGGCTTTAAACCGACAACCTTACGATTGCAAGATAACGTCTCTGCTCACCGAGCCACAACCACACCAAAAGCACGACACAATAAACAAAACTACAAACACTTGGCCAGGTGCCCGAACATACCATGCATCTTTAAAGCTGAACTGAAATATGCATGGAGCGAAATGAAAATGAATCATGAAAATAAAAAACCTTCAGACTGGGATGGAGTTCGACTTCCAACACGGCGACGCTGAAAGCATCACGTTTGGGGGTTTTCACACCTGGGGCTCCAGTAGATTCAATTCGATCTGGGACCAAAACTGCAACATTTGCTACATTTTCAACTAAAATGTAGCAAACTAAACTCCTGTTTAGTTTCCCGCTGCGCTGCACCTGACAATCCAAGCTCGCGGTGCATTCTATCTACCCAGAATGCACTGCGCTGTAGTTTGCTTCCTGTTTTTTGGTACGATCACAGAACTGAGCTTTCACACAAACGAACCAGACCTTACAGACAAACTAGAGTGTGATTGAAGCGGACAACTTAGAACGGCCCATGAGTTTGTCAAACGTTGAGGATCTAATTGAGGATCCGTGATGTGATGTGGAACCACATCAGAAGAGCAGCAGCGCCATGGAGCAGTGGTTCAGGTGTCTCTTTGCTTCCACACACCCGACTCAAATGGCTTCAGAAGCACTTGATGGCTGTGGGAGGTCAGGCAGAGCAGAGCTAGCAGAGGACCAGTGTTTACTTCAAAAACCTCCCATGAGCACATTTGTGTTTAATGTAAGCTCAGCATTAATGTTAGCTCCATGAACCGTCCATTGTGCTTTGACTTGTTTTGGAAGAGAAGTAACTTTTAAAACACTAATATTAGATAATGGGGTCTGGGGGGAAAAGATGCAGGGGGGGAGGGGGGGGGGGGGACTCAGAGTCGAGGTGTTTTCCCAGACTTGGAAGGTCATCTGGACAAACATTCGCTGAAACTACTTTAAACACACACAGGTCCCGTCTTCTCGCACAGAGCACTTTTTGTAAGAGCGCCGCGTTTGTGAACCTGACAGTGGAAAATCTGAGCCTCCGTTTGGTCTTGGCGTTTTGATTTGTTTGACAGCAGAGAAAATTATAGCAGCAGGGGGGCTGTGGGGAGCGTGGTGGTGGTGGTGGTGGTGGTGGTGGGGAATATGAAAATATAACCAGTAATACTTCCAAAGCGCTGATATTTTCCTCAGGATTCAGTCTGCGTCTGCTTGCGTTTGTTGTTTGGGTTTACATGCACTTTGCGCGTGCGCGTACACGTGTGCACCTCGGCATGCCGCAGCGGTGAATCATCTCTACTGATGAAATGCTGCGGTAATTGTTTGTCTACATATTGCAGGTTAGTTTCCATATCTGGGGGTTTTTCTGTGGTCTCCCTCACACTGCTCTGATTTGACTATAATTTTCATTTCATTCATTTATTTATTTATCCAATGTGCTTTATTGCTTTGATTCTCTAAGCCCGGGGATATTTGGATTTAATGGGCGTCTCATACGTCTCCTTTCTTAGAATCAGTAACTGAACTTCTCAGAGTAAACTTTCTCATTGGAGATGATGGTTGAGTTGAGGAGAGCAAACACTGAGCGCTCTCTGATTATTCATAAATCTGGCGTATTCGCATGACCTAGGGATTCAGTCTGGAGCGAATTACACCACAAAGAGTCCAGTCTGTGCGTCGGCTGTTTCTACACGTTCTGCTGGAAGCACGGAGGAACACCTCTGCGCCTTTCGGAAGTATTCACACCCCCCTTCAATCTCCTGCATGTTTTCTATCGACGACAAACCAACGGAAAGTCCAGAGTCAAGATTTTACACTTTTTATAGATAAAAATGCTTGAGTGTTCTGTGTCAAGTATTTCGCAGCTTCTAACAAGATAGTTTTCTTTTCCAGGGTTGCTCATTTATTGCACAGTGTGACGTTGGTCTATTGTATAAAAGCCTAATAAGCCTAATAAAGCGGATTGTGGTTTCAATGAGACAACATGTGAGAAAGAAAATAAAAAGAAATTCTGGCAATATAAACAAGTCAGCATCACTGCTAACTTTCACCTCTTTTTCCATTAGCTGAAGCAAACCTGGCCTGGTGATATTTGATGTTCAAATGAATTCCTCTTTCGTTGCAACTTAGTGGATGGCAGTGGTTGTTGTTGGTAAGGGCGAGAATCGGTTGCTGTTGTTCTGTGTTTAAGACAAATCACTCGTTAGTTACTCCACGTATCAATCCGCCACCGCTTTTTATGTGGCCCTCTGGGCTCTAAATGTCGTCCAGATAACAATTGGGTGCTTAAATATTATTTCATCAATCACATCAAAGCGGATTACATCTGCCAAATTAAATCAATGTGAAAAGATGTTCGATGTTAATTAATTTTAAGAAGTGCTCATCGCATGCAGAGGCGGCTCTTCGTTCGTGTTTGAAGTTTGTTAATGGATTTTATCAATACATTCTGCCACAACGGGCCCTTCGAGGACATAACGATCTTGATATGAAAATGAAAATGAATTTGACACCCCTACTCCGTGTGCGTTTGTTGCATTTACTGCGCAGATAACAACTCGGCTCCCCGGGGAGAGTCGAGAGGCAACCAGCTCCGTGGAACCAGGGAGGACTCTCTAATGGACTCCCAGCAAATGACCACTTCTCTGAGGTTTCAACTGGACCTTCTCCGATGCTCAAAGAAGGTCCAGCTTCTTCATTCTTCAAATCATTTGTTCTTGTAAAAAAAGAAAGAAAAGCGAGGATATGAATAACGAATAACTCCTGTCTTTCTGTGCAAACCTGGTTGTGTTGCTTTTACAGCATGGCTCCTGAACTTGGTCACTTTTATTGGATGGGGCAGGATAAGCTGATGCATCACAGCGAGTCTCGGAGACTAAATCGTATTACAAGGTTTCAGCTGAGAATGCTGACTGCTGGCCGTCACAGAGGTGCCAGAAATGAACCTAAATCATCCAGAAGCTAAATAACAGATAGAAAACACTGTTAACCCCCCGGAAAAAAAACTGATAGAGAAGTGGAGAAGGCCAGTAAGAGGAGAAGAGAGGGACAGATATGGGGGCAGAAAAATGAGGTGAGTTGGTGGGCATTACGCCCAGGAGGTGTGAACGAAACGCAAGAAACATCTAGAAGGAAACGAGGGATAGAAGATGGACCAGGGGAGAAAAAATGGAGAAGCAGGAAGAAAGCGAGTGAGCGAGTGCGAGTTTAAGGAGAATCGATGCGAGCGCCTCTCCGCTGGGACGGAGCTAACAGCAGAGCAGACCCTGGATCTCAGGTGTCCAGTCGATGGCTGATGCATTAGACTGCTGATACGCGCCGCTTTGGGTTCAAACACACATTTTCTTAATACAACATGAACCCATTTCCCCCCCTCATTAATCATGTAATCTGATTAGGGTTGGAGGTCTGGGCTGCACTGCTCCGCTCACCGCCTTTCATTTCTCCTCAGTCGCAGAGCAGAGCAACGTGTGCATTAGCGCAGGGATATTAGCTGAAATTAATGTAACCCTCCATGGCTGAGGCATGCATATGGGGAAAACTGGAGTGTAGACGAGCCTTAATATTTACAGTGAACTTCTCATATTGATGTTTACTGACCGTATCGGTCAGCATGCATTATTTACTGTATTAAAAGCGCTCGTGATTTTTTTGGGGGGGTATTTTTTGGGTTTGTTTCTCAAACGTTTGCGCTCCACAGTCACGTCCGGGCTTCAGCGTTTCTGTACAGAATCAGAACTGTGCTGACAGACGCGTGAGAAAATGTAGTTTTTATTTAGGGTCCATGAAATGCAACGCCAGTTCAGGCAGAAGCCGAACTGACTAAATCACATTCAATTACTCCAATCACATAACTCTGATTTGCATATTTGTCAATTCATCGTGAAATTAAACGTGGTTTTATCTTTCTGAATTAGTTGAAAAATATTTTTTGATTAAATATTGAGTGAATTTAAACATTACGCCTTAATTTGCCTGACAAGTCACACAGTCTCTCAGAAATCAAAAACCTCTGTTGATCCATAGTGGCTTAGTTTGCTTATTAATTGGACCGGTTCTGCTAATGCTCAATTAAGCATATTAATTATCAGAGTCCGACCAGCCTTTTTGTTGAAGAGAAAAAAAAAAGTCAGATTTTAGAAGCCTCCAAGCATTTTCAGTGTTTATTTCCTCAAACAATTTTTCTTGATAATTTATAAAACATTGGGACTTTTTAAATTGATTTTTTGCAATTATTATTATTATTATTTTCTTCATGCCCTTCTGATCACTCTGGATTTGGTGGCATTTTATTTCCACAAAAAAATAACAAAAATAATATTTAAGAGCTGATAATGGACATGGATTATTACAGAGAATAACCTGTCAGGTGTCCCGCATGTCAGTCGCATTAATGGAAAAAATGTCGACGCAGATCAATAAAAATATATTAAAACATCCCACTCAAGTTTGGGATGTTGCACAGTCAGCAGTCAGCCGCTGTACTTTACGGATATTGTCCAATGTTTTTCAATAAAATAGGATTGTTACATTGAAGGTGTATTGCCAACTTATAACACTGAAATATTTCAGTGAAATTATGTCAGAATCAGCAATTCAGTGAACCAAAGGGAGGAAATGACACGTGGCTCGCCACACTAACTCTCTCTTCCATATGGCCTGTTTTGAAAAGTGCAGTGTCAAAATCAATCAAGCCAGAGAGTCACATTGTTCACTGTCCCCGGTCCAAATAGGCTTGATCACCCAAATTGATATATTGGTGTGAAAAATCCTTAAGAAACATCCTGGAATCAAAACTCTTATACCTTTAAACTGATGACGCCTCCACATTAAAATCCTCATCGTTACACAAAGCACCGTGAAGCCATGTACAAACTCACACACATTAAATGACATGAAACAACATATGACTTTTTGTAAAAAAAACAAAAACAAAAAAAACCCCCAAGATATATAAAGAACTATTCTTACTTTTTTTAAAAAAAACAAAAAAAAAAAAAAAAATAGCTGCATCATGAACGTCCGCCTGGTAACAATCCCTCTTGAAAAAAAAGTAAAACTTTAAAAATCTAAGAGTTTAAATCAGTGTGACCATCTGGATTTCTGAGTGTGTTTTAAATGCTAATCCTTAGCATATAGCAAAATGCAAAGGTGTAACTCTGCTGTGCCTGTTAGGTGTGAAGCCCAAGCAAAAACTGGGATAATTCACCAGCAGTCGGCTTCCTGTCTGGTTATGGACATTGCTGAGTTATTTCTTTATGGCTATGCATAACTATAGGGTTTCCGTAGCGTACAGAAGTAATTAATTTATTGGAAGGTGACGAAAATTAAACAAGTAAACATAAGTTGAGGCTCTTTGCAAGTACAGGGGGCCAGTGTCACCGCGAACAAGCCCAGCTGCACATTTCCAGCTTGCAGTCATGCCAGTTCAAAATGGCTGCAAAGTAAAGCTGGACATCTGACTTTTATTTTTAATAACCCCCAAAAAACAGGATGCAGACCTTTTTTTCTTTTTTTGCAAAGTTCACATATTAAATCTAAACAATGTTCAGATCATCTTGAACAAAATCTTAGAAAAATAAATTTTTCATTTGTTATTTAGTGAAAAAAAAATTGTAATTTGCAATAATTCTCATGAGTTTCTTCAACACTTTGTTCTAGCAAGAGAATACTATCTTCATCTCATGCATGTGTGTGTGTGTGTGTGTGTGTGTGTGTGTGTGTGTGTGTGTGTGTGTGTGTGTGTGTGTGTGTGTGTGTGTGTGTGTGTGTGTGTGTGTGTGTGTGTGTGTGTGTATGCACTGAAAGACCAGGAGGGTCACATCATATCGGGTCAAGCAGGGTCCACACTCAGTCATCGATACCCCCGCTGTGTCTGTCACTCAGCACACACACAGATTATCTCTGATGATATTATACAAATATACTCACACAATAGCTGTTCTCTTACACGTCTGCTTGCATTCAATGTCAACACTGTTAGAGAAATATTTGTCAGTACATCAGAAAATCAGAGAAATGCTTTTGATTATTCTCTTTCTTATATAAGTAAGTAAGTTGTTGGCTGCTTTTAGATGTTTTTTTTTTTTTTACTTCACATCTTCATATATAGAAATATATATGGTGTTGGAGGAGACATATCAGGGCTCTCCTGAGTAAAGTGCAATGCAGCTTTTTCCAATAAAGCTGCATTCGCACGGGTTTGTGTCATCAACTAAGAAATGTTGAATGACTTGTGTTGATGGTGAGAACAAAAACTCATTCATAGTTCAGACATGGTTTACTTGGTTGTTTGTTTTCTCCATTTTCTGACTCAACAGGAGCGTTCCGGTCCCCCAGCGACTCGTCCATTTCCACTCACAGTGAGACGACGATCACTTCGAAAATTAGTTCTCGTCGCTGCCGTTAGCCAGCTGACAAATGTTGCGTTCGTTTTTGCGGAGCTGTGCGTGGCTCTACGTACAGGCTTTGAAATGCCCGAGTGTTTGCTGGTCTCTAGATCAATAAACTGCTAAGTGGCTCATGGAAAATAATGACGTGGTGTTAAGTTGACCCGTCCACAAGCATTTCCACTGAAGAGCTGCCATCTTGTTAACATAGATTTTACTCATCACCTGCTTCAGATGGCGATAAGGCTATCACTCCAGCATCTCCAACCGTAAAGAGGGACTGACGGAGTAACAATCATGCTCCACCTCAAAGAAAGACGCAGATGTGAATGACTCGGTGAGAAGCAGCCCGCAACTCTGGAGTGATTTTACATGCTAACGTGATACGTGCATTGGAAACAAATCCCCAGTCTGACTTGCCAGGTTCCTTTAAGGGTGCGTAGCATAATTTAAGAGAATAAAGTATGAACAGGAATCCCCCATTAACTGGATTGGACATCCTCAGTCACCTTAACCACAGCCGACTCCATCCTTCCACATCTCCCACCCACAACTCCAACAACACTCACACACTGGCACACACAGCCGAACTTTGAGGCCGAGCTAGCGAATTCCTGAGGGCTATCGGGTTTCTTGTTGCCTTAGCGACCAAGCATGGAGGCAGATCCATTAATCATTGAGAATGGTTCGCTCCAGAGTGGAGGTCAGACTGATTGCTGTGGATAGGGTATCATCCCAAAATGTACACGCAGACACACACAGCATTCACCGAGAACAAAGATTTGAATGAGAAATTACGCTTCTTGCTCTGCAGCCACCAGATTCAAAATAGAGAATCCACTCAGCCAAACCCAAACACGTTCATAAAACATGCACCGAACATTATAACAAGGAGCATGTGCCGCATTAGAACCCAGGCACATGTCGGCGTGCGTCGACGCGTTGCCAGAGAACAGTTTCTGTTTTTCTGCTTCTTCTCAGCGCGATGGACTCGACTCCGAAACGCACGCGCGCACCGAACAATCATTCCCCCTCCAGTGCCGTCTGGGCGTCAGGACGACCACGGCGGTGTCATGTGACGTGGCTGTGTGGAGCCGAGTGGATTAAGAGATTGGAGCGCCGCATTTATTTTTCAGGGACTCGGCTGAAACTCTAGAGCTGCACAGGTGTCTAGGAAAACTGAGAGAGCAGAAAAGAAAAAAGACGGGGGAGGCAGAGGTGAGGGGGAGAAAATGACAGGCAGAAACTGGGAAAAGAAAAAAAAACAAAAAAACCGACTGAGAACGTTTTTTATGGCAAAGAGATAAGTTTTCTCTGATTGAAAGTCATATTCAAGTCACATCTGTCTTTGTGATTTTACATTTCCTTCCCTTATTATTATTGCTCTCTGAAATGTTTTTATTCAGTTTTTTTAAGAAGTGAAAAACGTATGACATATAATTTAAAAATGATTCAAAACATATTATGTCTGTTTTGAGCTGCTTTTTAACTTCTTGTCACTTTAAATCCAGATAAGATGCTGCTTATCTGAAGAGCATCTTATCTGGAATGCTCCCCAACTCACTCACAATTTATAAATGTGAAAATGTTTGCAAAGAGATGCACTTTAGTGCTACTCCACACCTTTGACCCCATCCTCCACAACCATCAAGAATGCAGAGAGTCAACAACAAAGCATTCGTCTTTTCCAGTAGCCATTGTACAGGGCATACGGTCCTGACCAAATGTGCTGCAGCTGCACTTGAGTTCCTAGGTGAAGGGAATCATATTGTGACTTAACAATCAGGAAGTTTTTGAAATGGCTCATTTTCCAGACGTCACAAAAATTTTAACTTATTGCCAAAAAAAATGTCTGTTGTCTTTAAGCACTAGAGACACGAATGAAGGTACAAAAATGTGCATAAAGTGAATTTTGCACAATAGAAAACCTGATAGGGATTGATGGGACCCATCTGCGGAAGCTACAACATTTTGCTCGCACTGTAGTAAAAATACTTAAGATAGCAGTTGATAGGCCAAGCAGTTGCAAAATCCTTGTTCTTATGAAAGTCGTGTAAAATTTAAAAATAAAATCTTCCTATTTCCCAGTATGCCACTGGACTAGGTTACCACTCAGGGCAATTTTTAACAACTAGAATGGTATTGTCAACTTCCGATTCCTGTTGTTGGTGTTCTGCGCTGCATGAATGTCAGTCATCTGTGTCCCATGAGAGCCACGAAGCTGCAGTGTGAACAGGATTTTTTTTTTTTTTGTCAAAAGTCCCAATGTATTTCATTTTGAAAGCATGCAGAACTGCATTGTAGGCTATCTGCATTCCTCTGGTGATCTGACAGGTCTGGGTTTTTACTGAAACAGGTCCAGTGTTTCTGTATAAACCCGGGCACTTTTCGGTTTTTACGGTGATGCTGCTGATGAACGGGACTCCTGCAGGTTCCAGTCACTGTTCCCAGTTCTGAGCTCTGTGTTCAGTCAGTCGCAGCTGGAAGACTTGTGAATAATTCAGTCGTTTAAATCAGAAACCTTTCCTTAAGCTTTGTCTGCAAACCATTGCCAGGAACTGCAGTGATGTCAGATACAAGTCAAATTATCAACAAGTCATAAAAAAAAATCAGAGGAAACAAGCAACCATCGACCAATTCTTTAACCCACTGCTGCACAGCAGAAATATACAGATTTATTCAAGATTGATTTTATGAATTTCTAATATTTTTTGACTCATCATTACTTCTGCTTTGCATGGTTCTCCCTTTTTTAAGGTGGATGTTGCTGCTTGCAGGGTTTTGACTGGTCAAAAAAGGGGTAACATTACCTCTTGTACTGTTGCACACATCAGCGCCAGTAGCTTAGCAAAAGAAAAAAGCCGGCCTTTTATTTAATAATCAGTAACATCTTGATGAGAGAGCCATGTAACAAACCAGTTTCTCTGCAGCATTCGGCTCATATTTGTGACTTAACAATAGAAAATGAACAAATGGAAAAAGAGCAAACCTTCCTGAACATGAAAAATAATCAAACATTTTTCCACACTCAGTCTTTGACAAATTACTATATTTGCCTTCTGAGTTTTGTGTGTGGATTTGGTCTAAACATCAGTCAAAACGACGCCTAATTTCTTAGGCGTTTACCTTTGCTTGTGCTTTTAAGGTGTTATAAACGTAGTCTGTGAGTAGATTTTAAAAAATAAGTTTCTATTTAAATGTATTATCAGCATTTATGCAGTGAGATGCAATGATTCACACGGATCGACGAAGGAAAACTTTTCAAAAGTAAGAAAAGAAAACAAAAAAAAAAGCACCTTACTGGCTGTTCCTTCACCAGAACAACTGAGCCGAACAGCCTCCATAATGATATACTGCAAAAACAACAGGCAATGGTCGACCACAGATGGCCAAAGATGACCAGTATGTGACCGTACACTACGCAGACCTCATGCTATTTTATTCAGCCACTCACATGCATGTCTATCTCTAATGCAGTTTGTCCAGCCAGATT